>CM040395.1:97975042-99233792 GCA_022702515.1 Ilyophis sp. 1 JC-2022
GCTGTCAAGCACAGGGAGGCCCACATTTGATGTCATTTAACATCAGTCCGCAAACTAGCTCACGTTAACGTTACTTACAACTAGGTTAACTGGCTATCTAGCTACGGCAAGCTAACGTTAGCTAGGTTATCACCAACGGCGAAGAGAGTAGCTATCGTCAGCTAATCTAACGTCAGCTAATAACTAACGTTACACAATTACGTTACATAATTGTTACATTTGCATACCCTTATACAGAAATTGGTTATTATCAAGTCTGTTACATAATGTTACATATAATGTAATCGTAATATAACTGGGCTGCCTATGGAACTAGAAAGCTACCTAAATCACAGAGATAAACACCCTGCGTCAGTAGGCCCCGGACCTGCTGTCTCCGAGGCCTAAGCGCCCCCTATCATTGTACTTACACGGCCTACATTATTATATACCCTGTGCGTCTTGCTAGCTAGCTAGTTAGCAGCTCGGCTACCGATATCATTTCCAAGCAAAGTATGGTGCTGCTAGAGCACTCCACAACTTACCCAAATCCGGAACGAGCTTTGCGTTATATGAAGAAAAAAAAACACAAAGGCGGCGGCAGCGAGAGGAATCGCTACCGCGAAGAGAAATACCGAAAGAAAGAGAGGCTACGAGCGATAGCTAGTGAGGGGGCGAAACCGCCTTCAATGCATTCAGCTTGAAAAAGAGACTAGCTCTCCGTTCTGGGTGAGCCAGGGATGCATTACTTTGACATGTATGGCGACGACAAAATGTTTTCGAATCTCATTAGCAAGTCTACTGCTGTATTTGGTCAGCTTGTTTTTGAGGAAAAAAAGCCCTAACCTTAGAGCGCAACCCCAGCCCCTCCGTGAGAGAGCCTGCATCTATTAACGATTGCACGGGGACCCGGATGTACATACAGCAGGTTGCGTGCTTGAAAGAATTACATCATCACAGAGCCGAACAGGAATAAATCTGCGAGCTGCTCTGCACAGTGCTGTGTGTCAGCAAAAAAAAAAAAAAAACCGTGGTCTGTAACAGAATTTGTGAGCAGGGATCTCGGTATTTCCAATCGTTTTGCTGCTCCAATCGCGACATATTTAGAATTTACAAATATGTTTTGCAGACAATGTTACGTTCATTTTTCGACGGCTTAATTCAGTGTGTTGTCATACTGTTATCAAGATCTATGTGATGTCATCACAGACTATTTTTCGGTAGCCATCCCTTGCTGGAAAGTAATAGGCAACCACACAAAATGTAAAACGATCGATTTTCACTGTATTTTCACACGGGTAGCATATTTAACAAAATTACATGCACGATGAATCTCCATAATTTAACCTAAACATTGCGTCTACAAAATGAGATGTGTTCATCTGTATTTAATATTTGCCATGTAAAGACATACTTTGCATAATATAAATGGGATGTTGCCTGGGAATAGAAAGTAGGCTACTGAGAACTGCAACAGTGGAACCAGATAACTGTGTGTGTGTGTGGTAGACTATTACGTCACTCTAACGGATACTAAAATTCCCCAGTCAGCACAGTCTTTTAAAGTCGTGGCTACGGTGGCTAAAGACACTTAGCTCCAGTGACAATTAAACTAATCACTAGCCTATTGTTAAATCACAAAACATGTGTAATTACATGTTAATTGTTCTGAGAGTGATTTGACAGGGGAAAAGATAACGGTTATGATTGCTGATAATACGAAATGTAGCTGCCTGATCATTTCCAATTCAATCAATATGACGCGTCTTTTTTAGATTTCTGTAATAAACAATAAGTCGAAAATTCTCGTAATTGTTATCATATGAAGCCATTCATTAATTCTGGAAATATGTTTTTGTTTTTTTAAACGCTGAATTGGAGAGCTATCCCACAATATCATGCCCATTTAAGAAGAGACTTCAGTGATAGCTCTTTATGTGAAAAGTTCAAGAAAATCTGGTACTCCCTTCTTGATCTCTAGCCAAAGTTAGGCTTTATTATATTACAGACATATTCTACAATAGATTGAGTTAATTTTTCATTATCCATGTCCTCATAAAACAGGTCCATATCAATCAGTTCCTCATAAACCAAGTGCTTGTGAACCAGATCCTCATGAACTAGGTTCACATAAACCAGGTCCTCGTAATCCAGGTTTTCTTAAGCCAGGTCCTCATGAATGAGGTCTGCATAAACCTGTCCTTGTAAACTAGGTCCTCATAACCAGTTCTGTTTAACCCTAGTAACTTTGGCCAACCAGAGGCAATTTCCATCTAGTTTCTAATAGTCTTATTTAAGTGTCAATATCTCAAAAAATATTCACTGCACATCCATGGTTTAAAGTTTGATTTGATTTCTGAAGTGTGCAACAGAACTGTCACATACAGTATATACATAATACGCATAAAATGTGTGGCCTAATATTTTTAAATAGGAAAAAAAAAACATACAAAAGTATGTGTGTTTTTACATAACAACAGCAACGTATTACAGCCATAAGTGCAATAGGTGGCCGCTGTGGAAATGTCAACTGTACGGGACTTTGGCAAAATGTAACAAGATAAACTCTTCAGGGTTAATCAGACAACAGTTGTACCTTCATAACCAGGTAGGATTTTTAGTTTCATAAACATATTTATAGCGATGGGCATGTGGTCTGAAATTGGGAATCGATTCCAAAACCGGTTCTCAGTCTTGAAACCGGTTTAAAGAAATTAATAAAAAATGTTTCTCATGAAATGCTGTCAACGCGTTGCTGTATTAATTAATTATTTCAATTGCAGTTAACCATAACTAGCTTATATCAAGGTCAAAATATTTGCTAGCAGCATTGCCATTTTCAGCTTTATCAATCGGCTGATTTCACAATCACTTTGGCTTTTCTCCTGAAGCCGTTTATTGTCGCCGTGTAACGGCATGTGTTTGTCTTTTTTGGTTGACAGATTGCCTCACTTTTTGGGATTTAACTCTATAAACTTCACCCCTAGTGGTTGAGACGTATCCGCCTCAATTACAGTATTCATGTTTCTCTGAAATTATAAACTACAGCTTTAAGAAAACCTCTCCAGTTACACTGAAGTGAAATAACATAGGAGGGTGCTAATTGGTCACTGCATTACTACGTGGTGCTGGGAACAGCCATTGTTAATTCATGGCGCGTCCAAAGCAAACAACAGAGGACAAACTGGTGACAATGCCTGATCTACAAGCTCTACTGGAACAACAGAAAGTTAAGTATGAGGACCTATTCTGATCCAGAACGACAGACTGACAATTTAAAATAATTTATACAGATAGTTGTGGATTCATCTAATTCCCAAATTGACTCACTAGTAAGAGAAGTCCAGGACTTGAAAACTAGCCTGCAATTTTCACAAAAGGAGATAGACGGCATGAAACAGGGGTCCACAAAATCTTGTAACAAGACTAAATCTCTGGAATCTCGAGTCGATGCTCTGAATTCTAAGTCCACTGATCCATCTGTGGTCATGCCCTCTATGACTGACAAAATTGACTACTTGGAGAATCAAAACAGGAAAAATAATCTAGTGATTGATGGAGTAGAGACGGAACAAAAAAAAAAAAAAAAAAAAAAAACTAAAAAATTAAGTTGTGAGATTCTCACTACTAACTGAAATTGAAATGAGAGCGCTCATCGATATGTCCTTTTTAAGAAGAATCAAACAAAACCACAAGTAGGTAGGTGTCAAGCTTTTATGCTTCAAGGACAAACAGCTCATCTTAAGCAGGGCAAGATCGCACTTTAAAAAAACCCAAATATATATTAACGAAGACTACTCTGAGACTGAATGCAAGAGAAGAGCCGAACTACTCCCGCAAATGAAGGCAGCTAGACAACGTGGGGATTACTCTATTATTAATTTTGACTGTCTCATCATCAAGAAGAAACAGGAATCATAAACTGGTGCTCAGTCACTGGAATAAACAGTCTTGATTTAGTTGAACGTTTGAAGCTATGTGTGTAAGGTCTCTCTTACCCCTTTATGGCTCGTTGTGATTGCAACAACCCTACTTATAGTGATGATGATTCGCAATGTATGTTTCCAAGCGGTGAGTGTCAACAATTTGTATTTCCCTTCAGTATGATATATAATCAAGACTTTTATTCTGTACATGAAGTTAACCAAATTGCACGTTTTATAGATAGGGAAAGATTGGATAATTTGGATAATGAAATTTTAAACAAAAAGAAAAAGGCAAAAGCAGCTGTTAAGGAATACAGGAATACAAAAATAAGTAGACAAAAGATTGGAAGGGAATCCTTCTGTCATTGCAAACCTGTTTAATACATTTTTTACGAGTGTTGGACCATAATTAGCATCAAAAATCCCTGTTGGAAATGAAAACCATCTAAATTATCTAACCAATGAATATAGCAATTCTTTCCATTTTCAACCCACTAATCCACATGAAAATTAAAACAATTTTGCTATCACTGAAAAACTCCTCTCCAGGTCACGACAAACTTGATGCCAAATTAGCCAAAAAAATTGTCGATATTATAGCTAGCCCTATCTCACATCCCTATCTGCCACAGTACCATGTCCCTTCCGACCTGAAGGTGGCGGAGTATGTCTTCATACGCCACGATGCACATTGGGGACCGATTTACCCTCCCTACGATAGTGCGTTTCGCGTCTTGGAGACTGGGGACAAGGCTTTCCTGGTGGACATCGGTGGTAAACCGGACAACATTTCCCTGGACCACCTTAAACCGGTCCATCTGGATCTGGACCAGCCCGTTAGGTTGGCGCAGCCCCCACGCGAGGTCACCCTCCGGCCGTTGCGCCACCCCAGGCTATGGCGTATATACTTGTCACTTAGAGCATGGCAAATTCTCATTCCAATTTACTGTGCGCTGATATGTGGTAGATTAATGTACATTTTTTCTTTGGAGTCATTATGAATAAGAACATTAAAAAAACAAGAATACTACAGAAAAATGCAATCCCGGGGGAAAATGTATTTTTACTTTTGGGGAAAAGTGATTAAAAAGTCACTAAAAACCTTTTATTGAGGTACAAGAGTGAATGATTAGGCTACATATTTAGATGTTTGTAACACTGTGATATCAATGTTTTTATATTAAACCATCAGAAGGAGCACCTCATAGTTACTGTTCCATTTAAAATCCAATGTGTTGGAGTACACAGCCAAAACAACAAAAATTGTGTCACTGTCCAAATACTTATGGACCTAACTGTATATGCTTTATAATGGACAAAACCAATTGTATTCATTTTATGACATGTTTTGCATAGGGGCACACGCTCACAGATTGAAAAAAATCTCACTGGGGTGCGCCCGCACCCAGGGTAGATTTACAGATAACCAAACAAGGAATGCAAACATTCGTATAAATGCGGCAGCACCGAGTGCCCAACCGCATATATGCTATATGAAAACAATTAGCAATTTTAGCAATAAACAAAGTTAGCAATAACAATCGAACACGATACCAAGTATCTTAGCAGCAATGCTACCAGTGGTTTACCGCATGCGAGTGCTATCACAGCCTTTGGAGGACGGCAACCCGTAGCTCCAACCGTAGTCACAAGGCACGGGGATAGCACAATTATATAAACAAGTTCTTACTTCTCCACTCTGCATCAGCGAGAAGAAGAGAACTTCTGCATTGACGTGTCTCTATTTATAGAGAAAGTTACATCATCATGCAGAGGTCATGGCCATGACAAATGGTTTGTATAAGAGTCTCGATGCATCCGGCAACAAGAAGGTATATTCGTAAGTTGACGACCCTAATGGTCGGAGGAACAAAATTAAACTGCTAGGTAACAGCTATCTACACTGTCACAACGAGGCCAAAAGGGCAACAAGAGAACATTCGAGCATGGGACTCGACCTTAGACGGCCTTTTCAACGGTGGCGAGAACTCCGCAAATTGAAGGGTTTCAAAACAGACATTGAGGTGGGTTTCTTCTTACTTGACCAGTAAATAATTGTAACATATTTAGCGGGTTCCCTCAGAGTGGAGGGAAGAAAATCAGTTCCCATGGTGTAGAATGATGTGAAGGCTTAATTGAACTAATGATTGGCACCTGTGGGGAGAAGTGAATGATTGAACGCTGGGAAGTGAATGATTGAAAGGCGAACGCTGGGGCTGGATTCTTGAGGGAATAAATAGAGTGCACATTGGGTAAAGGGAGAAGTTGATGTGTGACGGGTGAGAGAGGATGGATTGCCTCTGAGCTCCTGGAAACGTGTGCCGGTTTTTTTAATTTATTTTTTTTATTTTTTAAATTTACTTTTAAACTTCTGTATGTTTGGTTATTTTTATTTTCTGTGCAAGTGACGTGTGTAAATGTGCGTGACGAAACTTACCTGAAGGTGAAGAACGGCGGCTGCCAAGATCGAGTGGCAAACCCCCGCAGTAATCAAGACACAAGCACCTTGTGAAACCTGGGACCGGAGGGCAGCATTGGCGGAGAACTGCAGAGCTGGTTAGTGCAATGGAGCCCGTGGAATCGGGGCAAGAGAGACAAAACGATTGCGGGAGACGACCTTCTCCCATACCGTAAGTAATGTGTTTTCACCTCGCTCACTCACCAGCACCAAGCAGCAGCAATGCCAGCTAGCTAGCTAACCAGGTAGCTATGTGTACATTGGCTAGACTCTGTAACATTACGTTCTTTGGGCAATGTATTTTAGTTTTACTGATTACAATACATTACATTACAGTCATTTACCAGACGCTTTTATCCAAAGCGACGTACAGTAAATGCATATAGAAAGGTCATCGAAGTAACTACAGAACAGATAAGAAAGCACATTCTTCCCATACAGTATCAGCTATCCCTAGTAACGAACACAGTGCAGTTCACAGTGAACTGGGTAAATCAGCTCTACTACAATTCTGTTCTAAATAGTATAAACTTGAGTACACAGTTCGACAAGAAGACATACCATGAGGTCCTAGATAAGTATTAGTCCAGGTGGAGCCTGAAAAGGTGTGTTTTCAGGCCACGACGGAAAGCAGGCAGGGTTGGTATTGAGCGTAGGGGAATGGGAAGTTCGTTCCACCACTGGGGAGCTAGGGTGGAAAAGCTCCGCAGTCGGGAGGAGCGAGCGCCATTGACACGGAGGGGGGGAAGTGCGAGGCGCCCTGCTGTAGATGAGCGAAGTGGTCGAGCAGGAACATAGGTCTGGATCAGGTCCTGCAGGTAGACGGGGCCTGTCCTATTAGCTGCAGTGTGGGCCAGGGTCAGAACTTTGAACCTGATCCTAGCTGCAACTGGCAGCCAGTCGAGTGACCTCAACAGGGGGGTGACATGTGAAAATTTCGGGAGGTTAAACACAAGCCGGGCAGCTGCGTTCTGGATCAGTTGAAGAGGGAGTATGGCACAGGCTGGTAAGCTTGCGAGCAGGGAGTTGCAGTAGTCCAGGCGTGAGGTGACCATAGTCTGGACCAGAAGCTGGGTGGAGTAGGTGGTCAGGTACGGTCGAATCCTCCTGATGTTGTACAGGAGGAACCTGCAGGACAGCATAGCTACATTGGCTATCTTTGCTACTTTATTCAGCAGTTTTTTATTGTTTTCATGGTGACAGAAATATAAATGTAAAAATGTACTTCAAAAGTTTCTTTCATAGGTTTGCTTGTTAATAATAATTAGCCTAGATAATGTTGCAATCGCAATAGAGCAGGACAGGATAGTATGACTGAAATTATTAGTATGCATATTAGCTAACCGTGGCTCTTTGCTACATTCTTTGACAGTATTTTATTACAGAAATGTATATGTAAACACTTTGTTGCCTACTTCAAAAGGTCGTTTCTGCTCACTATACTAGTTGGCCGGCTAGCTAGTAATGTGTGTGTGACAGACATTGTAAATATCATTCTGGTGCAGGGCCTGGCCACACTGGTCCAGAATGTTCAGAAGACGGAGAATGCCTCTGGTACCATTGACAGGTACTATGCCACTCCCTTCCTGAGGACGATGGGTCTGTGTGCTGGACCTGACTATACCATATAGCTGGAACCCCCCATATGTATATCGAGCCCTGAGGGACTTTGCTTTTGGGGTGGAATTGCCCAGGGCCGGGCTGACCTCATAGAGTTGTAAAGTAATCATGGCTTAAGATCCAATCAAGCCATGACACTCCCGAGGGGGGGGCCGACCCTGGATACGTCAATTATCTGGGCAAATGTCTTACGCAGTGTTATCTAACAAGCAGAAAGACATTGCCTGGATGTCCGCTCACATGTGTCTCCCCACCAGGTGGTCATTCATGTACAAGCAGCACCTGGCCCTGACTGGGCGCTGCCCCCACGGATGCACTGACTCTGAACATGTTTACCATCTGTTCTGGGAGTGCTCTGTGACCAGACGGGTCTGGGGCCTTGTTTCCTCTGTCTCCCATAACAGGTTGTTGCCGAGGTCCTCCCTGACTGCTGAGAGTGTCATCTACGGCCCCCAGGGAGGCTGCAAAACAACAGAGCTCCAGTGTCAGTGGAGGATCATCAACACCGTTAAGCAGGTCCGGTGGGAGGCGAAGAACATCAAAGTCTACCAAAAAACAACATTGGACCTAGTCACTCTCAGGAGGAGGACACAAAACCTCCTCTAGGATGGCGTTATGGTGGACTTCTCAAAAAAACAAACGACTGACAAGAGAGAAATGGAGGGTGGACCATTGGAAGGAATTGATTATCATCTAGTCCACCCCTCCAAAAGAAAGGGACGGAAGCCCGCAATGAACATTATGCCCCACCCGACAAACGGGGCGTTACTTTTTTTGAATGACCTATTGACCTTTTTTTTTTTTCACCATCACTTTCATCAATGTTTTTTGAATTACCCCCTTTTTTTTCCTTTTTCTCTTTTTTGGAGATCTTTTCTTTTTTGGATGTGATGTAAGTTTAATGTGGTGTATTCTAAAGGAAGAAAATAAAAACTAAAGAGGAGGGAAAATAGAAAATCCCCCCCCCCCCCCCTGTAAATGTACGCTTTTTAAAAATGTAATGTGAGGTATGTCAATGTTTTAAAAGAAAATGCTTTTATCGGAAAGAAATTTAAAAACCAATAAACGATCTTGAACAGGGGGGATTAAGTTGGAAAAACTGTGTCAGCGTGTGCACTGATGGAGCCACTGCGATGACAGGGAGTGCAAAGGGCTTTATCAGCAGGGTCCGAACGTGGTCATGAGGTAATATCACAAGCCACATTGCATGCAATGAAATTCACCCAAATTTAGGAATATTAGCGTGATTATAAAAGAATAATAATAACCAGACCCAGGGGAGACATTAGAAGGGGTGGGATTAACTAGCTAAACCATAATTTCTTTTGTAAAAAAATATTGATTTTATCTTTCCACAGAGAACATTGGCCTCTTTTGGGGCTTTCTCCATTGACTTACAATGGGGTGGGCATGTTTTCAAGTTCCTTTTGCAACCAAGTTCTCTTTAGCCACTGGAAAAAAATGCTTAAAATATGGCGGCGTGTTGTTGCCGCTTGGGTCTACACCTAAGGGTCTACATCACAAAGTGGTATCATGAACAACAGCATATCATCTTCATCAACTAGCTAGGCTATTTTCAGGAAAAATATGAAGTAGCCTATGTGCAAACTGCCAGCTTTCTTCCATATTTTATAAAAGTATCTTGAACACTCTCGGGTTGAAGATACTGGACATTTGAATATATTTAGGAGTTTGTTACAGTTTATGATGAATAAACAGTTACTATGAATTTATACTACAATATAGTAGAAGTTTCCATGTGTGGCCTAGCCATTCATTATGTTGGGTGCACCAGCATAGTTAATGGGACATAAACAAATGGCATGGCAGCTAGTTGTCCCTTGTAGTAATCCATGGGCTGGCGTATGTTTATATAGTAGATAGTTGTAGTAATTTATATGACTTGTAAATTGTGTGCATGTTCTCATACATTGTTAGTCTGACTGGTTGGTAATAAATTACCTTTTATGACCAGAACATGGCCATGGTGGACATTCTTGGCACTGGAAACTAAACTGAGACAAAGCAATTTGATTATCTAAGGGTCATTCACTCTAATTGCCTCCTCATAAGATGTAATAATATGCTTCAAATGGATAATAAAGCAGTGTTTGGATAGATTTTGATTGGTTTGTGTAGGCTTATATAGGTTTGCATAAGTTTTCATAGGTTTGGCTAGATTTTTGTACACATATCCATTCCCCTAATCCTTTGCAAAAGTTGGAAATTCTCTACCCTCAAAATCCTGGAAAGATCAGAGTCGTCTTTGAATCCAGCGCTCAACATCACAGCATCTCCCTGAAAGATGTGCTACTTACTGGGCTTGATTTGAACAACAGCTTACTCGGGTGTCTTGCTACACTTCCGATGGGAACCAGTAGCTATCAATAGGATGGCTGCACTTCTGATGGGAACCAGTAGCCATCGCAGCAGACATTGAGCAGATGTTTCACAGTTTCATCATCAAAGAAGACAACCGAGACTTCCTCCGGTTCCTATGGTTCAGAGATAACAACCCCATGCAGAACATTGTTGAGTACCACATGAAAGTGAACATATTTGGCAACAGCCTGTCACCAGCAGTAGCCATCTATGGTCTTCACCACACAGCAAATAATGGAGAAGGTCAGTACGGCACGGACACCAAGCACTTCGTAGAGCGCAACTTCTATATTGACGATGGCCTCAAGTCACTGCCATCCGCTGCTGAAGCTGTTGACCTGCTGAAAAGGGCACAAGATGCTTGCTGCCTCCAACGTAAAGCTCCACAAACTGCTAGATGTTCTGGAGGTCTTCTACTCAGACGACCATGCCAAGGGTTTAAAGAACCTGGACTTTGAGGACAACTTAGCCCTCATCCAACACACCTTAGGGCTTACCAGGGACCTTAAGCATGATGTTTTCACCTTCAGAGTGGCAGCTACGGAGAAAGGTGCTCTAGCTATGGTGAACAGTCTGTTTGACTATCTCAGACTTGTTGCGCCTTTCACCATTCAAGGAAGTTCCTCCTGAAAGAACTCACCGGCAACGAGTCATAGACTGGGACAGCCCTCTCCCTGATGAAAATGAAGCTGAATGGATGACATGGAAAGACTCCTTGCAAGAACTGAGGGATTTCACAATTGCGAGGCCCTACCACCCTCTTCATTGCACCAAGAAAGGAGCTCTACATCTTTTCACATGCCTCGATGAAGGCCATCACTGCAGTAGCCTTCCTCAAAGTGATTGACTACAAGAAAGAGTGCCACATTGGATTTGTCCTGGGAAAGGCAAAACTAACACCCCCAGCTGGACACAATCCCAAGACTGGAGCTGGGCATCATTGTGTTAGTGAGTTAGACATCCGTGTGGATGCATTGGATTTCTACACAGACAACAAAGTGGTCTTAACCACGATATATAACCAGACCAGATGCTTTTACATGTACGTCTGCAACAGGGTGCACCTATCAAGATGTTCATCAGACTCAAGCAGTGGCACTATGTCTGCACCACAAATCACGGAACTCGATCAGTACCTGCTGCCCAACTAACCAGCGCAACATGGCTCACAGAATGTGCATTCCTTCCAAGACCCGACGGAGCACTAACCATTAACTTTGACTCAGACACTGAGGTATGATCCCATGCCACTACTCTCTCCATTCCCCCATATAATCTGGGATCTAACCGCTTTGAGCTGTTCTCCTTTTGTAAGTTTCGGGTGTGAGCTATAGCCTCCCTGAAACAGATCATTCAGTCTGAAAAAGCTGCAGTGGAAGATAAGCGCGAAATCTGTGGCAGTTGGTATCAATGCACAATGCCCCGCACTGCAGAAGAACTTTCGAAGGCAGAAACTCTCATTATGAGGTGTACGCAGAGAGAAACCTACAGCAAAGAGTTTGCTTGTATAGCCACTGGAAAGAACATTCCAAAACACAGTTATCTAAAAAAGCTGAAGGATGCAGCAGTTGATATGAGGGAAAAGATTCCTCTCATCATTCCAGGCCATAGCAATGTTGCATCCCTTCTTGTGAAATACAACCACAGAAAAGGTGAGACACCAGGGTCATGTTTTTACAGAAGGTATTGTCCACACAGCAGGATACATTTCCTACAGCACAGTGTCCCCATCACTGCACTGGGGTTTATTTACACTGCCCCACTAAGACTTCCAGTAGAAACCAAGAACTAAACAAGGTCACACCTGTTTAGCTTCAGCCTTTCAGCAGGAGCAGCATGCATGGTGGTATGGCTGTTGGCAGTGTACCTTACATCACAATACTCAAACACAGTATATGTGATATTGTTAATTCATGGATGGCATGTGAGACCAGTTTTTGGGGGTTCAAAAAATATATAAATCATCACCTCTCCCTCACTATATGCAAAAATGTAGAAGGTGCAAATTCAGTTTCTTTTTCCAATTAGATTTATGACCCATTTTTTCATAGAGTTCAATAGGAAAATTAGAAACAACCCTTAAAGTAATCCATCCAGACCTACTACATATCTGGCACACAGCAAAAATGATGGTGTACATTTAACACCATATGGTGTTTATATGACTCTATGTAAATAATGTACACCAGCAGTGTTAAATTAACACTGGCATTTTTGCAGCAGAGTAATGGTTTGAGGCTCCTTTGATACTGCAGACACTTGATGCTTTCAGCCATTTAGCCAACCATTGTGTTTCATACTGTTTCAGCGTAATTTACTTAATTTAGCCCCCCCCCCCCCAAGTCCCATAGAGAACCATACAAATGCAGAGAGGTTATAGTATAACTTGTAAGAGTAGTACCTGAAAATAAGATATCAAGAGTTTTTTGATGTTGTTGGGTCACAGGCATCAGGAGGTCATGGCATGCAAATGATATGTGACCAAATATTAAATGAAGTTTATGTTAATTTGTCCAATTACTTTTGGACCCCTATATGGATGTAAACACCTTCAAATTAAAGCTGAAAGTCTGCGCTTTGCATTTCAAATTCAATGTGCTGGAGTACAGAGCCAAAACAACTAAATAAATGCATCACTATCGGTGTTGAAAGCACAGACTTTCAGTCTGAGCAGCTGTGCTGCGAGAATCGGGGGTTCTATCCCCGGTCCTGCCAGATCCGAGTGTGCCTGGTGCCTTGAGGAAGCAGCAATTGGCGGCCACTCCTGGGGTGGGGGGAAGGCTCGGTGGGAAAGAATTGTCACATAAAAGCGGCCTTGGGCAAGCTGGAATCACGATCAGGAGCTTGAGGAGTTGCGCCTTGAAGGGGTTGTAGCGGCAAATTCTCAAGCGGTTGCTACATGGAGAATTTAATTACATAGGTTACAATTGGCTACCAAAAAGAGAAAAATCTAATTTTTATTATTTTTTTAAATAAAAATGTGTCACTGTCCAATTCTGCACTCTATATTCTTAAATTAAATGCAGGTACATTTATACTTCTATATTCATTTCTAGATTTATTTATAAATTTTTTGATTTTTTAAAATTAATTTATTTATCATTGTGGCAATCTCGGTGGCACCTTCACCAAAAAACTATTTTGCTGCGCTGCTTCAGTTAGTCTCGATCCCAAATGCACAATAATGGCAAAATCTCTGCTTTATGATCTAGGGGCAATTGGCTATCTCCTTGGTTGTACTGTAGTTGTTTCTCTCAGTCATGACTGAAGACGCACCTCTTTTGTAATTCAAAGTTACTGTGTTTTATGGATCAGATTGTGGCATTTTTATGTTGTTTTTCTTCGGGTTTGTTAGTGATATGAGCTGTATATTTTCAGGATGTGTATTTTCATTAGGAAATTAAATTTGCATGAGTGCTTTAGTGATGTTGCATATATAGGCTACTCGCTGCTCTGGGAATGTTGTTAGTCTGGCACTATTGCTCATACAATTATGTGGGTGCACTTATGTTCTCCTACATGGTGAATTACTCAGAATAAGAGCAGCTACTAATACAATGCATGTGTTATACTGTAAAGAAATGTTTATTATACTGTAAAATACTGGCAACTGGGTCATCGTACATTGTACAATATGACAGTGAATTTTACAAGAAAAGTATGTAAAATAGCGAAGGAACAAACTTGTAAACAGCTGAAATGTAAAACATTATTTTATTTCCATTGAAAAACCATACTATAATTGGATATACAGCCTGCCACCGTATGCTTAACATATTGTTACCATTATTTATACCATAAAGTCCTGGCAGCCCAGTTGCCGATTTTTACTGTAAAATGTGTTCTATTTTAGTGTAAATAATGGTAAAAATATGTTAAGCATATGGTAGCAGGCTGTATATCTCGTTATATTCATTATATTTCACCATAAATAATACAATTATTTACATTTCAGCTGGTTACAGTTTCATGACTTCGCTATTTTATAGACTTTTAAAATGAAACCATAAATAACTGTGAACTCACTTTTTTGCAACAAGTGAATGATATTCCAGTTTGATCACCAACATGCAACAGATTAATGACAAGCATGTTACTTTGTGGTGTTCTAATCACATCATGTATGCACAGTAGCCTTATTTCAAGCCGTTCCCCTGAGCATTTTCCACTGTCTATTTCCCAGGTCCCAAGAAACCATCGAATGGTTAAAATTAACTTTTATTTTTTTCTGTTTTTTTTGGTAATTATCCTAATATGGCATTTTCCATGGGAGTCCAGTGGGCCTTTATTATTTTAACATTCATGATGAAAGCGATTGCTGGGCTCCAGAGCAGCACACTGCTTTAAAGAAAAAAGGATTCTACAAAGAAAATGGGCAAAAATATCAACCTGATGTAAATAGAGGTTTGGAGTAAAGGAGATTATGGCAAGAAGCTTTACCCTCCTCAGTTTACAAGGGAAAGCATTCACAACCTGTGTAAAACACTGTGACACATACACACACACACACACACACACACACACCCCATTACCCACCCAACCACAACTCAAGGCAAGTTGTATTATATCTGGTAATCCCATTCAAGCCTAGCCCTGAGTAGTTTGTGCCCGTGTTGACCACGACAATCCCCTTATGAATTTAAACAATAAAGGTGAGAATGGGGACAGATTCTGAGCGAGACGGAAACTGTGTATCCTTTTGCCACTGTGGTAGGTTTGATAAAACCCATGGGTGGAAGAAAATGGCTGTCTTTTTTTGTTTGCCGGACTGCCAAGGCAGAAGGATTAACTTCACATCATCGCTTCTAATCTCCCATCTTGTTGAGCCCCTAAAGCACTCTTGGAGATGATTCTTCTGAATATGGGGGGGCTAAAGGGTGGGGGGAGGGGGGATTGGGGCACTTTATGTACTGAATAGACTCATTTGTCACATTTGACACATCCTTTGTCACTCATTTCTCCCTGAGAACTATCCACAAGAAGCAAGCACTACGTTTATGATAGTCCTTCGTTTAAAAAGTTCATGATTAAACATGGCATCCAAAAATGGAAAACAAAAATGTATGAACATTAAAATACATTGTATTTATTCAATTGAATTGCTCCACATGATTTGCTTGCTTTATATGTACCCGGTATATTTGTGTTGATTGCATGTTCACAGCCTAAACATTAAATGATTACATTGAATAAATAAAATCTGGTTTAGTACTTTCAATAGATGCATTTTTATTTAGTCTCTTTTAAGTGGAATCATGTAACCTGATGTAAACATAACCTCAGGGTATATTTACACTACAGAAATGTTCTGTGCTACACATTATGTGACCTACTTGCATAATGATTATCATGATTGTAATGATAGTGATTATTTTATTATTATTATTATCTCTTCCCCAAATCCTTGTGTTTTCTATGTCACACAGATAACAACATGATGTGTGTCATGTCATCCCATTCCTCTGAGCCAGCTATGAAGCACCGAGTCCCACCCAACTCGTTATCAGAACGGCTACATGAATTATTCATGTTCTTCATGCAAATTAAAATTGGACAACAAAAAATGGCGAGTGAGAAAGGCATATACAGTTGAACATATGAGCGCGTTGGTTCGCACATGCATATGCTAATGTGCTCTCGTTCCTTAGAATAGCCATCCCTTTCAGGACGCCTCTCTTTCAATCTCATCTCATGTCTCCGTGTGAGAACAGTCAGTTTATCTTTGCATTGATGCACTGAAAGGGCGGCACTCAATCAGCAAGACCTTTCCGGGAATGCGCAATCACAGAAGCATGTGCCGGAAAAGCTCTTTACTAGAAAATAGCCACGTGGAAACAGATGCTTTTCTCGGCCCAAACGCTTCGTTAGAGAGGAACTGGACTCTACGGAGAGAATGGGGAAAATGAAGAATGATATAATATAAAAGTTAATCTCGTCGTCTTGCATTCCAGCACTGTTCACTGTACATGGAAATACTCTGACCTATGCGTACTACGGCAGTACTAGTGTTACGTTTTGTGTGATTTTCAGCTGTTTGTGTACGTGCCAGTTTGATTGAACATTTTTTACACATTACACATTTATTATTTAGGCTTTAGCAGCATCTTAGATCAGCGACTTACACTAACTTCTTTTTACATTTATTTTTTTTTTTATCCATTATTACACATGGATATATGAAGAATTCAGGTTAAGTACCTTGCTCAAGGGTACAACGGCAGTGTCCTACCTGGGAATCGAACCGGCAACCTTTCGGTTACAAGTCCAGTTCCTTACCCATTATGCTACACTGCCGCCCATGTGCTTTGGTGTTAGTGCAGGACAGGTGAATGTACATAATGGTGTGTAATATAACACCTGTTCGTTAAATAAAGTGCATAATCTGACTTTACACCCCACACAACAATTCTGGGCTTCCTGCTTTGTCCGCACATCACAGAATCAACTTTGTCTTTGTTTAAAAAGTACCAGCAAACGTCAGAACAATGGAATTGTTCACCATCTTTTGATGCTATATGTTCATGTCACTGTGATTTTCATCTATTGGACTGTGTGTATTGGCTAAAATTGAATCACTCATTCAAAAAAATAAAATAGTTGCTTATATAAATAATCAGTTTATTGTTAGCCTTACAATATTATTAATGTTGCTCTTCTGAATCATGGTTTCATTCAATTGGTATTATTGCTGTTCTTTTTTCTGCTGGAAAGTATTTCATATATTTTGCCATGATCTTTTGAGATGCTCTGGATCACACTTTGTCTTGAGATTTGTATGTGTTTATATTTGTGTGTGTGTGTTTCTGAGAGTGAGAGAGTGTGTTCCTGTGCAATCATATTCACACACACATGCAGAGACATACACACAGACACATGTGTGTATGTGTATGTTCATGAAGGAATACAGTCTTCACAATATGTGTATTTGTGTGTGTATAGAATAGAATACAATAGAATAGGCACAAAGGCATTTGTGAGGTGATAAAAGTACTGTGTGTTTTGTTGTTAGCCCTCCTTAAATAGATTTTGTGATTCAATGCAACTGAAATAGTAAAGGGCAGCATGCAATCACCTCCTCACTCAACAACATCACTCATTAAACAGTTTAGTACACGGCAAGGTCACTCATTAAACAGTTTAGTACATGGCAAGGTCACTCATTAAACAGTTTAGCACATGGCAAGGTCACTCATTAAACAGTTTAGTACATGGCAAGGTCACTCATTAAACAGTTTAGTACATGGCAAGGTCACTCATTAAACAGTTTAGTACATGGCAAGGTCACTCATTAAACAGTTTAGTACATGGCAAGGTCACTCATTAAACAGTTTAGTACATGGCAAGGTCACTCATTAAACAGTTTAGTACATGGCAAGGTCACTCATTAAACAGTTTAGTACATGGCAAGGTCAACCATTAAACAGTTTAGTACATGGCAAGGTCACTCATTAAACAGTTTAGTACATGGCAAGGTCACTCATTAAACAGTTTAGTACATGGCAAGGTCACTCATTAAACAGTTTAGTACATGGCAAGGGTCACTCATTAAACAGTTTAGTACATGGCAAGGTCACTCATTAAACAGTTTAGTACATGGCAAGGTCACTCATTAAACAGTTTAGTACATGGCAAGGTCACTCATTAAACAGTTTAGTACATGGCAAGGGTCACTCATTAAACAGTTTAGTACATGGCAAGGTCACTCATTAAACAGTTTAGTACATGGCAAGGGTCACTCATTAAACAGTTTAGTACATGGCAAGGTCACTCATTAAACAGTTTAGTACATGGCAAGGGTCACTCATTAAACAGTTTAGTACATGGCAAGGTCACTCATTAAACAGTTTAGTACATGGCAAGGTCACTCATTAAACAGTTTAGTACATGGCAAGGTCACTCATTAAACAGTTTAGTACATGGCAAGGTCACTCATTAAACAGTTTAGTACATGGCAAGGTCACTCATTAAACAGTTTAGTACATGGAAATAGTTATTTAATACCACAGTACACAATGATATAAACATTTGTAACCATTGCTCTGGGGTATTTTAAAAGATTCTGAACTACTGAAAGCTCAAATGGCAGAAAATAAATAGGCTTGCGCCTGATGAGACAGAATGGATCTGTGAAGTCCGTTCCCTTTCTACTGAAAAGGGTGAATGGAAATGCAGTGAGGACACCTAGTGGTCAAAAGTGATGCATGCACACAGTCAACAATTACATTTAATTGACTGATACTTTTGTTGTGCCTTCGTCTTTTTTTTCAACAAACAAGTTGCATGATACACAGATGGCTCACTTACAAGTTCATGTTGGGTTAAGTTTATTTTCCATTCTTCTCCAGAATCTGGTGGATGTTCATATTCAATTCAAATCACTTACACTGGTTAATGAGCTGCGAATGGTACTGTCCCCCATCCTGTCTTGAGACAATGATCACGCTCAAACCAGACATCTCCGTTCAGTCACCTCATGCCAGCTAGCTGTCCCATCTTTTTGGGCAGCCCCGGCTCATCTCCCCCTTAGTCAGGCCCGGCACATCTCCCCCTTAGTCAGGAAGGTAATATTCACTGACTGTTTTCCACAAACGTTAAAAACCTTTTCAGACTGGGCCTTAATTTAGGTCTTTTTTTTATGTTTTTGAAATTTGCCCACTCGAATCTGGAATGTCCAACACTCTGCAAGCGCAGCCGTGTTCCGTGCATGAACCACCCTGCCAATTCGGGAGAGCTGGGATATCCACGGCTCTCCTGAGTCTCCTCTGAAACATGTGGTTACACAGCTACTTTCTTTTCACATCGCGGACCTTGTTAAGCTCGCAGAGTGGAGGAAGGACCTTTCATATGCAGCTTTGGCCAGCGGGGGTCGATGAAACGCAGAACCCTGTTCCTCTGAACCCTCCCATACCCCCGGGGCGACACAGGTGCCAATTGCCCTGCGGTCAACATCCACAATAGTCACTGGCACGACCCAGATGCGATTCGAGGCCGCGAGGCTCATCCATGCACCTCAGCCTGGTGCCTTAACTGAATGAGCCATCCAGCAGCCCCCTAGGTTTCCATTTTGAAAAAAAACCTGCTCTTCCTTCCGCTCGACAAAGGCCCTGCCCCTGGCTGACTGAGCTCTAATGGTTTTTGCTTACAATGTTCAATACACCTTTTTGTCATTTGCGTTGGCTAAAACCAGCTGCCAAAGAATGTCTAAATTGTAACTGTAAAATGATAAAGGTTTATAAATGTTGGCTAAGGCATGTATTCAGTTAAATCCAATTCCTGTTTGTCTTAAAACACATCCTCATAAAAAAAGATAAATTAAGAATGTAAGTACAATTTCTGAAACAACGGTAAGAAGCCAACATGGACTGAGTTCTGGGGAATTTAAAGGGGAGCAAGAAAGCTATTTTTCTGACTTGCACCAGAATGGGTGGAACCACTTTCCCACCGTGACCCTAAACCCTGCCTGTCAGTGGGGGGTGATGGGAGGGAGTCTTCCTAATTGTCTAAATATGCAGGACAAAATAAAGTGCTTTTGTGTGTTTGTGTCTGTGTGTTTATGTGTGTGTGTGCGCGTGTGCGATTGCGCGTACTGTGTATGTGTATTCTATTTATAGTGGGTGTGTTTTTGTCTGTGAACAAGTAAAAGCTTGTATGTGTGTGCATGAATGGGGGATGGGCGTTTAAAGTAGCTTCATCTGTAGTGTGCATATCTATCGCTGAGAGACAGCAGCCACCCGATATGGATGGAGCACTCGTGATTACAGCTCCATCAAAGCAGATTCAGATCAGCGTCCCCACAGAAGTGTGCTGAAGCGGGATAATCCTCTCATTCACTCCCATGCCCTGAATCCCAATCTGTTTTCAGAAGGGATATTTTTATCTGCATTAATAGCATCCAATGTTGCTTTAAATGTCAAAGAGAGCAAAATGTTGTAGGTTCAAATTGTTGTAGTCTCTCAAATCACATGCACCAAACCGGCCGTGGTCCCTAACACTTTCATTTACTGTCTCTCTCACTCATTTACTTATGCTGACTGATTCACTCGCTCATTGACCGGGAGGCTATCGCGTAACATTTGTATCATAGACAGTGTATTCAAAGTTAATGATTTGCTGCCACTTCTCCCCCCTTTTCAACAAATGGAAATTGAGAATATTTTAGATTTGGACATTTTGAGACTCAACGGAATACATCATGTGAGATTGTCATATGACATCACCTCTTCAAATGCGCAGGAGACATAAACTATTGTGTGTGACATCAGAGCTGACCAAGAGCATTGCATTGTGGAAGGACTTTCTGTTCCCTATAAGCCAATCAGCACTGGTTCACCAAACCAATATAGCAGTCCAACATTCGCAGTCTCAGGCTTCTGGCTTCTCTCTTCAAGCTTTTCCGCTTCCCTTCAAAAGAGTGGTTTGCAGCACTTTTTGTTCCTGACTGGAACAGACTCCAAGGCCCTGGACCAAGCCAGGCCTGCCCTTGTGATGAGACCATCGTGACATTGTCAAATAGGCTAGGGCTGTGTCCGAATCAGAGCCCTACTGCGGCCTGTGTCCTGCATACAGTGCACTGTGTAGCACGCAATGTGCAGTCCGCAAAAAATATCCGCCATACTATTTTCCAACCGTACTGTGGAAGTGTCGTAAGCAGGTCGTAAGACGTCCCACCAGTGTTGCCATGTCAACGGTTTTACAGCTAAATTGGAGTACTTGCCAAGTGCAGTCACAGGTAAAAATGAAAAGTCACAAAGCACAAACTTATTTTAAAAAGTGAAAATATGGTGATTTCTATTTAAAATACATTGGTTTCAGTTATATTTTGGGCTAGTTTTGAGTCACCATTTGGCTGGAAAGTCTTGCAAGATCTGGCAACCCTGCAGCCTATCCTTGCGCGGCCATGTCAAATGTTGTTTTTGTTGAAAACATCAGCGAAGCTGCGCCTAATTTTTTTTAAACGAAGCTTCACGTCATATTTATGCAACCAAAATCTCCTTGAAAAGTGCGCTCCCGAATGTACTCAGCAAAACCCCGAAAGTAAACATATCATACGGAAGTTTAAAGTATACTATATTTAGAAAAGATCTCGCCTACTTAACGACTTTTCCGACTTGTCTACTCGACAAGCCTACCTAATAGTACGGAAGGGCGCTGATTCGGACACAGCCTAGGATTCGACCCTTCAGTCTATTACTCAAAATGGAAAATTGCGAGTAACCCTGAGGGCAAGGTATTGGTTTTGGTGAGAAATCCAAATCAAGAGGAAGGACTGATCTTTCAGTTCCCTCGCAGCCTCACAACACCGTCCCACTGTCGCACACCAGACGAAGGACGTCACCACAAACCAGCTCAATTCTTCACCGACAACGAGGCAGGCTGAGTATAATAACCTCAAATCCTGAGAGTTGAGAGTATTAGATAACTATTGTATTTGAGCGAAATACATATTATCTTTTCTATTAATTATTTTATCTATGTATTTTGTTCATTGCACAAATGAACATAAATTGCTTACATAAATACATGTTTTGTGTTAAAAGGTGTGTTGTTTCTTTATTCTAATAAGTGGGCTTTGATTAAACAAAGTCAATTCCTGCTTGGTTCCTGCTAAATTATTAATTATTTACAGTTAATGTGAAATTCATTATCTGGTGCCCCATGAATGGAGAAAAACCTTGATCCACCTCAGAGGTATATGGGTGAAGCAATAAGACATATTGAACAACATTAGAATAGAATAGAATAGAATAGAATAGAATAACTTTTATTTTCCCGTTAGGGAACTTCAGTTGTAGTTTCCAGCAGTAAAAAAGACATAGACAGTGGGGCAGACCCACAAACACACAAAAAACATGTTAAATAAAGACATTCAATTGAATCACATGTTTCACATTATAGTGAAGGTATGTGTGATTATGAATATGATTAAAATTACTATTATTATTAGTATTATGATCAAAATTATATTATATTAAATTAATTAAATATTAATTATGATGAAAAATGGAGCCCTGCATTTTACCAATAGATGATATCAATGGGTTGACACAAATCTTCCGTTTGTTCCTTCAAAATACTCCAACTTTGACATGGGCCACAATAACAGTGTTTCTTCAACACAGCAGACTTCTTCAAAAATATTATTTTATTTAGATCCACAATGTAATATTGAAGAAATACTGTCTCAAAAATGCTGGACAACCTACCGTTTGTCTACTATTCACAAATAATAGAAAACAAGATGGGATTCAATGGAAAAACTAAAGTCACAAGTGAAAATGCCCAATCACTGACATTTCTGGCACATGCAGCTATACCCCAGTGATCGTTCAGAGGATTATATGGTGGCTGCCTTTTTGAGGACAGATGGTGGGTTTGGACCAAAAAGTCCAAATAAATATTATGATTAAATTAATTAAATGAACTGACATTTCAATGGAAGGCAGGGCACCCTTGGTTCACCCTGACTCTGATTGGCCGATCCTAATTACTTCCCTGTGATAGAAATGTGGACCTATTTTGTGCTTGTTAGCCACCTACTCAATAGCTGTCCATGTTGGGTAGTTTGTCCTCGTGTCCCCCCTGCCTCCCCCAGCCCTTGTTGTCTGTCTCATCTCCTGTTCCTGACCCTCTAAACACTCCCTGCTGACAAACAACAAACAAAAGATGACAGTATAGGTCGATATTCAAAAATGCAACAATGAAAAATGACAGGCCATTGGGTGGAGACAAGAGGGAGTTGATAGGCAGACTCAACCTCTTCTCCTGATTGCAACATCCCACTTAATGAGCTTGGCTAACAGCCGACAAGGACATTGGCACGCTGCAGACAATTCCATTCTAATCAGCAAGCTTCAGCCGCAATTAAGCCACCTCCACGCTTATGTATCAAATTCCTTTTATCTTTCGATCATTTTCTATGTTTATATATGCCCTCTTTATCAAAGCTTTGGAAATACAGGACATTTTAGGCTAGTCTCATTGTGAGCAAAAAGATCAGTTCTATTATTTTACACTGCAAACCAAAGCTTAGAGAAATCTTTATCTATTTTCTTGCATTTGCACACATCCACATTGTGTCTTTAGATATAATTCCATGACACAAGATGTACCATTAGAAAGGATGACATCAAATGCCTCCCATGGCCTGCACAATCACACAGATCAGACATTGTATGACAGCATTCCAAGAAGAATTGAAACTATTTTGAAGGCAAAGGGTTGGTCTACTCGTTATTAGTTACTAGATATTCCGTTTTTGTAAGTGCTTCTGGTATTTTGTCCACCCATGTTATTCTTACAACCCAAGGTGAAAAATACCAGTACTATTGAAGTATATTCACAGAATGTTATTCACTGACACTTATAACCACAAGATGGCACCACTGTGGGCGTGTCTTTGTGGACGTGTGTCTGGATGCATGTGTTTACTTTTCTCTGTTTCCCCACATGCACTGTCATGCAAAGTCCTGTTTCTGAAAGGAAAATGTTTATGTATTCCTTCTCGGGACCATTATTAGCCTACATGTATTATTACTACCAAAAGGAAACATAAATATTAAGGCTAAACATTCTTAGGTTTTACTTTGGGAGAAAGAAAATACCGTTTTGAGATGTTGTTGGCACTGTCATTGGAAATATTTTTAAACCAAATATATGAAATGTTTCATTAAAAAATAATGCGTCCTACTTTCATTCTTTAAAACGAGCACATAATGTGTGAAACACATTTATTATTTTTATGTTATTATGTCTATTCGCCGGTGTCATGCACATAAACTTGGGCTAATTCATACATTTGTAGAATGTGCAATGGAATACGGGGCTGATGATATGCTTTTTGTATTTTGGGAAATGCGTCTGTATTGTCTCTTCTTCTCCGTTTCTAATATAAGCAAGACACATACAGTATATAGTAACGATCTGTTTGGTTTTCTCATATTGCATATAGAAAAATTGTTTATTATTATTATTATTATTATTAATATTATTACTGGCATACTTTCGTGATTGCGTAAGGCCATTCAGACCCACTGTAAACAGTTAATAGTAGCCTATGTCACTTTCCACCCTAAATCCGTGCCTACCATAAACCACAGACACGATGACGTCAGCGTCGAAACATTGAACTAAACAAGCCATTTTCAAATGCGTAATGGTCCATCGGAGTGCATAGCCTTGCAAAGACAATTTGTTGGAGTAACTGTGATAACAAAGACAGCAGAGTTTTTGTTTAGTCCAGACTGACCCTTAATTCGTAGTGTACCACGCGCTTTACCGAGTCCCCAAAATAGCATGTCTGCGAAGCCAAGGGAGGAATCCGACTCAGAGGAGAGATGGTTTGGGGAGGATTTTGAGATTGAACGCGTTGGGTGTACCGTGCCCCGATTCGACGAGACTGAAGATGGACAACAGTCAAAAAGCTGGGAGGACGAGACCAACGAGAAGCAATTTTACCATCAACCTGAGAGCAATCAGAAACGGCCTCCCGTTACCATGGAAACTGCATCTACAGGTAAAACGAGAAATCTAATACCGAGGGGAAATTAAACACCCTTTCTTTAAAACACATAATTATTTGTTAGCAATTAGCATTCACAGTGAACTGTTTTTGACTCTTGCTGGTGCGCTTATTTTCGCTGTGCTGGTGAGCAAGCTATAATAGCTAGCTAACCATCTTGGTGCAACTTTTCTCATGCAGCTATCTGAGAGTATCTAGCTACGCGTAACTAACATTACCGAAGATAACTAACATTAATTTAAGTTGTGTTGCTGGCTCAGTAAGCATACTTACCTCCCTATTCTGGTACATTGGTCCATTTTCCCACGTAACTATCTTAATAGCCAGTAGCCTACACATTGTAGCCTATGTGTCCCTTTTAGCTAATTCTAAGCCCAGTTCGTGTAAAAATGGCTGTCGGGTTTTGTAACCGCACACGGTGAAACTGGTATTGTGTGACTACCATGTCCGAACAGAAAAGTTAGCTACCCAGCTAACGTTATCAACGCATGGAATTGTTGGGTGCCTATCAAACAGTAGGGGGTTTGCCGTTAAGGATTTGGCTCACTGCAATATGGAAATAAAACTACATTTGCTGTAATTTATCTCTCAATGTAAAGGGATGACAGAACTCTGTAGGCTACAAGTTAACCAGAGAATGTTTCTCCTGCGGGTGAAACAGCGTGGTATTCTAGTCTATTAGGCTATTAATGAGTTAGGCTACTCAGGGCGAATTGTAGCATAATAGGTCAAATTAGTCGTTAATGTATTGAAATGTTGTTAATCAATAACGTCTACCTACTGCTACCACGCTAACAACAGGTAGCCTACATAACCATACAACACTGTGCAGAATAAAACATGCATTAGCTGAACAACATGTTAAATCCCAGGCGAATATCAAGAGTCAATATTTATTTCCGATAGCAGGATGTTATTTGGCCATGTTGTACGGTGTTCATCCAGATTAGTATATAAAGTTTTCATTTAGCAAGATTGGGCGAGACAAAGGATTGCATAATAGCCGGGGTTGTGCTCGCCTAAAAGAATGCAAAGTTTATGTAACTGGTCTAGTAGGCACGGCATGTATTTTGAGAGGTCGTTTTTTGCCCCATGAAAACGGATGTATGTCTGAGAAAAAGTTTTCCAAGTCACTCTTGCTGTCACACCACCTGTAGCCTACACACGCTGGCATTCACACACTCATGTAACCAAATGTACCCAATGAGAGGGAGAGCTCCTGACGAGATTAATGCACCTACAAACATTTATTAAACTGAAACAGTATTGTAAAACAGACTAACATAATTTTGGTAACTTTTTGGAGAAAAGTCATTAATCTCATCATCAGGGATCATAAGGCCTTCAGATCAAATTCAATTGGGACATGCTAGCCACTGGAGCATAGAGCTGGACTTTGTCCTGGTGCCTTCTGGTCCTCCATCTCAGAGAAGTTTGAACAGAGAAGAGGAGAGAGGCTGAATGAGGCGTGCAGCAATGGTCATGGATCATTAGGCATTATTTACACTGTAAGAAACTAAGGATGGGTGGAGTTAAGATGTCCCTTCCAAAGTTATATTACACCCGGCCAGCTCTGTTGCATGCTGTAAACTGTGCCTTTGAATAGCTTCTGAATCATAGTGCCTTTCCACATTCCAGCTCTTCATGCTGGTGTAAAGCCTTTCACTTCCTGCTGGCACACTGTCCCATTGTTTTCCTCACTGGACAATCCTATTTTGTCTTTGCCTTTGAAGGGAAATATTTAGAACAAAGACATTTTGCCTCTATATTCACAGCTGATGAGTAGATTGGAGTTATTTGTGGGCCATAGATTGTAGCCTTTGTATCTATTCTATTTGGCTTGCATTTTAGGACCTTGCATTTTTACATTCACCCAGATTCGCTGTCAATAACAATCATCCAAGTGCCTTAATACTGCACTTTCCACAGAAGCTGAAATATGTTAATGGTGGTTTATGGAGGCAGTGGTGTTCTGCTGGTGTGCTAAATTATGCTCATATGCATTTTCGGAGTGGAACCAGAGATAATGGGTTCATCACAAATTCAATTATGGAGGTTATTTTTATAAAGCTGTTCTGTGTGTGTGTGTGTGTGTGTGTGTGTGAGAGAGAGAGAGAGAGAGAGAGAGAGAGAGAGAGAGAGAGAGAGAGAGAGAGAGAGAGAGAGAGAGAGAGAGAGACAGAGAGCTGATGTCGATGGAGGTCTCAGTAATTCCCAAATCAGATGGATGCCCTAAATCTAACAAATAAAAAAATGCTTCCAAGGGATTGAAGAGTGCAATTGTGTAAAAGTTTGCAGGAAGTTATTTAAAGATACATTCATCCCAGCAGTCAAATGAGACATGATGTCTGTACTTTGTGTGGGCACATCCCTGAATATGCACAGGCACACGCAAATAGCTGATATTTGTCCATGAATGCGTCACTCAGTTCATCAGCCAACACTGTGCCTCGAAGAGGGAAGGGGTGTCACTTCATCCCTAACAAATCAAAGCAAGTGTGAATCCTTTTTTATCACATTGAGCCTAAGGAGGAAAAGATCCTGACTAGCAGTGAACCCAAAACAGTGTGGAGTAGCAGTCAGGGCACTGTGTTCATAACCCAAATGTTTCGAGTTTGAATCCGAGGTCACACACGGCATCTGAATGGCTCAAGTAAATATTGAGTTGGGTGAAAGTAGAATATTTAAAATGCAATGTATGTCATTGTGTTTGATGAAGGTGCTTGTGATGGTAATGTCCTCTCAGTTATGACATCCCTGGCCAGAGGAAAAATAATGAAAGAGCAATATTTGTATACATTCAGGGCAATAAATATTGCAATTTTTCCTTTAATTTATTTTAAAATGACATGTCAGTTTTATGTTTCATATCATGTGCAAATAACAAAACTGATCAAATGGATTGATGGAGCTTCCTGTCCTGTGCATGACACAAAAGGTTATATATCTTCCAGTGTTTTTCATTTGATCTTATTCTCAAGGGGGGGAAAGCATGAAAAGAAATGAAACAAGCTGACCATTGCAATGCAAAATATGGATTTATCCCAGCCATTACATGCCATTTAACCTGTTCCAAACAGCAAGACTGCATTAAACAGCATGTATTATCTGAAGAGCATTCCATGGTCTGCCATCACATCGCCTAAGCCAGGGGGGTCCAGTCATATCTGAAAAGGGCCGATGTGGGTGCAGGTTTTTTTTTTTTTAGGCAAGCACTAAGACACCGGAGATCTACTTATCCAGGTTTTGATTGAAGACCATGATTAGTTAAAGCTGAAGTAGGCAACTTTCTGAACATTCACAATGTTGTGAAAACATTTCGAAAGTCATAACACCCGACCTACCCCCAACTACTTCTCCACACACCTTGTCTTGAAATACACATAAAGGTTTCTAGCTACGATTGCAAGATTACAGACTGCATAGCTGAACTAAAAATGTCAGCTCCAAGAGTCCAGATAAAACAACAGAATTTTTTTTATTGTTTCAAAGTTCAACAATAATGCAATAAATCAATTTCCATTTAGTCACCAAGTTTATTAGCTAATGAAGCGATTGTTTTGCTCAGTTCACTAGTCTAAAGTTAGCGATCTACCTGATGGTTCATGATAGCTAACGTTAGCTAAATAGTTTTTATATTTTTTTATCTTGAAAAAGGCTACCCTATATCCCAGACTTACCCGAAACCCGTAGCCTCAACTCGGGACTCTGCTGGATGTTTTTACGATAGGACCTTTTTTTCTGGTTTTCATAACTGATAAATAAAGGAGAAAATAAAGGAGCTAATATTTCAGCTAGCCAGTTTTACTCAAACAATTGACCCCAGATATATAAACTGTAGTGCCGTTCAGCTAGATGTTGAAACTCTTAATGTTATTTTGCATCTAGCTGACAGTAGCTGTACTGACACAGGGGGTCAATCTCATTGTTAATTGGTTCACAACGTGAACTGGCCTATCTTGTTGATGGGTTCACGTCATAAGCCACTTTGTTTTGAAAATAAAAATTCAAGAAATCACTTGTTTTAGAATGCAGTATGGTGTTGGACTTTATATGATTGGTACCAAATAAGCAGGACCATTCCCCAATATCTTTCTGAAAAAAAGTTGCTGACTCCAGAATTAACTAGAAAAGGAATTTTGAAGACAAACGTCAAGTTGGCTTAAAAAAGCAAAGCAGAGATACAGTGCCCTCCACAATTATTGGCACCCCTGGTAAAGATGAGTAAAAATGGTTATAAAAAATGTATCTTTTCATGAATTAGCTTAATCTCACACTGAAAAAATTTGAAAAATACAACCTTTAAATTAACTATCTCATTTAAATGTTATTTCTGAGAAAAAAAAAATCCCTCATCAAGAAATAATTATTTTTAACAAAACCACGTTTGCCACAATTATTGCCACCTCTTGAAATTCTTATGAACAAAATATAACTGAAGCATTTTTTGCATTTATATTTTACTTTTTAAAGTTGATCAAAGTGTTTAGGAACTTTCAAGCAGTAATCTATGACTTCCTGTTTCACTGGGGTATAAATATGAGGTGACACAGAGGCCATATTCCCTTATTCATACATCAACATGGGAAAGATAAGAGAACACACAAATCAAATGAGGGAAAATTGTGTTGAGCTTTATAAATGAGGGAATGGCTATAAAAAAAATAGCTACTCACCTGAAAATGCCCATGTCTGCCGTTAGGGCAATACTTAAAAAGTTCAAAGCAACTGGAACTGTTACAAACTTGCCTGGAAGAGGACCCAAGTTTATTTTGCTCCCATGCACAGTGAGAAGGATGGTAAGAGAGCCAAATAAATCCCCAAGGATCACTGTTGGAGAATTACAGAGGAAAGTAGCATCTTGGGGTCATCAAGTCTCCAAAACTACCATTAGACGTCACCTCCATACCAACAAATTATTTGGAAAATATGCCAGAAAAAAGCCTTTCCTGTCATTTGGGCACATTTTGAGAACCGATGCAATAGAATGTGGATGCTGTAACATATTACACTGCTTATGACATCACAATGCCTTCCCCTACAACACTGGGCACGTTAAGTAACTTAGCGCTCACGGTGAGAATACTAAAAAGTAGCGGAATAATAATAAGTTGGTGAATAACAAAAGTTGTGGTTTCACAACCACACCTAATAATAAACAGAACTTTTTCAAGCCAACTTAATTAGCTGAAACAGACTCATAGTGCTGGGCTAAAACAAAAACCTGCACTCTTTTTGGATAAGATTGGACACCCCTTGCCTAAGCCAAGGGTAAATATCTAGTCTTCATATTCTGTATGACATTGTGGACAAACTGTTTGTTACTTTAAAGTAAATGATAATAAACTTAAATGTTCTCTATCAGAGAGTGATGTCATAGTGCCAGGAAGCAGGTAATATCCTGCATTTTGTTTTGTAGTTATCCATAAATGTTTTGTTTTATGGGGTGAGATATTAAATGCTGTGTTGTTTTTCTTATACAGCCGTATCCCCAGAGAGAACCGCCTCATTGAATTGCAGCACATTTATATTCAGCATGTTCAAACTAACAATGGGCGCCTGGCAAAAAATAGCCAGTGAAGGCTCACATTGTTACTTGAACAAATGTGGACTTCCTCTGTGCAGCAGTCATGGTAACAATAAAAAAAGACTGCCCTTATGTGCCTAAGCATTACAGAAATGGTCTCACTGTGATAATGACTGTGGGCATATGGCTTGACCCGTAATTCCAACAAAGAACTATATACAGGTCTGGGTTACTCACATGGTCTCGTGTCACTGATCCAGACTGGGCTACGCTTCACTTATGGGGCTATGCTCACCGACCCTCCTGTTCACCTTTAACCCCCGTTCTGCCAATAGTCCTTCTCTCTTCTCTCCTTTCCCTTCCTGCTCTGTGTCTATCTGCTTGGTTGCACTGTCTTGATTCGGTTAATTAGCATAGGGCCTGATTTACTAAGATTTTAGCACACACAAAACCAATAACATGACCAATGATTGGTCATGGTATTTGGATTGCACAAATCATTGATTATGTTATTAGTTTTGCATGTGCTAAAGGTCTTAGTAAATCAGGCCCATAGTCTCTCTTCCTCATTTTCACCGTGAATTTTCAAATTGCTGATCTCAGATCCACAAATTCAGCTACGGCCAGAGGATTAAAAAGAGTTAATATCATACTGTGAAAGCATATCGATCCTGTCTGAATGTGGAAACCTATGTGAAAAAAGAAATATCACCTGTCATTTTCTTGAGGTTATTGCACAGACTAGACAGGGCTGTCACCCCTAAGGTTTCCCCCAAAGGTGTATCATAATGGAAATAAAGTCTGCTCAAATTGTATTCTTAGCAGGTTGAATGACACAATTGGGCTTTTCTTGTCACGGTTTCGCAGGTTGTCGCTTTCTCTCGGTGGAAGTGGTTTCGCAGCTTCGGTCCGACTTCCACGCCGGGTTTTTTCCGCCACCTAGCACTCATAGCCAACACCTGTTCAGGTGTTTCCGCCAGTGACTTAAGTTCTGCATCTTCCGGTCCTGGCACTTCTGTGTTGCCATTGTATGCCGCCCCGAAGCCGGTATCGGTTGTTTGAGACTGAGGTGACCCACTTTGCTCCACCACTCTGCTTTGGAGTAACGCGGAACTTGCCTGTTCAGTGCTTAGAGTTCCTTGTAGGATTATTATATATTTTTTTGCACTTTCTGTTCCCCGTTTTGGTTTTTATTTCTGTTCTCTCTGAGACAGTTTCTTTCTTTACCGTTTTTTTCTACCTCTCTATTTAGCGCTTTCTCGTATTGACAGCGAGAGGTTCTCTCCTTTTATTCCAACCACTCAAGTCTTTGAGTTTTTCTGCCCTATTGTCTGGGACACTATTATTTATATTCTGTTTCTCTTACCTCCGTTGCGTGCTCTCTCGTATTGAGAGTAGGAGGTATTTTCTTCCTGTTTTTGCTCTGCTCGAGTCTCCAGCCTTCGTCCACTTTCTCTGGGTTGATTTTCTTTTGGCTCTACACCGGGAGTTTTTATCTCTTATTCTTTGTTTTTTTCTTCTCCTGTCGCAGACTATTTTCCGCTGCTGTGGTTATTCCACTACCTGGATAACTTTAAGATTCCCCTTTGTCGTGTCTGGTCCTCCGAACCCGACACTCCCATTACATTTCTCTATGAATTTAAAGGAAATTAAATGTTGGAGGGCTTGGATCGAGTATGAATTTCTTTGTTGTTTGTGATTCCTGGCTGAATGAGTGGTTCCATTCGCTCCTGGTCCTCAGAAGTGCTGGGTTGAAGACTTGAACAGAACCTTTGCCAGTTGGCCTGATTGGAATTTAGACGGTCCATGTGGGCACTGGTATGAAAACAAATGACTGTTATTTGAATGACAAGTTTATATCAGCCAATTTATCTGTGATCTGTTGGTCTGAGCTCCAGAAAGTTAGTCAGTTCTGAACCATCTGTACTTGTGGACCCCAGCTGTCACCACTGGAGATGTGCAGATGAATAATTCATACTCTCTCTGGTCCAGTTGGGTCAAGCTGGCTTTCTGCATATGCTGATCCCACTTCACCATCAGAGAGGCGAGCTTGCCATGGCAGGGGGTGCAAAACAGGGGTTCCCAAACTGGGGTCAATGAGTCATTTAGGGACCACAACTATGTATTTTGAAGTGTATGTAACAATTTCTAATCTCTAACAGAAGCTGACCTGATCTCTATTGACATGCTGTTTAAATGCATGATTAGGCTACTATTTAATTGTATTTATTGCAGATTCAAAATTATAAATTCAAGTGATCATGGCAAAATTTGGGCACCCTGTCGGTTAGTACTTAGTAAGATCTTCTTTGGAAGATCTATAACAACTTCCAAACATGTCCTGTAGCCAAGACTTGTTTTTCTCACTTTTAGAGTCTTTTCACACTCTTCCTTGTAGAACTCTTCGACATAGGCTACATGTGGTTGCAGGACTGGCTGAATGCTCTTTTTAAGATTATCCGCCGTACAACTGCAGGCCATTTGGATGGTTTTTGAAGGCCAGTTTTTATCACTTTCTCCCAGTGTGGCTGCCCAGTCATGCTTGTAGGCTGGAATCATTGCTGCATTGTCCTGTGTCAAACCTGTTGAAGGCTGACCGGCATACACTTTCCAAATCGTATAGTGCCAGCCTTCTTTTCAATCTGCAGTATACCAGCTGAGCTGCACTACCAGGCATTGAGACCCTCCCTCCCTGGGCAGCCTGGTCAATTATGCCCCGCCCTGCATGTCTCAAAGCCGCAGTCAGGCACTGGAAAATCAGGATTCAATTCCAGACCACCACTACACAGAAACCCAGTACGAGTCGCCCGACAGCCGGCACCGTCGCATTTTGATTGACAGCTTTATTGCTGCCTCTCTGCACCAGCATACATATCGCACCTCTTGCTTCCTTTAGGTTTATCCACACTGTGATGGTGATGTAATAAAAGGCATCGGGCACGTTTCTGGTGCTTGCGTCGCAGGGAGTTGATGACCTTGCCTGAAGGTTGTGGTGCGCGGTGGAATCCTCTTGATGCATGGGGCACAGATAGACGCACGTCGGTTTATACGGGCTCTTTATTCAACAGCAGATGGTACATATACACTAACACAAAGCTCAGACCTCTGATCAGAGAGAGGGGTCTGTTCTTTTCCATTACGATTCCTCCATTTACCTGCTTAGAGAAGGAGAGGACATGCTTAACAATTGTGACTATTTTTAAATGTCTTTTAAGGAGAGTCCTGCTGGAGGCACTAATTGCACTCAGTTTATCTCTATCGTTTCAGCTTCTATTTTTGTGGCAAGACTATGCTGGGCCAGCATTGTGCAATGTATCCATTAAAAATGTACAGTCATGTCCAGATTGGATTATAAGCTGTAGTCATTTATGAAGTGGGTTTTGGTATGTTTTGTGTGTATGTAACTGTATGTGGAGTTGTATGTGTATGTGTGTATTTCTTTGTAGTGTGTGTACGTAGCGTGTGTCTGCAGTGTGTCTCTCTTTAAGTGGGATACGGCATTTTGGAAAGGGCCAGACGAGGCTCTGTTCTGCCCCTCCAGGAGTTCCTGCAGGGAGAGACGCAGTACTTATGAACTTTCCAGGAATAACACAAGGCATCGCTCATGTCCAGAGATTGGGTTTTATCGCTCCCCTGTGGCCTGACTGATCTGGGGTCAGTGATACAGGGCTGCCAATTAGGTGGTGTTATTGCCCTCTAAAACACCATTGATAGCGGTATTACCGGTATGAAACTTTCCTTTAAACAGATCGTTGGTCTCAAACCGTTTTCATTCATTTTCATTGATTAAGTGTGCCAACGATCTGAATAATCCATTGGCAGGTAAACACACTGCTTTCACATCGTGTTAAGAAGATAAAATGATAAATTCAATTTATAAAAATTTGTTTTAAGTCCATTTAACAAAAAAATGTATGCCACTCTGTTAACTACTGCGTTAGCTTTCAGCACAACCTGCAGGGCAGGCTATATAACAAAACCTGTGTGGGTGCGGAGAATGATCAGACATGTATTTAAATAATGTTGAAAAAATGTGCACAAGTTTGCGATGCAAATAAAAATAGTTTTAGCATTCACCTAATAGCCTAATTGAAGAGAGCTGGCTATATCTGTTGGTATTGAGTATCATGTGAATACAATATAACGTGCTTTTTTATTTAATAACATCAATGTTGAAGCTCTGCAGATGCACTTTTAATTTATTTTTTACTTTTTACTTTTTAATTGTAATTACAAAATACCGGTATTGACGGTGTGGAGATAACTACAACAGTTTAGGAACGCGCACAGTACACCTACCGGTTAAACCGAACACAGCAACAAGCCTACTACCGATGCACCGTTCCTGGTGGCAGAGCTAGCAGTGAATGCCCGGTCCACATGCTGCCGGGTCAACCGCAGGCCCACTTGCCAATTTACGCTGGATCAGGGCCAATTAGCTGACGAGGAGTGAGGGATGTGGGCAACAGTGATAAAGCATTAAAGCAAAGGGTCACAATGTATCCGCTGGAGCTTTTAGCGTTCTGTGCTCAGTGCTTGCATCTGGTGTAGCATTCACCAGTCATGGTCCCTGCCCTCTTACTGATCAGAATGGACACATGCCCATAATGGTGGGAGAAACAGATTAACAACCAGCAGGTTGCAGGATTGGATCCCAGGTCAAGGACTGTCAGAGCGGCTATCACAGTAAACTACAGTTAATACCCATGTGACATAGGAGTAAATGTGAGCTTTGTGAGTTGACCTGGATAGAAGTGTGTCTGCTAAGAGACGAGGTGCATTTTGGAGAGGCTGTTTGCTCATGCTGTAAGCAGGCCGATGCCCGGGTCACATGATTAGCAGACATCTGTGAGGCCATGCCCCACCCCCTCACCCTCACCCTCACCCTCACCCCCACCTTCGAGTCAAACTCACCGCTCTGGCATCGCCCCAAAGTGTATAGGGGAACGAACCCACCTGCATGAAGCGGCCATCTGTAGAGACTGAATGTGGTCTGTAGTCCCGCCAGGAAACAGGCTTCCGCAGTCCTGCAGTGAGTTTGTCCCTGCTAACCTCCTCGTTGTATAGACAGGGGCACCCAATCTTACCTGACTAGGGTCGGTGTGGGTAAACGATTTTGTTCCAAGCTAGCACTAAAACATCTGATCTACTGAAGGAGAAGGCAGTCTCGGAATCGGTACACTATGCAAAAGTCCAGTAACCAGAGTAGCTGTCTGCGGGGCAGAAGTACAGGCAGACGGTAGGCAGGCTCGGGGTCGAAGGCAATGCAAGAGTCAAGACCGAAGTCCGCTCCGCGGGGCAAAAGTACAAAAAGACAGCAGGCAAAAACTTGTGGTACAGGCAGGCAGTGGTAACAAAACAGGTCAGTAACAATGGTCAAAAAAACAGGCTTGATCGTAAACAAAAGACAGGCTTGAAAAAACGCTCTATAGTGCACTGATAAACAGGGGCAACAATTTCGCAAAGAACAGACATGAACACTGAGCTTAAATGCAGGTGTAGACAGGTGCAGACACTTAGCTTGAGAGCAGCATGCAAATGGAAATTAGGTGTGGAAGGCTGACAAGGTAACAAAATAATTCGTACTTGTTAGTAATAAACCTATCCTCTCCTAGCGTTAGTAAATTAGTAAATGACATGCACAAGAAACGTAAGGTAAACATGAACACATGGTTAGAGAGTTAGTATTACCCAATCCTGATCTAACGTTAGTAGATTAGTAAACTAGACACGGGAGACTGAAACAATTAGGGAAGCGTGAGCGACAGCAAGAGATAGAGAAACAGCATAAACGCAAGGCTGCGGAAAAACACGGAAATGACATAATCATAATAATCAAACATGAAACGTGACATGACATAAAAATGAAACGTAACACGACTAAAACATAAAATGTGGCGTGACTAGACTAAACACAATACGTGACATAAACAAGGAATCTAATAAAGACAAGAAAAGAAAAGAAAATGTGACCTGACAGTAGATTCGTGACAGTGGGTCTTCTGGGTTGTGTGTGGCCTGAGCTGTACATTTCTGGCTCTATCAGTGGAGATTGGACTGTTGCTGTTTTACCTTCAGGGAGTCATGGATCCCATATCCTGGCTCTTCGTCACTGCTCCTGATCCCACATCTCAGTTAATTTATATCATCTTTTTCCTGCTATTGTTTTGTCTTTCATTGGCCTTGCACTTTCCAGGGGACGCTAATCATCACTAATTCTCTCTCTTCTCTTTCTCTCTTTTTTTCTCACTCATTCACTCTCTCACTTTCACCTTTCCAGATTTTGTTTGTGGATTATGGTAATTCCTCGCTAATTTGAACGGGTTTGTGTTTTGGTTTGAGAAATTCACTCCAGCACATAATCTGTGGGTTATAGGAGGCCTGAAGAAAATGTTTTATTAACGTGTAGTACTAAAGCTTCTTGTAGACTATACTACTAGAAGCTTTAGTACTACACGTTAATTCATTTTTTTTTATTAAACAATACTTATATCAAGATAAGATTAAAATAAACATACTAAATAACTAATAACTAATGTCTTCCTTCTCTAGTTCGCAGGCTATAATTTGTTTTTCAAGTGCATGAATGTGTATGTTGCATGACGAATCTGCCAGTTTGCTTATGGCCTTGATGTAATTGCAATTGGCATTAAATGCTGTATTAGTGCCGATTGACCATAATGAAACTAAACCAGCCTCTTTTACAACTGCGCTGTCGGTGCACTATTCTCTAGTTAACCTGCCACCTCCGGGAGTTACCTCTAGAGTTTGACAGTTGTTCCTTGACTGTGAAAATAGGATAAAGGATATAGACCGCTGACTGTCTCCTTCCCTCTGGTCTTGCTCTCTGTGGGTGTGTCCCAATATTCTTCACTCCTTTACAAAAAACTCCTTTCCTCCACTCGACTCCTACCACTCATCTCTATACCTGGAAGTACTGTATATGGAGGAAGGGAGGAGAGGAGACAAGTGGAGGAAAGGAGAGAACAAGGAGGCCTGAAGAAAATTGGGACAGCTTATCTACTTCTCCGTCAAATATTGCTGAAGTAACTCCATTATAACCTTGACTGACGCCAAGCTCACAAATAGTCCCACAGCCAGTCATCACAGATCTTACAGATAGTCAGGCAATTTAAAGCAGCAAAATATAGGTTATCATGTAATTTCCAAGTACAAGTAGTTGCATGTACACTACAGTATAAACATGTACGTGACATTGCGGTTCTCGTCGATACACTAGATCAAAGTAAACATCTCGTAGTATACACAAACATACCAATTTACTGTAATACCAGAATCCTGAACATACAGAGCACTAATTCACTGTCACAGCCTACATTCTATTGCTTGTTCACATTGCATCTCACATAGGCTAATCAGAAACATTTCCATAGATTAGTGAAACAAATTTGTTGCTTCATATTATCTGAGTTATTGTTTCCTAGTGTTCATATTATGGCAGTGTTCACACTCAGAACACTGTGGGCGTGACCACAGTGATGTCACCCAGAAATGTGAAAAAACTTCACCAGATGAGACGAGTAGTTGAGTTTGAAGCCTCTTCGCTCATCTCCTCCAATATTGGGGCAGTGGAGGGAGGGAGGACACCAAGATCGGTTTCCAGGGGGCATGGAGGAGATGAGGAGGTAGTGGAGGAAAGGAGGATACATTTTTTGAGCATTGGGACACAGCCAGTGTCTCTCTTTGTCTTTGTCTGCCTCCCTTGTGCCTGCATGTCTCTTATTAGCTCAGCGGGATGGCATAAAGAGTGTGACAGGGGCGTGACTGACTGTATGTATGAATGAATGCGTGAATGAATGCGTTGGGAGAAACTTTTGAATGTGCTTTTTGCAAAACACAAACCTCATCTCAGCTCTGAGCTTCAACCCTCAGTGACAAAGAACCAGACAAAGAAGGAGAGTTGGGAGGAGTCCAAAGCCCCGCCTCTTTCCCTCCCCTCGTGTCTGCCCCTCTCATCCTCAGTCATGTGACACTGAGGCTGGGTACTGCAGAGCACATCGACATGCATCCCCTTTCTTCCATAAGGAGCGGAAAGTAAAACACAGCTTGGCCTGTGGGCTTTGCCCCCAGCACAATCATATCCCTGCCTTTAAACACACCCATCAATAACCACATTTTAATCAGGAACTGTGAGTAAGCGGGAAAAGCCAATAAGATGAGGATCTTTCTAATGGCTGATTCTTCCCAGGTAAAGAACCGCAGCCTCCCTGCTACAGGAGTTTAAAAATAGATTCCCTAGGTGCCTACTTAATGAGATATGTAGGATGCCAGAGAGAACAGAGCACAGAGCTAACTGGATATGGTGGCGGTCTGTGTGTGGGGGGTGGGGGGCAACTGCTCAGAAATCTCTATGTCAATCCTCCAATAATATTAAGGTAATGCCTGCATCATTACCATGGCACTGAGCAACAGTGAAGGCCTGATTGGCCCTTCTGAAGCCCCATCCTCTCCTTCCCTTCAGATGTCCAGGGACTGACATGTTCTGAGTAGCGCACCCCAGTGTCATGATCTAAATAGTTATTGCAGCTCAAATAGAGAAGTGCCCAACCCTGCCCTTCATTAATTCATTAATCTCTCTCTCTATCTCTCTCTCTTTTCATGAGGCCATGTTGATGGGGGGCTCCATCAGGGTCTCCCCACATTGACATAGGTGGAGAATGCAGAGCTTGATTCACCAATCATAATGCAGGAGCTCACTGTTGCTATGCAGTAAATTGCAGCAGGTCGTACCCCAGGGATATATAGGCTACCTGTGGACTTTTATAAGAGTTTCTGGGGATACATAAGAGGGGACTTTTATGAGATGCTGCTGGAGTGCATGATGGTAGGGGAACTTCGGGTCAGCTGTTGCCAGGCAGCCCTCACTCTGCTGCCAAAAAAGGGGACTTATGTTCATTGAAGAACTGGTGGCCTGTGGCACTCCTTTATACGGACTACAAGATCTTGTCCAAGCAGGCCCTCACCAAATGGTTGAGGGCTGGTGCATATGGACTAAGCTTGCGGTGTTACAGGCTGCTCAATACTAGAGAATATGTTTTTAATAAGGGACATCATTGATTTAGCAAGGTGTGGTCAGGTGGATTTTGTGCTGATCTCTTTAGATCAGGAGAAGGCTTTTGATTGGGTAGATCATCTGTATGGGATGGGGACAAAGCATTGCACCCATTCATTACTTTTTAAATTACACATAGATTACCAGACATGTGTTTAATAAAAAATAAAACTACAGAAGTAAACGGTCAATAGAGGAGTAGCCTCAAGTAAGTGGCCCTGAGCATTCAAAAAACAATTGCCATAGCCTACAAGCATTTAAATAAGCTAAATAAAATAGGCTATTAAAAGTATAGAGGTATTAAAATAATAATACAAAAAAATTAATATATAAAATAATAATGTGCCTCAGTCAAACAATCTTCAGTACAAATCTGTAAAAGGCATATGCTTAACATAATTTTCCATTACAATCAGTGTGTGTGAAATGGTGTGAAAATGTGCTGTACAGGTGGTTAATAAAACATGATAAAGGCTGGGTGTTTTTTACTGAAGATATTGACGAAAGTCATGGAGAAAACAAAAAAACAGCAGAAATCACAGTGTTTTATAAAACATTAATTTATTAAATAAATTAATAGATTATTTACCAGAAAAAAACAGTTATGATGTGTCACTGTAAAAAAAAACACTGGTAAAGTCACGAAACTGGCAAACAAAAAATAAATAAATAATCAGGGATCCGTGACACCCGCGACTTCCGTGACAAATACCCGGCCTTGAACATATCTGCCTGCCGCAACAGCACACATCAACGTCCCCTCCCCCCCATGCGCACTCAAAGCGCAACAGAACAGCCGCATTTTTACAGCCGTATATCATCTTCCTTAGTTACAATAAATGTGTTACTAACATAGACTACCACCCAACTTGTTTAAAAATGTGTGTGTGTCCCATGGGAATAGTAGCTATACTCGTGTCTTGCTATGATGTGCGCATAATAAATAAATTGATGACTTTTTTTAAACGACGGTTAATTGGTTTTTACCTTTATAGGGACATGTTACCTTTGTTGCTTAGTTAACCAATTACCGGCACAGCCCTAGTTTGGGTAATCTTTTATTTAATCAGTGAGGCTGTTGTATAAGCGTGCATCATGTCTGGTCAAAGTTGGAGGTGGGTTGAGTAAACCAGTATGTGTGGAGAGGGGAAATAGCAGGGTTGCCCATTGTCTAGCCAGTTGTACTTTACCAGTAAAACCATTGTTGGCCATGGTAACAGAGGCTAAGGGGGGTGGGAATCCCAGGGGCCAGTGCTTCTAAGGCAGCAAGGTTGTCTGCATATGCTGATGTTAACTGTGTTAAGGGACAGGGAGGACCTACAGGCATTGGAGGACAGTCTCAGGGTTTATGAGGGTGCCTCCACAGCGAGGGGGAACTGGGGGAAAAGTGAGGCTTTGGTCTGTGTGCGTCATTGAGGGAGGGGTCCATGACTCGGCTGCCGGTTGGCTTGCAGTGTGGCCAGACAGGGGTTAAGGTACTGGGAGTGTATCTGAGAATGGTGCTTTTATGGGAAGAAATTGGGAGTGGGTTGTAGATATGCTGGTGGCTAGATTGGGGAGATGGAGGTGGCTGCTGTCACAGGTTTCATACAGGGGGAGAGTTCTGATTATTAATAACCTGGTGGCATCCTCCCTATGGCATTGACTAATGGTTCTGAACCCCCCTGGTGGGTTGCTGGCTGACATCCAGCAAAAGCTGGTGGGTTTTTTTTGGTCATGCCACCATTGGCTATGGACACCAGTCCTGTACCTTCCAGTGCAGGAAAGATGGCAGGGGCTGTGATAGACCTGAAAAGTAGGGTGGCGACTTTTAAGTTGCAGGCCTCTCAGAGGGTCTTCGATCAGAAGGAGATATGCTGGAGAGAGCAAGCATGCTCACGGATGAGAAGACCATGCAGCATGGGGCTAGACTGACAGCTGTTCTAGATGAGAACGGACAGCCTTAACACCACAGGGCTCACAAAGTTCTATGTGGCTGTGTTGAAGGCATAGCAGCTGTTGAAGCCTTCTCGTGAGGATGGTCTGGAGCAAGGACTATAGGTGTGGGAGGAACCTATTCTCCACAACCCTGTGATCGAGTCTCAGCCATTGAGATGACCTACCACACTGCGGTGGTTTGTGGCAGCAGACACATGCAAACTGGCTCACCTGCATCAACTAAGGTGGTGTAGTTTAGTCACAGTCAAGAGACTAGTGGATTGCACAGGGGTATACTCCATTATATAGTCCTGGAGAGGATTCTGAGAGATGTATGGCCAGGTCAGGTGCATGAGGGCTTTACTGGATAAAAAGGAGCAGCAGTGGCAGGATGAGCTAGATGACCAGACAATGGCAGGGTACAAGTGGAGGGTGTTATACAAGGTCCCCATCCGTTTATTGAAAAGTGTGTGGCTGTGGGGGAGTTTGTCTGAGGACTAAATAATCTTCCAGAAGTGCTACAGGGTAGTATTGGTAAACCTTTTATATGGTCAGGCACAACTTGTGTCTTCGGTCACAGGCAGAACATGCTGCAGGGGTGGTGGGTTCACAGATGTACTACAACTGTTTAGGGGTTATGTCTCTGCATGCCTTAGGGGAGAATTTGAGTATTTTGAAATGATGCTTGATACGGCAATATTTAAAAGAACGCCGTGTATCTGGGGGGTTGTTTGTGTAGTAAATGCAGAAGACATGGAGATATGTTTAGGTTGAGTGTGGGGGTTGGGCATGATTGTTTTTCTTTTTTTGAGGGGTGTGTAGGGTGGGAGATTTGGGTTTGTAAATAAGGGATTGGGATAGGTTTTAAGGTAATTGTGGAAAGTTTTGTGTTTCAGCAAAGAAACATCAAAAGTAAAAGTCTCTCAAAGTACTAGATCAATTGTGGTACACTGTGTGGCTTGTTGTATGGAGCATAGTGATAAGCATTGCTCATCTTTAGTGTGTTGTGTGGCTTGTCGGAGGAGCGCACATGCTCAAATAACTCCTCTCTGCATGGGCACAGGTCGTCAACAGTGACACATCGTTCACTCCAAAAAAACGGATGAAAAGGGGGAAATTCCTCACAGAAAAAGAGCTGCTGCTGAATGCGTCTTTTGAACTCTAACATGCTTTAGAATTATAAGTAAGCAGTGTACATCTGCCGATGTATTCTTAGCTGTTATTTTCTCGTTCTGCTCATTGTTGTTTTTGTGACTGGGTGGTTTGACTAGAGCTATGGGAGGCCGAGCTGCAGGGGTGAGCGCGGGTCTCTTAGCCGGGAACTAAGCTGTGCATCACAGAATTTTTCAAGAGATCCTCACTGCACTTTACAGCCCACCGTATGACACTGAACAGCTACTCAACTGGAACAACTGCTGTGGGTAGGTGTACATCTATCAGGGACAATGATCAAGGATACAAGGTACATTTATGAAGGCGATATGCAATATGCAAATGCGAGAGTGATTAACTTTGATATGTTGCTTTGGAAGTACATTACTGGTAACAGTGTTCTTACATTTGAGGATTTTTTGTGGAAAAGTGCTTACCTTTTCATGAAGAAGGGAGCTTTGTTCGAAAGGCCCAGAGGTTGCATTAAGGGGTTTCTGTGGGGTGATATTTTGAAGGGTTCCTTGAAGATGAAAACATACTGGGCCTGGCAAGTGAAAAAAATCCCAAACCTCTCACACAGAGACCCTGGCCATTCCCACACATTCCAAGACCACTCCCATCTCACGTCTTGACCATGCCCTACACATGTCCACACTACAAAATATAATTTACCGGTTTTCTTTATTGTAGCCGTGATGGCTGTGTCAAATGTTTATATTCCAGCACTATGTTAAAATAGGTTGGTCTTTTTAACCCATAGACTGTATAAAAATATGGACAAAGCCACTGTGACATCACCCATTCCCTTCCCACGGCCTCGTAAAAACAGTTTTGAAGCTCCAGAAGTCTTTTTCGCCGCCCGTTTGTACAAACTGCGTCTGCCCCGTGGAGCCGAAGTGACGTTGTTTGGAGCAGGGTCAACCGCATATGGTCTTCATGGTCCAGGCACAGATGATTGACAGTTCGGGATGGAGAAGCCCATGACCTGACAAAACCCACCATTGTGCAAAACGAACTTGCGGTAAACTTCCTTAAGTTGCTAATGTTTTATAATATCACATTTAATTTTCATCCTCGATTTTACTGTGTCATTTATTCTCATTGAATGTGTGATATTCGTCACATAATTAACGTTCATTCAGTTATCTTCAATTTATATTCAGCTAAATCAGCTAATTTGAATTAAATTCTCGCCCAATGCATGCTGGGATAGGCTCCATCACCCCCCGTGACCCTGAATAGGAATAAGCGGGTTGATGGATGATGATGATGATAGATAGATAGCATATAGCCTACCAACTGAGCTTGGTAGCCAAGCTTCGCACTGCATCACCACATACGGACGAACGTAGGGTAACTATATTGACATATGTCAATCAATCACATATGTTATTTTGACAAGACCAGTTTTATTATAAATATCCCTAGCATCCCCTGCTAGAAAGGTAGCAAGCTGTTCCCAAGTCTTAAATGAGCAAACCACCACCATCTTTTTGATTGATTTTTAATTAACTCAACTGTGTCAGAGCAGTCTGTCATGGTTTTCGTTATGAAAACTGTTCCAGATAAAGTCGGCATTGTAGGTTAGTGGGTTCACACGCTAGCTAAAGCATAGTAGCCTACATTACATCGTAGCTGGCATTAACTTTCATCTGCATCCTGTAACCAAATCACAAACATTTACAAACGCAAACAATTTTTTTCCGATAAATTATTGGTTTTATTTTAAACATCCCCATATTGAGTCAGTACAAACATACCACTAACACTTTGGATCTATTCCCTGCTCATTTAAAAAAAATTTGGAACAGAAAAAAAATTATCCAGGCGTAGAATTGTCCGGTTAGGGTAACTTCTAGTTGGAGCAGCTGGCTAACGTTAGCTAGGCAATCACGGTAGCCTAGCTAGCCAACTTATATGGCCAGCCAGCAAGGATGACTTTAAGGAAGTTGAATAACTTAAATTAAAAGGGCCTGCCATAAGCTATCGTTAGTTTGCTAGCTAAATGTTAAAACGACTTGCAGTGAGCTATTGTTAGCTTGCTAGCTAGCCAACCCAGCATTGCTAAGCGGGAGTGCGGCGATTGCGTACGGGAGGGGATGGAATAGCTAAATGAATATCTAAATTGATAAGGTTATACAGGTATGGAGTAATGGATTTCAGATACTTAACTCACAGTTTGGCTGCTTGCTCCGAGACGCTGGGCCTGTAATGTATCTGCAACATCCCCTGCTGTCTCTCATTTCACAAAACATTTTTTTTCTGTTTTGTAGTAGACACATCATAGCTCGCTCCAAAATGATGACAAACATGTTGAAGATGAGCGAAAAGGCAGTCCATTTATTATGTTACGATCTGCGTCCACAAAACAACAGTTTGTTCGCGGTAGGCTACTAAGGGATGTTCTCCATCGACTTCCACTCAAAAATACACGGTGTCTCTCTGTCTCAAGCATAGACTGTATAAAGGTCCCAAGACGCCAGGGCGCGTTTTAGACAGATGACTGTTGTCTCTCCCTTCTGGTCCCGCCACTCCAAGTGAGGGCTGTGAGAACCATATAGAACCTATCTTTAGCAGTGACCCCAGGACTCAACCTGTCCCTCTGATTGGTCCTGAACAAATAATACCCTGTCCAAACGACACAATATTTTAGAAAATCAGCACATGCACAGGCATTAGATGAAGGAAAGGCACCTATTGCAATTAAAAAAATTTTGTGGGAAAAATCTATTGACTGAGTATTTTCACCACATTGCTGCCATTGACTTACATGGTGAAAGACCTGTACTGGAGCCATATACCACAGTGGCGCTAGTGAGCAACGGCACAATTGCGGCTCCCAGCCCAACCAGGAAGTGAGCTTCAAAACGAAAGCCCAGTCTTGGCCTCTTAGTTTAACCACATTCTCTCAGCATATTTGAAGTGTCTAGGATATGACTTAGTACTAGATCTTATCTTTTCTTCAGTTTAGCTGATATGTTGTCAGCACAGTCCATGATGCAGCACAACAGATTATTCCTGTCATCCTTAAGAGGGGTTGTTGGCTTAATTGGCTCTTCTTCAGTACCTGAGCTTATGAATTTGTGTATTCCCTGTGAATATGCTGTGGGAGGAGCAGCGGTAGGACGCTTGGGCGGTAGGATGCGCTGCATGAGTGAGCTCACCCCCTGCTGTCTCGCAGTGCTCTTCACACTCACACAGCTCCACCGACACATAGACTTCTGTAGCCCACTGTCACCCACAAGCCTGACGCATTCACACTCGCACAGTTGAGTTACTCAGTCCTGCAAACCCTAACCACTCCCATACAGACTTTATCCACTACCCCAAACATGCTTTTTCTGCTCATATAAGACCCACACACCCCACTGCAATACATACTGAGACCACTCCCACACACTAGCTAATCCCACATAAACCATGACCACTCCCACACAGATCCTTAGAGCATTGTAATTATTTAATACAAATCAATGATGTGTGATAATTCCACCCATTATGAGGTCCATGAAGCTTCCCTATGTAGGTCTATTATCCCAAAAAGGCTAAACCCTCACATCTAAAAATATGAAGACTTAAATATTCAGCTTACCTTCTCTCTCAGGTTCTGCATACTCAAATGCAATGCTATTTCACTCCTAAAAGCCCCTTCCTTTCATATAAAAGACCTAATCACATACAGTCAAACCTTTGCTGGTCTCTCTCTCTCTCTCTCTCTCTCTCTCTCTCTCTCTCTCTCTCTCTCTCTCTCTCTCTCTCTCTCTCTCTCTCTCTCTCTCTCTCTCTCTCTCTCTCTCTCTCCAGATGGCTCAGACCAGCTGAGGAAGTCTGGTGGTGAGGGAGACCTGTACACCTCTCTTCTCTCCAACCAGAACTACCCCTTCCAGCAGGGTTTCTCCAGGGACACCAAGAGTGAAGCCCAAGACCAGATCCCCGGCATGGAGACACACAGCATGTTTAGCTCTGACTCAGGCATCGAGATGACTCCGGGGGAGTCCATGGACTTCACCAGGAATCTGCTGGAGTCAGAGAAGATGGAGGCATACAACTACATGGACATCAGCTATGGGGAGAAACCCCATGCAATTCAGCAGCAGCAGCAGGGAGGAGGGGCCCTGGGGAGTTGGGGGGAGGTGGACGGACCCAGGCTAGGTCAGTACATGGAAAAGAGTGCCGCCCCAGTGGTGGAGACTATGGGACCGGCCCTGGACTCACAGACCTTCCCCTACGTGGAGGACCCCTCTGATGATGAGCTCTCCGACTACCAGCCTGGCCTGAGACAGGCCAAGCCCCTGGCTGCCAGCCCTATCAAGATCATGCTGACAGAGACGGAGACCCCTGCCCCTCAGCGCCCCCCACAGGTCACCGTATCCGACAGGGACAGTATCCTCAGCCTGGGCCTGCAGGGTATACCCACAGTCACCCTCTCCGAGCCCGAGGACGACAGCCCCGGGTCATCAACCTCGCCCTTCACAGGTAGAGCCACGCCCCACAAGAACACTGTCTTGGGCATGGGAAATGTCTGCTTTAAATGGGAGTTGAGTTGAGATGCCCTTCAGGAGTTGAGACAACAACAGAATAACATTTTAGAAATATTTGGTGAGGTTTAAAGGTATACTATGCAGGCTTTTAGCTTTGCTGTGGTCCTGTGTTGACAATCAGTCTCCTCCTCAGTCCTCAACCTCACCTAGAATTTTTATTTTTGATACAAAAGGTACCTGACTTCAGCCATCTAGCTACCTAACATAGATACCTGGAAAGCTAGAGATAACGTTACTTAGGGGTCCAACAGAGAACACGCATCGCTTTTCATCCGCTTGGTGACTTCAACTGTTGCTATCAAGGAAAATCAATTCTAAGATTGACTCTGTTAGCATTTTGTTTAGCTTCACTGTACTTGTGCTTCTTCACCTCCGCAATTGTAGTAGTTAGCTAACTTCAAACACTCAGCTGAAACCTGATCTCACCCCCACAGGCTCTGTAGCCGCACCCACCCTCCCCACACAAAAAAGAGCGTCACACCCAGAAATATCCGGAACACATTTTAGAAGAAGAAATACAGGCAGAAGAGCACAGATCCAGCAAATGTGTGCAAAGACAGAGATTGCCAGTGCATCATAGACACGACTGAGCGTGGTTATTTTATAATATTTTAAAAGGTACAAATCCTGCATAGTATGCCTTTTAAGAAAAGAGCAAAAGACATAACATGTCTAAATGTTAAAAAGGAAATCTATGTCAATAGTCCAAGAAGCTGAACATTTTGAAAGATAGATGCAAGTTGATATCTCTTACTAGCTCATTCCTATCATCTCTTTCTCTCACATACTCTCTCTCCCACTCTCTGTCTCTTTCCCTGCAGAGGAGTCTGACTCCCCAACAGAGCCCCTGTTCCAGGCCAGTGGTGCGGTTCCTGTGTGTTCAGTTCACGATCAGGTTTCAGTCAGTGGCAGTTCCCCCAAACAGCCCAGCCCCCCAGCAGGGACAGCGGTTAAGCCTGTTAAGACCGAAAAACCTCTCGTCATCCATGACCAAGATGGCAGCAGCGCGGAGTCGGGCGACTCCGAAATCGAGCTGGTATCAGAAGAGCCACCTCCTTGCAAGCAGCCGCCAAGCATTGCTTACACTGCCCCCGCCTCTACTGTGGCCACGCCCCTCGCCCCCTCCATCCAGTACAGCATCCTGCGTGAGGAGAGGGAGGCTGAGCTGGACAGCGAGCTCATCACTGAATCCTTCGACGCCTCCTCTGCCTCAGAGGAGAGTCCCAAGAGGGTTCAGGATTCTCCCGCTCAGAAAGGACAGAGGGCGAGTTCCCGACTGGCCGACGCCCCCTCTGTCCCCGCCCCAGCCCCCTCACCCCCAGCTGTGGCCACTCCCACCAGGCCCCTGGCCGGTGCGCAGAAGGTGCCTGCCGAAAAGGGTCCGGTCTCTGGCCATGCGGGTGACGATCCTACGGTCAAACCCAAGCCCCTGCTTGCCACGCCGGTGCCTCCGGAGGTGCGACTGGAGCAGCCGACTCCGGAGGATAAGAGCGGGAAGAAGAGGCGAGCCAGCCAGGGGAGGAGGGACTCGGAGAGATGGGCCACCGCCTCAGCCTTTCTACAGGGCTTGGACAGGCAGAAAGGTGAGGACTCTCTCAAACAGCACATTCCAGCCTCTACAAAGCTGTCCCAGATGGTGCAAAACATTACTGCAACTTGTGTAAGGTGGTGGGGAATTAACTTTTTTGTAACCTCTTTTTTTTTTTTACCAATGCCACATCACTACGTTTTATTAGGCTGTGTAAAGCTAGCTTTCTCATTACTTTGTCGGGTACTGAGGAGACCAGTGCTTAGCTGAAAGATGTCACAACGTCTTTCACTGAAGGACATGGAAGTAGAGCACCAGTGGCTTATATACTCTGTAATAGTTTGCGGTTTCTAACTTGCCATTAAACCTAGCGGTTTCGCCCAGGATAATTGGGCCTGTAGATCACATGAATATGAATAAGCGTCCTTCACTCTGTCAATATCATCTCTTGTAATCCAGAGTATTATACGGTCGTGTGTAAAAGGTGATGTTTCCCCTGGCTGACGGCATCCACAAATAGAAACAGTAGGCTCTGCCAAAAAGTAAATGCAGAGTCACGCTGACTTGGTGTGCTGCATTTTTTTTTTAAATGGGGTGGGACTGTGAGAATTCTGCAGGAATTGAAAGGGGCGGAAAGTGATGCTGTTCCAGGTCATCCCCTCACAACTGGGTCAGCAAGGCCTCTGGGCCTCAGAGCAGCTTCATTGGTGGAGGACGGTCGATGGCACAACCCCCGACAGCCCTCCCCTCCCCCTGAAGTCATATAATACCAACCTGATAATCTAGAAGCGGGATTAACAGAACACTGTTTAATGGAAGTCCGAACTCTGACTGTTTAAAATGTAGTGTGTGTGTGTGTGTGTGTGTGTATGTGTTTGTGCGTGTGTAATTGATTGTGATTGTAATGTAATTTGTGCAGGAAGGTGTATAAGTGTTTGTTGTACAGTGACTGCATGCTTGTGTGTGTGAGTGTATGGGTGTGGTACAGTATTTGTGTTTGTTGGTACTGTGTGTATGCCTGTGTATATGTGTGCATGTGTGTGTTACAGCGTCTGTGAGTGTGTGTGTCTGTGTGTATGTGAAATAGTTACACGGTTGACTACACCCTGACCCCCCTCATGTTCACATTAGCATGGGGCTATTGTGCGCCTGAACTTGCTCTGAGTCGATTTCATCCAGGTAGGCAGAAGAGGCTTTGCATCAGTCTGATAACTGCAAGTGGCCGAGCAGCGCCACCTGTAGGACAGAACCATAATGGTCTGGACTGCATAACCACTGAGAGTTTCCTTGCCACTGATACCACCCGCTAGTGAGCCCTGGCCTGTCTTTAATAGGTCAGGAGATCCCAGGGTCTATAGGCTTAAGCCCCCACGCTCATGCCACTCCAGATCTTTAACCCAGTGCAGAGGACTGGCTGATTTCAGAATCCTGGAGGACTGCAGGGACTGCTGGTTTCCCGCATGTTTCAGCACTTAAGTGCTTCACGTAACTCAATGATTGCCAAAGGAGTCCACACACTTTTGCTGGGATTCACTCAACATTTGTTATTAACTTTGGCTAACAATCAAAAGCAAATATCTATATTTGCATCCACCAAAGCTAAGGTCAAGGTTCAGGAGAAATGTCAATTAAATACAGGCCCTTGTTCCAAGGCCTAAATTGGCACACGACTGTGACTGCGGTCCTCCGGGACTCGAGTCTGAGATTCCTCATTTACAGTGACATGGCAGTGTACGCTTGGCTGGGCATGCGCAAGCTGGCTCGACGGCGCACCGCTCCCGCCTGCCTCTCGCCGCGTCCAGCCAGATGCCCAGACTCCGACTGGACTGATGCGTGCTTCCCGTCACATCACATCCAAAGGGCCTGGACTCCAGAGCAACAGGGGCTGAGGAAGGCGTTGCAAAGACTGTGGTTTTTGTGCTTTTCCTCATGGATTTGCAGGGTGTGGAGACCGCAGGGTGTGTCATTGTACCTCAGCGCTAAATTGATGAATCAAAGCAGTTGTTTCTGTAGTTAACTCATATAGTCTGGTTCCTTTTGTCTGAATTGGTTTCAGATTTTAAATATAAAATAAAAAACAAAACACAGCCACCCTGCTTTTTTCCAAGGACAACAGTGAAAACCACGGGCGTAGGGCATAGCACGTGCACACGTTTGTCTTCGACTACATAGTTGGCAGTTTGGATCTCAGGAGGGGCACAGTTATTGCACCCTGGAGTAGGATTTGCCTCAGTAAATATCCAGCTGTATAAATGAATATATTATAATAGCTGGAGACGTGTTTTGAGTAGCATATCGTTTTTTAAGCTTTGAGGTTAAAATCCAACCAAGAGAATGCTGGATTTTATTTTTCTGTACATTTGCATACTTAGATGATATGTTTTAGGGGAACCAGTGGGTTACATGTAATGAGCAGTGTTCTGCTCAGAACTGACTATAAATGCCTCCCTCTAGTGGTGATAGAGATTAATAATTGGGAATAGCAACAAGGGATCTTGATTTGCACACAGACACACGCACACACACCACACACGCGCACACACACATACCGTATACAGTATATATAGTATATATACATATGTATATATATATATATATATATATATATGTATATGTACACACACACACACACACACACACACACACACAGTCACTTTCAAAATTATTGCCACCCTTGATTAAGGTGAACAAAAAAGACTGTATAAAATAAGTAATACCAATACTAAACTATATTTTTGTGCACCTTTTTTTCTATCATGTCTTATGAATCTGGGGAACACTTTGGGAGGAATATTAGACCATTCCTCCATATACAAACTTTCCAGTTTATGGATATCCTTCAGACGGTGCTTATGGACTGCCCTGGCAGAGCCAGCCCGGCTAAAATGTCCTGGTCCTTGCCCTTGGTAGAGTTCATGATGCCAAACAATGGACCCAGGACCAGTGGAAGCAAAACAGTCCTAAAGTATCAAAAAGGCCATTTTGCAATAGGCATTAGATTATTTTCAGTTACATGCATATTAACTCATTTTTATATTTATATTCTTACTATATTTCAGTTAAAAAAGCTTTGGTGCATTGAATATTTCTGCATGCTTTTATTTTTTTCACAGCAGATTTTCTGTAAGCTATATTTTGCTCATATATTTATCTCTGAAATCGCCGTTTTTAATTGTCTTCCATGTTGAAATTTACAGTCGTATTTCATGTCTTATCAATGTCCTCCATCAAATGGATAAAGGGTAGAAAAGCATGCATTCTCATAGCACATGCTTCTAACTGCCAATTCTCTTCAGTCCATAGTCTGACAGTTGAGCTATGCGGCCATTTTGTCGGACCAGCTGGCAGCCCTTTAGGGCGGGGACATCCCTGCTGTCCTCAACCCTCCCACCTTTGGCGGTGATACAGAAAATGATTCTCTCTGGGTCTACCAGCCACAGTAAGCACTCGGGCAGTCAGGTTACAGCACCAGACTGTGGAGTGCATCACCAAGCTGAAATCCAGTGCTTTTCCAGGATAAGCTCCCTGACAGCCCTAGAAAGGGTTTTTAACCCCTTTGTGCAGTGACTCTAGTGGTGTAGACCATTAATTGCCTCCTCATAGGACATAATAATGTGCTTCAAATGGACACTAAACCTGTGTTCATGTTTGGATAGTTTTTGGTAGCTTGGATACTTTGCATATGTTTCCATGGGTTTTCATGGGTTTGGAAAAGTTTGGGTTGGTTTTTGGACATCTATAACCATTCCTAATCTTTTCCAAAGTTGGAAATAATCTAATGATATAGATGCAAATATACTTCCAACGAGTCAAAAGAGTTTATTTGTTGAAAAATTTAGATTATCTCCTGAATTACTGTGATGCACAATTATCCGTTTTGGGTAGATTTTTGGACACCAAGGTACACCGTTTCAAATTGCCTCATAGGATTTGAGCAGTAATACATATCACTTTCATATTTTGTACACATGCAGACAGGAGGTTTGCAATCCAGAAAATGTAAACTAGAGTGGTGGAACTCACCGGGGGTTGTGCATTCACTGCCTATATTTTACATCTGAGTTATGAAAATAACTTAATTTAAGGCATGATAATAAATGGTACCAGGGTCTTCTTTAATTTAAGCCATTATTAGTGTTTGTGTTACATTGATATCTGCAGTTATAAAGCTTTAAACACAATGGTACAAAACAGACGAAAATGGGTCAAATTAAGCCTCTGCACAAAGGGGTTATATACTTATGCAAAGGGTCTGTCATCACTGATTGGGAGTAGACAGCACCTGATGTTCATTGGTGTTCCCACTGATTGAGAGTAGACAGCACCTGATGTTCATTGGTGTTCCCACTGATTGATGAGTCTGTACCAGTAAGAACCACACAGGCACTAAAAATTGTGATTTATATATTTTACAAATTGTTATTTTGCCAGTTTTCACAGTTAATTATTGTTCAAATTTGATTACATTTCTAGATTTTTCTTCTGTTTAGCCAGCCATAGTTCCCAAAATATTATAGGCTGTTACCCTATATTAAGCATTTTAGTAACATGATGAAAGTGTTCCCCAATGTTCAAAATTTAATTACAAAATATTTGTCTGAAAACACAATAAATTATGTCTGCATAATACAGTACTGAATATAAGTTAGCTGTGTCTGTGGCTGTTCGCTAGCACTACTAAAAATACCACCCCAACAGTCCAAACCACCTTCCTTCCTTCTGTGCTGAGAAGCTCAGAAAAAGTATAGAAGGCCAATTGGCAATGCTATTCAGAAGATGGGTTTTTTAGCCAGTAGAGCGTACCGTTGGAGCCTTGTAGTGTGCAGATACATCTCTTCTATAGCATCATTGCACATGGCATGTTTTTCTGTCTACTTTGCGAAGGATAAAAAGGGCTGAGCATTTACTGTGCGTCCCCCTACGTTTGGTTTTGGTTGCAACTTACATGATAAAATTTAAATTTTGCCCGTCATTATCTCAGCCGTTTTAGCACCAATTACCAAGCCATTTGGCAGATCAACTCATCTCATCAATTTCTCGACAAAACAAATATGGGAAAGATGTGTTCTCGAGGCACATTGATTGAATTTTCTAACGGTAGCTATACATTTTCGAATGATTGTGTAATGTTCAGTTATGTTTATTCAACGGTCAAGTGGATGTGTGACTATCTTTTTAAATAAATTGACACCTTCCTGAGAAAAAACCCTGGGAATTAATAACAAAAAACTATGTTTTAAGTGTTAAGTTTGGCTTGGTCAAAAGCCGCAAAAAACAGGAAATTCAAATGAGCACCACCAAGCCAAACTTCAGCTCTCTACACTATCAGGGATTCCCAGTACTCCGTTTTTTATATCTGACTGCTATACAGTTCTGTAGCTATGTTGGTCTACTGTATTTCAAACATGTACTCATCACTGGGCAGATTGGTTCAAACCTTCTCTCAAAGAGCCTAATTCATACTCTTCAAAATAATAAGCGGCCTACGACTGCTGTATTAGGCTACAGAGTAGGTTTAGACATTGGCTATAGATCTATAATGCATTAAGGGCAGCACAATGGTATATATATTTCTGTACGTGATGCTGATTATTTTACACAGAAGACTGTGTACACACTTGAAAACTAAATAGACTATCACTTGCTGCTGGAGTGCATAAATACAGTGGTATTTAATTTAGACTTAAAACATCATAGATTCTACTCTTAATTTGTTGATTAGAAATGGAATCATCCATCCAAGGAGTAGGCTATACTGGAATAACTAGAATAGAATATTCTAGAATAGAATAACTTTTATTTCCCGCTAGGGAACTTCAGTTGTAGCCCCAGCAACAACAAAAAAGACATAGGCAGTGGGGCAGACCCACAACACACAAACAAACATATCAAACAAAGCCATCCAACAGAATCATTACATCATTCAAGTGAATTAAGTGAATTAAAGTGCAATACAGCCATGATTTAAAATAGCCCCGCTGTCCCGAGATGTTCAGTGTCACCAAGCAGTCCAACACTCAAACTCCGCCTCCACGACTTTCCTCCATACACGCAGCGCCGCAGTCTCTGTACAGCGCCGAAACGGAGCACCGAACTGCGTCAATCTTCCCAGTCATCTCCTCACTCCTCCGCCGCATTATGTTCTCCTTCCCTGGTTGCCTTTTGAAGATTGCCTGCACTCCCGGATCAGTCCCGAAATCTTCAACTCCGGTGAAGAGCGATGTGTAACTTTGTTGCTGCTGTCTGCAGATCTAACGGACATTCCCGAGCACATGTTGCGAATACGTCTCCATGGTGATGACCACAAACAAAATTATATCGACTAGACAATTCGTCAATATTATCAAAACGAGCAGCAGGACTGCCCTGAAAAATCTCCAGCCCGCTTCCCCGCCCCACTACAGACACACAGCGCATGAAAAAACAAAGACAAAAGCCCGACACAACAAAACACATTCAAATGAACAAAGACAAGAGACAGCTGGACTACATGTCGCCATTACAGTGCCACGTGACGTCATGACATAGGGCATGTGGCCTAGGCTTACACCACCACCCATGAAATCACTTATGTACACCTAAGAAGTATGAAATATATGAAAACATACACTGCTGACATACAGAGTTGTAGTCAATTAGATTTCAGTCATAGCATAACATGTAGGCCTAATTGGCCTGATATGTCATAGTGGAGTTCAAAGGGTATAAATAAAAACAATAGGTGAAAGTATATATTTAATAGCCTAATCCAATCACGGCATGCAATTACACATCTACTCATATAGCTTTAGAATACTTCTAAAAAGGATTTGAAATGTAAACAGACAAATATTTAGATACACCTTTCAAAAGCTACCTACCAATATTATCACATGTTAGCTATCAATATTGGTATGAGGCATAAGAGGAATAGATAAATGGCCTACACAAAACTGCAGTAGGGAAATACAAAGCCTTTTTGTACAGGTCATTACCATGGGTGGCAGTTCTAAGACGATGAATTAAGCTCTTTGAGAGAAGGTTTGAACCAATCTGCCCAGTGATGAGTACATGTTGTTTGAAATACAGTAGACCAACATACAGTAGCTACAGAACTGTATAGCAGTCAGATATAAAAAACTGAGTACTGGGAATTCCTGATAGTGTAGAGAGCTGATGTTTGGCTTGGTGGTGCTCATTTAAATTTCTTGTTATTTGCGGCTTTTGACCAAGCCAAACTTAACACTTGAAACACAGTTTTTTGTTATTAATAATTTAGTGAAATTTAATTTGTATCGTTTTTTAAATAAAATTTTAAGATAAAATAGAATTTTCGCTTACATTTTATACATATAATTAAAGGAAGTACAGCAAAGAGTCATTCTGATGTGGGTTAATGGGTCAAGCCAGCGTAAAATATTTTCAGTGGCCAATAAAGCTGTCACATATCATTGCATTTACATTGCATTACAATCACTTAGCAGACGCTCTCACCCAGAGTGACATACAGAAGTAGAGAACCAAAAAAGGCCCATTAATAATCATTAATTGTACTGTAACTAAAGAGAGTACCGCTAGTCAAATAACCTATTTTTAGGTGCAATCTGAAGAGGCCAGCCTTATGGGTTACAAACAAAAGAAACCACCAAACCAAAATATTGTTTGCAAAGCAAAGTATTTATCCCAAGGCTAATATGAATATTGTGATTGAATTTAATAGGTTATTATCAGCATTTTAGCATCCAATTTTCTGAATTTCTTGTTTTCTCTGACAATGAACGAAAAGGCAAATATGACTTTATTAAAGTATGAGAAGGTAATTATGGGGTTGATTATAAATAGTTTATATTTATAAATATAAATTAATACCACTTTAGATTTATTCAGAAGTAGCCGACACTGCGTGCTATCATGCTCAATTAAATTTTATAAGCATTGCACTTTTTAGAGATGTTGGGCCTCATTCATGAAACGTGGGCAGAACAAATTTGTGCGTAAATCGTTTGTATTAGCAATTGTGTTCGTATTTTGGCATTCATAAAGGTTTTCGTATGATTTTGTACAAACAAACTTTACACCTGCTCAGGAACGCATGTACCACATTAGTAAAGTCAAGGCTATGAACATGTTTAATTAGACCCGTAGGCTAATGTAATGATTGCTCCCAGTACTGGGTTATTTTTCTAAATTGATAAAAAGTGCTATGTGACATTAAATATGCTGATTAACCAATGAACGAACACACATTAACCAATGAACGAAATTTGCTTTAAAGTGGCTTACAGGTCTGTAGCCAGCATTGCAATCGTGTGCTCAATACAGCTCATGCCAGCGTAGCCTACATCCAGTTCCCCTACAAGATGCAAAGCCATGTGGAGGTAAAGCGGGGTTTTTATGAAATAGCTAACCTGCCCAATGTTATCGGTGCCATAGACTGCACACACGCGCATCAAGGCACCATCCGATGATGCATTTGTGTATATGAATAGAAAGGGCAATAACTCCATCAATGTGCATGCAGCTCATATGTGATACAAAATGTGTTTTGCTCAACGTCGTGGCCCACTGGTAGGGTTGGGACGGTACCGTTTTTTTAGACTAAGTACGAATACGAGTACTCACTTTTGGGTACTTGCTGATACGAGTACCGATACGAGTGCCTTTCATATTTTTAAAATTATTTTCAGTTACCACAATAATGAGATTGCAGATTTTGAAAACACAGTTTATTTTTTCATTAATTTATGCACAAATATAATTAAATAGAACAATTGATTAACTGCAAGACTTTGATGTCATTCATTTTATACAAAATAGGCTAATATTAACTGGCAAATCACAAGATGACTACAGATGACTGTTTTTTATTGTGTGTTGTTTAAATCAACAACTGTTGAGCTGATAACACAAAATCTTTGTTGAGGGAGCACAGTTAATTTGATTAACACTAGAAGGACGGGAGTGCTCATTTGGGAATTCTGAAGGTTATTATCTCCTAGCAGGAGAGTCACACTGCTGCCTACTTTCATGACTTTTTCTATATTTGTCTTACATACCTGGTCATGTTTTAAATGTTTTTTAATTACTTTCTGGTAAATAAATATTGTCTGTAGAATATAAAGAACTCCACACAACACTGCGTTACAAAAATAAAGCTTTATTTACGTTTCGAACCAAGGGGGCTTCACCCGAACAAACAAGGGAACACACAGGGAACACCAATACTACATAAAAGATTCAAACAGCTACATCAGGTGTTGTCAATTAGGCCATCAGGAAGCATCAGTCAATAAGGCATCATCATGAATCAATTGTCACAAGTGTATAGGAAATTGTATAATTATGATCAATTAGGTTTACTAAGAAAGACAGCAAAAAAGACGATTTCAGTCAAAAGGCATTTCGCTACCATTTTTTATTTAATTTGACCGAGCAGTCGTTCTAGGTTGTTCACTAGTCCCGATAAAAAAATAGAACATGTGTGTTGGTATCGGGTTGTGTATCGTTGTGTATATGGTTATCCTCTGTCACATAGCAGCTTTTGAGCTAGGCTGCACACCACTACTCATGCTCCGAAAAGCACATATTTATTTTCATGTTCATTCAGAACCATTTAATCCTAACGGAAAAAGAAAATAAAGATTGTTTTTGTTGCCCGCCATTGCCTATAATAATGAGAAAACCGCATTGACATGTGCATTTTAAAAGAGGTGGAATTGCCAAATATGGTGGTAAATGTCCGTGTGAGTATGTTCATTCATAATGATGTGCACGCGTTTCCTAATATAAGATCAAGTCTGATTTATCAACCTGCGAACACATTTGCGCTCAAATCAGTGGTTTGCGCAAGTTTGGTGAATCACACGTGAGATTTTCGTACGCAAGTTGGTATGCTGAAATATAAACTCATTTTTACGACCATATTGATAAATGAGGCCCGAGACCAGATAGAAATGGGCAAAACTGAGATTGAACCCTCCAAAAAACTCCCCAGTGGAAAGAACAAATTTTCAAAAGAAGAACAAAGACTTGTCATACATTTGAAAAAAAAATTACTTGTTTTTGATTGCATATTTATATTGAATATAATATACACATTGAAAAGACAATTAGCTGCCTGTTGCTGTCACAGTGGGAGAATGCAGAAATCTTGAAAGAGGGCTATTTTTAGATTGCCACATACCCATAGTGCCTCTACAGCTCTGCACGTTTTCCAACAAAACATTAATTATTAAAGCGAGCTAGGCCTTGGAAGCAAGGCCTTTATCGCATGCTCCAATTATAAATAATTTGGCCACAAGCTATAAATTGAAAGCCTGTGCAGTTAATCTCATATCAACACTATCCCCATTTCTCTAATTTGAATTCATTGTGTTATTTGTAATTTACAAAGTTGAAGGTGGAATGATCAATGGCTTCAGTAAAGACTTTCAGTAAAGAGTGTCGCTGCAGCCGCAGATATGAGGAGCTTTACATGTGGGGAGCTCAGGATTTTACGTATCTCTGTTAACAAGTCTTAATGTGTCTATGTAAGGGCGTTGTAGTGGTACAACGATGAGCCAAACGCGATGAAAGAAAAGAAAGAATGAAAAAACCTCCCAGCCGTAGCCGAAACCAAAAACACCCTTGTAAAACCGGGATAGCCACGTAAACACGGGCGATACTAATACCGATAGCCAGAAGAACAGCAAAAACAAAGGCACCCTCGGAACGTGACTATAACGCCTGATAACTGGTGAAACAAATGAAAATAAAATAACGCTCACGCCCTCTAACAACAAAGAGAGCGGGAGTGGAAACGGAGAAGTGAAAATCACTGGAAAATCATCCATCCACGGAGGGGGGGGGGGGGGTCTCTCGGCCGGAGACAAAGCGCTGACTAGCACCGGCTTTAATCGAGAGACGTGGAAGGTGGGGTGAACGCGCATGGAGCGCGGCAACTGGAGACGAACCGTAATGGGATTAATTTTGTGGACAATCTTAAAAGGACCAACATAGCGCGGGGCGAGCTTATGAGACTCGACCCGTAGATGCAAATCCCGCGTGGAAAGCCAAACCCGCTGGCCCACTCGATAAGAAGGCGCTGCGCGACGATGCTTGTCGGCGGAAATCTTCTGGGTAGCAGATGCTCTCAAAAGTGAATTTCGCACTCGCCTCCACACTGCACGGCACCTCCGGACAAATGAGCCAGCAGACGGGACCTCCACATTTTTCTCCAGCTCCGGAAAAAGTGGGGGCAGATACCCCACCTGGGCCTCAAACGGAGAAAGACCCGTGGAGGCATTGCACAGGGTATTGTGGGCGTATTCAGCCCAAGGGAGGTTCCGACTCCACGAAGTGGGGTTGGAGGCTGCCAAGCAGCGCAGAGTGTTCTCCAGCGTTTGGTTGGTGCGTTCAGTTTGTCCGTTGGTCTGCGGATGGAACCCAGAAGACAGACTAACAGACGCCCCCAACTGTGTGCAAAAAGAACGCCAAAACTTGGCAATGAACTGGGGGCCGCGGTCAGAAACTACATCGCGGGGCAACCCGTGAAGTCTAAACACGTGATCCACTAACAACTGGGCCGTCTCAGGAGCAGAGGGCAGTTTAGCCAAGGCTAGGAAATGTGCCGCCTTCGAAAATCTGTCCACAATTACCAGGATAACAGTGTTACCCTGAGAAGTGGGTAACCCAGTGACAAAATCAAGAGCGATGTGACTCCATGGTCGACTGGGCACGGGCAGAGGACGTAACAACCCCGTGGGCGAACGCCGAGAACCCTTGTTCCGAGCGCAGATGGGGCAAGCAGCGACAAATTTGCGAACGTCCCTCTCCATGCCAGGCCACCAGAAACGTCTGGAGAGAAACTCCTTAGTACGGTGAGCGCCTGGGTGAGCGGTAATTTGTGAGGAATGACCCCACTGGAGCACTTGAGACCTCACAGTAGGAGGAACAAAAAGGCAACTGGCAGGGCCACCACCAGGGTCCGGATTCCGTCGCAACGCGTTCTGGACCGTTACTTCAATGTCCCAAAATACCGGGGCTACGATCTGAGTGCCTGGCAAAATGGACTCAGGGGAGACGGAACTGTCGGACTGATCGAAAATACGGGAAAGTGCATCTGGTTTAATGTTTTTTGACCCGGGCCGGTAAGTGAGTAGAAAATTAAAACGGGTGAAAAACAATGACCAGCGCGCCTGCCGAGAATTGCGTCTTTTGGCCTGCTGGACGTATTCTAAATTTTTGTGGTCAGTCCAGACCGTAAAAGGGTGTTCAGCCCCCTCTAACCAATGCCGCCACTCCTCCAGAGCTAATTTGACAGCCAGCAGCTCCCGATCCCCTACATCGTAATTCCTCTCGGCCGGAGTAAGGGACCGAGAGAAATATGCACAAGGGTGCATTTTGCAATCGATGGGAGAGTGCTGGGACAGAATGGCGCCTACTCCCAACTCGGAGGCGTCAACCTCCACGACAAACGGGAGGGAGGGATTTGGCGTGACCAAAATGGGCTGAGAGCTGAACCTCCCCTTTAACTCCCTAAACGTGGAATCCGCTCTGGAACTCCATTGAAATTGCCCTGCAGACGTCTTTTTGGTAAGGGCAGTAATGGGTGCGGCGAGCTTGCTAAAGTTCCTAATGAACTGCCGATAAAAATTGGCGAACCCCAGAAAGCGCTGAACCTGCTTCACCGAACGAGGAGTTGGCCAATCAAGAACAGCAGAGACTTTATCGGGGTCCATGTGAACCTTACCCTCCGACACGATAAACCCTAAAAAGGAGACCGTGCTGGCGTGAAACGAGCATTTCTCCGCTTTCACGAACAGTTTGGCCTGTAGGAGAGCCTTCAGAACCTGTTTAACGTGCTCAATGTGAGTCTGCAGGTCTGCGGAAAAAATTTAAATATCGTCTAAGTAGACGAAAACAAATTTGTCTAGCATCTCCCGTAGTACGTCATTTACCAACGCCTGAAACACCGAGGGGGCGCTAGAGAGACCGAAAGTCATGACCTGGTACTCGTAGTGGCCGCTATGCATGTTAAACGCGGTTATAGGTGTTGCGGAGGTCGAGTTTAGAAAAGATCACTGCCCCCTGGAGGCGTTCAAATGCCGAATTCATCAGGGGAAGTGGGTACCTATTTTTAATAGTGATGGCGTTGAGCAAGCGGTAATCAATACATGGTCTCAGACCCCCATCCTTTTTTTTAACAAAAAAAACCCCCGCCCCTGCAGGAGAGGTGGAGGGTCTGATGAAGCCGTTAGCCAGCGCCTCCTCAACATACTCCTTCATGGCCGCGCTCTCGGGAGCAGACAAGGAGTATAAACTGCCTCTGGTAGGGCTGGTGCCAGGATGCAGTTCAATGGCGCAATCGTACGGGCGGTGAAGGGGGAGGGTGGTAGCTCTTTGTTTGCTGAAAACCTCAGCCAGGCTAGTGTAATTGGAAGGAACGTTAGGAGGTAATGGGAATTCTAAAGACCCTGCCAAGCTAACCCTCCCCGTTTTGGAAGAGGGAGAAAGAGGAGGTGACCAGCAAATATCGGAATCAGAAACCTCCTCCTGGGAATTCTCCTCCCAAGCGGACAGACCATCAGCACGAGAGTCCCATTCCAGACTCTCGTCCTCTACCTCCGATCCCAGGATGGACTCTTGAGGGTCAGAGACAATAACAGTCTCCTCTGTCTTCGAGTCGAAGCTGCAGTCAGTACCTTCTAAATGTCCCCCCGAGCCCACAGATAGAGAAACGTGACCCTGGGTAGTACACCGAGGCCCCCACTTAAGAACACTAAATTCGCCCCTCCCCCATTTAATATGTGGATTGTGCTCCACCAACCACGTATGGCCTAATACAATGGGATAAGAGGGCGAATCCACTAAAAAAACCAGAATATTCTCGGTGTGATTCTCATGAGAAATATACATAGTGAGAGGAGCGGTGATCTCTTTAATAACACCTCCTCCCAACGGTCGTCCATCAAGAGCGGTGATGTGGCGCGAGTGGGAGAGTTTGTGGATGGGGAATCGATGTTTTCTAGCCCACCGTGAATCCATAAAACACCCAACCGCCCCAGAGTCAATAAAAGCTTCCACCAGGAGGGGGCGCTGTTGCCGCATTATCCTCACAGGAAGTAGAGTCCGAGATGTAATGTCATTTTGTCTCGCTAGGGGTCCCGGTTCCTCTAACGAGACGGGCCTTTTCCCGATCGCTTGGGACAGTAGTTGATAGTGTGCCCCTGGCGCTTACACTAGCGACACCACCCCGTCGTGGAAGAGGGATCCCTAGGAGGGCCGTAAGACGCACCGTCTACCTGCATGGGATCCTCATAACCGCGAGAAGTGGGCGCGGCTAGAGACGGAACGGACACGGTAAATGGTGTAAATGGAGCAGTGGCTGTGCATTCTCTCCTGCCTACCTTCATGCGAACCCGATCTCTAACACGGTTATCAATACGGATAGCCGTGGCCACTAAAGCATCCAGCATTTCACACGGCTCTAACACCGCCAGGGCATCCTGGATAGGATCACTCAATGCCTCAATAAACTGAGTGATGAGAGGCGCCTCTGGCCAACCTGTCTCGCCCACCAGGGCACGAAACCTGATGGAAAAATCAGCCACTGTTTCGTTACCCTGACGGAGGCGAACCAGGCGCCTAGCTGCCTCCTGGCCAGAAATATGCTGGTCGAAAACGGTCTCCATAGCGTCCATTAGCGACTTGGCCGTGCTAAGCGTGGGAGAGCTGTTCATTATTAATGGGGTAGCCCAGTCAAGAGCGGGACCGGTGAGGAGTGATAAAATAAAAGCCACCCGGGAATCTTGAGTGATAAACCGTGTTGACTGGGCTTTAAAAAATATAAGACACTGCGTGAGAAACCCCCGACACTTCCCAGCCCGACCGTCATAGCGGAGGGGAAGCTGTAATTTGGGCTCTTTAAGAGTCTCAAGGCTTGGAGGAGGGGGAGAGACTTGAACTGCAGGTGGAGGCGTTTTTTGTGCGACTGTGAGCAGCCGCATACTCTCCGCCAACTCCCGAAACCAGCCTTCCTGAACCCGCAACTGGGTTGTCAGGCTATTCGCTTGGCCGGTAAGCGCCTGCTGCTGCATGCGGAGAACGGAGATACTCTCCTCGGAGGGTTTAGCTCCTCGTTGATCAGGAGAGAGGTTCGCTGACTCATCCATTGGCTTCTTTATACTGTAAGGGCGTTGTAGTGGTACAACGATGAGCCAAACGCGATGAAAGAAAAGAAAGAATGAAAAAACCTCCCAGCCGTAGCCGAAACCAAAAACACCCTTGTAAAACCGGGATAGCCACGTAAACACGGGCGATACTAATACCGATAGCCAGAAGAACAGCAAAAACAAAGGCACCCTCGGAACGTGACTATAACGCCCGATAACTGGTGAAACAAATGAAAATAAAATAACGCTCACGCCCTCTAACAACAAAGAGAGCGGGAGTGGAAACGGAGAAGTGAAAAGAGGGGAAAACCTAAACTATATTCCCTGAGCTTCTAGTAGTTATCTGGGTATAGCTCTACTACGCGAATAAAGAATAACAATCTTTTAAGTGCGAGCAGAGGAAACAAACAACAATACATACGTGAAGGCACGAAATGATAAAGAAGCGCCAGGAAGTGGAACTCAGGGGTTTAAATACCTCCTGACGCGGGCGACAGGTGAACCAGATAATCACCTGGGCGAAAGGAAAATCCCGCAAGGGAATGCGGAGAAAAATCTGATAGACCGAAAAAAGGACGAGGCGTGGAATTAGAGGAAAGGAAGGGAAAACCATGACAGTCTAGTTTATAGAACTGGAAATATTAATGTGTCTTCTATTTTCAGAGTGATTTACAGTTTGGAATTCCAGGGGTTACAGTAGTCTACTTTATATCAAATAATATCAAATACTATTGCTGCCTGATTGTAATCCAGGAGTGAATCACCTTCAGGACTGAATGAATTGAATACCGAAACTCGTTATTTTTCCATTTTCGTATTAATTGTGAACTGTACTCATAAATGATTTCTGTTCCAGCTGAGTGATGTGGATGACATCAGAGCTGAGGGGGGTGTGGCCTTGCCTCTCACCTCCTAGGGTTCTTTCTACACCTGTATTCATCCCGCCATGGCACAAAGGAAGCTCCATACAAACACAGCAGACGGCCTGAACGCTCTGACCAATCAGAGATTGGCGCATGGTTTCACATCGTGCCAATTACCGTTGCTTTTCTTCGGGCTGATTGGCAGTGTACAGGAGTGACATGTAGGAAATTAGCATGAAAGTCACTTAGTTGCCAATCATGCAGGACCGGAAAGAAGCCAGCAGGCCTGGGTTGGCGTTCAGGGATGGCTCACTTGCTGACTAAGTCCGCGATGAATATGCAGGATCGAGCCCTAATGCTCACCTCCTCTGTTTCCATGGCAATGTGGATATGTGCAGGCTGCCTTTTCCTGAGGAGCAATCCCTGGGGACTGGAGTAGAAGGGCTGAGGACAATACACCAACACACGGCACAAAGAAAGGGGGAGAGAGATAGTCAAGGACAATGCGCCACCACGGAACGAGAGAGATATGAAGAGTTGTTGACAGGGCAACGATAACACTCTGTTGCTCTATGTTAATTAAGACCCGAACAGTAACCCCAAATGCATTTACGGTGTGTTCGTTGCTAGACAGATGGGTGTATATTCTGGGTATGCTGAAGCAGTATTATTTTTGTAGCTAAGAAAACACTGAACACTTGTTCATCTTTAGAGGTGAGAGCATTAATTTTATCTCCAGCCGATATATTTCTGTTGTTGCTAGGCGACAGCAAAAGGCCTTCCGCAAACCAGCGTGATTGCCACACAGGACATGAAGCAGGCCTCGTTCTGTTTTAATCCTGTTCATATTGCTACCATAGTTTATTCCCTTGGCATGCACTCGCTTGTGTGCGACAGTATTCACTAAGGATAAAGAGGAATGTTTCTATTTGTAGTTTGCTATCGGGAATTCCTGTATCCTGATGGCTGTCGAACAATAAGCACAAAACAACAGGCAATAACATTTGATTGGATAGCAAAAACAGGTTTGTCACTGATACTGCACAGGATCAGACCCACTGCAGGCTACACATAGAAAACAATGGCCTCTGGTTTCTTGCATCTAAAAGCAGCTCCGTGGATACCGACATGCTTTACCTCACCTTGTTCTTCATGCTTCAGTGTTCAGCAACACCATGAGGCTTTGTGCTTGCTTTGGCCCATAGCTAAGTACCGGCATGAGAATATCATAGTAATGCATGTAAACCACCATAATATTTGATTAATTATTCACGTCAGGGGCACTGTGGAGTTTTCTGTGGTTTGCAAGAAACAAGAATTGTACTGTGCAATATGAATGCCAAAAAAGTTTAATGTATTTTTTTTGCTTTAGCAATCATGACTTGAAGGCACACTGAAATGTGAAGAGGAGGGTGTGGCCTGCCTAGACTCCACCCTCTTGGTGATGTTGTCACCCAACCACACCTCTCCTCTCTGGTGTGTGGTGTCGCATCCTCTACCAACTGGAGCAGGAGCTTAGACCTCTGCGATCGTTTCCTGAGAAGGGAAATTACATAATTCTATATGATCCCTGAAACTATGGAATCGCAGAAATCCACCTTCTGCACATCTGTACTTTATATTGTAATGTATTGTGTCACAAATATGTACGTGACCGGGATGAGTTTTTCATGTTTGGCCAAGTAATCACTAGGAATTTAATTAAGAATGAATTAATTAAAATAGATGTTATTGATAATTTACATACAGGTGCAGCTCAAAAAATTTGAATATCGTGAAAAAGTTCAATATTTTTTGTCACTCATTTCAGAAAGTGAAACTCATATATTATATAGATTCATTACACATAGAGTGAAATATTTCAAGCCTTTATTTCTTGTAATTTTGATTATTATGGCTTACAGCTAATGAAAACCCAAATTCAGTGTCTCAGAAAATTAGAATATTTTGCTTTAACATATTTTTAAAGTATCATATTTAATATTTGGTCGCATATCCTTTGCATGCTGTTACTTCCTGAAGTCTGTGACCAATCAACATCAAAAGACTCTCGATATCTTATTTTCAGGTACTGTTACAAGCGATACTATAACCTCTGCATTTGAACTGATCTCTATGGGAATTGGGGGGTGAGACTAGATTCAGCTGTAAATTACACTGGTACAGTATGGAACTGGCGAAATGGCTGTACGTCATCAAGGGTCTAAGGTATCAAACGAGCCCCAAACCATCAGTCTGCGGCCAGATATGGTGTAGATGTGGATGGATCCCTTTAAGGGTGGTTTCTCCTGACTTTTTTCCCCATAGAGTTCTATAGGAAAATGAGTCAGGAGAAATAACCCTTGCAGTGATCCATCCACATCTACTCCATATCTGGCTGCAGAGTGATGGTTTGGGGCTCGTTTGATACCTTAGACCCTTGATAGCGTACAGCCATTTCGCCAGTCATGTGTTCCATACTGTACCAGTGTAATTTACAGCTGAATCTAGTCTCACCCCCCAATTCCCATAGAGATCATTTCAAATGCAGTGAGGTTATAGTATCACTTGTAACAGTACCTGAAAATAAGATATCGAGAGTATTTTGATGTTGATTGGTCACAGACTTCAGAAAGTAACAGCATGCAAAGGATATGCGACCAAATATTAAATATGATACTTTAAAAATATGTTAAAGCAAAATATTCTAATTTTCTGAGACACTGAATTTTGGGTTTCATTAGCTGTAAGCCATAATCATCAAAATTACAAGAAATAAAGGCTTGAAATATTTCACTCTATGTGTAATAAATCTATATAATATATGAGTTTCACTTTCTGAAATGAGTGACAAAAAATATTGAACTTTTTCACGATATTCTAATTTTTTGAGCTGCACCTGTATATTTATTTCTGAGGAAATTGTGATATAATGTATTATGTCTCTCAGTATATAGTTATACACACACACTGTCAACGGCATTAAAAAGTCCAATGACTTAGTGGCAGGCGTATAAACAGTTTGAGCGGAGGGAACAAAACTTGATGTTTGTAGTCAGGAATTGGATTTTAAGCAGCCCCATCAGGATTACGAATAATCTCAGAGCTAAAAAAAAAAACAGAATAAAAATTAAAACAGGGAAGTCATGCCGCTGCCTGTTAAACTGGTTAACCCCTCCACCACAGCCTCGTCCACACTCTGCTCGGAGGTAGGGGCCAGGGCTTTTAATGTGAAAGAGCTCCCTGATTTCCCTTTCAATAGAGAAGCTCCGCCTCCCCTACTACTGATTGGCCACCGCAGAGACTGCAGTGTTTACAGTCGGCTCTCATTCGCTTTCCCCCCTCCCTTACCGCTGCGCTCTCTCTCTCTACTTCGCTGCTCTTCCTTCCTTTCCTCTCTCCATCCCTCCCTCCCGCAGCGTCAGTCTGCATGCTAAGCGAGTTGTTTGAGCTGTAGCCGCCTCCCACCCCCCCCTTCTCTCTCTCTCCCCCTCCTTTCTGGGCCATTCATGCATCAGGGTATGCCTGTGTGAGAGAACGGGCTCCACAGCAGAACCACCGGTGAATCCTCTCCCTCCAGCATGCAGGCCAGCCCCGACTCGACCAAGATGGAGTGCTCCCGGAGCAGCTGGAAGTGCCAGGGTACCGTGTGTGCATGTGTGTGTGTGTGTGTCTTTGTGCGGGATTGCGGGCTGTGTATTTGTGTGCGTGAGCGGGGAGGGGCTCTGATGTTTGTGGGACTGGGCAGAGGGGACAGGGGAGGGTACCTGTGGGCCTTCGGCTCCACCGTGCTATCATTACGACTGCACCCCCACCCGTGCTCATGCTAGGAGACAAAGGAAGAGGGACTGAACTGATTTTTTTGGTCGGGGGAGGCGCAGGTGCGTGTTATGTTTTGTGAAAGGGGATGGCATCGACATGTTTTGAGGATGGGGATGATGTCGTCGTTTTTTGTGGAAGAGGGCGATGCCGTGCTGGGCGTGAGGCGGGGGTCCAGACGGTCGGCAGAAGGTTCTATACCAGGACACACCTAGTGCCACCGTTATTTCATCACGCCCACGTCAGCACTGTCGCTGGGGGAGGGGGGGCACAGGGAAATGAGCACGGCCGCTCCTATGCTATCTTTTTCTCTCCTTTCCTTCTTTTTACTCCTGATTCTCTCCTCTGCTCCTATGCTATCTTTCCCTCTATTTTCCTCCGTTTTACTCCTGATTTTCACCTCCCCTCTTCCCACATCATTATGCTTTCCCCTCATTCGCTTTATTTCTGTCTTTGGGTCGCGACGCATGTGATTTATGTGTCATGCATGCAGGGCGGTGGTGCGCGTGTAAGCCCCCCTCTATGTCCCTGCGTCACCTCCTCCTCCTCCTCCTCCTCCCGCGGGTCCGTCTTTGTGTCTGGCTCTCCGCTCGATTACCATGGTGATGGAGATAATATTTAAAAAAGCCTTCTGTTCCATTTGGGGTGTGGCCAGGTTCGCCAGGTCTGGTCCCGTGTCGCGGGGAACGTCGCGATTTTCAGTTCACCCAGAAGGATGCAGCTACGCTCGCGTTCATTGGTTGCACAGGTGGTGACAGGTGGTCAACCTGAATCTGAGCAGCTCTCACAGCTGAGGCACGGTCAGGGACACCAGAACTTTCCACAGAGGCAGAGACCCACTCTTTTGCCATCGCGCGTGTGTGTGTGTGTGTGCGTGCGTGTGTGTGCGTGCACGCGCATTTCTTCACTTTCGTTCCAGAGAAACGTCAAGTTAATCCTGACCTAATTTGGTGAGATACAGTATTTGATTTATGCGGAATCTGAGGATAAACATCGCTGATATATCTGTCATCTGGTGGCTTGTCTGATTGTTTCACTGGCTCAGACTTGCTCGTCCTAACGGCAGTGTAAATTCCACACCCTGTAGCATTCCAGCGTTGCTATGAGAACTGGTCCAGAGTCTGGCAGGCCGTTTCCCACCTGCACTGCACTTCAGGAGTATGACAGCTGAGTTCAGACCTATCATATAAATGATATTCCCCTGTCTGGAAAACAAAGCCAGAGGTGTGACAGCATCAGCGTGCGGTGAATACTACAGTATCACGTATGATCATCTCTTGGTTTGAAAGATCAGTGGTGTTGCAAAGGCTCAGAACATTCTGCCGTTGTTTGTGACGTGTTACAGGGTGGCTTCTTCATGCCTGACAATGGGAAGGAGCCCAAATTTCTACCATTCCTCGTTGTCTTGTGTGTGTGTGTGTGTGTGTGTGTGTGTATGTGTGTGTGTCTTGTGTGTGTGTGTGTGTGTGTGTGTGTCTTGTGTGTGTGTGTGTGTGTGTGTGCGTGCATGCTTTTTCATTTTGTGGCGGTAGTTCTGCAAGTGCCCCCAACTGAATAACAGTTGGTATAAGTTGGCAGTAGTGGTTAGATAACTGGGCTGGAATCCAGAAGAGTGCAGCTTCATACCCTGCAGTAGGTGAAATGATCCTTCTGTGCTCTTAAACAATGTGCTGAACCAAGATGGCTTCTCAGCCGTCTGTTTGTCCTGCAGAATTGATTATAGCTAAAATGAAAGCTATGTCATTTAGCCCAGTTAAGGTCATCAAAATAGTGATGTGTACAGTCATTTGTCATGTGCTAAAGGAAATAATCAATAATCAATAGTCTGTTAAATTACTTTCATTTAATGCCTTTCATAAATTACTTGACTTTTAATTTAACAGGTTTTTTTCAGATGCATGATACGTGAGTGTTATCCGACCATAAACAGACTGTGGTTGTCTTGTTATTGATCTTGGGGCCCAGTCTGGCCTATCCATCCAGATGACGTTGTTTCCCCTCTGTAGTCTTGTCAGCACAATTAAGCCTACCCGTCTCTATAAGGGATTTGCGTCTGGAGATAAATCTCCACTGTAAGCAGCCATCTTGGCTCAGCTAATTTTGTAGTCACCATGGCTCAGGTGAATAAGAGTAATACACTATGTCTAGCTTTCGCTGAAACCAAATCATGGTGTTCTTGCAGCTGTTCCCTGTGCTCATCTAAAGGGTTTAATGGAAGGTGTGTAGAAATTTCCCCAAAGCAGCCTTTTCCAGCAAACTGAACGCACATCCATTTCCAGTCGTGCCATCACTCTACCCAGTTTCCCCTACACTTCTGAGTCGCTGCCAGTCAGAACAGTCGAAGCTCAGAAGGTCACGAGCAGAGGACATGGCCCTGACCAATGAGGAAAGAGGGCATAGTCTGTGACCCCGCCTGCTGACTTCCTGCAGAGCACGATGACAGTGTTCCTTCCTGCAGATGTATCCCACCACCTGGTAGCAGGCCCACACTGCTGCCTTGTTCCTTGCAGGTGAAGCGCCTCAGACGATCGCAGATGTTGATACAGACACAGATACCCCCGTGAACTGAACTCTTGCAGGTGGCCTCATTTTGGTCGTCACAGTGATTGGCATGTTTAGGACTGTATTTCAGTTACAGCTTAGCCAGGATGTGAACAGCTCATCCTAATGATCTTCCCTGATGACTTCATGACACACCTCACTACCCATTGGCAGCAACTGATGATGTGTTCACTGATACATGTCTCAAGTGTATCTGTGTGTGTGTGTGTGTGTGTATCTGTGTGTGTGTGTGTGTGTGTGTGTGCGAGCATGCATGTCCTGCATTATGGCAGTTCTGGTATACCCATTAGCTTTTTTTTGTTAGATAAATTGGCAAAAAATATGACTTTGTTATGACTAATTATCACTATTAGTCACTAAGCAATTCTTGATCAGAAGAAAAAAATCTCTTGAGTTGGGCACGCTGCTGCGTGACCCACTATAAGAAACCCTGGGCCTTGAGCGGTCCTACATTGCCACACCTGGAGAGTTGGACTCAACATCTTTGACCCAGTCAGCTCTAGAGCTTTGAAACCCCAGAAAGATTCAAACCTCCTTTGCCAAATCTTGTCATGTGAGGGATCAAGAACTAGACAACAAGCTCAAACTAACTTAAGTTTTAAGCTCTTTCTGAGTGAAGATACCTTAGTCTTTTTGTCAGAGAAAAGCTGTGATAAGGGCCGCTGGATAAAGTCCGCTGAGAGAGAATTGTGGTCCTGCCGTACACACGTAACTGCGCTTGTCTTCATGGCTACGCCTTTACAAAGGGGCGATGATGTTGATGGAAGTCCAGTAATTGGAGTTCTTGTGGTGTACATACCACACAAAATATGCTCCCTAAATACCCTTCACACTCGCACAACCAGTGCAGATTTTCAGCATGTGGGACAGTCACACATCAGGAACATTGCACCAAAACTTGGGCTAATGCAACTGGTCACAACCTCATTGTACAATAACATTTACCACATTTCCTGTCCATTTTATTTATTGAGTTTTATTTATCATTTATTTAGCCAGGAATGTCCCATTGAGATACAATATCTCTTCTTCCAGGGAGCCCTGGTCAAGATGGCAGCAAAGAAGCTACAAGTTTCAGATACAAAACTATTTCACACGGTCAAAACATGCAATATGTAAAGATTAAACAAGGAGAGAGAGGTATTTGAAAAGACGAACATATAGTCCATACCAATGATATCCATAATGCATCAAGTTCATGTTGAATCAAATCTGAAGCTATAGATAGATCAATTTGGACATGTTGAACATTTCAGCACAGCCTACTATTCTATATCTTGAGTATGGAGCCATCATACCAAAAACTACAGCAGTGATCCTAGTTATTAAAGCAATAAAGCAAGTGAAATTGTGATGTGTGACGAAAACTGACATGACTAAGCGCGTTGTTTGCTACAACACAAAGGCTATCTCAAATGTTACCGCGACTGGAATGCTCACTGACCAGTCATGAAGCCGGACTGGAGCTAGCCGTTTTGTGATAATGTATTTAAGTGTTTTCAGCCTTTTTCTTTGACAATTTACTTCACTGACTCTGGCTTGCATTAAGCATGACTGTTTCAAACAGGCACCGAACGTCGGCACGTGTTCATTAGGATGGTGGGAAAGGCTTTGTTCCTGGCTCCATCTGCAGCCTTTTATCACCACTCAGTCTCTCTGTCAGCAAGCTTTGCAATGAGGGAACCAGAGCACAGTATCCATGGTAACTGCTTCCAGGTCCTTCGACCGTACGCGGCATATGCCCTTTCTTGTTACCGTAGCGATGCGTTGCGCCTTAAGAGCGAAATGCTGTTGCTTTGTATCTCGCATGTCCCTGTGGTGTGGGGGGAATTTGTGGATCATGCTGTGGGCGTACATGTGTGTGTGTGTGTGTGTGTGTGTGCATGCACATGCAATCCTTTATACTTGAGTATGTGCGCATGCACATATTTTTTTGTGCCCATGCACATATTTTTTTGTGCCCTGTGGGCTGGGAAATGATCGCTGTGTGATCTAGTCTCTCGTTATCCAGTAAGAATCACGGTATGTGTATGACTCCCATGGGCTTAGGATGAAATCATCCTCCATATGAATAATTCATCACTTCTGCTGCGTTTGAGAGAGCGAGAGAGAAAGAGAAAGTATCTAAGGTCCACGCCCACTGCATAAGGCACAGTGGATAATTCCTCAGCACTGGCTTTGTCATTACCAGCCTCGCTGTGCGTCTGAAGGCCAGATAAAGAACGTAATGAGCGCGTGCGACTGAGCACTGGATCTCAGCGTGGCTTCTTAGCAGTGGGACGCGTGTTTGTAAGACTGCAGCGCCCTTCCACCGAGGGTGGGGTCTCCCCTTTGTCTGTGGATATAGCAGTCGCCTCTTTCCCTCTCCAGCCATGGGAGCGGCAGGTCAGTAGCTTTTTTACACCTCTTCTCTCATTCTCTCTCTCTAGGTCTATGCACTGTATGTAGCTCTCTATAAGACAGCTACATGGGATTTTATCTTTTCAGACTGAAATCAGGGTGAAAAAATATTGCCCTAGACCGGCATCAGCGTAGTATAATGCAGTATAACTGAGAGTGTAGCCTAACAGCTGTAGGATCAATTCCCAGGTGGGACACTGCTGTTGCACCCACGAGTAAGGTACTTATCCTGAATTGCTTCAGTATACAAATGGATACCATCTAAAAATGCAAAGGTTGTGTACGTTTCTCTGATTAAGACTGTTTGCTGAATGCCAGCAATATAATGAACTAAGTACGCAAAGTTTTTAAAAATAAGTCACTTTACCCTGTGATCTGGACACATTCTGATACACCTGGACAGCATATTGTTTAGTGGACAGTCTATTAGATCGTGGAACTGCAACCTTATTGCGCTGCTTTTGTGGGCATGTGGAAACTGGGAGGAAATCCATTGCTGGGTGATGGGTTTCATTGGGTGTTGCCATACAGCTACACTCACTGTTGACTGGGATGACTAAGGAGGGTGCTCAGGCAGACAATCAAAACTCTTAGCAACCTTCAGGGCATTTGGTACCCAGTCAGAGGGCATCAGAAGGGGGCTATTATCACTGTCCGGACTGCTGATTCATGGCATAAATCAGAGCAGGTAGAGGGATACCCTGGAAGGCACCCAAGGGACCAGCCTATAGACTTATCCACTCAGGAAACAGAACAAGAGGGGACACGGTGATAAACCTAAAGCACTACATGTTCGAAGGGTGAAGTAAGGGGATTATGTGAGTGTCTGTTGGTCACTTTTTTCTGTGGTAACAATTTGAGCTCATTGTAGTGAAGGGTAGGTACACATGGCAAAGTGGCTGGCTTTTTCACTGGCCCCGCCCCCAGTTCAGAGCACGATGAGTGTAAAATTGCTTGTCAACCAGGCTGGGCTCTGGGCTTTGCTTCTACACAGACCCATTGATCTTTATACCATACGGATGGGCTTATCAATCAAAGCTGAAGCCGATGATTAGATGACCTCATCCACATTAAGTAAAGAGCGGTTCATCTACCCATCACCTAGTGTAAATTATTCTCTCTGCTAGTTCCACATTTTACAGCAGATGCAGGCGGTTTCGGACATTGTACATGCTGCGCTTGCAAAGAAATACTAATGGACACTGATGGAAAGCGAAAATTGTAAAGATACTGAATTCCTATGGTGTTAAGAGAATTAACATATTTCGATGGATGGAAAAGGGATGAGACGTGGCTTTCCATTTTTTCTCAGAGTGATTCCTGGGGCCGTGAACAGTGAGCCGGTAGGAGGCATTCAAATCTTAGCGCTGTTCTGATTGCTTAACCTTTGGGTTTTGGCTGTCCCATTTTGTAATCAAATAACCAGTGTATTAACATGTTTGGTTCAATGGGTAAAGGATGACATGTTTCTGGTATTTGTGCATGTGTCTTGTAATTATCTATATTAGACGCACCTTTTATGTCATTCACATCTTGAGGAAGACCCGTCTGGGTCGAAATGTTCTGATTATTAAATGGGAGCATTTTTTCATTAGCTGCAGTGTGCGGACTCTGTTTTTTTCCTATGACTAAACTATGATGTCACATGACTCAGTGGCAGGAAATGATTAGGATTTGACTCATGTGAACCGAATTACATTTTTCACACCTTGTTTTGCACCAGATCAGAAGGTGACAAGCTAGAATTCAAATGAATGTGTTCATGGGTTTAATGTTCATGGGTTTCTGCCTGAGATACTCACTGTATCCTTAAACAAAGTGATTTCACCTGTTGATCTGGTAAAAATCATGCAAATCTGTAAAATTGCTTCATTTTCCATTAAAGCACAAAGATTTTATTCCTGATATTTTACTGTAATTTAACAAAAAATGCATCCATACTACCCAAGATGATCCATCTGCCATAGCAGAAATTCAGAAGGCAGATCCCACATAGAACTAAATATGGGAATTTTTGCGAATTATCCAAAGATTGGACACTTCCCATTGTTATCGATGTTGGACAGTTTTTTCCACATAAAAACTATGCTCATTCAAACCGTGTGTGTTAGCTACACTGACTTGGGATCAGTGTGTGGCATGGTTGGCTATTCTCCCACTAAGAGTAACTATGTTCATGTTAATTCTACCCGCCAGCCATGCTGACCTGGGATCAGTGTGTGGCATGGCTGGTTAAATTCTCCCACTAAGAGTAACTATGTTCATGTTAATTCTACCCGCCAGCCATGCTGACCTGGGATCAGTGTGTGGCACGGCTGGTTAAATTCTCCCACTAAGAGTAACAATGTTCATGTTAATTCTACCCGCCAGCCATGCTGACCTGGGATCAGTGCATGTGACGTGGCAGTGCTCTGTCCCCTCTGTGTGCAGCTATGGACATGCTGTACTGGGATCAGTGCATGTGACGTGGCAGTGCTCTGTCCCCTCTGTGTGCAGCTATGGACATGCTGTACTGGGATCAGTGCATGTGACGTGGCAGTGCTCTGTCCCCTCTGTGTGCAGCTATGGACATGCTGTACTGGGATCAGTACATGTGACGTGGCAGTGCTCTGTCCCCTCTGTGTGCAGCTATGGACATGCTCTACTGGCGCGACCTGAAGCAGACGGGCCCGGTGTTCGGCAGCCTGATGCTGCTGCTCTTCTCTCTGACCCAGTTTAGCGTGGTCAGTGTGATCGCCTACCTGGCCCTCGCCGCGCTGTCCGCCACCATCAGCTTCAGGATCTACAAGTCTGTCCTGCAGGCTGTGCAGAAGACCGATGAGGGACACCCCTTCAAGTGAGTGAGAGAGAGAGAGAGAGACAGAAAGAGAGATTGTGTGTGTGTGTGTGTGTGTGTGTGTGTGTGTGTGTGTGTGTGTGTGTGTGCGTGTGTGAGTAGAAGCTTCCCCAGGCTGACCCCCTGTGTGTTGTTGCTCAGGTCATATTTGGATGTGGAGATCTGCCTGTCCAAAGATCAGATGCAGACGTATGCTGAGAAGGTCCAGCACTACATCAACAGCACCCTGAAAGAGCTGCGGAGGCTGTTCTTGGTACAGGACCTGGTGGACTCTCTAAAGGTCAGACACCAGAGTATACCCCCACACACACACACACACACACACTCAAATGCATACCATACCTAGAGGTTGAACAAACTCTTCACTTCCTTCCATTGTGGTAACAGTGTCGTTACCTGATCAAAGATCAATTCTTGTGTCTGGCTGTGCTTCAGTTTGCAGTTCTGATGTGGCTGCTGACCTACGTGGGTGCGCTCTTCAATGGCCTGACTCTGCTCATCCTGGGTAAGTACCTCTGTCTTTCTACACCCTTCCACACACACACACACACACACACACCTGCATGTGGAAATTAAAGCACCTCGGATTGAGGTCACAAGGTATTTGAGATGAAATGATGAATGCAGAAAACACTCAAATACTGATACATGTCCCACTCTCACTGCTCATAATCTGCCTCTCTCTCTCTCTCTCTTTCTGTGTTCAGCTGTGGTGTCCATGTTCTCAGCACCTGTGGTCTATGAAAAATACCAGGTAGGATTTCACACTTTCTGTCACTGCGAGGCTGCTCTGCCCCGGGAAGAACTGCTTTCCACCCCCTTACACCTGCCTCTCTTTCCAGACACAGATTGACCAGTACCTGGGTCTGGTGAGGACCCATGTCGGCAGCATTGTGGCAAAGTAAGTCCCTCTTGCCCTGTATGGCGCCTTCCCATGACATCATTAGTAAGCTGGTTTGGTTTAACACTATGGATGGTGGCTGGTTTCATCCTAACTGGCGCATGTGACATCACAGGATCCAGGAGAAGATCCCAGGGGTCAAGCGGAAGGAGGAGTAGGATGGGACCCCCGGGGCCCAGCAGACAGGCTATGAGCCCCATGCAGGGAGAGCTGGATGATGGCTGGTGGTCCCCACACGTTACCAGAGAGTAATACCGTTTATCAGCACCGCGGGCGGCCCTTAAAAAAAAAAAAAAAAAAACAACAATGCCACACAGTAACGGAGAAGCCCCCCGCCCGTCTCGTTCCTGTCCCTATAACCGTAGAATAAACTCGCTGAATTCACTTTGTCTCAAGCACTACAGTCTAGTGAAGGAAGTTAAAGTAAAAAATAAAAAAAAGAACTTAGATGTGTTTTTTTGTGTCGCTTATCAAGTGCATGGAGTCAAGAGTCTTGAGTAAGAATTACTATTTGATATCTTTCTGAGTGTAGTTTTTTTTTCCTCTTTCTGCTACCTTTCTCAGCAACGCGGAATACTTTACTGTAATGTGTGGTGAATTCTCCAGCTTCTAGTGATCTGCAGTGATAGTCTAGAACTGCTTCTAGTCACTGGGTTGTGAGTGGGGCTTCTCTCTTCCCAGTATAACTGTAAACATATACATATACTCTGTATATATATGAATATCAACTAGATTCTGTGGACTAATGTTTCTTTTTGTGTGTCCTCCAGCACAAAATAATTGAACAATGTACTGATTAGGTATGCTAACAGCAGCAATTTAATTTTGTATAACTATAAGGCTCCACTCATGTTTTTAGGTACTGTTATCAACTACTAAAGAGCCGTCGAGGAATCTCTTGTGAGTGACTGTCAACCAGTTCAACCTGTGCTATGTTCAGTGTAGTTCTTCTTAGTCCTGGACTCGACCATTTGCACTGACTGTGTACTTATTAATGAATGCGAAAATAAATGTTTCCAAATGTATGGAGTCTTTTTTATATACTTCTTTTTGTGTCATCAGAAAAAACCCCAGACGTTTCCTTACTGGTTATCCATAAAGTGTTCAGGAAAGGGGGGATGAGTAAAGCATCAATCATAGTCTTCGGTCCAGCCATGACAATTACAGCCAATGTTGAGTGTAGATCAGGGTATTAAAATGACAAATTATTACATTGCAAATTATCTGTAAGAATGGAATCCTTTCTGGGCAGTTTTATTCTTATGGAATATTATTAGAAGTGGAGTGCATTGAAATGAATGGAATTAGCAAATTTGCGTCAAGTAAATGAAAATGTAGTCATAAATTGCAAGTGCATTTTAGTAGCATAATATCAGTGAACAAAGCTGTGCTTGTTTTTAACAAAGCATTGAACAAAATGTGGTTGTGCTGTGCAGTGAAACAATAATTTTACATATTTTTTTAGTAAGAATTTCATGCACATGACCACAATGCAACGCTCCCTTTGAACATACATTAACTGCATTGTACACATGGTGGCACAGTCCCCTCTAGGTCATTTAATGGGCCATTCCGCCGAATCGGTTTCATTTGCATGCTGTAACTTTTCAAAATTAAACTAGCACTATCTAATAACACACATGATTTAACTATTCAAAATGTGTAATGGTCAATCTCAGGCCATTTTATTACATTTTTTACAAGGTTTCTCAATGGAAGATGGTTGCATTTTTCTCAGTCCTGTTACCAAAACTCTTACTGTTTAAATATCAATTAAAAGTCATGCCAACTAGTTTATTTGTTTTTAAAAAGTGGGTATTTTAAAGAAATAATTGGTTACATGTTCCAAAATATATATATCTGTAGCTAAAAAGTCTGCATATGCAGGCGAAATGTATTTAACGTCCTGAAGTCTGTGACCCATCAACATCAAAAGACTCTCCATATCTTATTTTCAGGTACTGTTACAAGCAATACTATAACCTCTCTGCATTTGAATGGATCTCTATGGGAATTGGGGAGATTAGATTCAGCTGTAAATTATGCTGGTACAGTATGGAACACATGACTGACGAAATGGCTGTAAGTCATCAAGGGTCTAAGGTATCAAACGAGCCCCAAACGATCACTCTACGGCCAGATATGATGTAGATGTGGATGGATCACTTTAAGGGTTTCTTCTCCTGACTTTTTTCCGCGTTGAGCTCTATAGAAAAATAAGTCAGGAGAAATAACCCTTGCAGTGATTCATCCACATCTACTCCATATCTGGCAACAGAGTGATGGTTTGGGGCTTGTTCGATAACTCAGATCCTTGATAACTTACAGCCATTTAGCCAGCCATGTGTTCCATACTGTACCAGTGTAATTTACAGCTGAATCTAGTCTCACCCCCCAATTCCCATAGAGATCCATTCAAATGCAGAGAGGTTATAGTATCGCTTGTAACAGTACCTGAAAATAAGATATCGAGAGTCTTTTGATGTTGATGGGTCACAGACTTCCGGAAGTAACAGCATGCAAAGGATATGCGGCCAAATATAAAATATGATACTTGAAAAATACATTAAAGCAAAGGGTATGAATACTTATGTACATGAGAGATTTCATTTTTCATACATTTGCAAAAATTTCTAAAAACATGTTTTCACCTTGTCATTATGGGTTATTGAGTGTAGATTGATGGGCAAAAATTTCAATTTTATCCATTTAAAATTAAATCTACAAAAGGTAAAGGGGTATGAATACTTTCTAGCACCACTGTATTTGGCAAAAAAAAGCTTAAAGGGTAACAAAGCACTAAAACCACTTATTTTAGATGAAAACTGATATGTATTATTCATTGATTTGGGTCCAAATCTTGACAAATTACTGCAGTCGGCGCAAAAAAGCATAAACTTTAAGAATCTGGCTCAAAAGTGTCTCTAGTGGTAAAACATTAGGTACTGCACGTTCAATCTGTGATTGGCCAGAAAGGTCTTCCCTAACGTATTCGGTACTCAGTGACGAAATAGAAATCTGTACAGCTACGCCCAGAAGTTTTGGAGCGAGAGTGGGCTACGCCCCAGCTATAAAAGCGAATCTCAGCGGTTGATCTGCGTGCCGTGGACGGGGAGAGAGAGAGCGAGCGAACGAGCGATATATATAGCTAGCTTACAGTTTAGCTTTTTTAAATATTCTAGTAAATTATAGTAACCTATTTTTGGTATATTTTTTATAGTTAGCTTGATAATACCTTGTTTTTTGATAGTTCGTTTTTCAATTTAGCTTAGCAAGTAGCTAGCTAGTTTTTATTTTATTTTTTATATATAGTTTATAAAAAAAATAAATGGCATGGGTAACTATTTTTACAGCATGTGATTTGTTGTTTACTGGCCGCATCATTATAAGCCCAAACGAGGCTATGCGTGTCGCATTCTACACTATTGCTTCTGCCTCGGCAGCGGCAAGCTTTTTGGGGCTCGCTTAGGCCTGGTTTGATACCTGGAGCTCAGCCACTATTATTTCCTAATCACGCCCATATTGCGTCATTTTTTGAATTTGAAAAGGGGATGGGGTCTAGCTAAACCAGCGTGTTTTGTTACCCTTTAAGGCCAGTTTATAGTCCAGCGACAGAGTGTCGCTGCGACCGACGATGTGCCATGGATGTCACTGGACGCAGCGACATTTGGTTTATACTTTTGGCAACTGTCGTCCCGTGGTCACTGCAACGGTCGCTGAAGATGTCGCTGAGACATAAAATAAATTAAACTTTGACCCTGTCGCTGCCTCTGTTGTTATGGTAACGTTTGTCTCGTTTGGCTGCAGCACTTGTAAGTAATGTGTTCACATTGTAAAACTGAAAACACCTTCAGTAATTCCAACTGTAAAACTTAAAATCAAGAGAATAGTATTATAATGTATCAATGTATATACCAGATACATGAAATGTAGCCACATGGCATCAATGCTAATAGCATGAAAACACTTAGCACCTTCAAGTGGTTTACCAAAACCAATACCACTATCTTTAAAAAAAAAAAAAATAACATCTAAGAAATTATTTATGTAACAGGACTGTACGTTGAGATTGACATTCTCAGTCATACTTACAATATGATCAAAAATACAGAAAATAGAGTGAGAGAACTTACTTTTGGTCTTCCCATGGCCTTCAGAAGACAAACGATGCCAATTCCTGTTGATCATGTGACTTGTGGAATGTCCCAAATTTTTAAAGGGGGGAATGTGTCAGGGTAACAGGACTGAGTGAAAACCTGGGGACGCGACTAAAATGTGTATTTTAACTAACATATTATGAATTTCCAATGAGAAAATGTATTTTATGTCTAAATTGGAAATAGAGTCACACAATAATACAAAAAAAAAAAATTTCTGAAGGATTCTAATCATTAAATTTCATGGTGAAGTGTAGCGTTAGAGAGTGGGGACTGGCTAAAATCCTATTTTTTCAGTGTTCTAGGTCATTTTTATTAAGGTTTTACATGACATCTTCAAATTGCAATTGTGCAGGACACTTTGCTTGATAATATAATGTATTATACTGATACTTTTCATGCATACTTATACATGTAATGTCCTGGGGACAGAAAAGGCACAGATTCGGCAGAATGGCCCTAATATTCTTAAAAGAAATTGAAAAATTAATTATTTTTAATTCTGAATTATGATAATAAATCAATTCAGATTGTGCATTGTATGCATTTTCTTGTTTTCAGGCCTTTGGAAAGAAACTGTAAATCTATTCAAACTGCCAACCAGTGATATTCTGTGCTAATGAAGTGGACGTATTGTGGATATGTCAGATTTGCGGGTAAGGAACCTTTGCTGAAGGCTCACTCTAAATTTTAAAAAGCATGACCCTGCCTTGCTTTAAACACAAAGACTAACATTCCATGGTCAAGTAACAAGCATCCATTTAGAATGTAAACTTGCCGTGTACAATCGGTCATTTGGGCCATGTGCGTATCCTACAGTGTGCAGATGCCCTACCAGGCTAAAACACTGACAGATACAAGTATAGCCTACAAAGTCATTAAATATGAACGGGAAGCAATTCATAGTCGATGCCAGTAGAGCTGTGTTGGGGCTCCTGCTAAGTATCCACAGCTCCCATAAGGCAGTTTTTCAGTGATGTTTAATGGTTGTCTAAACCTTTGACAAGTTAATGCACGACCCAGAAAATCCCTGCAGTTCTGTCACATGGACTGTTTCTTGGGACCTCTTACCTGAGTCAGCCTGGCCACATGCTGCAGATCCTTTAAAAAGTGGGTGTCTTGAACTGGTATGTTATTCAGGTTAAGTCTGCACAAAACAGACACATATGCAAACTGTCTCAATAGCCTTTATGCATATATTACAGAATATATTTCACAATGTACTGTACATAATTACTGAGTAAATGCGAAAAGTAATTAATACATTTTTGCTATTCAAAGCTGTGTGACAGAAATGTTCATATGTATCACTTCTTGGCATTCGTTGCCCATATTCACTTAAATCACATCATGATGGACTAATACTATACAGTACATTGACTATTACAGTGGCTTAATGCATATTAAACTGTTAGCATTAGCTGACCTGTGATGTGCCTGATCTAAAGGGATCTATACCAGCCCTTACTGTACTCCATTGCTGCGCCTATGCTGCAGACACGGAACCGTGACAACAGCACCCTCTTGTGGCTGTCATTGTGAATGCTGTTCAGTGGTTCAGAGATGAAGGGGTAGATTCAATCAAACGGATTTAGCTAGTTTAATGGCTTATACCAGTGGTTCCCATAATGGGTCTTGGAGTACCCCTGTGTATGCTGGGGTACTCCAACGGAAGACGCCACTGCACAGGCGGCCGGATGATAATGGACTCCCTGATTTTTATACAAAGGCTGTGCGTGACCACGAGCCATAGACTGGGTCAGTCGTGTGTTGAAGGGGGGGGGCACCTGCCGCTCCCTGTATTTCAATGCCTCCACAGAGTGCTCAAGCATCTGTCTGGCTGCCTCTGTAAAAACCTGGCTGAGCACCAACCACCATTGCAATCCCAGAATTTGAACAAGCTGTTCATTTTTTATAATGAGATGTTTAGAGGGATTCTTTACCTTCATAAGCCACATTATTTCAGAAATAGCTATGTGTTGTGGTTGGAACAGAAAACAAGCATACACAGGGGTACTCCAGGACTGAGTTTAGGAACTACTGGCTTATACTATTCAATCAAACCAGATTTACCTGCCCTGGATTAATATGCCGCTGTATCCCCATAAAGTCGCTAAATGCCATTACAGTGCAGGAACTAAGAGGGTCTAGCCAATGAACATTTGTTTTCACAGAGTGATTAACTCAGTGGGTTGCGTCTGATTGGTCATTTTGTTGCAAACGTTCCTGCCTTTTCATGCTAAGCATGTTTGTTTGGGTCACAGATTTCAAGCATGCCAAGTTGTTTGATTTGAAGGGTTAACATGTGTTTATCCATATTAATTAGCTTATTATCCTTATTATTCTTATTATAAGTTATATAAAATTACGCATTCTGCCCTTTTCAACTTTGCCTGTTATTTTCCATTCGATAAGGGCCTAAGCAATCGTACGAGTGAAGTGTCAATATATCACAGGCTGGGGCCTATCCTTAACTTTTCTACCTAAAGAGCTGGTTGACCTTAATGCTGGCACGAACACAATTGTACATTCCCTTTTCGAAGGTATAAAGGATTGCTGTAAAGTAATTTTTCAGTACAATGTTGACTCTGTCAGCAGGTGTGCTCTTTCTGCAGAAATAAAGACGCTTATAATTTGATCTGGTGTGAGTGTTTTCCTGACTGGATTGCCACTTTATTACAAAACAAGGGTGGATTTTTCCTTCTCAACCCAACACATGCTTACATCACACCATGGGAAAAGATTGTTGCCACTCATTATATTGGTATAATGAAATATAATAAAATATGAGTTTGTTGAATGCTCTAAAATACATTTGATTCCACTATACACTTAAAATGAACAAAATGTTTCCGGAATCTGCAATCATTCATTTTCAAATTTTCATTGGCTAGACCTGCTTACTGGAATCCAGATATCAAGTGCTAGTCTTCTAATGAATTTCATCGTTTAGACTCACATTTGCCTCATAGGCATATTAGTACACCAAAAACACACATAGTATGTAGATTGTTTTGTTGTTGCATGAACTAATATGTCATGAGTCATCCAGCCGCCACCTCTTACACTCCGCGGTGATGGAGAGAGTGCAGAGCTCACCAACACGCCTTGCAGACGCCATTGCTAGTACAAATGCCGTCTTAAAAAAAGCCACTTAAGGCTGGTCATATTGAGAGGCTTGTAGGTCTGACCCATAAGCACTCGCAAAACTGAAGGGGGATCCCACAAGGGAGCCACCAGGGACCTCGCAGGTCTCAGCCACCGGGCACCCCTCAGGAACCGGCTGACAAGGTGATGCCTGCTGGATATGGCAGCAGCATAAACCTTTAGAGTACTGGCTGCCCTGCCGCGATCAAGCAGGGACTGTCGACAGCAATCGAGCAATGCACAGGGTCCGCGCATTGCTGTGAGCACCCTGTGCAGAAGAATAACTGCCACATATACCCATAGGCCCTCCTTGTGAAGGGGGCTCCAGAGTTAAAAAGCGTTCGCAGGACAGGGGAACCACACCCAGTTAACGAAGGGTCGAGCCATTCGCCGGGGTGAATTTCCTGGCGAGATAAAAAGTCTGCTGTATCGTATTCAGACACCGGGGAGGTGTACGGCATGAAGAGAGGCCGACCTGGGAAGCGCCCAGATCAAGAAACGCTCTGATAAACTGTCGAGGTGTTGTCCGACCTCACCATCACATCTTTTCCCCGGAGCACGGGCAAGAAGTGCCTCAGTGCAAAAAAAACTGCTCGGAGTGTGAGAACATTGATGTGGTCCGACTGATGTACTCACAACCACAATCCCTGAACTGGTCAGTGCTGACAAACAGCTCCCCTACCGGTGAGCGAAGCGTCCATTGTCACCAACATGTGCTATGATGGTATAGCCCCCATCCAGACCCCCTTTGTCAGAAAGCTGACTCATCGCCACGGGCGGAGTAGCTATCAAAACCGATGCGTCACCCTGATTTGAGCGTGACGGTCCCACTTGGGGTGCAGCGCCTTGGCGTTCAACCACATTTGAAGCGACCTGGCTTCAAGGAGTCCGAGTGGCACGACCGCTGAGGCAGCCACAATCAGGCCCAGAAGCCTCTGAAAAACCCTCATTTATTAGGACCGCATTCACCTGGAGCGCACAACGTTGAACACACTGGCTATGTGGCAGGGTGTCAAAGATGCCCCCATGGTCCTTGACACGAGCGACATTCGATATACGAAGTAAGGCCCCTCAAATAGACCATTTTTTTTTCGGGATCAGAAAATAGATTGAATAAAAGCCACTGAGCCGTTTGGAGGGAGGTACCACTGACACAGCGCCCTGAACTGGAGGCGGTAACCCTTCTGCTGTCCCCTAGCTGGACAGCCAGGTGTACCCATGGGGTTGTGTTGTAATTCAGACGTCACAGCACAGGCGGCCGGATGATAATGGACTCCCTGGTTCTTATACAAAGGCTGTGCGTGACCATGAGCCATAGGCTGGGTCCAACAAACAGTAGTGTGTTGAAGGGGGGGCATCAGCCGCTCCCTGTATTTCAATGCCTCCACAGAGTGCTCAAGCATCTGTCTGGCTGTCTCTGTAAAAACCTGGCTGAGCATAACCGGCAGGTCTCGAATGGTTCTCTTTGTGGCGTCAGGGAGAGGGGACTGAGCCTCGTCGCCGGGTCGTCGTGAGCAAGGACATCACACAACTAAGCTCACGTGTCATCAACGTAAACACCTGAAGAGATGCATCACTGATCGAGGTGTCCACCCCCAAATGAAGCAACGTTTGTGACTGTGCAAGCAGCAGCCAGGAAAGTGAATTCCCAACCCATGCCACCCTGGCAGCAGCGTTATTGGGATGGCAGGCATGCCCCATACCTATACAGCACCGAGAGTTTTGGCACTTTTCAGGGTTTCCTACAGAAGTAACCACAATGACCACAGACTCTCAGGCCTTAAAAACATTCCCTTCTGTACATTCTGACCTCATGTAACCACACAGCATTCAGATACAACTTCACACATCCACACAATAAAGCCCCAAACTTGGGTTATTTTGCCAGTTTTTCTCTTCTTCTTTTTCTTGCCTCCGTACCCTCAAAAAACAATTCTCCCCATTGGACAACGGTCTTTAATCTAAGGGGTTTCATTTGTGCCAAAAATAAGTTGCATTCAATTTATTTTTGCCACGGAACCCCATACCCAACATCAGCAGCAATGAGAAGCCATTGACAGTAGCAACCGCTTACTCAAAGCGTCCACAAGATGGCGCTGAGAAAACATTCCTAAGTATAGAGTTCAGTGTGAAAAGGACCGCCTGTTTCCCAGAGTACACCACGGTATATTTTATAGTAGTGACCTTCCCTTCGGTTTTGCAGACACACACTGTACGAATATTTGGCAAGGTGAGTGTTGGCTTTTTCAAACAGAATTAAACAATTTACATCTCAACATACATTGTTGCACATAGTAAAATGGAAGGCCATTGTTACAAGCTACAGACAACTTGGAACGTTATTTCACTAACGGAAACTATAGCTAACGTTATCTAGCTGCTTTCTGTGAGGCCTAGTTGGCTAACGTAACGTTAGCTGTTCAGTATGGGATATTCAAGTGCAAGGCTAACGTTAGCTAGCTCAACGAATGAACTGGGCAACCATTCAACCAAGCACGCTAAACTCTGTTTTACAACTGTTAATTATCAAAATGTAGTCTGTCGTAAGTCATTCTGAACTGGCAAGCTCTTGCCATTATAATACAATCGCTAGCTAACATTGGCTGCTTGTTTTCAGTTTGTCAATGTAACTAGCCAACGTTACTTTAGCTTGCTAGCTGACTGGCTAACTTTAGCTTGGCTCTGAAAACTTTGCTGTCAGCGGTAAATGAAGAGCTTAAGTTCTCATCATCTTGCTGCAATCTAGATAATTCGATTGAAATCTAAAATGCAAATACAAAAAACGAACTATTTTAACTATATCAAAAAAACGATGCCTATTTATGGGCATTCGATGTGTTGGCTACGGAGCCTATAACCAGTTACACAACACTGACGTTAAAATATCTGGTTAAACGTTACAAAAACTTAAATGTAGCTACCGTGACAGTATTTTTTAAAGCAGATTAAGCGATCGGTGCTTGTCTGTGGGGTCAGAACCTCTGCCACATATTCGCTTTGCTATATAATTGTGAAAACGCTGCAGTGCAGTCACTCGGTTTGTTAGCCTTGACCACACACGGGATTGATTATACTGATCCACGCTATATCAATGGGAAAATTTTCCTCTTGTAAAACAACTTCTTGTGGTATTAATTTGGGGGCTTTAAACTTATTTTTATAAATTTTCCACAGTGCTTAATGTCTTAAAGTTACTGGTTATACTGCTCTGTGAAAAAGGGGCTAACGTACTTTTCAGTGCATGGCCTAATCCAAGACTTGTCAACATGATGGCCACATACACGCAAAATTCATATATAATTAGAAAATGTAGCCTAATAACTTAAAATGCCGCAATGAGAGAAAAAGGAACAACGCTGTGCCGTCAAAATGTATAGAAGAGAGGTGCTCATAGGAAAAATGGATGACATGAATATCCAGCAAAAATCCAAGGTGACTCCTTAGAAAATATGTTATGGGCCACCTTACAAAGTAAATTTTTTGTGCTTGTAATGTGTGCCCTTTCCCATATCATTAAAGATTTTCCGTTAGATTTTAACTTAAAATGTAGCTTGAAAACTTGTCAAATTTAATCAGTCTTGGGGGGTGCCATTCTCATAGCGTTACACTATCAATTTTGATTCAGTTTGTGAAGATGCAGACTGTCTCTTCAGTCATTGGCCTCCATGCGCTCTGAGTAACACCTTTCCTGTTAACCCCCCAGGCAAATGGCAGGTGGTGCTTTTTCAGCCTGGTGGACCAAGGTGGCCCCCTACTACACCAAGGCCTACCAGGAGATGTGGGTGGGATTGGGCATCATGTCATACCTCTACTACAAGGTCTCCTACGGGGGTAAGTTCTAGCCCAGTGGCTCATGTACATTGGGGCTGTGTGGCTCATAATTAAATTGGACTGTAAATCCCAACTAGTCAAACTCAGTGATATGTACTATAATATACTCTATGTTGACCATTGCAGTGTGCCATTGAGCGCAACTGATGGCTCCCCCCATGTTTTGGATTTTGAAGCCCCTCTCTAAACTTGCCATCAGGTTTCCTCATCAGGAGCTGTTGCTTGGGAATATTGTACTTGGAGTATTAACAAAATATTGCATCTTAATGAATTATTCTCTTTGTTTTCAGGAAAGAAAGCAGTAAAGGGAAGTAAGTATATGCTTCTTTTCCAGAATAAGTGTTGCGTCTGGTTGTGTAAGAGTACTTAATTGTACAGAGTGCATACATGTTTACAATATGGTTTTGTAAATGTGGTTTACACGGTTGGGAATGACACATGGCCAAGTGGATTTTGGTTTCATTGAAGACCTGGTCGATATTTTCAGCATTCATCAGAAAGTGGCCGTTCAGGATGAATGCACTTCCTTTTGGAATCCCGCTTACTGCTTTGCTTTATGTTCACAATATCTTTCTTTGTTTTTCAGAAACCGGACATTAGTTTGGATGGCCTGCTGATTTGTTGCTCCTACCCTCCTTGGGAAATACAACTGCATCTGCTGTACATTGTTTGCCTGTCTGCCCATGTCTAATGGAAATTAATAAATGGGTCCATTTAGATAACCTAAAGGACACTTGTATTGCTCTCAGTGCAGTTGTCTTGTCATTGGCAAATGGTGTGTTACACTGGCCGTTGAGAAAAGGTCCAACCATTAATTTATAATACAGAAAAGATCTTATTTTAGTTTGTTGCAAAAAATATTCCATTGTGGGTTATCCTTTTTTTTTTTTTTGGTCTTTACACAAACTTAAATAAAATGATGAATTAAAATCTGAATAATGTTATTCTACCTTTTTATTTTATCTAGTGCGTTTTAATGAATTGTCATGCTTTGTTTAATTGGGTAAATATACATTATTGTTGGGGGGAGTAATCCTGGCATCTGGAAACATTGAGAAGACGGTCCATTCATTTGGATATCTTTGTTTCCCAAGAACTGATCGTGTTTTATTTTAAACATTAGAAGAAGCCCGTGCAATAATTTTAATTGTACGCGATATGCACTATCAGATTTGAATGGATATGTGAATTTTAAAAATTGCAATCAGTGTGTAACGTTATTGTATCATTCATTTTATTTTATAATAATTATCAACTGGGCTAGCCAGCTTGTCAACCAGAATAATGGACATTTTTAAATAATTTGGTGCCCAACGCGGTCCTGCGTTTGTCCAGTTCCCACCCTAATCTGGAATTCCTAATTGTCCCCCAACCGCGTTCACGAATCAACCACACTGCACAGGACAGGTACCATAATAATGAACATTTATTAGCATTCCGATGTGATGTTTTAATACTAAAGAGAAGTCGTCTATCTTTCCTGCACAAGCAAGAAAGCTGACGAACGTCACTAAACAAAACAAGTTTACTCATTCCAACTCTTTAACCCAAAAACAATAAAACGAATTGTATGTTAGTCTCGCAACGCCAATAGTTTCTCGTCGTCTTTTTAAATTAAGTTGGCTATTAGCTAACGTAGGGGGAGTACTACGATGGGACAACGGCGTCAGAAGCGGTCAGAAGTGACGGCGAGCCCTGCTAGTAACGTTAGGCTACGGTGCAGAGCCTCGGCAGGCACGACTGCGCTGGTGGGCATTCATCGCATCGGATACGCAAACGAGAGTGAACATGCTGCAGCTTGCTAGCGTACTCTCTGGCTACAGTAAGTGTAACGTTATCTATTGTCAATATTTGCTAGGCATTATGTTCGGATCAAACCATTTTATTACATAATGTGACGTTAAGCTAGCTAGCTAACGTTAGCTAATATGTATTGTAAGATAGCTAGCTACTAGCTAAACCAGCAAACGTGACCTGCTAGTGTTTGCCTGTGGAAAGAGGCAACAGAATCACACAGTCGTTTTTTGTTTTGTGGGAATGCTGTGTCGCTATCGTCAATAACTACGTTACCTCGCACAACTAACGTTAACGCTACTAATTAGGTATCGTAAGCAGGCAACATTAACTTGGGATACAACCACCTAGCAAACAGTATCTAACTAGCATGATAGCGTAACTTGAACGTTACATTTGGCAAAACTGCAGCGCTAGAAGTGACTGTAAAATAGGGGCCCGTGATATGTGTTGCTAATTATAACGTGTCTGACACGCATCACGTAAAAGCAACCAATGTTTTCGCACGGTGTTCCTCCTCCAGTCGCTCTCAGAAATCGGACTTTAATCTCCCACAGCCTGGATCAAAGATTAATTTACCCTGCTAGCAAGCGTTATTTGGATAGCTAACGTTAGTTCATGTTAACACGTTAGTTGTTTTTAAACTGGTGAAGTTACATTTGCTGGGGCCGGGCTAGCGAACCATGTACGTTATAACTAACGTTGGCTAGACTAGTTCGCTAACGTTAGCCATGGTAAATAGCAGACTACTCTGGTTGGATAGTCGTAGGTAGGTCATTTCGTTTATTGACTTAACGTTAGCTGCTAGCTAGTTTACGGCTGGGTTGTACCCGTGTCGTGTAGCTCCGATGCGACCCACTTTTGGCCTAGCATCAACTGAATGTTACAGGTAGCTAAGCTAACGTTAGCTGTGAGAACCAAACAGCGTGTGTTGCTTAACACAGGCTCATCCGAATTTCTTTAGTCTGGGACTGGTGAAGGCCCCACTGTGCCACCTCTGGATCCCGGTCCCGTTCCTCGGTGTGATCAGCGGATAAGCAGGAGGAAAAGGACGCCGGGTCCCGCAATCCAGCAAACCCACTTCCAGCTCTGATGTCCCATTCGCTTTGACTGGCCTGCAACCATGATGCCAGTAAGTGTTATTTTAAAACAAATCATTTTCTGACATAATGTCAACAATTTTGATAATAATGATGGTAGACAACCCTTATAACGACTGACCGTTCGCAAAACCAGCTAACGTTAGCTAAGCTCGCTCTATCGAACAACGTCTGGAGAAGTCTAAACGGTTACGTTAGCTAACCTTAAATCAGACGTGACATTTACTGTTTTTGATCCGTCTTTCTGTAACGTTAGCTAGCTAGCTAACTAAGCGTTCGGTGAGATGCATCTAGCTAACAACTTGGCCGCTAGCTAACGATAGAGGAATCTTAATCATACTCTACAACCAATCGCTCAAGTTAATGAACGTTAGTGCTATGTTAGCTACATTATGTTACTTGGTGAGATGGCTAGCTACAGTCGTGAACTAATATTGGCTTCATTAACGTTACCTAACTGCCAGCGTTATTGAGCTGACTAGTGCTAACGTAAATTAAAAATGTAGCTGAAGTTATAGCTAATGTGATACGCTATTGTAGTGCTACCTGGCTATTCAGACGTCAGTGGGTAGCTCACGTTTGCCAACGAATACACAGTTTATGGCTAACTAAATTAGCTAGCCAATCGTAACATTATGGCTAGCTAGAATAGCTACGCTGTCTAGAATAGTTACCTGCTGTGGAAAGCGGTTGATACTATTTTTGTCATGTTGATTTACAGTTACGTTGAATCAGATAACCAGTTGTTGTGATTTATAATTTGACTTAATCGACCGCAGATTTGTGGTGTGGGTTTCCTCCAACCGCTGGTTTAATCACAGCTAAGTAACGCTAGGGAGCGCGAACGTCCCAAGGTTAACCAAGTTAACTGTTATTAGTACATTACATGAGCTAACGTTAGCTGTTGGATGCATCATACACGATCCGCAGGTGTTTTTTATTTTATCAAGCAACATTTTTACTCTGACGTTACAGTGTACGTTTACTTATTGAAATGCAGGGTAAATATTTTAAACTGACGCTTTATTTCGAATTGGACAGAATCGCGTCTCGTATGGTGGTCTCCCACATAATCGCTGCAGGCCAGTTAACGTTAACCAGCTAACGTGTTGGATCAGCTGGCTAATGATATTAACTAGCTAGCTAACATCAGGTATCGGTTACTCGTTCACGTCGTTGGTTGGCTGCATTTAAACGAGATTCAAAACTTACGATCGCAGTGTGGGCGATTTATTTATTTAGTCTATTTATTTGCCGAGGTTTCACTTCAACATGTAAGTTAACACAAATGTTACGTTAACTCCCCCACATCCAAGTCCTATTATGCCCTGTGTACTGCGGTTTTTTCGAATGAATGAGGCGCATATTTTCCGAACAGCAGCGAACGTTCTTGTAACAAATTATCTCGTAACGTTATGTGTTTCAGATGCCGTGGTCCTCCCCCCCAAAAAAAAAAAATCAGTGGTCTCATTAACACTTATTCGTCACCGAAACTGCTACTTAAAATGGATTTATCGGATTATCCAGATTTTCCTGTTTGAGACGCACCGAGAAGATACATTATTTTCTTATAGGATTTTTGGAAAACGCGAACACAAGGCCGGCCACCCCCGTGAGAAGAGCATGTCTAACCGAACCAGTAGTCATTAAGTTTGTCAATTGAGGTCGTTAGTGAAGTTAATTAGTTTTACAGCTGGGTCGTAACTGCGTAATACGATGTTTTGAAAAGCATTCTGTCTTTTGCTCATTTAGATGTGTCCTTTGGCGTTTTATTGGGAGTGCTCCTCTTAACTGATTGCCCAGGGTGGTATTTCCATTAGCTGGAATTTGATGTTTTTAGGTTGAGCCTTTCAAAGCTTTGTCAAACGCATTTTGATAAATAAGAGAGCGTCTTCATAATTTGAAGTTCTGCATTTCGTCTGTGCAACATTAATAGCGTGTTTCATCTTTTGCCTGTGAAATTTGTGGCTTCCCTTGCTGTGTAGATCAGTGCAACCTGGGTCCTGAGAGCCCGCAGGGTCTTTTGGTTTTTGTTTTCACTTAAATATGACAATTACTCAGACCAGAAACCAGGGTGATGCGAGTTTACTGTGTAATCAACTGCTTTAATTGATCAATTAAGTGGCGAGTAACAACTAAAACCAGCAGACCCTGCGACTCTCAAGGACCAGGGTTGCCTACCCCTGATCTAGTGCAACAGTGTGGGTGTGAAAGTGGATATGAGGTTTTTAATCATGCATTATTAAATAAGTAATATCATCCTTATACAAATAACATGAGATTCACATGCATTTTTTTGTATCTTACAAACAAAATAATTGGTTCACAAATGTTTTTTCACTCAAATAAATCTCTCCCGAACAGACAATGTTTTAATGTAGGCCATTACATTTTTGGGGAAAAGATTTACAAATCTGTATGGGCATTCATTTGACAATGACTAAATGTGCATTTACACATCACCTGTGGAATTGCCTGCATTCATTTGTGGATTTTTGAGCTATTTCAAACAGCAAGATATGCAAATGTATTCACAATGGATTTTTTCACTGTCTACTCCAGCCAATCAGATTGTAATACATCTTTTTTCTAACGCCCACATTACTCAGACCAATCACAGCGCATGTGTATTAACTTCAACCAATCAGTGGTGTGCAAAAATTTGGGCCTCCCTAATAAAGTGAACAGAAGCTAACCTGACCTCTAAATGGTACAAAGTTAAACATGACACATTTCTTACAGTTTCAAAATATTAAAAAAAGGGAAAAGGCCCTGTGCAGAAGTTTGGGAACCCTTTTGGATTATTCTTTGTTACTTTTTAGAAAGATGATTACTAAGGCCCAGGCCCAGGTGATTTAGAATAGAATAACTTATTTTCCCGCTAGGGAACTTCAGTTGTAGCCCTAGCAAAAAACAAACAGTGGGGCAGACCCACAACACACAAACAAACGTATAAAACAGACATCCACAGAATCATTACATCAATCAAGTTAATTAAAGTGCAATACAGCCATGATTAAAAATAGCCCCTGCTGTCCCGAGATGTCCAGTGTCACCAAGCAGTCCAACACACAAACTCCACCTCCACGACTCTCTTCCATACACGCAGCGCCGCGGTCTCTGTACACCGCCGAAACGGAGCTAAATTTACTCGTTAGGGCTTCAATGGGTCAGGTGAATATAATTCCAGTGCTGAACTATTTATTCTGAAGTAACTCCATGCCTTCATCTATATTGTGAGTGTGGAATCAAAGAATCCACCCCCCACCCCCAGAAGAAAAAAAAAAAAAAAAACATTTCACATTTACCTACTACCTATTTCCACTGTCAGAAACATCAAGATGGAAGGAATAATAAAACAGTTGGCAAGATCTGGAAGACCAAGAACAATTTCAGATAGAATGGCCTGAGACCTGGTGAGAAATGCTCAGAAGAACCCACACATCACTGCAGGTGAGCTGCAAAAAAGAGTAGCAGACGCGGGTTTAGTTGTTCACAGGACAATATAACGTACTTTAAACAACAAAGACCTACGTGGCAGAGTTGCCAGAAAGAAGCATTAAAGCTTCCAAAGTATGCAAAAGAAAACCTTGAGAAGCTTGAAGCATTTTGGAACAATGTGCTTTGGACCAAAGAAGGTATGTTTGGAGAAAACACCTTGCCAACTGTTGAGCATGGAGGTGGATCCATTATGCTTTGGGGTTGTGTGGCAGCGGGGGCCCCGGAAATATTGTGCGGGTGGAAAGAAGAATGGATTCCACCAAATATCAAGAAATTCTAGACGCTAATGTTCAAAGGTCTGTCCAGACATTGAAGTTGAACAGAGGCTGGGTATTCCAGCAAGACAATGATCCAAAGCATATCTCAAAATCAACCATGAAGTACCTCCAGGAAAGACGGATGAAAGTTTTGGAATGGCCACCATAGTCCTCAGACCTGAATATTATTGAAAATCTGTAGAGAGATCTCAAACATGCCGTGCATGCAAGGAGGCCGAAGAATATTTCTAACACCAAGAGGTGTTCTGCCAGGAAGAGTGGGGAAAAATTCCAAAAGCAAGAATTGAAAGACACTTAGTTGGCTACAGGGAGCGTTTGCAAACTGTTATAGTTGCCCGAGGAGGAGTTACAAAGTACTAACTGACAGGGCTGTTTTCTTTTTAAAATTATTTTTAAAATGTAAAAAATTCAAAAAAAGTAATCTTGCTTTAAAATTTGTTGAAATGTGTCATGTTTAACTTTGTACCATTTATAGGTCAGGTTAGCTTCTGTTCACTTCGATATTAATTGTAAAAGGCATTTTGACCACTGTTGCCAAAACTTTTGCACCCCACTGTAAATAATAATTTGTATGTGTGACGTCACATGTCGCTGTCTCTCGTGTTTGTTAATTTGATTGTGTTTTGTTGTGTCTGGCTTTTTTGTCTTTAGTTTTTTTCATGTGCTGTGTGTCTTGTGGTATGGGGAAGCAGATGGAGATTTTTCTGGGCACTCCTGCTGCTCGTTTTTGTAAGATTGACGAATTGTCTAGCTGTGATTATTTCGTTTGTGGTCATCACCATGGAGACCCCATGTGTATACTCGATCTATACAGTGCCTTCCATAATGTTTGGAACAGACATATTTTTTCTTGATTTGGCTCCGTACTCTACAATTTTAGATTTGTAAACACGCATATGGTTCAAGTGCAGATTCTCAACTTTTATTAAAGGGTATTTCTATACATTTTGTTTTCAACATGCAGAAATGACAGCAGTTTTTATACATAGTGCCCTCCATATATGTATGGGGGCTTCAGGAATCTTCATTTCATATTCATCTCTTTACATGGGTTATTTGCAAATTTATGTTTTAAGTTGCTCTGCGCTATTCAAAAATGAGAGGGGAGACAGAATTATAGGGGCAGCTCACCCAAAAATGATATTAAGCTATGCTTCTATATACCTGGAGTGCTATCCATCCAAATGGTTTTGCTGAGACGTTTTATAGATCCGCTGCAGCTCGCCTTGATATCCTTATACAACTGACATCAATGGGGTCCAATGTTTTTGGCGTTCAAAGCGGCAAAAACGTATTAAAAATAAATAAATATAAACAGCAACGCCTCTTTCCAAATATAATGACAAGGTTACTCATGAACGCCAACTGTGTATATGCGGTACAAGCTTTAATAGTTAGCCTAAATGAAGTAATCTGTGTTTTTTTTTGTTGCTTAAAACCACTATCTGTGAGCACCCCTATACCTGCCGTTGTAAAGCCAACAGCTCGTCAAACTTGTGTATCTAAAATATCCTTCATTGCACACAAAAACTGTCTGGGTCAATCAAAAGCATACACTTAAAGCAAAATAATATGAAAAAGGTTAACCCTTTAATGGCACTGATATCAATCCCCTAAAACCCTCAATGGCGCTGATTTTCAGTTGCCATAATGTTAGATTCAAAGTGGAATAATATTTCTGCTGTCTGCTGGCTGTAAATGAAAATTGGTGCACACAAGAGGTTCCGGAGAATGCTGGCTTTTTTTTTGGAGCTGGTAATCTCCGGTAATCCTGCTCGACTCGACAGGGAACTAAGGCCGAAGTGAGAAGTGAGTGGCAGTGAGGGTCTGAGTTGCCTAGTAGAGTGTGCAGTTTCTAGACACAGCCATGGGCGAACCGCACAGTGTGTATCTGTGCAGGGCCTTAAGGCTGTTGTGGTGTGGTAGTCTCATTTGACTCATAAGTAATCCGGCAGAACCCCCCCTCCTGTCTCACGGAAAGTGGGTCAGCCGGGATGCGGCGCAGGGTAGGCGGTTGCCGCTGGAACGCTCCCACATTTCGAGCGATGGGAGATCCTCGCCCCGTGGTCACGTCGTCAGACTGTCGCGCAGCCTGGCGGTTTGGGCCCAGCCAATGGGAGGCGGCCAAAGCTGCATTGTCTGTCGGGCTGTTGTCAAGGGCCATTGGTGCAGATTCATAGCATATTTAATCTCACCAGGCTGTTTGAATTCTGCAGCAATTCTGTACCTCAGTGACGTCTGGATAAATTAGATTCATGCATATTGTTTGTGTGTAATATACCCTGATAGTTTAATGGATCGTTTATTCATAGATTGCTTATTAGATGCTCTTATCTGGAGTGACATCTATCTTTAAGTTCATATTACATGGTTTCATTAACATTATCTGGCTATTTATCTGAAGTATCTTACAACAGAATGCAATGTCGTTGCCACAGGACGTGAACTTGCAACCAGTCAGCTTCCATGCAGTCCATTAGCCACGGCTCTGCATCGGCTGGTTTTATGTTCAAGTCGTTACACCACATGGATGCACCATGGCGCCTGTGTTGTAGGCACGTCGTGGCTATTGCTATGGGATGGTGCATGTGATGTGTTCGTCGTCCTCAGCGCTGTTAGTGTAGTCATTTTTGTGTGGCGCAGGTTTTTCTTTCCCAAGGGACAGAGCCCAGCAGCAGAGCTCAGGCAACCAGGCAGGCAAGGAGGGAGGTTATCTAGGTCTCTCCTTTCGCCTTTGTTGAGAGAGAGAGAGCCCTGCCTCTGAATGAAAAGGGAAGGTTGGCATTCAAAAAAAAGGGGGGGGGGGGGTGAGGTCTAGCAGCACACAGACGGTTAATATCTAGCGGCAGCTCCATCATCGCCTCCAAAGTGGGAAGTGTCTACAGTTTCAGAGTGTTGGCCCCTTTCTGTTTTAATTTGGGGGACAGATTTTTGCACTCATGACACTGACTCTTGATTTACCATGAAAATGAAATGAGCTGCTGTAATAAATACCAGGTCAAAGGGTACACACTACACTTTTGAATTCTGATTTATTTGGTCTTCAGGTGATGTCAGTTTTTCAATATCTATCCGACAGCTAATGCACTCTTTTCACTCACACGGAAGTACAGCTGATGGCGTAGTGTGTGTCCTTTCATTCTTCCTTTCTTATAAACCTGCTTTTTAAATTGAGTTAAATGCAAGCAATCGGTTTGTGGATAAAGTTGCAAATGTAAATCAAAATGCTACAAAAGAGCCATCAAGCAGACCAACCAGCTGTCCTATCTGGATATCTGGCCAAACGGTTTCAGGATGTAGCCAAGAAACGGAGGCTCTGCTTGACTCACCCGTTTCTCTCCGACTGGCAGATGATCCTGACGGTGTACCTGAGCGGCAGTGAGCAGACGCTGACGGAGGTGCCCATCACCCCGGAGACGCGTTGCCGGGACGTGGTGGACTTCTGCAAAGAGCCCGGAGAGAGCGGCTGTCACCTGGCAGAGGTGTGGAGGGGCAATGGTAAGTGTGGCTGCGCCGCCTCTAGCCAATAGCCTTAGCACACCGCCCCCTAGCCCTGCCCCCATGTATTGCATCGCCTGTTTCGTCTTTTAGGTAGTAAGCATCCAAGCTTCAGAGGCCACGTGAATTGCTTCCGGGGGAAAAAACATCAACACTGATATCTATTGGGTGTAAAGATGTGCTTATCAGCAGGAAGGTCGTACAGCTTAGTACAACAGTTGTGTGTTTTTGTCACACACCAGTGGTGATGTTTTTTTCCCAGAACATCTCATGTGGCCTCTGAAGTTTGGATGTTTACTACTGCATCGTGTATGATTAAAGAAAACCCCTCTGCCCGTTGACCCTAATTCCTCAAACCTAACCCCGCCATCACCCTTGACCCCTCACATGCCACACCTGAGGACAGGAGGGAGGGCACCTTGGAACTCCCTTTATTCTGAGGTCCACCTCGCCATCAAGCACCACTAGAGACTCTCCACACCATGACCTGGACACGCATCACAGGCCCTGTCCAAATCTGCATACTTACTGCATACTTTTTAGTATGTGACATACAGTATGCAAAAATATCCTCCACACTATTATCAGCGAAAACCCAAAAATAAGCATATCGTCCGGGATTTCAAGTACACTACATTTTAGTGAACATTACACCTACTTAGCTTGTTGAGTACACTGGATGAGAAAGTTTACTCAATAGTATGGAAGGGCGTCAATTCGGACACAGCCGTAGCGTTTCATCAAAGTTGCTGGGATCGGACCGGTTTCACTGTGAAAATGAAGAGTGCAGGGAATCTTCTGGATGGTTTATGTAAGTGTCCACGTGCTTAATCTGCACTGGCTGTCAGTTTTATTTTAAGTCAGGGCTAAGCTTTTCAGAACGGCACCTTAAATGAACTTCTCGCTCAGGATGACTCCTCACGTTGCTTGGTAACGGTTCAGTGAGTAAGATGCCATTTAAATTTTTAGTCATTCAGTCAACCTAAGAGGACATTCACCCCCTGGGACAGACACAGGCATCTCCGCACTTTTGAATAAAGAGTTTTAGAAAGCAGAGATTTCGAAAAGGGTATATTAACATTTACAGCTGGTCTTGTTTGAAAAGTGGAGGTTATTTCATTTTGCTGCCTTGCTTCAAATCGTTTCACTTTCGTATTTGGTCACATTTAAACAGTCCATATGAAGGCTTTATATAGCTTATATAAAGCCTTCATAAATGAGACACAATGGCTTCATAAATCATACATAAGCAAATGTCATGGTTCATAAAGGGTGACATAACACCTTATGCTACATGGTGTGCCAAATGTGACATAACCAACAATGTCACCTGGCTAATGGCTAAACATTATACTGGGTGACATAAAACATGCTTATGTAGGAGGCTAGACTATCTGTGACGCATCTGGCATAACCGGTTGCATAAGAAGGTGTTATGTCACCCTTTATGAACCATGACATTTGCTTATGTATGATTTATGAAGCCATTATGTCTTGTTTATGAAGGCTTTATATAAGCTATATAAAGCCTTCATATGGAGACTTTGTTTAAAGTGTGACCTTGTATTTTATACTTGTTTAACACTTGGTTTATTTGGAATGCTTCTCTGTATTCTAATGCTGTCCTGAGAAATAAACAAACTATTCTCTCCCGCTGTTTACTGAGTATGTGACAAAAATGGTAAAATAGTCTTAACTCTGTCCAGAGCCAGAGGGTAAAAGCACTCGCATACACGTATGAGCGAGAAAACGGTTGCTTAACCTCCTAATGAACGCTTGTGTGAGCTGCGCTCCTGGAAGCACGCTAAGCTGTCGCTCGTGCTCAACCTGTCTGAGCTGTCACGTAGCGTGGCCAGGACAGTTACCTTTGGGAAAATCTGTCATATCGAGAGCTGCATTTAGAGAAGAAGCTGTCATTTCTCTCTGCCTTGTTGGAAAGCAATTCTAGTTGCATGCTAAATCAGAGCGAACGTCAGCACAAATTCCTGTCCGCCACAGGATACCGCTTTTAAATATTCAGACCTGAGGAGGTTTGAAAGCTGCTACTGGAAAGGGTTGGGTTTAGGGTTTAGGGTTTGGGGGCGGGGAAGGGTTCATCAGTACCAACCAATCGGCACCAACCTCACTGAATTCTCCTGGTGGGGTGTGGCGTGTTGTTTTAGCACCAGCTTTGATCCTCCCACACACGCCCTTCCTGTATTTGCTTGGGCGGCGTCTTTTTTTCGGCTCCATTTTATTCACGTTTCTCTTGTTGTGCTCTCTGCACCTATATTCAGAGAACATTTCAGTAATACCCAGATAGTCAGACCCATGGAGTGTTTTTTATTGAAGCCTCACGCATTCATCCGTGATTCCCACTCCCCCGCAGAAAGAGCCATCCCCTTTGACCACATGATGTACGATCACCTGCAGAAGTGGGGGCCTCGGAAACAGGAGGTGAAGTTTTTCCTGCGACACGAGGAGTCGCCCACAGAAAGCAGCAGCGACCAGGGTGAGTACCTGGATCCTCACCTTTTCCCTCCATTTTACAGCCGCCATACTGACGCCAAACATGCTGTAAATGACATATTCGAGGAGCACAGCAAAGTAAGACTCTAGGTCAGTGGTTCTTAACCTTATTGGAGGTACTGTACCCTGCAAGCTTCATCAGTGCATTCACCGAACCCTTCCGACAAAAACGGCTCGACATTGCTAGTGTGAACCGTATACTGTGTGTGTCTTGACCCCTGCCGAACCCCTGAGACTGACTCAACGAACCCCTGGGGTTCGATCGAACCCAGGTTAAGAACCACTGCTCTAGGTAGACATGAGTGTCATATGACAGCAGTTCTGCCAGGGAAAACTCATGGCACTGGTTATAAGGTTTATTTATAACTAAGGACCTTGAAATTCCACAAGGGCCCTTTTGTATGTGCATTTGAATTTAATATTAGAGAAATACTTTAGAAGCTCTGTTGCTAATTAGTCCCCTAGCAGCCAGCCCCTTCATACCCTCCCCCTATACACAGCCCGGCCTATGGGATTGCTTCTCAGTCTCCAGGGACGTGAGACCTGCCTCCAGGCTATGGTGCTGCTGATTTGCTGGTCAGCCCTGCAAGCCAATTAGAACCAGTGAGGGGAGTGTTGGAGGTCACTGTCTATTCCGTTGTTTCCCTTGTCACCTGGGACAAGAGGTCAGAACCACAAAATGACAACGACAAAAAATTGTATGTGGCGCACAAAAAAAAATTAAGCATGCACATATTACATGAAATTAGAATTGGTGCCTTTACAAAACTTCTCACCCAGATATTAAGAAACCGGGGAGTTTGGGGACAAAAATGCTAAATGCAGACTTTGAAATGTAGAGCTTGTATTTTCATATGGCAGCATAGAGGTTAATGCTCAGTCCCATCAAAGATTAACATCCACAAGAAACGAGCTGACGAGGTCAATTAATGTAGCAGTTTTGACAGATTCCTCATGCCTGATCAAATTACAAATCAACTAACGAAACGACTAAAGCAATTTCAGTGATGCACTGAAAAACTAAACGCTATTGTAAAAATATACCTCAATGGTTTAACTAAGGACAATATGCATGGCTATTTTTCGAATTCTTTATTGGAGAAAGCAGAGCGAACAGATTGGACTTCACTGGGAAGGATCATATGTCTGCTCTGATGCACCGTTATAATTCTAAATGCTCTGCTTATTGACTTGCATGTGAAATGGACTGAATGATCAAAGGTCATTGTTTTCATGGTTAACCTATATGAACTGCCCCCTGTAACTGATGAGTAGATTTGTCCTTGTTTGCGAGATGCTGAGTGAATGATGCAGTGTGTCTTTGGGTCTGCAGGGAGCCAGCAGCCTCAGGACCAGCCCAGGAGGAAGAACGGAGCCAGTGTGGAGAAACCCTGTGAGAACGGGGTATGTACTTTATTATTTTTTATTAACCTGCTTTTAACCAGGTTAGTCCCATTGAGATTAAAATCTCTTTTCCAAGATGGACCTGGCCAAAAAGGGCAGCATCTCATATATTTTCAGGCACAACAATAAAACTCGCATCAAGACAAAAGTCAAGCTAAAAATTCTGTGTAACGAAAGTGTAAAGGAGAAATGCAATCAAATTAAATATTTAAAATGGTTACAGTTATCAATAGACTGACACCATAGGGTCAAATCCAGACAAGTGCTTAAGTGCATTTTCCATGCAAGTCTCTCACTCTCGCAATGATGAGTTACACAGAAAATGCATTTAAGCGCAGGTCTGGAGTCGGCCCACTTTGCAATTACTTTAAATTCATTAAGCGTAACTAGGTCCTGAAGTTTACATTCCTTTTGCAGGCTATTAGGTTCCATTGCAGGCTTTAGGAACAGTCATAAGCATAGTGTCCTGAGACCGTAACTCAAAAGTGCCACATTTTTGGGACATAAACAAGGATAAATAACAGGGGAGTCTACCTAGAATTTGTACACACACGCGCACGCACGCACACACGCACGCATCAAATACACATACAAACAGCAAATACACTGTAGGTCATGTACATAGCAGGCAAACGCACACGTCGCACATGTATGTGTGCAAGCACAAGAACACGCACACATGTTTGCATGTACACATACAACTGCATGCATGCATAATCATGCCTTCTTACACTGCAGACATTCCACATCCCTCAGTTCTGTGCCTGGTTACCACGGGCAACGAGTAGTACGACTCACCCCATTAAACCTGACTGCCTTCTAAAAGAGGAAACGCTGTATAACTGAGTAACGGGAACGCACAACGACTAACAGTCATATTGGTCTCTGTGTATGCATGGTTTTTATATGCACACATGTACATAGATGCATACACAGGCACGCATACGTATGAATAAAAATAGGTCTCATCAGGCTTCTGTTGGCTGGGGAGATTAGCGGTAAAGAAATGGTCACCTATGATTCTTTCAGCTGGCGGCATACTGGTACTTGCATGTGTGGGCTGCGCCCCATCTGTTCCACACACAGGAAAGGGAAGCGTAGACATGGACACCACTCTAGCACAAATGATTCGGGGGGGGGGAGAGAAATCTTTTTACAGAGCATCGGCTCTGGGTGGAGCGCTAATGGGTAAAGCTATATACTGGGGCATGGTAAATAGGGTGAAGCCGGCGGCTGCCGGCATTCTGGCTCTACCCTGGTCATTTCAGGGCTCACTCTAGTTATATTTTTAGGGCTTATATATATATTATTATATATATGCCTTTTTCACTCTATTTACCATACCATATATATTAGTTTTTTTTTTTTTGGATAGCAGTTTAGAGAGACTGGGAGCGATGGAGAGGGAGAGACATGCGACAAAGGTTGGGTGGCCGGGTTCGAACCGCTGACGCCGTGGCTTGCAGTGAGCGTGCGGATAGCGCTCTCACAGACTGTGCCCCCGGAGACGCCCCACACAGATTTTTTTTACACAAAGGGCTGTGTAATGGTGTAGCTCATTGTTACGGTGATTTGGAAAGCACACTTGGGAATGTTTCCCCAGGACCAGGGTTGGAGTGCGTTGATTTATGGAGGGATGAGCCTCATGGAGTGTACTCCGAATAAGCCATGCTTACCTACACTGTTTGGAAGATGCTGTGCCGTTGGGCAGTTCTTTATGTGTAGGTGATATTGCTCATCTCATACTCAACACAACCTCGTCTCAGAACAGTGAAACCATTCTTCCAGCCATACACACCCACGCCATTATTATGTTTCCTGGCACTGGTGCATGGCAGTCAACTCATGCGCACTGGCTGCTTACCACTCTACTTTTGGGGATTACTCCAGTTTCGTAGCATAACCCTGCAAAAGGATTAAATGTCTTTGTTAGCTGTCAGCTTTGCCAGAAAGGACAAGGGGGAGGGAGTTTTTCCTCTTCTGCAGGAGGGGGGGGGGGTTGAATTGAAATGTAGGATTTTAAAAAATTAAAATAATAATAATTACATATTTCAGTATAAGCCGTACAAAAACTAGCCAAGCATTAAGTGTTGGGTGAAACAAGAATACTATCTAAGAACACTATTGTTATACAGTACTAGGCCTGAGTGAGGACGTGAAACAGCATGCCTGATAGATAGCCAACAAACAAACAATGGCTCTACCTACTAGTATTCGCGTGGCGTGCAGCAGTGTATTCAATTCAAGTGCTGCCTGAAGAAGACCAGATTGGCCAAATGCATTGCTGTGCACTACAATAGTGCTCATAGCTATAGCCTTGATCATTTCTTGTTCGTTGACCATCTGTGTGGAGTGCTACTTGAATATTCTATATGTCATGCCTAGCACCATTTAACAATACACAGGAGTTATCCTTTTTTCACCTAATATAGGTTGCACACACCATTTAAATTTTTTTATTTGTGACTATGCCTCCACCATTTTGGTTGTGTATATTTTGACTCATCATTTAAAAAAAAAAAAAAATTTGTGTGTTTATTCATAGCATTGTTCTCATTTGGTTCACAATCCCTTTGATTGGAAAATGACTGGTAGTTAGTTCATAAGCAGTGGTTGCCAGGGCTTCTTCAGCATGACTATGCCCACCAGTACTACCATTAGAACCATCCCGCTTTTATATTTTGCGTGTCTTAACGTGACATAAAATTCATGCATGGATATAAAAACCTAGACTTCTTTAGCAACTCATAACATCTCCAAAGTTGCCTTCTACTATCTGCTACTGAAAGGTGCTTAGAAATTAACTGTTAGAATTATTATTTTATTTCCCTTACTGATTTGAGTGCTACAATCCAATATACCGGCAAAGCCAGTGCCTAGCAGTTCACCTCATTCCTGAAAATCGCCTTTTAACCATCTGCAACTCAGACTATGACTATACTACAGTACTGTTGTCACGCAACAGAGTCATTTGCATGCGCAATTTTCATTGGTTGTTGTTGCCAGCGCATTGATTTGCTGTGGAGAATGAAGCAACAGCAAGCTGAAACTGTTGCAGGGATTGTTGAGAGTATTGTGTGAATTTTGTCAAGAGAGAGATGCTTCTGGCAGCTCTAATATATTGCCCAGATTAAACTTTTATACACTGGCTCTTAAGGAAATATCTGCAGCGGAGGAAATGGCTAATATTCACCACACAGCGATGGAAATTGGGTGTGTGGGCAGTGAGGTTTACTGGTGCAAGTCGTACTGCTTGTTGCCCGTGGTAACCAGGTACAGGACTGCGAGATGCGCCTCCTGTTGAAGAAGGCTGTATGTGTGGGCATGGTCATGCATGAATTTGTGCGTGCACATGCCTACATATGTGTGCGTGTTCTTGTGCTTGCACACATGCTTATGAGATATGTGTGTCTTCTGTGTACATTATCCTACAGTTTGTTTGCTTCACTGTGTGATTTTCATGGATTGTGTGTTTGTGTGCACGTGCATGTGCGTGCACGTGCGTATATCCTTAAGCGATTGTGTGAATTTGACAGAGAGAACGGTACACTACCATGATAGCTCTTTAGTGGAATGCAGCTTGGGTGGAGCTTTTACAATGTGGGAGGCAGGACTGTCTGGGGTTTCATTCAGCCAACACCCCAGCCTCCCCCACTCCCACTCCCACCGCCACCAGCTTTTAATAATGCATTTTAAAAATAAATAAAAAACACGAGTGTATCACAGCAGTTTTAGAATTGCTGAAAATGTGGTTCTTCTCTCAAGGAACTTTTTTGTGACCACCAGTCACCCATAAGGCCGTGAAGGCGCTTTGGTGTTTGGCCTCTGTTCATTTCTGCGTGCAGGGACGATTAATATTATAATTATTTCCTTGCTTTACAGAAGCACGTGTTTAGGGCCACGTAGAGTACTGTCCACACTGTAGGCTAGCTCACATTACTTTTTGTCCTTTCACAAAGCTTTATTTTTAACTTGTATATTTTCTCAGTGTATGCTGCTGGATGTTTGCTGAATCTGTAGATAACATTTTCTCAACGGTAAACGGCAATGTCGACATGTGGGGAAAACGGATTGCAAATTGCGATTGGTACATTTATTACCATTTTGCCATTATTTAAGTGGATATGCTGTTTTATTTTTTGTAATGCTTCTCGTCGCATGACTGATTTTTGGAGAAGATTGCGTAGTCTTTATTTTTGTGGCTATTAATAGCACGTCAGACAGATGTATGAGAGAAGGATTAGTGAGGATGAGGGGGTCTCTTCACTTTGATCTCTGCGCTAAAGACCAACAAGCATTGCGTCTAGTTCGTTTAGGTCACGAGTACATTGATGTTGCCAGATAACAGTAAAATCATGAGAGTGTAATGTCTTCAGTGCATTAAGTGGAAGTTGTGTGTTTGTGACCCTAACGCAACGAAGATCGTGCATGCTGATTGCGTATGTCGAAGAATCATATTTTTAACCGTTTCTTATACGTACCATTTGTGCATGTAGGCTACTGTTGCGATCGGCAAAGGGGGATCAAAACGATAAATTCTGAAGATCCCTCACGAATTAATTAAAAACCATTGTATCTTCATACACAAAATACCACGAAAGCCGTTCCATGATACTACTGACCGCTAAAGCATGCGATTTTTTTGCATTCAATTGGATTGTTCAACATGTGGGGGGGAAATCGACTGGGCATTGAACGGAATTCGCTTACGGATGAACGTGGTGGTTTCAGAATGTTTTATCTTTATTATGCGTATAGCTGCCTACAGTGTGATTATCAATTCGAATTTATCCGAGCACACGGAAAGTCTTTACTTGTTTGAACAACGTGGACGCACCAGACCGTATAAAAATAGGGATGCACCCATCTCTGAGGAAACCGTGATGCATGTTGGTATTTGATAGAATCGCTGGGAGAGAGCAAATGGACCACAGTTAGACAGTTTGTTGGACTGAGACCGGAGAGATACGGATGTGTGCTACTCTCTGCATCGTTAACATTGAAACGGAAACGACGGTATTTGCAGTCATAATTATATAATTTAATATTATGCGAAATAATTGAGGCTTGTTGTTTTGGTGCCGATATGAGGTCTGCACAGCTCACTTGTCGGTTATGAACGTGCCAGTATCTAATCAGTTGTATCAAAATGCTCAAGTAGTGAGCAAGATAAAAGCATCGCCTTACAGTAATCGCCCGGCTGAAAAATGAAAAGTGATCTTTGTCACACTGATTGGAGCTGACAGGTGGTTTGATTCAGCCCCGGAGTCGCCTCTCAATCGGTAAAATCTCATTGATTGTTTTACGTTTAGTAGTACATTGTGTTAGTGATGCGCAGCTTTTCGATATCGGGGACGAATCTAACAAAAGTTAGTTATAACGGGTGGACTTTCCAGCGACGCGGTGGTAGGTGGAAACAGTTTGCGTTTTTAAAACTGCTGGAGAAATGCACGGTTCTTAAATGAGGAATGGATGTTGACGGTAAGATGAGATAGAAGAGCGCTGGGGCTGTGGGGGAGTTCTAATCCTAGCTGAAGCGCAGCCCAGTAACATAATGGCGCGATCTTTCATAGCCTGGGAAAACACACAGGAGGTATCTTGCTTTTGGTGTGTTTAAAAAATAAAATAAAACAATTAATGTTGAATTAGTTAAAATGTGTGATTGTTCTGCTATTTATTCTATTTGCATATGTGACGTGATTGTGTAAAACAAACGGCAGGGTGTTCCCACAAGATGAAGGGTTTCAATAAATATATTTTTAATACTGCACCTTTTAGATGAGAATAAATGCATTGCATTTTACGTAAATGTCATAAACGTGTTCCTTGCAGAGGTTCTCTTCTGTTCATTTAGAATATCAACCAAACGTGGAATTTGACCAGGAGTGCCCAAACTTTTGCATACCACTGTACATGCATAATTGCGTGTACAGTATATTAACTAGTTGAATTGTCATTACTTAATCTGGTGTTTGTTTGTTCCTGATCAATGTTTTGATTTCACAGTTGCATTAATATAGATCATGTAATGATGATTTGTGCTTAGTTTCACTTCCTCTTTTTTCTTTTTTAGACTTGCATGGATTATGATCATTTAAAGGAACACGCCAACATTTTGGGAAATTGGCTTATTTGCCATCTTCCCCAGAGTCAGACAAGAAGATGAATACCCTTTTTTTCTGTGTGCGTGCAGTAGGAAGCATAGAGACCCGCACCGTTAGCCTAGCTTAGCTGCAATCACTGGACGTGGGTTAGACCAGTTAGCCTAGCTCCCTCAAAAGTGACGAAATACGCTTTCCAACAACTCCAAAACTTTCTTATTTACATGACTTGTGTATTTACCACGTGTAGAAATAACAATGTAAAATGAGACATTGTAATTTTTGAAGCAGAGACATACCCTTCATTAACTATTTTCTTCTTGCCGAACCACCGCTAGTAAACCACCGCTGCCTGGGCACAGTGATCGCACGCAGCACCTCTGTTTGACAGGTAACGCGCGCTCAGTGAAGTGAATATTATCAGCTATCTAAAGAATATTTCCGGGTATAGATCTGCTTGTCTGACTCTGGGGAAGATGTCAAATAAGCCAATTTCCCAAAATGTTGGCGTGTTCCTTTAAGTGCATAGGCCTCTGTCCATTTGTGTTCTTATTTCTGATGGTTGTTTATGGTGTACTAAAGTGACCGTGATTATTGTCATTTATGCCTTTGGCTGATGTTCCTAAACTAGCAGATGTGCAATTCGGCTTATTACATTACATTATAGACATTTAGCAGACGCTCTTATCCAGAGCGACGTACATAGTGCATTTTCAAACTAGGAACAAGAACGTTTAAAAACAACCCTAAAAAGGCAAATACGAATCGAAGTACTAGGCGCAGTCAGTATGATTGGGGCTTATGTCCAGTGATTGGCCAGGCACAAACACCACGGTTATTAAATCCTCTCGTAACTGCCTTTAAATGCAGACTGCTTGCTTTAAACACAACGTTTAAAGATGGACACATTTTCCTCCAGTCAGACACCATTATGTTGTCTGGCAGTTGGGTAATTAGCATGTGCGAATGAGAGCTGGCCTTTAGCTCCCCATGCTAATACCCCCACATCAGCCCGCTGAGACTAAAGAGGCAGATGAAGGGAGAGCTTATCTGTGTGTGTGTGTGTGTGTGTGTGTGTGTATAGATAACGAGTGGGCTGTAACCTGTAACCCTGCTCTGTGTGTGTGTGTATTGCAGGTGGGAAGCCCTCGCGTGGAGTTGACTCTGTTGGAGCTACAGGAGATGGCATCTCGCCAGCAGCAGCAGATAGAGGCCCAGCAGCAGATGCTCGTTGCCAAAGTGAGCTGTCCGGCTTTGCAGCTTTACTGATGTCTCGCACACCCCGTGCTCTCATGCCTCGCCCGCACCTCAGGCTGTGATGTCACGCCCTGCACCTCAGGCTGCACACTACACCTCCGGTTATGATGTCACACACCACACCTCAGTCTGTGATGTCACACTATACCTCAGGCTGCAGTGTCATGTGTTCGACTGTGCAGCCCAGGTCAGAATGTAAACGGTGCAAGTCACCTATATGACGGTTATATTTGTTTTAAAATAAGTGCAATTTGTAAAATGTAGGAAAAGGTATGCACATGTAGTATTGTGCCACATTTACAGTGTTCCAATGCTTTAATCTTCAAAGAACAACAGGGATTAAAGGATTCTCTAATTGGTTGGACATACCGTACTCAAAGTGCGTTATGAACTGGTCGTTCATAGAGACACCAGGGCCCACACGTATAAAACTCTTGAGTAAAATAATGCGTAAAGGAACGCTCCGGGTGAAAGTCAGAAAACATTCTTTAAAAAAGTTTCTTCTTCTGCCTTTCTGTCAACGGTGTCGCCATATCACACAGACTCCAAACATTGCGTACGTATGGTGTCCATCGTGTGCAGAGGTATGCAGACTCACAGCACGTGTTAATTAATTTAAGTGATTCGGGGTTCAGTCTTAGTGCTGAGCCCTGCTGCCCTAATTTGGATTTGGTCAATTTGGATTTCTGATGTAGCGTGTGTGTGTGTGTGTGTGTGTGTGTGTGTGTGTGTGTGTGTGTGTGTGTGTGCGCGCGTGTGCGCGTGCGCGCACATCAGGGGAATGGGCACTGTTCTGCACACAGCAGCAGGAAAGGGACACTGTCCGCAGGATGTACATTGTGCTGATATACCCTACAGGGAGGCAGAGCTTAACCCTGCCGCGCCCAGCTGCCTGTTTCCTGTTAGTAAAAACTCTGTGTCAGAGGCCTGGGCTTTCTCTGTGGCGCCAGGGACAGGAAACGCACTGATGACATTTCATCTTCACCGGAGTCATTTCCGTCTGATTCTCTTTATTTCAGCCGAGAGGTATTGGAGTTGTCATTAAACACCGGGGGCCAGGCACACAGAGAGCCAATGGACCGTGCAAGGTTCTCGTCCGCCTGTCCAATCACAAGGGGGCACTTTGCGTGTCTGCGTATTCTTGACCTGGTCTAAACCGTGACACTGCCTAATCAGAACATCTTTTATAATCTACTTCTTCTGTATGACTGTTCCTGCTGCCAGTTACACCGTGGAAACCAAAAGCATAGTTTGAACTATGTAAATCTGTGCAATTATTTAATTCAAGTTTGCGCTCAAGGCACAGTCGCTTGCAAATTTTGAATGTGCTTTAAAATATGTTGCGAATGCATTTGCATGCATGCTCTATTTTACATACAAATTCTGTGTTGTCCGTAACAAGATGAGTTTAAAGCCTATTGTGTGGGAACCGTAGCGATGGTAACTGTTGCTAACGCACTGAGTGGTGGAAGAATATGTAGACGGATTTTGGCAATGTTGCTGGAGAGTGTCTGAACATTGACTACAGCTGAACTCACATAGACCGAAGAGGGAGGAGTGACCTTTCAAATGCGGCTAACTGCAATCTGCGTGCGCCCAATTGACTAGCAGGGGTCGCTAGATAGCAATGCACACTGACCCCTGACCCTCCCATTCCCTTGGCAATGTAATCGGCAATTCGAGCTAAATCGCCCTATGGAGCTACTAGCCACAGTCAGCACAGGCACGGTTTGGATTCAAGCTGAGGCCGTGCGGCTCATCCAAGCACCTGTGTGGTGCCTTAACCGAATGAGCCATCCAGCACCCCACTACTCAACTATTTTGACCCCAAAGCCGAACATGCAGTGCAAGAGAGGCCCATAATGCATGCAGGATGGAGCTAATAAAGACATTCTGTATACAGTGTATTGCAGAAAGGACTTGTCATATTTTACGGGGGTGGCGTAGGAGGCTTCTTGAAACTGTGCGAGACTGCAGCTAAACAGAACATCTGTGCTGTGACTGTTAGCAGAGTTTTTAATCGCACAGACCGAATCGATACCTCAGAGAGATGATCAAATCTCTTTCTGACCATCGGTGCCAACGCAATGCAGCAAAGGCGTTCCTCAGAGGTGCTGTTGAACATTTCTCAAAAATAAGCCGTCCTGATTGTCGGCTGCTCTGCGGACGAGAGCGAAGGGCGCTCGGAGCTGGCAGAGAGGCACGTTCTCTCGCCGCGCTCCAGAGCAGAGGGGGGGGAGGGTCCAGAGGCGTGTCCTGCAGTGCGTCATCACTGAGGGGGCGTGTTTTTTGGCCGCAGGAGCAGCGGCTGCGGTACCTGAAGCAGCAGGAGAGGAGGCAGCAGCAGACGGAGACGGAGAGCGAGAAGCTGCACCGGCTGAAGGAGCGCGTGGAGAGCCAGGAGGCCAAGCTGAAGAAGATCCGCGCCATGAGGGGCCAGGCCGACTACAGCAAGGTCACCAACGGCAACCTGTGTACGTACAGACCCCGCCCCCTTTCTGAGAACCTAGTGCATGTATGGACCCTGCCAATGTACTGATATCCCTGTGTACCTACAGGCCCCACCTCTTAATATCTGTGTGTGTATGTACAGACATTGCCCTGTCCAAACAGACTCTTTTACTTTGCGTCTGTACGCGCGTGTCTCTAGTATGCCTGTATGAAGTATGTCTCTGTGTGCGTCTCTCTCTCTCTCTCTCTCTCTCTCTCTCTCTCTCTCTCTCTCTGCTGTGTGCCGTGCGCCGTGTGCGTGGTCCTCACTGCCCCGCGTCTTGCCCCAGCAGCAGAGATGGAGCACATTAACGGCGTGTTCCAGGAGAAGCAGCAGGAGCTGCAGGTGGCCGTGCTCAAGGTGGACCAGCTCACCCAGCAGCTGGACGACCTGCGCAGGGGCAAACTCACGCTGGCCGGACAGGTGACCAGCACGGCCGCGCTAGAGCTGCGCAAACTCTACCAGGAGCTGCAGGTGAGACGAAGTCACACGAAACGTAGCTCATTTCAGTGGTGTAGGTCTGTTAAAGCAGGGGTCTCAAAAACGAGTCCTGGAGGCACGCAGTGTTCGATTTCCAGCGTGTTTCAGCACTCAATTGCTTATGTTAATTAGCTGTAGAAACGAGCTGACACTCTGGCCCTCCAGGGGTGGAGTTGAAGATCACCATGTTAAAGGAAAGATTAGACTGTCTACTGCAGTGCTAGAAAAAGTAGAGTGGCTCTGCTGCAGAGCTGGAACCCAGACTGGCTAGTTATGAACCAGGATCAGTTTTTTTCCCCTTCTGTCCTCCTCAGATTCGTAACAAACTGAACCAGGATCAGAACAGCAAGCTGCAGCAGCACAAGGACCTGCTGAACAGGCGCAACACGGAGGTCACCCTGATGGACCGGCGCATTGCCGAGCTGCGCGACCGTCTCCATAAGAAAAAGGCTGAGGCACGTCACGAGAAGAGCGGCCCCGTGGGGCTGGGAGGGCTCACCATTATTATCCCGTTATTGTTGAATATGCACCCTCCATCTCTCTCTGGCTGTGTCCAAATCAGCACCCTTCCATACTATTGAGTATGCTTGTTAAATAGACTGGGCAAGAAAGCAGTTAAGTAAGCAACATTTTTTCTAAATGTAGTATACTTAAAGCCCCGGATGATATACATACTTCTGGGGTTTCACTGAGTATATTCGGGAGCATACTTTTCAAGAAGTATGCAAACATTTTGGTGACATAAATATGAGCAGCTTCTTTAAAAAAAAATTAGGTGTAGCTTCACTGACGTTGGCCGCACAATGGTGGAATGTCTTACGACACTTCCACAGTAAAGTTGGAGAATAATATGGAGGATATTTGTTGGTGTACTGCTTGTTGCGTGCTAAACGGTACACATGAAACCGTACACGGGAGACGAGACGCAGTAGGGCTCTGATTCGGACCCAGCCTCTGTTTAAAGACCTTTATTGTTTTTAAACTTGATCCATGCGTTTTGTTTTAAGGCCTAAATTGTCTTTAAACGGAAGACATTACTGTAACAGCATACAAGGGATATGAATGGAAATCGGGCAGACTGACACTGACTCTTGTATCACAGGGATGTGTCTGAGTGGTGTACGTTGTGACTGACGGTTCTCTCTCCCCCCCTCCCCCACAGCTTAACAGGATCAGCGCCCCACCCTCCCCCCAGCCAGCCGCGGGGGGCCCGGGCCGCGTGGCTGCCGTGGGGCCCTACATCCAGGTTCCCGTGCCCACCCGCCAGGACGTGCCCCCAGAACCCCTGAAACCGCAGTCTCTCAGTGTGCCCTCTTCCGTTGGCCACGCCCACTCCAAAACAGGTCTGTTTGCATTGCTGCCTACATATGCACGCGTACACATATTACATACATGGACCACAGGGGTATTTCACGAAGCGGGATGAAGGAGTTTAACTTTTTGTAAAGATTTTGAAGTAACCCTGGCTCTCATCCAATCGCATGTCTTCAAAGTGAAAATATTTACAAAAGTTAGCCGGCTAACTCCTTAATCCCGCTTTGTGAAATACCCCCCAAGTGCATGCTATATGCCTAGAAGCGCACACACACACACACACACACACAGCCACCCACTGTCTGCCAATAACTGCACAGCTCTAAACCAGCCTCTGCCTCATTGGTGGTCAGTTTGCCGAATGGTGTCTCTCTTTCTTTACTGCTCTTTATGCACTATTTACTGTTTTCTACTTTTTCTGTACCTTTCCTCCTGTAATTTCCTGTCAACTGTATTCTTCCATTTTCCTCCCGCTCTTCTTCTCCCCTCCGTCCTCGTGCTCTTTCTCGATGCCGCGGTCCTCTGGCGCCTCGTCCGTCCCGACAGAGACGGAGGGGCGTGGCCTGAGAAAGCCCCCCACCACCTGGAAGGTGTCAGATTTAGACGTCGTAGTGGACCCCCTGTTGCCGTCCTCTCCCGGGGTGCCCTCTGGGTCCGACGGAGTCTCCTGTGAGCCTGCAGGTGCGAGCAGAGGGAACTGAAACCTCATCTGTGGGGCCCTCGCCGTACCCCCTGCGAGACCCTCAATAAAAGGCGCCCCCTGCAAACCATGCGAAGGGAGCTGCCTTTTATTTGAAAACGTTTGCAGTCTTTTACAGCTTCAGTTTGAGTCGCTCGTCATGAAGCACGTTAACCAAGCTTGCCAGTGGTGTGTCAGGCTTGATAACGCTGGTGTGGAGCGCTCCAAACTGGGAACGCAAGAGCTGCAGTGGCTACATCAACAGGCGTCTCACCCACCCAATTAGCATGCAGTGGGTGTTTCCTGTTCAAATTTAGTTTTGTTTGTTGGACCAGGATTGGCTTGGACAATTGAGTCTCGGGTAGTTCTCTTCAACGACGGACGAATCGTGCACATTCATCTCAAGTTAACCCACGGTTGTCACCAGATGACAACATAGACATGACAAACGGCTGGCGACACAGGCTGTAAGCATGTTGGCCCAGTTTCCTGGTGCAGCGAGCATGTGGGTGGAGCCAGTGGCTCTCCCCTGCTGCAATAGGCCAGTGCTGTGTCTGTGTACCGCTCTCCCACTGACTGTGTAACTGCTCCCTCTTTAGCCGGCGAAGGCGATTGGCCCATTCTGAGCAACGCCCCCCCCTCGCTCAAGCCCCCAGACAGGAAGGAGATGAGCACGGATGGGACCAGCAAGACGGGCCCCCCGGTCCCCACGACGACTCCGCCTGACAAAGTGAGCCCCCGCCCCTAAACGCTGATGCATCCCTCTGTCCTATGAAGGGTTGCCTGTCTGCTTTCTCACCTTTGGTGCACCTGTTCCTCACTCTCATGTTCAACCCCCCCTCCACAGGGCCTGGACTCCAGCAGGCCAATCGGGCCTGTGCCGGCCTCTCAGAAGCCGCCGCCCCCACCTTACGGCACGTACCCCTGCATGGGCGTCCCGTCGTCATCCGGTTCCGGCAGCCCCCTGGAGCGCCGCCGAGACAGCTTGCCCCGCCCCGGCCCCGTTTCGGCCAACCCGGCGTGGCAGAGGGCTCCGCCCCCAACCGGCTCCTCCTCCCAGCAGATCCAGCAGCGGATCACCGTGCCCCCCAGCCCCACCTTCCAGCCCACCTCCCCCCTCTTCCCCCCCGGCGGGGAGAGGCAGGACCCCCTGCTGGCGGCGGCCGTGCGCCCCTTTGTCCCCGACAAGGGGTCCCGCCCGCAGTCCCCCCGCAAGGGCCCGCCCACCATGAACTCCAGCTCCATCTACCACATGTACCTGCAGCATGCGGCTCACAAGACGCACGTCCTCAACAGCAAGCTCGCGCTCAAAGCAGGTGAGCACCGCGCCGGGCACCATCGCACGCTGGTCTTTAGGGTGTCAATTTACAGACACTAAAATCTGCCTTTAAAACTGGGATTAACGCCGCCGCGGTGGCCCACTGAGTCGCTGCAGTTGCACACCTAGGGTCAGGGATCCCTGGTCCTGCCAGATCCGAGTATGGCCGGCGCCTTGAGGGAGTGCCAATTGGCGACTGCTCTCACGGTGGGGGGAGGGACACGGCGGGGGGAGGGACGGACTCGGAGGGGGGAGGGACGGACTCGGCGGGGGGAGGGACGGACTCGGAGGGGGGAGGGACGGACTCGGCGGGGGGAGGGACGGACTCGGCGGGGGGAGGGACGGACTCGGCGGGGGGAGGGACGGACTCGGCGGGGGGAGGGACGGACTCGGCGGGGGGGAGGGACTCGACGGGGGGAGAATCGTCGCAGCATAAGCGGGCCCGGGCGAGTTGGAATCATGGTCAGGAGCTTGAGTAATCGCGCCCAGAAGAGGATGTGGCGCCCTCCTTCCTACTGCCGGCTGATGGGCTTGCAGCGGCGAATACTCAAGCGGTTGCTACACGGGAATTGAATAACAAATGGTACAATTGGCTACCAAATTGGGAGAAAAACAGGAAAAATTTGAAACAAATTTTTTATTTTATTTTATAAAAACTGGGATTAATACCTCCTAAATTTGGATGATGCAGGTCTTTAGGTATAATTATTATACATGCTTCTTAGCAGACACATTTATCCAAAGCGACATCCAGTATATGAATGCATACATTTTTTTAGTAAATGTCCTCTGGGATCAAACCCACAACCTGTGCATTGTTTGCGCAATGCTCTGCCAAGTGAGTCATAGGACTACCTATGCGATTCAGAAGAGAGCTGCGATTTACCTGCATCAGCTTCGTTGCCTCCGTTTAATGTCACTGTGGTGTGTTCTCTCTGTTCTCTGCAGTCTATGGGAAACCAGTCCTGCCCTCCACATCCTCCACACCCTCTCCCTTGCCCTTCCTGCAGGGGGCGCCAGGCGCAGGGGTTCAGGCAGGTGGGGAGGAAGGGGCGGAAAGGGAGGGGGACGGCGAGGGCCGAGCTTCAGGGTCCGGGGAGGGGCCTCCCAGCGTGGAAAACATCCCGCGTCCGCTGAGCCCCACGAAGCTAACGCCAGTGGCGCACTCCCCCCTGCGCTACCAGAGCGATGCAGACCTGGAGGCACTACGCAGGAAGCTGGCCAACGCGCCGCGCCCATTGAAGAAGCGCAGCTCCATCACGGAGCCCGAGGGCCCCGGGGGCCCCAACATCCAGAAGCTGCTGTACCAGCGTTTCAACACGCTGGCGGGGGGCATGGAGGGGGCGGGTGGCACGCCCTTCTACCAACCCGCCAACCCCCCGGAGTACCCGGGCCCGCCCGCCGCTCCCACCGACGTGGAGAACGGAAACGCCGCCAACGGCAACCCGCCGGAGTTCCCCCCGCCCCCCGCCGAGCTGCCCGGCTCCGCCCCCCTACCGCCAGGCTCCTCCCCTCACTCCTCAGACAGCAACGACAACCAGGTGCTGCCCCCGCCCCCCCCAGAGCAGACCCCTGGCCCCTCCCTCCTGCATCAGGACTCCACCGAGGACAGCAACAACAACCCCTCCCTGGCCGCCACCCCCGAAATGCTGCCCAGCCCCATCCCCGAGGAGGAGGGGACCCCACCCCTTGCCACGCCCACCTCCCAGCAGCCTGTGAGTTGTTCCTGAAGCTACAACTGAATAAACAGAGAACCCTATAGCATTGCTGTTACAGCTGGCCTCTTTAATGGATTTCCTGCAGCAGCACAGAACATGTGGTTTAATCTCCCCCTCTCTTCTCCCCGTGTAGAAGCGCAGTAACCTGAAGAAGCCGGACTCTGAGCGCACGGGCCACGGCCTCAGGGTCAAGTTCAACCCCCTGGCCTTGCTGCTGGACGCCTCGCTGGAAGGGGAATTCGATTTGGTCCAGAGGATTATCTATGAGGTGGGCTGCTGCGCTGTTCCACCATGTGCCGCTCTGTGCCGTCTCACTCAGTGCTGTACAGCTTTGTTCTGTCATACACCGTTTCCTCCTATGCAATGCTGTTCCGCTTTCTGTTTCTCTGTCCCACTTTGTGCTGTTCTGTTCCACTTTATGCAATGCTGTTCCGCTTTCTGTTTCTCTGTCCCACTTTGTGCTGTTCTGTCCCAGTCAGTGCATCTGTGCTGTGCTGTTCCATGGCGTGGCTGCGGGGCCAGTCTCACCAGTGTGCTCTTTTTAGGTGGACAACCCGAGCAAGCCAAACGACGAGGGCATCACCCCCCTGCACAACTCCGTCTGCGCCGGCCACCACCACATCGTCAAGTTCCTCCTGGACTTCGGGGTCAATGTGAACGCGGCGGACAGCGACGGCTGGTGAGGCTCCGCCCCCGCATGCCGTTTCCCAGCATTCCGTTCCCTCCGACACCCGTTAGAGAGCGCGGTCCATACACTGTCCAATGACCAAGCCCCCTCTATCGTTCGACCAGGACACCGCTGCACTGCGCCGCCTCCTGTAACAGCGTGCACCTGTGTAAGCTGCTGGTGGAGTCCGGAGCCGCCATCTTCGGCACCACCATCAGCGACGTGGAAACCGCCGCCGACAAGTGCGAGGAGATGGAGGAGGGCTACGTCCAGTGCTCCCAGTTCCTCCGCGGTAAGGGGCACAGAGCGAGGAGTGATGAACCACAGTGGGGCCACAGCAAGGTCTCATAAACCCCTGATTGGGTGGAGCTATGACGATGTCTTTAACCAACATATAATGTTTTATATGGTAGCTCCACCCTTTTTGCGGTTGGTGAACCCTCAGCTCTTCCTTCCCTTGTTGGCAGGAGAATGAAGGGTGGGGTGGCAGTGTAAGGCGCTAGGCAGACCATGGCTGTGTCCGAATCAGAGCCCTCTCTAGTGCCCCCTGTTTCCTGTGAACAGTGCACTGGCAGAAGTGTGCTGTTTAATGTGCACTGTTTAGCAGTCCGTGAAAAATATCCGCCATACTATTTTCCAACCGCACTGTGGAAGTGTCCTAAGCAGGTCAGAAGACATCCCACCAGTGTTGCCAGGTCTGGGATTTTACAGCTAAATTGGGATACTTTCAAAGTGCAGTCATGGGTAAAAATTTAAGTAAAAGTAGCAAAGCATGCACTTATTTTAAAAAAAGTAAAAACATGATGATTTCTATTTAAAATACGTTGGTTTCGGTTAAAAATAGCCTCTAATTTGGGCTAGTTTTGAGTCGCCATTTGGTTGGAAAGATCTGGCAACCCTGAGCCCATCTTTTGTGCTGCCATCTCACGTGTTGTTTTTGTTGTATTTGATGGAAAACATCAGCGAAGCTGTGCCTCATTTTTTTTTAAACGAAGCTTCACGTCATATTTATGTGACCAAAATATTGGTATACTTCTTGAAAAGTGTGCTCCCAAATGTACTCAGCAAAACCCCGGAAGTAAGTGTGTCATCCAGGTGTTTGAAGTATACTGCAATTTGAAACATTTTCGCGTACTCTACGACTTTCTATTCACCAAGGCTACTCAACAGTGTGGAAGAGTGCTGATTCAGACACGGCCCATGTGACACCCTCCCCCCCACACAGGTGTACAGGATAAGATGGGTGTGATGAACAAGGGGACGGTGTACGCGCTGTGGCACTACGAGGCCCAGAGCGCCGACGAGCTCTCGTTCCAGGAGGGCGACGCCATCACCGTCCTGAGCCGCCAGGACGACAGCGAGACGGACTGGTGGTGGGGCCGGCTCAACGACAAGGAGGGCTACGTCCCCCGAAACCTGCTGGGGGTGAGAATCTGAGCACGTCACAGGACTTAACCTTCATGTTATGTTCACATTTTATGACACCTTTTATGTTTAGGGTGAAATTGACCACAAAAGTTTAAACTGACACAAAACTATTGTCAGACAATTTTTTACACTTTATGGGTCACCTTTTGTGCATCTCACAATTGACTAGCCTTCTATCCCTAAATCTGAAAAATATGTGATGAAGCATCTCATTTTAGAACCTGAGGTAAGTGAAAGTTTGTGACGTTTGAAACCTATATGTGTATGTGCCACAAGAATTACCCACAAAAAATCTGACATAACAAAACTACCCCACAATTTACCCCACACAACACCTTTCTATACAAAGTTGGAATGAAAATATGCCATTTTGTTTATTGTGTGTTAAATATTTAATCCCAACAAGTTAGGAGAAATCATATAGTGTCAAAATGAAAAATAAGGTTAACTGGTTTTTAAGAGATGTCAAACATTGAATCGGGTCCAATTGAACAGCAAACCGCAGCATACTACCGTCTCCTTAATAACAGTGATAATAATTATGACTATGGGGCCAGATCTGTTCATGTCCCTTTCCTATGAGATCCATTCATTTTATATGCCTGACTGCCTCACGTAGGAATAGGTGCCTCGAGGGAGTGCGCCCCCTGCTGTTTGACCACGCTCTTTACATTCTGACCGCTCACCTGTTTCTGTCTCCCTGCAGTTGTACCCCAGGATTAAACCACGCCAACGCTCTCTAGCATAAACCCCCTTGGCCCTGCCCTCCCGGTTGAAATCCCGGACCGTGGCACGACCGTTCCTACCCGTGCCATCGGTCCTGTGGGAGATCTCCCCAGAGGGCCTCAGGGAGACGCTCTCCAAAACGGCAGCCCGTCTGGGACACGCGCAGGACAGGAACGGGGCTGTCTGTTTGTTTCAGGACCGACGCGTGACCAGACAGGAAAAATATGACCACATTTCCAACCGCTCCAGACTTAACGGAAGAGAACTTGGTGACAGAATCAAGTGCTTTTTCGAAGGCGGCTGTTGCCCGGGACGACCATTCGGCCCTCGTCGCGAGGGAGACGCACGGACCGGGGGAGGGGCTTCAGAGGCAGGGCGCAGCCAGGGGTGTGGCCGGGAGGAGCGTGAACATGCGGAAGCGTGGAGTGGGGGTGGCGGTTTATTTATTTTTAGAACAGCTCTGTACTCTCTGGGGCAGCAGGATGTGGCTAGTCTAGTGCGTGATTTCTCTTCTGATTCCTCAGGGAGAGCACAGTGACTGATGTACCACTGCTTCATGTGTGCCGATAGGACATCTCAGGCGACCACCGGGTGGGGAATGCTCTTCAATCAAACCTGCTTGCATAGAGGTTTTCTATCGAAGACAGTGTGCAGGATGTCCAAACGTTGTATATTATCACACTTGGGTTTTCTTTTCCATGTTGCATTAAATCCAGTTTTTTCCTCCTCATGTTTTTAGTGTTGTGAATGATTACCTCTCCAGCAACGCTTTAAAGAGCTGAGCCGCAAAATAAACTGTACATACTGTGGTGGCGGCAAGATGGTCGTCTGCTGTACGAAGCATAGAAGACTTGTGCGTTCTGTACTGCGTAAAGATGTGGGACTTTTGTGTTCTGATCTGTAAATGTGCACAGTAAAATGATGCCCCCAGAATGAGGTGAAGTGGAATCTTTTTGTTTCGAGTGTGCATGTGTACGCGTTTGCGGTTGCTTGTGCGTGTGCGTTTAGGCCAGTGGTGCCCAATTGGAAGGAGGGGCTGAGAGTATGCGAGAAAGTATGAAAGGTTTTCATTCAAATCAATCACCACACCTGTCTATTTCACTAATTAACACATCTTCAATCAGAGAGGGGGCGACTCATTAGTAAAAGCAGCAGTGATTGGTTGGAATGAAAACCTGCATTCTCTCAGCCCTCCATGGCTCATGATAGGGCGCTTTAGCCTTTCCTTTCGAATGTCTGTAGCTTGTTTTGTCTTGGGAAGCGGAATGGTTGCACAACCTCAGTATTGTGCGTGTGCAGTGCTGACAACATTGGCAGCTATTCTTGACATTTGGTTTGGCACTGAATTTTAAACAATATGCCATTTTTTGGTCTCAGTGCTTTATAGCTGACAGATAGACAGAGGTGGAAAATCCAGGTCCGTTATTACATGACATTACATTATAGGCATTTAGCAGACGCTCTTATCCAGAGCGACTTACACAACTTCTACATCTGGAGTAGTTTCGAGTAAGGACAACTACTGGACAAACATCGAACCGAACGAGCCATTCTCACAGCCTCAATAATCTCCGTCTTTCTTTCTCTCTGTCTCTCTGCCATCTTGACCTTTCTGGAAACTGCAAAACGGCTGGCTTGCACAGATCCACATGCATACCTTGAATTCTCTGTGATTTTACAGCATAAATCGAATTGGACATTGAGGCCAGAGGTTGAATGGTTTTTATATGTTGAATGGAGCTTATATTTGCTTTGGAGGGCAACTGTCTTAATTTTGCAACAAAGGTGATAGATAGGTTTTTATGAAGGGAGATTTTGGAAATGCACAACATATTACATTTATCCATTCATACAGCTGGATATATACTGAAGCAATTCAGGTTAAGTACCTTGCTCATGGGTACAACGGCAGTGTCCTACCTGGGAATCGAACCTACAACCTTTCGGTTACAAGTCCAGTTCCTTAACCATTACACTACACTGCCGCCCATAAAGTCCAGAAAGTAAAAGTCTGTCCTAGTATTTTGTTCCAATCACCTGGATTTGCCAATTAGCACAATTTTTCAGCCAGGCAGTAGAACTATGTAGTGAAATCAGCTGACTGAGTTCATGGGTGGAGGAAAAACATGGCATCACTTTTACTTTCTGACCCATGGACTTTCCACCTCTGCAAGTAAGACTGATTTCTGTTTTTAATATTTGGAATATACAGGCGTAATGTATCTTGGAATGTTTTTTTTTGCACATGTTACAGAAAAGCAGTGACTGAAAGCAGTGATTTTGCTCAGTGCAAGTGTACACAATGTGTGACAGACTTGGTGGCTCAGTGCAATGAATAAAATGCTATACTGAACCACCCAATTATGTATTGCATTTAAATAATGTAACCCTGTCCATTCAATCCTTTCAGCCAAGATTTCGCGCTTTGATACATTGTTCCAAAATTAAGTTAAATAACGGTATCGATCATTACTGTTCAAGTCGGTGGACAAACGCGAGTTTAATCGCTTGTGCAACTTTTCTAAACGGCATTGATACTGACATCCAGTGGTCATTTCTATAACTACGAAAACGGAACTCTTCCGCAGTTTATTTTACTCTGCCCTTCCTGCAGATGTCGCACATGCATCGTCCCTGCAAAGCGGGAATGGCGCTTATTATCGCGACCACTCAAGTTAAAGGTTTAATTTTCACTTATTCAGTGAGTCATGTTAATGTTGAAGCTGTGGTTAATCTATACTCTACACATGAATGTTTCCAGCAATTGTGCAAGGCTTAAGAGGCCATAAGTAAAAGTGGCTGCGTTTTTTTGCCGCAATTTGGTGTAGCTGCGGGCAGCGTTATGCTGAATGTAAACCAAACTGCAATCACCGTTCTAATTATCATTATGGTTTTTAACAAGTAAAATGGTCAACGCAACTTCTACCTTTGTCCTGGCTATAAACCTCCAAAAGGCTGGTAGCATGTATTAGATTGAGGACATGGGAAATCGTTCGATTTTTAGTGACATAAATGATTGAGAACACAGGGGTCATGATAGTGTATGCAGTTATTCGACCATAACCTACTTTTGTTTTATATGGCCTTGTAGTTTTATTTCCGTAGCTGAGAAAATAATCCCATAAAACACAAAGGGTAGGCTATTACAAGCACAGCTTTCATTATCTGTTCTCAGTCCATATTATGTATATTGTTGATATTGTCCCAGACATAGGCTATACACAAAATTAGATTTGTTTGGCTTGTTTGATTATTTGAGCCCTCAAGTCGGTCACAAGCAGTATTTCATGCTTATTGTATATCCCATCAGAGGCTAATAAACCCGATCTTATTCTGACGGGAGGAAAATGGGCTGCTACCATTTTACTACCTTAATTTTTAATAACTAGATACACGAATGGCAACGAATTCCGAATATTATTACCTACTGACGATTATATAGCCCATTTCGTACGAACCCGTAACAAACAGTAGGTTAAGACAAAAGGGACTGCAAATAACCACAATTTTTTCTTAAATTGAGTTTATAGGGACTATAGAAGTTGTTGTATTATGTTACTCTTGTTCACTGTATTTTTAGCCTATACGTACATATTAGTTTATTGTTCGATTATCCAATGTATAGCATAGGCTACATTCAATAGTTAAACCAAGACATAATATGTTGCTAACACAAGCCACATTGCTGACTGGAATTTGTATGAGCAACATAGATTCGAATGAAAAGTGTATGCTAATGATCAATCAACAATGTACCTGATCACAAGAACTATAATCAGATCATAGACGGATGTTACTTATGCTTCGGTGAACAGTGTGAATTCAGTGGAGATTACTCTCAAAGGCATTCCGATTGAGGAATGCGGCACTGTGGATGCGCAGGAACGCAGACCTGGCTAGAGTCTTGTTAATACTGCAATTCCCAGAAAACCCTGCTATTGTCATCACTGGGCCATGCGCACTGCTATATAGACAACGCGAATGATGTCATCCGCGACACTAGTATCGTACCGTATTGTGTTGAGGTTCAAATTGAAGAGTTTGCAGAGGTCTCTTGAATGATGAGACAGATTTCAAGGTAAGTGTTGTCCCTCATTCAAATTTTAATCTCGATATACATGGGTTCGAAGAAATTCTACTGAAAAATTAGGCTATTGCTTGCTCGGGATCTTTTAACTAGTGTGTCAGATAAACTGAATGAGTGGGGATTCATTTACGATATTGCCCTCAAAAAACAAATTAAACGAGATTAGGATGTAGTCTGAGAAACGCACGTAGGCTTTGCAATTTATTGTGTGTATGTAATTGCATTCTCATGAAATTGCATTGCTTAAATGATGATGTTTTATGTTTCAAATGTCCATATGGTTTATCTCAGAAGCATTTAGGCTATGTGCGCTTCGGTTTGTAGGCTATGCTTGCAGAAATTGCGGTGAACTAGCACGTTCATCAATTTAATTCCTTGTATTTTACTGATCAAACTCTATTGGAGATTTCTGCGAGTGTTTAATATGGTAGCATATGTGATTGTCAAAGAAACTATAAATGTTGAGATTGGTGCGGGTTTGGAAGAGGTCACGCACTGAGTCTAAAGCCAAGATACAGCGAAAACAAATGTAACCGGTGATCAACACGTACACTAAACTACATGACGTCGCCTACTCAAGGTAAACATCGTGAACCTATTATCACGAACTGCACCTTTTCTGCAAAAAATGTTTTTGGGGACCTTGCTGAACACGGATTTATTGGTTGACCAGGACAAAAACGGCCAGAAACGGGGAACCTCTTTTTTATGCCTGCATCGGTGCGACATTCTAGCGCTATGCAGTACCTAGCTATAAGCTACTCTGACTTGTGTGATTTTAAAGAAAACATATGTCGGTATTTTGACTGTAGCCTTTACGCAGCAGAGATAGTATGGTCTCTCTAGAAAACCCTCGCATGTTTAGTCAGTTGGACCAATTTAAAGTATATCATTTTTGATCCCATTAAGTAGTTAAATTTGGATTACAAACGGTGACATAGGGATAGGGGGTGGGGGTTCTGTTTACCAAGGAGAGTGTGTGACGGTTAGGCTATATGCCTTATTTCTATGCCGGTTCTGTGTAATTACTCAGGTGGATTGCCAAGAGACCTATAATGACCATTCTGCTTCCTCTACAATGCTGTCAGGCAAGTGCAGACCTGCAGTAAAGGTCTTAATTGCTTTTATTACAGTCAAAATGTCATATTTGGACCAGCTGTCACCCAGGAGGGGTCACTGCTGCAGGTTTTGGTGGCGAGTGGTTGAACTGGGCATTAGGGATGTGGAGTAGTTTCGAGTAAGGACAACTACTGGACAAACATCGAACCGAACGAGCCATTCTCACAGCCTCAATAATCTCCGTCTTTCTTTCTCTCTGTCTCTGCCATCTTGTCCTTTCTGGAAACCGCGAAACGGCTGGCTTGCCCAGATCCACATGCATACCTTGAATTCTCTGTGATTTTACAGCATAAATCGAATTGGACATTGAGGCCAGAGGTTGAATGGTTTTTATATGTTGAATGGAGCTTATATTTGCTTTGGAGGGCAACTGTCTTAATTTTGCAACAAAGGTGATAGATAGGTTTTTATGAAGGGAGATTTTGGAAATGCTGACAAGAGGCCTAAAAACCTCCCAGTGGCAAAGCCAGGTGATATGCGAGTTGGAATCTGGCCGGTGGTTGCTGCGGCAGTGTGGTGCTTAGCAACCGAAAACAGGAGGGACCAAAGAGGACGACTGTGCTGAAGACGCTGCATTTCTCCTTCCCCGTAATGAAACCTAGGATGGTCCTCTGAGATCACCCTGCCTCCATATAAGAGTCGTGTTGATCACATGAGATGCTCTGGTCTGAGCGGCTACCTTCTTCTGCTACCTTCTTTCCATTTTGGATTTAAACTGGCGAGCTCCTTTAATGGGTTCATTGACATTCTGCCCCATTTTCAAGGTGCAAAAGGTTATTTTCAGATTATTTTAAATATCCAGGCCGGACCCTTATGTAAACGGCTAATGTGAGAGAGCTTGCTGTGCAGTTAATTTGACATCAGACAGAAGACTAATGAAGTGATTGAGTGCACTGTGCACACAGTCCCAACTGGCACCTTATTTCATATGTAGGATATTGTACTGCTGATATTTTTTAATTGGTTTGTTTTCCCAGTAATTTTTTCAAAGTACCAAAGCATTCTTGTGTACAGTGTACTAGATTAAGCGGTGTGAACTGCTGTTATCTATGTCACTGAGAGAGCAGGCTCCCGAGTGAATGAACACACACCCGCCAGTCAGATAATCGCCATGGAGTTTCCCAGGGGATTAAACAAACGCAGACGGCGAATACGCGCGCTGAGGCCTTTTGTTTGGTGTAATTGTGTGGTCTCCTGGTGCAGGTGAGGGGTGAACAGTCAATAGCCAGTACTCTGATTTCACAGGCTGTGAGGAGAGCTTGGGGGTGTGGCACAGCACGTGTATGCAGATGAACCAGAGAGGAGAGGGCGCAGAAGTTTGAATTGTTTCTGCTCTGATGGTGGCGGTCCGGTCTTGACCGTGGGCCAAGGTTGGGCACACTGCAGTCTGCAGTATGACAGAGCCTCTGCATACTGAACACACCCTGCCAGACAGAGGGGCAGCGCTCTAGTCTCCAAATCCAGGGCATGTCTTGCACACGCACACACATAGGCACACGCACACGCACACGTGCGCTTGTCGCCTCTTCCCTCATACTGCTAGCTATAGAGGATGGGAGATTTTTCTCCTATAAAAAGCTGAGCTGTGCTCTTTGGGTTAGTTTCAGAATATTCCTCCGAATATTCCTGTGTGAACCATTAATCAAATTTTGCTTGTCGGCTGTAAGCACCTGACCTTCTAAGCTGTGATTTCCAGGGGGTTGTGTTGTGTTTTAAAAATCGATACTCCTGTTCATCTTCCTATCTGTACCGCTGGTCTCTGTTACCATGGCAACACTGGCAAAGATGTTGCAAAAAAAAAAAAAAGGGTGTGGGGGAGGATTTAGAGGTGGGGTTGTTGGAGTGTGCCATCTTAACCAATCTTTATTCTGGTTACTCGGCTCTGTATTCTGAGGAGCACCTTGTCCTCTCGATGGGTCACCACATTGCATTCAGGGCTTTCAGGTCTGAACAATTCTAGTTAGCAACCATGACTGTCTTTCTTTTCTTTTATATTAACTTACTCCAGTCTGCCTGTTCAGCAAAGCTCACCGTTGCCTCCGTCCTTTCAGTTCTGGTTATGCAGAATGTTAAGTCTGAAGGGCGACGGAGGATTCGTGGTGGCCGAGCTCAGCTGTACACCACGTTTCTGGTTCATGTTGCATCTAACTGGGTTGATCACGTGAGGAGGTAGCAGCCAGCCGGTGGTTGCTAGGTGAGAGCACGCAGGGCTTAAATAAATGGCATGGATGCAGGTGTGTTGAGAGTTTTCCACAGTGCGCATCGGTCAACATTTTAATGGCGGTACAGACACTGAGGAACGCTGGCCTTGTTGAGTTTTCATGTGGGAATGTTGCTGCAGGGGGTGGGGCGCTCGCTAGAACGGCAATCACAAAGCAGGCTGGGCCCAGGGGTCATGGCCGCTGTGGCTGTGGTGCGGGAGGGTCCTGAAAGTCAGGCCTGCTCTGGGAGCTTGGCCCCGCCCAGTGTTCCTGCAACAATGGCCCTGTGTGGCTGCTTCAATCCTCCATTCTCTGGGCTGCGTGGTCCAGAGGTGACAAACAATAGCCCCCGTTTATCACCCCGAACGGCACTGCTGCTGCTCCTCTCTCTGGCCAGGAGTTGCCATATCGCACAGCTCCCAAACAATCAACAAACATCTCACGTATTCATCAAGTGGGAGAATTTATTTTTTTCATCTACTTCTTTATTGTCCTTCTCTCTCTCTCTCTCCTTCTCCCTCTCCCTCTCTCTCTACTCCTTCGCCGTCTGCAGTTCTCATTGTACCACACCTGACCTACCTAGCTATGTGTGGCTGTCTGTTTGCCTACATTATCAACATGGCACCATGAGGGGAAGAGGCACAGTCACAGTTTTCCCCTCCTCTTTCTCTCCATCCATCTCCATCAGAAAATAAACAGAGAAAAGAGCCAAACCCCAATAGCAATTCCTTCACTGTTATACGGCAAGTGTATCTCTTTTTTCATCTACAGCAAGTTAAAGGCAACATACAGCCTACTACTAAGCAAAGGTTCTATCTTTAACCAACTACAAAACAATTAAGATGGTACCTCTCTCTTTTAAAGACCCACTAGACTCAACTGTAGCCCCTGTCGCATTTAATACATTTTTAGGACATCAAATAAAGTCCTGCCTAGAGCGTGTCTAGGATTTTTACATTTTTACAATATTTTGCATGTTGGCTGTGGAACCTGCGACTAACGAAGGAGCGAATGCTTCATTCAGTTATCCTTTCAATAATCTCTGAAATAACTGGAATTCCCTGGCGTTTTGGGAAAACAAATAGCCTGTTGAGCCAGGATTATGAACAGAAAGAGTTTTACGTAACGAGCTTATTTTTTGTACTTCGTACAAGACTGGCATCTGTGGGCCACATATGCTAATTCTGTCAATTAAAAATCCTCTGAGATGCATTTTTAAACTGCTCAAAACCTGCCAATTTACAATTTCCTGCCCCAAATTAAGTTTATTTTAACCTGAACTAATTTATGTTTTATGTGTCTGGGGAGTTTCTTTTCATGATGGATTGTGAATGTTGTTTTTGATCTTCCATAGAGCAGAGGGCAGTGTGGCTCTCCAGAACGGGGAAGGCGGTTGTGTGTGTGACCTTGTTATCTCTGTTCTCCGTTCTCTCTGCTCACTCCCATGTGCAGTGATGAGCTTATCGGCCGTCGGGCTCCCTGTAAACCATGGCAGGAGGTACCGGCCAGAGCTGCCACTTCCGCTTCCAGCCTTGAAATAATGAAATAAATATAAGCACCGTGCCAAGACAAAAGAAGGAAGTGGCCTGTCACCACTTCAGGAGCACCGTTGGAACGGCTTGAGAGATTGGACACCCCTGGAACCCCCACTCCCCTCTTTTCTGCAGTTATCTCTCAGACCGGGAATGGGTTCACTATTGAGGCCTTTTGGCAGGGTCAGGTGACCCAGTGGCGACACCTATTTCGTAATTCCTCAGTGAACGAGCTCTTCATGCAGCATGTGAGACACGTGCCGGCCAGCTGCAGGCTTCTTGCGAGCTTCATGTGGGTTGGTAGCACTTTAGCGCTATCATGGGGAGCTGTGACTCTATTTTTTTAGGAGTGTTGTGATAATGTGGTAATCTGGATGAGGGGTGAAAAGAATTTAAAACCACATAGGTTATGTGTCACTCTGTAAGTTGCTTTCAGATCAAAATATTACTAGCGGTAGCTTTGCAGCTAAAGGAGCTGTCTTCTTGGTTTTTTGGTGGTATAGCAGAGTACAAGTTTCCAAATCATGCCAGTTTGCATGAATTTAGATTGACTACAGATTAAGGCAGAAAAGTCTCTGTTTCCCAATTGCATTGTGTTTTTTACTTGCAGTCATTTCAAATCAAAACCCGGACTGGGAGTTTGTTTTCCGAGCCAGTGGGTGACCGCAGTGTTTCAAGCTTGCACTGAAATGTTCAGTTTCTACGCAGTTTCACCACCAGAGTCTGGATACCGAGGTGACGGTCCAGTTCTGTGTGTGCCGCCTCTGTGATTCCAACTCCTGTCTGCTAACTTGAGATTAGTTCGCCGCGTGCAGACTTCAGAGTGCTGCCACTGCCACTGCCAGCCTCTCCCAAAGCGTGTTTGTTCCACAGTCCTATGTACATGTTTTGGACCAAAGGTGAAAGTTGTTGTAGCCAGTACTTTAGCAGCTGGGATGCGTGAATGTATAAACTGAAAATCTTCTAACTGGGCAAATGCTCCAGGGACCAGGGTACATTCTATTGCCCTTGGGCGTCTTAAGGGAAACAAACCTAGAAAGAGTGCTGTTTTTCATCCTTATTTTACAGATTTCACGGGCTCAAAATGTGAACTTGAGACATTTAATGTTCCTTTGGGGGAGGCTATGGTTAACATCTGGGGCCCAAGCACTCATAACTCCTCATCGTCTGTGGAATTGACCCCAAACACCCTTGCTGCAGAACCACAAATTGGAGTGGTGTAGAAAAACCTGACGGGATTGGAGTTTTTTTTTTTCATGGTATTTGAAATGGTAGTCCCTGAGTCCCTTTAAAGTTTTGTTACCCATGAAGCTTAAATGTGTTTTTAAGTGAGTGGATTAGCCAACTCGTGGTCTTAAGAACAACACGTAGCAGTGGGAACCCAGATAAGACCCAATTAAAGCTGCCTTTAGCTCTAAATAAGCCTTTAATTTGGATTTGGACAGGACACGTGTGTGTGTGAGCGCAGTGAGAACTACCAGGGCCAGAGGATGCTCTTGGGTTTTAAGTGAGTGCAAGCTTTAGTGGCGATAAGCTCTTGCCTCTGTGAGCCTCTACACAGTGGTGTCTATGGTTGCTTGCATGATGCAACAAGGATTCAAGCAAAAGCATATTTCAAGGGATTGAAGTTGACTTTGCTTGTTTATGTGCCTGATGGAAACTGCTGTGTTTACTTTCTCATAAGCCTTTGCCGAAACCTGAATTTCGGAGACTATCTCTAAAGACAATTCTGATTATCAGTCAGTCCGGGACCTGTTTCATAAATGTTTAAAATGGTCTGGGGCCCGCATTTGCCACGTTCTGTCTTTATTCCTTCTCCAACATATGTACTGTAGCATACAGAAAACATTGTATTTCTACGCAACAACCTTGTTAAGGAATTTGGCTGAAATATAACTTTGGAATGACGGTAGCATTAGTCACCGTGGCTACTCTTGTGCTAACGTGAATAAACATGGGAAAATTGTGTTTCTGTTATGCTAGTTAACTAACGTGACATGTTAGCCGAATAACAGCGTTATAGTCATCTCAGTTGTGGATAATTTTTGGATGGCTGCATTTCTGTAACCAAAACACTCCCTGTTGTGACTGTACTATTTCACCACATTACTATGCGTGCAGTTACTGATACCGCTCTGCTCTGTCTTTCCTAAGGCAGTCCTAAAATCTTTGCAGTTCAACTAGATGGTTAACTCTTACCTACTATAAGGACACCCCGCTGAATGCGGATGAACTTTGACAGCTTGGCGAGTTTGTTTAAGACACTCGAGCTGTGTTATGTGTTATGTTGTGCACTATATCTTGCTGTTAGATTATTTTGTTTCCAGCTCTCTTCAAGGTCAAACTCTGATACCCCTTCTCTGTTTTGGAAACGTCACGTTTTGAAATGCAGACATAAGCAGCGTTCTGTTTGGTAGACTAAATCAAGGTAGTTTTGTGTCAGCTATGAGCTTTTGCCCAGTGAAGCGACATTCTTTAGTGTGCATGTGCCCTGTGTTCAATTCAGGGCACAGGTTGAATGTATTGAGTAGTGGTTAGGCCACTAGGGTTCACATTACTGATAGCGAGGTTGCTTGTGTCTTCTACAATGAAATCAAATCAACTCATTTTACGCCAATTCAGAAACTGAATCTGATTTTACTTTACTTTATATGATTTTGTTGTTTTGATCAACTCAAGAGGGTTTCATTTTGGTGTATCAATTCACTTTGCTCTGCTTGTATCTTAGTCCATGAGCTCCAATAGCATGTGGCATGATGTGACCGCGTCCTGTACAGGATTTGGGCTTGACGATACCGTTGTGTTCTGTTTTTGGTACGTCACAATAAAGTTAGATTCAAAAGTAGGTGACCCACAAAATGACATTTGGGCCATTTATAAAAAAATTTGGATCTTGACAGTGAGCCAGGAGCAGGCTTGCTTCTGTACAGTTTGTAGCATTTCCCGGCTCCCCTTCCGCTGTACAAACAAGAACGTGAGAGACGTGAGTGAGTGCATGAGTGAATGCTCCAGCAAATTGTTCAACCTTTCAGATTATGAATAATGCATTGAGCACGTTTTATATATAAAATAAATAAATAAATAAATAAATAAATGAAAACCACTTAACAACAAATAAGCATCACTTTTAAAGGGATTGGGGAAAAGGGATTTCAAAAATGGCAGCAGCTGTGACGATTAGAATAAATGCAAAAAGATTAGAAACAGATGGTTTAACTTCTTCAAAATTCGTAAAAAGCACAAAACAAAAAAACTAAAAGTGAAGTACATGGATGTAAATAAACGCAGTGTGGGAATTGTACGCGTGTCATTTTGTTGAGGCTGTCCATAGCCATCTACAGACGGACAGCGTAAACTCCAAAGCTTTCAGAGATGCCGTGGACCAGGCTTACACATTTATTCAAGCCGTGGTGAACCACACCCATTGTGTGCAAACAAAGTGTAAAATATCTTTTTTATTATTTTCTATGAGCGGAGCCATGCCTTCTGTGCACTCCAGTGGAGATCCATTACCTAAATTAGCATATGAATGAGGAGAGAGCAGGCACAAATTAGTGCCCTAGAAAGCACCCCCTGTTGACGGGGAAGAAAGGACCCCAGCGGCTCCCAAACCCAGCATCCCTATGCAGCCCAAATGGGGGAGGGGCGTCTGTCTCTAATTAAGCCATGACAATGACTGCTAAGGGGACCGTTTGTCTTCTGAAGCAGTGTCGTCATTGGGCTTGACCACTGTAAAATTTAATGGTTGACAATCTGGCTAGAGGTCCTTGAAACCTCTCTTGCCAGAGAGAATTTTAACACCAATTATTTTGATAGGGTTTTGTTAAGGGAAGTATCATTCCACTTTAGTTTTTATTTAATTTGTTTACCCCACCCCACCCCTCTCATTTCCATGCACCACTCTCCACATTATGCAATTTCCTTCATTGTGTCCTACCATGTGCCATGCTGGTAGGGTAGAAATGGATTCATGGTTGTGAACCACCCCACAGTCCCACCCTGAAATTGATTGCCAATACCAATTTATTTTACTGACACTAATGTCATAGAATCACAGCTATTGTCCTCCAGGTGTCACAGAAAATCTGTGGCCACTTGTTTCTCTTGTTGGGATCATATTGGGGCTGCTATGGGAGGTACTGGGGGTTGGAGATGTAGAGGGAGTAGGCTACAGTTGTCACCAGGAATTATGGGTGAGCATACTGTAAAGATGTTTTAACTCTGTCCCACTTTCCCTTTTGATATGAACGGGGTCCTCTATGGGACCAGGTAGTATGATGGAAGCTGTGTATTACAGAAAGTAGGCCTCGCTCTCTCCCTCCCCAGACCTGCTCACAATGAAGGAATATGTTATTCATGAAAAAATGAAAGGACGTCTTTCTTGCTTATTTATCCTCCCAGATATTGTGTTTGGCTCTCACTCCTTCCCCGCCTCTCTCTCCCTCCACAGTGGAGACCTTTAGAACAGCCCATAAGCTGTACTTTCTGACAGGCATTAGGCCCACTATAGATTCAGTTCAGGGTGTGTGAGATGTGATCGCTCTGGGTGGCCAGAACGACCTGCAAGGACTCTGGAACTTTCATTGCAGTCAGACTCGATTTGTCTTTTAGGATCTGTCATCCTCTCTCTCTCGAGAGCTCATCTTAACCCCGCCGTCCCTTGATCTGTGCTAAAGGTACACTCTCCCGTGCCCCCCAGCCAGTACAGTGTGGCATACTAGGTTACGCACAATGGTCATCTGTTTACAGGTTTACAACGTTTCAATACCCCTCAAGATGACCCATATCTCCTGTAGCTGACAGGCGTATTTGTGAGTTCTGAGTGCAGGCGAGAAGGAACTACATGAAATCATGCATTTCAAGCGGAGAGAAATGGCTGGTGGGAAAGTCATATACAGTGCCCTCCACAATTATTGGCACCCCTGGTAAAGATGAGTAAAAAGGGTAATAAAAAATTACCATTTGGTGAATTAGCTTACCGGTAATCTCACACTGAAAAAATGAGAAAAATGCAACTTTAAATTGAAGTAAATTTATTCTGAGAGAAAAAAATCCCTGATCAAGAAATAATTATAAAAAAAACAAAAAAAAACATGTGTGCCACAATTATTGACACCCCTGCATTTAATACTTTGTACAACCTCCCTTTGCCAATAAAACAGCAGTGAGTCTTCTCCCGTGACATCTAATAAGGTTGGAGAATACAGAGTAAGGAATCTGAGACCATTCCTTTTTACAGAATCTCTCCAGATCATCCAGAGTCCTAGGTCTTCTCTTGTGCACTCTCTTCTTCAGCTCAGCTCACAGGTTTTCAATGGGGTTTAGGTCAGGGGACTGAGATGGCCATGGCAGAAGCTTGATTTTGTGTTCAGTTAACCATTTTTGTGTTGATTTGGACATATGTTTTGGATCATTGTCCTGCTGGAAGATCCAACGACGACCCAGTTTTAGTTTCCTGGCAGAGGCAGCCATATTCAGATAAAACATGTCCTGGTATTTCATGGAGTTCATGATGCCATGTACCCTAACAAGGTTCCTAGGTAGGAAAAACAGTTCCACAGTATCACAAAACCTCCACCATACTTAACAGTGGGGATCAGGTTATTTTCGGTATAGCCATCCTTCTTTTTACGCCAAACCCACCTGGAGTGTTGGTTGCCGAAAAGCCTTTTTGTTTCATTTGACCATAGAACACGGTTCCAGTCAAAGTTCCAGTAGCCATGTTCCAGCAGTTCCAGGTGTTTGGAAAGCTAGGAAGGAAATGCTTTTTTCTGGCATGCCTTCCAAATAATTTAATTTGTTTACATTACAGGCATTTAGCAGATGCTCTTATCCAGAGCGACTTACACAACTTTTTAGCATTTTCCTTTACATATATTATTCATTTATACAGCTGGATATATACTGAAGCAATTCAGGTTAAGTACCTTGCTCAAGGGTACAACGGCAGTGTCCTACCTGGGAATCGAACCTGCAACCATTCAGTTACAAGGCCAGTTCCTTAACCATTATGTGTTGATGGCGCGGAGGTAACGTCTAATGGTAGTTTTGGAGACCTCTTTGGAGAATTTTCCAGCAGTGATCCTTGGGGATTTTTTTTTGCCTCTCTTACCACCATTACTCCTCACTGTGCGTGGGGGCAAAATCAAATCAAATATATATTTATTTATATAGCGCATATCACAACTAGTTATCACAATATGCTTCACAGAAAAACCCAGCCTAAACCCCCACAAGAGCAAGCCAAAGGCAACAGTGGCTAGGAAAAACTCCCTGTCCCAAAATAAACTTGGGTCCTCTTCCAGGCAAGTTTGTAACAGTTCCAGTTGCTTTTAACTTTTTAAGTATTGCCCTAACGGCAGCTATGGGCATTTTCAGGTGAGTAGCTATTTTTGTATAGCCATTCCCTGACTTATGAAGCTCAACATACGTTTCCCTCATTTGATTTGTGTGTTTTCTTATCTTTCCCATGTTGGTGTATGAATAAGGGAATATGGCCTCTGTGTCACCTCATATTTATACCCCAGTGAAACAGGAGGTTATGGATTACTGCTTGAAAGTTCCTAAACACTCTTATCAACTTAAAAAAGTAAAATATAAATGTAAAAAACACTTCAGTTACATTTTGTTCATAATATTTTTTATGGGTTTTGTTAAAAATAATTATTTCTTAATGAGGGATTTTTTTTTCTCAGAATAAATTTACTTCAATTAAAGGTTAAAAAATTGTTTCTCTTTTTTTCCAGTGTGAGATTAAGCTAATTCACCAAAAGGGGAATGTTTTATAACCCTTTTTACTCATCTTTTACCAGGGGTGCCAATAATTGTGGAGGGCACTGTATATAGGCCGACTCCATCTTTGGCTCAGTTCTAGGGACTCTTCTGCCTCCTTTTGAGTCAAAAAGGTTTGACCGTCCTAGCTTAGCAAAATAAATAAAATTAATTTACACTTCCTGTGGGACCTGTGGTAAGGTTCTCATTCATCCACGAGCTCTTTGATTGGCTGCTCAGTTGGAGAGCTTTGGCCTTCTGAGTGTTTTGATATTCAACTGTGCTGATTGTTGAATCCAAGACAGATTTACTTTCTTACTGACCTATATAATATCTATTTGAGTAGAGGACCCTCTACTATCACTCACTAGCTGCTGTCTTCCAGTCATTTCTCTGCAAAAGGGAGCATGAGAGGGATACAGAAAGACATAAAAAAGAGTGTGAGGGAAGACCCTTAAGTACAGCAGTGCATTCTTTTGGTGTATGTTTTGGGACTGGTCAGTAAGAGGGGATGGTTACAGCATAGCTTGGGTTTGTGATGGATTGGGAGGAGTTGTTCCCCCCCCCAATTGTGGACGAGTGTCATTGGTATCGAAGGCCACAGAGAGCTGTAGCATGCCAAGTCACCTAGCCTGTCGGAGAGCACCGCTAAACGTAAATGCTTATGTGAGATCGGCATCCTACCAGACTCATCCTACAGGGCCGGAAGCAGATGGCATTACCGGCAAATCGTTCCTGGAGTGTCACCGCAGGAATAATTACACCCTTCCCGCTTTCGGAGAGTTTTGTCACTCTCTATTTTAGGAGCTTGTGGGCTTCCTCCTTAAAAAGATCAGTCCAAACAGGGACATCAGTGTTACTGTGCAAAACAGAGGGACACATTGGCTGTTGAAAGGGATTCTCCCAATATTTGCAGGACGTCCGAAAATGACCCCGCTTCATGTCTTTTATTTCGCACAAAGGGAGCTTTATCCAGGATGGCAAAGAGGTGAAGAGGAGGAGTTTTCTTGTCAGTGCTGTTCCTTATCGTGTTCGATTTGTGACTGTGCCTGTCAGTCAGGTTTTTATCATGAGTTTATCAGCTGTTGGCTCTTCTAACCTAATTTTTTGACATTCTGATAGTAAAAAAACTAAACAAAACACATTTTTACTTGGGTTCACAGGCGCAAAGGTCACAGTGACAGTCTGGGGTTGGGGTTGGGGTTGGGGGGGGGGGCGGTCAGACACCGAAAATGTTGACCCTCAAATTCCAATGACCCGACGCAAGCACGTTGTCACCAGCTGCAGCATTTTATTCCACTCTCTCTTTCAAGCTGCGGAATTCATCCGCATGTGCTGCATCAAGTCAAACGCGCTCGACGTGTCCACAAGAGTATTTGTGAGATTCCGTTTTTTCAGTTACAGGCTTATGTCTGCTCAATCAGTCTCCTGTCCAGAGTTCAGTTAATTCCATTTCCCTTCATTCAATTCTGGATATTCATTTCAATTAAAGTCCTGAATTGACTGAGTTGAAATCAAATTGACCCCCAACTCTACTACGGACATCTCCAATTGCACCAGTCTATATCGGGGCTAATCGATTCATTGCCAGCCCCAACGGAAGGGTAGGGGTATACAATTATACGGTTCCACGAATAAATGGAATTAGCTTTTTGAGAAGGGTGTTTTCCATTCTGGCTCGGCAGAGATTGTACGCAGCTACTTACCGTAGTGTGTTTGCAAGTGGAAAGCGTTCCACAAAGCAGCCAAAATTGTACCTATTGGCTCTATAAAGGGGATGGGTACGCCTGCGCCCTTTGGTTTGGTTCTTTGGAGCTCAGTTTTGATATTTATGGTCATATTTCACAAGCCGACTGAGTGGGGGAAAAGTAAGGCTGAGTTTCAATTCCTTCCATCTTGATATTGTACCACCTGATAAGGTAATATCTTCTCATTCGCCAGTGATGCAGAAGCAGAGGCGTAGGAGGTGCTATTCTAGGTGTTATTAGGTAAGGCTTCCTAGGTAATGCCATTCATTCAATGTTTTGCAAGAATTATTGAGAGATACTCCAGACATATGCATACATAGACATGTATGTATGTAGCTTCATCTATGGAATGGATTTGGCGAATGAATGAATAAGCTATTCTATAGTTCTGATAGCAACTGAATGGGAATCTAGGCCACAGGTTGTGTCTGTGAACTCCAGGCTGGATATTTCCCGAAAGAGAACAAAGCCATCTTTCCCCACTTGGAGCTGTAGAGAAAGTGATGTTCCACAAAGTGGCTGCAAATTTATTCTGTCTTCGGCGAGGAAAAGGCCTGTCTTTGCTCACCGCTGTTGTACAAAGTCACAAGTGTGGTGGCCAAGAGGGTGGTTATGGCTCCTCCCAATCACAAATCCTTCCCGCCATTTGAAAAAGGGCCCATCTTTCTTACAAACCAGGATTCTGCATGTCTGCTGGAGCCTTTGATTCCGCTATCAATCCCCTGGAGTCTGACTGTACACGGAAGGAAGGACAGGTTTTATTCTGGGAAAGAGAATAAATATTTTTTTTGAAAACTGGAACAAACTGGAACAGAATCCAGAGTCCCTCCTGGTGAAATGGAGGGTTTTTAAAATCACAAGTCTTTAGTGGCATCATGGGAAGATTGTGTGATGTAAACGGACTAATTACAGCACTAATTACAAGGCGAGGAACTAGTGAGAAGAGCAAGGAGATCCCTTGTAGCTAATTTGAATAGCTGCATATGACAGAGAGGTGGATATTTTTGGATGGGACGGAGGCCCACTTGGGACACTGCAGCTTGATCCTCCCTTTTCTGTTTCCCTTTGCGTTCGATGAGGCTCTTCTCCTGAATCACTGAATCAGTGACAGGCCTTGAGGCACAGTACAGCTCAAATGGCGGCGAGAGCACTGCCATTGTACCCTGCCTCAGAAAAAGCAAATACGCCCCCAGTAAAAAGATTTAGGGGTTTGATGGGTGATGAGTGTCAGCCTCTGTAGAAGAAAAGGCAGGGTGGTGGAAGACTGGTGCCCATCGCTGGAGATGATCAAATTTGGAGGCGTAAGCTTGCCACTTCCGGGATGTGAGTGGCTTAGGGGTAGCCCTGCCACTAAACACACCACCCACTGCTGTGATGGATTGGACCGGACTAGACCAGACCAGGTCAGTAACAGCTGATCGGGGGAGGGACACTTGTTACTCTGGGCAGGATTTCATCAAGCAACAAGAAGCATTTGGGGAATTTGTTTTTTACACCGCTGGCAATGCCCCATGATGACACAAGCAGGAGTGAAATGCTTGCTGTTTAAAACAGGGATGGGCCCCCCTGCAGTTGTTGTGAAGCGTGTTTCATACATGTATATGATTACTGAGCTGCCATTGGAATTTCATCTGTCTCCTGAGTCCTGACACCACTCCCCCTCCTAAAAAAATCTAAAATCAAAATGGTAATTAATCAAAAGCAAATTCCCCTTTCAACTTTACAATGAAGATTTGCACGGTGTCCTCTGAACTCTTTACTCGTGGTTTAAGTAAAAATTGACGGTGGTATTTTTTTGAAGTTGGTTTTAGCCATTAACAAGAAATTGAATATGAGAAGAAGTCACTGGAAGAAGAGGAGACGAATCAGCTGTTCTGTCGCAGCTGGTGGGCCTTTCCCGCCTTTACCCTGCTCTCAAGCTGCTCATTTAAGCTGCACATTCAGTCTGTAAACCCTACTAAGCGGGCTGTGTGTTTGGCATTACTGAAGAGAACAAAGAAATGGAAAACAGATAAGTCTACAAGGGGGCTTTTGAGTGCTCTGGAAGGGAAGCTGAGATGCCCCTATTTTTTCTGTTCCGCTGGGCTTATCTCTGCAAGGCCGTCACTGTCAACACAGTATCGTTCTGCATCACAAACTTGACATTGATGTATCCTTCAAACACATGAGCAGGCTCTGCAAAGTCTACACACACACACACACACACACACACACACACACACACACACATGCAGGCATGCATGTAAACACAGACTTACAACTACAAACAGACAATTCGACAAAATTCTTGCGGGTTACTGAGAATTTCAAAAGGCCAATCTATTTTCAGCAATCTATTTTTGCTGATGTTTTTATTGTTATTTTGCGCGTCTTGTTTTATTCTGCATAATTGCAAAGCACTTTGTAACATTGTTTTTGAAGGATGCTATATAAATTAAGTTATTATTATTATTATTTCTAACAATATTCAGAACAAAATTAGTCTGTCATGTGATTGTACATTTTGGCTGATAACATTTTGTTGAAAACTCTCAGGGTTTCAAAAAAGAGTTTCAAAATGTTACCGGCCTCTAAAGGGTTAAAGTATTTCAAATCGTATTTTACCCAGATCTAACACTCGCACACAGACACACACACACATACAGCGACGGACTCTCTGAGTGAGAACCGTACAGAGAAAACGGAGAAACGCACACAAATGCAGAACGACAGAGACGCACACACAGACACTCATCGCAAGGCGACACAGTTCTTCCCCCCCCCCCCCGCTCATCCCCTGACAAGCTCCAAAACAGACAGGCACACCAGCTGAAAAGCGGTGAGGAGTGGGTGGAGTCTTCACTCTGGCTGCATCCTATGAGACGCAGGGTGTTGAAAAGGGGCGGGGCCAGGAGGGAGTGGACTGCCTCACGGCAGGAACATCTGAGCCTTTTTCTCTACAGCCGCAATGTGCTGCGAATCGGTGCAGGAGCGGCCTTTTGTTTCGGGAAATTCTGAATCTGCCGGGACCAAGAGGGGAATCTTACACACGTGCCCGGCTTCCCCTGCCAGCTGAAAACAAAGGATACATCAGGCCTGAAGCTGGAGCCTTTGGACGTAGACAGAGACCTTTTATTTTTTTTACCTGGTCGGATTCATTACCGTCGGGAGATGTGAGCTCTTCCGCTCTGTCCTCTACACACAGGCTGCTGTATCTCCCGTCTGTTTTCCCTGCTCTAGAAAAGAGGATTTTGTACGAGATGCACAAATCTCTCACCTTGTCGTGAAAGGTATGTTCCCACAAAGGGCTTATTTTCACATACAACCATATAGATATGGGGGCATTACTTCTTAAAGATCTTTTTGATATCTCTTTTTTAAAGATCTTAAAATGGAATCTTTGTGACCTGTGTGACATATCAAGGCCAAAGCAAATGACTTATTTCAGTTCCGTAGGCAGCAGGGCCAGATGTACTGACCTTATTCCTGTGTGGGTAAGCTTTGGTTGACCTATGACCCCTGCGTGTGTGCTTTTTCCCCAGGGGTACGTGTTTACCATATGCCTTGATGTGCTTTGGGAAGGGGGTGGAGGGTGTGTGATGCCCAACTGTTTTACATGGCCAGAGAGAAAGCCAATCTGCTGGGCTTTATCTCCCTGGTCTGGTGCTCTCTGGCAGTAAAAGCTCTGATTAGGAAAGGCTGTCACACTAATAGGGAAATGTAACCTAATGTATGCATGGAGAACTGCCCACTGTCTGTGGCTAACCTCTGCTGATGTATGCTCTTTTTAAACTGCGCCCTATTGATATAACAGGACTTCAATGGCAGCAGAAACATTTTGTAGGCTTTAAAAAAAATTATTTATAATCGCGTTCTACTATAGTTAGTGGAGATGGAGCGAGGGGAAAGGACTCTCGTAGCGTGAGATGGTACTTGATGCTCGGTCATGCAGTATTATTTCTGTGGCACCTTTGGACTTTTGGAATTGTGTAGCAAAATGGACGCTTGTTTCTGTGCAGGAATACTGCTGTTTATTCTGGGACAGGACAGCACAAATATGCAGTGGAGAGTCACTGTTAAACCCATGTAGCGTCTCTCCCTCTTTTTCTTTATTTTTTTTGCTGTCTTTCCCTCCCTCTCTTTCTGTCTCTTTGTTTCTTTCTGCCTCTCTCCATCTCTCGTTCACCATAGAAAACGTTTCCAGACATATTTGGCACATTTTTTAGCATGGTAAGCCCCTTAGTGATAAGCTTGGTAAGTGATCGTGTTTCATGCTGTTCCCGAGCTCCAAGGTGGATGCCCTGCTTTCTGCGATGCAGCTGTTTGGTGGATTAATAATGTAATTCATTGTAATATATTACAGTGTAAATTAATGGACCCTGCGCTGACTTGACCTGACTGCTAACCAAGCAGGGAGAGAAATAGGACAGCAGAAGTGACAGCTCATTCGGAACTGACCTCGGATCAGTGACTTCGCATACAGTTAGCGGGGGGGACTTTGATCCTCCCCCGCTTGGACTTCTGCACGGTCCAATAAAAATCGGACCAAATACGGTCATCTTGTCAGCCCTTCCCCAGTGGTGGGGACAAATGTTACGGAAGCGGAGTTTGGGGATAGCAGAGAGACTTGGGGATAGCAGAGAGACTTGGGGTCATTGAGGGGTTTGGGGGTAGAGTGACAGAATATCAGAGGTGAACAGTGAACAGATGGGAGGTAGTGTTTTAAACTGGTCCAGTATTTTAATATTGCATCCTACATCCACAGGCCTGTCAGATTATCTCATTTCCAGGAAGACGTGTGTGTGCATGCATGCAAACGTTAGCCTGAGCTGCTGCAGATAGTGCTCTCCTCATCTCACACCAGAGAAAAGGAGGCAGCTCCTCTTATCTGTGGAAAAAAGCCAACGCTATGCAGGTCTGTCAGAGGCCATTTTTAATTTAAGATTTACAGCGTTTTCCAAACGGCAATTTCGAATCGGTATAGTTTTACACAGGTATTATCTTATTTCACCATATAGATGGCTCAAGCAGTGTTTGGGGGCTGAGAGATCGCTGTGATTTACAGACGCTGGTGGGTTGTGCTTTAAGCAAGTGTGATTGTTAATCAGGTGGCAGTGTTTTCTCTCATTGGTCAATGTTTGTGTCAATGTCGAGGTCAGGGTCTTCCACCACTCTAAATGAAGGATTGGTTGTCTGCAGAGGACGAGGATTACTGGTGTCAAGTAGGCTGTCCTCAAGATTTTTAATGGTGATTAAAAGAAATGAATTAACCACTTCCCAAAAAAAATAAAAAAAATAAACCAAATGAATGAAACGGTTAGCAATGGAACGGTGACTGATTCTGTGGCATGTGGCACGCCTTGGCATCGTTGCTAATAGCAGCAGGAACTACACTTCCACGGCCTACATCCAGCGGGGGTTCCCATGGTAACGAGAGTGAAGGGCTTTACCGCTGTGTCTCTGAAACCTTCAAGGAGTGTGTAAAGTCAGACCCTTCCACGACCGTATGCTAGCGCACCAAAGCCCTAAAGCCCACAGGAACTAGCATGCCTGCGCTGAAATGCTAACGGTCGCTCAGGCTGCAGACGAGATGGCGCAGGAGGCCAGGCGGACGCCCCGCTGCAGAGCAAGGTCACAGCACAGCTCATTTGGGAGTGCAGGGCCACTCTAATTGTTATCATTATAGACAACCTTTGTGTACGTCCACCTAAACGCTTTCCCTGGGGCTAATTTTTAAAGACGTGGATTCCCATGAATTTAAAACTGTGAGGAAAACTACCAATCAATGTGTTTCACTGAACTGCACGTAGTCCAACGGCTGTGGACGTTGCTGCAAGCATACTTCGTAAGATGATATGGGAAGCTTGTGTGGAAAACATGTGAAAAATATGAGCAGAGGAGAAATCATTGTAGAATTTATTTGACATTTTATTTTTGCAGTGTTTCATTTTCAGATATTTTATTACTCTGAATACCCCCCCTTCCCCATGAAAATGGTGGTACGTTACTCCCTCCCCCAACACTTTTATGACCTGTCAGCAGACCCTCGCTGTCAGGATCCCCTCTCCCACTGTTATAGTGCTGAAGATATGGAACTGGTTTCTTGGTCACATAGTTTGTTCTAAGCAGAAAGCACAGTGGGTGTTCATTATTTAGTAACGCTTGTTTTGTATGTCCTTTAATGAAGGACACTCAGTGTAATGCGTTAGGCCTGATCCCCACCCCCTCCATTTTCAGCCACATAGGGCCTGATTTACTAAGACCTTTATCGGGTGCAAACCCATTCAGCACACACAAAACCAATAACATGACCAATGATTGGTGCAAAACTAATTCCACGACCAATCATTGGTCATGTTATTGGTTTTGCGTGTGCTAAATGTTTTTTGCAGCCGCTAAAGGTCTTCGTAAATCAGGCCCATAGAGTCTAAGTAATATTTACACTGAGTTACTGTAAGCCTGATTTTACCCTTGCTGTCTGGTGTGTGAGCAGTGTCCTGAAAGTTTTATCCACTGTGGTAAAAAAGCGGAACTAACTTTATTTTCTTGGTGTACTCCTCTAATGATCTGACAGCACCTGGGGCAGTTATGGTACCCGTAGCTCTCCCCCACCTTAATCACGCTCACACTTTCTGAAAGGGACTTTTGTACATAGCTAGGGGGAGGGGTTAAATATCTTTAAAACATTTACCCAGACTGTGTGTAATCCATGGCGTGTTTCAGACATCGTCGTGGTTTTGAGAGTGTAGGCTGCACTGCCAACGAATCTGGCCAGGTTTGGTCACCGAACCCTGCGGCCCGCTGCTGACCGCTGCTTATGACAGTGGTACACGGTTCCGTTTCAAACCGGTTTCAAAACACGTACCAGTTTAAAATTTTCACGATGAGCATTTGCGGCTACAGCCACACCTGGATGAGTTTGGATATTTGACAAAAAGCTAAAAAATCACGGGGCTTGTTGTGTGGTAAAAGCCAGGTTGTTTTTGCTTGAGCGTTTAGTCATGGGTCGTTGACTTGATGTGTGCTTTAAACGTCCGCACAGTTTCCCTGGGGCTGTTTTTTCAAGTACTAAAAGTTTTTCCAGGAAGTTAAAAATGAATTTTGAGGTCACAACAGATATACAAGTTAAATCATAATTGTAAATCACGGATAAGTTCTGTGCCTTGGAAGTTTTTCAGATATTTGTGCTGCACTGCTGAATACGTCTTAAAGCACTTTGGGAGCTCGCTCAGCATTATGTGTGGAGGAAGATTGTCTCTATGAAAGCTGACATAGTGCCCCCGTGCAACTCAACCTTTTTTATAAACAAAGCATTTATAAAACATCAATCTTTGTCAGCATTAAAAATAATCTTATTGTTGGAGGCGGGTGAGGTTGTTGCATGGATTTGGAGTTTCAAGTGTAGATATGAGAACAGGTTATTCATAAGTATGCATACTCATACAGCGCAATTCATAACTATTGTTGTTTATTCAAACTGATATTCAGACTGACTTTCATGACATTTTGACTTAAGCAGAGGGTTTTTCTTGAAGGAACAGCACTGAAAAGTCTCAAAAGGAGAGTGCTAGGAAAGGAGGAAGATGGGTGATGGAAATGTAATGGGTCTTATGATGTGTGAACCCCCCCCCCCCCCCCCCACTCTTCAGCTCCCCCTCATTTTTCCCCCTGGTGAGTCAGACCTGCCACCAGTGATAAACGGCCGTGCGCGTCACCTCTTGTTCCACAACGTGAGACCGAAACGTGAGCACCCATCCACGGACGCGCTGCATTCTCCTCCGTTTTCCAGGCGAAAGGTTGTCGGCGGGTCGGCGGGTCAGCGTCAGCCCGTAGTGTTGAGCACTCGGTTTGGTCTATCTCCGACAGTGGAACAGGGGCAGGCAGAGGGGACGGTGTGGGCTGACTTGGTTTGTGCTGGCGATTAGAAGTGTGGGCTAGTCTTCAGTTAGGCCAAGTCTGGGTGAGGGGGTGGATTGAGTCACAGGTGAATGCAACAGACGTCAAACTGAAGAAGCCTGAATAATCCCACACACACTGTCTAGCTCTCCTGTGTCTCTCTCTTTCTCTCGCTTCTATCGCTCCGTCTGTCTCTCTCGTACACAGGCCCCTGCACTCGATGATTAATAATGATGATAAACTGCTGTGAGCCCTCTTTTAATTAAAACATTTTTTTTCTATTATTGTTGCTATTATAATAATGGAAACAAGCTTTTCCCAGCTGCTCTTTGTGGCATTGCAGGATTTGACCGGACTTTGTCTACATGGTTTAGCGTGTGATTCCAGGACATGGGAATAGATTTCATTGTGGAGGGGAGAGAGAGGCGTAGAAGGGATCCGCAGATTGCCGAGGGATTGCAGTTCATCCGTGTGAAAAGGGCTCCGCTCCCATTGCTGACCTCACCCTGGGGGCGATGGTTCATCTCCAGGACGCCAAACAGTCCGAGGGGGCCCTAAACTCTCTCAACCACTCGCTCTTGGCCCACCATGTCTAGGGGTGTGTTAAAATTCCGAAGGCAGAGCCAGGGTGTGCAATTTCACCTTGTGCGTTCCGAATAAAAATGAGCAAAAGAGCCAACGACCCTATGTGACACGGTTAGTGTGATGTGCAGTGTAGTTTCATCGCAGGCCATCGGGGGCAGATCGTGCCGGCGGGGTGGGGGGGAGGGGCCCAGTCACCCACCTTTTTGAAGTGAACTCCCTCCACCTGGTTTTGCGTCACAGTAACTGCATCGTTTGCATTTATTTGTGGATTTTTGACACAATCCTCACAGCAAGATGTGCAAAGAAATCCACAAATGGGTTTAACTGAGTCTACTCCAGCCAGTCAGTGAGTCTACCCCAATCTTCAAAAAATAGTTTTGTTTACGTTTATCATTAGTAGACTTTAACGGAGTCTACTCCAGCCTTCCAATTTGTGGAAGGTTCATCCTATTTATTTGTTTATTTTTGAGATAATAATACCTCCGGCCATGCTGAATAAACCACAAGGGAGCATTTGCTGATTTGCGGGTATTATTTTTTCCCCATTGTGTACATATTTTAGGAAGCATGCACAGGTTCACTTAAAGCATTAAATAAATCTTCAAAAAATAGTTGTGTGTACATTTATCATTAGTAGACTTTAACCGAGTCTACTCCAGCCTTCAAATTTGTGGAAGGTTCATCCTATTTATTTGTTTATTTTTGAGATAATAATACACCATGTTCAAAGCATTCAGCTTTTTTTTTAAGCCTACACAGGTTCACTTAGAGCAGCGGTGCCCAATCATGTGCCACGGAGAGCAGAGAGTTTGCAGCTTGTCTTTCCAACCAATCACTACGCCTGCTGATTTCACTAATTAACACACCTTCAACCAGAGAGGAGGGAACTCATTAGTGAAATCAGCAGGTGTAGTGATTGGTTGGAATGAAAACCTGCATACTCTCGGCCCTCCGTGGCACATGATTGGGCACCACTGACTTAAAGCATTAAATAAAACTTAGTTTTGTGTACGTTTATCATTAAATAGATAGGTCTGTGTGTTTTCTAAGCCTATCATCACAAAGTGAAAACGGCTGCAGTACAATATGTTTTGCGTAATACAATATTTGCTTTGGGGTTGATTTTTGCCAGAAGAAATTTTGTAAATACCTCCCAAAATTATTTGCTAACAGTGCTAAAAAGACTTTTATGCTCTTGGGTCTGTGAAGTGCATGTTTTACTGTAAGTAGGCATGTTTTTCTTGGCTAGTGCAGACCAGTGTATGGAATGTAGAAGCTGTATTTTATGCCAAGATACTGCTAGATCAATGAGATTCTAAGAAGAAATATGCTCTTCTAGGTTTGATAAAAATATATATTTTATGTTAAAGGGGTGTGTGCCCTTGACCCTACACATCTGAGCAAAAACCTTTAGCAAAGTTTGGCATCTTGGTAAAGACACACACGATCATAATATGCAAAATGTAGATTAAATGCGGAATAGTTAGGCCTAAATGTCAGTATTTCTTCCTGTCAGTGATTTCCTTGTCTTTCCATGCTGTATTCCTGTATGTAAATGTGAAAATGTGAAATGTATTTGTAAATGTTTTTAAAAGATAATATGAGCAACCACTGTGATTTAAATACCCCCCCCCCCCTGTCCTACATTAAGTGTTTTAGTGCTTTTGCATTACACATAAGGTCACACATGAGTATTAGGATCAGAGAGACAGTGAGCAGTGTATGGAACTTGGGGTCGTGCCCCCCCGGACGGTCCCTCCCCGGCTGGTCATTCCCTGACACAGACGGGCTCCCAGACTCTCTACAGCCTCTGTACGTGGCTGCAGTCCTTTCCAGAGTGGCGTTAGATGCACACCGCTGAACGAAGAAGACGGGCAGAAGCATTTCCGTCTCTTAATCACGGGTGTAAGAGTGCCAGTCCACCCCAGTCGCCCCCCAACCCTTTCCAACACATCTCCCGCACAGAGTCTCCCTAAGCCCTCTTCATCCTCGTCGTCATCGAGCGAGATATTCACACAGCGCTTGGTCTTCGCCGCGAGCAGACTGCAGTGGAGGAAAGGGCTGTAATAATTTAGAGCTGAGTTTGCCACTGTAAGCAAAACGAATGATTGCTCCTCTATGAGACATAACGCCATATAGCCGTGTTTGATACACAGAGAGTGGGGAGGGCGGGAGGGAGGGAGGGAGTGAGATGGAGAGGAAAAGGAGGTCAAGGAAAAGTGCCTGCGTGTGAGCGAGGGAGAGAAAGGGAGAGGGAGAGAGAGAGAGAAGAGAGCCCCCAAATGTGCGACAGAATCTGCAGTGTCCATGGTCAGAAGAAGGTGATTTCTTTCCGTGGCTTTAGATTCACCACGGATGAGGGGCTGCCGTGTGCTCGTGTGAATGCATGTTCGTGTACATTATTTTTCTTTGGATTTTGGTCTGTACCGCGGCGCAGCTTGTTTCTGACTGCCCCCTTGGGGTAAGCCGCACTGCCATAGTCGTAAGGGTCAGCCAAGATTAACCACCAACAGAGCTGCAGGTGAGCTTGCTGCAAGAGAAGGCTGTCCGGCTGCGTTGTGTGAATTAGATCAATCTGCACAAGATGTATTGGGTATTTCTCCAAATCCGATGGATCGCGGGTAGGATATAACTTGGTTCTGTTCCACCAAGTCTGACTGCCTTTAAATATTGTTGAGGAGAGGAAATTTGTGGAGGGGAGGGGGGTGGTACTGAGAGGTACTGGTGTGTGGTGAGAGTTCTGGCACAAAATGGCTGCTGTGCATCACCCAGGTGGCTGCTACACATTGATGGTGGTTGAGGTGAGTTTCCCCTTCATCACTGTGAAGTGATTTGTGTGTGAAAAAAGTACTAAATGTAAGGTATTATTATTATTATTAGGACAGCCAGATATGCCTAAAGACTGCCACCTGATTCTTTGTGATGTTTGACTCTGGAAACCCATGTTTTTTTTAATAAACTGGTGATGAATAGATTATGCATGACGATGAAATGTTCATAAATAATACAGTTTTAGGATGTCTGGCAATGTCACTCATTTCAAGTAATTGATTGTTAATGTGGCTTTGTTGGTTTTTCCATTATTCAAAGTTCATGTTTTATAGGGTGAAGGCAGAAAGTGGGTATCTTGGGCTGAAAGGGGGTGAAGAGATCGAGAAGCTGGTAGGGGCAGCTGGGAATTCTGAGACGGTGGCAGAAAGTTGGGGGGGGGTGGGGGGGTTAAGGGTTTGACTTGGCTCCTGCAGCGTGGACTGTTGAAAAAGTCATGCCAACCCCAGCTGCCCCAGGGAGGTTAGACTCATCTGCTAACCATCCCCCTTTCATCCTCCCATAAAAACATTTTCAGTTCTCTTATTGTCTTGCAGTTCAGATCGAGTTTCTTAGTCTCTGGGGGATTAAGGCTCAGCAGTGGGCCTTCAGTTGGGGAGGGGGGGGGGGTCTACTGACCCATGGCCCCAGGCTTTGCTTGGGCCTATTCTGTGTCAATCACTCTGCACAGGTGTCTTAATTATTCACAAGTGCAGTTGGCCTATATTATTATGTTGTCATGCCATACACTGCCCCTACATAAAGACTGGTTACGTTATGAACATAAACGGACTACGCACATATCAAGTGTGGTTTGGAACAGGACTAGGTGTATGCTGTACAATTGAAACTGGTACCCAATATGTAATTATGGGGAGATGGTTGTTTGATTATTTTTAAATTGACTGACCTGAAGGGTAAATGGTAACTGGCCCCCAACCATACATCCTTTTTTTCGCTTTACTTTTCATAGTTTTGTTTCAACAAATAAGGATTATTCATCAAACTGAATAGTCAAAGCACTAACAAATTGCACAGCAGGTATTGCCTTGTGTAGTCCAAGAAGCAATACAGGGAACTTTGGTCATCTGACTGATCTGAATGACTTTTGACTCCCTCCAGTTTCACAAACAGCATTAAACCGACTGCATGCGCATATATTGTTATTTTGCGCCAAATGTTTTGTTTGACCCTAACCAGAAATATGTAAAGCATGCGCAAACTGAGAATGGCAAGTGGTCCAGTGTGTTTACCCAGCATGCATCGCTGTGGGATGCGACCTGTGGTCTTGGTCTCAGAGGGGGGGGATTGTGGGTATTTAGACCCCATCACGCACACACATTTAAGATGAGTTTTTTCCCCCCTCGTGACTTTTTGAGACCGTATGGGATGTGCCTAAAGCTCAGGCGTGGCAGGTTCTTCCAGTCAAACGTTCCTGCAGAACTGGGTCAAAACTGCCAAAACATCAAGAAAACACGTTTCCGCCATTAACCGTTCAGGCTGTAGGGTAAAGAATAATACTTTCAGGTAAATGTAACGTGGACTTTCATATAACTTTGAAGTATGCTGAGCGCAGATGCCTCTGCCTGCAGATCTCTTACTTGCATTTGTACACAACTTAATACAATATAGTTTAACTGGATAGACAAATGTATCTCCGATAATATACACTGAGATAGACGCCATATATAAGACTAAAACCGATGCCTTTTGGACATTGGTTTCTGGAAATGTTAGACTTCCTATAGAGAAAATGGTCTTTCAGTCTCTCTTAATGAACGATAATAGATGCTGTTCTCTGTTACCCAGTTAGTTTCAAACCAGGTGCATTCTGGCCCCAAAGGATTCACAGTACAGCGTGTTTTAGAGAAGTCTTCTAATTAGGACACCACAGGTCTGTTTGTAATATCAAGCACCATATAAACCCGTCGGGTAGGCCACAAAGCCCTACACACAGCAGCTGTAGACATCTGATCCACGCTGCTCATTTATTTTTTACAAGGCCACTTCTGATGGCTTTCGGCGTGACGTCCGAGTACGCTGTCCTGCAAATGGCCCGTCTCAAATGTCTGCCTGCTGGCATCGCGCCACGGTGGCCCTTATTCCCAGAGCCAACAAGTTATTATTCATCGTGTTATTCATCTGGAGGAACATTAAAGCATTCACGTTTCCTGTTTTTAATACAGAAAGCAAGCGCAGTACAATACAGCTTTTATCATACGACTACCTTAAGAGGCAACAAAGAGTCATCCTATCTAGCTAATGCAAAGTCCTGAATGTAGGCGCTCTCCGCAATGAATCATGTGCATAACACAATCGTTGGCTCTCAGTGCAGCTGCAGAAATGGCGGACTAACGTGCGGCCAAGCCTTAATTCAGCTGTACTTTGTTTGAACGTACTCGTTGTAAAATGAGTTAGCAGCATGAACGAGGAACTCCCCCCTCATTAAATATTTAAAAATGCCGGGAACAGTAGAACCGACACAGGAAACCAGGCAACAGACAACGCGACAGATGACCGCGTCCAGTTATCGACTGAGCTTCGACGAGAGGGAAAATGTTTTAGTGTCAAATCTGGGCTTTGACCAGAAAGTCACCCATTCCGTAAATCTGTGTGAAGTCGCTCTGGATGAGAGCGGCCCGCCGAGGAAATGAAAAGGAGGGAAGAAAAATAACATTAAATCTCCTGTACCTCGGCTCGTCTGCGTGACTGCGTCACAGGCAGGCTGAGGCCTTTTAGAACAAGCCGCTTTGAATGAGAGTAACTGTGTCCTGTTCCCTGTGTCACTCTGAAGCAGTAAGCAAACTTCAGTCAAAGCCAGTGTTCCAGAGCGCCTGTTATGCAATAGACATTTCTGGGGTTTTGCATATCATTTTTGCATGTATTAAAGTTGCCTAAAGTATTGTATTAATGTATGTATTAATGTAAGCATGTATTAAAGGCCTCTGCGCTTCTCCCAAAACACTGTTAGACTTGTTATTGTGTAGATATTGATTAATGTAAATGCAAGCAGCGATCGAACTGAAATGAGCAGTAATTTGTCTTGCGATCGACCTGTGGTTGGTTCTGCAGGGCTGGCTGTTCTGTCTGTTCTTGTCTCTGACCCAGTTTTTCTGTCACCGGTACTCCGGATTTATAACCGCCTGTTCTCATTGTGCCACGGCTGACCTACCTAGCTCTGTACCCATCTACCTGTCAACAGTATCTACTCCTCTCTCTCGTGCAGTTTATTTAAGGGTGGGATGACACAAATAGGAGGTGAAGAGACTGGGTTACTTTGAAAATGTTGCTCTCTATGTCTCTTTCTCCAGCCCCATCTCCCTCTCCCTTTCTCACATAGAAAGTATTATTTTGAATGTTGGTACTGAATAGATTTTATAGTATGTCTTATTGCCTTTTCTGGAATTTTAGGCTACTGTACGGTGAAAAAGTGTTTTAGTCTTGTAATGAGACTGAAATTTTTTTATTTCTCTCAAGTAGAAAATATTAGCTTTAAGTTACTGTGCATAACAAGTGAAATGTTCCTACCCCATTAGCAAATCTTGAAAAGAGTGAAACCATCTCACCTCATTGCCAATAGACATAAGTTTCAAAGTCTAAATATAAGACAAATACTTGTTGAGTGACTTATTTTTTTTGTTTTGTTTTTGCAGAATGCCTTCTTGTTACAGTTAACTAATCCCTCGCTCTTTCTCTGTCCTCCATCAGGGATCTATAGCAGACGCGAGGACCCAAGGCCACGCCTGGCCAACAGCAGCCATGGCCCCCCGCAAGCGCAGTGCCCGGGGTGTCTCCTTCTTCTTCTGCTGTTTCCACAGCAACGACCACCCGGAGATCACTTACCGCTTACGCCAGGACAGCGACTATGCCCTGCAGTGCATGGAACCCTCCCTGCCCATACCCACAGAAGATGAGCTGGACGCCATGTTCTCCGAGCTCGTGGTACGTCCAGCTTTTGGACTGAGAGCATTTGCCTTGAGAGTAGCAATGGGCTTAAGGTCTTTAAAGTTTAAACCCTTGAGGAAGGTACCAAACCTAAAGTGTGCCTCCAGCCACAAAAATATGAAAGATGCCTTGAATAAGAGGGTCTTTGCTGGGCAGATAAATAATAATTTTAATATATATTTTTTTAATTTTGTGTGTATAAAGGATGGTTTAGTTTGAAAAGAGGGGCATGCAATGCAGAAGAAGTTCACTACAAGCCCCCTCCTTCAGTCCACATTCATGGTCCTTGAACAGGTCCTCTGATAACCTCAGTACCAGCATTAACAGTAGGCAGCTCTTTGACAAATACTAGACTTATGTTGGGGGCGCCCTTTCTTCATTCTTTTGGAGAAAGGACACCGATTTGGGGGTTTAGGCCATTACATTTTCCGATCTTTTGTCTGGCAGCCTGTGTAACTCTGCTTGTACACTTTACACATCAATAGCACTACCAAGCGTGCACCCTTCTTGATATCCTCCTCCTGCTAATTGCTTGTTTTTATCCGGCCCACACGCTCTGTGTTTGGCTTGAATTGAGTCGCTGGAGTGTATTCAGGAGTGGAGGGGTAGGGGTCCGCAGAGTGGGGCATTTGTTTTGTGTTTGTTTGTTTTGTTTTTGACTGGGAGAGAGGGCTTTGGAGAGTGAGAACAAGACTCTCCACCATCTCTGAGGCCTCGTTCACTCTGCTTCGACTGACCTGACTGTGGGCAGCCCGATTAGAGCAGGGGATTTGGAGGGAGGGGGGTGTTAGAGAGCACAGCGCAGACACAGAGAGGCGCGGGAGGGGGGCCTTGTTTTTGGCAGAGGGTATTAGCCCAAGTCCTGAGGATTGTGCCTGTTCTCCACAGGTTGGTGGAAATAGTCCAATGATATCATTGTCTCCATCTCCCCTCCAAAAATGCATCACATTTAACATTGAATTCTATAGAAGAGGAACTACCCAAATTCTTCTTGATAAAGTTACAGTACACAGCTTGGCCTAATTGTATTTAGTATTTCTTGGACTTGTGCACAGTTATGTCTTATCCTTAGGGGCCAAAACTGAGTCGATTCCTTGAATAGGATAAGACGATTTTGTTTTATATGTATTGTTCTTTGCTGTAATTTGTACTGATATGACATAGACATGAAATAACGTAGAAATGGAGTCACTGAAACGCACAAGGTTTGAAGTGAGGGAAGAGCAGTTGTAATGTGGGTGATTTTGTCATTCAGGAAAAGTGTCAGTGCAGTTCTGTTCTGGATATCGGCTCCAAGAGGGTGACGGACCCTGTTGGCAAGCAAATCAACTAGAAGGTTGCCAGCGTCATAAAGCGATGATATCTGGCTCTGGAGAGTCGTCAGTCTGGAATGACCACTTGGGGAAGGAAGCCAAGACCCCCCCCCCCACACACACACACACACCATTTTTCACACAGTGATGGTTATCACCAGCTTTTAATTTTAAAACGAGCCCCCCCTCCCTTGCCTCACTCTCACTAGCCTTTCTATGACTCTTGCTCTTTCCCTAGTCCCGCAGAAGCGATGGTTAATATAGCGTCCCTGGATGTCTTCGCATAAACCACCTCTCTCCGTTGATGCGCTGACCTTTTCCCAGTCTCCTCAGGACCTAGCGGGATTAGGGAAGCGTCAATAAAGCTTCTTCGGCATCCGCCAGCACTAAGGGAGGAAGTCCTTTCAATCTCTGTTGGCGTCATTTCACTTTCACAGTGTTATTTGATACCCATATTTCTCAATCACAGAACAGACAAAGCTTCACTGGGGTAAACTAGAAAGCCTTGTACAAACATGAGCCCTTTATTAGCCTGCTTAAAATGTGGTAACTGTGTTTTATGGCCGATGGAACGGAGAAAAACGCTCTGAATAGGCAATTGTGTGAGACCTTGTCCAGAAAAGGGATAGTAGGCCTATTAACTGAGGATTTGTAGGTCCGATATATGCAGAGACTGTTTTCTGTCTTCAGACCACCCTGAGCTGAAACCTCTTAGGATAATGCACTGAGGTATTTGGGCATTAGTAGGGAGATTATTCATTCAGGACAGTGCCTGAGCTGCCATCCACAGGCCTTTTTGCTGAGGTCACCAACTGAGCCTCCAGCTCACATAAACAGTGAGAGTCCCATTGCTGTAGAACACAGGTACCATTACATAACACGTGCAGATATATCGCCATAACACGCGCAGATATATCGCCGTAACACACGGTCCCATACCGTACAGGGAGATGCAGGGCCTCCTCGCTATACGTCGCAGTTACATTCCAAAAAATGAGGGCGTTGTATGAAATGACGTACAGAGGGGAATTTTATCTCGTAAGTAGGCTATTTTCATGTCCTCTTGAAGGGGATAACGACCCATTTAATATCATAGAAATCAATGGGGAAAACGAGAGAGAGGTTCTACGTCATCCCTTAAGTCAACCACTAGCCAAATGAACACTGGCCTAGCCTAATCTCATGATTATAGAGCACGCTATTCCTGACACACACACGCGGATCCAGCTGTTTCACTACGTTTTCTTACTGTATCTTTCATCACAAACACTTGTTTTAATTGTGTTTTTGTATTTTTGTAGCCTAGTCTAGGTTCTTGCACAATGGCAACAATGTGTAATTATTCTTAAACACGTCTGTCTTACCATGACACGTTAAACAAATAACTACTGTATCCTTAAACACTTTTTAATATTTTTATTTTTACGGACATCATTGGTTGGTTGCAGTTGGGACAAAACAACGTAAGTGCAGAACTGATTCGAAAAATGGTAAATAACTTAACGTGACATAAGTGCTAAAAGACGAATACTGGGTCGATGTATAGCGAGGAGCCCCTGTATAGCACCATAATACTCAAGCTATTATCATAGCGTGTGCAAATATTCCACTGTGAGACACAGGGTCCCAAGACTATAAACACTGTCATTGCTGTAATACATAGACTCCCATTACCCTACCAGAGAGGGCTCTATCACCGTAATGCACAATTTCCCATAAACATAACGCAGTGGCTTTTATACCATAAAGAACAGGCTTCTGTTACCCTGACAAGTGTGATTCAATAGCCATGGAGCGCAGTGTCCCAGGACCATAATGCACCAGTTCTGCCTGCATACATAACGAAAGGACCCTGCACTGTGACGGGGGCGGTGGATTATTCAGAGCTCTGACTCTGGTCCCGTTTCACACGCATAGCGAGCGACATAGTGTCACCAGGTGACTGGTTCTTTCGCGTATTATTTCACACTTATTATTTCACGCTTATCGGCTTGCCTGGCAGGCACCCAGGGTATCGGGGGGGACTTACTTAGCCTGTTGTTTTTCATGTTCTCCAGGCGTATCGTTGGGTATCTGCCAGAGCAGTGTAACTTAGTTCTCACTGCAGGGTACAAAAGTAGCGATCTGCCTTGGAATCGAACACGCACTTGTTCACTTGTCTGTTCACAGTTCGGTGAATCCTTAACTGTGAAGCCCGGGGTTGATGGCTGGCATGCCAAGCCCCAAACACGCCTCGAGCCAGCATGCCACCTGCCGCAGTCGTTTCCCACACCAGTAATCGCCAAAAGAGCAAGTGAAGATATCAGACATTTTTCACGGCCTTTCTACAGCTGTTGGGGAAATTCCCGCCGCTCCCTTGCCATTCAAACCCAGCTATGAGCAGTCGGGTTTCTCCTGGTGCATTAAAGTCACCAACAAAGGCCTGCTTGGCTCCCTTTCTTTGTCTTTTGTTTAAATTCCACGCCTGTGTGCAGTCTGTCTGATTGACTGGAGAGGGGAGGGAGAGCGCCACGGGAAGTCCAATGTAAGAAAAACCCCATTAAGCGTTTCCTGACTTTCTCATTATGAGCAATCGCTGGCCACATTCACAGGGCTGGGAGGCAGTGTGGTGGTCGCAGTCCGCTTTCCTCACGGTGACGTGGGTGACCCCCGGAGCTCTGACACATCCAGAGTGTAGACGATGAGTTGGGCGGCTCACAAAATCCGGCCAAGTGCGCTGTGGTGGGGGAGGTGATGCAGGCGTGCTTGTGTACTTGATGTTTGCTTCAAGACGTGGGCAGTACAGACAAATCCAGGAAAGATATGAGGCAGGAAGTGAGCTGAGCTCAGTTTCCTCTCCAGACAGGAACACATCTGTCAGTACAGGATCCTGATGGAAAGGAGACTGGCTACAGCACCAGGATGAGACTATGGCATCTTAAAACAGGCTAAAACACCTTGACATTGTTAGAATTCACATATCGGTGATGTAAAATGCAACCCAGGTCCTATTTTCCTGTTTTGTTTAGTATTTCAGTTTTTCGCAGTTACGCTGGAGTTGTTAAGCTGTGACATCATGCGGTGATATTGCCACAGTCAGCACAATGGAGTTTATATGAGAGCGCTATAGCTCCAAATATAAGTATCAGATAATCATTTCAGCCAATTAGAGACAAGCCAGGAGTTTTCCTTGAATCCTCACTAATCAACTTTATGCAATACTCCTACTGAGAAATCAATAATTTTTCAAGAGGACATACTGAGTTTTGCCATGCCAGCAGCCACAATTGTCCAGAATGCAACAGCGTGGCTTCGTGGGGGATTGTGAGAGTGGCCACGATCTCCAACTTTGCTTTTAGCCTTTTAGGTAACATTTCCAAGAAGGGGGTGAAGAAAGTAGTTCTGGGTAACATAGGACAGTAATACTGGAACAGATCCGGAAAAAGCTCGCCAGGATAGCAAGTAAAAAATAGTGAATAGCGATAAAGTAAAATATATTCATACTGCACATATCAGATAATAAACCCCCGGAATGAATTGTACATCGCTGCAACACGTTCACTAACAATGTAAGTGTTTTAGCCTGGAGTTTTCCTTTAAAGACCAGTGTACAAGTGTGTGCCAAATGCAAAACCAGCACACGGTCTAGGCATTTAAATTGTTGCCATGGTGACTTTGCATGTAGTCTCTGACTGAAGGGTGGCCACAAACCCTTTAATTATTGAAGTGGGAAGTGGAAGGGGCCTTTCCTAGACCGGTCTGTTACTGACGACAAACTCTGCCCCTTGTGGCAACCAAGGGAAAGACGGAGAACGAAGACTTGAGGCTGAGTTGAGGAGTTCTCTGTTGCACCTTCTGCTCTCAGTGTCAGTTTTTTTGGTATCTCCTTGAGACTGGGGGTGGGGAGGGGGCATAGGCCATCTTTAATAACTTACACGTGAAGCTGTGGTCTTTGCACCCAAACATCTGGGTTGAGTTTGACCAGAGGGGTCCGCCTTGGAATGTAGAGCTTTACGTAACAGAACGGGTATTAATTTAACAACTCCACGCGCGTCTCTGACCGTCCTGTCTGAATAAACACGTCTTTCTCCACCTCCCTGCAAAACTCCTGTGTAGGGGTGGCCCAGCATCACCCTGACCCCGGGGCATTTCAGATTCCAGATTTGACACCGTGGTAGACCACAAAGGATTTGCGTAGGATAGTTTGTGTCGGTTGGAGTATTTCTTACCCGCCCTGGAATGTGAGATAGTCATCCTGATGCGCTGAGGAATAGAATGTCAAAGAGGCCTTAAAACCAGCCTGGTAATGACCATCCTCTAAACAGAGCTCTAAATGGAGGCATGTTTCCGGGTTGCACTGGATAAGAGCATCTGTTTAAATGCCTTAATATAAATGTATGCAGCAAAGCGGAGCAATCAAAAATAGCAGTCGTTTTTCCGGTCTGTCAGCACAAAATATTTCTCATTAAATTTCATGGTTTATTATGGGACTGTGATTGGTTTGCCAAATAAGTGGCAAGCAATTCTGCAATTGGGTGCAGTCTGTGGGTGTGAGAATTTATCTCGGCTAAGCACATGGTTGTTGCCAGCTGAAATTAACGAGGCCTGGACAGATCAGGAAAATAACTGTAAAATATTGTTACAGGCAGACATTACAGGAATAAGGTAGGGAGTGGTCCTTCTCACATAATTCATAATTTACCGCTAACCTGGTGCGCAGTCATGTGTGCATGTGGCCGTGTCAAGCATTTTGATTTGTAATCTGGGACTAGAGGGTGTGGTTTGACTTGATATGCTTTTGTTTCTGAAGCCTTCCCATGTCAGGAATAGAAATAAAACAAATGGCATCATGCTTTGTTGAGTTTTGAGCCTTGATATTTCTGACCTCACAATAATTTCAAAGGTTGTTTCTAATGATGTTTTAAATGAATTAGACTGATTAGACTGTCCATATGTGTAGGTGTTGCTACGGAGACTGACACATTGCTCTTTCTCGCTCTCTCTCGCTCTAAATATAAATCCAAAAATGCTTTATTGGCAGGAAATACTTTGTACAGTAAATATTGCCAAAGCGTACGGTACTAAAAACAACAATAACCAAAACAGTATTAATAATAATAACAGTGATGTTCTTTGTCAGTCAGTGTCCCTCAGGTTATGGCAGGTTGATAAGTATTTGGCCGCAATTGCTAAATCAAAACATCTCTTTTTCTCTCCCCCTCTCCCCCTCTCCCTCCAGGATGAGCTGGACCTCACAGAAAAGCACAGGGAAGCCATGTTTGGGCTCCCTACAGAGAAGAAGTGGCAGATTTACTGCAGTAAGAAGAAGGTAAGGACATCAGAGTCGTGTGTGTATGTGTGTTACATTTACATTGCATTTCTGGCTATTTAGCTTACCCAGAGTTACACCCAGAGTTTACATTTTTACATACTGTCCATTTATACAGCATGATATTTACTGAAGCAATTCAGGTTAAGTACCTTGTTCAAGGGTAGAAGTGCAGCACTCCAGCTGGGAATCGAACCCGGAGTTTTTGAGTTACAAGTCCTGTTCCCTAACCATTATACTACACTGTCGCCCAGTGCAGTGCAGTACCAGTCTGGGCTAGCCCCAAGATCTCCCACCTCTGCTTCACTCTGCCATCTGTCTGAGACTCACTTTCCCTAATGGCACAGAGCCATTCTCTTTAATGGACACGTTTCCTGGAAGTGCTGCCGTTCATCAAGGCTGTAGCATGTGTGCAGTCTGCATTATCAATGTGTCTGACCAGGAACCCTGCCTCACACTTAATCAGTCTGCACAGGCAAATGTGACCCTCGAGTAGGGTCATTAATCAGCTATACCTGTGAGCGATCATGGAGCGCTTTGTACCCCTGTGTCTCGGGCCCCATCGACAGATCTACATCTACTGCGGCAGCTGTGCAGAGGCCGTGCCAATCAGCACTGGCCAGGGTAGATAAATCCTCTCGGAGGAACGTTGGGCTGTTGAGCAGGTGAGCAGCAGCTGAGCATTGGAGCGCTGCAGTGTGTTTGGTCTCGTTATCTCTGAGCGGCGGTGTGAGGCAGTGGTTAAGCAGGTCTTGTTGCCAGAAGCCTGCGGGTGAAAACAAGACCGTGAAAGAGATACACCGTTTTGGTCAAAGGCGTGTGTGTGTGTGTGTGTGTGTGTGTGTGTGTGTGTGTGTGTCTGTGTCTGTGTCTGTGTGTGTGTTCGTGCATTGGGGGTGGGGTTGGGAGAATGAAAGCGGTTTCTTTTTCACACTGCGAGCATTAGCGTATGACAGCCCCCTGCAAGATTTCGCATGTGGTCACGACTGTTGACCTCGTCGTCACCGTAACTCGAACCTCGCCCCTAGTCGTTCCACTACACCTCCCCGCGTTCCCAGAGCCCGCTAAATCTGACTGCTTGTGTCCCGGGACACGACCTTTGGAACGCTAATCAGAATCGGTCACCCTGCTCCTACCCCTTAGTGAATGTTTCAGCGGCCTTGTGAACCTCGCAGGGCTTTCCGCTGCTCTGGTTGGAGGGAAAGCCCTCTCCGCCCTGTCTTTCACATGTGTGCTCACTGCTGCCTCCTCCTGCACTGAGGGTTCGACTTAACGCTGAACTGAGAGCATCCATCGGGTAACAGAGTCCCTACCAGGCCCGGTGGCAGAAGGTTGCTGGATCTAAACCTACATATGATGAAAGCTCTGCAGCTTTGCTATGTGTTTTCGATTTATGGCCCAGCCCTCTAACCTGCCCTCCTTTCTTAAACCAATCAGGAATCTTGTTTCAGGGGAGGGGTCCCTGTAGCCAGCCAGTTACGCAGTTTGCCCTCTGCACAGATTCTAATGGGTCTCGTGTGTTTGGGGGGGGGGTTAGCAGTATAGGCCTGATGCTCAGGGAGAATAGCGGTGAAAGTGCACACACGTGTTTCCTGCGCTGCCCACAGGCGACCCCCCGAGTCGTAAATGCCTCTCTCAATGTGCACTCACACTGCCAGCGAATGGCCAACAAACACACTGAGGTTTAGCGCCTTTACCGCCGTCTCCAAAGGTCCTCGGTGCGGCCACGCCCTTTTGGAAGTGCGGTCTCCTGGGGGACCCAAACACAAACACTCAGCAATGACTCTCATCATGGTTCACCACTAGATTTTTTATAATAACATAAAATAGCATAAAACCAAAAAGGCCACAAGGAGGTATTTCCAATCTCCTTCCAAATCAGTATTTGTGTATACTCGTGATTTGATTTACTCGGACAACGGGGCTTTTGCCAGCTTCAAGTTTTTAAATGGGACAGGCAGCTTTAATTTGAGTTCCGGCATGTCTAAGCATCTTTCAGTACCCTTAAAAGTGCAGTACAAATAATGTTATTATTATTATTATATTTTAGCTTGCCATGCACTGTTCTCCAAGTACCGATATAACCCCATATATAATGTGCATGTGTAACTAAATTCAGTGTTATCCATGAACAGAGCTTCATGCGTACTATAACAGTTAAACATTGCACCCTTGAAGACCGAACTCTCAGGCTCCAAGAACTTGTGCCTATAGCTTGTGCTTGTAATCAGAAAGTTGGAGGTTCTGCTTTTGTTCCCTTGAGCCAAATATTTTTTTCCCTGAGTCGTTTCAGTATATTTCCAGCTGGATAAATGGATGATATGACAAATGTAAGCCCTGCATGGTTCTCTGGATGATGATTAAAATGATAATAGCAATAATATTTTGCTGACTGGCTGTAGGCCCGCAGTGGTGGCATTAATCACGGATGTAGAAGCTGCGCTCACTGAGCTGGCTGGGTCGGCCTGTGGGGAAATTCCGGAGCGGAGTGGAATGTCCGGACCGATCAAAACCGCTCTGTCGCTCTTGACCCGTTACCCCGTCGACCTCCGCCTGGTCTCAAACGAACGCCGCCTGCGCCAGCGCACCTGACATGACCCAATTAACACACTGATTGAATTCTGAAGCGAATGCAGGGGAAGGAGACGAGTTGCTGCGTATTGAACCTGAGCAGAACCGAAATTAGGAAAGTGTTCAGAGTTGCACTAGAGCCTGACCCGGTTTGGGGTCAATCCTGTTTTGCGAATGCTGTGATCCATTTGGTCTCTGAGTCTGGCTGGTAAGCTGTGACAGGGGCACTGCTGTTATAACCTTGAGCAAAGAAAGCGTTTAACCTAGACTCCCTCAGTAAATATCCTGCCATATAAGGGGATATAAAATATATAAAAAAACTTTAATTATGTATTCATCCTGTAAAGGGGTGTCTATTAAACAAATTAAAGATTTGTTCATAACAGCTGTCGGACTCTAGCCTTGCCTGAGAAGAGCAGGTAATTTGGGTTGGGGGTCAAAATGGTGCGTTTGGGGAAAATTGCACTGCATAGCCAGGAGCAGAGTCCTCTGAAATACAGGGGGAAAAGTGCAGACTCCGCAGTGACTTTGGCCTGCACCCAAATGGTCTTGGCATGATTCCCCTTAGCCCTCAGACTGAAAGATTTCTGAGATAAAAAAAATAAGGGAGGGGGGACAATAGGTTGGTTTCCAAAGCTAACACGAGAGCCCCTGCACCTGTGGCAGCTTTTGTTTAGTGGGGGGGCAGCTTTTGTGTAGTGGGGTTGGAGATCTTGGGGAGGAAAGGACACACCTTTCTGCCCCCCTGCGTGGCCACGCCCCCATTCCTACCGCCAGCCCTAATGTTTGAGAGCTCTCGGAATGAATCGCGAGACGCTTTCGTGAGTAAACGCAGCCCCCGCTCCCTTCCGCGGAGTTGAAAGAGTGACTCACGCTTTTCGCTGGCCGTCCAAACGGTTGTCTTCTGAGCTCTCTGTTTTTTATTTAGTGCAGCCGATGAGGTCACACTGCAGCATCAATCTCTCTTCTTCCTCTGTCGGCACTTGCCACTGTTGTTGTGAAGGATGACCGATTGACTGCCTGACTGACTATGCCAGGGGATCCATAACTTTCATTACAGCCCAAAAAGGTGATGTCTCGTATGGTAACTGCATGTCTGATAATGGCATACTCTGCTTTATTGCACAGTACGCAGCTGTTCAGCTCAGAGAGGGTCACTTGGTATCTCTTTTCAGAAAGAAGCCATTGTAGGTAGGCCCAGTGGACTTAAATATGATAACATACTCTTATTTTAGTGCGTGGTTTGTGTCAGGACATCTGTGTCATGTCAGGACATGAACGATGACTGTTTTCAACAATCTTAGTGTTTTTAATTATCTTTTGACATTGTTATAGTCTCGCGATTATAGCCACTATTAGAGTTTTAGTCCACCCACCGTATTGTATCTGCTTTAACCTGAACCGTTTCTAATGAGCACTCTGATGATGCCGTGCCAGCAGTTGCGGCTCAACCCGATCGGCCGTCAGATCACTGCGGTTCTGTGGCCCGTCCCGGGCAGACTGTCTGCACTCTCCACCATTGTTCTGTTGGCAAGAGCAAAGATGTGTGCTTTCAGAGAACCATTTTGGCTCTAGGCCTTTCAGATTCCCAAAGGAGATTACACCCTCTCTTTAGCAGGGGGTCTCAACCTACTTCCAGTTTCCCCACACCCCCCAAGTTGTTGGCCCCTGCCTAATTGGACCAGGAAAGACCATCAGGAGACATTAGTGGTTAGCCGATCTTTGTGTTGGCTCAACCCTGGATCCAGCTTCTGTAGAAATTCTCAGTAAACTGCCTCATTAATTTACAGACTACTGCTTTCATTGGATGCTTGTATGTGACAGGGGTTCTTACAGCAATTGGACAGCCCTCCATCTTGGTATTCCAAAGGTGGGGAAAAATGAGGATAAATAATACACTGTGTACAAGTAAGCTCTCTCCTGTGTGATTAATCTGATGGTCCATTTGGGTCACAGTCAAACGGCAGAGGGAAGGTTGCATGTTATTGGTATCTGAAGTACTATGCACACACATGTGCGTGCGTACGTGCCTGTGTGGTGTATGCGTGTTTGTGCATGTGCCTGCACATGCAAAGTAAGCTTTCTCTCCACAGGGCCTTCTCTCACAGGGCCTTCTCTGTTGGTGATTATTGTCTTGCTGAAACAGCGATATTGTGGCTGTTGTTCTTAGGAAATGCCTCTTTAATGTGATCTCTGCAGCAGAATTCTAGGTTTGTGTAACTGGCTATGGGTTTGTTCTGCATTGCCAGAATGAGGAAGTCATTGGGAATCACTAGGTGCTTGGACAAACTAAGGGCAGATGGTCTTTTCAAAGGACTCACTCTGTGCTTCTGACCAAAATTACCCTGCCAGTTTGTACATGCCTTTCCTCTCTTCACAGAGGGGCCTTAGATATGTAAATTTCAGAATAAACTTGAAATCTTTTTTTGATATAGAATAGATTGATATTGGTTGCAGTAATGCCACAGGGGTGAACTGTAGTGTGTCCAATTGCAAAAGTTTTGTTTGCACTTTTCATGTTTCTCATCTCCACTGCTTAAACAAGGCCCTCAAAACTCTTTCCTACCTCACCCAGAGCCTCATATAGTGTACCTTCACCATTGTGCTTGTTGTCTGTTACAGGAGCAGGAGGAGATCAAGGGAGCGACCAGCTGGCCGGAGTACTACATTGACCAGCTGAACTCCATGGCTGCTGTGAGGATGAGTCCTACTCACAGGATCAAGTTTTCCACTTGTTTCCAATGCGGTCTGATCCACACACTGTTACTGGCTAATTCTGCTGCATAAGCCAATTAAAGATCTCTCTGTGTCATCGGCATTTCATTGTACAGGCAAATTGGCTTGTTGAACTAAATATTGGCAATCAGACCTATTTGGAGGAATTAAGTTTAATCCATTTTACCCAGTCTGCTGTAGTTTTTTTTTTTTTTTTTTTTTTTTAATGGGACACACACACACACAATCGATAAACAGTAAACTCCCCCAGGAATGTGGCTCAGGGCAGTTTTACCAGTCCCTCCCTCCACAGCAGCTGATGTGTGGTGAGTGATTTGGCACAAAATGTCACTCAGGTGGGGGCCATGCACTGGGAGAACAAACTAAGGGGTTTGGTAACTGATGGTTTTGGATTCACTGCAAGTGCTGATGAATTATCATTATAACCAATTTACTATTATTATTATTATTATTATTATAATAAAAAAATACAGATATGTGAGATGGGCCCATTGGTGTTTGGATGTTTGGCTGTCAGTTCTGTGTGAGCTGCTGTAGGAAGTCCAAGGCGTTGCATTAATTATGAATTCGCAATACGTCCTCTACGGGCACGGTAGGACTACGGTAAAATCAAACTGCCAAGCAGTGCAGTGCCCTCGTTTTCCTGCTGCCTCCATTACGTGGTGTGAGCCTGTCAGAACAGAGCATCTCTCACAAGGAGCAGGGCGGAGCGGAGTGCTTTTCTGGGTCAGCCGCTGTCCCCTCACTGGGGCGGGTGAGGCAGTAGTGCGTGTGTGACAGTTGCAGATGCTAATTTTTACAGGTTTGCCTGAAATCCGAATGCAGGTTTTTGATTTGTATTTAACTTGTGATTGTTGTTCTGTTAAAATATACCATACAATATTCTATAATGTACAGTGTAGATATACATTATAGTGTATTATATAATAAGTCCCAGATACCAGGTGGGCAACCTTCTTTGATTTTCTGGGTCCTCCTAGGAAACGGAGTCATTACATCTTTTTTAAATGACTGATTTTAATTTTACACTAATCCCTCCTTCCACCCCATCTGGATGAAACGAAGTGCATTAGTTATCCTCAGCGGTCAATTTTGGGTCTCATTGAACAAAAATTGTTCTATAAAGAGATCTGTTAAGTCGAACAAAAATGTTCACAAAACTGTTCGCATTGGTCAGAAATATGGAGAAACTCCTGCTCAACCTCAGTCAATATGATTCCAAGGGTGTGCATTGTTTGTCACTGTCTGAAAAGCCCTTTCTTTCATACCCACAGAGGAAGACTCTCCTGGCCTTGGAGAAAGAAGATGAAGAGGAGAGGAACAAGACCATCGAGAGCCTTAAGACCGCCCTGCGGACCCAGCCAATGAGGTACCAGTCCCACCAGAATGGCTGTCTGCTATGCTACTGTTTTCCTTGCAAGAAGACCTACCATTGAGTGTTTGGCCAGGTTTTGTGTGGGGGCCCTTGACTGACTGTAAACGAATATTAATTAATTTAGAGTGGGCGTGCCTATCAGAAAATGCTGAGAGATTGTCCAATCAAGGGAAGCACCATCATCCAGCTTTTACTCTGTAGTGATAACAGTAAACCCTTGAGGCTTTTTAAGGCTCATTTAGGTGCTGCTAATTCGTTAGCCAGGCTTAGAAATGACCTAATTCCTCTCACTATTGCCCTTTGTTATGTGTTTTCTTCTCATGTATTTGGCAGTTAGCGATTAACTTGTAAAAAATCCCAATGTTTTGTCATTTCAACGTGTTTTCAACTATTTGAATGACCTAATAAGTTACAGTGGCCACATGTAGTGTTGAGAGACTTCTTGTTCCAGTGGACAGTTAAATGCCTTTTCCCTTTCTAAGCAGCACTTCAGTAGTTAAAATTGTATCCCACTCACCCCATACCTTTGAGGAGTGTGGTATGTCCTTGTGTGTTCCAAAGGCAATTAACCCCTGCCCCAGTGTGTCAAAGATCAGATCCCCGGGTTCCTTGGGGGTCATGTCAGTCTGTCATCGAACGAGTTTCCCCCCCTCACCCCCCATCGTGTGCCGATGGACGACACCCCAACATTGAGCACAAAGAACGTCTGTCTTCTCCGTTTCAGCTCTACAACAGGCACTGCATTTAGTAACAGCAGAGACCCTCAGGGTGATCAAGACCAGGCCAGACATGGCGCTCATTGCGCTTTAGTCAGTCGGCAGAATGACCTGCTTAGATCGGCTCATCAGAGATTCTTCTGTTCTTTTTCTCTTTCTCCTTTTTTTATTTAGGTTTGTGACCAGGTTCATCGACCTGGACGGCATGACCTGTATCCTGAACTTCCTGAAGACCATGGACTACGAGACAACCGAGTCCCAGATCCACACCTCCCTGATTGGCTGCATAAAGGCTCTGATGAACAACTCGCAGGGCCGCGCCCATGTGTTGGCCCACCCTGAGTGCATCAACGTCATTTCCCAGAGCCTGGCCACCGAGAACGTCAAGACTAAGGTGGCCGTCCTGGAGATCCTGGGAGCCGTGTGCCTGGTACCTGGTGGACACCGGAAGGTTCTGGAGGCCATGCTGCACTATCAGAAGTTTGCCTGTGAGAGGACGCGCTTCCAGGTGCCTGCCAAAAAACGCAGAATGTTCGCCCCCATTTTATAACTTAGCGCAGCATTTATGTTAGAGCCACACCGTTGAGATATGCAGCGGAGAGCTCTGAGATGTTTGAATGAGATTTGACTGTATTTTATTGGTGTAGGCCTGTGCCATGAATGTTTATTATATGTATCCACTATTTGTGAAAATGAACAGTGAAAATTGTATGTTTCATTGAAGGAGCTCAGATAAACACATGTGCTTTGGTGACATCTTGATAGAGATGAATGGCATGACAGTGATGAGATGTTAAATGAAAGCATCTGATCTCACTGAGCAGCTGAAACCGTTGGGGACCGTTTTCGTCCACAGACCCTGCTGAACGATTTGGACCGGAGTACGGGGCGCTACAGGGATGAGGTCAGCCTGAACACGGCCATCATGTCTTTCATCAACGCCGTTCTCAGTCAAGGAGCTGGAGAGGTAAGTTCTCAGGCCTGGTTTCTCTACCCCACTGCATCTTGGCTTCTAATCTCTGTCCATTGTCTCCCCATCCCCATCTTTTCTCTAAAATCGCTATCTGAACATGCATTGACACACTGGCTAATATCTACAGAAGGTTTCGACCAGCATTTTTCTGTCCTATTTAATTTTTAATTTAATTAACTTAATTACATTTTTATAACTGTAATTTTCTTTCTTTGGTTTTTACTTGCAGACGAGCCTTGAGTTTCGGGTCCACTTGCGGTACGAGTTTCTCATGTTGGGGATTCAGCCCATCATCGACAAGCTGAGGTCCCACGAGAACTCCACCCTAGACCGGTGAGCTTAACCTCAGTCGCGGCCGTCAGTCCCGCCGCACGGCCTGTGACGTCCCCACTGCATGACTGACCCCGGCTCTCCTTTTCCAGACATTTAGATTACTTTGAAATGCTGAGGAACGACGATGAGCTCACGCTGTCGAAGCGCTTCGATACCGTAAGTGCTCATTTTTGTCACGTGAAAGCAACATTGTGATCGTGTGACAAACACGCAGCCTAACCCAGTCTCCCTTGCTGGTTTGCTGCAGGTGCACATAGACACTAAAAGTGCAAGCCAGGTGTTTGACCTCATCCGGAAGAAGATGAACCACACAGACGCCTATCCACACTTTATTTCTGTCTTACACCACTGTCTCCTCATGCCCTGTGAGTGCTCGCCACAACCTTCCTGCTAGTCTAGTTTATGCCCACTTTGTCGGCAAAAGCGTAGCACAAAGACTTCAGGAGAAGCGCATTATGTGTTAGCCTGACAGGGCCAGGGCAAGGTTTCAGCAAATGGGAATTTCTGGGTGGGGGCGGGGGGAGTGGTTAAGCCTGATTGTGGCTGTAAGCCATGGTGAATTGCATTATATTCATTTAGCAGATGCTCTTACATTAGTAATGAATTGGCGCTCTAACCAAAAATAATAATAATGCGGTACTAAACTGCAAAAAAATATGTGGAGTAAAGGAAGTAGATTTTCCACAAAAAAAAGACAAACTGCAAACATATATTGAGCAATTATTAATGACACAATTGAGGTTTGCCTTTTTTCTGGTGCCAATTGGGACACATCCCTGTCCAGGCTCTGCTCTCCATTGTGTATGAATTTGTATGTCTCCTAAAACGGGGTGCAAAAGTGTTCTGAAAGCGAAGTTTGCGTTTGCAGACAAGCGAAGCGGGAACACGGTGCAATACTGGTTGCTACTCGATCGCATCGTGCAGCAGATCGTCCTGCAGAACGATAAGGGTCACGACCCCGACGTCACACCCCTGGAGAACTTCAACGTCAAGAACGTTGTCCGAATGTGAGTGTCTAGAACGGTCCCCTTTTAGACTGCGAGTGCAGTTTTTGTAGTCCTTATTAAGATTCTTAATTTTTTTTTTATGTTTAAAGCAAAGGTGCTCAGGTGCGCACAAATACATCTTGAAAGTTTTTTTATTTAGTCTTTCGTTTATTGATTTACTTAATTTATGAATAAATTTATTTTTGGTTTCGGCAATTTACATTTCACATGTTGGATTACTTTATTTGCCGTTGCTGCATTATCAATATGCTTTAAAGAATAATCCAGAAATGTACCGCCCTTTACCCCACTACCTTTAATACAGCCCCCAAGTCAGACTCATACTGGCTCATACTGGCTCTTTTAAGTATTAGTTGATGCATCCTAAATACTTTATCTAACATGCTAAGCTAATCTGCAGAGATTTGAATAAAATCTGGGGAAATAGAGGCAACTGGAACAAACACTTTAGTGACATTGGTTTATTTCCTCATTTGACTTTGATAAAGCTCCTAGTCTGATGTATAGAATTCTCAGCCTTTTGGTGAGTGGTGTGGTCTCCATGCTTCCATTCTAGTCTGGCATTTAACCAGCTGAATTACCTTAAAAGTCAAGATAACCTGCTGAATTGCATCACTCCAGACTGGAGTAGTTCATTATCATGAACATACTGTATTTCAGTGATCTGCTTATCCCAGTTGTGACTATTGATTGCAAAAACATTGAGTTGAGAAATAACGCGACATTGGAGGATGTTTCATGTGAACGATGGCTCAGTGTTTGACCCGGTCACTGTTCTCCCTCCCTGTGCAGGCTGGTCAACGAAAATGAGGTCAAACAGTGGAAAGAACAGGCTGAGAAAATGCGAAAAGGTTGGTGGATGTGCTAAAACCTCTTAGAGAATGTAAATGCCACAATCTATTTTGGATTCTTAAGGGCTTGAAATTTTTACGATTTTCGTGACTGGAAAAACCTTGTGTCCACATTTGAACGTATTGAATTATTTAATGAATTTAATTATGCCACTTAGAAGCTGATCTTATTCACATCCTGTTAAAAAAAGTTTGCATTTGGCTTGGGTTTGGATTGACCTGATCCTGACGCAGCATTCATTATCAGGGGCATTGAGGCTTCAATAGCACTTCTATAGTGTCTGCAACACAACAATGAGTCGGGATTTGAGGGAATGTGACCTTGACAGGTCTTAAAGAATGGTTGAATTGGTGGCATAGATAAGTGTAGGAAACAAGGGGAACAGTCATGTTCTGTTGCCATGTCTCAGAACGTCATGAGCTGCAGCAAAGGCTTGAGAAGAAGGAGCGGGAATGCGATGCCAAGACTCAGGAGAAAGACGACATGATGCAGACGCTCAACAAGATGAAGGAGAAGCTGGAGAGGGAGAGCGGCGAACACAGGCTGGTCAAACAGCAAGCGGCCGACCTCTCCGCCCAGCTGCATGTCCTCAGCACCGTATGTCATTTTCCCACAATCCTTTCTGCCCAGTTTCACCACATCAGCACTGTACAGCGCTTTCCCACAATCCTCTGCCCAGCCCCCCCCCAACACCATATGTAATTTTCCCATAATCCTTTTCACCTAGCTATACCACTTAAGCTCCATACGTCATGTTTCCACAGTGCTGAGCTGCATCGCCGCAACACTTTACATCACTTTCCCACAATCCTGCACCAAAACAGCTGCGCCACTTCAGCACCATATATTATTTTCCCACAATCCTCTCTGCCTGGCTCATGGGGTGGCAGAATGCTTAGACTCCTCATTTGGTGGATTTTCTTGGGGTTTTAATTATACAGCCAATTGGACGCCTGTAATAAAGCAATGTCAGTGGATTGTCTATTGTAGGATTATGGGCAGTGCATTTTATTCCGTACATCAGAAATACTGCTGTTTTTGCATTTTCTGTTAGATATTTCTGTATTAGCTGATGTCTTGTTGTTTTACTTTTTTTAAATTTTTTTTACTTGGCTATGTTTGATCTTATTGTGTCTCTTATTTTCAGCGTCAGAGTGTGGGTATACCTGGCGGCCCCCCTCTTGTGCCTGGGCCCCCAGGCGCGCCCTTACCACCACCACCCCTCCTCCCTCCTCCTCCTCCTCCACCAGGGTGCATGCTCCCCCCACCTCCACCACCCCCCTGTGGCGCCCCTCCACCCCCTCCCCCACCTCCAGGTGGGCCCCCACCTCCTCCCGGGCCCCCGCCCCTTCCTGGACGGGCCCCCCTCGGTGGCGTGCCCCCTCCCCCTGGGGCCCCCATGGGGCCGGCACTGAAGAAGAAGGACATACCTCAGCCGTCCAACCCACTCAAGTCCTTCAACTGGGCCAAGCTTTCTGAGGTGAGAGCGGAACCAATAACGTACCGGTTCCTCCCACAACCCACCCGCTGACCCCTGGACTAACGATAGGAGACAAAATCTGTCACTTCAGAGCCTTCATACTGACATTGATTGATTAATTGATTGACTTGCACATCATTGATTTATATTTAGACAGGAAATCAATCTAATTCCTCAGTACAGCTTTGCACTGCAATTTTAAAAGCTTTGCTTTCATAAGCATGCTGGATATAGTTGAAAAGCATTTGAGCAAAAAAAAGAAACATAGAATACGTAGAGTGCATCATCTAATAGGTCACGGATTTGAATGCTGTAAAACCAGCAGAATCTATGCAAGTACCTCAGCTGTGAAACTCATTGTTGCATTGAATGGTACACTATTTATGCCTATGACATTAATAATGCCTAAGGCACTCTGGCACGGTTGTTATGTGATTGGGGCTTGATTGTGACCTCGTCCTAACATTTCCCCCCCACAGAACAAGCTGGAAGGCACGGTGTGGACAGAGGTGGATGACGTGAAGGTGTTCAAAATCCTGGACTTGGAGGACATCGAGAGAACCTTCTCCGCCTACCAGAGGCAGCAGGTAGAGTGCACACACAGACAGCGAAGCAGGGAAGAGTGTATAATAGCACCTCTATTCTCTCACCAGTAGGCCTTGACTATCACCCATGCCTGCATTACGCATGAAACACTAACGCCCTTGTTGTTTCGGCTACAGCCATCACTGAAACTCAAGCATGTAAGTTACTGTACTACCATAAAATCCCATAAACTGAGCAATTCACAGTTAATAACTACAGCATGTTTGCTTCTACTAATTTGTGCAGTGGTTGTGAAGTTTTTAAAAGGGATGGAGTCATGATTCATGATTACCTTGGTGAATCCCTCCCGGGCACCAGAAAGCAGCTCTGATAAGATGTTCTTTTCGCTCATAGGCATCCAGAACTCAGCAGTCACTGCCCCAGAAGCAGGTGCTAAAAACAACCCAACCAAGTTTCAAAACGACATGACTAGGCTTTGCTTTTTCTGTCCGTCAGTGTACTTGACTGATGTTGCGGGGGCCTTTAGGGTTCTTTAGGCAGGGGCCACTTTTTAAAGTAATCTGCGGCTGCTTTGTTTTGCGATATTCTTTCTGAAAGGGTCTCTCCCAAGTGAAGGTTTGCCTCTGTAGTGTCCCCGTGTATGTGATACACTGTTTAAAGGAGTGAGTTACCATCTACTCAGTGTATTTTTAGATGTGCCAAATGACAGCAGAGAAGTTTGTTTTAAATTCAACAACATTTGCTTATTAAATCAAAAGGGGATATTGGGAGAGAACCTGTGGATTTCTAGAAGCTTAACCTTTTCATTACCCCTGAAATGTGTTGTGACAGCGCTGTTCCAACACAGTAAATGCCATGAATTTGTTCATGTACTCCTAACACCTTCTGTGCTGGCATGGGGCATTCATGCCTCTGACATTCATGGAAATGTAGTTTTCAAACCTTGAGCAGAAGTTAATTCTGTCCTGAATGGTATACCTGCATGCTTTCATTTTTCTAATCTGGATTGAAATAGTGGTAAAGTGGTACTGGAAAGGTTTGGCTTCCCTGCTCGTGTTAGAAACTGTAATGTTGGCATGCTCCCATACTTCACAGAACTGGCCATCCCTTTTGCTCACCCGTGCAGTTATGCTTGTGCTTTCACCGGTCTTAACCAAACTGCACAGTCACTCTAACGAATGCCGCATCTTTCTCGCTTCTTTGCCTGCGTTTTAGGACTTTTTTACGGTCAATAACAACAAGCAGGTGAGTGATCGCTACGCTTCAGTCGCTGTGGTTTCTCAATCTGTGTCTTTGTGTTTGTCTCTCGTTGTTTGCCGCAATGGCACAAGTGACGGTCTTTTCTGACTCCTGCATTCAAAATGTGGAGAGATTGAAGTCATTATTTATTGCAGAAAATGTAAAATGCCACACAACATTTTTTTTCTAGCTTGACGCTGCCTCCAGCTAAGGTTTGTCTTTCACTTCCAGGGATCTTATCTTCACTTGTGGAGGGCGTGGTCAAAACCCCCCTCCCTATTTAATAGATTTTTATTTGTCCAAATTTACCTGTTAGACTTTGACTGCTCCAATAGGTTACATTTATCCAATTAATAACTCCAGTCTTTAGATCTTAGTAAAATTCTGGAATATGTAATTATTGTACTCTTATGACAGTTCAACATGACTTTTTTGATATACTTTATACATTATACGCTGAAGTTAATCATACGTATAAACTGTACACACAAACAATTTATGCCATTAAAGTATTTCTAAAGATATTTTTGTATCTCAATCTGAGGGAAATTATCTGGTTTTAGATGTAAATGATGCTAATTGTTTCTCTTCTGGATTTGCCTTACTCAGAAAGAGACCGAGGATGATTCTCTGAGCTCTAAAAAAGTCAAAGAGCTGTCTGTCATCGATGGCCGCAGAGCCCAAAACTGCAACATCCTTTTGTCCCGGTAAGCCCCAGACCTGGTCCCTCAGACATGAGGTCATTTCCTGCCTGGCACAGAAACTCTTTTATTCTCAGTTCCGGCAGAGGCCTAATGCGACTTCCTTCCTTTTGGCTCACTCATAATGACTCTTCAAATCCAGCGGTAGTGACCAATTTTTATGAACATTACCGCCCCGCTTCAAAACATATTTCTTACTGAATCTTTCCATGTGAAAAGATGCCTGGGTTCCTGTCTGGGCTAAGCTGCCTCATGTTTTGGTTACCATGGCAGCAGACAACACAAACAGAATGATATCTAACGTACATATTTCATGTGTTTCTAGCTTTAGAGAGACATGTAATGTATAGTAAGTATATGGATGTAATGTTTTATGCAGCATATACAAACACACGCACGCACGCACATGCACACGCACACACGTACATTGGCCCATTATGTAGCAGGCAGAGGGGCAGGTCAATTTCTGGGTCATGAAAATGCCCAGCACACGTTCTGGGTTGAAAAACAATCACCTGTCAGAGACTGCACTTGACATGGGTCTAATTCTGTAAACTGTAACTGAATGGGCAATGTTGGTGTTGTTTTTCTATCCTGTCCCTGTGACAGTGAAAGCAGAATGTCTCTACAGTTTACGTGCCGAGTAACCATTAACATGCACATGCAAAGCAAAGTGGCATAAAGGTGACCCCATACAGATGCACACCTGTGGAATTTGACTGAAGTGCTGTCGGAAAAGGATGTCCCCGTATTTGAGATGTAAATGTCAGTTAATTTTTTGTTCACATATTCTGTGACTCCCAAATCCCAAATTTGAATTGAACCAGCTCCACCCACTCACACGCCAAAGTACCATGTGAATCACCGGTTCTTTCTGCGTACACAATGACTCGTACAAATCTCTTCTTTGCCTTACATGATACCAACATTTTTTAAAATAATTAATTCTGGGTTTTTGGACTGAAAAAAATAAATTAACATTGGAGTGTCTTATGTTTTGGTGAATTAACTGGCGTGATGGTAGGGTGCTTTAATGAGGCTGTCATCGTTTGGCTCTCAGCATTCAGAATGGTGAACGAGTGTGTGATTATTATTATTTTTGATTTAGTATGCTGACATAGTAGAGAGATGCAAATTCCTGCACGGAAGTAGTCTGACTGGAAGCATCACACAAATATCTCATCCCGTCCCAGTGTGATACATACATACACACACACACTTTATCACATGCTAACACACACACAATCACACACACACTGCGCGTGCACAGTCTCTCTCTCTCTCTTTCTCTCTCTCTCACACACACACATTATTATGTGCATTTGTGTGTGTCCTTCCAGGCTAAAGTTGTCAAATGAGGAGATGAAGAGGGCCATCCTGACCATGGATGAACAGGAGGACCTCCCCAGAGACATGCTGGAACAGGTGGGTTCTGGGTAACATCACTAAGTGCATACATACCCACAGTGCCACAGTGCACCCCCCCAAGCTGAGCTGCAAGCCTGCAGGTTCAATGCAAGCCCAGCTTGCTACTTTGCATTTCAACTGACAGCTTGCCTATGGCTACCCTGGAACTCCCAATGTTGTTTGTTAGCAAATAAGTAAGTAAGGTTGCATGTTCAAATACAATGGAGGAAGAGTGAACGGTGCTTTTTCTATTGTTGTTCCTCTTTGTTGACAGAGCCCAGTGAAAATATGGCAGCATCTAAACACACAAGCAGACATTACAGTTATTGTTCTATTGTTTTTTGGGAGATTGCTTGAGGTCAGGCCTGCGCTCCACCTGCTGACTTCGTATTTCTCCTTGTCTCCAGCTGCTGAAGTTCGTCCCAGAGAAGAGCGACGTGGACCTCCTGGAGGAGCACAGACATGAGCTGGACCGCATGGCCAAGGCTGACCGTTTCTTGTACGAGATGAGCAGGTATGCACCCGTTTTCCTACGGTACCTGCAGACCTCTGCCTGCAGAGCTTGCACTGCCGTCCTAACCCTAACTGCCTTCCTTTGATATTATACACAGTCTGTCTCATCGGAACTTGTGTCAAATAGTATTTCATGCTGTGAACTGTGATTTATTTGTGCAAGTGGAGCGAAACTTTGTTTCAGAATGCACTGTGTTTAAGAATTATGATCCAGTCATTTCTGATGAAGAATGACACTAGTATGCTCCATTCGGTCCTTTTGAAAGATATTTTAAAGAACTGCAAGTGAACTAGCTCTGATAGCAAAGACCTTGTACCTGGGGAGAGTCGTTCTTAACTTTGTAGAGACATGGCACATCATATTTATTAAATTATAATACATTACTTATAAAAGCATAAATAAACGTAAGTATTTACAAAAATACAATAATACAGCTATTAGTGTCCGGCCCGCGTAAATCCCGGGTTGTCAGCAGGGTCGCGACCCCAGGTCGGATAACATGGGTTGACCCATTCACACCAATGGCAAATATAAGTTTTACCCAGGTCGTTGCTTCAGTGTGAAAGGGGTATTAGAAATGGCAATTGCCCTGGATACAGGGTGCCGTCTCGGAAAATGAACGACTTTGTACAGACTGTCATTCTGTACCACGCGAGATGAATTGAGCAACTTTAATGTGGATAGTTTAAAATGAACGCAAAAAAACGCAAAAGAAGAACACAAACGGCTATAGCTAATACATTTTTCAACTGGTTGACATGGTGGATACTACCTTTCAATACATTTCAATATCGATATGGAGTCATTGCCCTCGTTTTAGCCTTGACCTACAGCTACCGGCAACCACGCAACGGTGCTCCCTAAATAAGACTATTATTCTGAATGGCTTGAAAGTAATGGCTGTTGCGTGGGGAGTTGAAAAGTCCCTGACCAAGGCCTCTGTGTTTTAAGAACAAAGCAGGCAGAACATTCTGTAATCTTCTGCAGAAATGGAAACGCTTAACCGCTTATCCATTTAACCAATAACAATCTCTCACAATTTGTGTTAATCACCCTTGTCTTCATTGTACAGGGTGTTGCCTTTCGCCCAAGCAGAACCCACGGTAATTTTTGTGACCGATGCGAGTCCTGGCGAGACCGATTCGGCTCATTGAATCACAGCATCCTTTCATGACTGTTTTTTCTCTGTGTTTCTCAGTCAGCTTTTTCTCTTCTCTCATGCTCCACAGAATCAGCCACTACCAGCAGAGGTTGCAGTCACTCTACTTCAAAAAGAAGTTTGCTGAGAGAATTGCGGAAATAAAACCCAAAGTGGAAGGTTGGTGTTTTGAAAAAGGGTCGCAATTCATTGAAAGTGAAAGTGGTGCTGACAGGAATTTGAATTGGAATGGTGATGCTTGTGGTCGCTGGCTACCCGCTACGGCCACACTTTTAAAAACAAAACGAATACATGTCTTTCCATTTGTATTTAAACTCTGAATGGACAACTGTATCGCTCTATAAAAACAAGAAAGTATCCTTTTATATTATTTAAACACATAAAGTATTATTTTCAATTTTAGTTGTAGGAGATTCATTTGAATTCCAAACTGTAAAAAGAGGATAGACATTCTTATTATCCAGGAAAATTGTTTGGAGGCTACCTCAGGCTATGGTAAGGGGAAAGCCATTGCAAAGCTAGGCAATAAATGCTTGATAGATAGCCAAACATTGAATTCATACTTTTCTCAAGATCTATTGCGGGTGACATTTTATTACTTTTTAGGGAGCAACTGTGCTCAGAAGTATAGAATATAAACCATAAATGATAATAAATGTTCTTATGAATGTTCTATCCCCCTGGGGTGGTGTTGAATATGCGGTATATACTTGCTTTTTTATTTTTCTTCCGTAAATCTTCTCATGCATTTTATTTATTATATTATTATTGTGAAGAGTTTTGCAATCCAAGTTTGAAATGCAGTCAAAACAGAAAAAAGCATGAACAATTTATTGTTTTTAGTAGTGATCATATTATTATTATTGTTGTTACTTTTGTTATTAGTATTATTATTCAGTGGTAAATCAACTCTCACAGTGTACATTTTACTTGTGTAGAGTACCTTTACTCTGTTAGCATACATTTGATTCTATTGCAGTCATAAACATTCTGCTAGGATTTGTTTACACTGAACATTTAACGTTTACATTTTAGGCATTTAGCTGACGCTCTTATCCAGATCTTACAATTAGTGTACAAAGAACAGGCCTTGATTCGTAAATCACCAACATTCCAAGTAGCAATTAGGAACATTCAAAGTAGCAATTAATATAATCTTATTATCATAAGATGATATATAAGGAACATTCTTAAAAGGAAAATGCTTAGAAATGGAAACAGGGAGGAAACGTTGTGTGTTGGTGCAGATGGGAGATCTATAGATGGTGATGTTTGTCCTCCCAGCTCTGACTATGGCCTCAAAGGAGATCCTGCAGAGCCGGAACCTGAAGCAGCTGCTCGAGGTTGTGCTGGCTTTTGGGAATTACATGAACAGAGGCCAGAGAGGCAATGCCTATGGCTTCAAGGTGTCTTCACTCAACAAGATTGCTGACACCAAGTCCAGCATCGACAAGTAAGAGGAATCCCAGACTGTCAGTTAAAGCCTCTGTTTTCAGGGAGATTCAGGGAGCAGGGATACATTACATGGCTATTATTTATAAAACCTTTATTTTATTACCATTCTCTGAAAAATTATTATTGGTTGTTCATCGTGTAGTCTAGAGCAGTGTTTTTCAACCTTTTTTGAGCCAAGGCACATTTTTTACATTAAAAAAAATCCTGTGTCACACCACCAACCAAAAGTGTTACTAATTAAGTGAAGTTAATAGGATAAGATAATTTCTCACGGCACACCTGACGATCTCTCACGGCACACTAGTGTGCCGCGGCACAGTGGTTGAAAATCACTGGTCTAGAGCTAGACCTTTTATTGAGCATTGTCAGCATAGACTTTGTATTATATAATATACAAGGTCCATTGTCCTGACAAGACTTATAAAAGCTTGGAAATGTCCAATGTTCATAGACATTTTCTCATAGACCAGCTACCTTGGGTTGTCGGATGTTGTAGGTTGCCACAGTGTTCGGTTTAACCGATGGCATACGCTGTGTGAGCCTACACCAGTGTAGTTATCTCCACACAGTCAATACCGGTATTTAGTACTTACAATTTTAAAATAAAATAAGAGTAAAAAAAATACCAAAAAGTGCATCTGCAGAGCTTCAACGTTGATGTTATTAAATTAATATAAGCACATTATATTATATATCACATAATACTCAATACCATCAATAATAGCCAGTTATCCTCAGGCAGTAGGTGAGTAATACGATCATTTTTATTTAAATAAAATGCCAACTCAAATCGATGATTCAGCTTTTCAATGGTTAATTGTTGTCATCCTGGGGTGGAATAAACATAACCCAAATATCAGTCCTAGGTGATATGCCTAAATTGAGATATACCTTCCTTTTTTTCACCATTACCTGAAATTGATCCGGCAAGGTTTTGATCGGGCAGGATTCAAACGTGATCAGTAAACGTCATTAGGTCCTCTCAGCCAATAGAGAACCGCGGTCATACGTCACTGAAGCGTTTCTGTGAATGCCAGGCGGGAATAATTCAGACTCGCTCCCATAGATAACAAGGGTACAGAAGAAGACAACAAAGATCACGAAAAAAAACCTATAAAATTCCTAAAAGCTGTTGCATTGTGAACTGCACAGCCAATGCAATAAAAAAAAAAACTACATTTTGCATGTTTGCCATGTCCAATCGGAAATCCAAAAAGATGAGCCCTGTGGCTACATGCTATTACGAGAGAGCAGGTGGAAGGAAACTATATGGTGTCCTGCATCTCCACATATGTCTGCAGAAACCACTTTTAACAGGTAAATAAATGTCACATAATATGGATAGTTAGAACTACAGGCTTCAACAATAACTGTCGCCCAAAACTTGAGCTCATTGTTCCGATCGGGTCAGTGCGCATAATGCCCTCATTAGGCTAAATGTAGCTGGAGATATAGCTAACATTTACTAACTCAGAAACATCCAGAGGCCAACAGTAAATTGTACATGTTTACTGATGATAATGGGCATGCAACACAATACCAGCTATTCCTCTCAGGAATCAAACACATAAATACAGTTTTGCTGTTCAAGGTAAGCTACCGATTAGCTCAATGCTAACAACTATGGGAAAACCCCATAGACACGCTAACAAAAACTAGCTTAAATGAGACCTGTTTTACACTTCTCTAAATTGTTATATGCACTAGCAAATAGGCTACATATGTAGCATAAGAAATAACTACTTTGTGGTCTCAGTAACGTTAACGTTACCACACTGAAATTTCAAAGAACAGGAAAATTGTTGATGTTTATTTTGCTGGAACTTAGAAGACTGAAGCCAGAGGCATGTTGCCAGATCAAGTCAAATTTAACATTGTATGTTTCCCGCTCGATGCTGGGTAGTGATGTAATAGAATCGGTTGATATTTTTGTTATATACATAACAAAACATATCTTTCGTTGTTTGTCTTTTATTTATACAGGGATTGTATTGTCTCGGGGCAATCCCATTAAGTTGATACGCAATAGCCTACACATGCTACACTGTACCAGTAACGTTACTATTTGAAAGACGAGGGTCTCTGAGATTAATGTTAGTATTATAATTATGTGATATTCTTTAGTTCAGTTGCTCAAACATATGGTACTGTTGCACCACGCACTTTCTTTTTTATTTAGCTATCATTTGTTTTGCTAAACAGCGATTACATTTCTGAGTCTACGCGTAACTTGCCTAGAGGCTCTTCAGGCGTGGCCTGAATATTATAGCTTTCACGCCCACCCAGAGAACTACATAGTCGGCATAAAGTGACACTATTCAATCTTCATTATTTTCAGCTGTAGACTTTTTTAAAGGCTGATATCTTGGTGGATTATTATTATAATAACAAGGAGTAATGTCAAATAAAGAAAACCACATTTTAAGCACAGTTGGCTATCCCTTGAAATTGCATAATTGTGCACATTTTATCTACATAATTTTAAATAGTCGATACATGTAGGCTACTCTTCGTTCTCCACACTCACACTCTGAGAATATTTATGGAAAAGCAATGCACAGTTTTGTAATTAAAACGATCTTGAAGCGCATGTTTTGTTAAAGATAAACTTTATTGCAGGTAGTGCTGAAAGCTAACGTTCTAGTTAACAGAGTGATGGATAATTTTTAACGTTACGTTTACTTGGTGATTAAAACTGATTTTTCAAAATTTTATTTATCGTACAATCTCCCTAACATGATTTGAAGATAGAAGTTGTGAAATTAATGAAGACAGATTGAGACCAGTGATCAGTGTAATGGAAAGTTTGATACCGGTAATACCATGACAAGCCTATTATGTTGTGTGTGTGTGTATGTGTGTGTGCAGAAACATCACTCTCTTGCACTACCTGATAACCATCTTGGAGCAGAAGTACCCCAAGGTCCTGCTCTTCCAGGACGACCTGCAGAAAATTCCAGAGGCAGCCAAAGTCAAGTGAGTCAAGTCCTTCAGTGATTCTCCATAGAAACCTTTTTTTGTTGATGGCAGTACAGTGATAGTGAATGGGGAACTGATTCCCCAGTCGTGTGTTAAAGTCAAGTGAGTCGAGTCTTTCAGTGATCCTCCACAGATGGATTCCCCATTCACCCCCCCCCCCAGTCGTGCGTCAGTCTGGGCCTGGGAGTAAAGAATCATTTTCAGTGTGCTCATTAGGGGAAGGGCTAATTACTGTACCAGGGAATTCTATTTTTAAGCCATGGTTACTCTTGGAACAATAACAATACCCATAGGCATGACAGTACTTTTTATGACGATCAGACCTGACAATGATTCATTCTGGTACGGACATGCAAAGATTGTAGGTGTGTTGTAGCAGGTGAAGTCGCACTTGAGACCTTTACTTCCTCCCCTCTAGCATGACAGAGCTTGAGAAGGAGATTGGTAACCTGCGCAGCGGCCTGAAGAACGTGGAGAATGTGAGTAACCGTTTCCCTGACAACGTGACCCCCTGAACCTCCTATTGGCTGGTCTAGATCATTGTATGTACCAGGAAACTTGATCATCCCCTGATCATTGTTCAGACAGATCCCTTGTCCAGTAACTGCAGTCACAGTGCAGTCTGGCAGTATTCAGGTTTGTGTCCCAGGTTTGCCTGGGAAAGTGACAAAAATGGAGGCTTACCATGTAAGAGCTGTGGCTATGTGCCACACAGTCTTTATTCTTATGTTTTTTTTATTCATATGTTTTGGTCATTTTGAGGTACGTTGAGTCAAAAATTGAGAATTGAATAAATATAGCACTTCAATAGTTTTAAATGTGCTGCTCAGGTCTATTGACAAAATAAGTGTAGAGAATGTGGTGTCGCCAGGGTCAGGACTGAATGCTCCCTAGAATGTCATATCTAATCACATCTGCTGTATGGGTGGTAAACCATATATTTGTGATGATATATGGTTGCTGATTGATAATGACACCATAGAGATCTCAATCTCTTTCCATGTTTTTTTCCCCCGTTCTGCCCCTTCTCATTTCTGTTTTTTTGTGGTCTCTCTCTCGCTCTGAACTATTCATCACTCCCCTTATTTCTGCTTTTCTTTCTGATTTATCTTGCTGACTCTTGCTCTTGCTCTCTTGCTTGCCTCCTCTTTCCTCTCTCTCCAGGAACTGGAGTTCCAGCAGAAGCGACCTCAGGAGCCGGGAGATAAGTTTGTGTCCGTGGTGAGCCAGTTCATCACCGTGGCCAGCTTCAGCTTCTCTGACGTGGAGGACTCCCTCCAGGAGGCCAAAGAGCTGGTGAGCATGAAGTTCTAGAACTTTCCGCCCCAATACTCTGTCCCGTTGACAACACACCTCTGCCACAATTGAATAGCACCCAACACAGGATCTGAACCTGCAAACATCTGGTTGGTGGTCTAGGTCCCTGACCGCTGCTCCACGAAGTGAGGCACAGAGGCAGGCTTCATTGAGGCCACAGACCACTGCCAGGACAGTTGACACATTTGTCACCCACACCAACCGGGCCACTCTACTGAATCTAATAAAGGCATGGTGCACACTTTCACCAGTGTCCTTAGACCGCAGAATGTATATTTTTGTTTTCCTTGTTTGGCAATGAAATAAATTGTAAACTTGAGGCCCTTATATCTGGAGTAGACTTGTTGGACCGCAGAATCTTCAGTTTGTTTGCTGCAAAGCCGCTGAAATTCAAATCCGGCATTCACATCTGCACTTGAGGTACTTTTGAAAGTTGCAATCTGCAAATCTTAATTTCGTTCAGCCCCAATAAACAACCACGGTTGTCCATCAGTGGGTGTGTCCTACTGTCCTTTTGCTGAAAGGTCAGATACTCTGGAAATCTGATTTCCGATTATTGACAGCCTCCCATCCGGCACCGACTTTGTGTCTGAGATGGCCCTGCAAACTGAATTCCACAAGGCCCTAAGGCTAGTAGAGATGCTGGTGCCATTCTTGGGTTTGTGCTCAGGAATGACATGACAAATGGACACAGTTGCACCTGCTGGACCTTGAAACCACTGAAATAACTTTAATTAAAGGGATACTTCACTTTATGGAGTGTTTTAAAATATTATTTCAGTTTCAGTGTAGGTGTTCCTTTGGCCCAGACAGTTTTTCTAAACAATTTAGTATATTTTAGATACATTTTTGACATAAATATCTAAACTATTAATCACCCCCATCCCCTGTCCTGCAGTTCCAGAAGGCACTGAGACACTTTGGAGAGGATGCTGGGAAGACGCAACCAGATGAGTTCTTTGGCATCTTTGACCAGTTCCTGCTGTCCTTCACTGAGGCCAAGCTGGAGAATGAGAACATAAGGAGGCGCAAGGAAGAGGAGGAGCGTAGGGCGCGGATGGAGGCTCAGGTTAGCATGCACACCCCCCTCGAACGCAAACTCATCCCTAAACGCATCCCTGGTGGTGGCTGTGCGGGTTTCTGGTGGATCCTTCTATCCTTCTTAATGCTGCAGGCAGGACCTCAAATGTCGAACACAAGGCTTGCACATGTTAGACAGGTAAAGGTCTCTGAAATTTCTCCACAATAAAAAAATGCTTAAAGCCATTCCAATACCTTCACCATAAATTTATAAGAAAGCCTGGTTAATGCACTCCAGTAGTCCTCTCCACTATGAAGATCTATGGTCACTAACAGAACCAGACATCTGTGTTACATCACCTGGACAGAGTGCCAACCTAGTACAAGGCAAGCATATATCATCTGACATCATTGTGAATTGGACGTAACTCCATCACGCCGAGTCCCTGATCAATTTGCCGTACCGAGAGTGGTGTTCCTCCTCAAACACGGATCGGTGAAAAGTAACAATAGACAAAAATGAAACTAAATGCTATGCACGTGCGAAAAAAGAATCATGAAGAAACCTTTTATGCTTCAACATGGATAATTCACTGCTGTTTGTCCTGTGAGGACATGAACTTCGCCAAGGGTTTGGGGAGTAAATCAGTAACTGCTATACCTCAACCAGTGATTTCCCCCTATGGTCAACTCAATAAACACCACAACAGCTTGTATGTAGAGTGCATTCAAGGTTGACTAAACCCCTAGGTAGTACAAAGAATCTGATTGTTGCTGTATCAATAGCCAGTGGAGAAAATGACCAGGGCCCATTACAGCACAGCAGTTGTGTTGTAAAAAAAAAAAAAAAAAAGAATATATATATATATACATTAAAAAACTGCATTAAGCAGGTATGGTGTAGCTCTTCATCCTTCCATCCATCCATCCATCTGAGAAGTATTTTGGTTAGCAACAATAGCATTTACTTCATTGCTTCTGACAGCTTCCATGTGCACATCCTGGACCATATGCTCTAGCAAACAGCATTTACAGAACGCAGACCACATGCTGGCCTGGTTATGTTCTCTTGGCTTCGAGGGACGCGAGTGGCAGCTTTTCAGTAAATGTTGTGTTGCTTTTATATTCCCCTCAGCTGAAAGAACAGAGGGAGAAAGAGCGCAAAGCCCGCAAGGCCCGGGAGAACGGTGAGGAGGATGGCGAGTTTGATGACCTGGTGTCAGCGCTACGATCAGGGGAGGTGTTCGACAAGGACCTGTCCAAGATGAAACGCAACCGCAAGCGCGTCGGCAACCAGGCTATAGAGACCGCCAGGGAGCGGCCAATCACCAAGCTAAACTTCTGAGACCACCAGAAACCCCCCGGCCCCGCCCACCAGAGGGACCCAGGCCAGAGCCACAGCAGACCACCTTGTGCTCACCTGCCCCAATCCTACTCACCCCCTCATCTTGACCCTCCTGCAGAACTCAAACAGAACTGAAAAAATGTAATGAACAGGCTGTTAATGTTACTCTTTGGTGCAGAAGCACAAAGATGGTTTTTATTTGTATGTCTGGAAAAAGATTACCAAAAATGTTTTAAAAAAGGTAGCGGTTCCATTCCATGAAGCATGGACACTAAAGCAACAGAGCGGTCTGCTGCGGGTCGTCAGGGCCCATTGCCAATTGTCAAAAGAACTTATTTAAATGTTATTGATGGTGATTGTTGGTCAGTGGATGTAATGGTGTGACGCTATGGTGCTGGTGCACTATATATGGTTGATATTCAGGACCAGTGGCCCTGGGTCATGTGATGACCCCACCTCCCCCTCCAGGAGAGCGTGTATATGGCGCTTCCATTCACCTGAGGCTGTTAACTACAGGGAACCCAGCACAAGACTCCACCCCTGCCCCCTGACTCCACCCACTATAAAAGGTTCCCCCTGCTTATAACACGAACAGATGAACTCCAATTTGAAGCAGAGAGAGGGATCCACAGAACCTTTGTGTTCCAACCAGGCAGTGCTGAATGCTACCTGCTAACATTTAGAACATTCCATGCCATCACATATGACAAGGAAAAATGGAAGGATGTCCACTACAGTCCTGTATAGTGGCTAAAAACACTAATTGAATTTATATGGTCATTGTTGTTCAAATCAACACCTGCAGTAAAACCAGTTTTTTTTTTTATCCGATTCCCAGATTCTTCCTGTGAACCTTTTTTTTCCCAAGGGGACTTCGCAGTCTTACTTTACCACAGGACCTGGTGCAGAATGTTAAAACGAGCAGCATTTTGCTCATTTGAACTGAGTTGATGAGGGTTACCGGCCGGCCAGGTCAATCACCCTGAAACACTGTGGTTATCGGCTCTTAACTCTTCTATGCATCCAAATAAAACTTGTTCTGGCTTGTAGCTCAAAACACTCACAGAAGTATTACAGGAGAAACCAAACCTATTTAAGCATCAACGGCATCATGAATTATCCCACCCATCAGCACTTTGTCAAACTGGTGTTCCCATGAATAAAAGATTTTTCTCAGCCGAGATTGATGGTGTGACATTTTCCTTTACATGTGGGCGTCCACTGACCTCTCATCTTATTCAAAACGGCCTGCTAAAGAACTGTCCTGAATTGTTCCTAATTTTTTATATGTAAATATAACCTTAACCCTCATGTTATGTTCCGGGTTTGACCCGATTCAATGTTTGACGTCTCTTAAAAACCAGTTACCCTTATTTTTTCGTCTTGACGTTATATGATTTTTCCTAATTTGTTGGGATAAAATTGTAAACACACAATAAACATAATGCTATATTTTTTAAAGTCCTGTACCAACTTTGTATACAAAGGTGTTGTGTGGGGTAACTGTATAAATGTAAGAAAATATACAACTTTTTTTAGTTTTTATCTCTTGGGTTTTTTGTGGGTAACTCTGGTGGCACTTTCCCATATAGGTATACATCAGGTTCTAAAATGAGATGTTTCATTACAAATTTTTAATATTTAGGGATAAAAGGCTAGTCCATTGGGAGACAAGTGGTGAAACAAAGTGTCAAAATGTTTCTATTACAATAGTTTTTGTTAGTTGAAACATTTTGGGTCAATTTAACCCCAAATATAAAAGGCATCATAAAATATGAACATAAGACGCTTAATGTAGTTTTAAATTTTTTTATTATTATATATATATATATATGTTTTTAAACACCTGCATTGCTGATGTTCATTTGAACATTGTGGGGAAGGAGCACCATCTAGAGGCAAATCTGTATAATCGTCTTGATCCTAGCACATTTTGAACATTTCTTCAGTTTGTACACACAGCTATTACAGACCTTTCTAAAGTACAGACTTAACACATTACAAATGGTAGCATGTATGGTTTTTATTGCATATTGTAATTTACCAATAGACAAGCATCAGTCAACGTGAAACGTGAGGTCCCACTTGGCATGGACATTCTTCAGCATTGCTCTGTCGTAACCCCGGACACACAAACTTCAAAGGTTGAAATACTGTAAATGTTGGTCCTGTTGGCCATTCCTGTATAACATACACTTCCCTCCACAATTATTGGCACCCTCAATTAATATGACAACATGCTAGATAAAATTAATTTCATCAAATGTTTTCCATTCTTAACAATGAGAAAATTCTTATTGTGCAGAGGGAGAAAAATCATTATTCTGGAAAAGGCATCTCTATTGGTACTGCAGCATTTAATACTTTGCGCACCCTCCCTTTGCTACGATAACAGCACTAAGTCTTCTATCATGACTAATGCGGTGAGAGAAGAGAGCAAAAGATCAGAGACCATTCCTCCATGCAGAATCTCCAGATATATTCTCATACTTGATCTTCCCTTGTGGACTTTTTGTTTCAGCTCACCCCGTGTTTTCAATGGGGTTTTGGGTTAACTTTAAGACTAGGATAACCATTGCAAAAGCTTGATTGTGTCATCAGTTAACCTTTTTGTAGATTTTGGTCTAAAATGTCCTTGTACTTAATGGAGTCCATTATGCCATGTATCCCAACAAGGTTCCCAAGGCCTTTGGAGGCTAAACAGCCCGCATCATTGGCCACCACCATTGGTTTGATGACAATAGATGTTTTCTTCTAGCAAGCCTTCCAAATGGCTTGTTGGCATGGAGGTGACATCTAATTGTAGTTTTGGAGACTTGATGCTACCAACTGTGATGCCTGGAGACTTTTTTGACCATCTTCGTCACTGTGCATGGAGGCAAAATACAGCGGGGTGCAAAGATTTGGGCACCCCTGGTCAAAATGCCTTTTAAGTGAACAGAAGCTAACCTGACCTTTAAATGGTACAAAGTTAAATATCACACATTTCTTCAAATTTTAAAGCAAGATTACTTTTTAAAAAAAATGTAGTTTCAAAATAAAGAAAGGAAAACGGCCCTGTGCAAAAGTTTGGAAACCCGGTCACTCAACTCCTTCTCAGGCAAATATAACAGCTTGCAAACGCTCCCTATAGTCAGCTAAAAGTCTTTCAATTCTTGCTTTTGGAATTTTTCCTGGCAGAACGCCTCCAGCTCAGAAATATTCTTTGGCCTCCTTGCATGAACGGCACGTTTGAGATCTCCACAGATTTTCTGTCTGGGGACTGTGGTGGCCATTCCAAAACCTTCATCCGACTTTCCTGGAGGTACTTCATGGTTGATTTCGAGGTATGCTTTGGATCATTGTCTTGCTGGAATACCCAACCTCTCTTCAACTTCAATGTCTGGACTGACCTTCGAACATTAGCCTCTAGAATTTCTTGATATTTGGTGAAATCCATTCTTCCTTCCACCAGCACAATATAATATTCCCTGTGCCCCCTGCTGCCACACAACCCCAAAGCATAATGGATCCACCTCCATACTGAACAGTTGGCAAGGTGTTGTTCTCTTCAAATTCTTCACCCTTTTTTCTCCAAACATACCTTCTTTGTTTGTGGCCAAAAAGTTCAATTTTGGCTTCGTCAGTCCAAAGCACATTGTTCCAAAATGCTTCAGGCTTCTCAAGGTTTTCTACTTACTGCATACTTCAGACGCTTTAAGGGTTCTTTCTGGCAACTCTGCCATGTAGGTCTTTGTTGTTTAAAGTACATTGTATTGTTGTCCTGTGGAAAACTAGACCTGTGTCTGCTACTCTTTATTGCAGCTCCTTTGCAGTGATGTGTGGGTTCTGAGCATTTCTCACCAGGTCTCGGGCCATTCTATCTGAAATTGTTCTTGGTCTTCCAGATCTTGCCAACTTTTCCATTTATCTTCCATCTTCTGATAATGTTTCTGACAGTGGAAATAGGTAGTTTGAAATGGTGAGTTTGTTTTTAGCCTTCTCCTAGTTGGTGGTGGATTCTTGACATCTTGATTCCACACTCAGATGATTTAGAAGGCATGGAGTTACTTCAGATAATAGTTCAGCCCTGGAATTATATTCACCTGAGCCATTGAAGCCCTAACGAGTAAATCACCTGGGCCTTAGTAATTATCTTTTTAAAAAGTAGGGATGTCCCGATCCAGCTTTTTGCACTTCCGATCCGATACCGATATTGTAGCTTTTAGTATCGGTCGATACCGATACCAGCCGATCCAAGCATGTATTAAAGATTAAAGATATTTACTTATTTTGTTGTCAGACTCATGTTGAAAAGGGTTTTACTCTTAAGAACAACTAGCCAACTTAATTAGGTTAGTTTGAATAATCCACAATGGTTGGTAATGAGAAGCTCACCTGTTTATTCTTAACAGGGTTAAATAAACACAAAATAGACAAAATAATAAATAGTCAATTAAGCACACAAACTGAATTGGCATCAGTAAACCAAGGCTTAAAAAGCCATCAGTGCAAATATTGTAAACTGTATAAAAAAAGCAAAACACACAGAAAACCTGAGTAGAAAATAAATAGTCAATTAACTACACACAAACTGAATTGGCATCAGTGTTCTGCTCAAGAGTGTAAACCAAGGCTTAAAAAAGCCATCAGTGTAAACAATATTGTAAACTATATAAAATTATATATAAAAGCAACACACACAAAACCTGAGTAGAAAATAGTCAAATTACCACACACACACTGAACTGGCTATAACAACCCAAATAACTGTCATGCCTTCTACAATATTGCTATCTCCTCCACACTTTACTGCTCCATCTCCATCTCCACACTCCCTTCAATTTCTACTGTTTGCCCTGGCTGCAGTCTGAGCATGATGGGGAGATTCTTCTTCACAAAGGTGATCATTTCAACATGCTCAGGTGTCAGCCTGCTCCTGTGCTCATCGATGATAAGTGAGACTGCGCTAAAAAGCCTCTCGCTCTCAACACTAGTGCAAGGAGCACAGAGGAACTTGGCTGCTGTTGCTGCCAGGGTGGGTAGTCGAGCCTGATTGTCTCTCCAGTAATGAAAAGGATTGTTCTTACGTCCAAGTGGAGCCTCACTGAGGTAGCTCTCCAACTGAATCAGTGCCCCTGGGTTGATCTGCTGCTCAGACGGACCCGCTACTGCTGTGCTGCTCTCCACCAGTATTTCGTCGAAGTAGCTGCCCAGGCTGCTGGTTGAGCTTTCAGCCTCCATTCCTGGTGTTTGCCTTGCTAGCTCAGCCTCAGACACATCTTCTCCAGATGGTGGCATGGTCTTCTTCAGCTCTTGTTCCATTTTCATCACCTCTGCCTTTAGTGCCTCCTTTGCCCGATCCAGGTTGGTTGCATTAGTGAAGAACCTGGAAGAAATATGAATATAATGTCATAAAGATGTATCAATTATTTTATATTGTTTCACCCAGTCTCCACATGTTCATGTTCAATGACAACAAGTAACACACACTTTTCTATTTTTTTTCTTATCTATATGAGAATGATCTAGTGGATCGTTATTGAATATTGAAGTACTGACAAAGAAATAAATACCGGCTGTACAGTAAAATATTTTCAATAATATTATACTAAAGCTTAAAACATGGCCAAATAATTATATACCACTTACTTGTCTTTGTAGCGTGGATCGAGGAGTGTTGCCACGGCGTAGAGGGGTTCAGTTTCCACATGGTAAAAACGTGTGTGAACGGCATCGAGTAGTGTGGCCTTCATGGTTTGAATCCCTCGGTGTGCTTCGCTCTCAGTGTCCAGAAAGCGTGTCAGGACACGGACAGAGGGGATCACATCGGCTGCTGTGGCGGAGGCTGCACTGACCTCGGCTGTCAGCTCTTGGAAGGGTTTAAGAACTGTCGCCGTTTTCTCCAGCAGCGACCATTGGTTGCCTGTTAAGGTGGCTGGCAGATTGCTGTTGCTATCCGATGCATAGGCCTGCAGTGCCCGCTTAGCATGCAGTAGGCTGTCGATCATCATCTTAGTACTGCTCCATCTGGTTTGTACGTCCTGTTGCAGACGCTTCGGTCCAATGTTCAACTCTTCCTCGACGTCCTCGAGTTCCGAGTAGGCCTTGGGGGAGTGTTTGAAGTGGGTCACAATTCTTCTCCCGTTGGCGATGGCATCGCTTACAGCTCGCTGTGCCAATAGACCGTGGTGGACAACGAGCTGTAAGAGGTGCGCAAAACATCCCAGGCTTGGCACTCCAAGCTGATCCATGGCCTTTTTCATATTGGCCGCGTTATCTCTTAAAATGACATGGACCTTCTTTTTGTCAATGTTCCAGGCACGCAGCATATTTTGCATGGCGTCTGTGATGGCATTCGCTGTGTGTGAGCCTCTGAACTCACGCGCATGTAAAACAGCTCTCTTTGGGGTGAAGTCGGGCCCAATCCAGTGTGCAGTTAAACTCAATAAAGATAAAGGGCGGTGATCACAGCTCCAGATATCCGTTGTGAAACTAAGTGCATTTGCACTCTCCACTTGTTTGGCAATGTAACCTTTAACATCTTTGTGTATCTGGGGGATAGTATTCTCAACGATGTAGTGGCGGCTGGGCATGTTGTAGCGTGGTTCAAGGTGTTGGATGGTGCGTCTAAACCCGACTTTACTCACGAGAGATAGTGGCTCGTCATCTAGTATTATTTCCTCGGCAATGAATCTCGTTATGCCCTGGGCTTTGGCACTGTTTTGTGGCAGTTTGTCACGCTTTGCAAAAGTGTCTGCCAGTGTTGGTTGTGTAGGACCTTTCTTTTTCTTGTCTTCGGTTTTCTTTAGAAACTCTTCATGTTGTTTTTGGTGGTATTTCGCTAAATGCTTGATCAGGTTGGTCGTATTAAAATATCTTACCGCTTTACCACCACGTTTGACTTTATTGTGGCAAGTATTGCACTCCGCCTCCTCGTCTTTTTCGTCTTTTAGGGTAAAATAATCCCACACAGCTGACATTTTTATCGATAACTTTCAATTCTTAGTGTGACATGCACAGACAACTCCGTCTAGTTGTTGTTTAGGGGATGCTGGACCGGTCGCTAGGTGTGCTGAAAAACGCGGACCGGATTTTGGGGTAAAAACTGGAATGGATTACCTACATCGGTGCGCTGGAAAACACGGACCGGAATTTTGAAAAAAAACTGGATCGGATCGGAATTTTTCCGTGCAGGCCGATCCGATCCGATCCGATATGCATTTTTTTGCTAATATCGGCGGCCGATCCGATCCAAATATCGGATCGGGACATCCCTATTAAAAAGTAACAAAGAATAATCCAAAAGTGTTCCCAAACTTTTGCACAGGGCCGTTTTCCTTTTTTTATTTTGAAACTGTACATTTAAAAAAAAAGTAATCTTGCTTTAAAATGTGAAGAAATGTATGATATTTAACTTTGTACCATTTAAAGGTCAGGTTAGCTTCTGTTCACTTGGATATTAATTGTAAAAGGCATTTTGACCAGGGGTGCCCAAATCTTTGCACCCCGCTGTATTTTGCCTCCATGCACAGTGACGAAGATGGTCAAAAAAGTCTCCAGGCATCACATGTCATGTTTAACTTTGTGCCATTTAGAGGTCAGGTTAGCTTCTGTTCACTTGGATATTAATTGTAAAAGGCATTTTGACCAGGAGTGCCCAAATGTTTTGCACCCCATTGTACACTTTTCCTTTAAACAATTTCACCTCAATTAAAGGATAGATCAAGCTGCTAAAGACCATTTGACATTTTTTTCATAGCCTTTTTTTGCATGTCTTTACCTAGGGTGCCAACAATTCCAGAGGGCATTTTATGCATGCTCAACCATACCATCTCGCTCCCTCTCTCTCTCTGGACATCTGTAATGACAGACGGCTGTAAAATGAGTTAAGTGGGAAACTTCAAAGCACAAACAGAGCTTTCATGTATGATTTCAAGATAGATTTTACTAATCCCATCAAAATGAAGGAGAGAATAATTCTGTATTCTTTTCATTTTGGGTTTCAACATCAGAAATGCAAATACAGGGAGACAAAAGGCTTTGTGAGCTATAAATCGGGTGGAGCTGTCATGCACCATCAGTGGTTCATTGATTTGAACCAATCCGTGTTTTTCTACGAAAATACGTGTGATTGTATCACTGGAGACAGTGATGAGTAGCACCATGTATCCAGTGTAGCCACTATGTGCTTCATAAAGCCTCACTCTCCCGTCACTTGGCATAAGAGCCTGGATTCAATGGACACCTGTCATTAACTTTGATTTACAAATACAGTGCTCCAAGTTCATATTTGAACTCAACACATTCATATGAAGTTAAAGTATACATTTTCTGCTTTTATTAGAGGGTATTTGTATAAATATTGGAACACATGGTTGGCTAAATGGCTAAGTAATCAAGGGTCTGAGCGGTATCAAATGAGCCTCAAACCATCACTCTGTTGCCATATATGCAGTAAAAAAAATTTGTGGTACTCCCATGAACAGTGCCCTACCTAAGTATTGGGACAAGGACACATTTTCTCTTCATTTGGCTCTATACTCCAAAAGTTCATATTTTAAATCAAACCATTCATATATGCAGTAGATGTGGATGGATCACTTTATGGGTCATTTCTCCTGGCTCACTTTCCTACTGAACTATATGGAAAAATAAGTCAGGAGAAGAAACCCTTCAAGTTATCCATCCACATCTACTGCATATATGAATGGTTTGATGTAAAATATGAACTTTTGGAGTATAGATCCAAATGAAGAGAAAATGCCTCCTTGTGCCAATACTTAGGTAGGGCACTGTTGATGGGAGTACCAATTTCTTGACAGGAATTTTAAAAATGATTTTTTTTTTTTTTTTTAACGGAACTTTTGAAAAATATTTGCATTTTATAAATCAAAATGAGGGAGTAATGTTGATTGAATCCTGGCCACAGTGTTTGCAGTACAGGGAAAATGTACATTACAGATGTCTGCCACCGTACAGTTCACTTCCTTTGATTAAAATTTCTCATCATATACACAAAAATATTCATTGTCCTTTTCATTTTTATAGCCATAATATATCTGAAAGCTGGCAGACGAGTCAGGTTACCACTGTGTTTAAAATTTCTCGTCATATACACGAAAATATCCATTGTCCTTTTCATTTTTATATCCATAATATATCTGAAAGCTGGCAGACGAGTCAGGTTACCACTGTGTTCACTTCAGAAGGAAACCACTGGCCAGATTGTCATCACTTTCCTGGACGAAGCTTGAAATCCCAGTGTAATGAGCACGGCCAGCAACCTCGACCACAACTGCCTTAAAGTCACCACACCTGGTCTCCTGGGACAGGAAAGGTCAAAGGTAAACATAAGGAACATGCTTGGGACGTGGAAGAATCTCTGGATTCAACAGATGGAGTTACAGCAGGGCCGTTACCTGCACTGCTTTGCCAGTGAAGAGGGATCCTGTGGCCCCGCTCTGAAAGACTCTGGACTGGCCAAGCTGAACCAGACCTCTGTGGTACTGCAAAGCGATGCGGGCAGTCACTCCTGAGCCCGTGGGGCTTCGGTCAACCTGCCCAGCAGCAGACCCCAACAGATGACATCACAAATTCCCATCTCTTTAACCAGACCAAAAATAAACCACTGCTTATAAGCACAAAGACCTATAATAAGAATGCTACCTTGCTCCAACTCATCATTGCTTTGTACTAGTTGTAGGACATTTTACGATTTTCTCTAAACAATGACAAGCTGATTTTTCTTGAATTTACTGGATTACTCTTTTAAGACTACAGACATTGTTTTATAAATGTTTCATAAAGACAGGAAATTACATTGATTAGCCCTAATGCTAACATCAGCCTGCACTCCATCAAGGTGTGTTAGCACAGAGCTTTGACAACTGCTATAGCCCTTATATGTCTACTGTACTTCACTGTATATGTCTACTGTACTTCACTGTATATGTCCGCTGTACCCACCACTGGGCAGATTGCTTAATATTCAAACCTTCTCTCAAAGAGCCTAATTCATACTCTTCAGAGTACTGACTACCATATAAATGTTTGCACTGAGGTTAAGATTGTTAAAGATAACATTCCCAAAATGATCGTGATTGCATTCGAAATTACCAAGTTACATCGCTAATTGTAAGCTAACGTTACCTACTTACTGTACTCGTATGTAACGTTATTTACTGTGAATTTTGATGTAGAGTAGGCTAGGCTAACATTACAGCTCAGAATAGGCCAACCCGGGGTGTTGTAACTTTTCTGTAATTCACACCAACATAGCTGGTCTCTTGCTTTACTGGATCCAACACAAGTGTTTGCCACTTTGGACAGTGTGTGACTAGTGGCTACTACTCGGTGTGCCTATCTGCAATCGCGATCAGTGTAATTTATGTATTTTGGGAAAGACATAAAGAAACATCAAGAATGCTATGATCACAGACCGTTAAAAATTCATGTTCACGTTCATGTCCACAGTGGTATTGTTTTTACCCGTTACCAGAGGCAGACCTGGTAAAATTTATGGTTGTCCACTGGGCTACAAAATAAACTTTCCATCGCCATACTGTTCCACACCATACCGTGAAACCGAGATCATGGGTTCTGGATGCGTTTCCATTGCCAGCAGAAGCGTACCATGTATAGTTCTCAGAACTACATTTTCGCTTCTCCTCCAGAGAGGTACCAAACAAAGGTACTAGGAACTATGGAGTGGAGCTAGCACTTCCTCTACATCGCTGATTCACTTCCTGGGAATTGTCATATGCCGAGCAAACCGCCATTTTTAAATACTCGGTAGCTACTTGCTAAAAACATATCTATCAACAAAGATAAGCTTTTGGTCATGGTATTGCTACATATACACACACACACTCAACTAGCAAACAACAATAATATGGAAGCCGTATCATGCGTGCAAGTTGCAATGCTTGCAGTGAGTTTTTTTGTTTAGTTTACAGCATCGCATACCAAATTTACGCCAGCAGTGTAAACATCACTTTTTTGTCATCACTTACTCCCAAATTTTCATCGTCACAAAGTTTGGTGAAAACAGAAACAGGACCGCATTCCGGGAACTACCAAGGTTGCCGATAGTTCCGGGTATGCATGGTTCCTGAAATGTTTTGTGCAATGGAAAAGGGGTACAAGTCAACTAATCTGGAAGCCAAAATTTATTTCTAGTGGCCAAATTTTTGGAACAACATTTAACAATATTGCAAGCATTAAATGCAAAAACAGCATTTCCTTTTAGGCCAAAAAAATAACAAAACTACATATACAGTGAGTACCATAATTCATTGGACAGTGACATTTTTTGTGATTTTGGTTCTGTAATCTAGCACTAAACTATGCTGGAACAGTATGGAATACGTGGTTGGTGAAATGGCTGTAAGTCATCAAGGGTCTGAGGTATCAAACGAGCCTCAAACCATCACTCTGCTGCCAGATATGCAGTAGATATGGATGGATCACTTTAAGGGTTGTTTCTCTTGACAAATTTTACGATTGAACTCTATGAAAAAATAAGTCAGGAGAAGAAACCCTTCAATTTATCCATCCATATCTACTGCATATCTGGCAGCAGAGTGATGGTTTGAGGCTCGTTTGACACCTCAGACCCTCGATGACTTACAGCCATTTTGCCAACCACGTATTCCATACTGTTCCAGCATAATTTACAGCTAAATTTAGTCCCAGCCCCCAATTCCCATAAACATTTAGCACCATTTTTTCCATTACATGCTAATTTATTGAATGTTCTAATTGAATGGTCTTGTTGTTCTTGTGTTATGCATTTCAAATGCAGAGAAGTTATAGTATCGCTTGTAGAAGTACCAGATATTTGACATTGTTGGGTCACAGACATCAGGAAGTCATGGCATGCAAAGGATATGCGACCAAATATTTAAAATTATTACTTTATTGTGCATTATGTTAAACTGTCCAATATTTTTTGATGCCCGTAAATGGGGGGGGGGACTATGTACAAAAGGTTCTATAATTTCTAAACGGTTCATTCGATATGGATAAAATACCCTCAATTTAAAGCTGACAGTATGCACTTAAACCTCAATTTGTCATTGTATCCTTTCAAACTCAAAGTGCTAGAGTATAGAACCAAATTAACAAAAAATGTGTCACTGTCCAATGAATTATGGTGCTCACTGTACATGGTTGATTGTATGAGTTTTTCAAATAATAGTCATACTTAATGACACTCATTTTTCAGTTTTGATTTAAGTGTGTTTGAGTAATCCGACTCAACCTGTCACTAGTCAGCTAGCTTTAAATTACCCAGGCTGAAACTAATGCAAATTAGAAATCAATTTTTCATAGCAAACATGCTGATGACTAACCCAACCACTATGCTAGTTAATTAAACTATTTTTAATTTTAAGATGTGAAAAGAAAAAGTTTATGACGTTTTGCCATTTTAGCTAGGTTATTAACATAGCACGGAAATGTTTATGAGTGCTTGTGTAACATTTCTCACCTGGAAATAATGAAAATATTATAACTGGTATATTATATATATATAATATACATATTATCAGCTGAGCTGAGATATCAGCAGCTTCTTTATTGCTTAACAAAAGAACCCAGCTCAAGCTCCTGAACTTTACTGCTACTCAAAACACAACATATAAGAGTAGGCATATATACGTAAAAACCTAAGTGCCCCAAGCGCACGCGCACGCACATAATGTGACGTTAGCAGTTTTTCTGTATATTGGTTGCACCTTATAGCTTTCATTAAACAAAAAAATTTTTTTTTTTTTTTTCTAAGCTTAAGAATCTGCAGTACTTGTTTACTCAAGTAAACAGTCCCACCCCTAGTTTGTACCATGTGAACATGTGAGAAAGTGTAATGTTGCTCTTGTGAATCGCTGTATGCATCATGTATGTATGTTGCATACAAACTGTTTAAAACAACTTAAGCAATTACTGCTCTATGCTTCAAATCTAGCACCATTTTCCATTACATGCCAATTCATTGAATGTTCTAATTGAATGGTCTTGTTGTTCTTGTGTTATGCATTTCATATATATTCCTATTAAGGCTATTTAAGTTGGTCTCAATAAATCTGCCATATAATTTAATTTAAAAAAACGGTGTACTCGTAAATTCTTTTAACTCCAGCTATTAATGGTGAGTATAACAGATCAGGAAAAAACAAAACACACCATCACATAAAAAGTGCAGTTAGAGCAAGACACCCTGGAAGGAAAGGCAGTAAGGCAGAGACTAATTCTCTTACACGGTTTAATTTTGGCCAATTACCAGAGGGAACGCTCCCTCTCTTCCTCTGAAGAAAGCTTACAGTCCAAGAGCTTCAGCGCTCCCCTTCTATTCGTTAGCCCAAAATGAACAGTTGAAAGAGAATTAGTCTCTGTGCCTCAATTCCACTGTGCTTCTCACACTGAACTTTTTCTTTTGAAGACGCAGTGATCTTTTCTTTATTTCTCTGGCACCCCATACTATGCAATTTCACACGCACGCCCTACCTACTATCAGATATAACACCTCTGTTATTTACATTAATTTTATCAATATCCAAATTCTCTCTTTTATCAAAATCACCTTTTTCGGTACAGAGTGCGACTTTCCACCATTTTCTAATTTCAGTATTAAGGGCAGGGCATGTGCTGCTGTCCGCAGGGTGGCTGACACTCATTCCCCAGCATATTGCTTTCTGTTCTGTGATCCCATCTGTATCTCTAACACACACAATATTGCTCTGCTCCCCTTTTACCAAAAATAAATACATACTGTATTTAGTACTTGGCAACTTTGCACAAGGTGCTACAAGCCGCTTCTTTGCACTGTAGTGTCTATATCTGGAGACCTGATCCTTAATGAATCCCCAGATCAGAAACAGAATATTCTGTTGTGTGTCTCACATTACTGATTTCTACTTGCCTTCAGATTTTCTCTGTGCTGCATCAGTCGATCGTATTTTATTCGTATTTTATTCAACGCTTGTAACAAGAAAGACATCACAGAGTGGATTATGCCGGAAATATTTCCAGACTAGGCGGATTATGGCATGAAAGAAGTATTCTCTGTTGGGAAAATCATATACATGGCGAGGGAAATCATCCTGAGATACGGACATTCCCAGAAAAGAGTATTCCCAGTTGGAGAATCGCACAGATATATGCTCCCAGTGAGAAAATTCCTCTGGAGATACAAACATTCACAGAGAGGGGGGAATATAGGAAGAATCCAGTATTCCCATTTTGGTGAAATTGTAGAAATGTGAGGATAGGAGTCTGACCTGAGCATCGGCAAAAACACACACGTTGGCGGTTGGCTCCTCTGAGAAGCTGTCCTTTCCGTCGGTGAGGATCGTGCCATACAGGAACGCCAGGTCCGGGCTGCTGGGGTGGTGCAGCTGAACCTGGGATTGGAAATGCAGAAAGAGGCCACATCTGTCACATCCCGCTCACAGGCAGAGCAACGCCCGTCAAATCCCGACCTGCTATGAACTCGTTACGCAAAGCGTACAAAAACTGTTCATTGTCATTTCCTGTAAACATATTTCAGACAGGTCGTGCTACACATTTGTGAGGGCTGAGGTGATCTTCCCCCTTTCACTGTGAAGCACTGTTGAGATTGTGAGAAGTGCTACATAAGTTACAATTCATTATTATTGTAGGTACACGCTTCTGGGCTTTAATTCAGAAGTCAATCTGGATGAAGGTACCTGCTAATTGGACACGGTGTTAATGAAGGAATCCTCCTCTACCTGAGACTTGACGGCATTGGTCACTGCAGTGGCGACGTCCACAAGGTCCCTGGTCCTGGAGGTCCTTACATCCAGTCCGAACCTCCCGGCACTGACAAAGGCATAAAACGCGCCACCGTAACTGATGTCCACCACCACATCCCCGTGTCCCGGAACAGAAACTGAAACATCTAAAAGGAAAGCAGCGATGGGTGAGCGAACCCCAGAGTGGGTGGAGCCGTGGGAGTATTTTGGGTTAGATTGGGGTAATCACAAAATGCTAAAAAAGTGTAAGAGGAAATTAAATAAGCAAAATTGTAAAAAGAAAAAATTATATTCAAAGGCACACTGTATTGAAATGCCTGTAGTGTGATGGGACCACTCCTTTGAGCCTCCAACAGGGTGTGACCACAACACATTCAATCCTGCTCTTTCGTACAGAGAAGTTGTTTTAATGGTCCTCAAGAGTCACTTATTATAGACCGTAATAATAATAATGTTTATTTGTACAGCAAATTTTCATACAATGAGCGGCAGCATAAAGTGATTTTCATTAAAATATATATACATAATAAACAAGGCAAGAAAAACATGACATAATAGATAAAATAAGATATAAAAGTAATCATAATAATAACAAAATAAAGACATAAGAAAAACATGATAAGAGGATACAGTAGCTCCGCCAATTATGCAGACACTCACAAAATCACATAGCACACATAGTACATGTCAACAGAGCAGAGTTACTCCACCCAGTTTTACACATGCAGCCTCACTATGGGAAAGCATAAAAGCAATACCATTCATATTCCAATTTCCAACTTGAGATACAGTTGTGGGCAATCAGTGCGTGATTTTCCATATGTGTGGAGTGCAGTTTCTCTTTTGCTACTTTACTACGCAGTACTCAGAAATATTAAACATGCAAGTCTACCATATTTGCACAGATAGTAAAACACGCTATAATAAACTCCAATATGAGAACCCAAAGCAGACACTGTGTTGAAGAAATATGTTTAAGGAGGCACCAGATAGGCTACACAGGACTCACTCCTTGTAGCCTACCTGGCCGCCGCAGGTTAGTGTGCTACCCTCTGCAGTCTAACTTAAAGGGTAACTACACCCTAGATCACTTTTTATTTTTTATTTTTTTGCTGTAAACGCGTTTGTATGCCTACATTATAATGAAACTTATTCATCCATTCCATTATTTAAACGATTCTGAAATAATAATAACATAAATCAGGATTAACTGGTAGAAAAGCGTCTTTGTGCTGCCCCTAACGGTTGAAATTTCCTTTCTGCTCCCCACACTGCCCCCGCCCCAATCGTGATGTCAGAGTACCTCTTTGGACGTACCTCTACGTCATATGGATAATTGTTGTCGCCCACAACGCAAACCTCCGGCACCTGATTGGCTAGACCCACTACGTGACTTTCGTTTCGGCTCCACGTTTTAAAACCGGAACAACGTTGCGTCCTGTTCATAAACTCCTATTCCACCTAAATAGTCGAGGTGAGAAATAGGCCATGCAGTTGCTGAATCTTGATTCATATTTGATGTGTGGGGAGCAGAATGGACATTTCATCCGTTCGGGACAGCACAATGACGCTATTCTACCAGTTTCTCCTGATTTATGTTATTATTTCAGAATTGTTGAAATAACGGAATGCATTTATCAAGTTTCATTATAAGGTAGGCATACAAGCGTTTACAAAAAAAATTATAAAAAAGTGATCTAGGGTGTAGTTCTTTTAAGTTAGATTGCAGAGGTAGCACACTAACGTGCGGCGGCCAGGTAGGCTACAAGGAGTGACCCTTAGTTACCCTTTAAGTGAGGCTATATGGAACTATACATTTACCTATAGCCTAATGAATGCGAAGGTGTAAATTTCCATCGTTGTCATCGATCTGAATAACTGGTGCACTTAACATAAGAAAAACGAGCACCTACCTTTTTGAAAAACAAACGCAGGCACGCTATGAAACCTCACGCCTCCCGTTTTCCCGTTCGAGTATTCGACAAAAGCCTTCACCAGTCCACACGGGCAGTGGATGTTCACCTGCGTCTCGGGTGCAACGGGCGCTTTCACAAGGCCGTAGTCCACAGCGAACCGGCCAAGTGCGATGACGGCATGGCCGCACATTGTGCTGTAGCCCTGATTGTGCATGAAGAGCACCCCCAGGTCGGCTTCGTCAATCTCGCTCTGCACTATCAAGGCACCATACATGTCATAATGACCCCTTGGCTCGAACATCAGTACTTTTCTGAGGTGGTCCAGGTTCTCCTTGACGTAACGCCGTTTGCTGAGGACGCTGTCGCCCATCACCTCCGGATACCCGCTCAGGATGATCCGTAGCGGTTCTCCCCCCGTATGCATGTCGACCACTGACAAGACCGGGCCTTCATGTGGCGGAAACTTGGTCACGTCCATTGCCATTACCTGCTAAAATCAAACAGATGCATGAAAAATCACCAATAACACGTAAGCACCTCTCGTCTAGAGTCGAGTGTATTAATCATTAAGAATGCATCGCTTACAACACAAGCAAAGCTTCCATATGATCAGTGTGTGAACACCTAGACACGACGGGAACGACCGAACTGAAACTATAAATCCATAAAAAAATTATGCACATAGGAAAAGTTGCAACGGCTAACTACAAAAAGTGATCTGGACGAAGACGGGTTCGTGCTTAAAAACTGAAATCAAGAGTTCGCTTTTAGTAACTGCATTCAATGTTTAACGTATTTTATTACACTGCCTCATAAAAACGTAACAAATGCATTATGTTGCAGCAAGCAGTTTCCTGAAGGAATCTCTGAAACCATTTACTTACTTTCGTAGCGAGCTTTCACCAAGTTAGAAAGTTAGCATTATTGTTTTGTTTTTTTCAAAATAATTATACCATAGAGTTGTTCTTATTTATTTTTCAAAAACACTGACACGTTCACTAATGTTATGTTATTTTAAATAACACTGTAAGTGTAACCCACAGGCTAGTTCTGCGGCGCAACCTTTGTGTCTTCCTCTGTTAATGTTTTGGGCAATGACTTGAGGCACACTGCTGCCACCTAAAGTACGGATGATCAACCTAAACTCTTGGTGAGGGTAGAAAACACGTCTTTAAATAATTACAAAAAAACATTTACTGTTACATATGGCAGTTAAATGTAGTTTGTTTACTGCTTTTGTATTTAAATAATGTTCTGATGTAAAATGTAAAATTGTATGATGGAAGAGGGTCAACCAAAGAAGGATCTACATTGTTGTATGCTCAGCTGCCAAAAGGGGGCAGTGTATACCAACTATTAATTCCTTTGCAAGACAAGGTGCTGCGTTTACAAATATTGCATTAATGACCAAAATATTCAGACAAATTAGATTTGCGGTTTGAGCGAGGGGGTAAATCGTAATACGTAGCATTTTTATATTGGGCAGATTCGGAGCCTTGGACCTAAATGAACACATTTCACGGTGTAATTAAAACAAAAATTGGAAGTGTAAATTGGATTAATCTCTGCATGCTAAACTAATCCAGCAGGCTATGCCATCCTGCTGACAAAGCACGTTGTTCCCCAAGGTTCACAACCGAAAATATTCAAATGGAGACTAAACCGCTTCTATGTAACAAAGTGCGTTCATTGCGGAGCCCCGTGAGTGGATCTAGCTTTCGACAGCAGAAATGTCAAACTGATTTCCTCGAGGGGGGTGTGCACGATGGTTTTTGTTCCAACCAATTACCCTGGCATAATTGATTAAATTAATTAGCTGTACACATTTTCACAGAAATCTTGCCTAAAATGTAATTCAGTGAATACGCTATTTTAATTCTGGGATCATGTGTGTAGTCTTCAACTTATCATTTGTCTAAAAATGTGGTGGTATTATTTGTTTGGCGCGCAAATACGCCGCTTCAGGGAAGACAACATAGACTGCATCTTATACATCATCTAGGCTATTGCACAACAATTCATGTTACACAAGTGTACAGCAGCATTGTAGCCTATAATACTCTAATAAAGGCAAGAGCTGTTGCATTACAATCCCAGTACTTTAACCACAGCCCGTAATTGCTGCCCAAGTAAATGATTACAGGCATTAGGAGCGAATCTCAAAATACAGACAAGTTTCCCAGGAACTGGAGGTTTACACGCTTTCACTATGGGGTGCATTTTTGCCTTTGAGTGAAAAAAAAAATTAATTTATTCATCAAGACTGGGGGATTTGGACATATAGGTCACATTAATACTGTTCCGCAGTTGCTTCTCTGTGTGGATTTGCAGATCTACTCCAGAGAATTACGGTGACATTATCTGAAAATCCTGGGCTTTTTAACAGCTTTGTAAAACACCCAACAGGGGCACAGATCTGCAGGTAGAACATATATGCACAGTCCTAAATTACCAAAACACTTTACAATCCAGTGAACACTCCACATTTTAAATAATTCCACAAGCAGTAGAAAAAGCAAAATATAATTTTTTTTTATAACATTTCTCGTTGCGAGGTAAAGTACAATCTGTACGGACCCAGGTGTCCCACGGCTGTGTCTGCACAGATGCAAACTAGAGCAGAACTTGCTGTTCTGTGGGATGTGAGGATCCGTGGTACTGTGTGTGATGCCCTGTGATTCTCCGACAGCACTCGGTATGATGAAAGGAGAGAACATCCCAAGAGAACATGTTCCCAAACCCTTTCCCCATGCAGCCTGCCACCCAGAGCTGGCCGGACGGCTCCATCCGTATATTTCTCGCTAGTGAAAAGGTAAACCCCCGCCCCCCCCTAAATTTCCCAACTTGGTGCACCACGCCGTGGCCTCAAAGGGTCATCATCCACGAGCCAGTGGAGTGAAGTTACAAGAGATTAAAGGTTTAGCCAGTGCCATCGGCATGGTTACCTCCCTCAGTGGCTCAGTGTATTTAGTTTGCTAACCTGCCAAGCAATCAGATTAGGAATGGAGCAAAGGCAGCTTTGAATAGGTTGTGTAAATGTCACAGCATTGTTTAATTAGGGACTGGCTGAGTTTAGATGTGTGTCTGCAGTAATTCATCTTCGGACGGGCAGCCCGAGGTACACCAAAAGGCTGTGTTAGCTTTAGAAGTGAGGCCATTCCCTTTTGTTGTGTATCGACACATTGCGGGCCTAATTAAGTTGTTTGGTGACAATCAGGGGTGCGTATATCCATTCATTTGAATGTGGCTGAGCTCCTGTGATCGAATATGGATATACCAACAATTGAACCACACTTTCTTTTCTGCAAGCGCTGCATAACAATTCCAGTCCTTCTGGCAAGTTCTGCATTCACTCACTCTTTCAGACAGTAGACACTGCATTAAAAAAAATGTCTTCAGCGTCTGAAGCATGCCTTATTCAGTCATTAAATATAATTATCCATATCCATTGCATATAGTAGGGCAGCTTGAAAAACCACAGTGTTTTATATAGCTAAATATTTGCTTCTTCAGTTTGACTCAGGTAAATTGCTCATGGCATACAGTGGTGGTGATTGACAAGAGAATCAACCTATGGTTACCAATGTTGCTGCCAATTTTTTTTTTAATCACTTAAGCACTACATGGGGGAGCGTAACCCCAGGTGGAGCTGATTCTCATGCATTGAGGATGCCGTAAATTCATTTTGTTTCTGATTGGCTCCTGTGATGCTCTGCAAGCCAAACCCTCTGCCCAATGAGAGATGACTATGCAGCGATTCTCTTGGACACCTTTTCAGTTGACAATTCACAATAGAAGGGATAATAGGTTTTTAATGATGTTAAAAATGTGTATGACCCACACGTCCCCCATGTATGTGGCTCATACAAAGAGAAAATGAAAAATAACTCAGAAATGAAGCGATGTCAGAGGTTTGAACCATTCAATACCATGGCTAAATAATGAGTTTTCATCAATACAACAATTTGTTTTAACATGAAATAAAAAATAAGGCCTGTACTGTAGTCCTGGAGGGCCACCGTGTTGGCAGGTTTTGACTGCTTAATTTCAACCAGCAGCCAATGTAGTCCTTGAACCAAGGTTTGTGTCATCTTTAGCCAATCGATGACTTAAATTTAAGCACTTAAGTGCTGAAATACATCAAAACCAACAGACAATATGGCCCTCCAGGACTGGAGTTTTATAATCCTCGCTGCAAAATCACTGTGTTGTAAGTATTAATGCAATCAAAGAGTTGTGTATTGTTGTCTTAATATAGTTTAAAATAACTGCACACTGTGGTAGATCCCAGTTACTATATAAGTAGTTATAATATATAAATTTATTCCATAAATCAAACTACAATGTACTTACTCAGGTATACAAAAGGAAACCTTAATCCCATCACAGCCTAACCTTCCATCAGTTACCTCCACAATTGAATGAACATGTGCTATTTGCTGGACAGTGCAATGATCTTAATTGATGTTAAACAGTATTGCCTCTGTCATTACTGCTCAAAGATAAGGGATTGCACTTTACTCGCTGAGCATGACTGATGCTGAAAATATACATGAATGTACTTCTAGCTCCCATAACATCTTTTATCCATCTATGGCAGTCCCCTCCAGGTGGACCTACTGGAATTTCACATTAGCATATTCAATACAACGATGCTGATGCATGCGTCGTTCTGTCATTCCGTGGTGTCTCATGGGTGAACTGTGCACATATGTTCATTTTAAGAGAGGTAGTCTAGGCAAAGTGCCATGCAACCTCTTGATCAATCAGATACTACCGCAATGGCACACAACACCAGCCCTGTTTATAGCCTGCTGTTCAGCAACTGCAGAGGTACAAAATTCCACCACCCCCTTTTTCAAACTCACGGCAACTAACAAAGCAAAAATAAAAAATGAGCAAGGAACACTGAGGGATGAAGCCCATTTTGCTTCCAGCCAGCTGCGATTAAATTAAATCCGCGGCAGAAACCATAAGCAGGTCAGCCACTGCATCGATCATAATCAGAACCCCAAGGGAACGTCAAGAACAGGTGGAAGAGAAAAGTGGAAACTTTGCAGAAGCCTAAATGGGATTAGTTGCGCGAAGGAACAGATGTATAGCACATTTCCTTTAGGAACTCCTTTAGGAAAACAGTTTCCAGCAGGCTGTGTGTGAAAGAGTAGGGCTCACACTGGGAAGGGGTAATAAACCCTGCGTCAGCTGGAAAGGAGCCAGGCATCTCCGCTATTTCGACGCCATTGGTAGCTCCACCACATTAACGAGACCGTTTCAGCACCATGATCATCTCCTCTGATTTTGTGATGCCGTTCCAACACCAGGGACAGTGGTGCTGATTCAGAAACATCGATGTCACATCCTCTAGATTTAGCACGGTGCATTAGTGCCATGTCTTGATTCAGCACAATGGAGAGTTGTCTCCCAATAAATCACTATTGGCACCTTCCTCTCCGTCCTTCTCACTATTGACATCTCTGCCTCTCCAGAGCAGCTGGAAGTTCTACGACTTCAGCACGATGGACACCTCTGTGGTCTCAGAGCCACAAACAACACAACCACAGAATGCACCACCCAAACACAGACTGCCAGCATCATTACCTCAGTGGCTGTCACGAATCATGCAAAATCTCATCCTCATCCTCTCCTCCAGCTCAGCTCTATCTTTCTCTCCATCCACTTCTTCTCCTCCTGTCTTGAAATCCACAGATGTAATCCACCTAGTCAGCATTATCAATCTCTTATACTTTGAGTGTGAAAATGAGCCCAACTTAAGAATGAGGGTGTTATTGGCCAAATAAATAAACATTCGTCAAATGTTTGTCTTTCACAGTGAGTTTAGCAGAGAATGGTTCCACTAGAAAAGCTAAGCTGTCAGGCAGCTGTGGCATGTAATGTCACTTTTTTTGTCCCTTGTTGGTTTCTTTTTGGAACTTAAACTATTTTGAGACTTGTTTGAAGTTATATTTCATGAAGGTTGCCTGTCCTTTCAAAACTCGTAGATGCAATTAATACAAGCTTCCTTGATTTGGTTCATTTTTGGGAGCTGATTGTGTGTGTGCTGTGAATTTCAAAGGTTGAATGTTATACAAATGTAGCTTTAAATTATTTAAAAAAAACTAGTTTTTGCCTGTTTATACATTTTTGATTAGGTATGTGCTTTACTTGATACAACATACATAGGTTTCACTCAGAGAGAGAGAAGGTTCCTGGTTTTCTCCAACTTCATTGTGTGTTTGCATCTCCTCTGATCTAGCTGCTGTCTCTCTACAATTCCTGCACATGGAGTATATCCTTGCAACACAGTGACTGTGCATCTCAGCTAGTGGACTACAGAGTGAAAAGATGTGGGATGCGGTGCCATGGGGATTTTCATGTCTCTATGTGCTCTCTCGAATTAGTATAGGATGCTGCAGCAATGGCAGTGGTTTACGTATACAATTGTGTGAGGATTCAGTAAGAGCTGGACCCAAATGCGGAGCAAACGAAGGAGGCGAGACAAAGTCGATTAAATAAGAGGTTTTTACTGGGAAGATACAAAAATGAAAAGTTGCCAGTGAGGGCAGCAAATAACGAACCAAAAAACAATCAATGAACGAATAACAGGAGGAACACGAATAGCGAACAAGTCTGACACACGGGAGCTTAAGGTTACAAACGTGTAGCGAAAAACAGGCAGCAAACACGAGAATCAAGCACTGAGCCAGAGGATATGGGAGGTACAGTATATATACACCAGGGTGAAGGCTAACAGGGAATGGGGAACAGGTGGACCTGGAGAGCGAGAGGTAATACAATCAGCACATTTACTGACGCAAGGGCAGCCTCTGGCGGACACGGGAGGAATCGTGACAAAATTGGACATTTTAAATATGGAGAAAACTCCATAATTCAAGATATATATATTCTATAATTACCTATTAATTATGCATTTTTTAATGTGAATACAACTTTTCTTACAGGAATTCACGGCATCTTGCAGCAGAAAAAAACTTTTGAAATTCAATTCCTATTAATAGCAAACTACTGTTATACGCAGTACATCTGGAGTACAGCCCTGAATTCCTGTCGAGATAAATTAATAAAAAGCTTTTCTGTTGCTTTCAAAAAAAATATTTTTGTGTGATGCTTAAGGAGGCCATGGTTATTCTTTTCTAGTTTCTCAAAATAACAATTCACTGAATATAGTTTTTTCTTTCTTGATCTTTTTGATTTTGAGTTTGATTTCTTGGCTCTTTGATCAACTCTTTTGATCCAAGTATTGGAAATCTTAGCCTCACTTTTGCAGCTCCAAGATCTTTTTATTATGTGAAATACGGTATTTTGTTTGGCTTCACAAAGAAAATATATATCTCCAGACTAGCTGGATTAAAATGTCTCTTCAGATTTGACAGGAATGTCCAGACACCACTGGGCTGCTGTCATGTTTCTGCACATCTCTTTTGGGTATTTTTGGGGATCAGCAGCTCTGGGTGTACTGAGAAGGCCATGTTTTCCAAATTTCCTCCCATAATGCACCTTGCACACACTGGAGACATTCTTTACGGAAAATATTTCTAAAATGTTCGTGGCCCCTGTGTTCAAGAAAGAAATATTCCAAATAGATCTTTTTAAAGGTAATTGCGATTTCCCAATGTTATTAAGAGTGTCATATGTATAACATCACTGCTGATTGCAACCTTCTGTGGAATTTCTTAATCTTCGTATTATCACCCAAACACTAATATTAAGTCTTTTTGCAAATAAAAACTGTATATTTTAAGGAAGAGTAATGCCTTTATTAATGTTTTATGAAGTATTAATAATATTATCCTAACATAATAACTTTTCCTGCTGATTGACCCTAATGAGAGATCTATTTGGCAGTGTATTAATCAGAGCAATTTGGAAGCCCCATGGAAGATTGATGTAACGTTTACTGGGAATGGAGAATTGCAAGTGAGAGGGAGAGAGAGGAGAAAAGGAAAGGAAAACAGATCTGTTAAGGAGTTGTACAGCTGCCCATTCCTTCTTCTGTGAGATTAATACATGTAAAATCTCATTAGACCCACATTAACACTAGACTACTTTCTTTTGGTGGCATTGCTAAAGTGGTGCCCTGGCTTTTACTGCTTACATTCCCTGTGCCTGTTTGAGCATGAGGTGCATGTTGTCCTCTCCATATAGTCAATTATTTACCTTTCCATATCCCCTGTGTTTATACCCTTCTTTACTTTTGTAACATAGGAAGGGAAATATTTGTTCTGATATATGTACAGTTGTTCTAATATTAATTGATATTTTAATTGACACATTGATCCATATCCATGTTCATGCACACATGTTCAATCAGTTGTTTTTTATATGAAAACAGTTGAGATCTTAGAGTTAAATAGAAGGCCATTCTGCAGCTAGTTTGGAGCATGAAACCTTAAAAGGGAATTGAACAAAAGAAAACAAAGGAACATTGGACGTAAGTACTTGGTGGAAAATTAATGACAAAATACATGTAGAAGTGGATTAAATATGTGGAAATGTCCCCTTCATCATCTAATGGACATGGAGAAAGCCTAAAAGCTTTTGAGTTGTTTAAGCAGCAATATAATGCGTTTTGACATGGCGCCAGGAGATTTTTTAATGAAATATTAAACATGAGGCGAAAGAGCTAGGGCCAGGGGAAGAGACAGAGGGCTTTTTTTCATCAGAGGTTGTCATTGGAACTTGAACGGCCTCTGTTGCAACTGAACACAGCCTCGTTTGTATGGGACTGAGTTAGTGCTATAGCTATGGCTATTGTTAAGTTTATTAACCATCTGTTCATCTAAAGGCTTACTCAAGAGAAATCTATCTCGTAATTTGCTTATGAATAGTTCCAGAAAAGGTTCCAATGAGAAGAGTATTTATATAGAAGAGATCTTCTTACTAGGAGCTATAAGGTAGGGTTTTATACGCAATTTCTTCAAGGCCCCTTGTTTATTATCTCAAAATGCCTTATTAGTCTCCCACCCTTCTAGCTCTCCAGGGTGTCTCAACAGGTGCGCCAGCCATTATTTCTCCAGCATTGCAATCACCACCAACCAGCATATCACGTGCGTGCGGGAAAGTAAGAGATCAGAGAGATGGGACCTGGCTTCCTGGCTGGAGATGGAACACAGCTGCTGTGTGAAATCAGGAATTGCCTGCTGAGTCAGAGGAGAGTTCTACCTCAAGCATGTCTCCCATCGTACTTAAACTGACGCATCAAATATGCACAAGAAAACCTGCAGGGTACAAATCTGCAGGTTGATGATTCAGAGGGAAACATAGCCTTGGCAACCAGGGACAAGCAAGACTGACAGAACTGAAGGTGCTTGAAATAGTCCCCAAATAAGCCCACATATAGCTCATCCTTCACACAGTAAGAGGGAGTAACAAATACAAAACAAAGGTGTCTGTGACTCAACACAGGACTCCACCGTGGGCTGGCTTATAACCACTTCACTTCCTCTCTCCATCAGCATCCTTGTAAAAGGCACTCATCCATTGCAGCTAAACTTGTGACCTCACATTGCAACAGGAACTGGCTGAACAGCACAAGAGCAGGGCCCCTTATAGCAGACATACTACAGGGAATGTTAACCTGCATCATTCCTCCAAAATAGGACGTTCCGTACGTCGCTGGAGCACACTGTCACTACACAGAGAACAGAGAGGACTCCAACAGGTATAATTCTATATCACATCTCACTCTGACTGTAACCAGACTGGGTGTCTTGCTTAGACTGGGAAGATTCTTCTGTGTTTAAAAAAATATATGTTTAAAATAAAACATAAAAATAATATCTCCTTTTTAGAGTTTTGCACAGTCTTACAGTACTGAGAATGCAAGGGTGAGTGGAGACAGAGAAACAAACGGGCTTAACCAGCTCTCACTCTAAAATTATATGCTTGTGATTCTTAATGTAACATAATTTTAGTCACATTGGCACAGCACACACCTTGTGTTTGAATTATATCCTTAGGCCTGTAAAGAAATTACCACAGTTCTCCCCAAAACCATGGTAGGTGGTGTTATCGTCTGCTCAGTGGCACCTACATGATATATTAACTCGCACAGAAAATGTTAATGGGAAGGAACTGATGGGTCATGGAGTGAATGTTAAAATCTCATGTGGGTTGAAACTCAAGACTTAACTTATTTTAATAGACTTTGAATATGTAAGACTGCAGAAGGTGGGAAGCGAAAGGAGTAGAGGATGAGCTTGCTCTCAGATTTCTCCATAGACCGTGAGCCTACATACTTTCAAGTATTGTAATATGCAACCATTTTTTGTCTTGGATTTGATATTAGTCCATGCCCTCTGCAAGCTTTCAATGATGTTACATTGGCAGAGCTGGCTTTTTCAAACAACCCTTAAGTTGTTTGGCAGACACTTGCCACAAGTGCCTACTGTGCACTATAGCCTTAACGTCACAGGTTTAGGTTTGGACTATATGTCATTAGCTGTCAATCAATCTACAGTGGAGGAACACAACTGGACAAGTTGGCAAAGAAATCCTCAGGTTAGCGCTACATTAATTAATTCCATTGACATATCAGGTGCCTGCTGACTATTAGTTCGATCATTGAGACACTGTGAGGACCTGGTGCCCTCCTTCCTACTACCGGCTGACGGGATTGTGTAACGGTGAATATTCAAGCGGTTGCTACGTGGGGAATTGAATAACACAGGGTACAACTGGCTACCAAATTGGGAAGTGTAAGACGGACACTGGTTCATGAGTAAGTGCATTATAGAAGTATTCACAGATACAAAACTGGGGAGAATGGGAGACTGCATAGTGCAGTTTATATAGAGGCGGATGTATGAATTCTCCTGTGTGGCTGGGGATGTGATTCCCTGCCATGGAACTTTCTGCACTGTGATCTCAGTTCTATCCATAACACTTTTTAATTTCCACCAGTCAAAATAAAGTGAAAAAATACATAAAGAAGGAAAGACTGTCTGTTCTTCTTTTAAAAAATCCTAAAAAATTTGGGAGAGAAAAAAAGCTATCAGCTGATACCTGTGGATTAGTGATTAATCCCGGTTCCTGGGATCTCTGTATTTCCCATCACAATTTGTTCCTGTTCCCAACCAGGAGTGACCTCGGGAAACCGGGAAATATAACATGGGCAATGCAGATAAATAACTCTTGCATTATATTTGGCCTAAGTATGTACAATAAAATAATCAATATATGAAGTTTATTTCCAAAATTCAGTATCCACCATTTGAAAAAACTCATGCCTACTCATGACTGTTTATTGTCAAGTGAAAACTCGGTAACTGATTGCACTTTAGAGCACGTGGAAGTTGCTAGCGCAAGCACAAGAAATATAAGTTCAATATACCTGCTCCAAACGTGGAGAGCTAAATCATGTCAAGCAACGTGTGGAAGAATTTTGAGAAACTTAATACTAACGAGGCAAAATGTCAATTTTTTTGTTGTAAATTAATTAGAGAAAAGAATAGGCTACTATAATTGCGACGTCAATGACTAGGTTACCACTAGGGGGCAACCATGGATAGGGACAAGAGGTAACCTAATGTGCTGACAGTTCCATTAACGTCAGTACTTTCGGAGAAGATTTCAACAAACAGTTCCTTACAGACGTGATAGTAAAAAGAAAACGTGTTTTATTGCCCAATGCAATTTCCAGTAGTCCATTTTCCTTCCAAAACAAATGCCGCCTGTCAGCCGTCTCTACAGCCACGTACTGCCACGTACTGCCGTTGAAAACTGATGCTTCCCACAGTCATTTCCTGTCTAACCTATTTTAAATGGCAGGCTGACCTTTGGCACAAAAAATATTTATAATAACAGGCAATATAATTAACAACACAGGGAAAACATAAACACATTAGTAAATAGTGATAATAATAACCGAGTCAAATATAAATCATAACATTCAGGAATAGTCAAAATCCTAATTATAAGTCAAGACAATTCAACATAAATTCAATGTAGGCTAAACGGCGCCTACAATTCCGGCCCCTAATTGTTGCTCTGAACAATTACAATAAAGAAAAGGAAGAGAAAAAAAAATATATATATATATAGGTAAGAGGTTTGTTAAGGCAAAACTCATGGTAGGGGCTAAACATTTATTGTTGGCCCCTTTTTTACTTGTAGTCTAGTCTTTACAGGTGACGCGACATCTGCTGATGCTTCATGCAGCAGACACAGCTTAGTGATTGGCCGGTCGATAACGCTGGTCTTTGTCTTCAGACGAACACATCGAACGAGTCCCTTTGCATCAGGCAATGTCTCTGTAACCCGTCCAAGTTGCCACGAGTTTCGAGGTGCGGTGTCGTCTGCGATGACAACAATATCTCCTGGAATGAAACTCCTCTTCTTACGAGTCCACTTCTGACGCTCCTGCATCATAGGGAGGTATTCTCTGAGCCACCGTTTCCAAAATAAGTCGGATAAATATTGAATTTGTCTCCATCTTCTCCTAGAATAGATGTCGTCCTTTGAGAAAAGTCCAGGCGGCATGATAGGCTTGCTTTTCAGAAGTAGCAGGTGGTTGGGGGTGAGAGGTTCGAGGTCGTTGGGATCTGTCGATATAGATGTTATTGGTCGATCATTTAGAATCGCCTCGACCTCACAGAATGTGGTATGGAGGCCTTCATCATCAAGTCGTTGCTCCTTCAGGGTTGACCTGAGAACTCTCTTGACCGATCCTACCATCCTTTCCCAGACTCCGCCGTGGTGAGCGCCTGAGGGAAGGTTAAAACTCCATCTGATGCCATCTGGTAGCAGATAGCGCTCAATTTGCCTATGGTTGATCTCCTTCAATGCATCTCTCATCTCCTTTTCCGCTCCGACTAGGTTTGTGCCGTTGTCCGATCTCATGTCTGTGACCTGGCCCCTTCGGCAGATGAACCGTCTTATGGCATTTATACAGGAGCTGGTGTCAAGTGAATATGCCACCTCCAGGTGAATAGCTCGGGTCGCCATACACGTGAAGATAACACCGTACCTTTTTATGTTACTGCGGCCTCGCATCACGGTGATCGGCCCGAAGTAATCTACACCAACGGATGTAAACGGAGGGTTATCAGGTGACACTCTGTCCAGAGGGAGATCCGCCATCTTTTGCTGCCCGGTAGAGGCATGTTGTCGTCGACAGGTGGTGCAGGTACTGATGATATTTCTGGCAAGGGCATTGGCACTTGGTAACCAATAGCGCTGGCGAAGTCTCGATGTCATGTGATTTCTGCCGGCATGTCCAAGCCTCTTGTGAATATCAGTCAGGATAAGTTTGGAGATGTGGTTATTCTTTGGTAGAATTGAGGGGAATTTGCTTTCCATTGGCATAGCTGTCCTACTGAGTCTGCCTCCGACTCGGAGGATGCCATCATCGATCACTGGATCCAGTCTTTGCAGAGAACTTCCTTTTTTAACATAGTTCCACTTTTTCAATGCAGTGAGTTCATCTGTGAAATGCTGCCTTTGAACAAATATGATGAGGGTTTTCTCTGCCTGCTGCATGTCTTCAACAGAGAGAAATCGGGGACCTGAAGATTTAAACTTTTGTCCCGGTTGTGGCCCCTTTTGGCTTCCCGAGGCAATGTCGCACTCTTCCTTCCTTCTCTTAGCTAGAGATCTGAGGGTGTCCTTTACCTTCAGTATCCATGCTACAGCCCTTTTCAGACTGTTCCACTCAGAGTAGTGCTCAAGTAGCTTGGTGATGGAATTGTTTGTTATGATGATGCTATTGACTGTGATGGTTTGCTTCACCTCGGGGTCATCAGCAGATAGTCTGGTATTTTGTTCTGGGTATTTTGGCCATTCTGTTTCTGATTTCAATAGATAATCTGGTCCATTGATCCATCTGTTGGGCTGCAAGAATATTTCGGCTCTCAATCCACGAGAGGCGTCGTCGGCAGGATTTTGCTTTGAATCCACGTATTTCCATTGTTCAGGTCTGGAAAGTTCCCTGATGGTAGAGACCCGATTAGCCACAAAGGTACGAAACCCTCTTGTCTCATTAGCTATGTATTTCAGGACTGACGTACTATCTGTCCAGAAGACTGATTTCGTTAATGGGATCTGGAGCTCCATTTTGAGCATTCGGTCCACTACAGCAGCCGTGAGCTCTAGTCTGGGGATGGTGATCTGTTTCAAAGGAGTTACCCTTGCCTTGCCCATCACAAACCGAACGTGAACATCACCCTTGGTATTGGTGAGTCGCAGGTAAGTAGCTACACCATACCCTGCCTCACTAGCATCACTGAAGTGGTGGAGTTGGGCATGTTGGAAATCCACATCCTTGGGTTTCAGGCATCGGTCAATACAAAAGTCTGATAAACACAATAGTTCATTCAGCCAATTTTTCCATCTTTGGATTGTGGGCTCGGGTATGATGTCATCCCATGAGTACTTGGTCTGGCATAAGTCTTGTAGGATTTTCTTTGCAGTTATAGTGAATGGAGCAAGAAAACCGAGAGGATCGTATACGGAGCTGACAGTGGAAAGTATGCCTCTCCTAGTATGTGATTTGTTCCCAACTGTCAGTTGGAATGTGAAAGTATCCCTTTCAATGTTCCATCGAACGCCTAGTGCCCTCTCGACAGGGAGTTAGTCTCTATCAAGACATAGGTCCTTCACGTCTTTTGCCTTATCCTTGTCAGGGATAGAAGCCAAGACAGTACGGCTGTTACTGATCCACTTTGTGAGTCTGAATCCACCCATAGCACATAAAATCTTGAGGTTACTGGTCAGGGATATAGCTAGTTGTTCTGTGGGAACAGACTTCAGACAATCGTCTACATAGAAGTTTCTTCTGACAGTATCGATTACGTTAGCATCAAACTTGTCTGCATTGTCCTCAGCTGTCTTTCTTAATGCAAAGCTTGCACAGCTGGGCGAACTGACTGCACCAAAGAGATGAACAGTCATTCGGTATTCCTGTAGCTCTTGTGTAATGTCACCCTCAGTCCACCAGAGGAATCGAAGGAAGTCTCTGTCATCAGGGGTTACACGTACCTGATGAAACATCCCTTCTATGTCTGCCATTAAGGCAGTGGGTTCCTGGCGAAACCTCAACAATACTCCCATGAGGGTGTTTGTGAGGTCTGGCCCTTGCAGGAGTCTGCTGTTGAGGGAAGTGCCCTGAAAGGTGGCACCGCAGTCGAACACTACTCGTATGGCTTTCTTTCTCTTATGGTAAACTCCATGATGTGGAACATACCAGGTTTTTCCGTCTTGTCGGTTTAGCTGGTGTTCCGGTACCTTTTCAGCATGTCCCTCACAGATTATTTTCTCCATGTACTTTCTGTAGTCCTCCAAGAATGGTGGGTCCTTCTTAAATCTACTGATGAGATTCCGAGCACGCTGTTCTACTACCTTCCTGTTATTGGGCATTTTCACATCCATCTCTCTGAAAGGTAGCCTGAGGTAATAGTGTCCTGCTGTCAGTGTGACTGATTCAGAGGCAATCTTCATGAACTGCTTCTCTTCGATGGACATCTCCTTCTTGTCATAGATTTCATCTGTGAAGTCATATTGGTATTGTTGGTTTAGGAGATCTTCAATCCTGCTAATGCTGATTCTGTTTGCTGTAAGTTGTGGCCTACCATCTCTGTCTGTGATGCTTCCGCTGCCATTGAGTGGGCCATTCACCACCCATCCGAGGAGGGTCTTCACTGCGTAGGGCCCATTGCCCTGGCTGTTGATAATTCTCCAAGGTTCCATTAACTTTGGGGAATTGGCTCCTATTAGCAGTCCAATATCAGCATTAATTTGACTCAGTCTAACATCCTGCAGGTATGGCCAACTACCGATATCCTCTTGTGATGGGATGTTGTCCTTAGTGACAGGGATCTTGTCTTGCGTATACACCTTATTTGGAAGTGGGATGAATGAATCGTCTTTGAGACTGGACACCTCTAGGCCAGACACTTCATAGCTGCTCACAGGCTTTTCTTGGCCCATGGTGCGGAGCATTATTTTGGTCTTATGACCGTTGGTGTTGAGCTGTCTCATCAGGTGCTCTGTACAAAATGTAGCAGAGCTACCTGTATCCATGAAGGCATACGTTTCCAGGATTTTGTTACCTTTTGCCATTTTGACCTTCACAGGTATGATGGCAAGCATACAGTCCCTATTTCCGGCCCCGGTTAGCTTGCTATGTGAAACAAGGCCACTGCTTATTACAGCTCTCTCCTGCGATTTCTCTGCTCTTCCATCTGTGCTCGTACTTACAATATGAAGGAGATTTGGATGATTCAGTCTGCAGGTTAAGCAGCTGATGCGTCTCTTGCAGTCTTTGCTCATGTGGCCTTTGGTGAGGCAGCCAAAGCACAGTCCCTTAGACCGTAGAAATTCAATTTTGTCTTTTTGGGGCTTTGATTTCAGTTGTTGACATGAGTCAATGTTGTGGTCTCTGAAACAAAATATACATTTTTTATGTTGAGCAGGTGAGCGAGTTACATTGGTATTCTGCTGAACTGATTTGTCCTCTACTGATCCTGGGTCACATACTTTAATTGTGGTGGCAAAACTCCCCCTAGTGGTTGGTTTGGACTTGGGTTGAGGGATTTTGCTGGTTAAAGTACCTTGTTCTGGCGCAAAGTTAATGATGTCTCCATAGAGAGGGTCGAGAGTGATTCTGGCTTGCTTTCCAATAAAATCCACCAAGTCACTGAATTTTGGTTTCCGCTTGGTTTTGTCCAAGATGGAACATGCGGTGGATCTCCACTTGTCCCGGAGTTTGAATGGGATCTTTGATATCAGGATTCTCATATTGGTGGTAGTGTTTAACTCCTCCATGTCCTGAAGGCTGAGCATAGCATTATAGCACGTTCTCAAGAATAAAGCATAATTATTTAAGGCTGTTCCGTCCTCTGGCTTGATTAATTTCCAGTTCAGTGCCTTCTCAATATAGGCCGCAGTGATCTTTACATCATGGCCAAAGTGCCATTTTAAGAGTCTCTTAGCCTCCTTAAGTCCTCTCACTGGGTCCATGTGTTGGCAGCTTTGAATGAGCTCCTTGGGTTGACCAGCAGTGTACTGTTCCAAAAAGTATAATTTGTCACGGTGGTTATCAGTTTTATCTTCAATATTATGTTCGAACGCTCTCATAAATGGTACGTACTCAAGTGGATCGCCTTTAAATACTGGGATTTCTCTAACAGGAAGTGATGATAAATTTTGCTGTTGAATGAGAAGTTTAGCAAAATAATTTTGTTCATCAATAACATTGGTTGATGGATTTTGATTGCTATTGGCTGTGGTCGTTTGAGTAGTAACTGGCATGCGCGCAACATTCTCTGTGCTTTTTGTTGTAATTTCATTGGTAGTGATTATTGCATGGATTGATGTAGGATTGCTGTTGGAGTCGGTTTCGGCTTGTCCTAATGGAGATGGGTTATACAGGTTCAGTGTTAGTCTCCTTTGGTGCCTTTCAAAGTATTCATTCATGGCATCATCCTGTGAGAGTGGATCTGAAATTCTTGAAACTACAGATGGTGCTTTATATTCCTCCAGTACTTTAAGCTTAGCTGTAGATGCAGCAATTTCAGTCTCCAAATCCAGCTTCTCCTTTCGGGCTTTAAAGTCAGCAGTTAATTGAGCTTCCTCCAGTTCCAAGTTGTGTTTTGCTTTTAATGTGGATGCACGTGCTAACAGAGCAGCATGTTCTGCCTCTGCCTTTAGTCGCGTGCTAAAAGTTGTGCTGGATTTGCTCCGGCTTGATCTCCGGCTTGATGTGACAGAGACACTGTCACCAGGCCTTATACTTCACTGTGGGTCCCCTGTATGATCCTCAGTTATGTCCAGTATCTGCCGTTTCAATTGCACTTCCTTCTGTGCTTGCATCCATGCATAAATTTCATCCTCAAATTCCTTTAAACGCAATACCTTTGGCTCATACCAATCAATTTGGTCTTCTTTTCTTTCCTCTTCAAAAAGTAAATTTTGTACAGATGTATGTAATTGTGTAAAATCCTTTGCCAATTGAATGAAACACATCAACATTTTTAATGACATTTTCAACATCACATTTTTCCATTAGCACTCTTGTTTCGTTTATTTTTCTGGTAAGCACGCTTAATTTCCCTCTACGAGAAGCAATTAATTGAGTCAATTGTTGTTCTGCCATTTCAGCTTGAGACAGTGTTTTATTTTCGTCTCCGTTTCCCATATTGTCATTCTCGTTTAACATAATAAAAGTATTTGATGCGATCGCGTTTCAAACGCTGCGTTTGTGTTAAGAGTACTCTTGGCTCCTTTCAAACACAAGCAAAACTTTAGCACGTAAAGCTCAGTTCGCATACATACAAAAAATGACAGCCCACTGCAAAGGCTGCTTTCTTCAGACGCGTAAGCACTGATTGTTCCGCTAAATTACTCACGACCTCCCGGAGAGTGGTGCTGATCTGAAACGACCTCCCTTGAGAGAAGCGCTGATTTGTCTTCCGTATTCGTGGTTCAAATCCGAGGGAAAAAGGAAATATTTGCCGTCTGGTCGCGCAGTTTTCAACTTAATGTGCTGACAGTTCCATTAACGTCAGTACTTTCGGAGAAGATTTCAACAAACAGTTCCTTACAGACGTGATAGTAAAAAGAAAACGTGTTTTATTGCCCAATGCAATTTCCAGTAGTCCATTTTCCTTCCAAAACAAATGCCGCCTGTCAGCCGTCTCTACTGCCACGTACTGCCACGTACTGCCGTTGAAAACTGATGCTTCCCACAGTCATTTCCTGTCTAACCTATTTTAAATGGCAGGCTGACCTTTGGCACAAAAAATATTTATAATAACAGGCAATATAATTAACAACACAGGGAAAACATAAACACATTAGTAAATAGTGATAATAATAACCGAGTCAAATATAAATCATAACATTCAGGAATAGTCAAAATCCTAATTATAAGTCAAGACAATTCAACATAAATTCAATGTAGGCTAAACGGCGCCTACACCTAATAATGAAAGCAAACCCATAGTTTTGTTATTCCAGGACATCGGATTCTGCAGAAATATAGCCCAGCTATAATTACTAAACAAGCTGGAATTCTTAAAGCAAGTTGCAAGTATATTAGATACCTTTGCTTTTCTTACCAACACGTAGCCTACGGCTAAACGTCCCTCATTTCACAACGGTAGGTTTGTGTATATTTGCTCATGTGTCTAGCCGGTAATGGTATAGGAAGTTGTGCGCGCTATCAATCGCTTTGCTTCTCAACGCGGGACTTGTTAGCCGTACAATTTAGAAAAAGTAAAGTGCGCTCTTTCGCTCTCTTATTTCAGAGCAGATGTTTTGGTTTCTTTGTTTTCCACTCAAACCTAGTGCTCTCACCCTAAGGTTTAGGGTTTTTAAATTTTCTCCTTTTTTTTTGTTCACTCCACAACGGGAGTTAGATAAGTGTAACTTCTTATTTATTTTGCTTGCTTGGATATCGAGCTCCTCGCTTTTTATAGCAAGGTTATTTGTGTTCTTCTTATTTTCCCCATCCACTACGGATTATTGTCTGTCTTAGGGGTGTTCGTTTGAACACTTGTAGATTCCTCATCTGTTGCTCCTGGACCTCCAATATTTCCTCCGTATCTCTGGGCAGAGAGATCCCCTACACCATATCTACTGTATTTCTGGCAGCAGAGTGATGGTTTAAGGCTTCTTTGATACATCAGACCCTTGATGACTTGGCAATTTAGCCAACCATGTGTTCCATACTGTTCCAGTGTAATTTACAGCTAAATCTAGTCCCACCCCCCAATTCCCATGAATATCCAGTCAAATGCAGAGACATTATAGTATCACTTTGTCATGGATTTTGCCTTCCTTCTCTTATCTCCGCGTTCTCTTTATTCTTTTTTGTCGTTACCGGTAATCTATCGGATTTTCCTTTGTTCTGTGATGGGGTTTTGCTTTCGCCTCGTCATTAGTAAGTTCACCTGTTATTCATTTCCGTTGACTATTTATACCCCGCTTCCTGCCTTTCTCGTTGCTTCCATGTTATTCCACGTAACATTCGAGCCGGTAAAAAAGGTATAGGAGATTAGTTAGAAAAATCTAGTTTAAAAAGAAAGGGTTAGGAAGTTTAGAAAGTAAGCAAGTCTCTTTTTCACTCTGAGTTCAGAGCAGAGGCTTTCTCGTTTCTTTTGGTTTTCCTTTCTTATCTAAGAGTGCTCTTACCCAAAGTGTTTGGGGTTCTGTGGAGCTCTTTGTGTTTTCCTTTTTGTTTCGCTCCACTAACAGGAGTTAGATAAGCGTATAGCTTATTTCTTTGTTTTTTGCTCGGCGATCGAGTTCCTCGTTCTTATCGCGAGGTTATTTGTGTTCTGTTATTTTCATCTATTCCACTACGGATTATTGTCCGTCTCAGTGGTGTTCTTTCGAACACTTTCAGATTGCACAGCTATCGCATCTGGACTTCCAATATTTCCTCTGTGTCTCTGACACAGAGATCCCCCACAGAACATGGAAGCCACAGGGGAAGTTCCAGCGATAGTTGCAAATCTGAAAGGAGTTATAGCTACTCAGGAGGCAGTCCTGGCGGAACAGAGAGAGAGTGTTCGTTCTCTGCAATATTTGCAGCAAGCGTTGCACGAGCAGATGCAACTGCAGGCAATAGCTCTGCGAGATTTGTCAGAGAATATCCGGACTCTCTCTCTCAGGGCAGATCCGCCTCCAGTCGCACAAGCACCTACACAGGCCACTCCCCCGTCATTTCCACCTAACGCTAGGGTACCAAAACTCCAACTCCCGTTGCGATATAGCGGGGAATCGGGAAAGTGTCAGGGATTTTTAACGCAGTGCTTAATTTTTTTTAAAATACAGCCCTCGCAGTTTTGTGCACAGGAATCCAAAGTAGCTTTTATTCTGTCCCTTTTAACTGGAAATGCTCTCGCATGGGCTGACCCACTGATCAGGGCAGATTCACCTATTATGAGTAACACAGAGAGGCTTATGGCGGAGATGGTGTCAGTTTTTGATCAAGACGTTTCTGGCAAGGAAGCTGCCATGCGTTTGACCCGTCTTCGTCAGGGCACCGACACCGTGGCGGCCTTTGCGATTACTTTCCGTGCTCTCGCGGGGGTGACAGGATGGGCCAATGAGCCTCTTTGTGCACTGTTCCTAAACGCACTTTTTATCAGAACCCATAAAAGACGCCATTGCGGGTATCGAACCACCCGCTACATTCGGGGCTCTGGTATCTGTGGCCATTCGGTTAGACAACCGGTTTAGAGAGAGAGAGAAGGAGAGGGCTGATAAGGGTTTTAAACATCGCCCAGCCCGTTACTCTTCCTCTCCCACGCCAGCGCCGTCTCACTTTCCGTTTTTAGCTCCCATTGAGCAGGAGGAGTCCATGCAGGTCGATGGCTCCTCCATGCGCAAAACGGGATGCTAAATCTCGCGAGTGGTGGTGTAGGTACTGTAAGAGGAGGGGCCATTTAAAGCACCACTGTCCCAAACTTTCGGGAAAAGAGGGGTCTCGCTAGGGGAACCGAGTCGCCTAGCGGGACGAAATTTAAATTACCCTCTGACCTTCCTCCCGGTTGAATTACGCTGGAATGACCGGTGGATTCACTGCAAAGCGTTTATTGATTCCGGGGCGGTTGAGTGCCTCGTCGATTCCGACTGGGTTAAATCCCACAAGATTCCCACCCACCCTCTTTCTCTTCCTCGCCTTGTTACGGCTTTGGACGGCCGCCCGCTAGGCGCAGGCACTATTTCCCAGGTTACCGCCGCCATACGCATGCGCGTTCCGTATCGAGAACATACGGAGGAGGTTACATTTTTTTTAGTGGAGTCCCCAGCTTATCCGCTGGTTTTGGGTCATTCCTGGCTTACTCGCCATAACCCACATATTAATTGGGGGGGGGCGGGGCCCGTTATTCGTCAATGGGGGCCCAGATGCAAACGCCACTGTTCTGCCTCCAGGCCGTTTCTGTCGGGAGGAGGGGGTGAGGATTGTGCCGAGTCTGACTCAGAGAGTGATGGCTCCGTTAAACAGGAGTTCTCTTATGTTCCCTCCGAGAATGGAGAGGTGAGGAGAGTTTAGATTGGGATCACTCTGCAGAGCAACCTCATGCGTGGCAGGAGTTGACGTCCGATTCAGCGATCGACTGGGAGATTCACTTTGTCTCGGACAGGGAGGAGGTTAAAGTGGGAGGGGCGCTTGAATTTTAGCTGCCCGCTAATGTCCCTAATCAATACGCCGATCTTGCAGAGACATTCAGCAAACAACGGTCCACTTCACTACCACCTCACAGACCTTATGACTGCGCCATAGAGCTATACCCGGGCACTACCCCCTCTAGAGGGTCTCTTTACTCCTTATTCATTCCGGAGAGCGCATCTATGCATAAATATATTGAGGAGGCCTTGGCTAATGGGTTCATTAGACCTTCCACCTCGCCTGCAGGGGCGGGTTTTTTTTTTTGTTAAAAAAAAAGACAGAGGTCTCAGACCCTGTATTGACTACAGGTCCCTTAACGACATAACGGTGAAGAACAGGTACCCCCTTCCCCTTATGAACTCCGCCTTCGAGCGTCTTCAGGGGGCGTCTGTCTTCACGAAGCTGGACTTACGTAACGCCTATAAACTCGTTCGCATTCGTGAAGGCGACGAATGGAAGACCGCTTTTAACATGCACAGCGGCCACTACGAATATCTCGTTATGCCGTTCGGGCTCACTAGCGCCCCCTCGGTGTTTCAGGCGTTAGTTAACGATGTGCTGAGGGAGATGCTGGAGAGATTCGTCTTCGTTTATCTTGACGATATTTTAATATTTTCGCCCAACCTTACCACACATGTCGGTCACATTCGTCAGGTTCTTTCGGCTCTTCTCAAGGCCCAATTATTTGTAAAAGCAGAGAAGTGCGTCTTTCACTCTGGCTCTGTGTCATTTTTGGGTTTCATTGTAAAGGAGGGTAAGGTACAGATGGATCCGGAGAAGGTTTCCACGGTAAAAAACTGGCCCACGCGGTCTTCCATAAAACAGATACAACGTTTTTTATGGTTTGCAAATTTTTATCGGCAATTTATTCGCAATTTTAGTGCGGTAGCAGCGCCTATTACTGCACTTACAATTTTTTTTTACGGCGGTTAGTTCCAATGGAATTCCAAGGCGGGGGCAGCTTTCACGGAATTGAAGAGAAGATTCACTTCCGAACCCATCCTGGTCACACCCAAGATGCACCCCTGCGCTTATTTCTCTCACATCCTAACATCGGCGGAGAGGAATTACGACGTAGGGGATCGAGAATTGCTTTCGGTCAAGTTGGCTTTGGAAGAGTGGCGCCATTGGCTCGAAGGAGCAGAACATCCGTTTACGGTTTGGACTGACTATAAAAATCTGGAGTATGTTCAGCTGGCTAAAAGGCGCAATTCACGGCAAGCGCGGTGGGCGCTGTTCTTTTTAAGATTCAATTTTATTAGTACATATCGCCCCGGGTCCAAGAATGTCAAACCTGACGCTCTCTCGCGGATTTACGACCCCTCTGAGACTGACCTGTTCCCGAGCCGATTATCGCCACTGACCTCGTTGTTGCCCCGGTTATATGGGAGGTTGAGGCAGCGGTGCAGAGAGCCTTGCGCTCGGACCCAGGTCCAGGTGGGGCACCGGCCAACTGTCTTTTCGTGCCTCCTCGTCTTAGGTCTCGGGTGCTCCAATGGGGTCATGCCTCCCAACTCACCGGTCACCCCGGTGTTCATCGTACTAGGGATTTTTTATCCCGGCGTTTTTGGTGGCCTAGTCTGGAGAGGGACGTACGCTCATTTGTCGTGGCTTGTCCGGTTTGCGCTCGCAGCAAGGCCTCTCACCTTCCGCCCTCGGGTCTTCTTCGTCCCCTACCTATTCCCACCCGTCCCTGGAGTCATATTTCCCTGGACTTCGTCACGGGGTTGCCGTCATCTGCAGGCAATACCACCATTTTAGTGGTGGTCGACCGTTTTTCTAAAGCGGCTCACTTCATTGCGCTGCCCAAGCTGCCTTCTGCACCTGAGACAGCGCAACTTATGATTGACCATGTGATTGACCATGTCTTCCGTCGGATGTGGTGTCCTATCGCGGTCCTCAGTTCGCCGCCAAGTTTTGGTGGGCGTTTTGCTCTTTGCTGGGGGCTTCGGTTAGTCTGTCTTCCGGTTTTCACCCGGAGACTAACGGCCAGACAGAGCGTATGAATCAGACTCTGGAGAGTACTCTTCGCTGCCTTGCCGCGTCCAAGCCCACCTCCTGGAGTCGTCACCTCGCCTGGGCTGAGTACGCTCATAACACGCTACGTAACGCCTCCACCGGCCTCTCACCCTTCGAAGCTCAGCTTGGTTATCAACCACCTCTTTTTCCTGAGCTGGAGAGGGAGGTGGAGGTGCCCTCCGCAGGATTTTTCGTTCGGAGGTGTCGGTCGATCTGGAGACAAGTGCGTTCGTTTCTCATATGGGCATCGGCTAAACAATAAGCCACGGCTGATAGGCATCGTCGAGCCGCACCACCCTATAGAGTTGGTCAGCGGGTTTGGCTTTCTATGTGTGACCTTCCGTTGCGGGTCGAGTCCCGCAAACTCGCCCCTCGTTTTGTGGGACCCTTCAAGATCATAAAAAAGATCAATCCAGTCACTTTTCGACTGCAACTGCCGCGCTCGATGCGCATCCACCCCACGTTTCACGTCTCCCATCTGAAACCAGTGCTCGTCAGTCCCCTCGCCCCGGTGGAGAAACCACCTCCGCCTCCCCGACTCATAGAGGGGGGTCCGGCTTATACCGTTTGCCGCATTGTGGCCGAGAGACGTGTGGGCAGAGGGTGGCAGTTCCTCATAGACTGGGAGGGCTACGGTCCGGAGGAACGTTGCTGGGTTCCATCAAGAAACATCTTGGACCCTCAGTTAATCACCGACTTCCGCAGAGATAAGGTTGTGGAAACGTCCGGTGCCGTTCCTTAGAGGGGGGGTCCTGTCATGGATTTTGCCTTCCTTCTCTTATCTCCGCGTTCTCTTTATTCTTTTTTGTCGTTACCGGTAATCTATCAGATTTTCCTTTGTTCCGTGACGGGGTTTTGCTTTCGCCTCGTCATTAGTAAGTTCACCTGTTATTCATTTCCGTTGACTATTTATACGCCGCTTCCTGCCTCTCTCGTTGCTTCCATGTTATTCTACATAACATTCGAGCCGGTAAAAAAGGTATAGGAGATTAGTTAGAAAAAGCTAGTTTAAAAAGAAAGGGTTAGGAAGTTTAGAAAGTAAGCAAGTCTCTTTTTCGCTCTGAGTTCAGAGCAGAGGCTTTCTCGTTTCTTTTGGTTTTCCTTTCTTATCTAAGAGTGCTCTTACCCAAAGTGTTTGGGGTTCTGTGGAGCTCTTTGTGTTTTCCTTTTTGTTTCGCTCCACTAACAGGAGTTAGATAAGCGTATAGCTTATTTCTTTGTTTTTTGCTCGGAGATCGAGTTCCTCGTTCTTATCGCGAGGTTATTTGTGTTCTGTTATTTTCCTCTATTCCACTACGGATTATTGTCCGTCTCAGTGGTGTTCTTTCGTACACTTTCAGATTGCACAGCTATCGCATTGGACTTCCAATATTTCCTCTGTGTCTCTGACACAGAGATCCACCACACACTTGTAAGAGTTCCAGAAAATAAGATATCAAGATGTTGATGTTGTTGGGTCACAGACATCAGGAAGTCATGGCATGCAAAGGATATGCAACCAAATATAATTTTTTTTAAATGCATATATATTATATAAATGCAGGGGTGCCAATAATTGTGGTGCAAGTGGTTATGTTAAAAATAATTATTTCTTGATGGAAGATTTTTCTCATAATAAATTTACTTCAATTAACGGTTGGATTTTTCAAAATTGTTCAGTGTGACATTAAGCTAATTCACCAAATGGTGAATTTTTTATAACCCTTTGTACTCATCTTTACCAGGGGTGCCAATAATAGTGAAGGGAACTGCTGGCACGCGACATCACAAAACAACTAGAAGCACACTAACGCCATTCACATCATAGTCATCATTAATGCTGAATGATGTGTTTTACATTTTAAATTGTAAATCTCTTATTGGTCATTTTATATATTGGTAATTTTAAACATGTACAATTTTTTGTGACTGCAGTCTTACTGTCGGTTTATCTAATCTGCTATCAGTAAACCAATAATCAGATGTGCAATGGATGTGCTAAATTATGCTTAAATTAATATTTTCTCCAGTATCATCTGTGAGGGGGGAAATGAGTCGGGTTCGGAGGACCAGACACGGAGGTTGGAATCAGAAAGTCTCCTAACAGGAGGCCACTAGAACAGAAAGATTCCGTAGATGAGAATAGGTAAATAACGAGAAAATAAACAGGCTCCCACCAAGAGGGAAGCTGGTAAAAAGGGAGAACAGAAAACACCCCGCAGGAAATCGGGCGAACTCGTAGACACGAGAGAATAAGGGAAGAATCGCCTAACTATTGCCAATAGTTCTTCACAAGCACACCTGCAAAGCAAATCAATGTGGTATTGTATTGATCAAATGTGTACTATAAATTTAATTTAGAAACATCTTTATATAATTGCTAACGTTGATGGTGAGTATATGGCTTTCAGTTTCAATGCATTGTAAGACTGGAATTGAGATCCCAGGGCACCTGGACACACAACACCGGGGGTGGAAGCCTGTAAGGACTCTAGGACGTTATAAACCAGAACTTCGGTGCCGTAAAGTCTGCTGGGACCATCTGGCGTGAAGTTTATGACGGTCAAAGAATGTCCTAGGATGTCATGACAGTGCTACAGTGCCCCCATATGACATTATCAGGGCAGGCCAAATCTCTGTCCTTAACATATTTTCACACACAACACAACATGGCTATAGATTAGTTTTGTCCTAAAAAAGCTAAAAACATACAGATGTGATTGATACTTTTGCTACATTGTACAGTATGCACTGGAACATACATTATATACTCTTTTTCCAGAGAGATAATCATGTATTGTTCAGTTTTTGAGTGTTACATTAGTAAATACATCCAGTTAACGTACCTGAATTAACAGGGACAACTAGGGTGTAAATGTAATATTCTCAACAGGAATTCTGGGACCTTTGTGGCATTAATATCAATCACATCTGAAAAACTATATAGAGATGGAGATCCTCATGGCAACACAAACTTAGACCAACTCATGTTTGATATCATTTTGATAGTCTCTGTGTGAGGGGTGCAATGGTCTACATGTCCTAAATGTGCAACATGGATGGAATGTATATTTCATAACACAGGCGTAAGCTGCCGTTGTGGAATTGTCCTTACAGGAAACCATTCTGTGAAACCCGCTAGAAGGGGGGCTAAAAGTGCTGACCAGTTTATGGTTTTACGACCGTCTGCAGCCAGATCAAACGCAGAGTTTGAGCATTTAAGGAAAGGAAACAAACTCATCGGGGAAGCTGTAATTCAGACTTTCCCACACATCTAACCTCAGGTCACTGTGTGTAGTGATTGCCAGGTATGACAAAGTATTTTTCTTCTGTACTGTATTTGAATTTGGACTGTTCAATCTGTAACTGTGTATTGGTGATTTAAGTAAATAACCTACCTGGTAATAAATTAGTTAAACTTGATTTGTGTGGTTTCTCTGAAAATTGACGTACTATCTCTGTTCACCGGTATTGGGTTGATTAATTTCCTCAAGTCATGGTTACCCCCTCAGTTGGTCTAGGGAGGTTGACTATTTAAGCTTAATGTATCACGGAGTATTGCACCCGTAGAACTATGTCTTAAAGTAGATCACCTCCGCTTGGCGGTTATACATGTTGAGAACGGTGGTCGTCAATGTTCCTTCGTCGGTCCCTAGTCTTAACCATAGTCTATACCTCACGAAGTGGCTTCTTCTGCAACCTCTGAGATAACCGCAGATATCTAGTCAGCTGTGAGTTGTGTACATATCTGCAGCATGTAATGCACGGTGGTAACAGACAGGATCCAGATCAGAGAACCGTCTTTAAAGTATGGGAATCCCAAATCAAGTGGAAATTGTACATACTAAATTCTAAATTATAATATTAAATGGAGTCAGATAAACGAGTACAGAATCAGCGTTGGTGGCTGATGATTTAATGTTTTTTGGATAAACTGGGGTCAGGGTAGACCAGACTTAAAGCGGAAGGTAACGTGGTACGATTACCTTTGATTCGTGGTCCCTTATTAGCTGATCCCGTGAATCTAAAGAGCAGTCTAACCCGGTTGCAAGAACATTAATATTTCTTTATGAACTTTAATAATTTTCCCTTTTCCCACAGCAATAGCGGAATACATCACGCTTAAACCTTCGCTCCGAGCTATTCCCTCATTGGTCTAGCCGCGCGGAGTTTTACAATTTGGTTTGTAACATGATTTCAGTTGCTGTTTCCAGATTTTACAATTTGGAGAACTCAACATGATTTCAGTTGCTGATTTCCAGATTTACAGCATCAAATGCATTCATTAATCTTGGATGCTGCCCGCCCTTGTTTAGAGGAAGTTTGTGCACATTCCCTCAGAGTTCATTTACTGTTTTACTCTGTGTACCTCAGAAGTCTCTTTTTTATTTATTTAGGTGTCCTCCTGAACTGTCGTAGCACTGTCTTTAGCCAACCTGGTCTCTTACTCTCCCTTAATTACTTTCACCTGATGCCACCATCCATCATGGCATCAGTGAGAGGAGAGGAGGGCAAATAGGGGGCAAGAACAGTGCCCAGAGGGGTTTATTTACAGGGAGCGCTTCACTTCCTGTAAATCTCTCCTCCCAGTAATAACTTTCAGCCTGGAGGGCAGTGAACTCTGCAACTCACCCTGCATTTTGCCTCTTAACTGGACTCCATGGTACTTTCAAACTACTTTGTATTCTCTTCTGATAGAAAAGCCACGTCTCCCTTACTCCTCAAGAACACGGAAAACGACACGGCATTCTATATCAGGGAGTTTTTTCAGCAGCAACAGTTATTTCGTTTGTGAAACACCCTTTTCACAAATAAATACCTTGCAACACTGTTGCATCGCATCGCATATTCTTCATAATAACCAGATGTCCTTTATACTTCCTTCTCTAGGACGTTCAGGTTGGATGTGTAAAAACAGATTTACGCATCCAGCCACTGGAGTCCTCATGATATGAATGTTGGACATAAAAATGGTGTGCCTCATAAAATCTGACAAAAACCATTTTGGGGAGGGAAGAGTGTTGTTGAGTAAATCACCAGGCCTCTAAATCCCGCTTCGACAGGCAGCAGCATGTTGTCACAGCCGAAGGAAGACAGAAAACGTGCATCAGCATGACATGACATGTTAAAACTGAATACACTGTCACACTGAACAAATCAATTTGATCGACATATTGGTTTATGAATATGATTAGAATATGCTTTTTACTCTGAATCTGAGAACGCACAATTTTCTTGCTCCCTTTTCCACAAGTGTCCAGAACAAATTTGTAACATAGACTGCATGTAACATTCAGCCAGCCATAGGCGGCGGGCAAGGCGGCGGGTCACAAATCTGCATAGCCCTGCACAATCACCCCAAGCATAGCCTCACAATTTCTAAATTTAATTAACATTAACATAATTAACATAATTGTAATAAAATAGGCCAAGCCACTGACCACTGTAGGTAGCCTATGCCGTCTGTGTAGCCTATGATGTGTCCTGTTTATGGGGGAGGGGCCTCGTGAATGTGAACAGAATAGGCTATGTATTTAGCGATCTCATGCCAGGATAGTCATGTACAATATACATAATACGCATAAAAATTGTGTCATGTTTTTATAAGTAAAAGGTATGTGTGTTTTTACATAACAACAATAATGTATTACAGCCACAAGTTAGATAGGTAGGCTACTCGCTGTGGAAATGTCGCCTTTATATTCCATTTCACAGCAAATGTCCAGCAAACTGTTCATGATGCATCAGAAAACAGTTTCATAACCAAGTAGGATATTTGGTTTCATGTTTAACGCTATATCAAATATTTTGTAAAAAAAAAAAGGTGTTTACTAAACTAAAAACGAAAGTAGGCCTACATCGGGTAACGTTATGCTACGTTAGCATACGCTATGTTAGCTTACAGTAAGCCAGGGAAAAGCACAGAATGTTTATTTATACAACTTCTGAATAACAGCCTATATTATTGTTTCTATATCAGAACATGATTTTTTTAGTGTGTAGAAACAGTGCATTTTATTGTCTTTGACTGTGGCAAAATGTAGGTTGTAAACTTATTTAACGTTAAACAATGTGTAGTGCTAGTAGCACTCTGCTTTTTTATTGTCCTGCAACTTCACAGGCTGTTGTTTTCGCAAGTGCTGACACTTCAATCCTGCGTGGGGATTTTTGAGGTTTTCTTAAAGCTGTAATTTATCATTTCAGAAAAATAACTTATGAATACTATAATTGGGACTTCAACACCGTCCACTAGTGGGCCACCGTGGATAGGGCTAAGCAATGTTTATCTGTCATGCTGGCAATATTTTCTGAATGTTTGGGTCATTAGGCCATATTTATTTTGAGTGTGTGAGATGGCAGTACATAATCTAGGCTAAATCAGCACATACATGCTTGTTATTAGCACTGCAATAGCTGGCTACATATATTAATAGCCGCCTGTGGTCTGTGCGAGGTTATCTGCGGTGTCAAAATTTCATGAGCACCCACACACAAAGCACCACCTTAGCACTCCCAACAAAAATGTTCTGGCACCGCCCCTGCAGCCAGCTGATACCTCTAATTGAAAAGCGAATTATCCATGGAGGCTAGTGCGTGAAGCCGTTCTTGCGCTAGTCTTGGACTGAGCTGAACAAATGTATGTACTTGCAATCTTTCTTGTACAAGCCGACAATTGACAGCTGACCATCTTTGTGAGTTCTCAACAGGTAGCTCAACCTTGCTGCCACTGAGGCCATTTATCAGACCAAATTGTTCTGTTCTGGCACAAAGAATTACAAACGCAATCTTGGTCTTAAGTCGATTTATTTTATCCCTGTGCCGTCATAGTGCTTTGGTGACCATTAAAAGGCCTGAGATGTAATAATCATGTTATTGAACTTGTAATTTATACAATAACTTGTATTATTATTATTATTATTATTATTATTATTATTATTATTATTATTATTATTATCATTATTATTAATATTATTATTATGTGTAATTTGTTTAGAAATGTCCTCTGCAGATTGAATGAAAATAGCTGAGGTGTACATAAAAGACTTGAAAGATGTGTGGTTGCAATGTCTGCCCTAGCTTATACCCAAATTACATGCCACAAACAATGGACAGCTAACATCTGACCATGTTTGGATGTCATTTCATTGTATAAATGGTTAAAATTCCTTTGCTAGATGAGATTCAAGCATTGACTGGCCAGCGCTCTGCTATTGATTTGTTGTATCCATTTATGGGCCTTTGGGGAATTACTGGGGTGCTTATCTGGGTTTATTGTTATCTCAGTTAGATGATTCTGACATGAAACATTCATGCGTTACAAGAAAGGTTTCAAAGAGCTTGATTGATTGACGGCCAAACTCCTGGGAGCTAGAAGGCTCTGCTTTCTAAAATAAGTACCTAATTCACCTCTGCGCATATTTTTCTGTGTTGGTGCACTGATTTGTATATCCTGTATGCCCTTGACTGTAAGCCTGAGATGACCACGTCATAGTTGGATGCATACCTGAAAGCCAAGCCGCAGTAGTTGTGATCGGAGTTGGTGTGGGGGAAAAAAACAGAACGCAGGCTGCTCTGTGTGGCTGACATTTGTTGTTTTTGGTGTTGTTTTGCTGTAAAATGGCACATGATCATTCTCATAAAGATGCAAGAGTGAAGAAGACAATGACTTCACCGGTGGGAGGGAGTTAAATACAAAGCAGACAGATGATGCACTGCTCCAATGCACCAATATGCAAGTACCATATTTGTGTCTGCCTCTTGTATTTAGCATAATTCCTCTTTATTCTTAATTAATTAGCGAGATAGTTTTTTTTTTTGGACATATTTTTAGGGCTTTTTCAGCTTTATTGGACAGCATAGTGTAGAGAGACAGGAGGAATGGGAAGGGAGAGAGAGGGAGAGACATATGCGAGTAAGGTCAAATGGTCGGAATCAAACCACAATGTTGCGGCTTGCACTGATCAATAGTGCCAGCAACCTGAAAGAAAGAGATAAAAAGAAAGTATGCAATTCATAAAAAATGTTTAAAATTTTTTATATGGACGGGATATATGTCAACAAATTAGCCCGGCTGAGATACTGGAAGTGTATCTGTCAGTGATAATCACTTATTAGTCAACATGATCTCACACGGAAAATCCGTGATTTAACTCAAAATTTAACTCAAACTCAATGGTGGTGTTCAAAATGTCCATGACACACAACGTGACACACACACACACGGATTTTACATCAATAATGACAAACAAAACATCATATAAACAATACAATCCCGTTGACACTCATATCCCGGCTTTTTCACCCCACCCCGTTTTCAACAAAACAATTTTTTTTTTTGTTTCGGGTTGTTGTTTTCTCATTGGGACACACTTTTTTTTTCATTTTTTTTTTTTTTTTTTTTTTTTTTTTTTTTTTTAAAATTAAATATGTATATGTAGTGTCATGTTGTTATTTTTTGGCGGAGCGAAATCCGTGTGTGTTTCACGGACATTTCAGTGATTCCGTGGGCCCACCACGGATTTTGAGTTAAACGTCCGTGGCTATTTCACGGATTCCTGTGAGACCAGGTTGGTATTTTCGTATGTTCAGTTCGTAATAGGAAACACTGGCACCATGTTTGGACCCTGAGTTTCCGCCATGCAGTTATCTTACATCACGTCAACATCGTAAACAGTAAAACAAAATAAATTTTAACCTGCTTTTTAACACATTTTTAAACTTATGCTAAAAACTGAAAGGTTAAATTGATACCTTATGTAGTTCTTATCTTCCTCAGGAGTGTTTAGGATCAAATCAATAACAGCTCTGAAAATTAATTTGGTGCTCGGAAAGCAGACAAACATACACAAGGTGAGGGTTCCCGATCGAAACTTAAAACTGTGAGATTCTAAGTTGGTCTGGAACCTACCAACAACAGCTTTGAACATGCTGGTTAGAAAGTTGTTTTATAAAAAGTTGTTTTATAAAAAAAAAGAAAAGTTCGGTAATAAACAACATGCTAGTCTTTCAATGGCAATTTCTAGAATCTAAAGCCGAGCATACACTGTACGATTTGAATCCGTTTTTAACCCGATTCTGCTGTCACCGACAAACTTCGGCAAATCATGCTGCTATTGACTGCTTTGCTTCTCAACGCGGGACTTGTTAGCAGTTACAATTTAGTAAAGTGCGCTATTCTTTTCTCTCTTTATTCAGAGCAGAGGTTTATGGATTTTGTTTCTTGCTCAGACCTACGAGTGCGCTCGCCCTAAAGTTTAGGGTTCTTTTATTTTTCTCCTTCCTTTTTTTTGTACACTCCACAACTGTTAGATACATTTTAGATAAGTGTTTAGCTTATTTCTTTGGTTTGCTCGGATATCGAGCTCCCCGCTTATTTGTATCGCAAGGTTTTTTCTGTTCTTCTTATTTTTCCCGTCCACTACGGATTATTGTCCGTCTTAGTGGTGTTCGTCTAGCACACTTGTAGATTCCTTATCTATCGCACCAATATCGCTACCCTCCAATATTTCCTCCGTGTCTCTGGGCATAGAGATCCCCAATAGTACAATGTGAGCAGCAGTTTGTGAGCTTTATTATCTGTCCGATTACTGTCATGCAGTGTGAGCACATAAATTGTGGGCTTTGGACGTTCACGACAGGCGATTTAATCGCGCAGTATGAGCTGTCATCAATGGACAAGTCGCACAGTGTATTCCCGTTTTAAGACTAGTCCCATGTTTGCTTTTGCTTCTGGTGATAAGCTATTTTGTGTGTACACACAGTATTTGTATGTGTGTGCATGTGTGTGGGCGTATGTGTATGTGGGTGTATATGCGTGAAGGATGAACAGAGGATGACAGATAAAAGCCAGCCAAGTTTGGATGTCTTGTCCCAGTGTCTAGGAACAATGAACTCATGGTGGGGGATTAAGATGGATATCCTTTCAAAATCCCTGAACTGAGACCTTCACCAGGGAGAGATTAACCATGAAGTAGTAACACCTCTGTAGTTACTGTTAGTGAATTTCCCTGCATTCCGTTGCCTGCGTTATGAGGCTGTGAGCCTCACGATGTCTTCCCTTTTTGGGTACAGAGGGTATTGGTATGATTTGTCTTCCAAAGGGGGTAGTGCTTGTGAGAACAATTTTTTCTCATTCATATCTGCAACTGAGAAATAATATGTGACGGGGGCTGGTAATTTGCTCCACAAGTAGCATGGGGTCATCTTTCAGTTTTTTTTTTATAGTTTATGATGTGAACGTGGGAAGATTATTCTACATGGTATGCATAGCTATTTCTGACATAATGTGGCTTAAGCTTATAATGCTTTTCATCCTCTAAACACGAAAAGCACCTAATTAAGACAAAATTAACAGCTTAATTCAAAATTCTGGGATTGCAACTGTGTTTGGAACGAAAACCAGCATACAGAAAAATATGACAACGTGATGACGTCGTCACCCATTCAATGTCCTATGGCTTGTGTACACTGGCGCATTAAGTCTAAATGGGCATAAACAGGGCACCATTGTATTTTTTGCAAGCGCATTGGAGCGGTAGAGTCCACAACTGCAGGAAAATCCGCCAGACTACCTTACATGGACATTAGACACAGCCACATCTGGAAAACCCGTGTGTAGTTTTTTTTTTTTAAGATAGAATTAACAGAAGAAATATATAATAAATAAAAATAATTACAGTACATTAGCCAAAGCTTAAATGATGTACAGAAGGAAAAACAACCAAAAATACATGCAGATTCTTAGATTTTTATAATAAATGATTGCACTCCATGGCACCAGTGGTACAGGATTCAACATAATCCATCTATTATTCATTTTTCAGTACAAAAGTACTTATCTGCTGAAAAGTTGACCTTATTTAGATCATGTTAGATTTTACATTCAATTATGTATTCAATTATGTACAGAAATAAATCAGGATAAATGTTTTTAATGGGGGAAAATTGAAATAGAACACCAGGGAGCTGAACTATCAACCTTCTGGTTAACCACCAAACCACACTGGCATCAGTTAAATCAAGCAACTTTCTAAATGCCTGAGGCGGGATTGAAGCATGGTGGCTAGAGACATGGCTGAATCACCAGGTTACTACAGCAACAGACCTTGGTGGAGCTCAGCCAATGTGCCCTCCAGCACGATATTGCTAGATAAATTGCTTCTGTGATCTAGCATTGAGCTGTATTCAAAGAAAGCGTAAAAAAAAAACAAGAGCAATGCAACTTGGCCCACATCACAAATTAATAATAAACAACAAAGAAATTGTCATGACATCACACAGTCAGCACTGATATGGTTATGTGCAACTTGGTGTAGCCTTGTAGGCTTGGTGTAGGAATGTTGCTGCCTTTCTTATGTGCAGATCTAGGATAGTTGATGTGTTAAGGCTGTGGCAGGTTTTGAAGCAGAGATGGATAGATGCTGTACCAGAGGATAAATGGGAGAATTAAGCAAGGACAACAACCGTGGAATGGGAAAACCGTTATCTCCAACCAGACTGGAACTTTGTCAGTTAAGAAGAAATATCCTCCTGGCTCGGGAGCTGTGATGTGCTTTAATCAGCGTTTATTAGGCGTCTTGTCTTCTGGTCTCGTCTTCTGGTCTCACAGCAGGCATGAGATTGAATGCGCAGCACAGAGTGCATATATTCACACACACTCCAGAAGGACAGAGGTCAATCCGCAATGCCTTTGGAAAAGCTGATCAGCTGACAAGAAGTTCCTCAGCAGCCTTAACTTAGCGTTTACTATTCCATGGTGATGTGGCTGTATTGGTTAGAAAATTTTATTTCGAGATTTGCATTGGCTATGACAAAATCTGAAGAAACATGCCAAAATGTCATTGTTAATTGAATGAAGGGGAAACACATTCAAGGAGAGAGAAAAAGTAACATTAAGATTAAAACCTCTTTCACAACTGAAACCTAGCCAAGATAAGACAAGAGCAATAAGGCAGCTGACAGGATTTTAAAAACAGTTAAAAGAATTACACAGACGCTATAAAAAAAATAACCACAAACACACTAAATAAGTAAATAAAATAGCATTTTGAAGCTCAAAACTATTTAAAACATATTCAGTATTCAACGAGTGCATTTGTTAATAACAGTTGAAATTGTGTTACAGAAAAAAGGCTCAAGTTTGATTTTTAGTCTGAAGATTGTTCCAAGACCTCGGGTAATAATATCATAGACATTTCTTTACAGCTTCTGTTATAACACCAGACATTTTGAATGTCTGCCAATTGTTGTGACAGTTCTGTGCCAACCATAGAGAGGGGTCACTAGAGTAAAATAACATATCATCTGCATAGAGACTGTAGCTACAAGACTGAATGTAGCCCCATTATTATTATTAGTAGTAGTATTATTAATGACAAAGAGCAAGGGCCCTTGTGGAACACCTTTATTTATATGGTAATATAATCTGAAAATTTAATTCTATGTTTTACAACCTGTGATCTTTGAGACAGTTTTTGAATCGAACCAGATGCAACCAACCAGATGCTTTGTGACCTAAATCAGCCCTAACTTAACTCTGATTAATAGTGCATGATCAACTATGTTATTAATCTTTAAAAGTAAGTTAAGGATTCATCTATAAGCATACCAACATTTTTTTTAACAAAACTGGATCCAGTCCAGGGGTGTACAACAAGATGCGTTTCATGTTTCTTTGCCAACATCTGATCTTAATTATTTAATTAGCTCAATCATATCTTGCTCTGGCATTTCTATAAGCACCAGCTACAGGCTGTAAGTGTATCCTAAAGATTTTACAGTGCACAAGTACAGGACTGAAACAGTGTCATTTATAGAGCTGTCAATACTTTTGTTCTGTAAAGCATGGTTGTTAGAATTGGTTAATCTTGAGGAATTAACATTTAGATTTTGTGCTTAACGATGTGCATTTGTTCCTTAATATTCTGATAGCTAGTCAGTCCTCTGTATTATTGGTCATCCTTGTAATTGTTCACTTTTAATTTCTTGCACTGTTAGCTCTTAAATTAGGGTTATGTCTATTTTAAAATTCTAAGCTTTTTACATGGGCATGCTTATTTGCAACCGACAAAAATTATTATAGAAAAAACAAAACTACATCATCAAGTGTAGGAATCCGTCTTGCTGAAGGAATCACGTTTTCTTTTGAATTTTTAAAAAATCAGTTAGGTAACTTAGATTATTAAGAAATACTAATTTCATCACACTTAAGCATTGCACTTTTGTAAGCATAACATCTAACAGAAAATTTCCATTTCCATTTTTGGTACGAGTGTCTGGGAGGAATACCTATGAGTTGCAATATGATTAAGGAGTTACGTATATGTCTAAAACTTGCAGATTTAGCAGTCAGCTCAATTTAGGTCACCAATTAAAATGAATTTATTTATTGACATGCCACATCAGAGTTCTAAAGTTCTTTGCCAACAGCTGTCCGTGGTCTATCCTACCCTATAACTGTTAAAGGAGCATTTGCAACTCTTCAGCATTTGCAACTCTGCAAAACCTGTAGTGCTAAAATTTCTAATTGGCAAGGGGCAGATTTCGATTATAACACCACCTGCAGTTTGTTCATCACATAAATGGCAACACCACTGCCTCTACACTTGAGATCAGCTCGACAAAGATGATAGCCGCCCATTTGGATATCAGCTTGTAGAAAAAAGAAGATAATTGCTTGTCTCAAAACATATTTACACATTATTATCATGTAAAGCTAGATCCACAACGAATAGCCTATATGTTACACAAAAATTGTGATGTGTTGGTACTCCTCATTGGATCCTATATAATAAGGTTGAGTGGTCTTCTCTGTCTGAGAGTTCTACAAAGCCCTCCTTGGAAAATTATCACCTCATATCACTTCATTGTTAGGCTGGTCTGGTCTACATCAAACCTGCTCTAATGACTGGCTTGTGCTCCAAGTACCTTGATTCAGGACTCAACTTGAAACTTTATTTTGTTTTTTCTCTATGGTTTAATATCGGTATCATTGCAAATGAGGGCCCACCCACAATGATCTTCTCCCAGAATTAAATAAAGGTTGAATGAATGAATTAATGAGTGAATGCATGGATGGATGTTTTGAGCTCTGTATTTTAAAATACACTTGTTGAGTACCCATGAGGAAAACATTTTTAGCAAAATGATATATATTATTGGTTAATATTAGATATTAGAATGATAAAATACGTGAAACATTAAAATTTTTACAATTATAATCAAGTAATAGTAATCAGCAGCAGTATAACTACAAGTGTGTATCTGCTTTACAATTTTTGTCCACAGAAATATTTGTAAAATGATTTGAGATTAATTTGACACATGGACATTGTTATGAACCACTCAATGGGCCTCATTCATGAAACGTGAGCAGAATGAATATATACGTAAATAGTTTGTATTAGCAAATTTTACCGTATTTTTGCATTCATCAACATTTTTGTATCTGAGATTTGTTCGCACATACTAACACATTTTACCCCTGCAAGCTACCACGTGTACCGCGTTCATAAATACAGAATGCTGCTAAATGTAGCTTCTGAGTGATAATTAAAATATGAATTTATTTTTATTTTCTGTAAAATTCACAAGACTAAATAGCCTTTGGAATACACATTGCAAAGGTAATAAATTATGATTATAAAAAGCAAACACTTTAGATTGCGCCTATTAATCAATTATAGGCTATGGATCTGATTAATTAGACCCATAACGTAGGCTAATGAATGCTCCCAGTAGCCTACAATTTTTTCTAAATTGCTAAAAATTTAAATTCTACATGACCTTACATAGGCTATGCTAATTAAAACACACATTTAACCAATGAACGAAATTGGCTTACATGTCTGTAGCCAGGGTTGAAATTGTGGTCAACAGCTTAATCCAGCAAATGCGAGCACATGTATCTCTGAAGTGTCAGCTATGATTTAGAGCATCCTTTTTCTTCTAAATCCAAGAGAATTTTGAGAAAATTTATGCTTTTGGTTCATTTTACCCTTTGCCCATTTTCTTATTGTCTGCAATATGAGCAACAAAGTGCTGAGCATATTTTGCATGCACAATGACATAAACAGGGGTTCATAAAAAGAGTTTAATTGAACAAATTGAAAGAATTAAGAAAATATATAAATAAACATTTCAGCATGACATTACATTCTATAGGGTTTGGGAATCTTGTTACATTCTACTGTACTGTTTCCATAGAAATAAGTTTTCAGGTATTGACAAAGGCACTTTCAAATGTAAAAGGAACATTCATATGAAAATATGAATTGCTTCTGTTGCTCTAGTCAAAAAATTAGAGTTTATGATACATCATGCATTACTTTATGCATTAATTCATGATGAAGTCATGATGAGTCATGCATTAGTTAAGGCATAAGTTGTCTTCCCTTATTGTAAAGTGGTACCATGTATAATGTGGTTGGACCATATTACCTGAAAAATGTTAAATATTTATAGATGTTTTAAAAAAACCAGCCTATTGGTGTAATGGGTTTATTGATGGTTTGGAGATTCTCACGCAAAGGTGGGGAGAGCAGAACAAGTGAACTCACAACCGTGAGGACAAAAAATAAAGGGAGAGAAAATAAATAAAGGAAGAAAGAAAAAACAGGAACGTAATTTTTTAAGGCTAAACAGCCAAAACTAAAATAACCCACTAAAACAGGCGAACGACTAAAACTAGTAGAATACTAACTAAATCTCCCAAGCTCACGTAATGAGCTACAAACGGGAAACTTAGTAAAACAAAAGAACACTCTCAGCTGCCATAGCTAAAAGCCGGTAGAGTGAAAAACCAAAACGAAAGTACAAAGAAACACTGTCTCCGAGACAACAGCAAAGTACAAAATAGATAGCACCAAACTCCACCAGGCGGAAAACAATCCTATACCTGATTAAGTAGCTATAGCAAATCCCCCCTGAACATAAACAAAGTTCAATATCAGGAGGTCGCTAGTTTCTGGCTATACCTGGCTCGAAAGCAATGTCGTAAGACAATCAAGCACCAGAGAAGTGGAAGTGCTTAAGTACCCTGCAGGTAGAAGCACAGGTAAAAACAATAACAAGGCTGGCAAACCACGAAACAGAACATGGAGAAAATCAGATTGATTCACAGTCGTGAAGGCAGGACGAGAGCCGCAAAAGAAAAGCAAACAAACAGCCACAAACCACTACAATGGGCAATTGATCTGACTGGCTTCTATGTTTCGCACAGACTGCATTGGACCTTCCATTGGACTTTTTTCTATGAAAGGATAGCTCAGCAGTCATATCACAACCATGAACTTAATGCTGCTTATGTGACTTAGACTGCACTTGATTGAAAGTAATTATGTGGATGACAATGGGGTATTGTGTGGACATAAATTGGATTTAATATTCTGAAAGATTATCTAGTTAATCTCTTTGTCTCTCCACTGATGTTACGGCATATACATTTTTTGCCACTATTGATTAAGCACAGAGAGGTTTTGGCAGATATTTACTTTGCAACTGAAGTGAGCAACCTTTGCAGCATTCATTTGAAAAGAAGTAATGTCATTGAACAGTGAAAAATAAATACCAGTATAACATGCTGATGTACACAATGAATGCATAGCCTTCATAAAACTTTGACCAAGGAGCAGTTGATGATATGATAACCAAAAAAACCTTGCAAAGAACTCAGAGGGTGTTGTTTCCAATCCAATCAGAGTTAATTCACACATTGAGCCTCATTCATGATGATATGCATGTACATTTATGTACAAAAATAATTGGTATGAAATCAAACCACCAGATTCATCAAACTGTGTGGGAAAGGAATTTTTTTTCGTATTCACATACGAAGCGTGTCCACGTATGTGAATGATTAGCATAATCCGCGCCCATCAATTGCCTTATATGGAGGCTGTCACTTCCATTTAAAGGTCCGTACCTAGTTAAAATGGCCCAGAAAAAGCAAAGGAAGGAATTATTATTCTGACACTGAAATCAAAGTTTTATTAGCAGATGTTCAATCAAAGAAAAAAAATAGTTTAGTATTGTTAGTATCGGTGTCATGAACTGGGAAAGGCCTAGCAGGAGATAACCATCAATGCAGGATCATCCCTCACACCGGGGCGTCACCAGAGGTATATGTTTAGGGGGGCTAAGCCTCTACTAGGGGTGTCTGGGGGCATGCACCCTCAAGAAAAAATGTCCAAAAAAGCAGTCACAAAATGGTTGTTCCCCATGTGTTATGAGAGCAGAAATGAACCTAAAATCTCTAAATAATTTAGTTGCTGCATTTTTTTTACATTGCTTTGATATATAGCAATAGGGTTGGGCTGATGTACGATACCCTACCATTGTCTATCAACTCAAATGTATCGGCATCGGCAATGATTGACACGTCGTGAAGTCAAAAACGATGTGTAGCCTATTCTAGTTTGACTGCTTATACAGCAAATTGCCTCAAAGGCAGTGAAATTAATTTAGGCCTGGCCTGTAGCTTAAATTTAACCAGCGATTTGTTTTTTATTGCAATTAAAAACCAGATTCCATAGCATACATCTAAATGTTCATGTACGCATTGATTCAATTTTAACTTGTGATCACCCTTCATGAGCAGAGAATCATTACTGTGGGGGGGGGGGGGGGGGGAGGGATTCCCTCAGAATTAAAAAAACCCGTAAACTTTTCCCTATCATTAAAAAAAAAACTTTGCCCTTTTGTAGCTTCATCAAAACGTCCTAACTTCATGAGTCAAATAGGTTACCTACATAGCTAACTGTAAACTATTATCTGTCTGTATTATCCAGGCTATTGAGGTAGCCAACTGTGGACATAATACCAGAGAGGCTAGCTACTCCACGTTGCAGATGCAGCAAGTGGGTTCCATTTAAAAATGTATTTAGCTGCTATAACAGTAACAGGCAAGCTTCACAAATTCTGTTTAGGCATTTTAGTTAAATAACTATAGCTATCCCATATAAACCTAAAACTTGAACCAGTAACTGTTAGGCTATAGGCTATAGGCTATAGGAACTGGAGAGGCGATAGGAGCCAGGGGTTTCAGCAACTAACGTTAATATGGTTCCCATAGGCTATAATGAAGAAACTCCTGCCTTTTTCTACCAAACTAAGGGGTGTACAGTCATATTTTCAACCCAGTTATACCCATAATACATACAATATAAGAATAAGAATCAAAGCATGATTTTACTTGATACAAACAACGTTATAGTCGAGTTGTTTTACACATCGTAGACTCAACATACAGGTCAACATATTACTCTAAATAGTGGAAAGTGTAGGCTACAATTGATAAATAGTTTGAACTTACTTACAGACATGCTCAAATTTGTTGGTACCCCTGGTAAAGATGAGTAAAAACGGTTATAAAAAATTCACCGTTTGGTGAATTAGCTTAATCTCACACTGAAAAAATGAGAAAAATCCAACCTTTAATTGACGTTCATTTATTATGAGAAAAAAAAATCCCTCATCAAGAAATATTTATTTTTAACAAAACCACGTTGGCCACAATTATTGGCACCCCTGCATTTATATATAAAATAAAGTATTCATTTTTTACATTTGGTTGCATATCCTTTGCATGCCATGACTTCCTGATGTCTGTGACCCAACAACATCAACATCTTGATATCTTATTTTCTGGTACTCTTACAAGCGATACTATAACGTCTCTGCATTTGACTGGATCTCTATGGGAATTGGATGGTGGGACTAGATTTAGCTGTAAATTACACTGGAACAGTATGGAACACATGGTTGGCTAAATGGCTCATCAGAGTCATCAAGGGTCTGACGTATCAAACAAGCCTCAAACTCACTCTGCTGCCAGATATGGATGGATCACTTTAAGCCACAAATGCGCAGAAAATTAAAAAAGTAATAAATACTTCTGGCTAAACAGCCGAATAACAATCAACCCAGGAAAATAGGCAAACTCAAAAACACGAATGAGTGAGAACAAAAAGTCTCCCGAACTCAAATACTAGAGCTGACACAAGAAAAATAACAGAAAAGAAACACCTTCGGCACTAAAGGTGCTAAACACGTAACACTAAAACGGCCGATAAGGTGAAATGAAAATGAAACAACAAAGGAGACTGCCTCATCTATGAGGGAGAACAGCACGACGTAAGTAGGAACAGAAAAAGCACCAATGAGGAATAATTCTCAACGTAAAAACTAATGTAGCTAAAGCAAGTCTCTCGTAAACATAAAGCAAAGCTTTACTTTTAACAGGTCACTTGTACCTGACTATACCTGGCTCAGAGTTGAGTCGATAAGACACAGAAGCACCAGAAGACGGAAATGCGGGACTTAAATAGTCGACTAGTCGACAGGTGAAGCGACTGAGTGCAGGGAGAAAACAAAACCCAGAAAACGGAAGAAATCTGATAGAGTGCTATTGAGCCGCTCAGAGGACGAACAGCCGTAGAAATAACGACAGCCTGCTACGACCATGACGGAATTGTCCGTGACCTGAATTTGTGACGATTTGTTTACTTCAGCCTTTAAATTCTACAAGGCCAAAATGCAATTTTTAAAAGCTGATTAAGCCTGAAAGCGCTAACAGTTGTATACTGGCCTGCATATATGTTTTCTGAACAGCGTCTTCAAGAAGTGCACAGCAGCACTTGATGACAAGATATGTTAAGTGCGTCTGGTTGGGGCTGAATTTTCAAAAAAGCAATTTCCCATTTGCAATACTGCAGCTTTGAGATCTTTGCAGGGATAACTGGGAGGAAAAAGACAGCAGACCCTGACCCAATCTAACGGCAGATGTCAACAGTAGACGCTTCATTCAGATTGGCAGCAGGTAGGGCTGCTCTTACTCCCCAGCTATTATGCAGTCTGATCCTCAGTTTGTCATTCCTGATTTATGGATTAATTCATGCCTTGGATTACATTTTCACCAATTGTCGAGGCACCGCCCCACTCACACACTTCTCTGTGGTTGATCGTAAGTCTGTGGATTTTATCCTGTCTTGGCTCTGTGGGAGAAAAAGTTGAAACACAGAAAGCTGTAAGTGTCCTTCCTTACAAAGCTACCGTGAATCACATTTCCACTCCACATTGGAATCTATTCTATTGGAATCAACAGTGGGATCTATTCACGTGGTATTGCTGCTTTTGCTACGCTGGTGTGTGACAAGCTGCTCCTTTGCGACATTTCATTTGTGCAATGAGCATAATAATAATAATCCCATCATCCATTAGAATTAAACGTGGACATATCGATCTGTTCCGCTCTGCTTCTTGTTTGCATGTTGTGAGAGTATTCAAATGCCTGCCAATAGCTTGGTTTTGACTTTCACAGAACCGTTCAATTCAGCTGCCACTCCATGTTCACCAGGGAAACGTAACACTGCTCTAAATGAGCCACTTGAATCGTCCACTGGCACACCCACCTACAGGACGTCCTTCCATGTTCACCAGGGAAACGTCACACTGCTCTAAATGAGCCACTTGAATCGTCCACTGGCACACCCACCTACAGGACGTCCTTGGACAGATAAGAGACCGGAGCAGCACCTTTCACTCATGCTGTAAATCACTACAACTCAATAAGCCTGTCCCGCAGAAGACATTATGGATCCATCCTGTTTATATCTGCTTGGTCACATTAACGACCACCATATTACACATGTAGGGAATACGTATGAATCTGGTAGCAGTGAGCAAGATGATTAGTAATATGATTTCTGAATCATCACAGTCTTTACATGAGCAGCACCAGAAATGTAGGGGACACGCCTCTACCATTCTTATACAACTGGTGGCATAGTTTTAGCATACTAAATATATACTATATATTTTATATACTATTCTCAAAAGAGAATATACTAACTAAAAATGGGCAACTCCAATTAATAATTAAATTAATTATCAATAAAATTACATGTTTAATAATTATCTTAACAAAATCACAATATTATGTACTATAAGTGAAAAGCATTGGCTAACACAACACAACATTAATACAGGCAATCTTGGAAAATGTAATAGTTTATTCAACACAAAGTACCAAACAGAGCAAAGCACGATTCACTTCTATAATGTACAACAAACTATGTGCGAGTGCGTTTGTGTGTGCGCGTGTGTGTGCGTTGGGCGCATGTGGGGGTTCCCTTCGACATGTGTTCAGAGAGAGAACAACAAAACCGGGGGAGGTTTGAAACCAGCTAGCTGGAGCTAGTTAACAATGCCACGTGAACCATACCAAACACATAACGGATAGCCAAAAGGTTATCGCAGTTAGTGTTTAAGATAGATCACATGCAATATATTTTTTGTGCGTGATGTATATTAAAACTAACGCAGCACGGAAAGTAAGCAAGGTACTTCACCTGCATTGCTTCAGTATATATCCAGCTGTATCAATGGATACTATGTATAAATGCAAAAGAAATGATGTGTAAGTCGCTCTGGATAAGAGCGTCTGCTAAATGCCTATAGTAATGTAATGTAACTCATATGCTATGCCCAGTGTTACAGCTTTACTTGAGTCGAGTTCTTTGAATGGTTTCTTCAGTCGGGATTGCAAGTTCGCAGGGTTGCAGTTCGTAGAATTCAATAAGGGAAAACCGGTCCACCTCATCTTTCCCAAAGTACGCAGCGTGATCCGTGTGCAGACCCCTTGCCTTTTGAGGACTCACCGGGGGTTGCTCTGCATGATCAATGGGTGCCTGGTCCGCTTAGTGGTTCTTCTTGACCACCGGGTGCTCGCTTTGTCTCCTTGCATCTCGTCTCCGGTCCTCCGTGGCTGATAGCCGGGGGTAGATGAGCCCGCCTCGCTAGGTTGAGTCAGCGTCACGGACGACCGATGTTTCCTTGTGGAGCGAGGGCTCTTCCCCGGGCGTGCAGGCCGCACGGAGTGGTGAGACGAGCCGGTGAAGGCCCTGGCGAGCCTACAGCGAACGGCTATAACTGAACTGGGCAAGAGGGGCCGTGTTTTTTATAAACTTTATTTATAACCTGAACTAATGCCCAGGGCTAAAAAGCAGCTCAGTAGATTAGATTAGTAGATTTCTGTTGCATTCTCCAAATTGCTCTACGAGGGAAACTGCACAAAATGAATCTGATTATTGAGGAAAAACAAGATTGATGGTTGCAGAAATAATTTTTAAAAACTTCAATATGGAGGCTAAGAGACAGTATGCAGATGACAAGTCTTGATTAATAACAATCGCCCCCGAGAGGGTGAACAACATTGAGTGTGGCCTGAGCAGGCAATGCGTTGCCATCAGGTTGGTTGCTGCAGCTTTTAAAAGTAGTAGGCCTTCCTTTCATTGACAGCAAAACATAAGCTAAACTGGAGTTTAAAGAGAAAAACAATCCCATCCCTTCTCTCACTATAGCAGTGTATTTATTATTATTATTTGATTTTCATTGCCCTATAAATTGTTAATGATGCCCTTATACGTCTTTATTATGCAGTGTTAACTTGTTAGAATGATATACAGTAGTATATATGTGTTGCTCTTCAATATTAAATTCTGAAATATTAAATTCTGACGGGCTCTATATATCCTGAATCATATGTTGTATATTTATATTTTAACCCTGTATTTTGATTTGATTATAAATAGATGTGATATAATAAACTCTCTGTATAAATAGATGTCATTGCTGTTCTTGTTGCTCATATGATAGGTATTGAATTCACTCTTATGTAAGACTTTTAGTTTGCTCTGGATGGCTGGTGAAGTCAAAATCACAGGAATTCAACTATACAGAAAGTACAGAAAGAGGTTAAATTAACATATTTGCAGTTTGAATATTTCTTTATTTTATTGATTTATCTAATGTAGAAAGTCACAAGGAAATTATACATCCTCAACATGTCAGAAAATACTGGCAGGCTTCTGTGTTGTGCACATCTATGACACATTTCTCATGATGAATGCATCCCAAAAGCCTACATGAAGAATGTATAATTAACTGCCACGATACAACATCTTTAAAGCTGGCTCATAAATGTGTCTGTACAAGGGACCATGTGGAGCAGTTCATAGGGCGGTGAAGTAAACCCATGTACGAATCTTTCTGTGCTGCTGGGGGCTCAATTCCCCACCACGGCACTTTCTGTACTGTGAACCCATCTCTATCGGCAACCCTCTCTACTTTCCCCATCTGAATAAAGTGGAAAAGAGGGCAGAGCATCTATAAAAAAATTAGGTCCATGAATTATTCTAACCCTAAGACCAATGACATCATTGCTGTCACATCTGAGATCAGTATTTTACATAATGTCTTAATATTCCTTTATGAAGCAGCGCATTTTCACTTTATGAGTAGGCCTATTTAACCACTTCGCAAAGACCTTCTAGTGGTCATGCCGCCGGTGCTGTGAGATTACTTAACTGAAACATCTACGCGTAAGACCCCGCCTGCTGTTCAAGCCTTTGTAATGCATTCCAGTTCATTCTGGTTTGATAAAAACGTTTTTGTCCAATAGAGGACATTAAAGAGGACATGAAGCACTCTGTAATGTGGCTCTGATCCATTTATTTTTTTTTTTTTTATTTTTTTTTACCTTAGATAAGATGTTGCCCTGCATTCAAATCTCAAATCGACCCGTGTTCACTATAAAAATAAATTAAAGTTAGCTTTTTTTGCACTAGGGCGCAGCCATCTTGGAACAACCTAGGTTGTGACACTAGTTTGGTTCAGCACTAGGTTTTGTTCAGTTATAAAGCACCCCGGGAAAATACAAAAAAAGCGTCTGTGCGTTTTTTGTTTTGTTTTTTTCCTCACAATACATCGTTGAGCTCATTGAAAGTCAGCTATTTACCCATAGGAATACATTGAGCAGCCGAAACTAACCAACCTAGTGACATCACGACCTAGGTTGGTTCATTTCGGCTGCTCAATGTATTCCTATGGGTAAATAGCTGACTTTCAATGAGAAAAAAATAAACAAAAAACACACTACAATTTACGCGCCAATGTACATTCGCTCATGAGGCATATTTTTTGGAATAGTTCACTGATTTGGCTAACTCATCAGCATGGCTAGAGAAAATCCTTGCCTTGCTTACATGGATTTTGTGAAACATAGTGTTGATTCTATTAAAAAATATGCCTACGGACATGGTGGAAATGTCCTCCTCTATATGTATTAGGCTACTGTTTTTAATACGAACGTATTTCAATTATGTACATTAGGTTGTCCACTCTACCACTGTCTTTTGCCAGATATGAAATTGAGTGCTCTTCTCTAATGAGTGCATTTCACATACCGTAGTGTAAGCATTCATAGGTGGCTCAGTTTTTTAATGTTTGATGCACCGATTTGCATCTCTGAAACACACTACAAAGAAAAGTTACCCCATACCCCAAGATTACATGCTGTAGAGTGCAGAAAAAAGTGATGTTTTATTGAAGTACAAGAGTGAATGATTAGGCTACATATTTAGGTATGTGTACCAGTGTGATATCAATGTTTTCATCTTAAACCATCATAAGTGGAAAATTTGTATTCTGTATAATGAACAAAAGTATTTTATTCATTTTATGAAAGACTTTGGATAGGTTTTTGGACCATATATATCTATCAGCCTATACTGATGAAAAGATAGTAATCCACTCAAAATTGATGCAAAGGTGAGTTGCATGAGTCAAAACAGTTGATTTGTAGTTAAGTATATGATTATTTTATGATTTATAGCAGTGCACAGTGTTCCCAGGGACAACAGGATACACTGCTTACTGCTTACGATTTGTGTCATAAATCTTTAGTGGTTCTACAGATCACTCTCAGATTTTGCAGCCATGTGGATGGACAAGGAGTGTATGATTCAGGATATGTATACATGTAGTTTTGCCTGTATATGTAGCTCTCAGTATTTCATTGCAAACTAAAGAAAAACAACTTTTTATTTTGACCAGATTTCTACACTTGCGGCACTTTATTTTTACCTAAATTATGAAAATAAATAAATAAATCTAATAGATTAGTGTTTAAATGCTTCATTTAAGCCATTGTCCAAGTGCCTGTAATGCTCACACCTGGAGCCACATGTATAAAGTCATCTTTGGTCGAAAGTTCGTTATCAAGTCCACCAGTTAGGAAAATATTCTTTCTAATACAAATGTGAATGGAGCCATTTGTATATTAAACTGGACTAAAATGATAAAAAATAAAAAGGTTTTTGTGCTTTAATTATTGTTTTTAATTATTTATTTTACAGATATTGAATCCTATACAAATCTGCCTAATAACAGCATGCCATATGTTTTCTATTCTGTGTTTTGATGAATCCCTCACAATTTCAGTCAAGTTAGAACAGGCACCTCCCAGTTTCTTTTTGAATCCACTTAGAAGATTGCTGTACTAGCACGAGCTATCAAAAAGATGACAAAGCAGGACTCATAATCGGAACGCCTTTTTTTTTGTGTGTGCGTGTGTGAACGTCTTTCAATCCACTGTAACTCTATTTTGTGTGTTTGGTTTGATTGATGGGTTGATGAATTGAAGCCTTTAAAATTGCATTAGTGCTCCAAAATTGCAGTAATTTGTTTGTCTAAATTACTGAACCAACATTTTAATGTTCAACAAGCTTGAGTGGCAGATTATAGGTATGGTGCATCTTAAAAAATTAGATTTATTTTGCACAAAAAATGTTATAAGATAGTTAACTTCAGTTCTGTTTAGTTTGAAAAAATAAAGAAATGTATTTTTATGCACAAGAATTTGCTTTTGCCATAAGAATGTAACTGGCTTTGGCAGCTATTCAAGCCATTTAATGATCCCATGTGCTCCATTTGTCATAACTAACACAATTAGATACTGTACTTTTTAATATTTCATAAAATAATGAGTATAACAATAATCACATGTTGCATAATGCAGAAAAGCTATTTAAGTGTGCATACCAGCTGAAGATAGCATTTCCCTAAGTTTGATATGAAAAGCTGAGGAGAAGTGCAAGTAGATTGAATAACCCTCATAGGCAACACAGGTTTAGAGAGGGTTCAAAGTAGGGTTGCCATGGAAACAAAATCCAGAAACATCTGAACCATCCATCTCTATCTCAGAAAATACATTTCCTGTGAAGAAGGACCACATCACTCTTCCAGCTCAGAAACACTGCACCAATAATTATAGTAAATGTCATCCTTTGATTTTTGCTTTTTAAAAAGTCAAAATAATTTTGCTTAAATATAATAGTAGTGCATTTTTCATATCAAAACATGTCGCAAATACATCCTGAAAAGTATTGGAAATAACCACCTAAACACATTTGTTCCCTTCATCAATTCTTAATTTAATTGGAAATCCATCTTTTTCCAAAGTATTTTTAAAAATTTATTATTATTTTGAAAGATTAAAGAATGCCCTTCATGTATCGTATGAAACAGAACCATCATGCTCAAGGCAGTGAATTTAAAGATTCATGAATAGTGCAGTTCAGAGATGTGGGAGCAGACAACTGTACATCTAGGTGTCAGCTTGCATTTAAATGTCTTTTAAATGTTATATACCATGACTATGAACTATCCACCCATCCATCCACGTTCTAACTGCTTAATCCAAGTCAGGGTCGTGGTGGCAACAGGGCAAGCAGAGTAGCTGTAGTAGATGTCCTTCTCCCCAGCGACTTCCTCCAACTCATCCCGCGGGATCCCTAGGCAATCCCAGGCCAGCTGGGAGATATAATCCCTCCAGTGTATCCTGGGTCTGCCCCAGGGTCTCCTCCCAGCTGAATGTGCCCGGTACACTAAAGGCAGATGCCCAGGGGGCATCTTTACCAGACGTCCGAACTACCTCAACTGGCTCCTCTTTACTCCAAAGTCCTCCCGGATGGCTGAGCTCCTCACCCTCTCAAGGAGAATAACCCCCGCCATCCTATGGAGAAACCCTTCTTGACCCCTTGTATTCGCAATCTCACTTGTTCAGTCGCTACCCACAGCTTCTGACCATAGGTGAGAGTAGGAACGAAGATTGACTAGTAAATTTAGTGCTTTACCTTTTAGCTCAGGTCCATCTTCACAACCACTGTTCCACACAATGCAGCTAAATGATGGTCACCTTTTGCCAGAAGAGAACCATCCTCATCACAGCATCACACTCGACTGCAAACCATTGTAATGTGCATCGGAGGTCACAGTGCGATGAGGCCAAATGGACAACATCAGCCGCAAACATATGTGACCTTAAGTACCAGAACCAGAAACACACCTGACCTCAGCTGCACCTTGATATCCTGTCCATAAAAACCACGAACAGGAGCGGACATAAGGTGTCGGAGTCCGACACCCACCTTGAATGAGCTCGACTTAATGCCAAGATTGCGAACACAGCTCTTGCTCTGAGTGTACAGGGACCTTATAGCTCGCAGTAGCGACCCTGGCTCCCTATACACCCATGCCCCCCAAAAATCCATGAGACGGTAAAAAGCTGGTCCGCTGTTCCATGGCTAGGACAAAACCCACATTGTTCCTCCTAAATCTGAGGTTCTACTATCAGTTGAAGCATCATTTCCAGCACCTTAGCATAGGCTTTCCCAGAGAGGCTGAGGAGTGATTCCTCGATAATTGGAACACACCCTCCGGTCTCCTTTTTAAAAAATGGTGAGCACCAACCCAGTCTTTAGTCCCCACTCCAAAGGAACTGTTAGAAACCTCCACGAGACATTAAAGATTCTTTGACAGGCAGGACACCCTAACAACATCCAGAGCCTTCGACATTTCATCCACTTCTAGTGCTTTGGCACTTCAGGGCTCTCTATCTACCCCAGTGACTTCTGCTACAGAGATGGGTTCTGATCCCCCAGAATGATCCAGTTCCTGAAAGGAGGGCATGTCTGTCAGATTTAGGAGTTCCTCAAAATGCTCCTTCCAGCTTCCGATAATATCCAGTCGAGATCAGAGTTCACCCTTGCTAAGAACAGCCTGGATGATATCCCACTTTCCCCTCCTGAGGTGCCAAATGGTTTTCCAGAACTGCTTTGGGGCCTACCAAAAGTAATTTTCTAAGGCTTCTCTGAACTCCTCCTATGCCTCGACTTTTGTATCTACAACTGCAGCAGATGCAACCTTTTTTACAGCTGGTAGCTCTCTGCTGAATCAAACGTTTTGCACACTAACTAGGCCTAAAAGCCTACACAGCCTCTAGAAGCCGCTTCCACAATAGAGGTCTTGAAGAGGGTCCATTCAGACTCCATGTTCTCAACCTCCTCTGAGACACAGGTGAAGCTCTTTCAGAGGTGAGAGTTGAAATCACTCGGTGGTTATCAGTTGACAGCTCATCTCCTCTCTTCGCCTGAGTGTCCAGAACATACAGCCACAGGTGTGATGAAATAACTACAAAGTTGATCATCGACTCGTAGCATAGAAGTCCAATGACATGCCATGGCTCAGGTTCAGATTGGAGAGGTCGTTCTTCCTGATCAAGCCCCTTTAAGTTTCACAGTCATTGGCAATGCGAGCATTGAAGTCCCCCAGTAGGACAATAAAGTCGTGGGTGTGGCCTTTTCTAGCACCCCTCCCAAAGAGGTTGAATACTCTGAAATGCTGTTAGGTGCATAAGTGTTTTCAGAGTTCAAAGTTTTTCTCTCGGCCACCCGTAGGTGCATTGAGGTGACCCTCTCGTCCACCGCAGTAAACTCCAAGGAGCCTATCAAGGAGTTTGGTTCTAGAGCCGACACTATGAACCTGGAACAAATGCCACCTGCAGTGGAGGCACAATCCCCAGGTTAAAAATAACAAAGTTTCCACTAGCTAACAGCAAGCAACCCTTTAGCTCACTGATAATGTGTTGGACTTTAGAACCATTGGTGCGAGAGGAAGTGTAAATTCAAACCCCGGCTCTGGCAGTACTCATAAATTATAGATTTAACTGTAATTAGGCGAGATTTGTTTCCTACTAAGATATATTATATTGAGCAGTAAAAGTGTGGAGACTGCGAGTGTTTTTACAAAACAGTACAAACAAAAATCAAAAACTCCTAAAAAATAAAAATAAAAAGAAACCTCCAAAAACTCCCAATAGCAATAATAGCAAACTCTCAGCACTCTCCGTGACAACCATCACGTGCTTCTCTGAAAGTAATACAAGCTTTGGTGCGAGGCTTCAGTAGAAACTGCCCTACGTACTCGCCACACGCCTCAGAGATTCGGTATCATACGTAAGTACAGTGCCCTCCACAATTATTGGCACTCCTGGTAAAGATTAGTAAAAAAGGTTATAAAAAAAATGTACCTTTTGGTGAATTAGCTTAATCTCATACTGAAAAAATGAGAAAGATCCAACCTTTAATTCAAGTAAATTTATTCTGAGAAAAAATAAATAAATAAATAACAAAACCATGTTTGCACCCTTAAAAATTCTTATGAACAAAATGTAACTGAAGCATTTTTTCCATTTATATTTTACTTTTTAAAGTTGATCAGAGTGTTTAGGAACTTTCAAGCAGTAATCCATGACTTTCTGTTTCATTGGGGTATACATTTAGCTTTTCGGCAACCCAACACTCAAGGTGGGTTTGGCGTAAAAAAAAAGATGGCTATACCGAAAATAACCTGATCCCTACTGTTAAGTATGGTGGAGTTTCAGTGATGTTGTGGGGCTGTTTTCCCTCCAAAAGACCTGGGAACCTTGTTAGGGTACATCGCATCAGGAACTTCATGAAATACCAGGAAATGTTAATTGTTGTTAAAAGTTGTGTTTTTTTCTCCTACTTAAAGTGTATTTGTCACGGAGCAGAATAACACATTTAGAGTGTACAGAATAGTGGTTTAAAAATGCATGTGAAATGTGATAGTGACATATTGGAGGCACACTTCTATAATGCATAATACCGTACTTACAGTTTAACAGGATTCAACTTCATTTTCACTATAAAGTATAAATAGAACACCACTAAAAATGCACTTATGTAGAAGTTTATAATATGACAGCATTATACTTAAAGTGCACATCTGTGCGTTGCATGAATTGTCATAGAACTACACAGTAAATACACTTATAGATTACTATCAACCTAACCATAATACATTTAAAGTTAGTTTCCAACACACTGGTGACATAATAAAGTTGTGCTACAAGTGTATTTTGAAGTACTTGAAGTACACTTAAGTACAATGTAAGTTCTACCTTTGAACAACTTTAGTGCACTTAGTATACTTAAAGCACTGCCAATTTAGTACATGTAAGTACTTTATGTACAATTTAATTCAATGTCAGCTGAAACTATTTCCTTATTGTTTGCTATAAATCATTCTCTGCATACAATTAATCAGTGAAATAGAATCATAGGTAATATAAAATATATATGTTTTTTTAAATAGTCAACAGCTGAATGCTGTCCCCCTTTACCTCTTAGCTTGTTGGCAGCTCTAGTGTTAAGACATTTTCTTATTTTCCCAATGCTTTACCCCCTGTTTTTTACCCAGTCATATTCACCACCCATGCCCACAGGCCACAGTTGGCACTGGCACCGCTGATTCAATGCCAGACCATGAGACCTATCCACAAAATAGAAGTGTTCTTTTTTTTTTCTTTGGAAAGTGGACAGTACTCCTTCCTTTCATAGTTTTTTGCTTTATTCAGACAGGGAGAATGCAGAGAGGGTAACAAATAGAGAATGGATCACAGGGCAGAACCAGTCATGGTGGGAGATCAAACCCTCACATGCAGGGCGGACTTATATATGTCTTGAGAGTTGGCAAAGGACTGCACCATATGTTTCACCCAAAACAGTTATTTAACAGAATGAGCCACCTTGCAGGTCCACTAGCCTTAATTCTTACACAATATTTGTTGTTAATTTAGGCACTACCAACCTGATCTGAGAATCGAAAAAATGCAATATTTTTCTAAACCTGTGACTCAAAGGTGAGGGAAAAGTGCCAGTGCAGTTAAACTGAATGCACCCCTTAGTGTGTAAATCATGTTCACTGTGGTTCTAGCTGCCAGAAAACTGAGTGATAACAGTAAAAAATATTCTCAGAAGCTATTGTCAGTGTTTATGAACCATATTCTTATTTGGCTGATGAATCATGGCCGTGAATGATTTATAGTAAACAGTAATGGAGCGTTTTCAGCTGACGTTGATTAAAATAAAATTACCCCAGATCAGGCCAGCTTTTGATGCATGGAAAAGTGTTTCCAATTTCCTCAACAACAAAAAAAAAGTCACCGGAAGATTTAGTATATTTGAGCAGCAGATTTTATTTATATGCAAACGTGTGAATAATATGGCCTGTTTAATGAACAGATGATGAAGTAGATGGCAGAAATGAAATGCCAGCTCCAGCCTTCAAGCTCACATGCTGGCTGTATTGATATGCAAACCTCGCTTTTTACATGAACCTGAAATTTGGGCTATAAAAATTAGAACCTGGATGGCTTAGGCCATTGAAAAAATTAAAAGCCTAATGCAACAAGACATAGGACCTTTGGTGAATACAAATGTGCACAAATCTGCAACTACTGTACACAATCACAGAAGCCCTGAGCGCAGCATACAATTTGGTTCAAGGACTTATTTACGTACCATTTGTAATGAACTGACCCCATCCAATAACTTAACTAGAACAAAACGTTATACATCATAGACTGAAAAATCAACATATTTTTCTGCGGGCTTTGAAATTGTGACCACTTTGATCTGGTTATTTTGAGTTGTGTGCTTTGTACAACTTACCGAGTTGAAACAAGACCCTTGACATTGGCGCTGCGGAAGCCTACCAACCGCGAGCGGAATAAATGGGTACCGAGGTCTCCAGGCAACGCTCTCCGCTAACATCTCGCTCATCGTTCTCAGCTGTCCACTTTTATATCTGAGGTCATCTTGTCAGATCACATTCATGTAAAAACCATTACCACCTGGCATCAGATGCAAACTAATCATATATTCCCAGTGGCAACCTTTTGCCATGCCTGTGATAAGTAGATGTGAGTTAAGGGACCTGCAATGCGTTATCCACACAGAATATTTAATCTGTGACAAACGTGAAGTTCTGAAAATTGGCATTCACATTTTTTTTTTAAAACAATAATTTGCAAAGTTTATGTTCGGAGTTAAGCAGATGGAGACTAGACAAAAAAGTTGAATTTAAATGATGCCGTTTCAGTGCTGCGATTATTAAAGTAATAGCAAGCTAAGACCCAGTCATATACTGTATCAACATTTTTGCCTCATGTTATATCTTAGTGGTGATGCTCGACCAGCACTCAAACCAAACCGAGACACCCAGTGCTTGACAGAGCCTCTTATACCCATAAGGTGTTTCTGCAACGGGGCAATTTTAAATTCAAAGACCCAACGACCAATAACCGGGGAATGGAAGTTTGGTAGGGGCCTGTTACATGTGAAAATACATTCTGCCATTTTGTGGATTTTAATCCAGTAATTAGTAATGAATTGTAACATACAAAATGTAATCTTCTTCTGCACTTTATCATGAATGTACTCAATCACTGAATCCACTCATGCACTTTACACTGAAGATACTCCTTGCAATAAATACATTCAGAGTATGAAACATAACTCTCCTGGAAAGTATAGTGAACATTATTATCTCATGGGATGTACAGGTAGTTACCTTTTAAATTGTAGTTTAAGAGATTTCCAATTAGTTTGAGTTTGAAGAACATTTTATTTCCTACTGCAAGGTTTTCATTAATATTTCAATCATTCCTTTTTCTTGTATAAAGCAGCATCTGTTTGTTTTTGTTGTGTCAGAAGGCAAAGCATGAAGTCACATCAAAGCAATCAGGTTTTTCATACCAGAGCAAACCTTTAAATGAGTTTATTTGGCAAATGGGTCTTTGATAACAGGTGTGTGGAATTCATTTTGAAGTAGGCCCTTCTAAGATACCTATAAAAATCCAATTAAAACTGGATGGATGCTAAATTTGTCAACAAATCTTTAGTCTGCATGTAAAAGCTAATTTCATATAGGATGCTGTATTAATGCTAACATAATTATACTGTAATGCAACTGAACTGTATTATGTTCCTGAATGATATTTAAAGCAAAATTTATCTTATATAAATTACCATTATATAACTTTATAGTCCAATATACAGTTATCTTGTAGTTACACATTTATATTACAACAAAATTACCAGCAGAAACAGTTCACTACAATGCAAGAAAATATGATTGCAAACATATTACACTTTAGCATCTGTTATTGTGTCCTATATTGCAACCTTTTTAGTATCTTACTGATTATGTTTAATAATCCTCTTAGGTTGCCAGATAAAAAGGGTAATTACCGAACATGTATGCTAGCTAATTTATGCTTCAGCCTCTTTATGACAAGGTATACTAATTATTGACAATCTCCAGTAATAATCTAAGTAAACTAATGTGTGATTTTCTTGAATGGCAAGTGTCTATGTTGACAGAAATTCACAATAAGGTTTCAGTTTGACATGGATAATCTGGGAAGAGGTTTAGCTAACTTATTTGCACACAAAACATAAACAAATGATCACTTATCATGACAAATCAATGTATTTAGTGTATTGATTAAGTGTATTAAAATTTTTAAAATATATTCTATAATTAATAATTTTCCATTATTCCCTCATTCATTAATATTCTTATTCAGTACACTTTTTATCATTATTTCAATCAATGTCATGTTAGGGCTCTACTGACTTCAAATTATATATAGTGATTGAATTTATCTCTGCAACAAATGTAACAAAACCTCATGACATAGGATTGCTCGATCACCACAGAGATCTCAATAAGACTGTTGACATGTGTCTCTTCTGAAATAACTCCCAAAATGTCCTGCCAACTGAAAACCCCCTTTTCTTGGGTGATCATGCACTAACCTCTAGGGCTCCTAGCCATGCTTGGGACTGACATAATCAAGATTAGGTCAATCACCATGGTGTGCATGATAATTTCACCTTTTAATAGCACATTTGCCTATCTGCTGTTTGATTTGACTATCTCCTGTCATGTGTGACATGCATCTCTGTTGGAATGTAAATTAAATATTCTGTTTATTTAAACTTAAACATCATCTTAAGATAATTTCCAAAGTTCTGCTTATGCTTGATTTATAAAAATAACTGAGACTGAAAATAGTTGCTTTCATTGATTTAAAGTGACATATCTGCGTCTTACGCACCTGTGATATATAAATCTCACGTGATATAGAACTCATGTGAACGTGCTTTACCATTACCCCTTCTTGTGATTGCAGCAAATAACAGCTATTTTACTCTATAAGGTTCCATTTAAACATTTCTTCATGTTTAAAGTTGATTATCAGATTATCATTATTATTGATTAAATGTTATTCTTGAAGCGCAAATACAGACTACTTTGAGGATTCTCACACAGCCCTCAAATGTGCAGTTGTGCAGTACCTTCCCATAACCACCAGGTAATTAACTTCTAGTATAAACTTTACATAGAGGTACAATCAATGTCAAAGTGTGATTTTATAAATAATTACTTTGTCATGGTTTTCTAAGCCACTATTTAAGATATAAATTTGATAGTAAAACCATTTTATAAATGAGGCCCCGGGTTTCCTTCTGTTTCACTCTAGCCCCAATGCACATTTTCTGTGTGCAATCAGTTGTGCATTGAAACTCTGTAGGTACACGAAAGCCCTGTAAGTATGCTCTTTTCAAGCAGTTTCTGCATCTTTATAGCAATTAATCACACATAAAAGTACATGACTAAGATGTCTGTGTGGACACCTTTACATATTTCTGCAAGACAGTAGTTCTACGACTATCATAGGGTGGAAGGAGAGTTATTTTGGGGCTAAGTCCAATTAAATTTCACTCTGCATGAAGGAGAGAGAAAGAACTCCTTGCACTAATCTCTATTTGGCAGTCGAGGCACTTTCAGCCTTTAACACCTTGTTCTTTGAGGCCATACCAGGAGGCTATAGACTATTCACTTCCCCTGGACTGCTGCAGGCCAGCTGATTTACCCCAATGTCACAGCAGGGCTTTGTCATGAAGCAGCAAGTGCTTAAAAACCCTCTGACACCACGGCGATACAGTAGTATGGGAATTTGAATGGATCTAAAGGGCTCAGGAGACAAGCTTTTCATAGCCTAAAACTATGGAGACTGAGTTTTCATGCAGTGGGTATTGTTAACGTGAGATGCATACCCAAGCACCGGCTAAAGGAGAGGGAATAAATTTGCAATGTGTTACCTGGTTTAATCCTTGAGAAAGTTTTGGTTTCTCAGCTGCTAAATCCACAGAAGTAGGTTTGGCAGCGAGCACTCATGCTTGTGACTCTCAGCCGGGGGCATAGCCGGTGATGCAGGCTCGAATCCCACCGCAGTCAGGGACAAACTGGAACTAGCAAGCACGACTACTGACTGAAACCCGAAAACCACTGCATGCCAGAACTTGGGGGGGGGGCAAAGGTGACTGTGGACCAAAGCTGGCAAGCGCAGGCTCCCATCCAGAACTTGCGAGCTCAGGATGCTGACTGGGGTTAGCGAGTGCTGGCTGACAGCTGGAACTGGTGGGTGCTGATGTCAGCTGTTTTCGCGGGTACCCTGGGGAGAAATTTCGAGACGGTCCCTGGAATGCTGAGCTGGGCCATTTTTGAGGTTGCCCATTGAATAATTGAGTACTAATGTGGGCACCTGCCTGAAATTGGTGGCTGGGCCACTGAGTATAAGAGCCGCACACCGGAACTGCGAGGTTCAGCTCGAGTAAAGGCGGTGAAGCACCCCTTCGCGAGCCAGCTTGAAGGGTGGTGGCGCTGTAGTGTGTGTGTTTTGTGTGCGGGTTATTTTTGGTTTTGGGTTTTTTTGATCTTTTTATTTCGGTGGCAGTCCTCCACCGGCATTGTGATGCAGCTTGGGACTCCACCGTCTTTGAATTTTTTTTGTTTATTGTTGTATGTTTGTGACGTCGTGTAGTTAAGTTTGTTTTGTATGTGTGTGCCTGAGTGTGGGTCTAGCTGTTTTCTGTGGGGGTCGTGCGCTGCCTGGCAGGGTCCAGTAGGACAGTGGGAGGAGGGATTACAGACACTGAAATCGTCCCAGTGCACTTGGATTTTTATCTTATGAATTGAGAAATAAAAATATTGTATTTTTTTCCTTTTACTCAGTTGGTAGTGTGGCAACAAAGGCTCCATGCCGGGTCTTGTTTTTACTGTGGTAAGCCTGGCCACCAGATATCCGCTTGTCCCACTCACCCAAAAAGGGTGGCTCACTAGTGAAACTGGGCGTACTGGTGAGCCCTATTCCTGTCCTTGCCACTGCCCATTTTCGGTTCCAGCCCGATGCCACGCTCTGCTGGGTTCGTTAATCTACCCACCAAATTGTGGGTATTGTCTTGTTCCATGTTGACTTTACCCAGGCTATCTGTCTGTTTGTACTTGCAATATTAACCTGTTTGTTTTGTTCTCTGTCCTCGCTTCAGCCCGTCCAGCCTGCTTCCCGTTCCTGCTCGCTCCTGCCCCGTCACCTACCAGCCCTCTTAGTTTTGCCAATCCCGTTTCCTGTCTTTCACCTCAGCATTCTCTGTTCGTTTGCCTTTGTTTGTTTCTTGCTAATAAATTACTCTGCCTGAGTGTGTCTCCGAGTTCTGCATTTGGGTCCATACCAGTGTTGGTATGTGTGTCTAACATGTCACACAGTGGGGGTGTGCCAAAAGTTCCCCTCGTCAGTCAAGCCTGGTCCTGAGGCCTAGTTATTCCCATACTGATCGGTAGAGAATTTCCCCACTCACCGGGAGCTAGCGGAGGGTTCCCCAGGCCTCTCCTGTCACTGCCGGGGGCTCCGTTAACCAGCTGGAGGCTAACAGCCTGGCCCTGTGGCCCGAGCTTGTTAGCAAGGTGTCTGGGGTCCCACGGAGGGTAGAAGACTTGCAAAAACTATGTGAAGACTTGCTTCTGACACCAGTGTAGCGAGGGCATCAGCGGACAAGCCAGGGAGAGTTTTGCCAAAATCCATGCCCTTTTTTAGTTGCAAGACAGAATGTTACATTCAAGTTGCGGAAGTACAGACTGGCCCTGAACTGTGGCTACACGGTCCTTTATATATGCTGCCTGCTGCCACAAACAGACAACCTAGCTAGCACTTTCACAAACAGAATATAACACACACAGAACATTCACCAACCGGCAGCTAACTGGCTTTCCGCCATTACAGTATTTTTTCTTGAACACTCTTTTTTTCTCCAGTTTTTCCCAGTTTTTCCCAGTTTGTGCCTATCAAGGTACTTCTATGCCATCCTCACTCACACAAAGAACACTGTGTTATTACCATATGAACTCCTCCCATGCATTTACCTGCAAGTCAGTAGCTGCTTTACATCCTAAAGGCCACAGAACCTGATTCTGAGAAAATGCCAATTGAAATTGCAGCAAAAGGAAATCATTTAAATTTATAAACAAAGATCTACAAAATCAGTAGGGAGTGGAAGTCAGTAAACGTCAGTGTGAATGTGTGTGTTGGATGAATGTATGAATATGGTATGGGGTGTTGTAAATCCAAAAACCAAAAAAGGAGAGACACTTCTCTTAGTGGTGCATTAGCGCCACCAACTGAACAGGAGTAGGAATCAGGATTTACAAAAAAAAAATTTTACTCCTTTTGGTGTTTAAACTGAAATAAATACTTGAAGCATACATAACTAACTACACTTTTTGTTTCTCCCACCTTCTTTTGAAGGCTGTATAAATGACGACCCCTAGGGGGGAGACTGCTTCGGCCATCCCGGATATAAAGGCTGCCCAGCTCCAGGAAATCTCCCCAATCTAGCTTGGCCTCACCTCCACCATCAGCAATGGGGAAAAAGATGGAATACACCAGGTATCAAGTGCACATGGGGTGGGACACAGTGCTTTCCTCACACTAATCAGAGGAGAGGCTTATCTCTCACTAAATTGTAGCCTCCGGGCACCTGGCGTGTCATTGGTTGGAACTAATGCAACGCTAACTGTGGCTACGTTAAACTCTCCTTTACCCTGCCAGGTCAAGACAAATTGTATCCAGCCGCTGTGGACCACCGATCATAGTAAGCTGATGATATAGCCATGGCTGCTGGAATAAAGGGCTGGTGAGTGCCTTTACTTATTGAGACAGTCATTCTCCCTTCTTTGATGAATTTCATTTGATTCAGTTATTTACATCCGTAAGTAAAAGAATATATTCGACTGAGCCCTGGAACTCAGTTTCCTGCAGCTGTGAATGACATTTTGGAATATATATATTTGAAATGTTTTGATATGTTCTGTCTTTTATTTTACCACATATGCAACTGAAGATCTTTATTGTGCTATTATGTAAAGAAAGGACACATCTTTCACTGGTGAAAAGGAAACCTGTATGCTCACATTACAGGGATGGGCAAAAATACATCAAAATGTATCTTCATACAAACTACCACACGTGTAAATGTATCAAAATAAACTACAAAATAGGCTACTGCAACCAAAAAATTTATCAAAATAAAAATTTGTATTATTTTTTTTTAAAATACAATAAAATCCATTTCTGGGCAAGCAATAGATCAGTGGATCACAAACCTCATGGTAAGCACTGGGGAATGGATAGGGGACCTTTACTAACTTAACATTATGCACTTAAAAAGTGTAATAAGGGACATTACCGATCATGTAAAATCGTTGAAATTTCTTTTAAATGTCCAGTGTTCACAACAACTACAGTTATGCATTAGTTTTGCAATATATTAGATAAAAAAGGGTCGGCCATCACAGATCCACTTTACCCACCTTCTTGCTGACCACTCGTTGAAAGAAACTGGGCAAATGACTGAGTGCTTTCGATTTGCAGCCCGGAGTACACCGCTTAGGAGTGATTTAGGCTGCGACCACACCTAATCCATCAATGCGTTTTCTTTCCTTTGCCATAGCACAAATTAATGCTCCTTTTTTGTGCGTTTGGTTTCTCCTCCTGACAGAGCTAAGTGTCGCCGTCATCCAGAGATTTTTGTCTCTAGCAGCTTTTGTACCGATACTTTGAGACCTTTTTTTCCCCATTAGCTATACAGATTAGTTTTTTGAACCTGGGTCTCATCTTGAATGGACTGATGGTGTTCTGGTTGTTCTGGTCCTGGATATTTAAAATTTCTATCCTGTAAGACTCCAAGAGTATGTGGAAAAAGGTACAAGGCAGACACACACAAACATATGTATTATATGTAAGATTTAACATTTTAACTCCCAAAAAATTCTTTTTTTAAATTATGGAGGGAAATTAATTATGTGAATTGTCACCGCCTAAAAATAATAATAAAAAAATGTTTATGTTTGATAGGATTATTAAAAACTTTTAAAAATGATATTCCTTATTCCTATATTACAATAATTATTTATACAATGACAATATCCGGTTTGGCTGAAGGATGCGTTTTCTATGCACAAGATGAAAAAATCCAACTCATGCAACACCTGCAAAGCACTGTAACGCATTGTCACCGCAAATTAAATGCAAAGTTGCCGTGGCTGCAGATCCTTCAATTTGAAAACAACAAACTTTCGTTGTATGTAGACGCAATGATGGATTAGGTGTGGTCTAAAGCTCGATGAAGAGTGCTACGGAGAAAGATAAAACTGTTATTTCTGGATTGGTGCCCTTGTTGAAACTCAAACCTGGGCTTACAAATCTCTGAGTGCAAGATAAAGCTGCCAGAAATCCCAGAATTCCGAGCGGATGCAGATTCAATTTGTGCACTTGTATTTTTGATTCATAGTCGTAAATGGCTTAAAAAATAGTCGGCAAGGAAAGGGTGAAGGTGCTAAGAAGGTTCAGGGTGCACTCAGTATAACAGATATTTTGATTACACTTTACAAATCTCTATCTGTGGTTTTCTGCAGTCTTGCCAAGGAATAACCAATACTCTTCACTCTGAGAGCTCATTTAAATCACTCTTTTGAATCTACTCATGTGCATTCATGAATTTGTTCATTCACTGAGGATAAGCAGCCATGTTGATATTTCAAAGGGAAAATATTTTACTTTGATTTATTATTAGTCAAGACTCATCGAGACTGTTGATAGCTTTCCTTATCTCCCAGGGAAAATAAGGTCAGAGAAAGTTAAAGATAAAGAGGGATGGAAGAGGCAGGAGGCATCCGTTGAAGTTGAGACAGAGATACACTTTCTCCTGTGTACGGTTACTCAATTTACACACATTTTAAATAAAGCTATTTATTCCTCTTTCAATTTTAAAAAGAAAGAACAACCAACAATTTAGTAAAATGGCAATGAGAAAGTTTCACTTTCTGAAATGAGTGACAAAAAATATTGAACTTTTTCACGATATTCAAATTTTTTGAGCTGCACCTGTAGCTACCACCAATAGCCACCACTACAGGGCTACCTAAGTGCTGTTGTGTGTACAATGTGTTTGTGTGTTTTGTGGTGTTGTATTGATCCTAGTATAGCTAGCTAGCTAGCCACAAAATCACACGCCATCACAACATGCCATATTACCTTTTATGCATCATTAACAATTATCTCTGGGTGATTCACTTTAGTCCACAGACTTACCGTACTTCATCACCGAGCCTTATTCAGGTTTAGCTTAGCTTACAGCTCGTACCAAATAGCTTGTTGTATTCTTGCAAAGAAGTATGATTATTTTATTCTGTTGGCACACAACACAACCTGTGTCAACCTGCAGACAGGGCAGGATATGGTCTGCATGGAGTCTATACAAGACTCTCCTGTACTATACTATACAGGTGCAGCTCAAAAAATTAGAATATCGTGAAAAAGTTCAATATTTTTTGCCACTCATTTCAGAAAGTGAAACTCATATATTATATAGATTCATTACACATAGAGTGAAATATTTCAAGCCTTTATTTCTTGTAATTTTGATGATTATGGCTTACAGCTAATGAAACCCAAAATTCAGTGTCTCAGAAAATTAGAATATTTTGCTTTAACATATTTTTTAAGTATCATATTTAATATTTGGTCGCATGTCCTTTGCATGCTGTTACTTCCTGAAGTCTGTGACCAATCAACATCAAAAGACTCTCGATATCTTATTTTCAGGTACTGTTACAAGCGATACTATAACCTCTCTGCATTTGAACTGATCTCTATGGGAATTTGGGGGTGAGACTAGATTCAGCTGTAAATTACACTGGTACAATATGGAACACATGGCTGGCTAAATGGCTGTAAGTCATCAAGGGTCTGAGCTATCGAACGAGCCCCAAACCATCACTCTGTTGCCAGATATGGAGTAGATGTGGATGGATCACTGCAAGGGTTATTTATCCTGACTCATTTTCCTATAGAACTCTATGGGGAAAAAAGTCAGGAGAAACAACCCTTAAAGGGATCCATCCACATCTACTCCATATCTGGCCACAGAGTGATGGTTTGGGGCTCGTTTGATACCTTAGACCAGGGCTATTCAATTACAAATTCACTTGGGCCAGATTTTAAAACCAGGAAATGTAGACGGGCCAGACATTTTCAGCAGCCTATTTAAAACCTTTTCTAGCTTTTGGTAAGGACAAATTTTAAACAAACGCAAATTAATGTAGGAAAAAATAACAATGTTTAAAAAAATATTTTTGGTCACATATCTGATCCAGGCACATCACAAAGTGCAGAAACAGAATAAAAAAGAGCTATCAATCCACAGAACCGTAACAAGTGGCAATAACAGTAACCAATAACACACACACACACACACACAGAAATAACACACCGCCTCCTACTGCACACTGAAGGAACATAACAAATACGTTCGTTTTAAATAACCAGGGTAATACGGCTCCGATCGTAAGATGCAATCAAACTGCACTTTAGCGTCCCTCTCCTGTGATCCCTCGAGTTTGTCCGGAAAGTTTGGTTTTTCTCAATGTGGTGCCTCCGAATGTTATATTTTTTAACTACCGCAACGCACTCATTGCAAATTAAACACGTTGGTTTGGCATTTGGTCGTTTAATCCACGGTTTTCATTGTCAATTTCACATTTCAGGGTTGACAGAGACATACTTTCAGTAGAGCACTTGCCTACTTGTGACTGTCAATAGCCAGATGTTTTGAAAAGCTACTAAGCATGGTCGAAATTGCGTCACATGAGAAAACGTTGATTTGTGAGAGATACCCTGATTGGCGGAATGTTTGTCACGCTGGTTTTGCTTCGTGATCGCAGGAAAACAAATCTTCCTGCTTACGGATTTTAGACCACGCTCGCAGTGCTGTAGCTATTTAGGCTATGTGATAACATTGCTATTAACAAATAATTTTTATAAAATAATGTTACATTTAAAATATTAAAATTGCTATTAAAATTGCCTATTTAATTCAAGCTCGCTGGGCCACTCGGAGGTTGCTTCTGGGCCGGATGTGGCCCGCGGGCCGCCAATTGAATAGGCCTGCCTTAGACCCTTGATGACGTACAGCCATTTCGCCAGTCATGTGTTCCATACTGTACCAGCGTAATTTACAGCTGAATCTAGTCTTACCCCCCAATTCTCATAGAGATCAGTTCAAATGCAGAGAGGTTATAGTATCGCTTGTAACAGTACCTGAAAATAAGATATTGAGAGTCTTTTGATGTTGATTGGTCACAGACTTCAGGAAGTAACAGCATGCAAAGGATATGCGACCAAATATTAAATTTGATACTTTAAAAATATGTTAAAGCAAAATATTCTAATTTTCTGAGACACTGAATTTGGGTTTCCATTAGCTGTAAGCCATAATCATCAAAATTACAAGAAATAAAGGCTTGAAATATTTCACTCTATGTGTAATGAATCTATATAATATATGAGTTTCACTTTCTGAAATGAGTGACAAAAAATATTGAACTTTTTCACGATATTCTAATTTTTTGAGCTGCACCTGTATATAGTACAGGAGTACTGTACTATACACTCCAAACATCTTCAGGCATTGAAACAGGGATTCATGAATTGAGTCAGAGAGCAACCAGTTTTTGTTTGTTTGCTAAAACAGCACTTTACTGTTTGTGGCTTTTCCATCTTCTGACTTTGAAATTGTGTCCATGTATAGTTTAGATAGTTGAAAAAGTGTCATGTGGAGCTAATTACACTTCTTTTTTTCAGCATCAAAATTGCTGCTATAAGAATGTTGCATTCACAGCTGTTGTCATACACCAGGCATTTATACATTACAGCATAGAATAATTGGGATAGGAGGTGGAGGGAGGCTTTAATCAGTGTATCTGTCAATATGTTTTATTATGTGCAACACACAACCGTTGTTTCAATTTAGTGCTCACGTATTTCTATGTTATAGTAATCAAATATCTTCCAAATATTTGCCCATTGATAATATGTTTGTTGATTCTTTGTTATAACATCAGCTAAATGTTAAGCCTGACAAAAAATGTGTTTAAGTGAAATGGTGTTGACTCAAGAGGCATTCTAAATTTGGGCGCTTCTTCCCAGGCAGCATTGAAGTTTCTATCAATATTTGTAAAGTTTGAGCAATGCGCTGCTCCTCCCTCTGTTGTTCGTTTTGATGTTGGAATGAATTATTTCATTATGATTTTTCATTTGTTCTTCTGCCTCTAGTGAATCTTAGCTAAAGGTGGAAAAACCAATCGGGGAGCTAATTGTTTGAATGCAGATGCAGCCCCATCTTCTTCAAACAGAAAATCCCTTTGATTTTGTTTTCAACTTCAAAGCGAGCCTCGGTCTAAGCACACTACAAAAGAGATGGAAGGTTGTCAGAACAGAAGATGACAGGAAAGTGATGAACGAAGAATACGTTTCTTAAGCAATCATCTGTTCTATTTTATCTCGGTCAACACGCCACTATGGGTAAACCCTCGCCAAGAGGGTGAGCTGTCTAGGAGGCAGTATAGCAAATTACCCCCCCCCCCACCCCACCCCCTCCCCGCTACCGACGGACCCGCCATCACCAGCTATAAATATGGCTGCGTGTCCACCTGTGCATTATCTTTTCACCTCCCACAAGATTACTTTGTATTGTGAGACCAATTTAATTTAGTCTTTATTACTGTGCTGTTATGACCTGTGTTCTTTTTTTTGTCTCACAGGGTTTGTTTGCAAACCTGGAAAACACACCTGTTTGAGCGTTAGTAGATAGCTCAGTTAGAGTCCTGGTTGGGACATGGATGCCAGATTGGTATTACTCATAAGTTTGTCATTTTATTCATAATACCTATAGTAACACTATTAAAACTAGTAATATTACTATTATCGTAATTTTTTCTGGATAAGAAAAGGCTGACAGGAACCTCTGTGTCCGCAAGTGTACATGTTACCTCAAGCTATGCCATAATCTTGCAGTTTGCTGCTATATCTCAAGTTGATCAGTGTGTAGAGGTGAGAGCCTCTCCACCAGATGACATCCTGCCTGCTGAGGGCCCGGTTCGGCCCGAGTGCGGTTCTGAGACGGAGCAGGGGCTTCATAGGATGAAACTGCCAGGAAGAGCAAGCAAAGACAGTCAGTGTGGTGGCCCACTCCACAAGAGGTACAGCTTTGTTTTGTTTCAGAGTTCTCTACTGGATGAAAATTTGGGAGCAGCTGGCTGGGCTTCTTTCCTCTCCTTCATCTGGTTTTGTTTTATTGTTTAAATGTGGCACTATCATCTGTGGCTTCCTCTGTTTTTGGGGCAGTGGAGCATGCTTGTTATGTCCCCAATGCATACTGTCTTCAGCTGTGCTTTAGGGTGTTATCACCCGGTTGTGTTACGCATTTCCTGTCACTAAGGGGACCATTTTAGGCATTGCACATGTTTTAGTGTTATTATTTCTTGAAATATGAAATTTTTCCTTTTTCAGTTCTTTTCATAGTGATTGAAACACCCACGTTATTTTTGGAAGTATTGTAATAAAATGCTTTTTACAACTACCATGTGTGTTGTAAGCTTGATTGGCCCACTGCATCCCCCTCCCGATATATTTGCTAAAGTGTTGACCCATACCGTGGTGTGTTGACCAATGTGAAATTGAACGAATGGTTACGTAGGTAACCGCGGTTCTATGAATAAGGGTCAACATGCTACCTTGTGTGGTCAGTCGGGGGATCTCTCCGTCCGTCCTTCAGTCAGCAAAAAGAAAATGTGTGGGTGGACACGCAGCCGTATTGATAGCTGGTGGGGGGGTTCATTCATTTGGTATACTGTCTCCTAGATGGCTCACCCTGTTGGTGAGGCTGACTCCTACTGTGGCGTGTTGACCTTTATTCACAGAAATGCGGTTACCTACAAAACCATCCGTTTTTATAGGTGAAACAAACCATAATCAGGCTGGCTATTCTCTCAAGTTATAACTCCAATTACTTAATTAATTATAGCTCCAATTACATCTGCATGAGTCAGAAAATCTAAAGGATGATGATGTATTCTTGCTGAAATGGTGACAGCTCTCTAAACTTCCACTTGATCAAAGAGGCTGGCGAAAAATATAATAGCGTGACTGTGTGTATACAGTGCCATATGGCACCCACAATTGGGGGAGTTTGAGAACATGTGGAATAAACATATCACTCAGCCTGTCTAATAAAACAAACGGTATTCAAATGAGCTAGGTTTGAACAAGGACGTTGTCTTCTGAGTTAAGATACCTTAATGTAATCAGTTAATGAATCAAGTCTCAAGTGAATGATTATTCAACCAATCAATGCACAAGCGAAGCACCACTTACCAGTCAGTGAAAAAGTAAAGGACATAAACCAATCAGTGCACATCTTGAAGGACCACTCAACCAATTAGAGCACAGCCAAAAGACTACATTCTCACAATGGAATGGACTGAATATTGGTCACACTTTATGTTGCGTGTCCAATGTTCACTCTCAACTGGATATCAACTGAATATCAGAAAAACTTGACATGTCAGTTGATGAGTGTGTTTCTTGACAAGGATGTCGATTGTCAATTGAATGCTTCTTGACAAGAGTTTGTGGAAAATCACCTGACATGCAATTGTCTTAAAATTGACACTCAACTGATATACAGTTGATATGAAGTTGAGTGTCAACTTTGGGCACTCAAAATAAAGTGTTATCTACTATATTGTGATTATAGCATACAAGACAAGAAACAGGGCAAGCATCCAGAGATTACATTCTATTTTGTATTTTGCAACCAACCATAAAAACAACCTAGAGATAAATTTGTAGAAACGTACAGATCAGATTAAAAATTTCAAAGTCACTAAATATCCCTTTGAGGCAAATCAATCAGTGGTTTGGTGAATAGTGCAACCCGGACACTGCCTAGATCTGGCTGTTTCTTAGAACCATGTTATCTTACAGTAGCAATGCTGGTTAGGGAACACATTAGCAAAGAAAACAATGCAGACGAAGCATTCCCACTAAATTATTTCTCATCACACAAAAACTGCAAAATGACATAATATGGCATGGGAAACAATGTTTAAAAATGATATGTGACGAATACCAAACAAAAAAAAAACTGCATGGGCAAAGAGGAACAGTGGTCACTGTCGAAGCTCATCGATAGGGAACGACAGACACTAAACTATGGCGTTCAACACCTCTGTTACCCAGTCTCATCAAAAACACTTCATTATGAGCTTTACAAAGCTGGCATTTATGGCAGGACTGCAGACCTGTTCCGAGTTCCTGTTCCTGTTCCTGTTCCCAGTCCTGCTCCTGTCCTCCTGCCCGCCTACCCTTCTCCGCCCCCTAGCCCCACTCCAGCCCTTCGCCCTCTCATTCTCCAGCCCTACAGATTGATCTCCCAGTTCCGACCCCTGCCTGCCCCGCCCTGCCTTCTCCACATTGCTCTGTTGCTTGGACTCTGACCCCTGCCTGGACTTGACTACGATACTGCCTTGACTGTATTGTACTGGTTTCTGGACTCTGACCCCTGCCTGGACTTGACTACGATACTGCCTTGACTGTATTGTACTGGTTTCTGGACTCTGACCCCTGCCTGGACTTGACTACGATACTGCCTTGACTGTATTATACTGGTTTCTGGACTCTGACCCCTGCCTGGACTTGACTACGATACTGCCTTGACTGTATTGTACTGGTTTCTGGACTCTGACCCCTGCCTGGACTTGACTACGATACTGCCTTGACTGTATTGTACTGGTTTCTGGACTCTGACCCCTGCCTGGACTTGACTACGATACTGCCTTGACTGTATTATACTGGTTTCTGGACTCTGACCCCTGCCTGGACTTGACTACGATACTGCCTTGACTGTATTGTACTGGTTTCTGGACTCTGACCCCTGCCTGGACTTGACTACGATACTGCCTTGACTGTATTATACTGGTTTCTGGACTTTGACCCCTGCCTGGACTTGACTACGATACTGCCTTGACTGTATTATACTGGTTTCTGGACTCTGACCCCTGCCTGGACTTGACTACGATACTGCCTTGACTGTATTATACTGGTTTCTGGACTCTGACCCCTGCCTGGACTTGACTACGATACTGCCTTGACTGTATTGTACTGGTTTCTGGACTCTGACCCCTGCCTGGACTTGACTACGATACTGCCTTGACTGTATTGTACTGGTTTCTGGACTCTGACCCCTGCCTGGACTTGACTACGATACTGCCTTGACTGTATTATACTGGTTTCTGGACTCTGACCCCTGCCTGGACTTGACTACAATACTGTCTTGACTGTATTATACTGGTTTCTGGACTCTGACCCCTGCCTGGACTTGACTACGATACTGCCTTGACTGTATTGTACTGGTTTCTGGACTGTGACCCTTGTTTTGTCGACTCTGAATAAAAGCCTGATTACTTGGTGTCTGCGTGTGGCTCCGATCGGTTCGCAAAACATTACCTGCTATAAGAAGCACAAAGCCTGGTCCACTGAGCAGTGGAAACAAGTAATATGGTCTGATGAGTCATATTTTGCTATTTTCCTACACCTGGATGGGTTCATGTTGGGAGAAACGTAAAGGAAGCCTTCAATTCACAATGTCTGTTGCCAAATATTAAGTATGGTGGTGGATCTGTAATGGTATGACCAGCCATCTCATGGGAGTAATTTAGTCTGACGAATGCTCTGCATTGCTGTATAATAGCCAAGGAATATGAAGCCATTTTACAAGGCCTGGTGCATGCCACGGGGAAAATGCTGTTCTCTCATGATATCCCCATATTCCAAGATGATAAGGCCCCCATACACACTGCTAAACATTTAAGAGTGGTTTCCATTATTTTGTCCAACCCTTGTATGAATAAACATATGTGTATATACACATGTATATGTGTTGCATCAGTAGGCTACCTAGAGGAAAACAAAAGGTCCTCCCAGTTCATAAATCTCTCATAACCCATGCTCCCGCATGCTTTTCCAAGGGCTATACCTCACTCGTTCCGCATCAATACTTTATTTCATAAAAGCCTTCTTGCTAAAGCTGGAAACACCACTTAAATATTACAGCTGCTGCACTTGGGCAGAGTATCATCTCATTTTAAACAGAGCAAAAAATCAAACATCACTGACAAGTTATATCATATGTATTTATCTATAGTCATCTTGGGACTGACTGAACAGCTTTTTATGTTTGATATAACACATTTGACTTATGTATATTATAAATGTATAGTAAAGCAGTTGTGCACACAACTATTTAACTGTGCTATAAAATGGCTCTTATTGATGATGATTCACTGTCAAAAAAGTAAAAAGATGATGATATGTCAAAACCAGAAAGACTTTATTTTTAAAAATGAATTCTTCCTGTCACAGCCAATGGCAGATTGAGGGAACAGCGTGGGAACATAACCCAGATGTGTAACTGAAAATAGAAACGGGATGGAAAATTGCAGAGACAGTCATTTTTTTACATTTTTTTTTTTTGTCTCAGATGGAAATTGGGACCAGTGCACAAAATACGTTTTTAAGCCTCCACTACAGGACACCTGTCCTCTGTCATGCCGCTACTGGTCACAAAAACAACTTTGGCCTCCCAATGACAAATTGAAATTAAGCTCAATGCAGCACTCATTACATCAATTTTTTTCTCATAAAAATATCATATTTTCCTACATTTTTCATGTTTGAATATTCCAAAATTATATATCTAAAACAAAAATAAATATGTAAGCTAAATGTTTTATTTAGTGGTTTTTAACATTTATTAAATGTAAAAAACATTGTTTCAAATGTAGCCTACTAAATTAACATGTATAAAAGATTTAAAGTATGTACTAAATGGTTTGTACAATTAGCTTGATGCTTCAAACATTTAATAATTATTTAATGCATTTACTATATGTTTGATCAGATAAATATATTGAACATTTAGGTAAATATAGAAAAATCTAGTAATCGCTTAGTATATTTAGCTACGTATTTCAAATATTTGGCTAGGCACATTTAACTACCTCTAATGTAACCTTCCCAACCAATTTTATTGTTTGCTCTGCTAGATCCCTCATTAAATTTCCGTTGCCATTCATTCTATCTTAACTATTACACTGGGCTGGCCAGCGGAAGATGGGCTCCCTATCTATCGCTGGGTTCCTCCCATCTGAGTGTTTTTCTTCCCCCTGGGGAGTTTTTTTTACCTCACTTGCTCCCTCTTTGGGAGTTCAGGTTCATAGTTTTTCTCCTCCAATTTTCTGTTGTTTTCCCCAATAAAGCATCTTTGTGACAATGGGCGCATTAATGAACTGAGCTCAGTGTGAGCATTCAGTGGATTTTTCAATCACTTAACGTTCTGCTCTATGTGAGCACTGAGCAACTGTCAACAACCGTCTGAGTTTGGAAAAATGGCGACATACAAGAATCAAGCTATATTTAGAGGGCAGCCAGAATGAACTGTTTTGGGATCTACAGTGGGGTGGTCAAAATTCCTTTTACAATTAGTTTTTTTCAATTGTTTAGACACTAAAATTGGTATTATGACCCAATAAATAAAACATTAAGTTTATGTGCCAAAAGATAGACAATCTTTTCAAAATTATAAGCACTATTTAGCTTTTTTTAACACAAATTTCAGTCTCTTTAACACTTTTTGAATACATTTCACACAGTTCTCCTGTTTTAGGTACAATTTTCAAAAAGTACATCTCTTGTTTTCACATGAAAAACACTGGATTAAAAACTATAAACTCACTTATCAATTATCACACCCATTCTTCACAGGTAAAACACGAGTTGATTTAATTATTCCATCAGCAATCGGAGCTTTAGCACAAATAAAAGGGGAAATGTGAGTAGAGCCCGATCGATATGGGAGTTTTGAGACTGATACCGATACCGATTTTAGAGGGGGGGGATTCACCGATTACTGATATGGCAGCCGATATAGTGAAGTTTTGTGCTTGAATGAAAATAGACCTTTTCTACGTGGATTGTTCAGTTTTGTGTTTAGAGTTTTGAGAAATTGAGCTATAGTTTCAGGAAACGTGTTTACAGTTTTTTTCGATTGCTTAAGCACGATTTTGAAAACAGGGCCCACACACCCAATTAGCAGAACACCTCAGATCTTTTGCAAAATGAAACACTCTTGAAAAAACTATACACTTATTTATAAAAACCATATTTTGTTACCATATGAAACATACACATTTCATATGACTTAATTATGTTTGAACCAGTTCCACACTGCTGTTGCTTACCTAAAACACTTTTAGCAATTCTACTTCTCAGTGATTAGAGTACTGTAAGTGAAGTACACAGAAAAAGTGCAAATATACAATAAATTCACTAAACAATACACAAGACCAATGCTGCAGACTGAGGAAAATACAATTTATTTCTCTCCATATACCCAAATCAGTCAACATGGAGAATCACAACAAAACATGTCCCAGTTTCATTTGAGCCTGATGTCTTTTCAGGATGCGTGCCAGTGTTGACCGAGACATTATTGAAAATGGCATGGTCACCGATAATGTTGGCTTGAATTTCTCTGAGCCTGATAGCATTATTGGCCAAAACCATGTTTATGATCTCTCTCTCTCATTCTTGCGTGAATATGGGCCCCCTTCCTCCTTGTCGTTCTCAACTCTCAATTCTATGTAGAAAAAAATACATGTAACCTACTATAAAATGTCACAGGAAGGGGTATCAAAAGTGCTGATATGGTGCATACAATAAGCAGCTGACTGTAGACAGATTTTTTTTTAAACCAGTTTTCTTGTCGAAATGTCCTAATGCCAGATGCCACTGTATATCTGCTAAGATTTGGCGTCAATCCGTGATTCCCGACATGGTCAACTAGTGTTGCGCAAATTTCATTTGATAAATTTGGTCCTCTTCTTCTTTGAGCACGTTCTCCTCCTGCTTCAGGTCTTCCTTTTCCTCTACCTCCACCTCGGCCTCTACCTCTGGCATGGCCTCCGCCTCTTCCTCTTCTCCTTCTCCGTGGATTCCCCCTCTCACCCTCACTCTTCTTCTTCTGACTCCTTCCATTTTGGTTGAAGACAGGTGAACTCACCTGCTGCATGTGTATAGTGCTTAAACCTGATTGGTGTGTCTACAATTAAGCAATCATGTGTTTGCGCACCTGATGGCTGTGTTTAACCAATTGGCTCATAGGTGTGGTAATTTGACTGTCAGTGCTTTGGAATTGCAAGGAAGTGACATAATGATATACTTCTGTGTCTAATGTATACAAGTGTGTTTAGTGTTTTGCAAATCACTGTGTGTATTATTTTGCAAAAAGTGTGAGGCTGACATTGTGCTTATAGTGGTGCAAATCTGGGCCGATGTTTTGCTCCTTGAGTGTAAGGTTTTGATAATTGTGTAATACTTTTGATTTTAGTGTTTATGCAATCGAAAAAAACTGTAAACGATTGGGAAAAACTGTAATATTTTTAGACGAAGCGGAGATGAAACCCTGCCTGCCAGTATGTGCTGACTGAATGAAAAACGACAGCGCGCATGACGTGACGCTGTTTTGCTAAGCGTAGCTTTCGGGAATACATGCTGGAATCGATAAGAGAATTGATGAGCTCGAAGGCGAACGATTCCGAGGATTCCCACCCTAGTTCCTACAGACATGATACAATACATTTTCAAGTAAGTTTCAAAAATAGGGCAAAATCAAAAGTAATTGAAACAGAAAACAAAAAAAATGTTGGGAAAAATATCACATTTGGCGGCCTCGAGTCGGCCTCGACCTGAGTCATCGAAATCTATCTGAAATTGTTCTTGGTCATCCAGATCTTGCCTTGACTTCTGATCATTTATCTTCCATTTTCTGATAATGTTTCTGACAGTGGAAATAGGTGGTTTGAAATGTTTACTTTTTTTTTTGCCTTCTCCTTGGTGGAAGTGAATTATCTTTATTCTGACATCCTTGGACAACTGTTTAGAGGAACCCATGGTTGTTAACATCAGACAGAACAGCCACCACAGTCGGATGCTTTAGAAGGCATGAAGTTACTTCAGAATAAATAGTTCAGCCTGGAATTATATTCACCTGACCCATTGAAGCCCTAATGAGTAAATCACCTGGGCCTTGGCCTTAGTAATCATCTTTTTAAAAAGCAACAAAAAATAATCCAAAAGGGTTCCCAAACTTTGCTCAGAGCCTTTTTCCTTTTTTATTATTTTGAAACTGTAAAATATTAAAATACAAAGTAATCTTGCTTTAAAATTAGAATAAATTTGTTTCATGTTTAACTTTGTACCATTTAGAGGTCACGTTAGCTTCTGTTCTCTTAGATATTAATTGTAAAAGGCATTTTGAGCAGGGTGCCCAATGTTTTGCACCCTACTGTAAACATAGATAGAGAAAATGGTGCCGATGTCAGGGAATGACTCAAAGGGACCCTGAGCAGTGTGTGGTCACTCAGTGAGAGGCTTATATATTTATGGCTGGCCTCTTTCCTCCACGGACACATCACACAGCACATTCATACCGAGTGAAGCATCAGGTAAGTGTTTTTTCCTGATAATCTCTGACATTAATGCTGCTCATTTTTTGTGTGTGATATAATGCCCATTTGGGCTCTCAGAAGCATATGAATGCTAGCTCATATTGTAACCGGCACTTTCTCTGCATTGCCACAACAGATCTACGGCTAGCAGTGGGTAGCAGTAGCACCCTCCTGGTTACTCCTTGACTGTGAAACTTGTGGTGCATGTGCATATTTTTTTTGTATTAATATGTTTAATATAATATGTGGGTGTGATGATGGTGTGATGTAAGCATAAATCTCCTCACTAGCAAAAAACAATATGAATATTGCCATTATATTTATGCAGGGCTTTTATAGTATTGTTATCACCTCTGTGTGACATCCTGCTGTATGTTATGTGGTCTGCAAAACAGCCTCTTTAATCGTAAATGGAAGTGAAACTGAGACCATTCCTGCAACATTACGACTAAAATAGGAATGTATTATGACCATCAATAAGACATCCTCAATTTACCTTTGACTCTTCAGCAGAGTTAGTCATGTAATATACATTAAAAAATGATTGGCTGAAATGGATGTAACTGGAGATTAATCAATGAATTTCAACAATGCACATTTCTGTATCCCTGAGTCTTCCTGTACAGTTCATTAGGACGTACAGGCCTTGCATTGCCGTGGTGATAATTTGCCTATGCACGTCTACGTCAGACAGAGGTTTCAGGATCTCATGCAGCTGCTCAGGTCATGTGTTGAGTGGCAGCCGGCCCGCTGAATAGAATCTGCCTGATTGACATGACGAGGAGGAGTCCCATTAGAATTCCGTGGCATTTTCACTGGGCTCCCACGTCGCATTGTGAGATAGTGCAAACAATCTAGACTAGAGTCATTCGGGCAGGGTGGACAGATATTTTGACATCATGGAAAAACTGCATTGTAAAAACGCATATACATAACTAAGTTTGTGAGGCATGCATTTTAATGCAAGTTGACAACATACTCTCTGGGTCTTTCCAAAAACAGAGGCAGCTGCTCACACAAATGGATAAAATATGATGGTAGTGAGTGACTATAATGGAGCAGAGATTTTAAGGTCAGGCAGAGGCCATTTAGTATACCAAGTTTCGACAAATTTGCAGGAGTAGCAGCATTTTAAGTGTTTTACAAAAAATGCTAATTAGTGGAACATCCAATATGGTGGACTTTATGGGCCCTTGCGGCAAATTTGTTCGTCATGAGCAGAGGGACCTATACATCAAATTTTGTGACTGTAGATCATACGGGGCATCAGCAGTGGTCGTGTCAATGTCAGAATTTTGTCACGTGCACTACAACGCCACCAGGTGTTCAATTTTCATTATAATTTACAGAAACCAAGAGTTCGGCCCTCCCTACAAGCCTGCCAAGTTTGGTGATTCTAGGCCAAACCAGCTCACAGGAATTTTAGGTGAATAGGGAGGGGAAAAAACCAATAAAACAATAGTGTACCAGCAGCTTCGCTACGATCCCCTAATAAAAATCACGTACAATCCGTATCAGAGTTCTTTAGTCAAATCACTGTCAAAGGTACCCCATACAGTGATTGATTATCTAACAACCTTCAAGTAAACACATTTTTTTACAGGCAATCAGTCACAATACGTACTGCCTGTAGGTAGTGATAGTGAATTGTGCATCGTCTCAGTGGGATGCAATAATGTGAAAATACTTAATCCGTGGTTGTACATTGGTTTGCAAAAAAGTTCCCTTTCCCTAGTTTCTAATAATGAAACTGCTCAGCCACTTTATGTGGTTAATAGTGTGATGAAAACAAGATTGTTATAGAGGTTATATTATTATGAATATGCTTGTATCTGCACATAAGGCCCCCAAAGGACTCATTTTCATAGCGATGGCATTTCTTTTTATTATTGTTGGTGTTTAACAAAAATTTTAAAGCAGAACTGTAGATTTTCCTCACTCATAGTTATATTAATCTTGAAATTAGGCCATGTGAAGTCTTATGGAGTTATTAAATATGGAAAAATAATCTTTGAGAACTTTCAAAATTAATTATTTTAGTAAGCTTACATACATTTATTTTCTTTTGAGTTGTTTTGAATATTGCATGGGAAGAAAGGGAGGTAAATTATTCTTAAGAGGTAGGAGAGAGCAATTTTCTAAATCTGCCTGTGTGTAAGAATGTGATACCAGAGATATTGGCTTCTTCGCATTTGTGTTAAACTGTGTAGAGAACTTTTTCTTTGAGCAAATCATCATCATTACACCGCTTAACTCCATCTGGGGACACGATGCCAAGGACTTACTTTGTCAGCTGGATTCATCTTTAATGAAATGACCCTACAAAAATGCAGGAGAAGTACATTCGCTTGGCCAGACCAAAACTGTAAACTGCCCTTAAGTATGTTAAACAGTTACTGCCACTTACTTTTGGTTTGTAATGGTAATTGCAATATTGTTGCCAACGTTAGCTCGCTAGCTAAAAACAGTTGTAACAAAATAAGACTTTAAAAGCTGTGAAGTTTACGGATGTTAGCCTCACAGGTGAAAAATTAGCTTTCGCTATCAAATCTCTGCCTATTTAACGTTAACTTGATTCTTAGCATGATATCACCGATATTGATATATATTTTAAGTTGCCTATAGTTCTATTGGAAATATTTGGTGTTTTGTTATCCAAATTTTACTTTTATTTCTTGTGCTTTTGAACGACCTGAAATGCTCTTGCAGAGAATAACAGTAGGTTTTGGTTAATAGTGGTATTAGCATTCTGTGGATTAATAAGATTATAAAAATGTTTAAAAGTTATTGTGTGATGGGCTATACAAATAACAAAGCAAATAACCCTGATCTTATGTTTTATGTCCTCCTGTGCAAAAAGACCGAGCCAATGAAGAGAAAAAAGTGGATTCAGGCCATTAGACTTTAGGGGAAAAGATGAAAACTCTGGAACCCTGAATCAAGACACATCTATATTTGTAGTAGCCATTTTGCCACAGATAAGTACTTATAACTTACTTAATTAGCTATAAAAGGTTGTGTCAGAAATGGTAATGTGTATGTTATTTTAATGTGTTTTTAGGATATGATGTGACATGTAACTAGATAGCAAAGTTATGTCACATCAAAGGATTTTTTTTTTTTTTAGCTATCTAGCTAACTTTATAATGATGGCTGCTTTTAACTAATGTTAGCATCTTCACTTCAACTAGCTAGCTTGCTCACCATAAGCTAAAATAGTGTTAAAATAATACTAAGTCTAGTGTTCAAGTTTTATAGTTAGTTTTTTTCTGAAATCTAGTGTTGCACCATCCCTCTCTTTAGTCTTTCTGATCATTTATTCAAACAGGTCGCCAGGAAATTATGCTGGAAAAAAATCTAGAATTTTTGTTTTAATTTGCGACTGGGCTTCACAGTCTTAAAAAAATGTAATTGTAGAACCACCCAATTGAGACCAGTTCAGATAAAAATATGGGCCTCTCAGCCTACAGAGTGTAGAGGAAGAGGAAACATAGGTGCACTCTAGGAAAACTGGAGATGACAACGACAATCTCTGTAAAACTGAGGAAGGAGGGGAAAACAAATTCATATACAGCGTGGACCTGAAGATCTTCAACAAAAAAGGAAACAAATTAAGAAAATACTTGGAATTATGGTGAATGGGCCAGAGAAGAACATGACGTTCTGCTCAACCATTTAGCAAACACCACACCCTGCCTTTTACTCCTGCCCTCAAATTCACATCTATCCATGACTGAGGTGCACTTAATAACAGCTTTCACAGCTACAATCTTTCCTGCTAGAAGCGGCCATCCCCATTTCTGAAGCAGGGCCAATGCAGACTGTCTGTATAATATCATAAACAGCTCATGAAATGGCATTGTACACATGACGTTCTGGTAATCCCGCTAATGGGTTCACAAACAGTTGTTACTTACACTGATATCATCAGCAGCCATTGATAGGCTACTAATTAGGTAATCTTGCAGAAGCAGGCCATTAGACTGAGAGACCAGTAGGTGGCATTTAGAATGACGTGCACGTAAACACGTGAAAGCACCCTTCCCTGATTGTGAGACAGGGTGTGAATGATTGGAAAAAAAAGAAGTGTGAGTGTGCTGAGAGATGTGCTGGTGAGGGAGGGGTAAATCTCCTGGTAGCTGTAGAAGATGGGATTCGGTGGGGGTGTGAAACCATAGGACACAGATGGCGAATACGAAAGTAGGTAAATCAACCGTACTGTTGCTTCAGGGTGCCAAAAAAGCTAAACATAAAGAAACACAAACAGAGGAATCACAGCATGCCATGTCCTGACATGCGGTACACTGTCACACTGTCAAATATGCAACATCCAATAAGACATTGGAAAAAACTAACTGTCATCACTGGGTTAATAATAATAAAGATGATATGAGCAACAACATCCAAGGCAATTTACATTTACAGCTAGCATTATTTTTTAAAGTATCCATTTGTAAAGCATTATTATTAATACACCTGGATATTCATAAAATGCCTTCCCACAATTCAGATGGAGATATAAAAATAAAAAAATTTAAAAACCTATTTGGACAAAATTGAAGCACACTTTAGCTTAATTTCTGAAAGGTCTATTTAAATAAAGGACTGAACTTAGAAGCAGAAGTTACATATCCTTGGATATGCAAGTGCATATCCCAGGAGAGGCACTGCTGGTATAGCCTCAAGCAAGCTACTTAACCTGCCTTTTAATGGATCCATAAGTTATAAACTTGTCTGACATGTAGAATGTCAGCTATGTAATTTATTCCGGATAAAAGTCTCAGCAAAGCAAATTGACAGCAATCATGGCACTTGACTCAATATCTTCATTATGCAAAAAATAAAAACAGCTTAAAACATGACATCTGCAAACAGAAATTTGCACAACATGAAAGATGAGTCTCTCAATTCAGTTTTTCCCCATTCATTTCAGTTTGAGACAAGTATTCACCAGAGAAATGTTAATGCCTGGTTTAACCAAGGCTAAATAAATGATCAAACCCAAAAAAATCTAATCACAAAAGACGGCAACCAAACACAAAACAGTGAGTCTCTCCCACAACTGATACATACACAAATATGCTATAAATCACACAATACCTGATAAAGATCTTTACACAGTTGTAAAATATCTTTTTTCTTTATTTTGTCATAAGTTGCAACGATGTCACTTTTAAAAAAATGTTGAAAGCTACGGAATAAAGCAAAAACAAAGCCTCTGTATTTTAATTTCTTTTATATAATTTAAATTTCTTCAATGATATTTTAGTAGGTAACAATATATGATCTTTTTGTTTCATTTGTTTTTTAACTTGTGCTTTTTGTATGAAGATGTTATCTAACAAAACATTTCTTAAAGTAATCAACCAAATAGAATTGCATACAATTTTCAGCTTGTTTTAATATTTTCACAATGCAAGGGAATAAAAAAGAATGTATTCCTGAAAGAAATGAAAAAGTCCAACATGAGATCATTTCATAAAAAGAAATGTCTTAAAACGTTCAAAACCAGTGATGTCAAGATTTTTTTCTTCTCTTCTTTTTTACATTAATTTCAAAAACAGATGGTTTAAGGATACAAATTGTCTCCGGTAGTTCCAAAGCCATGTAAAGTTCATGTAAAAGCTCTTGCCAAAATAATAAAATCTTTTTTATTGAATAGAGATTGAAAAGGCAGGGAGCCTTTTATTTCAGCCAGTATGCAGTCGTTCCAGGTCATTTATGTCCATTAAGAGACTTATGTTCGGTGTGGCAAGATGTTGCTGTCACTGTGAATTTATTCAATGATTTCTTTAAAAAAAAAAGTAATTCATTTATCTATTCATTTATTTTGCACATCCAAGGTTCACTGGAGTCGGGGTGGAGGTAATCAGGGGCAGGACCGACTGAATACAAGGACACGTTCCATTTTGCCCTTCTCCCTCACCGTCTGTTTGATCACCAAACTCAACTCCGCATGCCATTGCTGTCTCCTAGGGGGCACTGTTGCTTTCTTTCCCATAAGCCAATGTGTTTGTCCTGATTTGCCCAAAACAGGGAAAAGAGAGTGTAGCACTTTGATCTCTGTTAGAGTTTTTAAAAACTTAAAACTACTTTCGAGTTTTTTTGTTGTTCATGGCATTGCTCACAGACAGTGTTCGGCACTGTTCTTATTGTTAAGCATCAAATCTGGTAGTAGACACTTGCCTTTAACCAGAAACCGCTGTGGGAAACAAACTGGGTACGAAACAGTCCACTGGTGGCATTAGAAACATGGCCCAGTGTGCTGTGTATTAACTCTGGCTCACAGTTGGTGTTGACCTGAAGGCACTTGGTTCTATGGCAGATAGGTGTTTCCACTCTTCGGCTGGGCTGGTCTCTGCGAGTTCAAATGCGGTATTGGAACAACTCTCATGACTTGCAAGCCACCTTCCAGCAGACCACCACAGCGGTCCGGGCATGCCAGGTGCCGACAGGACGGACAGGCAGCGGCTCGTGCAGAAAGAAAGGGCAGACATTTTGCTATTTATCCTTTCTTGTAGAGTTTAAAGCAAATGTCAGTGTGCTCTTTACGAGTGATGACGGGGGAAGGGCAGTGATGCGGCCATGCGCAAGAACATAAGGGTGACGGTAAAGCTTGGGTTTTGGAAATACTTGATAGAAAAGCGAATTTCTTCATAATAATGCCTTTGGGCATATATGTGTGGGAGGCTGCGGTGGGGTCAGTATTGTAATTGCTGCTGCTTCTCAACCACACCGTGTTTTGCAAAGGGTTCTTGTTTCATGTGCCCCCCCCCCCCCCCCATCTTCTTAATGATTATTGAAAAGCGCAATCTACAATGCCAAAAGAAATATAAAAATAAATATAAACGTGAAAATAATATGAACAAAATTAAATACATAAATTTGGAAATTTTAAATAATATAAAAATATATAACTAAATAAATCTGGAAACTAATACAAAAATATAAATGTATGTGCAATTGATTTAAGTTATTATATATTTTTTCTAAATTTATTTTTAGTTTATTATTTACTTTCTTTGTAAATAGATTTTTTTATTTATTCATTTTTTTATATTAATCTCCAGATTTATTTATTAAAAATCCTAAGACAAAAAGTAGAGTACTTTAGTACTGTCTCCTTGTGCTTTAAAAGATGAAAATAACTTCATATCCTTTGTCAAACTTGCTGTAGCCCATCTGATCCTATCCCCAAAGCAAAACAAAAGTTTAAAATATGCAGCTCTTTTTTACATAGATGTTCGGTGTCCTTCTCAGTGTTTTCACGGCAGGAATCTTTGGTAATTACACGTTGAAGGTTTGAGGGCGCCCCGCCACCCCTTTGCTCCTGGTGCCTGGTTGACCGTTCCATTGCCCCGGCTGACAGGAGGTCACCTCCGCTGGCTGAAGAGGGCCAGAGGCAGGGTGACGCATAGCCGCCATATATGGTCTGCTGTGGGAGGAGCCAATGACCTCAGATCTGGAGATGGGCAGAGATGGAGTGGCAAGGGTGAAGAACAGAAGCTAGAAGATTGTTAGAGCATTCACCATAGAGAGAAGTGCTGCCAGCGCATCTCAGCTCATCTTTTGCCTATATCTAAATGAAAATACATTTTAATAACATAATTTAATATTAGGGCTGATCGAATTATATCGCAACGATAATTACTGTCGCCACCATGTGGGGTATTGCCTTTCTTTTCGACTTAAAAAAAAAAAAGATACCTAATGCGGTAGTAATCTAAACTTCAAAACCCGTGTAAAATTCTTCTGGGGAAAAAAACTTCATCACTGTCTACTGCGTGTTGATAAGACGGACAATCACAGAATGGCGTTGCACCTTTCGTGCGATTGACAAAAACACATCACATGATCACATAGAAGCTGCACGACCTTGCTGCTGATTGGCTGTCTCAACACTCAATAGATATCAGCGGTGATGTTTTTTTCCGGAAGCATTTCACGCGGCCTCTGACGTTTGGATGTTTACTGCTGTGTATCGTGTATACTTAAAGAAAAAAAGACTAAAAGAAAGATGCCCCACACGGTGGCAATGGCCGTTATTGCATTCGATAATTATCAATGTTGTATATCGCCCAGCCCTATTTAATATCATCATTGATGTCTACTTACTATTGGGAGGAGGGTCTCTACATTCTCCTTCCTCAAGGGTGACATCATCAATGGCTATATCCCCCTCAATCCCTGGGCCACGTATACCTTCAAACACCATCTGTACAAACAAGAAAAGTTATGATGATAAATATTCACCACTGCAAATTTAATCAATTGTCACCAGATCCTATGTCTGATACTGTAACAATTAAAGTGGAATTTCTAGGCCAGGATGGCGGTAGGCCCGAAGTGGGTATTGTGCTTTATTCAGCATTGTGCCACTGAGGATTGCTACAAGATGCATGTTTATTTTCATCCTCCTGGCCCTTTATTTGTCTGGAAGTTACTAAATGTCAAAGTTTAAAAAGTGTAAGCTTGTTTTTGAGGCCAAATTGAAGCATGAATTGAGTAAAAACTGTAAAATGATGGACCAAGATTAACTGAATTGCTTGTTCTCTTCATTGAATGAAAAAGAAAAACACTATACGCTTAGATACTAAAAGGTCAAAGTGTCTGAACATCATTTAATGAGGATAACTGAACTGATAATGAAGAACTGGGCACAGTATTATTAGATTTTTTAGTTCAATAAGGCCCTCTCCAACCCTATACCGTTCCACCAGGGAGAAGAGGGTTGAACTATCGCTCCACTCAGCAGAAGCTGTATAAAATAAATCAATATGCTTGATTGAGAATCTTACAAAAGATAGCCACACAGGTCCTCTCAGTCATTGGCTTTAAGAGTTCACAAATATCTTTAATCCATAAATTACAGGTACAGCTACAGCCCTGTGGTTTTAGGGGAGAATAAATTGTCGATACTGCAGTTTGTTGGCCTTAAATATAACCAACTCAAAAATTATTATCCCCATACGAAAGTATATTTTTAGTATATGAAGTAACTCTAAGTTAAATATACTTAGAATACACTGATACATACAATACAATATACTTAGATACATGAATTGTTCATTGTTGCGGGTAACCTGAATGAATATGCAAAATATGGCATCCATCCCTACGTTATTCCCCAAAATAGTGGGAGGAGGTAATGGATTACTTTAGCACATTTAATGTGATTTAATAAAACCCGAAAGCAATTTAGAATGCTAATTGCATGTGCATTTTAGTACGAATGGGAAGCAGGTATTAAAAGACATGCAATCGTTAAGATGCCGGCTGTAGCTAGAAGGAGATGTCACAACAATCAAAGCCCACAGCGCAGAGAGCAGTTTTTGCCACTCCTGTAAATGTCTTTGGAATATCAAAGGCACAACATAATAGATGCATAAGCTATCATCTCTCTAGCAATGCCATTTTACAGCTTTTTGGAAGAAACAGAGAAAGTCACTTTCAGCAGTCAGCTGAAGAAGTCAGCTTACGGCAGCTATTGATCTGTCCAACTGTTCAGGTGCGTTGTCTCCTGGGGCTCTATCCTGGCGATCTTAGCGCTTTTTTCGTAACGCATGGCGTAAAGTGCATTTAGAACGTGTCCAAGTCCACTTTTGCTAGTTTGAAGGCGTGTTTTTTGAGCGCTAAGCACGGCGCAACGTGCAAATGTGCCAAAATGTCATATCCCATTCCCTTTAAAAGCCTGTTTTTCCACCTTGGCGGATTGCTTATATGATGGTGAAACAGACATGCTCATGTGTGTTTAGTGCGATCAAGGAATAGGCTATATGGATCAATAGTATGATCAATATTATTCGGACTAACCATTATGAGTTCCCGGTAATTCCCGACAGTGCTGTTATTTATATATGCAGTTAAATTTAGTTAAAAGCACCTGCAACAGCTAAGAATAAGCTACCGATGGCTTCCGTCTCACCTTAGAAAACGCCAAATTAGCCTGCTTGTGTAACAAATTTTGTTTGATTATGCAATGAAGCATTGTCAAGCATCAATTCCATGAGGATGTTCTCATGGTGTTGTCGAAGTTCAAGCTTCATCCGAAGTTCATTACCTGCATTCTAATATTGATTAATAACATAAATACCATTATTTTGCCTTAATGATGACATTAATACAATAAAGCTGTCAGGTTGGCAACCCATAGGTTCACACATATTTTCCCTTGATTTACAATGTCCTGCTTATAGAAATGTGACTAACCTGTTTTACTGGTAGTGTAAATGAATGCTTTAAAACAATCCACTTTCCCAGGAAGACTGTGAAAAGTGTGATTTACAGCAGGGGAAACAGACCTGCTCTTGCATGAAGTTAAAGTGCACATGCAGAGAATGGCATTGAAATTAATTGTGAATGAATTGTGTAACGTGCTGCAAATTTGTTTTAGTTTCTAATTAGACGCTTAGTTCTCTTTAAAATAGTTTTTTTCAGTTATGGAATAACAAGTGAAATCAGCAGGGTTTTAATAAGCTGAGAGGATGGAAACCTTGTCACTGTAATTTTTAAAATATGAAAGACGAAGAATAAGGTTCAAATTCAGTTAACGTGACATTTATCTCAGTTTTTTAACTGCATGCTACCGAAAAAACCTTATGCACAGTGAATCCGCTGTAGCCTAGGCTATTTGAAAAACAATAGGCTAAATGCAATATCCCCGGGACAAGGTTTTGAACTTTTTTCAGTCAAAACCATTCTATTTACTTACAGGCTATAGGCAGAGCAGTATTGTAATGACATCTGAAGCACATTTTCAGAACTCAAATGTCCGTCTATTGCAGTGCGCGAGTTTTCGATTGAATGACAATTCATGCATTAGGTGTAAATGACAATTTGCGCATTAGGCTTAATATAGGTATTATCAGCAAAGTTTTTAATCGATAGCCATTGTCCCGTCACTGAAGATTGTCCCCCCAGAAGATTACAGGAACTACTGGCAAATATAGGCTAAGTAAGTCATAGCTTGATCCAAGACAATTGCGAATAGTCTATACATGAAACCTTCATGTACCATCGCACATCGCCTGGATGTTGATGGAGTGTGCTGAAAGCAATTTAATGCGTCATTCCCCTTCGCTGAGGGACAGATGTGGTCTTTGACCTAAGGACCCTTTTATTATTGTGCATTTTTTGATATAGCCTACACAATAATAATATTTCACATTGTAATCTTGATATTTTTAGTCATGCTTGTGTGCGCCCCTGTGTGTAACAGACAGGAGGGTGTACGCGTGTTGTGCACACACCTAACACTTATATGCGCCGTTAAAATAACATGTAAACAACTGCGACATGACTTTAGACCAGGTTTTTGGTGGTTTTAGCACAAGCGCTTTCTGCTGGCTCAAAATAGCAATACGCCAAATATAATCTTGGCCACACCTCATTTTAAAACCAGTTCACTTGCTATGGGTGCAACATCACTTGGTATTTAAACGACGCGAGCGCTAGGGGCTATAATGAACCCTGCACTGGGTGTAAAATAGCAAAAACACTTGCGTTTGGGTTAGTGCCACTTTGCGCCGGGTGTAGGATATGGCCCCATGTGTTGCATACTGTTCCAGCTTAATTTACAGCTTAATCTAGTCCCCCTCCCAATTCCCATAGAGATTCATTCAAATGCAGATAAGTTATAGTATTGCTTGTAAGAGTACCTGAAAATAAGACATCAGAATATCTTAATGTTGTTGGGTCACAGACATCAGCAAGTCATGGCATGCAAAGGATATGCAACCTAATATTAAATATGATGTCTCTATTTAAGCTTGTGTTAATTTGTCAAATTACTGTTGGTCCCCTAAAATGGGGGTGACTATGTATGAAAAGGACTATAATTTCTACACGGTTCACCCAATATGGATGTTCACACCCTCAAATTAGAGCTGAGTCTGCACTTGAACTTCAGTCACAGTTCCATTTCACATTTCCAACAAAAAATGTCTCACTGTCTAAATACGTTTGGACTGCACTGTATGCACATTGATTGAGAAATAGGACCACCACCAGTTTTCAGCCAAGTTCTGTTTGTATCTCAGCAGCCACTGCTGGTGCCTTCAGACGAAAGAGTACTTCCACTCACCTGGAAGGAGGCCGTTGGGTGGATGCTAATTTTGGCCTGTCGCCAGCGCTCTCCTTGATTACCACTTAGAGACCACACAGGGCTCTCGGATGAGGTCTGGCCTTTCTGTCGTGAAAATGTGTTCAGCGTCCCTGCAAGGGAAGAACAATTTTAGATGTACGACAAGACAACATAACAGGAATCTCACACAGGGAAGATGCAGCTTTATGAACAGAGGTCCATCTTAGTAATTGGCTTTGCTGGCCAACAGGTTGAGTGAGACATGTTTCCACAATGGCAAGTGTGACTTTCACTCTCCATCACCCCAATTTGGACAACTGCTCCCTGCCACACAATTCACTGAAATTAACTTTTGAAAAAAGGTGATACTTTCATTCATGGAATAAAGATGTTTGAAATACTGAAATGCCAACATGTAGCAGACTGATGAATGACTTGAGTGCCACATTATACCAGTAGACACACATACACATGCTATTTTTCATAGAGACTTGGACATAATAACAGAGCACTTAGCCTAAGTCTACACAGAGTGTAGTGTATAGAGGATTTTAAAAGAGCTTTAGCAAAACCAGAGGAATAATATTACAACTATTCTTGACCCTCCATTTCCACGTAGATTCAACCACAGATAGTTATACCACAGTTTGGATAAATACTTGATTGTGATTGGTCAAGAGTACGCTGATTATTTCCCTATAACATGTACTGAGAAACAGTACAATGAAGTAGCTTGAGCACGGCCTTAGCACCATTCCAAATAAATACACAAGCCAGTTAAAAACTAATTTTCACAACATTGTAATTTAAACAGAAAATAACTGTTACAAAAAGCAACAACATAGTTAAAAAAACTTTTAATATTATTTGAGTCAAATACCAAGACAGCCTAAGACAGTTAAAACAAGGCTACAATTTCATAATTTTTTAAAGATTGCCCTTTGCCATTTGCTTTTAACGGCCCCTTCCATCAGGGCCCATAAAAGAGGAAGTCTCCATCAACTCCTGTACTCTCTGTGAGATTTATGTTACATATACATTTATTAATGTAAGGTATTTAGCAGGCCATTTTATCCAGAGTGACTAACCCACTGTACATTCTTTACATACAATTAATTTATGCAGCTGGATATTTACTGAAGCAATTCAGATTAAGGACCTAAATTTGTACCAAAGCTCAAGGGTGCAATGCCAGTGCCCTACCTGAGAACTGAACCTGCAAACTCAGCTGCAAGCCCTAACCATTACCCTTCACTGCCGAGCCTAATTACACCATATGCCGTACGTGAGCTTTTTGCAGCCATCGCCAAGTAATTTGTAGCAGAAATTAAAGCAGAAGTTGAATATAGTGTCGCAGGCCATTGTGAATTGTAAATTGGCAGTTTGGCTGTGTTTTAAAAACATGGGGAAAAGAGTCACTGAAGCACCGCAACAACAATCTACACTGTTGAAAAAGCCCTCACACAGCTGTGCAGATCGATGAAGACTTGCAGCGTGACTTCCATTCGAAAAGAGCTGACTCTCTTGTCATTCTATCCGCTTTGGGACAGCGTGCAACTATGAACATTATTTACAAGGAAGGAAGGCTTCGGTGTGTAGTCTCCCTGGTGATAAAATCTCAAAACTGGTGTGACATCACAGCAAGCAGGCTGTGGCTGCAATCCCCTCTATGAGGAACATCACCGCGTATCTTCCTTTGCCACAAAGGCAGGTGGTTCCTCCGCTCCGGACCACTGAGTGTGAAAACATTTGCTGTGTAGGTTTTATATTTCTAAAGTACGATAGAAAGCCTAAGGGGTTATGGATCCACATAGATACTGAAAGTAATAATTATTTGGGCTGCACAAACATTCCCAGTATATTTTATGGCCCCAAATCGCCCTCAGACCCCAAGAGCTTAGTTCACAGCAAATCCAACCAAAAGCAACACGCCAATCATTAACCACCTCTGAAAAACATAAAACATGCCCCGTTGCTGCACATTAAAGCATATGCGATCAAAAAGGGGGAAAAGATTGTTTTTGCCAAAGGGCTCAATTCTGTCATCAGCTTTGTTCATCCAACTACCTACACAGTCAGAGGGAACATGTTGAAAGGCCACCTGATTTACCACAGGCTGAAGAGTGGCTCTCATAAAGGCTTTGCTGGCAAACACAAATGTGCCCAGCAGCAGAAGGGGGGGCGAATTATCCCATCAAAAAAGGAAGAAAAAAAAACTCCCTGTTGACAGCAGCCATGCTTACGGAGTGATAAGCAGAACTGAAGATTTAATCTTGGCTTAAAGTACAATATTGTTCCACTCTTATCCTCCAACAGTTGTGATGTAGTTGAACCACACACATAGAGAAACAGTAAAGTGACTATTCCAGAATCAGCTGCAAGCTGTGCAGTGCAGCTGGGATTGGGTGGCCTTTGGGCCTTTTGTGTGTGCCATGATCACATGACTGCAATGATAAGCATGATGAACTCACGCATCCCTGAGCAACATTAAATAATGCTGCGTTACCTTGAAACATGAGGGGGAGTTCTTTCTCACAGAGGTGTCTTATTAATTGTGCCTTTTAACACACTTAATATGTGAAAATGACTCATTAGTGCCAAAACTTAGTCTGACTTTTTCAAAACAAAAGCTTTTCATTGATCAAAGTGCACTGGATACAAGAGCACCAGCACCTTGAATGTGGAGGAAAGTTTAGGTTGGTTTAGATTGGGCATCAAGCTGAGTCATGATTCATGCTTTTTTGTGCTATTAGTTTTTCCATAAACAGAAAAACATTTTCTACATTGGGTGGAAATGTACGGTTCTCTGCTACTGCAAAAACACTCAAAACAGTCCCCGCAGGTGTGCATTGGCTTTCAGTCTATTTTATGCATAACAGGGCCATGCCCATGACATCTCTCTCTTCTTTTAGGAAACGCATAAAACACCTGTCTGTGGCACACAATATGACTTCTCAGTTACTAGTTGTGCATTGTCATAGTCATAAGTTTACACAAATGCACATTTTCGCACATTAAGTAACCATTTGATGAATCACAGCAGGCATAGAAATAAGCCACAGTTTCTGCAGAAATCAGTGTGCAAGCGCAGTTGCTGAATGAAGCCCCAGGACTGTCAGAGTGGGCTCATAATTCAAGCAAAAATTTACACAAAAAAAACAGATCAGTGGAATTATTGTGCTAAGGTAAGGCATGTCTTCCATATGTGACTGCTCCCTTTTGGAACGCATTGGCAGTCAGGCTACCTGAAGGATTAACACGATGCTTAGGTCACTGCCTATATCCAATGTATACACATGGCACTCGTGGCCACAGTCACCACTGGAAGGTTGGGCCCTGACCGAGGGGTATACATCGCTGTATCAAATACGGTTTACATGCTACCAGTGCTTCATTACCGACAGCATACAGGCCAGGCTGCCTAACCTGACACAAATTGTTTGGGCTCAGAATATTGTTTGTATATAACAAATAAAAACAGTGTTTGGGTAGATTCCTTTTACCACTTCATGTGAAGAATACACACTAGGAAGTGAGTCATGTGTTAGTGCTGGTTGACAAATCCTGCTGCATGCAATTATATGGTTCACTGTCACTGTTTTGCTTTTCAGATACTATAAATTGGATGCACTGTAATCTAAGCTGTTTGGGACACGAGCCAAAATCAATGACATGCGACTACACGGCGGAATAGTTGTAAACCTCAATTTTACAAATTTTCATTTTGGAATAAATTAGGAATGAACAACAGATATAAACATTTTATGCATCGCTGCATACAATCATTCCGTTTAAGATATGGGGATGCAGCAAGAGTCTAAATGAGGATGTAACGAGTGAATGTAATCAGCTATGAAAGAGCAAAAAGTCCAGTCAAGATCACTGGCCGAGGCTGATTCCCACACGAGGTTAAAGGTCAAAATAACATATTTTTTTAATTCAAAAGAACCTGGGTTTTTAATTAGAGGTTGCAGTTTTTGATATACAGATGACAACTGCTATACCCTTCAACAATGCATCTAACCTGACTTTTTTCATTGCTGCAAATATCCAAGTGGGTAAATTAATAATATGTTAAACAATCTAAGGTCCTGTGAAAGCTAGGCTGCTGAGTAAATAAATAATAAAATAAACTTGCTTACTGTGTTAAGAGCAGAAGCGCTTTTCCATGAAAGATTTTAATTATCCTGAACATGAAACTATACACACATATCTCTGCTTTACACATACCGTGATGCAGAACCTATACTCTATGTACCGTTATACAGTGGCACGGAACTGTGGTTAAACTGTGGTTTAATTCACTGAGATACAGGGAAAATGGCACAGATAAGAGGAAAAAATCGAATTTGACAGGAAGATCTCATCATCAATATGAATTTTCATAATACCATTCAACATAACAGCAATGGTAGTCACGGCAACCTGGATACAACCAGCAACCACACAGGGAGGTGTTTTTTTTCCAATGCTTGCTATGTTGAGTCAATTATATCTGGTCTGCTAAAACATAAATCTGATCTGCATTTCCAGATTATTCTACCAAGGGTCCACTGGGCCCAAAACTAGATAACTGTGTGCTGATTGGGCTGCTGTACTTTCAGTATTTATGGCAGAGTAAATAAATCATGAAATTATTATTAAACACACAAGAAACCTAAACAGAAAGAAAAAACCTAAACAGAATGAAATGTCCTTTAATTCAATGTCCATTTCTAAATAAAGATCAAAAAGATACTTAAAGCCTCTGTCCATCATGCCGCTTTACAGCAAATTATTCAAGACACATGCAAATGAGCATTATAGCTACAGTAGAGCAATTTACAATTCAAGCACACAACTCTGATCATTCGTTTGCACACAATGTTTTCTGCTACGAGCAGTTCTCATTATATTCATAGCGTATGGGTGCAGAAACAGCACCTGCCAGCAGAATGGCAGAATGCATTGTGTATACAGTCCGAGGCATGATTTGGAGGAGAGTGATTCCAAATATGGAGGTCATCTTTTTTTTTCAATAAAACTGGGCTCACACAAATTATTTGGAGGGACAAAAGGCAGGATTCAGTCATCATTTGTCAGTAACTTTGACTTCTAAAATTCAAGTGTTAATTTGCTGGAAGCCGTCTCCCTCAGTGAGAGTCCCACCCAAAAGTTCCACTCCCTTTGTGTGTCTATTTGGTGTCTCTGTGGATATGCCGTTTCTGGATGGGTTGTTGTGATAGGATGGGGGCATGCCCAGTGTGCACTACACACTAAGAATCTGATTGACTTAGGCTTGACGGAGCATGTTATTGGCTGATGCAGTGCTTGTCATCCACAGGAAGGTGTGTGAATTTCACACACGGTAAGACCTCAACTAATTACCAAGCAAGTGAATTTAATTTCAGACAAGAACATTTAAATATCAATGATCTACATGCTGTTTTATGGAGATTTATTAAGCTTCCCTTCATAAACATTGCCGAGAAAGAACAAAGCTCCAGACAATACTTCAATTTTGCTCATACATAAGCAATAAGCAATCAAATATCAAGTAGAAGACGGCCTGCTTCACAGACACCCTCTAACAGTTACAGATACATTCTGGCAGCCTTAAATATATTCTAACAGCAATAGATACATTGTCACAACCATAGACACATTCTAACAAACATGCACACATTTTAAAAGGCATAGACACATTTATACAACCACAGGATTATATATAGATAAAAAAATAAATCAATAAAAAAATGTTAAATATATTTTTATATACTTTATATATATTTTTTGAAATAGAATTTTTATGTGTTCCATACTGTTCCAGTGTAATTTACAGCTAAATCTAGTCCCACCCCCAATTCCCATAGAGATCCATTCAAATGCAGAGACATTTAGTACCGCTTGTAAGAGTCCCAGAAAATAAGATATCAAGAGTCTTTTGATGTTGTTGGGTCACAGACATCAGGAAGTCATGGCATGCAAAGGATATGCAACCAAATATAAAAAAATAATACTTTATTTATAATTAAAGGTTGGATTTTTCTCATTTTTTCAGTGTGAGATTAAGCTAATTCACCAAACAGTGACATCTATATATATATATATATATACAATTAATTATCTATATTGTCTATTTAAAATTATTTCTATTTTAATTTTATAATTATAATTTTAGATTGAGCTTAGGTACTAGGTACAGCCATTAACCAATGTGTATGTTCACAGTTCAGCATTAGGTGAGACAGGTGCAGTTTTTTGTTTAGTTTTTTTTCCAATTGAGTGCTTTGTTGTTTAATTTAAAGATGGGGTTATTCCATGCTGGTTGATTAATTTAGTATTTTTAGCATTTTGAATGGGGCTTCAACTGGGGTGCCAACACGGCCATTTGTACAAGAATTGCTATACTATAAATAGTTTAGGTTAGCGTCGGTATCTGCAATGAGATCTTTTTATAGTCAATCCCATTCTTCTGTTGAATTTAATGTGAACCAATCACTAGTTTATAGTGTGCCAATTATCTGAATTTTGGGAGATTCAGATAATTTATTTTGAGTGCAAGCAAGTGTTTGGTATGAACATTGGGCCTTTTTTTACCCCCAGATGAACGTTGTTATATTTTTTTGTAAATACTCAAACCATTTTTCTTATGTAATTAACCTTCAGTAGGATCATCATTTCAACAGTATTGATTCTTCCCCTGAGTAAAATCCATACATTGGTCCATTTTGTTATATTTGAATTGTGTTTAATTATTTTTATTAGATTTATATCCCTTGTTTTGATTGGGTTTGCTAAGATCTTTAGCCCGAGATATGATATTGCCTTTTCGGTTCATCAAATCTTTGTAACGTAGGCATCTTTGTTAGAACGGACATGGTTTACGATGTGGTGCGGTTTTAATAGGTGTGCTTTCAGTCCGGGGCACAAGATGAGCAGTGACACTGCTGTCCCGAATATACTCTGCACCACAGGGGGGCCAGGATAGAGAGGAGACGTGATTTAGAGGAGAGCCACATTAGGGAGGGGACAGTCAGCCAATCAGGGGATGCGGAGAGTGGCCGGGCAGGAGTGATAATAGATTGCAAGTAAGAGAGTGCTGTTCCTCTTGCTGCACCACAGGCCAGGACTACAGATTTGTACTTTATTTGGGCCACCAGTGGTAGACAGTTGAGGGAGATGAGGAGAGGTGTGACCATGCATGTATTTTGGCTAATTTTCGATGAGGTGAGCAGCAGCATTCTGAATGACCTGGAGGGGCCGGCAGGGAGAAAGGCAAGACGAGAGTTTCAGTCCTCCAGTTAGGACAGCACATTGACTTGAATAATGAGCTGGGTAGAATATGTAGTAAGGTAAGAATGGACGCAGATGCTGCAGCTCCATGTTAGTGCCGCGATATTCTCACTGAAAGATTGTCTGTAATCCAGAAATACACCTAGCTATTTGGCATTCTGGGATGCTCTTGGAGGGGGAGGATGTACCTGGTCACCTCAGTTTTGCCAAGATTGAGTTTGAGATGCCGACTAATCATCATTGAACTTCAGGAATCATCAAGCTAGCCACAGCTTAGATGAATGGCAGAAGTGCAGGAGAGGAGGACTACACTAAGAGTGGGGATGGTGGTAAGGGAGCCAGCAAGGAATCAGCACTGAAGACTGACGAAAATACTGGGAGGCCAGGGAGATTGGCAAAATGAGCAGGAACTAAACCGCCATGGGAATGTGGTCACACAGTGTTACGGATATCACTTATTTTGGTTTCAAAGTAGGATGCAAAATAATTGGTTGTAAGAGTGGAAGGAGGTGGAGGAAGTATTTTCTTCTCAATTCACAATAAACATTTATAATTCCATATCATCACTGCAACACCAGCACCATGTACAACAGTTTTAATTATGACAAAGGCACAGGGCTACATCAATGGAAACAATATGACCAGGGATCGAAATTGCAACTAATAATTTTGGCTGGTTATTTTTGTTCCTTGTAACTTAATGACTTCACAAAGGGGCTACTCTTACATTCTGCATCAAGAAGAAAGGGTGCAGATGGTAATCCTTGAGCCTTGTAGATCATGCAGATCTTTCAGAAACACTTGCAGGAATAGTTCACAGCTTCCCCATTATGCAGGGCACTGGACCACCACTGGTTGTACACTGTATGCCTAGCATTAAACCGGTGTTGTTCCAGTGAGCAGCAGAATGGGAAAGGTGTTAGCCGTTCTGCACCTGTTTCCAATTTACGTTTCTCTGTGCGTTCGTCACATGTGCAAGGTATGTTGACGCTGTCTGGACTACAGGATGGCAGTGAACTCACCGATGTGCTTCCCGTACATGTGGTAGTAGAAGCTGAAGCAGTAGGCATGGCCTGCCGGGCCGTACGGATTTTTGGGCGCCACATTGAAAATGGGGCTCAGTAGTCGTGCCTCGTCCCCCTGCACACGGGGCCTGGAAGTCTCGATGTACATGTAGTAGCCTACAATAGGGGGATAACACACCAAATCTCATTCTCGTACTATGGATAGAGGTGCCACCTCTACCAATGCTGTTCAACTTGACAGACATAAAAAATGTGGGATGGACATTAGACACTTTTGCCAGAGAGAGGGCAGGCTTTCCCCTGCTTTGAGCATGCTCAGTAATATGCCCATATTCGGACCTATTCTGAGTACATTCTAATGCCATCTGGCAGACGACACCTGATGACAAGGCTTAAAAAAGAACATCTAATTCCTCTCTGCAAAATAGCATCAAACTTTAAAACACACAGTAGCACTTCATGTCACGGCAATCATTTTTAACCATTGTTATTTGGAACTCTGTATTATTAAACTCAATACTGAGCATGCATTATTGTGACCATTGTGACACTCTACGGCTTGCAATTTTCCATTGTCTTAACCCAATCTGCGCTGGTTCCCTAGTGGTAGACGTATATGCATAGATATGGAACAATAGATGCAACATGTCATGTGATGTAATAGTAATTTGGTGTTCTGAAATGGAACAATTTGGCAGCCATCTTACCTGAGTACAGTTCCTAGCCAGCTATAATAGAAACTTATGGCAAAAGTGCCATATACTGTCTTTCTAACCCATTCTTTTTTATTTTAAGGTATCAATTGAGTTTTGTATTGCAGTGTTTGCATGAATACTCTGGCAGTCTAAAATAGTACAAAATGTATTTAAATGTTTTTTAATTTTTTATAATGGTAGCTCCCAAGTGTCTAATTATGCATTAAAAGCTATGAGGAGTAATTCTAAACAATGGGCATATTCCAGGACGACACTGCCAAAGATTCATTAGGCTCAAATTGTGAAAAGAGTGGTTCGGGGAGCATGAGGAATCATTTTCACACATGAATTGGCCACCAGAGTCCTGACCTTAACCCCATTGAAAGTCTTTGGGATGTGCTGGAGAAGACTTTACAGAGTGGTTCGACTCTCCCATCGTCAATACAAGATCTCGGCCAAAAATGAATGCAACTCTGGATGGAAATAAATGTTGTGACGTTGCATAAGTTTGTCGAAACAATGCCATGACGAATGCATGCCGTAATCAAAGCTAAAGGCGTTTTTTAAAAACGTTGTACAAATAAGCATTCGCCATTTTCCCTTGCTTACTATACTATATACAGTACCTGATGCACTTTCGATTAAGAAGACACCAAATTTTTTTCTCCAAATTTTCTCGTATGAATATGTTTATGAAAAAAATATAGTACCTGTACATGAAGCTAGAACAGTTTTCTGATTAACCCTGAACAGTTTATCTTGTTACGTTTTGCTAAAGTCCCGTACAGTCAACATTTCCATAGCGACCACCTATCACACTTAGGGCTGAAATACGTTTCTGTTGTTATGCAAAAACACATGTGCTTTTGTATGTTTTAAAAAAAAAACGTACTTAAATATATTAGGCAAATTATTTTATGCGTATTATGTACAGCCAAGCCGGAAAGTCTGAACACCCCTTTGACCTTCTCCACGTTTTATTACATTACAGCCATATTCTACAATAGATTGAGTTCATTTTTTGTCTCAAACTTCTACACAAAATAGCCCATAATGACAAAGTGAAAACATGTTTTTAGAAATTTTTGCAAATATATTAAAAATCGAAAACTGAAATCTTTCATTTACATAAGTATTCATAACCTTTGTATATATTTTTAAAGTATCATATTTAATATTTGGTCGCATATCCTTTGCATGCTGTTACTTCCTGAAGTCTGTGACCCATCAACATCAAAAGACTCTCGATATCTTATTTCCAGGTACTGTTACAAGCGATACTATAAGCTCTCTGCATTTGAATGGATCTCTATGAGAATTGGGGGGTGAGACTAGATGTAAATTACACTGGTACAGTATGGAACACATGACTGGTGAAATGGCTGTACGTCATCAAGGGTCTAAGGTATCAAACGAGCCCCAAACCATCACTCTGTTGCCAGATATGGAGTAGATGTGGATGGATCACTGCATGGGTTATTTCTCCTGACTCATTTTCCTATAGAACTCTATGGGGAAAAAAGTCAGGAGAAACAACCCTTAAAGGGATCCATCCACATCTACTCCATATCTGGCTGCAGAGTGATGGTTTGGGGCTTGTTTGATACCCTTGATGACGTACAGCCATTTCACCAGTCATGTGTTCCATACTGTACCAGCGTAATTTACAGTTGAATCTACTCTCACCCCCCAATTCTCATAGAGATCAGTTCAAATGCAGAGAGGTTATAGTATTGCTTGTAACAGTACCTGAAAATAAGATATCGAGAGTCTTTTGATGTTGATTGGTCACAAACTTCAGGAAGTAACAGCATGCAAAGGATATGCGACCAAATATTAAATATGATACTTTAAAAATATGTTAAAGCAAAGGGTATGAATACTTATGTAAATGAGAGATTTCAGTTTTCGATTTTAAATACATTTGCAAAATTTTCTAAAAACATGTTTTCACTTTGTCATTATGGGCCATTTTGTGTAGAATTTTGAGACAAAAAAGGAACTCAATCGATTGTAGAATATGTCTGTAATGTAATAAAACGTGGAGAAGGTGAAAGGGGTGGGCAGACTTTCCGGCTTGACTGTATATTGTGGATGTGACTATTCTGAAATAAATGTATTCTGTTGCAAATTTATGAATGATACAGCCTCCTTCAATTGAAACTTTAAGCCATGGACGTGCAGTGAATATCTTTTGAGATATTGACACTTAAATAAGGCTATTAGAAACTATGTGGAAAGTGCCTCTGGAGGGCCAAAGTTAATAGGGTTAAATGTGATACATAAATCATACGTTGATTATTTTTAGGCGAACTTGAACCTCTAAAATGCAAAGCAAATTTCTGAAAAGGCAATATCCGTTCAGCTTCCAAGCACTGCGGGGTTATCCCTTTGCTGTACAGCATCAATCAATTCAGGAGTGTGAGTGCTATGACTCATATCCCCCAGTGGAGTCAGTTCATCTTGGAAAGCAACCAGCTAAACCACCGCAGCTACTGCACAGGAGGACTGCACAGAAGGAGTGACATCACAGGCTACTTCCTGGTGCCTGAATGACCCGAGGGCTCGCTACTGATCAAAGAGGCAGGGGTTATCCTGCCAACTGAAACTCTAAGTCTCTTTCCTTCGGCGATGTTCTCAGTTATGCTTCGCCCCGCAAGGCTCCCACTGGCACAGTCCCCAACTAGTTTTAATGATTTATTCTGGATTTATTTGGCAGGCACTCTTATCCGGAGCGACAAGTCTTGGCTTCTCTCACATCAGTGACTTCCCAGCAGCAGACAAAAGTACCTTAGCGTGTGATAAGTTGGAAAGTTAGTACCAGTGCTTAGTCGTAAGGGAAAAAAAGACAATTCACTTCTGATGACACCTGTAAACCCAAATAGAGGTCAGGCATGAACTAAATTCAGCTAAACAGTTCACCCTGAGAAATGTTACTGAAGAAGAACAAATTAAGCTCCAGGTAAAACAACATTAGAAAATAAAGACTACAAACAACAACCTTCTGACAATCCTGGAAAGAGCTCAATACCATGACATTCAATCCCTGCAAAGAGTTTTAAAAACCAAACCTTATCAAACCCAAAACAAATGGTATTCTATATTGTTGTGGGAACGTATTTACCATAAAGGTCAATGCCAGATAACTGCAAACCAAACAGCGAGCAGCAGTGAAGTGCTGAACAACGCCGTTTGGGCTTCTGGCCCCATTCATTATTTACAGCATCCGTCAATATTTTGTGCTCGTAAAAAGACGCAGTGTTATCAGTCTCCTGAGAGAACCACCAATTAACCTGCTGAATCTCCCTGAAACTTCAAATCCACAAGATTTGCAGACTGATATCTGACTGCTCTCTCTCTCTCTCTCTATCTCCTCTCTTCTTTATGTCTTCTCCCGCATTCTCTCTGTCTCATGTCCCTTTCTCTCCATCTCTCTTTCCTTCAGTTTCAGCCTCTCCTTCCCCTTCTCCCTCTTCTCTCTGCACCCTCAGGAAAAGGATTTGTGCCCTGCGTGAACAGCATCCACATTCAGCCGTTCTTAATGAACAGGAGAAGATGTCCCCACGGGTAATATAAATGTCAGGCTAGTACCTAGAGCAGCGAGCTCAATCTTCCAATGATGCCTCTATCCAGTTTTCAAATAATGGCCGTTGGTAAAATATGCTTGTAACAGCTCATATACCGAACACCTAAACGTCTTTACTGCAAGGCATTTATATTTGCAGATTGAACATATACTGTACAAACAGTACAATTACCATATGACAGATGCCTGCTCCTGGCCAAAGCCGATTCAGCCAAGTGAACAACATGGCCGCAGAAAATGGCGCAGAGGCAACCAGTGACATTGAAGGAGGAGGCGCCAAGGTCAGGTCTGGAGTCCTATCCACAGCCTTTCTCATAACACTTAAGTGCACATGTGTTCAAGTGCCCGGCTGAGCAGAACCAGTCCTCTAACATCTGCGTAACATCATACCGCCTTACAAAGTGGCTCCACGGTGATAGATAACATAGTGTTTCTCTACTGAATCAGAATTAGAGGCAGGTACAATGGCTACATCTGTTCCACCTCAGAGAGAGGGAGGGCAATGGAGTGAGGAAAAAAGAAAGAGGAAAAAGAGAAAGGGATAGTGGGAGGGAGAGAGCAAGTTTCAGAGAAAGAAATAGAAAATGGGAAACAGAAGAGAAAAGAAGAATGAAGGGGAGAGAATGATGTAGAGTGAAGAGTCCGAAAAGGAGAGGTTATGGAAAAGACAGAAGAGAGCGAGAGAACAAGCGCTAAAGAATGACAATAAAAAAGAGGAAAAGAGATGAGGCATTAAACTGAGCTAGCAACCAAAAACCCTGCTCTGAGGAAGAGGAAATGACTAGTGCGGTTGATGGGCAAGGAACTCACCCTGCTTTGAGCCGCTCCGGTCACTGCTGGGCCCCGTGTTGGGGGTGTACTTGGTGTCACGGGTAGCGGCACTGTGTCGGGTCCAGTCAAAGTCATCGGTCTTCTCCTGTGTGAACATGCAGATGGGCTCCTCCTCGAAACTGCAGTGAAACTCTCCTGCAGGCATAGACACAGGTCAGTGTGCTACCTGGGAACTGGTCTATCAGAGGACTGAAATCCTCTCTACCTGGGAGACAATACATTACATGTATTGCAGACAGTCCATCACTCCCTTTAAGTAACACCTCATAAGCCTATACAGTATTCAGTATTTATACCTCATCCTAGCCTAAGACACATTAGACCTACATGTAAGACACATTTATGAGGCAGATTGCATGACATCTAGGGCTCTCTGGCCTTTCTCTGGTTTTGCATAGGTAAAAAGGTACAACTATTTTTCCAAGTAGTATTGTGTCCCATATGGTGTCAAATATAACAGTTTTCCTGCATCTTATAATTACAATTTATCATGTGTAGCGTCACAGTCACATGTGTAATTCAAGTCATGCTTACTGGTCCCAAGGAATGCTGAAGTTATCACCTTGCCACACTGAAGTCAGTGTACTTAAAATGGCATTACTGTCAGTAACTGGACTTTCAACTCTTCCTTACAACTTCAGGCTTACAGTGTGATTATCATCCATGTGCCATTTTTCCAGACAAAAAGCATTGCACCTGGGTGCTATAGTAAGAAACTCATTCACACCTGTGCGACCAGCAGAGAGAGGTCTCTGCTGATCTGTGGTGTCAGACCCAAAGCACTGCCTGCACACGCTCTAAATGGTGCAGAGTTATGCAGCCTGGCCAAGGACCCATTCCAAACTCTGAAGTCACATAAACACTACTTATTAATGATCTCCACTGGCTACTAATCAAAGCCAGAATAGTCTACAAAACACTTCATGGCCTTCAACCTTTCTGTCTTTTTCTGACCATCAGCAGCTTGTTTATACCCAGAAGGCACTGCAATATTCTTCTGTTGGTATTCACTCTCGTTTTGAGCTTCAAGTGCTGGCAGGTGTATGCCAGTCACAGGTGTGTGACTGGCACCTGATTGGCACCGAGGAATGGGATGCCATCCCACAGCAGTGTGTGACCAGGCTGGTGACCAGCATGAGGAGGAGGTGCCAAGCTGTTGTGGCTGCGTATGGATCTTCCACACGCTACTGAGGTCCCTGACAGTGTAAAATGAATAAAGTGTAAAAATGGCCAATATGTGTTGTTTTTTCCTTATTACTGTGGGAGAGTGCAATCATCCAGTCCACCAAGCAACTCAAAACGAGAGTGAATACCAACAGAAGAATATTGCAGGGGATTTTGGCACATTTTTTTGGGCCGCTACCCACACGGTTAGCTGTGTTGCTCATTCCACGAATGCATGATCCTTACAAGTTGTACCTCGTTGTAAAGGTGACTAATCAGGCTTTCCAACGATATAAAATACAATACCAATTGGTATTATTAAAGGGGAGGAATAATCGACCGAAATAACGTTTCCGAACTTTTTTTGAGGAGTGTAGTAAACGTAGAACGAGACTTTTGAGAGATGTATTAACCAGTGACTAAACTAGTGTTTGTTGTGTTTCTATTTGGAGTTCATAATCTGCGTTTGCTTTATGTTTTTTTGTCTATAGCTACTATGGTTACTTTGACTATAATAAGATAAAGATGAAAAATAATTGAGAATGTCAGTTCAAAACAATAAATATCAATCTACTACATGAACTTTGTTTCATTTGAACTTTTCACAGATAAACATGTGTTATCACAAACTAATGACACTTTTATAGTTAAATGTAATCTAGCAGAGATAAATGGCAACCATTAAACATATTGTTTGGAATTGAGATAAATATAGTGTACTGAGTATTTTTGCATAAATACAATTTCTGTATTGCTTTATAGGTGTATTACGCAAGATTTCTACCTTGGAAATATTACAAAATAATCATGCTCAGTCATATCTATGATGCACTGGCAATCTTTTGTCTGCGCACATTTGCCGAATCCGTGCTCCTCTGCCAGCATTTGGTATTCTAGTGTTCGGGATGTTTCTGGGCGTGGCGCTCTTTTCTGTGTGGGGAGGGGTGGGTGTGGCTACAGAGCCTACAGGGTGGGATCAGGTTTCAGCTGAGCGTTAGCTAGCTACTGCACTGGCGCAGGTGAAGAAGTGCTACTGCACTAGCCTACAGGGAAACCAAACAACAAGCTGTCAGGGCACATTCAAGAAGCAGTCAACCTATTTGTTTTTCCTCAATGGCGGCAACTGAAGTTTAGCAAGGGGATGAAAAGCGATGTGGAGTTGGTGTGTTTTTCGTCAGACCTGTTAGTAATGTTATCTCTAGCTATCTATATACGTTAGGTAACTAGCTGGCTGTAGTTGGGTACCTTGAGTGAGCGGGGTTGAGGACGGAGGAGGATACTTTTTTATTAAGCCTTTTAAATTCCAATAATGTCCTGGGTATATTTGCTAAGGTGCTAAACAGAACAGAAGGGTTAAATAAGCAGTTAGAAGCACTTTACATAGAGCTAGGTAGTCAGAAACCACCTCCATATTTCTGCTTTCAATGATCACTCCATGTCCATTATGAAATGGCAAGAAACATCCCTGGTTTGCTCTCAGTTCACCCTGTGCCGTTTATCCTTACAGCAATCCTCTTTGTCAATATCTTTCAGTTTTTCAGTAATCAACACATATAGGACACATTCTTTATGACATTAACTTACAAAAATATTAGAATTTTTGAGAACAATAAATATGATGTATTTCTTTTTTGCAAGTGCTTTTCAGTTTTCAGTAGACAGGTGCTATAATTATTGTGTTGTGTCTTCCTGAAAGGCAACATAAAAGAAAAAGATTTATGTTCCATGGAGATTTGCTTACAACTTGCATGATTAATGGCGATTCATTTACAACAAGATTTATAGCTACAAATGAGACTTTTACTGTAGCCGTAGTTTAAAAAAATAAGGCTCGAGGAATGCAAGTAACCATACCAATAAATGATTAAAACAAAAATTTGATTTCACTTTCAAAGTTTAGAACATTTTAGTGTTCAAAATGACCCCAATTCCTGATGATTTAGTATCTCTGTGGCTCTGCTATATATAATATTATACTGTAGTTACAACCTGATTCCTTACTTGTGATGGTCTCTAAATGAGGATGTTTAAACTGTTCAGTCATACAAACGTTATTTGATGTGGTGGTTCAGAGGAAAGAACACACGCCTTGCACATAAACATTCTGAATTGTTCAGGATATAGCTTGAAAGGAAGCAGAATGGTTTGGCAACTAAATTAAATTACCTAAAGATACAGCAGTAGAACCACAGCAGTGTGATCAAACAGTGCTTGATCTATGCCAGAGAGATGATGTTCTAAAATAATACCTTACAGTTATATTTGTAAGATATTTTAAGATATTTGAAAAACACAAAAAGCAATGATAAAACTTCTTAATTTAGTGAGGAAAAGTAGTGTTGCAGTAAAGAAATGTGCTGTTTTCTGCTGAAACACTGCAAAATAATTGTCAACAAGGCAATTGTCAACAAGGCATAAGATTCTGCCTGGCAGTGTATAAAAAAAAGTGGCACACTATAATCTTTTGTTGGAGCGCCTTTAGCTTTGATTACGGCGCACATTTGTCGTGGCATTGTTTCAACAACCTTATGCAACGTCGCAACATTTATTTCCGTCCAGAGTTGCATTCATTTTTGGCCGAGATTTTGTATTGACAACGGGACAGTCAAACCACTCTGTAAAGTCTTCTCCAGCACATCCCAAAGACTTTCAATGGGGTTAAGGTCAGGACTCTGGTGGCCAATTCATGTGTAAAAATGATTCCTCATGCTCCCTGAACCATTCTTTTACATTTTGAGCCTGATGAATCTTGGCATTGTCATCCTGGAATATGCCCATCGATGGGATAACCTGGTCATTAAGTACATTCAGGTACTCAGCTGACTTCGTTTTATTGCTGCATAACGTTGCTGAGCCTAGATCTGAACAAACGCTGGTAAAAACTTCAACACAAGAGGGACCAAATTCTTCTTACGTAAAGGCTGCAGTACACTGAATGGCCAGTGCAAACTCTTCTTTCCCAAGGGGCCCTCATAAGGGGTAAGATTTTTTCTAAACCTAGACATGACTGCCTCCAGAGGCTGCGACATTAGTTCCATGCAGGGCACTGCGCATGACGGGTTTTTTGACCAGGCAGTGTACACTCATTTATAATGGTGAAGGTGCTAAATGTATTCACAATTTACAGCTTATATTGAAAACAATACCAATTTATGTAGCTGTATTTATTGAAGGTTAAGTTACTTAACGTTTAGGGAGACAATGGACCCTCGGAATTGCGTGCCTGGACCCCTAACCACTATAGGAAATTACCCCGCCCTCAATGTAGTGGAACAATACCTGAGCATATCAAACAAGTATTAAAAATGAATGGACTGAAGATAGATACTTACTCAGATGTGGATTGACTGGCGCTGTAAAAAAAAAAGAAAATAAGATGCATTAGAAAATCTAAAACTGTTACTTTTTAAAATTAAAACAGTAAAATGTGATGTTTAAAGCTTATGTTTATGGTCACATTCCCATGATAATTGCATTAAATAAATCAATATACAAGTTAATCAAGAGCACTTTGTTTGTCCCTGAAGCATACTGTAACAGTCAGTCTAATAAATAGTTTACAGCCTTGGATGTCCTGCAGTGGCACCTCTGTCTCCTTTATCACAGTGCAGATTTATGGAGGGCAAAGGCAGAGGGGGAAATCCGTACAAAGGCCCTTAATTTAATTATGAACCTTCTGAATCTGTACCGAGAAGAAAGCTCGACCAGTCAGTCCAGTAAAGGGGCTCTCCCAGGAAAGTGAGCAGGGGACACGTACGGGCACAAAGACACGTGCACGCCATACATACGCGCACACAAAAAAACGCTCACACAGACGCACGCAAATGGACTGAAACGCATTCAGAGATACAATATACACACGAGGGTTCAAAATTAATTATTTAGGCCATGTCTAAAAAGGTAACGTATCCCCCACATAGTCATAACAGGAATTGAAAGGTAGTGCTGATGACATATTCAAATTCCAACACTACAATAAGGTTCTGACATCACTGTTGTAGTAGAGACCCAGAGTGTTGTGGAAGGCGAGCTTACACCATGGACAGTGGCAGGCGCACTTGGAATAGAGCATGAATTAATATTAAGGCAAATACCCCCTTTATATATTGACCCCTGGCGTAAGTAGGAAATAACATGCAAATCCCCTTTCAAAGAAACTTACCAACATTTAGTGTTTTTCACAAAGACATGCTTTCCGAGCTGACGCTTTTTTTGGAGAGTGCAATAAAAAGAAAACGAGTCCATCATCCCATTTGTAAAACTAATCGATCCTGACATTTTCTCGACCGCAAAGCCAAGCTGTGGTTTCTCTGCACCGTATCTTCAGCATTTCATGGGTTCAAGAGCGTAGAAAAGGCCAATTCATTATTTTATTTTGGCTTAGCCTTCCCTGGATGTGAATAATAAAGCTGTAATTAAATAAGACCTCTTCGTCCAGGAGCACCCCTTCGTCTACCGATTAGAGGCTCATCCCAGCACAACCCAAAAGTACATCACCTCCTCCACTTAGTCAATAATTGAGACTACATTCTGAAGACAAACCTGAACTTTTGTTCATTCAGCATGTGCTGTGAATACACAAAACAAGGGCAGGGGTTTATGGTGTTCAACAGTTCAGGAATAATATTCACTTTCAGTCCTCCAAAGCTCTGTGAATAGAGGCCATAATATAACTCTTCCTGTGCTTATTTCCAGATCAGTCCAGCCATTTTGAAAAGAGCAGGCTTAATCCCATTGCCTCTCTCTTTACCGTGTGCTGTAATGAGAAAAAACTCTAAGGATCTCAGAGTAGAAAGGCGTAAAGGCTCTTTCTGGTTCGTGACAAACAAAAGAGCAAAATGGATTTGCACAGGAAGTCGCTGGATTAATGTATTTCTTCCAATATGCCAGCAGATAAATGTATTGGCTTATTCAAAGGGAAATTTTTTTTCCAGAACATAGTTAATCATGTGCAGAAATCTGATAAATCCAATTCTTAATAACGTTCATGATTCAAAAATGAACGATTTTACACATCATTGCTCAACCTAGATTAGTTAGAGTGCCTTTACTCTGCAATACCACACTTTGGGGCACTGGGAAAAAATGTTATTTATCATTCTCTTTTGTTAAACCATAATTTAAACCCACAACACGGTGCATTCCATCAAGGTCGCTCATTTTTACCTAATTCGTTACTCTTTCTGTTGGTTCTGAAGGTCAGGTTTATTTTTAAAGAGAGGCCTTGTTGAATATTTATGCTGTGTGAAAAACCAGTGTCTTATCCCTTGGCATATTCATGAGTAAGGCTGATTTGAATGGGAGGATGACGTGAGATTTGCCTGGCGCACAGGAAAGAGACAGGCGAGACCCGTGCCGGTGAGCCAGTCCTGATTGCTGTGAGCCTGCGAGAAGCGTAAAGCTGCAGCATTGCTGAATTATTCAGAGTCAACCACAGCAGCGTTCGGGAACAAACCGACTACCAGGGGGGTGGTCCTGGTCCTGATTTTCAAATTCAGTTAGCAAAAGTGAATTAAACAAATATAATTAATAAATAAAACGAGACACAAACATTTTTTAAAAGGTACTTGCGTTTCAGCCACATCCGATCAAATATTCAGAGAGCTTTCCATGTTGCAAAACCTCTTGCTCTGAGAATTCCTAAGTGCTCACTCAGCCCACTGGAGCTTTCCGTGTGCCGGTCCTGTTCATAACGCGGACTCTGTTGGGAGGAGACCTTCTCGTACAGACTTTGATTCCTGTCAAATTGATTTAGATGTGACCCGAAGCAAAGTGACACGGAGTCAACGGATGTTCATTTCCACTGCTGTCACATCCGATGCTAAGCAGGCAGGTGAGGGGCCTTAGTTCTGTGGGAATATGAAACCAAAGCTGTGCTTTTGGTTGAAGGCTACGAGCATTTATGCGTCCACCAGATGGGTTTGTGTATTGCGGGTATGCTGTAGTAGCATTGTTACTCCCAATAAAATGCTTCTTTTTTTCAAGCACTTTTCAAGCACAAGAAATGCTCAAAAATCTATTTTCATATTTCAATTAGAAATTACCAGCAATTATTTCAGAAAAAATGTATTACGGCCCATTAAATTATTATTGTTCAGAAGCATAAATATCACAATTAATATTGATTTCAATAACATTATCAGGATCGGAATCAGATGAAATCGAATGTTTGTCTTTTTCCACAACAGAAATGCAGTCAAACTAAGGCTAATGCTGTACTTATTACAGCTACAGCTCTTGTGAGTTCTGTTTCTGTGTACTTCCTGGTGTTAACGTTCCATCCGTCGTGTGCCTCTGTCATTGGCTTAGGAATCCAAAGAGAGTTCAGAATTCCACATGAGGAATGCAGTAAAAATGAATCCCATCACTTCTGCCCTATTACACAGGCCCAGTCAGGCTTTGATGTACACCAGGGTGCAAATTACAGGGAATTTAAGAAATCTATTTAAATGAAATTTTAAATGTTTAAATGTTGATCTGCGATGTAATATTGTATATAAAATTGCATTAGAAATTTAACCACCCCCATGGTGGATTATACCATTTTTCCCCAGACATACTGCAGTTGTGCGTATGATGCAGTGGATCTCCATGTCATAGGGCCTTAAAATAGGAGACTGTCACAGTACACAGTGGTGCTCAAAAGTATTCATACCCATTCACTTTTTGCACACTTTATTGTGTTGTAGATTTCATTTTAAATGGATAAAATGTTTGCATATCAATCTACACTCAATAACCCATAATGACAAAGTGAAAACATGTTTTTAGAATTCTTTGCAAATGTATTAAAAATCAAAAACTGAAATCTCTCATGTGCATAAGTATTCATACCCTTTGCTTTAATGAAGTCTGTGAAGTCTGTGACCAATCAAAAGACTCTCCATATCTTATTTTCAGGTACTGTTACAAGCAATACTATAACCTCTCTGCATTTGAATTGATCCCTGTGGGAATTGGGGGGTGAGACTAGATTCAGCTGTAAATTACGCTGGTACAGTATGGAACACATGACTGGCGAAAAGTAATCAAGGGTCTAAGGTATCAAACGAGCCCCAAACCATCACTCTACAGCCAGATATGGAGTAAATGTGGATACATCACTTTAAGCAACTTTTCTCTACCATAAATCACCTTCTCAAACCACAAACACTCCTCTCACTTTCAGATGAGACAGAGGAGAGATGCTACAACTTCATCACTTTCTTCAGGAAAAAAGTTGATAACATCCGCTCTCTCCTCTCCAGCTCTGCTACCCTACCTGTCCCAACTGTTGACCCACAACCTGAGATTGCCAAACCTCTCTGCTGTTTTTCTGCCATCACACAGCGAGAGATTGAGGTCATCATCAGGGCAATGAAGCCATCCACTTGCGTCCTGGACCCCTTCCCCACATCCCTGATAAAATCTAACCTCTCCGCTATAAGTCCTCTCATTACCAAGATCATTAATCACTCACTCCAGGCCGGCCATGTTCCATCTGCACTGAAAACTGCTGTCATCAGACCATTTCTCAAAAAACCAACCCTAGATCCAGAAGTCCTCGCCAACTACAGGCCCATCTCCAACCTTCCATTCCTATCCAAGGTACTGGAAAAAACAGTTGCCGCTCAACTTCAGGCTCATCTAAAACAAAACAACCTGTTTGAGAAATTTCAGTCCGGTTTCCGCCCTGGCCATAGCACAGAAACGGCACTGGTCAGGGTCACCAATGACCTCCTCATGACAGCAGACACTGGCTCCCCATCCCTCCTCATCCTCCTGGACCTAACAGCAGCATTTGACACCATAGACCATAACATCCTCCTTCACCGTCTGCACTCCACCACCGGCCTCTCTGACACCGTCCACAAATGGTTCACTTCATACCTCACTGACAGAACTGAGCATGTTGCCCTGGGAAAAGCAAAATCCCCCACCCACAACGTCACCTGTGGTGTCCCTCAGGGTTCGGTGCTGGGTCCCACCCTTTTCACACTGTATCTGCTCCCCCTGGGCCGTGTCATCAGCAGGCATGGAATATCTTTCCATTGCTATGCTGATGACACACAGCTCTACCTCAGGATAAACCCTAACCCCTCTGCACCTCTGCCATCATCCACACTGACCACCTGCCTGGAGGAGATAGAGGCGTGGATGAAGCTCAACTTTCTACTACTAAACAGCTCCAAGACTGAAGCCATTCTAGTCGGCACACCACAACAGGTCCGGTCATCCACCATCACCAGCATCACTTTTTCTGGCCAGAACATTCCCCTCTCCACATCAGTCACAAACCTGGGCGTTAGAATGGACCCTCACCTCACCTTTGTGACTCACATTAAACACCTGTGTAAAACGTCCTTCTACCACATCAGGAACATCGCCAAACTCCGTCCCACACTCACCCTGGCAGATGCAGAGAAGCTCATCCACGCCTTTGTCTCCTCCAGGCTGGATTACTGCAATGCACTCCTCATCGGGATCACTAGCAAGAGCCTCCAGAAGCTCCAATATATCCAAAACAGCGCTGCTAGGATCCTGATGAGGATGCGCAAATATGATCACATCACCCCCATACTCAAATCACTTCACTGGCTCCCTGTCTCACTCAGGATTGAGTTCAAGGTCTCCCTCCTCGCCCACCAATGCATACACGGAAATGCCCCCCTCTACCTTAAGGAACTCCTCACTCCTCTGACCTCTTCACGCGCACGTACCCTCCGCTCTACAACCTCCAACCTCCTCAAACCCCCCAGAACTAAACTCTGCACCATGGGGGCTCGGGCCTTCTGTTCGGCTGCCCCAAATCTTTGGAACGCTCTCCCTGACCACCTGAGAGCTCCACAGACGGTGGAGGCTTTTAAACGAGGCTTAAAAACCTACCTCTTCAAAAAAGCCTACTGCTCATAATTCACCTCACTGTTACTGTTGTTTTTATCTTTTATGTCCTGCCCTTTTTCGACTGTTTGTTTGTTTTCATACTGTACTTAGCACCTTTTAACTTGTTTTATTTTAATCTGTATTGTAGCACTTTGAGATTTGTTTTAATGTAAAGTGCAATACAAATCTAATTTATTATTATTATTATTATTTAAGGGTTTCTTCTCCTGACATTTTCCCCCATAGAGTTCTAGAAGAAAACAAATCAGAAGAAATAACCCTTGCAGTGATCCATCCACATCTACCCCATATCTGGCAACAGAGTGATGGTTTGGGGCTCGTTCGATAGCTCAGACCCTTGATAACTTACAGCCATTTAGCCAGCCATGTGTTCCATACTGTACCAGTGTAATTTACAGCTGAATCTAGTCTCACCCCCCAATTCCCATAGAGATCAATTGCAGAGAGGTTATAGTATCACTTGTAACAGTACCTGAAAATAAGATATCGAGAGTCTTTTGATGTTGATGGGTCACATTTCAGGAAGTAACAGCATACAAAGGATATGTGACTAAATATGAAATATGATACTTTAAAAATACATTAAAGCAAAGGGTATGAATACTTATGCACATGGGATTTCAGTTTTTTATTTTTTAAATTGAGTGTAGATTGATTGGCCAAAATGGCAATTTTATCCATTTAAATTAAATATAGAATAAATTCTACAACACAATAAAGTGTGCAAAAAGTGAAGGGATATGAACACTTTTGAGCACCACTGTAATTCACACACTGATAATGTACACAACCCTTCAGACAGCCACAGTGTCAGTGTGAGAGTGTCCCAGTGTAAAAGAGGGGCACAGAAAGGTGGAGCTCTTACTGCTGTACTTTATCATCCGGACGGCAGCGTCACCCTCCCCAAATCGGGTTATGGGGGTGAGGCGCACCTCGTACGCCTCGGGTCTGATGAGCTCAGTCAGATTGTAGTTGATCAGCTCCCCTGTCTGGATTGTTCCCTCCACAGGTATCTCTTGCTCCCACCACCTCTGCTGCCCCGTCTGGAGAGGAGGAGAAAATACAACTGAATACAAATAGGGCAGGAACCAGACAGTGGAAGACTTTCCCAAAACAAGTGATTAAATAACCATAGCAACAAGTTAAACACTGGTATAGTGGGAGAAATCCCGGCAGTTTGTTTCCTCTCCAGTCAACACAGTTTTATAAATGTACCATTCCCCTTAAATATTAATTTACCAGTCCACATAAATATTAATATACCAGTCCACATTAATATTGATTTGCCAGTTCACTTAAATCTCTGTAGGTGAACACAGGTTTCTAGAGGTGAGCACAGAAAAATGAAAGGATTTTTGCATCTAGAATATTTTGCCGTTTGAAACGTCAACCCCTGTAACATCAGAACAGCAAAGGCTACATGGAAAATGTTTTATGTATATCCACACTTCTGAAATATTTAATCTCGTTACATTTCCATTAGTGTGAATTTCAGCAAATTTTGATTCCCAGTTTGCCTAATGAAAATGAGCAATGTGCAAATGAAATTTAAAAAGTTAGTTTACTCAGTTAAAAACTTACAGTGCCCTCAACTATTATTGGCACCCCTGGTAAAGATGAGTAAAAAGGGTTATAAAAAATTCACCGTTTGGTGAATTAGCTTAATCTCACACTGAAAAAATGAGATAAAATCCAACCTTTAATTGAAGTTAATTTATTATGATAAAAGAAAATCCCTCATCAAGAAATAATAATTTTTAACAAAACCATGTGTGCCACAATTATTGGCACCCCTGCATTTATATATAGAATAAAGTAATCATTTTTAATATTTGGTCCCATATCCTTTGCATGCCATGACTTCATGATGTCTGTGACCCAACAACATGAAAATACTCTTGATATCTTATTTCCTGGTACTTTTACAAGCGATACTATAACGCCTCTGCATTTGAATGGATCTCTATGAGAATTGGAGGGTGGGACTACATTTCGCTGTAGATTACACTGGAACAGTAAAGGGAACTAAAGGGAAGTACGCACCACCCACCAATAACCCAACTGCCTGCAGTATTACAGTGGACACAGTGTAAAAATGAAATGTGAAATCATTTATGTTTAAATATCAACACTGTTGAAAACAAATAACAAAACTTATCCTTGGAGACTATAAAATACATGCATTTTACAATACCGCGCTTTGGCTTTTTTTTAACATACAAAATGACAGATACAGCAACCCTGTGCTAACCAGGGATTCAAATGCACAAAGGGCCTGCCAAAATGTCATGCTATAATAAACAAACCATCTCATACGACAATATTTCTTATTTAACTGAATTAATTGAACTCAATATTCTTTCTTTTTCCTGTAGTCTACAACTGAACCTAATAATGTTTAACCCCCCCTCCCCCCTTCACTGCTCCTGCTGATCTTGAATCAAACGTGGTTCGTCTCCAGAGAAGAGAGTCGGCTTGTTTTCTGGCACGGCGCCGTGTGTTTTTGCCTGAGCAGTGTGACCCTTGGCTCTCTGGATTGGCGGGAGGCTCTCCCGGCAGATGCAAGGCCCGATCGCCTGCCAGTGCGCCTCCCGTTCCAGCTCAGTAGGAAGGAGACGAGAGCAGGGAGCTCCAGACAATATGCAGCACGCCCACGGCGGGACTAATTATCTGCGTGCCGACTGGGAGTGCAATCAACAAATCACAGCCCTGCGCTCAGGTCCTGAGTCGTTTGTGTGTGGCACGCGCAAACAACAAGTACTCCATGTATAATGAGAGGTATTAATTATGCAAAAAAAGATTTATTTATATAACTATATAATAAAGAAATACTAAAAACCATTCCCTCTCCTCATCTGATTGTGTGAAAACGTCAGCTTTGGTCATGTGCTTATTTATACATCCATATATACCTGCATCAAAACTTGTTGATGAGACACCTGGATATTACTGTAGCCTGAGCATCTGTCAAGCAGCGCAGTGGTGGGTCCATTTCAAAGGCATATTGTATAGATGGGCATTGTGCACAAACACTGTGCACTGGACTGCATATTACACCGTGGAATATTCTCAACACAGCACAGCACAGCACAGCACAGGGCCAGCATGGGATTAGCTAGTCCCTGTCGGAATACTCTAGTACCCAAAACCATGTTCTGCCCAATGTGTATTGTTCTAAACCAAACCTTTTGCCTTATTTATAAGACATATTGGGCCTGAATACCTATGCGTGTGCAAAACCTTTTAGCACACGCTAAACCAATAACATGGCTGTGTTATTAGTTTTTTGTGCGCTAAAAGGTTTTGCACATGCTCAAGGGTCTTTGTAAATCAGGCCCATTGTGTTCTATACATGGTGTGTTATAAATATAGTCCCTGATCAAGATAGGTACTTCTTGTTTGAGCAATGAATATTAAGTAATTGATGAGAAATACTTTCTTGATAATTTTTTAAATATATTGTATAATTCTGGGGAAACTTCATCGAAATTCACAATTTTGAATAACCAAAAACAACTCCTTCATCATAAATAAAATTCCCCCCCCCCCCCCCCCAGCCCCCTCCCCCCAGCTATGAACACGTTGGCTTTATTTCCCTTCCTGTGAGACCTGAATTAATTTTAATTAAACTTGAACTGGCATGATTCACACTTGTGTAATACCACTACACAGCATTTGATAGCAGCTGGTCAAGTTCAAAGCCAATCTTTCCTGTGAATGTGTCTCCAACCCACAGACCCCCAGGTGGCTTTTTTCCATTGCCCCTCCTCATTAAACACATGCACGCACGCACGCACGCACGCACACACACACGCCACTCTCAGGGCTCAGAGCATGGTGTTTCCTGCTTGGCATTGTAATTAATGGTTACACGGATATTTTGGGACTCTGGCTTTCTGATCATGAGACTGGGCTCCCTGCGGAGTCATTCACTATTAACACTCCTGATGAACTGAGACACAATGGACTGTGTGTCCCCTTCACCATTAACACTCCTGATGAACTGAGGCACAATGGAGTGTGTGTCCCCTTCACCATTAACACTCCTGATGAACTGAGGCACAATGGCGTGTGTGTCCCCTTCACCATTAACACTCCTGATGAACTGAGACACAATGGAGTGTGTGTCCCCTTCACCATTAACACTCCTGATGAACTGAGGCACAATGGAGTGTGTGTCCCCTTCACCATTAACACTCCTGATGAACTGAGGCACAATGGCGTGTGTGTCCCCTTCACCATTAACACTCCTGATGAACTGAGACACAATGGACTGTGTGTCCCCTTCACCATTAACACTCCTGATGAACTGAGGCACAATGGAGTGTGTGTCCCCTTCTTCATGTGACTCTGAGGTGAACACAGACTGCTTGATCGATCAGGCACCGGGTTGGGCAGGAACTTCCCCCTCTTTTGAAAAGGAGAGCGGGGACCCGAATTTAACACACACCGAGGTGATTGGAAATGGCTAATCCATCAGTATTATAGATGGTTCCATGGAAATTAGCCAATGAATTGCATGGGTGCCCTAAAGCCATCTACCAGTTGGGATCAAAGGACTTGTCAGTGACTTTGGAGCATAAAAACCCATGAAACTCTACCAACTTTGCTCTGATGGTAAAGACGCTGTCTTAACCCTACCAGGCGCACCACTGAAACAAGGACGGACTTCGCCGTGTTTCCCCAACCCGTATCTCGCCTGATCACAGAGACAGAGCTGGCCTGCCACCGTCCACAGAATAAACCAAATTGGTTTATTTTCAACAGCTGTTTTGAGGACACGTTTCTTCAAACTGTTCCTCTGCTGTTTTGAGGACACGTTTCTTCAAACTGTTCCTCTACTATCTTCCTTGCGGCCGGACCCAAGTGGAGATCTGTGGATGTCCACGTCGACCTTAGTGGAAACCTGTCGCAACATGACTTCGGTGAAGAAGTCTCCAGGAGTCGACGCGCCTGCAGGGACCTTGGACCAGCTGATGAGCCGACATTACTTACAGAATCGGGACTGGCCTCCCTTTGTTACCATTAAGTATTGAAACATATTTTATTTAGCACTGACATCAATTTATAAGCTAGCATAAAATCTGTAATACCCAGTTGAAGTCATTTTACTGCTGGTTCCTACTGCTGTTTGTATTTTGTTTTGCTATGCGACGGGAATAGCCAATTTCTCTGACCTTATAGTTTCACATTGTTAAAACTTTATAATTATGTAACTGATAAAGAGATCAAATCACAAAATATAGTTTGGCATATCATTAACCCGTAACACAAACTAACCTTTGTTAATGGTAGGACTGTTAGCTTCTATAGTTCTATAGTATAGCTGTCACATAATAATAATTTCCTCTGATTAAGATTAAGTCATAAAATATATTCCTCATGTTATATAAATTATTGTTTCTATTATTCACATATTTATAGTAGCCAATAAAACTTATGTCATTTTTCCAACCCATTGTCGTGTCTACGTTATTTAACAAAGTTGGGTGCATAGAATTCTAATTGAGTGTTGAACTTAATTAATTCTGAATAAAAGTGACCAATCCCCACTACAGCTTGCTAACTGTAGTTAACTGAGGTTGTTAACCCCTGGAGAGCTTCACCTACCAGTACCATATGGCATTCAATATGGAACTATCTGCACTAATGAAACCTTTCGGGCCATCCCACGCCACATACGCAAAATCACTCGTAATGATTTAAACCAGAACGTTTGAACGGGTTCGTAATCATCCACCGCGATGCTGACCTTTCCAGTATTTATGTGGTAGCTGCCGTCACTGTCAGCGCTCTTGTCGCCTTCCTTTCTACCCCTCCACATCTTGATTCTATCATAAGTTTAATCTTTCAGCGCTCTCTCCGTCTGGTTATTTTCATTACAGTTTATTTAATTTTTCTCCTCCTATTGGGGCGGCCTACGGAAAGTTCCGCTGCAGATTCATTACAAAAGAAGGCAGGCTAAGGGTCCTTTGATGGATTGATTACTAGAGCAGTTATTCAAATAGGAAAGAGCGCACAGGGATGAGGTGCAAATACAATTTTAATTTAATAAATTAGCACAAACCTGTTTTCACTTTGTCATTATGGGCAATTCTATCGATTGTAGAATATGTCTGTAACGTAATAAAACGTGGAGAAGGTGAAAGGGGTGTGCAGACTTTCCGGCTTGACTGTATATAGATTAAACTGATGTGCATAACAGTAGACAGGAAAGTTTAATTCCACAGCTGTCCACATGGACACAAACATGTTACCAAGTGACAAACGGCATCTTCACTTTCACAGACCAAACGTAATGTTTCTTCTGCATACAAAAATGGCACTCTAACACTACCAGTGCTCCTACGCCTACATTTGTACATACATATGCATTGAACCCAAAACCTACACATACACATTCACTGAAACATGCACACGCACACATGAAAAAAAGTCTCTTATACATTTACAGGGTACTCTCCAGCATGGATATTCTGCCGTTGACAACTAATTGTATACCTTGACCTCCCCAAAGGGATTGAATTCCGCCCTTAGCAGGCTGAATTACGGAGGGGAAAGTAGTTTTGATATATAATCACATGCCAGAGGGTCTGCGTCTTCTTTCATCAGTATTCAGCTCTCCGTGTTTGTAATGAGAGGTGGGGGTTGCCAAATGTGTGAGGCTATATCCTCTCGAGGAAGGTGCATTAGAACCTCTGCCCTTCTCCAAAGCACCAAAAAAGGAAAATGAACCCAATTACTGTAAAAACTAGAATGGAAATGTATAAGAAAAACACATGGTAGGCTTGTAAACACAGAACTGCAGATGTCACCATTTAATGGAACAGTATATTTATAAAATAAGCTTGACCCCAAGATGTGTGGAAAATGACATCTGACCGCAATAAAGATATCAAATGCTATTGTGGTAGGGACATTTTGTTTCAGTTTTGAAATATGAAACAATTTTCAGTAAAATAAAAACTGAACCACACTCAAAAACATTTGTGTAAAATGATTGGATTGCTTTCTAGGGTAGTTGCTATTCCTTAAAATAAATGGGAAATCCAAATACATCACAAACCACTTTTGTTTGTTGTATTGAAACATTCTCTCTCTCTCTCTCTCTCTCTCTCTCTCTCACACACACACACACGCACACACACACGCACGCACGCACACACACACACACACACACTATTGGGCAAGGCAGAAATTGAGGGTTTTTAATGCGAAAGTGAAAACACAAATCTTGATCAGAATGGTTGTTCACAGGAACTCTGGGGGTACAACATTTACATGAAAATTATTTTCACGGTAGGTATTGATAAAAAAGCTCCAAAAAACCGCTGCAGGCTGTCAAAGGAAACAGATCACCTCTCTGGCACAGCATTTGAGCCCTGAAATCTCACAATTGAGCTGTGATATTTGTAAAAAAAAAACTTTTAAAAAACTAGCTGAACAGCTTGAATAGATAAAGAAATCAATTAATTCATCTTCCCTATGTGGCCCTGAGTGAAGGTTGAAAGGATTATTTGCAGAGGTGGGGGTAATTAAAGCAAAGCTACAGAGATGCTATGGACTCCGGACAAAAAGAGAGGTACTTTGGGAAAGCCCAGAGAGTGTTCTCCAAATGTGAAAGGCCTCAGATGATACCCATAATAAGAGCCAAACTTCTAGAACCTTCCATTAGATAAGTGAGGGAGGACAAATAGGAGACCCTCTGCATTCACTTGCTATCAGAGGGCTGTGTGATGACTCTTGGGTCCAGCATCTCATGGAGCCCTTTGCGGAGTAATGTTCTGCCCAGTCCATATCGAATTCTGACTGCGACACAACTGAGCCAAGGACTCCAGGGTAATAATTGCCAATACAATAGCACCACCTAGCACACCCTCCCCAAACTGGACGTGAGCGAGCGTCAGCGTCATTCTGCGTCACGTCAAAATAATTAACGTGTCTATTATAATCAATCGTGAAACCTACACCAGCCATGTGCGTCATGTCACGTTGCTGCTCGCCCTGTTCCTATTTGAGACGCGACGCTCCAGAACTCCTTGCGCAAGTCCCGCCCCTGATGTTAATGATTGGTTCTTTTGTTTCAATTGTGTGATTACTGAATGTGCCTGGTGTAGGTATACAATTATTTTGATTGGACACAGACGCTGGCTAGCGTCCGGTTTGGAGAGGGTGTGAGTCTGTATTCCCTTCCTCATGACTAACGGTCAATCAAGAGATGGCAATCTGCATACGGTAGCTATGCTGTCATCCTCCCCAGTGACTGCACAGTTTAGCAGTGGATGGACTGGCTGCAAGCATGTCAGAGAACAGAGTGCTTGAAGGGTACCATCAGTTAGCTTTAACTTAACTTAAGCTAATATTGAACAGGTACTATTTAATCAAACCTTAAATTATTATTTTTTTTGTCACCTAGAACATTATGAAAACCTTTAGACATATCAGTTGGACATATTAATCCGTGCTTCCAACAAAATGTGTGGTATGATCAATGACTTGATCTAGATTTCACTCCTACTGCAGAAAAAAAACATTTGTTAATTTCAGAATTTTGCAGGGACGTATTTGTCAGGGTTACCATGTCAGGGTGCACCTCCTGTGCTTACTGAAAGCCAAAAGGGGCCCTGTCCGTCGACGGCACGCATTTTGGTCAACGGCTGCGTTTTCTGGTAAATCGCATTAACGCATTGTACTAACGCAATAAGAGCATGCTGTACTACACAGGTGTTGTACTTGGCCTGTGCAGTTGTATTCTGTTGCCAGTACCTACAATGAATGAATCCAGAGCACTGCAGTCGCCACGGCCAGAGCCAGAGCGGAAATTCGAGCAGGAGTCAAGTTCGCACCTCCCTACTCTCGCCCCTATCTGGGACAAATCAGTGCCGACTGGCTAAATTGCATGCGAGAACAGAGCCTGCAGATATATCAGCAAGCCTGTCATGTCTGTGCTGTTCACATCAGGATCCAATTCATGGTCCGCAACATTGCCCTGGTTCCATTACTGCTTATTGTTTTCTCGGTCTCTAGTTCCAGTTTCACACTTGGATCCAGTTGAGAGAGATTTATATACATATAGTGAGTACCATAATTCATTGGACAGTGACACATTTTTTTGTTATTTTGGTTCTGTACTCTAGCACTTTAGCATTATGGTGCTCACTGTATATACTGTATATATATACATTGAGCACCATAATACATTGGACAGTGACACATTTTACAGTGGTGCTCGCATCTTTTGTTATTTTGGTTATATTGGTTCTGTATTCTAGCACTTTGAGTTTGAAAGGATATTAGGTTGAAGTGCATATCAGAAGAACTATTTAGAAAGTATAGAATCTATAGTACATAGCCCCCTCCCCCATTTTTCGGCATCAAATATATTGGACAGTTTAACATAATGCAGAATAAAGTTAATAATTTGGTCGCATATCCTTTGCATGCCATGACTTCCTGTTGTCTGTGACCCAACAATATCAAAAGACTCTTGATATCTTATTTTCTGGTGATACTATAACTTCGCTGCATTTGAATGGATCTCTATGGGAATTGGTGGGTGGGACTAGATTTAGCTGTAAATTATGCTGGAACAGTATAGAATACATGATTGGTGAAATGGCTGTAAGTCATCAAGGGTCTGAGGTATCAAATGAGCCTCAAACCATCACTCTGCTCCCAGATATGCAGTAGATATGGATGGATCACTTTAAGCGTTGTTTCTTCTGACAAATTTTCCTATTGAACTCAATGGAAAAATAAGTCAGGAGAAGAAACCCTTCATCCATATCTACTGTATTTCTGGCAGCAGAGTGATGCTTTAAGGCTTGTTTGATACGTCAAACCCTTGATGACTTGGAGCCAGCTAGCCAACCATGTGTTCCATACTGTTCCAGCATAATTTCCCTTATTACATTATTACTTACTGCTGGAGCTGAAAGTATTAATTTTTCATGGAAGAGGGAATGGCTTTCCCCACTCTCAATATACATGTTATTGAAGTTCAATGTGCATGGGTTGTCAGCTTGATGTACAAGGCTTTTTCTCATAAACGTACACAAAGATAGATTGACAGATAGAAGTGAATACAGACATAAGTGCATTTTTAAGCCATCTACGTTAAATAATAATAAAGACGGGAGAGTGAGAATTCCCAAAACAGAATGGGTAGAGCTGTCATATGCTGTCATGCAACTGACATGTAAACACACTTTGGTCTCCAAACCAACAAGGATTGAATGGTTCAGATAAGAGGCATGCACAGTTGGTGGCGATGCTAGTGTGTCATGGTTCGTGGGTTTGTTTTTGTTTTCTTTTCCGCTGCGATTCTCGTCCTGTTTCATCTGATTTTTTCCACATTCCGGTCCGGGGTTTTGTTTTCCCATGCACGTTATTCGTTTCACCTGTGCTTCTACCGGTGGGGTATTGAAGTTCCTTACTTCCGCTTCCCCGGTGCTTCTTTGTCATTCATTTGTACATTGAGCCAGGTATTAACTTGTTATGTTCACAAGGGACTTGCTTTTAGCTTATTCAGGTATAGAATCGTGTTTCCTCCTGTTAGCGTTCTGTGTTATTTATTTCCGTGCTGTTCTCTACGAGACAGTGTTTTTTTTTTGTGGTTTTGTTTTGTTTCACCTTTCATCGGACGTTGTAGAGTTACGTTCCAAGGTTGTTTTCTTTGCCTATCTAGTCTCCTGTTTGGGCTCTAGTATTGAGTTCGGGAGATTTAGATTTGTGTTTTACTCGATCTATTCAAGTTCGCCCTATTTTCCTGGGTAGATTTCATTTAGCTGTTGAGCTGTCAGGAATTAGTTCCTGTTTTTCTTTTCTTTTATTCGTGTTTTATCTCCCTCACCTCTGCATTTGATTTTCCATTACTAAATTCATCACATAGTGTACTTTGGGCCCGGGTGCAAGATGCTGGAAATGGGCCCCCACAAGAAAACTATTTCAATATTACTGACAGTTAACTATGGCGTCAATATTCCTTTAAATAAGATTTACCGTATCTCCGCTTTGACGTTTTAGCTTATTTACCAGAACACTTTTGAAACTAATCTGTATGCAATCATCATAGGCTATTTAGTTGCTACAATATTTCTGTTCAATGTGAATCATTATTGAAAAAGTTGATGACACATAAGCTGTGCAAATTAATACACAAATAGACTCACAAACTTTGGGCGTGCAACCTTTGGCTGCATTAAACTGTCTCTCGAAGTAATGTTGTCATACTCTATTGAGGACGGGGACGGCAAATTCGCTGTGAGCCATGATGATTGGTAGCCTATTTTGCTATGTTTTTCTGTTTTCTTTTTGTATCTTTGCGCTTTTGATAACCCAATTGCTGCATTGTTGCAAGGAAACTAACTGACAAATGTAGCTGTACGTATGCAGCCGCAATCAAAAATGTTTGAGTAATGATAGATGCTATTGGACAGAGACCCTCTGTGGTTACCTGGCACATGCTCATTATCAACATATTGTTCTCTGATTAGACACAATCTGTATTATGCTACCATTTAGAGCTGAGATGTTGTGATGATTTTGCGCATATAGACTATCCAATGCATTTACTCCTTACCCCACAATTTCAACGGGCCCCTGTCAAGCTAGGGTCCTGGTGCAATTGCAGACATTACATACCCCCTAGCGCCGGCCCTGTGCACAGTAGTATATGCTAGCCCCACCTTTTACATAGTCCGTCAAGCGTCACTCTTACAGCACTCTGTAAGTCTTTAAGTCTTTTTGTTGCTTGTGGAGCAACAGCTGTGCATTCATTCTCTTACATGAAAGGTTGTATCCTGACACCAAGGACAATCTGCTGTTGGCATGGCAATTTTTAATTAGGAAATGCATATGTGCTGTATTGAGGAAACGGGTAGGTAAGGAAGATTCCACCACCTAAAGAAATATATATATCCTCAAAGGGTTTGAAAACAGTGAAGTGATTCTAATTAGCTAACCAAGTCTTGGAATTATGCCAACAGAAGCATACATACCTTTATTATCCTGCATGAATACCCTCCATCCATGCTATTGTAGTGGTTCGCGGCTGTTTGTTTTCTTTTCTTTTGGGGCTCTCGTCCTGCTTTCACGATTGTTAATCAATTGGATTTTTTCCACGTTCCATTTCGTGGTTTGCCAGCCTCATTATTGTTTTCACCTGGGCTTCTACGTTCTAAGTTCCTCACTTCCGCTTCTCTGGTGCTTGTTTGTCTTATGACATTGCATTTGAGCCAGGTATAGCCAGGTACTAGCGACCTCCTGATATTAAACTTGGTTTATGTCTTAATCGGGTATAGGATTTGTTCTCCACCTGGTAGCGTTTGGTGCTATCTATTTTGTACTTTGCTGTTGTCTTGGAGACAGTGTTTCTTTGTACTTTCGTTTTGGTTTGACACTCTACCGGCTTTGAGCTATGGCAGCTGAGAGTGTTTTTTTGTTTTACTAAGTTTCCCGTTCTTAGCTCATTATGTGAGCTCGGGAGATTTAGTTGATATTCTACTAGTTTTTGTGGGTTTAGTTTAGTTTTGGCTGTTAGCCTTAAGGAATTAGTTTCTGTCTTTTCATTCCTCTTTTTATTATTTTCTCTCCCTAACTATTGATCCTCACGGTTGTGAGTTGACTTGTTCAGATCCCCTCAACCATTGCGTTTGAAACTCCGAATCATCAAGAAACCCTCTTACAGCTATGGTGTCGAAATGAATGGTCTAACACTAGCTGACGGCGTTCAGCCGTGATTGGCGCTGACTGAAAACAGATAACATTTAAGATACAACCTGGCGCTCACTCTCTTCTGGTGGTTTCCTTGCTCTGAGGATGTCTCACATTTCATTTCCCCCTTCCAAACAGTCTTTATTTGAACACCCTTGTCTGAGGATAGATTCACAGGTAACTACCTGTAGCGGAAGTAGCTGAGAATCCATAAAGCTCGTCATATTGCTGCTGTTCCATTTCGGGGTGAAAATCATATAACTTCCCTGTTCACGCACTGAAGGAGATCCACTCAAAGGAAAAAAAAGCCTTTCGTTCTGTGGAACTCATTGGAAAACATGTGGTGGAGTGAACTGTGACCCAGGTAATAATCCAATTGATTCCTGTGATTAGTATTCCACCTTTCTGGAAATGCACTGTCTGCTCCACTCTGAAGAAACACCGCATGGCACTAAAATGATTAGTATTCCACCTGACTGGAAATGCACCTGAATGGCTTCAAACCATCACAAGAATCAAAATGAACTCCAACAAAAACAACAATAAGAACTACTACAGCCACAAAAGCTGGAACGATGGATTTTCATTTCCCACCTTTTTTTTCTGTGTTTGAAAGGTCTTGTTTTTTGGCAGGGAAACATGCATCTCAGTGGATAAGAGAGAGGCGTGCTAATTACTCAATCCACACTTCCTCTGTGATTTAGACTGAGTCACACCTGCAGTCCTCAGTATAGCCTCTCCTTCGGAAATCACATTTCCACTGAAACCCCCCCTCCACAACTGTTAGCAGTGAGGTTCCCTAGTAATGGCTGAAATTCCAGTGGTACTATACTCTCCTTTCACAAAGCGTGTTTCTGTCTTTCAATGCATCCAACAACTGGTTATTGACTGTATTCCACACAACCAGCCTTACAGCAGTATGGTAAATCTAGCTGTTGGGAGAAACTAATTCACTAATCTATCCTATGTAAACCAGCTAGCAGGATAGAGTGTTTTACAGGGTCAATGAGGGGATGGGGGAAGGGAGTGAGTGAGTGCAACCATAATGGCGATCAATGGTGAAACACGCTGCATTGGTGCGGAGACCATCTTTTTGATTGATTGTCACAAATCACAGATAGACAGCACATGGTAGCTAAAGTTAAAGAAGCCTCGCTCTCCCATCACTAGGCTAATGTCTTCTAGAGTGATGGGGTCAGCTCTCTCTATCTCTATATTCTCTCTGACATAACAAACAGCTAACAGATAAGCAATAGCAAGTTTAACAAATGTACAGTAAACACAGACACTCTTTTTCTTTTTTCAGAAAGTGACAGCCTGAAATCTTTTATGTCCAACCTTTTCCTGGGCATTTTCCCTGATTTGATTAGGCGCTGCATAGACCACGGGACACAATAGAACATACAGAGAGGAGGAATTAACTTCCATTGAGCTTTTCCCCCATTTAGTGTCTCTAAAAAAAATGCCACAAATGGGACGCAAAACAAAGGCAAGCAAGCTGGAACTAATGAGGAAAACCCCCGTGCACTTTTCTCCTGCAAAAACAAGCACATTTTAAACCAATTACCTCATTTAAGTGGATTTCAGAGCAAAGCCATGGCAGAATGCAACAGAAGGCACCGGAAACAGAAAACAATACCGTACGATTTTCAAAGGCTTTGTTGCAAGAATACATGTTCATCTTATATATTTATGCATTCTATTTGGGATCAAACTCAAATTAAAAAGCACTTTCTACAAAAAACTAAAGATGATAATTATAATTATATATTATATTATTATTTTTAATGAAACCGAGAGACCTGTAAATGAAATACATTTACACACACACACACACACACACACATATAGTTTTACACACACTTTATATATACAGTGCCCACCCCTGGTAAAGATGAGTAAAAAGGGTTATAAAAAATGTATTATCTTAATCTCACACTGAAAAAAGGAGAAAAATCCAACCTTTAATTGAAGTGAATTTATTCTGAGAAAAAAAAATCCCTCACCAAGAAATTATTATTTTTAACAAAACCACGTGTGCCACAATTATTGGCACCCCTATAAAGTAATCATTTTTAATATTTGGTCGCATATCCTTTGCATGCCATGCCTTCCTGATGTGGATCTCTATGGGAATTAGGGGGTGGGACTAGATTTAGCTGTAAATTATGCTGGAACATTATGGAATACATGGTTGGTAAAGTGGCTGTAAGTCATCAAGGGTCTGAAGTATCAATCGAGCCTCAAATCACTCTGCTGCCAGATATGCAGTAAATATGGATGGATCACTTTAAGGGTTGTTTCTCCTGACAAATTTTCCTATTGAACTCAACGGAAAAATAAGTCAGGAGAAGAAACCCTTCAAGTTATCCATCCATATCTACTGTATTTCTGGCAGCAGAGTGATGGTTTATGGCTTGTTTGATACGTCTGATCCTTAATGACTTGGAGCCATTTAGCCAACTATGTGTTCCATACTGTTCCAGTGTAATTTACAGCTAAATCTAGTCCCACCCCCCAATTCCCATAGAGATCCATTCAAATGCAGAGACATTATAGTATCGCTTGTAAGAGTACCAGAAAATAAGATATCAAGAGTCTTTTGATGTTGTTGGGTCACAGACTTCACCTTGACTAAACAACCTATATAGAGCCAATTATATGGTACGTACTTCCTGTTTATTTTTTATTTTCTATTTGTGCTTTTTGCTATTTTATAGTCAAGAATGTATAGCCGACTGTATTCTATGTTCATTACTAGGGATAGCTCCTATGTTGTGAGAAAGTTGTGCTTTGTTGGATTTGCTTTTTAGTTGTGTCAATGACCTTCAATATGCACTTATTATACGTCACTTTGGATAAAAGCGTCTGCCAAATAACTAATGTAATGTTTTGGAAAAACTACTGTGGCGCTAAGTGGGCATGTAAGTTACATAGACACGTAGGTGGAGCCAGCGAGAACCGTTCTGAGTAGGGACACATCATAGATCAAGCTAGCTATCATTGCTATTTTATTATAATGTCAGAAAATTACATTGACAGGTTGTTTCCGAAAGATATTTTGGCAAAATAAACCAAACATGACTCGAGTGCTGTCCTTATCCGGTCGGTTACAGAGTGGACAAATGATCCAACTCCGTGGCCTCCGGTATCATTCCCTGACATTTTCTCTGCCTTACTAAGGTAAGAAACCATGTCAACTACATTACAATCCATGAACATGAAAAGTAGACTAACATTAGCAAGCTGACCATAATCGAAAGGTTTCACTTTGAACATTCGATTACAGAAGCAATGTTAATGATATCATTTTCTTGGCTAGTGCCGTTGTTAGCCACGGCTTCTGGGCATTAAAGAAAGGTGCAAATGCGGGTTTTTAAATCTGTTTGCCCTGCAGTAGTTAAGCCACACCTCAGCTTAATTGGCATTTAGAAAATTGCAATGTTTTTAATATATTACTAGATTTTGTCATTGGTGGAAGGCTTCTGTTTTTAGCCTCAATACACGACCGGATCCAGAACTGAATGCACAGCCAACCCGGCATGAAACTGTGTCCGGTCACACTCATTGCAGCAAACATTTCCATTTTAGTTGGCATTGCGTTAGTTACCGCGCATAGGTTACACCACTCGTTTACCCAGGTTAAACATTAAAGGTTAACGTTAGAGGACCGGGAGGTGAAATGAGTGTTGCAGACTTCTGGCTAGGCTAGCTAATATGTTTTCACGATACGAAAAGTAAATAAATGAAGGGCTGTGTTTTAATAAATGAATGGCCATATGTTCCCAGTTTTTCTGGAGACTCCAACTAATGGTGGTGGTATTTTGCCAGTAGAACTGTAACGTTAGTGGCTAACTTGCCGCTGCAGGACTAGTAGTAACATGCCCAGCCCCTCCGCTCCGGCTGTATTCTGTGACTGCCGTTGTCTGACACCGCCCATAAACTGTAAGTTGTAGTTCACAGCAAAACAGGTACCTGGTACAACAACAAAAAATATTAGTGGAAAATATTAGCTTGTTTTAAGTTTTGCTTGACAAGTGAAATTATCTTATACCACTGGCAAATCTTGAAATGAGTAAAACTCTCACCCAACTGGCAATCGTTTTGTCTTATTTAGCAAAAAAATAACAGAAATTAAATTCTAAAGTCTATAAGATTGAAATTCTTGTTAAGATTAGGTTTTTGCAGTGTATATCTCTGCTTTGACTACAGGTAGAGAGTTAGGTGGGAGCTCATTTTAATCAGGAGGAGAGCTAAATTTCGACAAATCATTTTTCAGTGGAATTCCCCTTTAAGGGTTCTATTTCTCATTTAAAATGGTTAGTACAGTGGGGAGTGGTTATTTTGATTATTGCATTTATTGAAAATTGCACCTAAGATGATATCGTGCAATTTCATTATTCTGGCTGATAAAACTATGTGAGGTTGGCAGGTAAGCCAAAAAGAAAATTTTGGACCTTGCATTTGACATATTTACCATTTATATAAGAACATACGAATACATAATGAGGAGAACAGGGCATTCAACCCATTAAGATCCTCATTTACATATGCATACGCAACTGGGTATTCACTGAAGCAACTTAACAAGCTTAATGAACCTGGTCCAAGGGTACACCAGCAGTAAGTTAAACACCACAATCTGGATAATTCACAAAACAGTTTACTGTAACAGCTTCCCACACAGACCATCTGTGGGCTATGGGAATGTCAGAAAGCGTAAACATAACTGTCCAACCAGTGGGATGTAAATATATTTTTTCCAGAGAAAATATATGAGAATCGCACACTTATCTCAATGCAAATGGAGATAAGTGTGTGATTGTCATATATTTTCTCTGATTCAATAGACCAATAATCAGCACCTTTCTTTCTTTTGGATGTGCGTTCATATATATATATATTTTCCAATATATTTTTACCAGTCACCTCAAGATATTATATTTTCAAATTCATCTTCAGATTATTCCCATACACAAGCTTGAAACTGACAATTGGCAATTTCGTCATTCTGTTCTGTGAGTACTATTCTCAATTATGTGCGATAAAAGTGAAATGAAAAATAAATCAGAGAGCAGTGTGGCGTTCACAGGTCTGAGGATGCGCTTGTGCGCTTGTCAGCAGCTTCCACGCAAGAACAGGCAACAGAATCAATCCCATGAAGTCACATCAGAACAAATGGAAATGAATATAAAAGAAAAGCAGAGATAGGCAATTTTTCATAAGCAAAAACGAACATCCGTGTGTGCACCGGGGCGACATGATGATGATGGCACACCAGCTGTAAGACAGAAGGCGCACACAAGATTGAATTGTTCAAATTGAAAAGGTGCGTGCGAAAATGATGCTGGTGTACATTTTCTAAATGAAAGATTCTCACGCCCGGTGTAAAAGGATGTGGTGGGGCTCAGAAGTGCGCGCAGGTCTGCAACTGGAGGAGACATCAGCCCCCCAGTAAGGGCAAGATAATGACTGGCTTTCCGTAAATCATACTCACAGCAGTAATCATACATCTGTTGAAATAGTACCGCACAGAGGCAAGTGAAGGACATGCTGCAGTGGTACGATAAAATAAACAGTCGGAGTGACTGAGAGACGCGTTGTTTTAACCTTAAAAAAGGCAAACTGTGAGCCGGGGAAAATGCACACAAGTGTCGCAGACGTCAGAGAGACGCCTCATGCGAGAACCATCTACACACAGAGAGAAGGGAAGAGGAGGGGCGCTATTCACCTGCCGTATGCCAAGGCGGTAAGCCACGATGCGGTCCACCGCACCAGGGTTCATTTGGGTCCACTGCAGTTTGAAGCCGTAGACTCGGGGCCGGTTCTGCCACAGTGGACTATAGGTGTCATAGAAAAACTCTGGAGGATAGGCTCTGCCTGCAACACAGAAATGAGAGTCATATTGTACACAGGGGCTATACCTGCTCTCTATGACCCACCATCATCATTGCCAATAGACATGACTGTAAATTGCATTGCCAAAGCAAGTAAACTACAAACATACTGCAAAAGTAATAATGTAAAACAAAATTGACATGAATGGTTACAATAATAATTACAGATCAAAAGGTTGGTACATAATAATCATGCAGCGTTTCCCCATTAATACATTAGGCTGCAGACTTTGCCGCTCCATCAAAAAGTATTGAATGGCAATGTCATTGTGTGAATTTACTATAATTTATTAATTTTACTATCTCCTCGGTTAGTAAGAAATTCAGAGTATGAAATCACAGTGTTTCGATTTGCGTTAATCTCACTACCATTGGCTGCATGGCTACGCGCAGAAAAAAAGATTTGTGTAGTTTATGTTACCTCAGGAAGGCGAATAACTAACCTAGCGAAATGATAAAGTCATCTTAAGCTAATAAGAGGAGATCTCGTCTTTCTTCCATGTAAAAGTGTTTTAACAATGCTATTTTAGCCATCTTTTTTTAACATAAAGTTAAATGTTAAACTGATACACTATATGGCCAAAATTATCTGGATACCCCTTGGTCTGGGGCTGTTTTGCATGGTTCAGGCTAAGCTCCTTAGTTCCAGTGAAGGTAAATCTTAATACTACACCATACAATGACATTCTAGACGATTCTGGGTTTACAACTTTGTGGCAACGGTTCGGGAAAGATCCTTTCAGGGCCCTTTCAATGCCACCATGCACAAATAGAGGTCCATACAGAGATGGTTTGTTAAGATCGGTGTGTAAGAACTTGACTGGCCTGCACAGAGCCCTGACCTCAACCGTTGGGATCAATTGGAAAGCTGACTGCGAGCCAGGCGTAATATTAATGCCCATGATTTTGTTGGATGAGCAAGTGTCCATATACTTTTGGCCATATAGTGTATTTGATCTTCTCTTCTCGCATCCTTTTTCATTATTTTCTCTTGTTTTTTTGATGTCTCTTTGTATTTTGAAGCACTGGTTTTGATGAAGTCAAATGACATTTATGTCATTTTCAATTTACATAGTATAAATCTGTTGTAGGGGTGTTCTGCCACTTGTGTAGGCAATATAAGCAGACAATGAGAGGAGGCAGTGGTGGAAAAGTGAAATGGAGGTAAAAAGCAAAGAAAAAAAATATGTTGAACTTAGCTAAACAGCTGCAGTAAGGGCACGAGAGAAATAAGCACATGGATACATTTTTCGATCACTAGGTAAATGCTGAGACAGAATGGCGCCTACACCCAACTCAGAAGCATCAACCTCAACCAAAAACAGGAGGAAGGGATTGGGCGTGATGAGAATAGGCTCAGAACTGAACCTCTTCTTAAGCTCCTCAAATGCAGAATCGGCCCTCTGATTCCACAAAAATTGCATAGCAGATGTGTTTCTTGGTAAGGGCAGTAATAGGTGCGGCGACCGCACTAAAATTGCGAATACAACGGCTATAAAAATGTGCAAACCCAAGAAAATGCTGAACCTGCTTCACAAAATTAGGAGTAGGCCAATTAAGTACAGCAGAGACCTTCTCGGAATCCATGGAGACCTTGCCCTCTGACACAATGAATCCCAGAAACAAAACCGTGCTAGCATGAAAGGAGCACTTCTCCGCCTTGACAATTAATTTAGCCTCCAACAGGGCTTTCAATACCTAACATGCCCAATAAGGGTCTGCAAATCAGCAGAAAAAAGTTAAATGTCATCCAAGTAAACAAAAACAAATTTCTGCAACATCTCCCGAAGTACGTCATTGACTAATGCCTGAAAGACAGAGGGGGCGCTAGTGAGACCGAACCGCATGACCCGATATTCGTAGTGTCCGTTATGGGTATTAAAAGCGGTTTTCCATTCATCACCCTCACGCATGCGCACTAGATTATAAGCATTATGGAGATCTAATTTGGAAAAAATTGTAGCTCCTTGGAGCCGAATTCATAAGGGAAAGTGGGTATCGGTTCTGGGGGGCAGGAGCTCAGAGGGGGTAGAGGTCGTCGTCGCAGGTCGCAGGGTCGTTCGTTCCCCCCTCCTCTCTCCTGTCGTGTATGTCGAAGTGTCTTTGGCAACTGAACCCCCCCCAAATTGCTCCCAATGAGCAGGCTAGCACTGCTTGGCAGCTGCCCCCCATTGTGTGTGTGTGTGTGTGTGTGAACGGGTGAGTGAGAGGCCATTGTAAAGCGCTTTGGATAAAAGCGCTATATAAGTGCAGTCCATTTACCATTTACCATTTATCGTTTTGGCGTTTAACGCGCGATAATCAATACATGGTCTTAAAGTACCATCCTTTTTTTTGGTTCCTCATAGTTTGGTTGCAGGAGAAATTTATATCTGAGTTGAGCAAAGTCTTGGCGCTGGCAGAGGGGATACAATTTTATAGTCTAATCTTTTGTAAAATTACATAATACATCTTGTGGAAGTGGAGTAAACTATTTTAAGTACATATTTCACTGCATATAATTAATAATAATAACAATAATAATTAACTCAAGCAAACTAGGTATGCCAAATTAAACACTTTAAAAAAAAATCCTTTGCCTGGTCTTGTTAAAGAAACAGATTCATCTGACAGCATCAAAGAAAGCACATTAAAATTATATATACTTCCTACGTAGACTAATGCCTAGAGCCATAGGGACATGCTTATGTTCTGTGACATGGCTGTCATATACTGTCAGGGACATGGGAAATGTTGGGACAGGGCTTATCTCACTGCTCGCAGTTGTGTAGGGAGCAGATCCCTGCAAGCACAGAGCTCGGGAGACAAGATTAATTAACAGAAGGCGCGTGATCTTGCGTCAATGGCTCAAAGAGTGGAACCAGCAGGGGGGGAGAAAAAAAGAGGCATATTGAGTGGAGGAGTCATCACAGAGAGGACCTGACAGGCAGTGGGCCTGTCTGTTCCCCCATGTAAAACACAAACCCACCCGTTGGGGTGTGGGGGGCTTGCCAGACAACACAGCATAATAACTCAATACCTAATGATGAGCTTTGGATCTGAAGTGCTTTGCAATCACCTATTCCATGCAAACCAGTTTGTCTAAAGATCTGGAATGGCCACTCCACTGGTTCCAGAAAACATGACATAAAAGACATGGCATGTTCTATGAACCTCAAAAGCGTCTGACATGCCAATGAAAATGGACTCTGGCATGTCACCATTTAGGAGCAGTAACATTACAATCCGCAACCCTCCACACGCCATTTTACATTTCTGGAAAAAAAAATGAAAAAACCTTTCTGCTATGGCCCCGCCCACTTGGCACAGCACACCAATTCTACACCTCATTTAAAAATGATCATACATTAATAAAATATGTTGTGACCACAACATTTGTAAATTGTGTACGTTAAGCTTCAAACTTTATGTAACACCAGAAGTATGATATGCATGTTTGGAGAAAAATATTATATCTTAGCTCCTCACTCACTTTTAATTATTTCGACATTGGACATAAAGCCAACTGCACTGTAACAGCTGAGACAGTTTAAACTCAATGAGAACACTGAAACAGAATTCAGTGTTCAGTTTTTTGATGCCACAGTGATTCTATCCAAATTGCGAACCTGAGCCATGAGTACAGCTGCCAGGTGTTCAGCGCAGAATAATGGAACAAAAGTTTTTGCTTTTTTTTCTTCAGCACGTAATTTTAGTAGTGCGACAATTTTTTGTCAAATAAAGTGATTCCTGTTGAGCTTAGTTAAAAGACCCCAGATATAACACCCTCCTGGTATTAAATATCATCCATGATACCATAAATCCAAAGCCATAAAAGTGTTAAGCTACAATCTCTCTCTCTCTCTCTCTCTCTCTCTCTCTCTCTCGGGGCATCACTCCCCCTCCTCCTTCTCCTCCCCTTCACTCTCTATCTCATTGAAACTGCCATTATGACTGCCAATTCCTGTCTTTTGTTTGCAGGATTTCACTTTCAACCTAAAACATATTCAACATCCATTAAACATACAGTTAAATAGTAGCAAATAATCATAAACAGCCCTAAATACATAGTTTACTTCGCCCATACAACAGGAGCACTTCGAATCAACTACAAGTGAAAACAAGGTGCGTAGAGAATTGCTTACTTTGATGATAATCCAGCAGCTGTTTTGCATGGTTGAATAGCCATATTAGAGCAGATCAAAAAACTGCTCTAATAAAAATTATTACACATGGATTGTACAAAATAATTATATCCCCTCCTCTGCTGTTGAGTGCCCCTTACTAAAACCGATAAGCTTATCAATAGTTGTAGACCAAAGATGCTAAACGCTGGTCCGCAGGGTGTGCTGGTTTTTTATTTCAATTTAGACCCAATAAACCAAACGAGGGGAGCTAGCCGGGCAATCAACTGTTTTAATTGATCAATTACATGCTGAGTAAGAATGAACGACTTGCGGCCATCCATCCTCATTCCCACCTCCATGAGCACACATGAGGATCAGTGTTCTAGATCATTCCCACCTCCATGACCACACATGAGGATCAGTGTTCTAGATCATTCCCACCTCCATGACCACACATGAGGATCTCTGTTCTAGATCATTCCCACCTCCATGACCACACATGAGGATCTCTGTTCTAGATCATTCCCACCTCCATGAGCACACATGAGGATCAGTGTTCTAGATCATTCCCACCTCCATGACCACACATGAGGATCAGTGTTCTAGATCATTACCACCTCCATGAGCACACATGAGGATCTCTGTTCTAGATCATTCCCACCTCCATGAGCACACATGAGGATCTCTGTTCTAGATCATTCCCACCTCCATGAGCACACTTGAGGATCAGTGTTCTAGATCATTCCCACCTCCATGACCACACATGAGGACCAGTGTTCTAGATCATTCCCACCTCCATGACCACACATGAGGATCTCTGTTCTAGATCATTCTCACCTCCATGACCACACATGATGATCTCTGTTCTAGATCATTCCCACCTCCATGGTAGGTTCTCTGCCCTTTCAGTTTATAATGCACAGCCCAGTACATCAGAGAAGAGAGCTCAGCTTTTCCATGAATGGATATTCTTATTATTATATGTACGCCCACTTGTGCCAAAAGTATGTTATGAAGCATCCTGTTGTCTGCAAATGGCACCCAATAATTCAAAATAAAAACAGAAGGCTAATTTATACCTCTGGGTTTGGCTGCATTGTGTGTAAAGCAATGAGTTCCTGGACGACAAGCCTCAAACTCACATGATTTTATATTAGCACTGCTAATATAAAATTATTATTTAATATCAGCACCAGCTAGAGCACATGGAAATTTACTGTTGTCTGAAAGGTTTTGGCACAGCAGTCATTTAAACTCAGATTACTTCCAAAATGCTATTTATACAATCCGCGCGCACGGCTCCTGGTATCAGCAGAGGACAGTATTATGGATTTCATCTTAGAAATCCAAGAGGAGGAATGAGGTAAAAAAAAAACAACGTAAGACCCTTTCATTACTCTGGAAAGAATACGCTCATTTTCAGAGATTTATTGTTGCCAGACGTGCGTTTTGCCTCGTTCTCGATGTCTGTGAAGCGAAGAGGGGGGCAAAATCTCCACACCTTTGGCAGTGACTGCGTACAGATGGAATATGAACCATTTGGAGGCAGGACTGGAAGGGCTAAAATGCTATCTGGTGCTTGCCGCGGCAGTTAGGGTGTTCGACGATGCAGATTGACTGACGAGTTTGATGTGTATCTGAGGACTGGAGGGTGAGGTGGTGGGTGGGGGGTTATTGCTACCCCCACCTCAGGTGGTGACAAGCACTCAATGGGCCATCTGTGAGCGTGATGTATGAATACTGAAAAGGTAGAGGAGGGAAAAAAACACATTTCATCTTCTCTGGAGAGACTGAGATGGCACTGGATCAAAGGGATAAACCAGCGGTTCTGCCCATTGCTCTAAACTGCTCTAAGTGGCGTGTCGGAGACCCTAATTCCTGCCAACATCTGGGACATTTTGATGATCCATAAACCACCTCCTGGCCTATTAGGGAGATGAAGATAAAAGGAAGTTGGATTGCTCTTTTGTAACGCTGTCAAAATGAAGCGCACTCTTGCTTGGAGTGACACATTCTATGTTTTAGGGCACTTAGAATCTCTCAAAGAATAATCCAAAAATTTTTTTGAAAATAGAGCCATCAATCTACATCCTCTTTTCAAGGTATTTCTTTAGTTTGAATAACTTACATGATTAAATAACACCCACATTGATATACAAACAAACATGCAGGGAAAGCTTTGTTGAGGAGTATGCAAGGCTGATAATATAGCACGGCAAGGCCACAAAAAGTCAGACAGGGACAAAACATAGTTTTATAGTTCAAAGGAAATGACGTTACCTGTGACCAGGAAGGTGCAGCGCCCGGCCCCCGCCTCGTTGATGATGTCACAAGTGTACTCCCCATAACCCTCCCGGCTCAGGCTCCGTACACTGTACTCGGTCTCATCCTGCAGGTCAAACTGTCCAGCATTCAGCAGCCTTGAACCCAACCTCCACTCATACCTGAGGACCCGGGACGGATGGGCCCGCAGCACCCGGCAGGTCATCATGAAGGAGCGCATCAGCCCTTGACGGATTTCGGTGAACACTGGCTCCACCGTGGGCGGATCTGTACGGGATGAGAGAGAAAACACCTCAACAAAGCTTTCTTTGCATTTTATCTGTCTGTCTCCAACAGGGTAAGACATCAAGAGTTGTTATAAGGCTGATTTATTTACAATACAATGCCAGGTAACTTTATTTATCCCCTTAGGGCTTTGACCAAAAGGGGATATTTTGGTTTGGCTTTATCACTTGACGGAAAGAAATTCCAAATGAAGGTGGTATCTGCAGTAATAAATGTCCATGGAAACTACTGTGCTTAAATCAAGGGCAAGGGTATTATTCAATAAACTGTGCCTTAGATCCACGTGCAAAGAAAGGTCATTCATTTATTTTCCGTGTGGGAGCTATAAAAAATATATTTTGCTTCACACCATTATGTCCTGGCAAGCTGGTGAATCTTTAACAATTCATTTTTGGGATAATATTCTTAAAAGGATAATCCACCCAAAAAAACTATATTTCAAGATATTCTATGTACATTGAGTGTTACTGATCAATCAATACATACAGTGAGCACCATAATTCATTGGACAGTGATACATTTGTTATTTTGGTTCTGTACTCTAGCCTTTTGAGTTTTAAAGGATACAGCTTTAATTTGAGGGTATTTTCATCCATATCGGATAAAACGTTTAGAAATTATAGAACCTTGTACATAGTCCCCCCCATTTTCAGGCATGAACAAATATTGGACAGTTTAATATAATGTAGAATAAAGTAATATATTTTTATATTTGGTCGCATGTCCTTTGCATGCCATGACTTATTGATGTCTCTGACTCAACAATATCAAAAAACTCTTGATATTTTATTTTCTGGTACTCCTACAATTGATACTATAAGCTCTCTGCATTTGAATGGATCTCTATGGGAATTGTGGGGTGGGACTAGATTTAGCTGTAAATGACACTGGAACAGTATGGAACACATGGTTTGCTAAATGGCTCATCAAGGGTCTGACGTATCAAACAAGCCTTAAACCATCACTCTGCTGCCAGATATGCAGTAGATATAGATGGATAACTGGAAGGGTTTATTCTCCAGACTTAATTTTCCATAGTTAAATAGAAAAATTCAGACAAACAACCCCTAAAGTGATCCATCCATATCTACTGCATATATGGCAGCAGAGTGATGGTTTGAGGCTTTTTTGATGCCTCAGACCCTTGATGACTTTGGTTGGCCAATTTGCCAACCATGTATTCCATACTGTTCCAGCATAATTTACAACGAAATCTAGTCCCATCCCCCAAATCCCATAGAGATTAATTCGGATGCAGATAAGTTATAGTATCGCTTGTAAGAGTACCAGAAAATAAGATATCAAAAGTCTTTTGATATTGTTGGCTCACAGACATGAAGAAGTCATGGCATGCAAAAGATATGCCACCAAATATAAAAAAGTATTGCTATATTCTACATTATGTTAAACTGTCCATTATTTTTTGATGCCTGAAAATGGGGGGATCATGTGATCCGACCAGAAAAACACAATAGAATCCAACTGCCAAAAAATGAAAGCTCAAAACTATTTTAAATCACCATGCACTCATCTCATTTGAACAAATAATGACTTTAATGAATTTGTACTTGATTGGATCAACTGCCAATGTAATCTAGTTTCAAAGCTATTTGTACAATATATATCAAAATAATCCACTTCCCTAACAAATGGTTATGTACCATGTTCATTGTTGAAAAGTAACACCCTGTACACAATTCCTCATCCTTAGTTTCATGGTCTTTGCCAATAAATCATCTATTATAAAGTGATCACTGCTTCGGCTACTATTCTGTTTTGAGCGGTGATATTGCGAAGTTAAAATTGCTGTGAAGAATAAAACACACATTATAATGCATTTTAGGACACAAAAGCAGATAGGCCTACAGCAGCAGTTTGTCTGCACACAAATAGCACCAATGCTTAAGGCTGTCACCATCATGCAATTTTAGTTGACGATTAATTGTCATACAAATAATTGCGATTAACGATTTAATTGTCTTTTTCTGATAATTTTATGCCACTATTTTAGTATAAGCTTAATAATAATTAAATAATACACATACACCTTATGAAGAAGAGCCATTTATTGGCATTGAACATGGGAACATGTTCAATGCCAATAAATTACAATTCTGTTTGCCTTTTAGGCTTTGTAAACAAAGATTGCACAGGGCAGATATGACATAAATAACAACTTAAATATACAAAGCCTATTACTGAAATATACAAAGAAATTACTGACAATGACAGGTTCCATGTACCAATAATCTAAATAAACAATGTACTATGGCCAAAGCAGGCCATATCCTTGTCATCCACAACCACAGCCAATCATGCTCCTCACTGGCTAGGTAGATTCCGGGCAAGGAACACAAACATGTTGACCTTATCGAATCAACATTCACTTTCTGATGGTAATGGTCACCGATGTATTAGTAACAATAACAACCATCATCATACTGATGAAAAACGTTGAATTTTGATCAGATTAATCAGATTCAGAATCAGATTGTGGTCGCTGCTGTAGCCTATATGCTCATATATGTATGTTACGTGGTAAGTGAATAGATTCTTTTGGTTAAATTGGTTAAGTTTAAAGTTCTAGTTGCTACGACGAGGGTGACGTAGGAAAATTTAAAAAACTAGACTTAACAGCAAAAAGTATTTGTGTTTGATGCTAATGCTGCATTCGTTTATTAATTTCCAACTAGGAATCCCTATATACGACTAAATGTAGGAAACACCCTTTCAACTAGGAGTTCCATGTCGGAAATCAAGAATCGGGAATAATTGCAATCAGGCGATTATGTAATAATTGTGACAGGCCTACCAATGCTTCTTTACCTTAACTCACACCTCTGTTACCTACACCTGTACAGAAAAAGCAAGTATTTATATTTAATGACATATAAAAACTGCAATTGAAGGAACACAACAAAGCTCTCAACTTTTATGAGTTATAGACACATTTTACGGGAACCTACCATTAACATACAGTTATGCCCAGTCAATACATGTGATCTGGGTTAAAAATGAATATTACATTTTCTGGAGAAAGCCAACAAACACTTGAAAACTTGTACCTCTGGAACATGTTTAATTTTGACTTTTAAGCACACACTTACCAACAAGGCTCGCAGGGCTTTTGAGTTTTTATTGTTTGAGCCAAGGTAAGAGCTTTTTAATATTCTCAGAACACGGAACAAAATAATAAAGAAAGAAAACCACTGTCAATAGCTACAATAGCCTGCACATAAACTTAAGCCTAGCTTTACACATGGCCTCAGGAGAGGACTGAGTGGTACAGAACACACGCTGCCGCCTTAAACAACCCTTCATGATAATTCACCAAGAACAGATAACAGAAAATGCACATGAACTGCAGTCTCAACAGAGGTTCAAGGGTTTATTTTAGGTATTACTCATGCAAATAAATTATTCTGTCAGTGCTTGCTGCAGGCTTTTGTTTACAGAGGCTACATTTGTTGACCTTTGCAAAGCATTCAGCACTGTTGTTCAATTCAAATGTTGTACTGGAAAACCAGTTGTTCAAATTTATGTCCACATTTACTGCAGCAGCTGAAAAAAAGATTAATTGTGCCACGTTGGGGTAACGGCATGACGCATGCTTTTGTGCTCCAAGGCTTCACCCCAACACAGTTTCGTTGACACATAAAGGACAAACTGATTTGAAAACAATAACAGCGGAATTACATCCTTTGCTTTGAAGAATAGCTATTCGTACTGTTGCCATTTTTTTGTGAATCGGTTTCAATGAGCATTTCTGCCAAATAGAGCAAGTGAAAGGCCCAAAAAAGCTTTATCAAAGACAATTGATCAAATTTTGAAATGTTGCAGCTGAGCCAATGACCTGGTACAGTCCAAAAAGCCAGTGAGAACCCAGATCACATTTTTACGGTTTTAGCAATACCAGGCTTTAAATTGTGTATACAAAGGAGCACTTTCCTGACTAGACTTCTACAGTTAAAGGCTACGGAGGCAGGTGCTTACACATCAAAGCTACAGGGAAAAATGACTTGACTGTGTGTACAATTTTTATTTTACTTATATTTCACTTTGAATGTTCTTTGCTTCGAGAAATGGAACTTTACCCTTTATGGAATAACTTAATGTGCTTTCATGCATTTCTCCAGATGTGAAAGACTCTGAAAAGACTCTGAAACTACTCAAAAAAGGCATCTCAGAGGATTTGGAGGAATGAAAAAGTGACAAATTAAAGAGAAAAGCCCTGTGCTACAGTAACCCCGGGGTTTACTGTACTGTAGCAACATCCAAATCCGGTGCAGAAGACTCATAATTTAGAGCTGTAATATTTCAAAATGCCTGCCCCATTTTGAATGGTTTATTGTGATACATCATCAGCGATGCATCGCTGTTCGTATGCGGAGGTGGCTTGTGACTATCCAGCTTAAATTGCTTCTAGATTTTATAAATTAATGAATGCATCTGTCAATGTGTGGAGAAATTCATTAAAAGGTGTTTTATTTTTGCATGTTGTTTATGTTTCATTAGGCTGCTGCCTTGGAAACGTCCTTGGGGAGCTTTTAGATGGACACAACATGGAGAGGCATACAGCATTTCTACTTTTTATTTTATCAATCAAACGTTTTCATTCAATAATGCTCACTTTTCTGAATTTTAGTTTATTATCCGTGGTTTTTAAAATGTAGCTTCTTAGTCAAACACTTCCTAAGGCCTGGGGAGCCTGCAGCCTCCATGTTGGAAGCAACTACTCAGACAGCACAGCTGCATAAGGCCGACAAAGGTGCTCTGTTGCTTCGGTTGCTTAACAAAGAATCAGGTAGTTTGCATTTTTGGGACGATGTCACGGCTATGTTGCTTATCCCTGCTCTGCTTTTGTGTCGAAAGTATCAAAAAAAAACATCATACTTTTGACACAGCTGTGTGTCAAAATTACCAAGCAAAACATTTCTGAATAAATACTGCAAAGAAAAATATAGATTTTTGAGTTTGGAACTAAATTTTCTATGCCTGCGCGAACTATGTATTTTGTTTGATACTTCATACAATTTTTTTTTTAATACTTTCGACACAAATCTGATTCTATAGCAGAGCAGGGATTAGCAACATAGCCGTGACATCGTCCCAAAAATGCAAACTACCTCTATGCGACGTAGCGACTATCTCCCACAGATGGAAAGTGACAGAGCACCTATGTTGGCCCTATGTAGCTGTTCTCAGTGTGCTGGCTGGGTAGGCTCACATCTCAAAATTTGTAATGAAACACTGAAATTAAGTAAGCATGCATAATCTAACTTGAAAATGGTTTACTCGGATTAGAATGTTCATGTTTTTATAAATCATTTACATGATTGTATTTCAAACGATAACATAAACAACAACACATCAGAACTAGACCTAAGGGGTCTGGTTTAATATTGAGGAACGGTCATGCTCAGTTGGTAGCAATCATAGAAACAACTGTTGTGAGAGCAATACAGCACCATACACTGTGTTTATACCCTCAAATTCCGCATTCTAAAACCAGCAATTCGGCCCGAATTTTTGTTTTCAAAACAAAGTGGCTCATGACGCAAACCGGCCGGTCGTACTTTCATGACGAGGTCTGTGGAAGCAGTGGGATGGGGGTGTGTCTCTTTCTCTGAGGGCAGGGCCAAGAGATGTTATGAATTTTAAATGTTTTGACAGCAAATTAGACCGTTGAGAAAGTTGCGCACTTTAACACAGGTGAAAGTACAGTAACATACTAACATGGGATTAGCTGATAATTAAGTTTAGGTAGGTCTTGATTGCAGCATGCAATGGAGTTATGTATTAGACGAGCCCTAGAATGTCTCCTGCTAGCCCCAAAGTTCAGTGTTTATGTTTTACTCGCCATTGTGCACCATTGAGCGGATTTCAAAGATTTAAAGATGTAGGCACCAGTTCTGTGGTAGGCACTGCGAAAGCGGGGAATGGAAAATAATTCATATTTGATGTGAAAAAATATTTGAATTCCTGAAATATCTGTGATTGTAGTGATTACAACATAGAGCCCATATAAAAAAGACAATGCATTAAAACCACTTTAAAAAAAGATACATTTGTTTGTGAAAAATTTTGGTAAACTGTTTCCTGGTACGTCCTAAAATTTCTATTCATACCACTTAATTCAATAACTAATGTAAATGTTGTAACTACAAGAAATATTTGACTCTCTATTGGCATTCGAATAGCATATGAAACTGATAATCAGATCATTATATTTGGTCAAAAGACACATATATCCACACATTAATGGCTATAGTTAATACGAGTGACTTTCGATTATTAAATTATCAGTATACATCAATTATCAGGTACCCGGTTACTACCACTTGCATGCACTGTAATGATGACGTGATGATTTGGGAAATTATTTGCAATTCCAAACTGCAAGTCATTGTTCATCAATCAACACAATAATTAATCAAAACTGAGGTAAAAACAATGGTAAGTTAAATTACTGGAAACTTCATCTTTGTTTCTTCATCTTAACAGACAAATGTTTCTTAAAAAGATTACAGGATGACATTTTGGGGCTCAGTATTATGCAAATGCATGAAATGCACAGCCAGTCATTTAAATGAATAATGGGGTGAAATCTAAATTAAAGATTTATTGTTTGAGCATCAAGTTTTAAAATAATTTAATGAAAGAACAGTTCTGAATGTAACCAAGGACAGCAATTTTGGAACCCAGACACACTATATACAGTGGATTTAAAGCACACTGCAATCGGGATTAGCATGGGACTATACTCACGAGTTTGAGAGCATGCTGCAATCGGGACTAAGGAAATTTGATCTTCATCTTGATTGACATCCAGGAAATACTGTATAGAAAGTCTCACGAAAGTCCCATGCTAGTCTCCAACTTGAAAGCACGCTGCAATTGACCCATATCGTCTAGTTTTCAGTATAAAATGTTTCCAAATAGCCATATATTTGTACTTAATTTTCAAAGAAAAACCAGAGGAGGCTTTCTTCTGAACATATTACTCCCGCTTCCTGAAAATGAAACAGTGACACAAATCCACCAGCAATCTGCACGCTCACAGCATGTGATCCGGAAAGAAAGATTACAGATAAATTATAATTAAAGCCGCTTTGTCGTTAGCAAGCCCATTAGAATGCATAATAAGGTGAGGGAGATAAATAATGTGGGAAGCTACAAACTGAGGTACCCTGTTGAGTGCTTTGAAGCTCAGAGTCCCTGACTGCTTTTCTTCTCCTGCACTTTAAAGTGCTTGTAGCGTCTCCCTCAGAAAAAAACATGAAAATAGCACAACAAGAGGACGTCAACAATTTGGGGGACGCAAGAAAACAAACAAATGACATTTTGAGTCTTTGAGCATATAACTAATACTATGCTTTTCATAAGTAGCCTATGTATCTGATTTCACTCTCACTGGAAATTTACCAAATTGTACCAATACCAAGGAGGCGGCTGAGTCTGCTCCGGAAAACAAAACCAAACCCACGGCAAGTGGCACCCCGGTCATTGTGTTTTATCCAAACACCCTGGCATTGTCTGTCGAAGGATGCTGGCTCATAAATTGGTAATTAGCTCCTCGTTGATCTGAGCCCTGGCTGCACCACTTCTAATTCCCTCTGATCTGTGGAGACCTGACCTGAGCCTGAGCCGGCTGAAGATGAAGGAATAAACGCTACGAGAGATGACATTGTGTTTGAATGATGCTTTGAGTCAGGGTGCTCTAGGGTGGAGATAAAATCTCTTGATAATTTTTCTTTCTTTTTTTTTTTTTTTGCTCTCATTCCTATCTGGTATTGAGGGGGCTGCTGAAATTTTACTTCCTGCCACGGCTGAGAGAACTACTGCTCATAATAAAAGCCTGTGGCTATGTTTGTAAAAGGTTTTTCCCCCTGGTTTTAGCTACAGAGGATTCTGGGTAACACATCCAGCAGGATATTAATTTCAGTTATTCCAGTGACCCTTGTGAGTCACTGGCTGCGGTTAGGGCGGTTCATTGAACTGGAACGTGAACGGAACATTTCTAAATTCAGCGGGATGGAGAGGGTAGTTTTGCCGACAGGGGACTCGCCATTTTGGATCCAGTGCTGCTCAGATTCAGCCCAGATTCACTGATCATTTGTATCGTTTGAATGGCTCAGCCTCTTCACTGAGCCCACTACATTAGAAAAATCTTATTAGATCCTTATATCTGCACTAAGTAGCACTTCAGTTTACAGCCCTGATACCACTTAATTTCAGCATAATTGTTACTTTGCTCTTTGTTTCTGTGAAATGAGCCACACACTCTGGGAAAGTGTGGGTAATTGAAATTTAACACTGCAATGCTACCACACTTTAAACAGCATTATTGCCCCCTTTATTTGAACTATAACTGAAAAGTGGCACCGACATCTTGTTGTCGTTAACTAGTGCTAACTAATTGTAACACATTCCTAAGGGTTCACATATAGACACATATGGAATTACTGCATACAAGCAATGTGTTACTAATCTGTTACTTTGTTATAAAGTCTCCGTAAAATAAAGAGCTACTAATCACAATCCTGCTGCACCTGAGATAATATACTCAAAATATCTATTGCCATACTAATGGCTTCAATTTATTTTCTTTTTAAAGTTCTTTTAAGCAGCTTTTTATCCCAGAATTTTCAGTTCTTCTCACAATTTGGAATATGCAGTTGTATTTGAAGGTCTACTCCATCGCTGCAACTTCATCAATCAACTTAAGAGAGCGCAGACTAGTACATGCACCCTCTGACATATATTCAACTGGCTGCTGCTGCTTCTTTTAACTCTGCAGTTCACCAGCTGAGCTACACAGTTGTGCCAGATGACTGGTCATTTTACACAGGCGGTGCAGACGGACTGCTGACAGACTGTGGGTGCCAAATGCTACAGCCAATTATGTGCCACCCTGCAGGGGTACTGGCCCCAGTCATCACAGTCAATACTCAAGGCGAGACCGTCGCGTAAGCATTTACAGTGAAACTCTAGGCGAATGCTAGCTCGATAAAAATGCATTTGAATCACATCACAGTCATTGCAAATACATTAAAATACAGTGAATGTCAATGTTGTTCTTTTGTTGTGAATGATTGGAAAATTCTATACAAACCATTTAAAAAAAACATTCCAAGTAAAATTGACCATTTACATATAGCAGGTTCAGGCAGTGATTGGTATACTATTAAAACCACACACCCCAAATGATAAACTACAGTACAAGGCAGAGGGTTTCTCCAGCCATCTATCATAATTAATACAAGTGAAACATGGTAGAGGAAGAGTTGCTCTGAATGATTTCTCAAAGCGCATTAGAACTTCATTAATCTCAATGCTTGCAGAGCAAAACATTTCTGACTTGAAACAGACATCCTGTCTATGCCAAAGCCAACAAGGGGGAAACAAACCATCTGTATTCTAGGATTCAGATGCCACTATCTGCATGGCTAAAATGTGTTTATATAACAATATTATATGAAAGACAGTACATTTAAGTATGAGAGAAAACCACATATGTATTACAATAAACAAAACATGCCTATTTGGCTGGGTTACAACATCATCATCAAGCCGATACACAAACTCTAACGTTTGTTAGGCTCTGGCAACGAAAGCCCAAAAATTCTCTCACAAAAATCTGGAGGAATGGGCCAAATGACAATTACCTGTCCATGATACAATAACTTTGGCTACTTATTCAATTCAACATCATAATAGGCTAAATATTGGCGGTATCAATATCGATACCGTCATAGTGTTGATGTTTCTCTTTTACGGCTGCCTTACTTACGCAGGGTATCACAGTATTTTATGAACCCCACGCTTTCGTTTGCAGCTTGATCAAAAACTATGTCAAAGTTTGTCCAAACCTCTGGTCTTCCCTTCGATGGCTGCTGCCCCACTTCATTCTCCCCCGACAATAACTTTTTCTTTACCGGCTCTGCTTCTGAGACGTCCGTTAAGTCACTCACAGTCACATAGCTTAGTTTGCTAGCTTGCCTAATTGCCATCCAGCTGGCGTGGTGCTTTGTGCTCAAAATTTAAAGGGCCAGCTACAAACTGGGCACCATCTTTGTATTGACTGGGCCCAACCTGAATCAAGCCTGATATAAAATGACAGAAATTGGGCTCAAACCAACCCGAACGCTCTGGTGAGAATTACAAGCTTGTGGACTTGATTCACAGCGGGGGTTCTGGTGTTTTAGCTTTGAACAAGGCACTGAACTGAAGTGGGTTGTATGCAAAAATATAATCTGTGTAGATTTCTCTGGATAAGAGCATCTGCTAAATGTTGAAATGTAATGTAATGGTCTTAAATCACAATGAGGCACAGTCTGTCCTTAGATAACCATTGTTCCATCCCCCTACCCCCCTACCCCCATCAGTGTATCTCCATCCGCGCCTCGGTTTAACCAACCAGCATCAGTTGTGTTCCAACCACCGCAGGAGTCACAAGTGTTCCGAATGTGTATGTGACTTTACCAAAACAAGCGCATGTTTTTACTGATTTCTTTTTGTGCTCCCTGGTGTGCATTACTAAATTAAAACCATGTCAACCCCCAGTTCTTCTAGCGGTAAAAGGAAGCGAGTAATGCTCTCTGTTTCAGATAAATTAAAGATAATTGAACGTTTGGAGGCAAGCGCTTCTCTCTGTCTCATCACTTCCTTCAGAATATGGTTTGAGGGTAACGACGGTGAAAAACTTTCAAAGAAACAAAAGAAAATTAAGAAATTTGCATGAATATTTGAAGTTGGGACAAAAGCTTTAAAAATGAAAGGAAAACCTTTAGTTCAATCACTTGACTCCTTTGTGTATACAACTAGTGTCTGTGTGTGAGAGTGAGTGTTAACAATCTATGAATTCAAACATACAGTATACAGTACACACACAGATGTTGACATTGACAGATGCACACGTGAATACATGTTATTTACTGGTCAGTCACCTTCTTTGCGGCCCAATAGCCGATTTAACATTTTTCGATTCCACATGTCTGTCTTTGATTTTCATTAGCAAACATGCCTTGGTAACCACTATTGCTAATTACCTGAGCCCTCTTAATCTCCAATCTAACCCCAGAAAGCCTAACCAAGTCCAATTTCCTCAGCTGGGATAAGAGCACCTGGATAGAACTGTCGCTCCAGGAAGTGACATTGGTAGGTCGTCCACGAGCCTACTCTTGTCATTTGCGCCCTGGCGCACCGTTGTGAGCAGGTGGAAGTGACAGGAATGGCACTTGACCTTTTAAAATGTGCCGTTAACTCTCCCACAGGCCGCCACATCTAATTAGCCCACTGTACTCTGACAAACCCACAGATATGCTTCAGGTTTCTCGCTGCAGCTAAAGAGATGGTCCATCGATTCCGCTGAGTCACTCTCCCTGTAAGTGAATGTTTTGTCATGTCACTGAAGCCTACGAGCCTATAAATGCAATTAACCCACATGCCCCATACTCAAGACACAAGAGGAGTGGACAAGTCTCTAAGACTATGCACACTTATTTTACTAAGTGTGCTGTTCAGGTATACCGGTGCATATACATCTCCCTTCTGTTCAGTTATTAGCCTTTTAAAACACCATCTATTGGTTATGTTCCCTATATTTTACTTCCCTTTGACCTTTAATGTGGACATTACAAGCAACGCTGTCTTTGTGAGAACATGATTTTTTTGTGATAAGCCCCTGTGTGTTTATTAGTGTACGGTTGAGGTGACTCTTCAATTGGGTACTCGCTGAATACTGCAGCTGAATTAATGGGTCTTGTTTTGCCTGATGAAACATACATTTCCTGAATTTAGCATGCTCTGATGGTAAGATCGCAAATACCTGAAATGTATGCAGAATTGTAAAACTGACATTGGCCTGACCTAGCCTTTTTGCTTGTATAATTTGCATATAGTGCCCACCAGAATTATTGGCAACCCTGGAAAATTTAAGTAAAAAAAGGCTATAAAAATTTCTTTGTTCATAAGTGTGGATCAGCATGGCTCAAAATATGAGAAAAATATCATCTGTAATTTAGGCAAAAAAAATAAATAAATAGAGTATTTATTGACAATACTAAAAATAGTTACAAATAAAACCTAATTGAAGTATATTCCCATTCCTATTTTACTTTATTAAGCACACCTGAGTCTTTAGGAACTATTATGTGGTCATTCTTAACTTCCTGTTTCACAGACCGAAGTTTACCCCAAGGGACAGTGAGGAGGATGGGTTGAGTAGGTGGTTGCATTTTGCGGTCACCAAATTTCCAAAAGTACAATTAGACTCTATGCTCCTCTTCCTGTCATCTTACTCTATGCACGATTTCCTGAAACTCCAGGTCATCTGTCATTGTGTATGTTTGAAATCTGATTCCCTGGTTTGTCGACTTCCTGGATTGTCCCTCATTGCCCTATCGCCTGTCGTTTGTTTTGTACCTACCTACCTCTGATCACCTGGCTTGACCCCTGAACGGAATAAAGAACTCTTGTGCCTTATCCTGTGGTCTGCGTTTGGGTCCTTACCTCTACCACTACGGAGAACGTAACACTATGCCAACAAACTATTTGGAAGGCATGCCAGAAGAAAGCCTCTGCTGTCATCATACCACAAACGTAAGCACCTGTAGTTTGCTAAATGTTACTGGACTTTAGATTGGAACCAGGTGCTATGGTCAGGCGAGACATAATTTTAGCTTTTTGGCAATAAATACCAAATGTGGGTTTGCATGTGTGTAATAAGAAACATAGTTACGCAGAAAACAACCTTATCCCCACTGTGAAGTATGGTGGTGGATCTGTGAAGTTGTGGGGCTGTTTTTCCTCCAAAGGCCCTGGAAACATTGTTAGGACACATACGTAGCATCATGGAATCCATCAAATACCAGGAGATTTTAAGCCAAATCTGGCTGCCTCTGCCAGAATGCTCAAAGTGGGTTGTGGTTGGACCTTCCAGCAGGACAATTATCGAAAGCATACAAAATGGTTCACTGACCACAGAATCAAGGTTTTGTAATGGCCGTCCCAGTCCCCTGACCTGAACTCATTGAAAACCTGTGGGCACTGCATTCTCAAAATAAGTTCCATGAAAACTACACTGGAAAATAGTATATAGATATTCATTGGTCTATAAATATTATTGAAATATATTGCAAGTGTGAGCAGAAATTAGGTGCTAATTAAAAAAAGTTATGTGTGGAGGTTTTATGCTTTATTTGTAATAATATCAGAGCAAAAACTTCCTTCCCGTACATTTTTTCTTCTCAGAGAGCTTCGCCTTCCGGCTCAGCTCCCTCTTCACCACGACGGTCCGGCACAACGCCCGCATTACTGCGGATGAAGCCAGCAGAACCACGTCATCCGCAAAAAGCAGAGACGCAATTCTGAGGTCACCAAATCAGGCTCTGCCGCTTCCACAGAGGGCATGTTAGTCGGGTTCAGAAGCTCCTCGAAGTGCTCTTTCCACCGCCCGACAACATCCCCAGTCCGGGTCAGCAGTTCTCCTCCCCTGCTGAACACAGCCTGGGTCAAGCCCTGCTTTCCCTTTCTGAGGTGTCGGACGGTTTGCCAGAACTTCCTCGAGGCCGACCGAAAGTCCTTCTCCATGGCCTCCCCGAACTCCTCCCATACCCGGGTTTTTGCCTCAGTGACCGCCGAAGCCGCAGCCCTTCTGGCCCTCCGGTACCTGTCTGCTGCTTCAGGAGACCCCCGGGTCAACCAAGCCCGAAAAGCCTCCTTCTTCAGCTTGACGGCTTCCCTCACCGCTGGTGTCCACCAGCGGGTTCTGGGGTTGCCGCCACGACAGGCACCGATGGTCTTCTGGCCACAGCTCCTGCCCGCCGCCTCGGCAATGGAGGCTTTGAACATGGCCCACTCGGACTCCATGTCCCCAGCCTCCCCCGGGATACACGAGAAATTCCTCCGGAGGTGGGAGTTGAAGACCCTGCGGACGGGGGCCTCCGCCAGACGTTCCCAGTTCACCCTCACTACACGTTTGGGTTTACCGGGTCTGTCCGGCAGTCTCCCCGGCCACCTGATCCAACTCACCACCAGGTGGTGATCGGTTGACAGCTCTGCTCCTCTCTTCACCCGAGTGTCCAAGACATACGGCCGCAGATCTGATGATACGACTACAAAGTCGATCATCGATCTTTGGCCTAAGGTGTTCTGGTACCAGGTGCACTTATGTACCACCCTATGCTCGAACATGGTGTTTGTTATGGACAATCCATGACCAGCACAGAAGTCCAATAACAAAACACCACTCGGGTTAAGATCAGGCAGACCGTTCCTCCCAATCACCCCCTTCCAGGTTTCTCCGTCGTTGCCCACGTGAGCGTTGAAGTCACCCAGTAGGACTATGGAGTCCCCGGGCGGGACACTTTCCAGTATGCCCCCCAGTGACTCCAAGAAGGCCGGATACTCCGAACTGCCGTTTGGTGCATAAGCACAAACCACAGTCAGAGCTTTCCCCTCGGCGACACGTAGTCGCAGAGAGGCGACCCTCTCATTCCCTGGGTGAAACTCCAACACGGTGGGGCTCAGCCGGGGGCTTGTGAGTATCCCCACACCCGCCTGGCGCCTCTCGCCCTGGGCAACTCCGGAGAAGAATAGGGTCCAGCCCCTCTCCAGGAGTTTGGTTCCGGAGCCAGTGCTGTGCGTGGAGGTGAGCCCAACTATATCTAGTTGGTACCGCTCCACCTCCCGCACCATCTCCGGCTCCTTCCCCGCCAGCGAGGTGACGTTCCACGTCCCCAGAACCAGTCTGTGACGCTGGGGATCAGCACGCCCGGATCCCCGCCTTCGCCCACCGCCCGTCTGGCAAAGCACCCGACTCCCATGCCGATCCCTGCGGGTGGTGAGCCCACATGGTGGCGGCCCCACGTTCCCTTTTCGGGCTGTGCCCGGCCGAGCCCCATGGGGTAAGGCCCGGCCACCAGACGCTCGCCGACGGGCTCCCCCCCCGGGTCTGGCTCCAGGAGGGTGCCCCGGTTTCCCTATTCCGGGCGAGGTTCTCTTGTTCTTATGAGGCCGTGTCATGAGAGTCATTGAATCGCTCTTTGTCTGGTCCCTCCCCCTGAACCAATTTGCCTTGGGAACCCCTACCAGGGGCTAATGCCCCCGACAACATAGCTCCAAGGATCACAGGGACACACAAACCTCTCCACCACGATAAGGTGGCGATTTCTTCTCAACTAACAATAAATCAGTTTTTTGTCAAATATTTATGATAAATATATGGGTGTTCTGTTGTTAATGAACTGAAATAATTTTCATAAAAATGTAATGCAGTCTGTGTGAGGGTTTGGTTTGAACTGATGAGTCAAACGCGACAAAACAAAGCACGATACAGAACAAGTCACTCACAGAAGCGAGAACCACTAAAAGAGTCTATGTACCTGAAAAAGTAGAAATGAAAAACGAAGGGACGAAAAACTCCCTGTCAGTAGCCAAATAATAAACCACCCACTAAACCGGGTGTGGCTCGTAGACACGAGTAGAAGGGTAAAAAATAAGAGACTCCCAAACAGAAATACAGGAGCAAAAGCTAGAGAGAGAGAGAGAAACAAAGAAATACAGGTATGCAGCACATCCAAAATGTATCTCTTTCTTTCTCTTACTCTCTCTCTCCCTCTCACACACACACACACACACACACACAGCCATGTGTACTCACACTGCACTATGAGCTCCACCACGGCCTCACGGGGCTTAACATTGAAGCCGTTGTATTGGCTGGTCTGGCAGCGGTACGACCCGGTCATCTCCCGGGAGACGTTGACGATGCGCAGGATTCCGTCGTAGCTCTCCGTCTGCATACTCCCGTCTGTCATGGGCGCCTCCTTGTCGGCCCGGGACCACAGGATGATCGGTTTGGGCTTCCCTGAAACAAGGCATTGAAGCTCCACCGTATCGCCCTCCTGAGTCACCAGAGGGGACTTCCCTCGTGGGACCGTCAGGTTCGGGGGAACTAAGAAAGAGAAAAACAGAGGAGGGACTGATATGGGGCTCTAGCAAGTCAAACAGCGGAGTAACTGAGATGGCTTGCCCCTCCCCCCACCCCAGCAACTGAGAACAAATAGCGATCTGCGGCATAGAGTGATAGGACGTTTCTACATGTTTTTAGCTACATGCCCTGGTTTTGGATAATAGGGTCTATTTTTCTTCTGTGCTCTATGCCTGTTTCATCTGTAAAACATGTTCTGCATTTTACCATGCCCCACAATGGAGCATATACAGTCCCAGCTTTTAGCTTCATTACATTACAGGCATTTAGCAGACGCTCTTATCCAGAGCGACTTACACAACTTCTCATTACATTTATCCATTCATACAGCTGGATATATACTGAAGCAATTCAGGTTAAGAAACCTTTCGGTTACAAGTCCAGCTCCTTTACCATTATACTACACTGCCACTTCAGAAATCAATAAAATGCAAATGCTGATGTGGTAAATGACTAAATGCATGTAAAGCATGTATGATAAACAAAATCATAACCACAACAAAAGATTGTGAGGCTAAAAATGGAATGGCTAATACAGTACCTTTCACACATAGCTGTCAAAATGAGTGCTATTAATTTACTTCATTATTTACAAAATGTGAAGTATGTGTAGATCGGAGTATATCTTTCAACAAGTGTATCGAGTGTCACCATGGTGTCCATAATCACCATGTCCATCCGAAGCTTGTGGTGTGAGGAACCGTGTTCACCATCACTCAAGAGCAAATCTAAAAGAATTACTGAAAAGAAAAACATTGAATCTTTACAATCTGAAATACTAGACAGTATGAATCACCATCTGTAACCTTATGCGTAATCCCTACCTCGATTATTTCATCATTGCGTGTTGGCGTAAAAGCACTGCATCCTTAATTTCTTAGTTATTCTCCATTTGTCCTTCCAGATTTACTGTGACAATTTGTGTTGCCACTATGGTGTAATTGAAATTGCAAATTGGAGCATTCTGTTAATAGTTAGGATTACAATAATCTAACATCCCTCCAGTCACCATGGTAACATGGTAAGGATTGCCTTAATTTTGTGCATCTACTTGGAATCAAATGCAGTTCTTGGAGGGTGGGGTACAGTACACCCCCCACCTCTGCTCCTAATTAGTTACTTAATCAGCCCTGAAATTAAAACAGGTTTTGTACTTTTTAACAAAATGGTACGTGGCTGCCTTGCTGTGTACGGACATTTTACTGCAATGGGTTTGGAGAAAATGCATCAGTTCACATTCATACATCTAATGAATTTACCACACCAGATGCCTTCAGCCTAATTGCTGAACTATATATATATAGTGTATAGTGTGAATATTATATACAAACCCCAATTCCAAAAAAGTTGGGACAGTATGTAAAAATGCAGAAAGCAGTGATTTGTAAATTTTCTTTTACATATTTAATTGAAAACAGTCCAAAAAAAAAAATTATGTTTGACCTTATCAACTTTATAGATTTTTGTAGATATACACTAATTCAGAATTTGATGCCTGCAACATGTTCCAAAAAACAGCGGCAAAAAAAAGACTGGGAAGTTTAAAAAAAAAACCTGTTTGGAACATTTCACAGTTAAACAGGTGATGCTATCATGACTGGGTATAAAAGTATATCAAAAGACTCTTGAACTTTCCCAACTTTTTTGGAATTGGGGTTTGTATATATACATATATATATATATATATATATACATATACAGTACCCTCCACAATTATTGGCACCCCTGGTAAAGACTAGTAAAAAGGGTAATAAAAAATGTACCTTTTGGTGAATTATCTTAATCTCACACTGAAAGAATTAGAAAAATCCAACCTTTAATTGAAGTAAATTTATTCTGACAAAAAAACTGACAAGTTTATTTTCCCCCCACGCACAGTGAGGAGGATTCTAAAACAGGAAAAAGAATCCCTAAGGATCACTGTTGGAGAATTACAGAGGAAAGTAGCATCTTGGGTCCTCAAGTCTCCAAATATACCATTAGACGTCACCTCCATGCCAACAAATTATTTGGAAGGCATGCTAGAAAAAAGCCTTTCCTGTCATTTCGCCACAAACGTAAGCGTCTGGAGTTTGTTAAACGCTACTGGAACTTTGACTTAAACCGTGTTCTATCGTCAGATTAAACGAAAATGGAGCTTTTCGACAACCAACACTCAAGGTGGGTTTGGCGTAAAAAGAAGAATGGCTATACCGAAAATAACCTGATCCCCACTGTTAAGTATGGTGGAGGTTCCGTGATGTTGTGGGGCTGTTTTTCCTCCAAAGGTCCTGGGTACCTTGTTAGGGTACCTGGCATCATGAACTCCGTGAAATACCAGAAAATTTTCAATCTGAATCTGGCTGCCTCTGCCAGGAAACTAAAACTGGGTCGTTGTTGGATCTTCCAGCAGGACAATGATCCAAAACATACGTCCAAATCAACACAAAAATGGTTAACTGAATACAAAATCAAGCTTCTGCCATGGCCATCTCAGTCCCCTGACCTAAACCAAATTGAAAACCTGTGGGCTGAGCTGAAGAGGAGAGCGCACAAGAGAGGACCTAGGTCTCTGGATGATCTGGAGATATTCTGTAAAGAGGAATGGTCTCAGATTATTTGCTCTGTATTCTCCAACCTTATTAGATGTTACGGGAGAAGACTCAGTGCTGTTTTATTGGCAAAGGGAGGTTGTACAAAGTATTAAATGCAGGGGTGCCAATAATTGTGGCACACATGGTTTTGTTAAAAATAATAATTTCTTGTGGATTTTTTTTTCTCAGAATAAATACATTTACTTCAATTAAAGGTTGGATTTTTCTAATTTTTTTCAGTGTGAGATTAAGATAATTCACCAAATGGTCTTGTATGGTCTGTATGTGTTTTTTTTGGTCTTATAACCCTCTTTACTCATCGTTACCAGGGGTGCCAATAATTGTGGAGGGCACTGTATATATATATATATATATATATAATCCTTGATTTCAGACACTAACTACAACCCTTTGAAGTACTACTGTGAATAACACTAATTGGATATGGTTAACAAGTTGGCTCAGTGCACCAATTCATCATGAGAGTAAGAAAGAGGGCCCTACAGTGAACTCCACCAAACATTTCTGTAACGGCGCTGACAGCATCTGGAAAGCAACTCCCCGTTTATTAGCTCCAAATGCACCGTAAGGGCACACGAGCCACCCCTCTGAAGAGATTGTGAGAGACGACTGTGGGGTGAGGCCTTCCGAGACCACACACACATGTGGTCAGCCTGCAGCCCAGGGTGGTTGGAAAGGGCACGGCCAGTTACCGCTTTGTCCATTTAAAGAAGAGATGGAGAACTGACCCGACAATTCACATGCAGAGACCATAAATGGTGTACAATAAATAAATATTGAGAGGAAACACAAGCTGTACATCTATTGCAGAGTAAGTGGTGATGGTGGCTAAGCGCAGCACTGTGAGACGCTCCTGCGAAGTGATACCAAAACACGGCGGACAATTCAACAGGACAGGGACTGCCCCACAAACTGCTCCTGCTAAATGGTTAGAAGCTAGATGGAACACCAATGTGATTTTCTTGCAGGCGGGTGTGTTCTGAGCTCTAAATCAGCCGTGGTTTACTCTAAGTAGATTCCTTTCCCACCACAAGACAAAATATGCAGTGCCAGGATGACGCAAGACCATAATCTGACCTGAGGTCATCATAACCTGAGGTCATCTCTCCTTCGTGTTGGGAGGAGTTCGAACGAACCTGGAGGCATCAATTCTCACCAAAGAGGAAACAAATGGACCGGGAGCATCAGTTACCTCAGCCAATCAGGGACCATTTCGCTACCCCTCCCTTGCGTGCCCGCTGGTGGTGTACAGCCACCTTGTTTACCGCAGCATGGTTGGCTGCACGGTGTAGACGTGTGGCGCCTGCGGGTGGCACGTTTTCACCTTTGTTAAGGTAGCATAATGCACGGCTGTTCTGGTAGCTGTGCCCCCTCCCTCCCTCCCGGATGCTTCTGTGCTCTTCAGATCTCCTTTCCCACTGCGTCAGAAGAAATGTATTTACCGGGGCGTCACTGTATCCTCATGAGAGGGGAGATTGCGAGGGGCCGATCACAGGGCCGCTGGCAGACAGGAGATGAAGGCGGGACTGACAGAAGGCTAGGACCCGCCTGGAAGAGGCTGGTGCGGGAGAAATCCAAACAGACGGCGAGCAAAAAATAAAGCATTGAAACCCCCCCACCCTCAGCACACACAAACACACACGCACACGCACACGCACAGCAACATAACTAGAAACCCGCATTTTAGTTTCTTTCACCTCACCATCAGCTCTTCAGTGTCACCTATAAACCAGGTATGGTTTCGACACTCAACAGTATATTATTACTTGAGAGAGAGAGAGAGAGAGAGAGAGAGAGAGAGAGAGAAAGAGAGGGTAGGAGGAGAAGGAGAAGGAGGAGGAAAAAAGGGGGGAGGGTGATGCCTCTAATATATAGCCGGTCACCATAATGAAATGGCCCAGTGATTGTTTGGATGATGACACTGAGAGGCTGCGGATACAGTGTAACATAACATGGAAAGGAATGAAAAGTGGCAGAGGCATGACAGGATAATGAGTACTCTGCCGTAGCTGCTAGCTATTCTGATTTAATTAGCATTGTAGCACAGGAATTATGATTACTGCACAGGCGCACTATGCAGATTATACATTCAGATTTAGATGTGTCTAATGTACTACTTCACATGAGCAAGTTTTAAAATCCAGCGGTTCATAGAAAGAAAGAGTTAAATTAATATAGTTGCAGTTTCAAGTAGGCAGCTGTGGCAGAAATGTTTTATAACATGTTTTCCTGTGGACTTTATATAACAGAGTCATGGTTGCACAACTAGGATGTGTTACGTAGGTACACTATTATTCTGATGGCATATATTAATGTGAGTATTCCATTCAGCATTTCGTTTTCCATTAGATGTCAAGGTCAAGGACCTTACTAACATCAGGAAAGGAATAAAATAACCCAAGACATTCTGATACTGATAAGATGTTTTTATCATAATTTAAACACAGTGGCTTTAGAATAGCTGGGAAATTACTTTGCAAGCCAACAGATCCCATCCTGCCCACAACTTAATGAAAAATGAACAATAAAATCTCTTTCCTTTAGAAAACTGCAATCCACACTTTCTTCTTTTGATAAATTGCATCTTCTAAGAAATTAATTCAGTTCTATATGTCACAGAGTATCTGTCCCTGACAGCCTTAGCTGTGTGTAATCAGCAGTTTTGGTCCTATTGCTTTCTATTGTCACATTTAACACTGGCTAATATGAAGATGAATTATGTGCTATGATAGACCATGGAAACAGTGCCACTCTGAATTCTGGTTTGACTCTGCTTTTTAATCTTGTTGGCAATGCAGAGCAAGCCTTGGCTTGCATTTGTCTATTTGCAATGAATAAAACATTAACTGTGAAAAAAAAAAAAAACTGTTGGTAAATGACTCAATTCTTAAGATGAAAAATACTTGCAATCTGTGCTTAGAAATGTGGGAACGTATGTAAGCAGTTTTGTTGGGAATAAATCACCTTATTAGTTGCTTGTCACTATCCATTTGCATTTCATGTTTGTTGCAAAAGCTAAACAAGCATGAGGCATAGACCAAAAAACTGATTAGGCATTCACTGTGTCCACCCTTTTCATCTCTTTATGTGCTATAACTGAACACAGCTATGAAAAGATAACATAGCCACCTAAAATGTGAACATAGACATATTGTATGATGGCTGCTCTGCTGTGTTAAAACATATTCTGGACCTTGTAGCTCAGCTGTTGCTTCCCCTTCCCCACCCCACCCACTTCCTGTACAGACTTTTCCCCCATAACAGCCCCACCCCACCCACTTCCTGTACAGACTCCTCCCCCATAACAGGGGCGGACAAGGTGGACATTGGTGCTCACCAGTAGTGGAGGAGATGTTGACATCAATGCTGATCTCTGGGATGCCTCCGCCCTTCAGGGATGCGATGCAGGTGTAGGTGCCAAAATCAGTGAACTTGAGGTCGATGATATCCAGGTTGGTGGTGCCAGCAGAAACATCAGGGTCAGTCTGGGTGATGACCATTCTCTCAGAGCTGCGGAGTGGCCGCCCATTCTTCAGCCAGTTGAACACCAGCTCCTCGGGGGGCATGGCTTCCACCTGGCAGGAGATCTTTACTTCCCGGCCAATTTGGATGTTGTCATCATTGTGGTACGGGTCTGGGGTGATCCAGAACCGTCCTTTCTTCAGAGCTGCCAGGGGCAAAAATAGAGAATGCTGGGCGTTGGAGTCCAAACAAAATTTTGGAAAACTGCTTATGTGGACCAGGGTCTAGTGCTTTTTCTGCATAAACATCCTTTTGATAATTACAATCTTCTTCATTAAACTAAATCAGCATAACTTTGCCATAGATTGTACAACCAACTCAAAGCCTAATATTCAAATTCTTTCCAAGACCAAAACTCATCTCGATATACATGAAACTGGAAGCGACATACCATTTTTGTTCACATATTCAAACATTTTAGTAAATAAATGTCTTCCCAAAAGTATGCATCTCTATTACAGAATATTACTTATGCAACAGTAACATTTTCATAATGTTATGGAAAATGAAAGCTCAGAGGTGAAATTGAAAATATTGAGAGGAAAGTGACATAATTATAATTTCCGACAGCATATACAGTCAACTGATTGGCATCATTCATGAACATCATTCATGAGTAAAAATTAAATAACAGTACGCATAATGATTAAAATTATCCGCCCATACTTTTGGGGAAACCTTCACTCTAATAAACATTAGTCTTATAAAAAACTAGTTTTTTCAGTGATAGTATATTTTTCTCAAAAACATATCTGTCAAAACTACTGGCGCCCCTAACGAATATTTTAAAAAAAAACTAAAACAAATTGGCTGTGATCAAATTATACATTTTTGAATTGACCGCAATCTCCAGAAACTGTATTGCTGCCTTTCACCATTTCCTGTTTCACTGGGTATAAATATGAGGTTGCACACATTTGTTATCCATCACCGTGGGGAAAAAACCAAAGAGTATTCAACTCAGAAAAGACAAATGGTTGTTGATCTACACAAATCACGTAACGGATCTATAAAAAACATAAACAGTTGAAAATACCTAAGAGGGCAGTTCATTGATTGACTTAGAATATTTCAGGCTATTTCAGAGTTCTGTTAACAGAATACATGGGCATAGCTAGAAATTAGGAAAGGTTTCCATAGGTATCCAAAAGTATTTTTCTACACATACAGTTGTCAATATATGGAATATCTTGCAAGGTCAAGTTTCAGACCATTAGAGTGTTCAAGACCAGGCTTGACACAGTTTTACAGTAGATACTCTCTGAATAGTAGACAATAATAACAGCTTAGGGAAACTAGAAAATTAAAGCGGTGGGGGGTAAGAGAGATACGCCTGCGCACGCAACATGAGTTATAGTACATAACACTTTCCTTTCTAAAACTCTGCATGTTTTTCACATTCACCCTTTTCCCGATAATTTGGAACCACAACTGCAGGACAGTTCCATTCACCATCAATTTGGGACTCAGGAGGGTGCAAACTAGCATGCGTGTTGCCTGTAATACTCACAGCCATTTATTTTTCCTAATCTGCCATCTGAGCCAGCAGTCTTTATTGCGAGGTGAAGTGGTAGTTATCTGCAAACTATGCATCACCTTGCAGAACTCCAGGCCACAGGATTTCCAGATTTTTTTCAAGCTTTTTTATTTCCACTTCCCTAAGGTTAGAGACATCAGTTTATCTTGGGCAGTTTTCCCATCTGCTATTCAGGCATCCCACAGCCGTCTTCTCAGTCAGTTATCACATTGCCCCTCCCCAGTAATCTACATCAATTGCCACTAATTAAAGAGAAATTCCACCGCAAAACTACATGAACCTCATTGAACAGATCAAGGCATAACGGATTAATTCATCAGTGGCTGGCCAAAGCAATCTCTGCATAGGAAAAGCAGCAGAGGCGACGCAAATTTGGTAGAAGCAAGCGTCATAATTTACACCTCTACCCTTGCTCATTTTTTAACAACTGCAATGGGCGGGTAAATTAGAATTTGGAGATAACTCCCCCGACCCCCCATACTCGGAGAAGGGGGCATTGACTAGCTAACAGACAGTTGCTTGGTACGTTCAGTGCAAGTCGAAAGACTTTCTGCTTGCCGTCAAACTGTAATTACCTTTAAAGAATAGTAGCTAGGTTGCTAGGTGGCTAGTTCTTGGAATAAGGAAATGTTTGCTAACATTATATGTCGTAGGCCTATAGATCGCGTTAGCTACAACCCGCTACTCGGCTATAAGGTACCGTGCATACCAGCTGTAGCCAGATAATGCCTTCACAAACTCAGTGTTATGCAACAACTCTGCAACAACAAAAAATATTCCGTTGTTTTACCTGAACGTTTAGATGACATTTGTAGTGAGGTCTGGTCAGTTTTATTCAGAATGAATTAAGTTCAACACTCAATTAGAATTCTATACGTCAGTAGAGCCCAACTTAGTGAAATAATGTAGACACGACAATGGTTTGAAAAAATGACATAGGTTTTATTCGCTACAATTATGAATATATGAATAATAGAAACAATAATTTATATAATATGAGAAATTGTATTCTATGACTTAATCTTAATCAGAGGAAATTATAATTATGGCTAAATATAGAAGCTAACAGTCCATTAACGAGGGTCCGTTCGTGTTATGGGTTAGTGATACGGTAAACTAAATTTTGTGGTTAGTTTGTTTTATCAGTCTCATAAATATAAAGTTTTAACAGTGTAAAACAATAAGGCCATGTTTTGGCTGCCTGGTATCGTGGGGTTTTAAACTCTTTTTTGTTACAGAGTTTAAAGATACAGGTTCGGATTTTCTTTCTTTCCTTTTCCCGTTTTCTTCGAGTCTTTATTTTTTCATTCTATTTACATCTGGTCTACGCCTATGCCTACTGAGGTTTATTTTTTGTTCGTTTATCATTCTCGCTGTTTATTCGAGATTCACCTCCTTTTGAGGATGTTGATGATTTTGGCTCATGTCAGGGAGGTTTTGTTCCCGATCTTTTGTTTAACTCCCTCCCCGGCAGTTAGTTTCCGTTTCTGTGGCGAGTCTGTATTAGACTCGCTTTCTGATTCCCTGTCAGACACGTTTGGTTCTCCGAACCTACACTCCAATCATTACAGATCTCTATGGAAATTGGGGGTGGGACTAGATTAAGCTGTACATTACACGGGAGTAGTATGGAACCCATGGTTGGCAAGGTCATCAAGGGTCTGAGGTATCAAACAAGCCACAACCCATCACTCTGCTGCCAGATATGCAGTAGATATGGATGGATGACTTTAAGGGTCGTTTCTCTTGATTCCTATTGGACTCTATGAAAAAATAAGTCATAACCCTTCATTTTCATATTACCCCTCATGCAAACCAGCAACCTTTTTTCATAACTTCATGCCTCCCCCTAAGCCACTGCACTGCCCTCTGTTCTCAATTCCTTAACCATAAAGATATAGTAGCCAATTAAGGGGCAACATTTGTGCACACACTTCTGTCCATCCTCCAAGGGTTTGTTGTCACCCAGCACCATGCTTTAACTTTAACGCTGGCAGGGGCCTGTTTATGTTCAAACCCCCCCCCTTCAAAAAGAGCTCCCTCACTGCTCATTAATAAAAGGATTATTCACTGCTGGTCCATGAATTATTAAAATGAAATTTTTTTGGTGATAATTTACATGCTGATTTACATACTGGGGGCAGGCAAGCCACATCAAGAGGGGTTTGTTTTTGTTGCAGGGCCAAACACCAACAGCAGTGTAATGCAGGCTAAACCTACAAAGTGCTCCTGTTTGTCCACTCAGAAACAGCATAGACCCTTGCAGTTGTGGCTCAAGCAGTGGGCTATCAAGCAGACTTTAGAGTTTAGTCAGTGGCTGTTCCAATTTGATCAGCTTGTAAATTTTGCACCTGTGAAAGTTTTGCCAGAAAAGGCAGCAATTGCAGTTTTTCAGTTTACAGTCATAATCTTTAAGGTTTAGGTCAGTTTCAAGTTTGGCAAAAAAGGGATGAGCCCCAAGGTCCGTGCCAGTGCCAACAGTGACCGGATTGTGTTGCCCTGGGTATGGGAGGGTTGAATCGTTTTATCGCTATATAGTGACCCCCACTTCCTCTGACGCAAGATTAGCTGTAGCTTGCGGTGTGAAAAGAAGCAGCTGGTGAGCCCATGTGTTTCAGAGGAATCGCCAGTGGGGTTCGCACATGAATGCGGTTGCAGATAATTGAACATTGCAAATTAGGGTAGGAATTGGATATGTACAGTTCATGTTTGGGGCACATTTATACAGACGTGCTCAAATTTGTTGGTACCCCTGGTAAAGATGAGTGCCAGAAATCACTCTGCTCCCAGAAATACAGTTTATATGGATGGATAACTTGAATGGTTTTTTTTCCTGACTTATTTTTCCATAGAGTTCAATAAAAAAATTTGTCAGGAGAAACAACCCTTAAAGTGATCCATCCATATCTACTGCATATATGGCAGCAGAGGGATAGTTTGAGGCTTGTTTGAAACGTCAGACCCTTGATGACTTAAACTTAGGCAACCATGTGTTCCATACTGTTCCAGTGTAATTTACAGCTAAATCTAGTCCCACCCCAAATTCCCATAGAGATCCATTCAAATGCAGAGACATTTAGTATCGCTTGTAAGTTGTACCAGAAAATAAGATATCAAGAGTCTTTTGATGTTGTTGGGTCACAGACATCAGGAAGTCATGGCATGCAAAGAATATGCGACCAAATATAAAAAATGAATAACTTATTCTATATATAAATGCAGGGGTGCCAATAATTGTGGCCAACATGGTTTTGTTCAAAATAATTATTTCTTGATGAGAGATTTTTTTTCTCATAATAAATGAACATCAATGTTAGATGTTACGGGAGAAGACTCAGTGCTGTTTCATTGGCAAAGGGAGGTTGTACAAAGTATTAAATGCAGGGGTGCCAATAATTGTGGCACACATGGTTTTGTTAAAAATAATTATTTCTTGTGGATTTTTTTTTCTCAGAATAAATAAATTTACTTCAATTAAAGGTTGGATTTTTCTAATTTTTTCAGTGTGAGATTAAGCTAATGCTCCAAACAGTGAATTCTTTACAACCCTTTTTACTCATCTTTACCAGGGGTATCAACAAGTTTGAGCACATCTGTATGTACAGTGCCCTCCACTATTATTGACACCCCTAGTAAAGATGACTAAAAAGGGTTATGAAAATGGATTTAATAACGGATAATCAAACGCGGAAGTCGGGGGATCAGAACAAGTCACTCACGCAAGTGAGGACCAATGAGGGAGTACTTACTATAAATACAGAGAAAAAAAAGACAGGAAAATAATTCCTCGTAGCTAAACAGCCAAATGAAAATCAACCTATGAAAATCAACTTATAAAAATCAACCTATGAAAATCAACCTATGAAAATAGGGCGAACTCGAATATACGAGTGAGAACACAAACTAAATCTCAATCTCAAAAGCTCAATACTGGAGCCAAACCGGAAAACTTAGAAAAGAAAAGAACACCTTTGGCACGTAAGCTAAGAAGGTCGGAAGAATGTAAAACCAAAACGAAACCACAAAAAAAACTGTATAGCAAAGGAAAAAATAAATAGTGCAGACAATGCTCACAGGAGGAACAAAACCTATACCTGAGAATAACGCTAATAGCAAGTCCCTCGTGAACATAAACAAAGTTTAATATCACAAGGTCGCTAGTACCTGGCTATACCTGGCTCAATGTAATATTGAATGACAAAGACGCACCGGGAAAGCGGAAGTGAAGAACTTAAATACCCTGCAGGTAGAAGCACAGGTGGAAGAAACAACGAGTAAGGGGAAGCCAGGATGAGAACCGCAACAGAAAAGAAAACAATAACCCATGAACCATGACAGTTTGGTGAATTAGCTTAATGTCACACTGAAAAAATGTGAAAAATTCAACCTTTAATTGAAGTAAATACATTTTTCTTTATAGAAAAAAAATCCCTCATCAAGAAATACTTATTTTTAACAAAACCATGTGTGCCACAATTATTGGCACCCCTGCATTTATATATAGAATAAAGTAATCATTTTTTATATTTGGTCGCATATCCTTTGCATGCCATGACTTCCTGATGTCTGTGACCCAACAACATCAAAATACTAAGTCATCAAAGTCATCAAGGGTCTGAGGTATCAAATGAGCCTCAAACCATCACTCTGCTGCCAGATATGCAGTAGATATGGATGGATTAAGAGTTGTTTTTCCTGACACATTTTCCGATTGAACTCTATGGAAAAATAAGTCAGGAGAAGAAACTCTTCAAGTTATCCATCCATATCTACTGTATTTCTGGAAGCAGAGTGATGGTTTAAGGCTTGTTTGATACGTCAGACCCTTGATGACTTTGAGCCGTTTAGCCAACCATATATATAAATGCAGGGGTGTTATTGTGGCATACATGATTTTGTTAAAAATAATTATTTCTTGATGAGGGATTTTTTTTTTCTCATAATAAATTTACTTAAATTAAAGGTTGGATTTTTTTTTACTCATCTTTACCAGGGGTACCAACCAATTTGAGCATGTCTGTATATATATATATATATATATAGATGGGTCATTCCATATAAAATCAATCAATTCCCACCTAACCCCCTCAGAATCACCAGATTTTTGTACATGAACTATAATCTATTTAATTAAGCTATACAAAATTATACTATGAATATAGTGTGAGTTATGGAAATACCTAGGGGTAGCTCCAATTCTGGTGTTTTTTATTTTACATAAAATTTGCAGTAATTTTTGAGCCCTCGTAGTTTCCCTACTTAAGGTGGTAGCCATATGAAGTTTTCAGGACTCAAAAACACATTTTAGTTTGAGTTCAAAACTGAAATCAGATCTATTTTGCATGCCTAACACTTCTCACAATCTCAAGCCAAAATCTCAATTTTGTTCAGCTCAATTTTTTCTACAATCAACTTTGGCCACCAATATCACAGGCTATATCTTAATGTTCAAACTGCACCAGTTTGAGGTCTGTGGCCTAGACTAATACATGTACATGTAGCATGTAGATATAATCTGTTTTCTGAGAATTTGTCATAGAAATAAAAAAATAATAATAATTGTACATTCTTTGAAAATTCAAATTCACCATCACCACCGTTTTCCCCTAAATTTTGATACCAGGCTCAACCTCTAGCCATGATTCCTTCTATTTCAAAATAAATCTATTTCAAAATCTGATTGCAGTTTTGAACACAACTGCAATGTATCTTTGAGCCCTGTAAATTTAGTTATGAAGATATGAGGGCTCAAAAATGATGGAAAATGTTATGCAAAATAAAACAAGCCAGAGCTGAGCTACCCCTAGGTATTTTAAAGAGCCATAACTCGCAAGATATTCATGGTATAAAGTAAAAATTTTGCATAGCTTCATTACATAGATTATAGTTAAAAAAATGAGGTGATTCTTAGGTTTGCATTGATTGATTTTGTATGGAATGACCCATATATATATATATATATATATATATATATATATATATATATATATATATATATTAGGGCTGTCAATATTAATTGGTTAACGCATGTGATTAATGCAAAATGTTTAAAGCGTTAAGAATAAAAATAATGGTGTTAATTATGAAGACAAAGCAGTAGCACAACGGCTACACAGATGCACCTTGCTAGCTGAGATGGAGAAGGAAGGAAAAGTTCTAGACGTAAAGTTTAATTTCAAAAGGTTTCCAGATGGCTCTTTGGACGAAAACAAATGTTCTCTGCACAGTTTGCAATGCTGATTTATGTTACCACAGAAGTAATTTGTCTTCTGACGTATCATCTCAGAGCAAAACATCCTGATGATAACATGACTGAGACAACAGCGTTAATTATGATATACTACGAAACAGGATTACTATAGCTGGATAACTGCACTGACTAAAACCCGGAAAGAGCTCTTTTTACTGCAGTCCATGTTCCCGATTTGGCAGTAACAGTAACAGATGCATTAGCTAAAAACTCATTTTTGGCCAATTTTGATTGCCTTGATGGTTTTGATTGAAATTTGATTGCACTTATTGCAGTTCACAAAAGTATTACGTTTGTGTTTGCATTGAAAAGAATGCTATTAAACAATTATTATACTTGATATACATATTTTGTGTTCATTCTACATTTCTACATTCTACATCCATAAATTTAAATATCCTCGATTTGAAATGCTATTTTAAAATATGATTAATCATGATTAATCACAGAAAATCATGTGATTAATTAGTAAAAAAGAATAATAATTTGACAGTAATTATATATATATATATTATTACTGTCAAATTATATATATTTTTATATATATAACAATTACTCATATTCAAGGACAAAGTATGGGGTAGGCTGACCACCATGCCACCCCTTACACTTTTAGCTCAGGTGTGTCTTGGACTTGCGTCACAAAATTTGGGAGAGCTAACCAGCTCTTTTCATCCATAAAATGATAGTGATTGCAGCTGGGATGTGCCAAGTGCATGTTGGTGTCCTTGAAGAAAGGCTGAGCTGAGAGCCATCCCAGGCCAGGTGAAGCCTTGCCAGGAAAACAACCATCTGCTCATAGAGGACCTGGAAAACAGACCAGTGCCCTGGACAAAATAACTCCATGGGCAGGGGTTTACATGCATGCAATAGTGCCAACTCTCTGAACTGCAGGATGTCTGAGATATAATTCAATCAGAGAATATGATATTACTGTGATTTTATATAATTTAACAGATACAGAAATGCAAAACAGCTCAAGATACTCTTGAACCTCCACACACATAATGAGTTTGTCATAAAATGGTGGATTCAGTTTAGTCCGTTTAAGGGCATATGCAATTCAATAAAACCAGCCCCGGAGCTATGGGGGTGCATAGGGGTGCATTGCACCCCCTGGTGGACGTCAGTGCACACCTAGTCATCTCCGTAAATATACATAGTATTTAAAGTTTTCTTTTTTTTTTTTTTTTTTTTTGCGTGAAATGGTAAATAAATGTGTGTGTGGATGTGTGTAAGTGTGTAAAATAGTATTGGAGATCTTGTAGCCTAGTTTTGAGTAGAACTCGAATATCCAATGATATTCAAGTATTGACTTTTAAAAATATTGCCCGCCCGGCGCGCTGACAAACTGGTGTAGTGTACAGTTTTTCCCAAAGTATAATTTGTCCCGCTTCCAGGTCCGTTGATTGACTGTACATCTCGCTAGCTACTAGCACCTAGCACTGAACTGTGTTGATTATACGTTCTATACTAGCCAGCAATTTACAAGTGGTTTGATCATTTTCAATGTATTTGTTCAATTGGCATGTAAATAAATATTATTAGCTAGTTCTACACTTGCATTAATGCTATGTAGGGTAACACGAATAGGTTAAAAAAAAACACTGATTCAAAAAGGTTCAAAAATATAGTGCGTCTTTATTGTTTGCGCCAAAGTTCTAGCTAGCTAGTAATACATTCGGGGCGTCTACGACAATGTGCGAGAACTCATTCTCCACATTGACCAATGTATTCAGCCAACACAAAATGGAAGGAGAGGCTGCTTAGGAGATTCCAACATCAAAGCGATTGCAGCTCTACAGTCAAGGCAAACTGACGTTAAGATGCCTGTCATGCTGTTATCTGCACGTGTAAAGTTATTTCTGTTGAAAAGCTGGACGACTTGCCTATTATTAATTAGCTGGTTTAGTAGAAAATAATCAGGGTCCCGTATAACCTATTATTGACACCATTCTATTTGTATCTAGCATAGCTAGCTGGCTATATGGTAAAGTGATTGTTGAGATGTGTCCGCTCTGTGTTAGTTGTTGTGGTGTAGTAGCGCACTCTTGTGGCACGGTGACGTTTGCAGTCTTAGGTGGTTTATCAATGTGCTTTGTAGGCTATTGCATGGCGCTTTGAGAAGCAGTCCTTGGTTGTTGTTGTTTTATATATATATCACACGCTTTTGTATCCCCCCCTCAAATTCCAATTGCTCCTCTCTGTATGTTCGTCTAGCGCCGGGCCTGAATAAAACACTCCTGATTATCTCAATAGCAGCTACTTTGAACACAGTCAATATAAGAGTTTGAAGTCAATGAAAATTTGTTTTCATGGAATAATTGGTGAAACTCATTGGTCAGACCACTGTTCAAAATACCAGCCTTTATATGCTAAAAGCTCTGGGTCACACATTTTCAAGCTTGCTAAATTCAGTTCACTGTTTTTGGTTAGCGCAGAAAGTCAAAAAATCTAACCGTGGAAAAACAGAGACTGTTGCTACCTCACGATGCCATTCTACCATTATTTTAAATAAAAAAGCAGTTGCTTCATTGGTTTCATTTGATGACATTAAAAAATCACCAGAAGAAGGTTAACGCCACATGGGTACATTACAAATATAGCCTAAAGTCTTAATCTACGCATTTTAAAGACACAGGGGTCTCATTGACTACCTGCAAGCTATTTTTTTGTTCATGACAGACATGTATGTGAGTTCTTTAATTATATTTTATGGATTGCATTAAAACAGTGAGGACCGTGAAGCTGGAGACACACAAACAGGTTCTTTGCAAAGGGTAAGTTCACTTGCTCTTACAAAAAGCTCCAGCCTCCAGCCCCGGCAAGCCAATTTTCAGGCCACACTTTTTCCTGCTCCTTTACATTGTTGAAGCTGTTTTTGCCCTCTTAAATGGTCATGGCCATGTTATATAAATTTATGCTAATTTAAAAAATTGTATAAGCTATTTTCATTTTGATGATATATAATGATATACAGGTGCAGCTCAAAAAATTTGAATATCGTGAAAAAGTTCAATATTTTTTGTCACTCATTTCAGAAAGTGAAACTCATATATTATATAGATTCATTACACATAGAGTGAAATATTTCAAGCCTTTATTTCTTGTAATTTTGATGATTATGGCTTACAGCTAATGAAACCCAAAATTCAGTGTCTCAGAAAATTAGAATATTTTTCTTTAACATATTTTTAAAATATCATATTTAATATTTGGTCGCATATCCTTTGCATGCTGTTACTTCCTGAAGTCTGTGACCAATCAACATCAAAAGACTCTCGATATCTTATTTTCAGGTACTGTTACAAGCGATACTATAACCTCTCTGCATTTGAACTGATCTCTATGGGAATTTGGGGGTGAGACTAGATTCAGCTGTAAATTACACTGGTACAGTATGGAACACATGGCTGGCTAAATGGCATCAAGGGTCTGAGCTATCGAACGAGCCCCAAACCATCACTCTGTTGCCAGATATGGAGTAGATGTGGATGGATCACTGCAAGGGTTATTTCTCCTGACTCATTTTCCTATAGAACTCTATGGGGAAAAAAGTCAGGAGAAACAACCCTTAAAGGGATCCATCCACATCTACTCCATATCTGGCCGCAGAGTGATGGTTTGGGGCTCGTTTGATACCTTAGACCAGTGGTGTCAAACTCATTTTCACCCCGGGCCACATCAGCATTATGGTTGCCCTCAAAGGGCCGGTTGTAACTGTAAGACTATAAATATAACCATACTTGGGATTTTCGCGGACCTCAATTGTAATTGTTGACGGGGGGGGGGTGCAATCGCCATTTTTTTATACAAACTTCATTTAACGTTTTATTTAACGTATGTACCGCGGGTGTGCGTCCGCGTCTGCGTTTGTCTGTTATATCGTAAAAGTAAATCCCCGTTAACCAGCCACGTAGATACACGCGTCAGATAATTAGGTTCTCGCGGGCCACAAAAAATGACGTGGCGGGCCGGATTTGGCCCGCGGGCCGGGAGTTTGACACCTATGCCTTAGACCCTTGATGACGTACAACCATTTCGCCAGTCATGTGTTCCATACTGTACCAGCGTAATTTACAGCTGAATCTAGTCTTACCCCCAAATACCGCTTGTAACAGTACCTGAAAATAAGATATCGAGAGTCTTTTCATGTTGATTGGTCACAGACTTCAGAAAGTAACAGCATGCAAAGGATATGCGACCAAATATTAAATATGATACTTTAATGATTATTTTCTGAGACACTGAATTTGGGTTTTAATTAGCTGTAAGCCATAATCATCAAAATTACAAGAAATAAAGGCTTGAAATAGTTCACTCTATGTGTAATGAATCTATATAATATATGAGTTTCACTTTCTGAAATGAGTGACAAAACATATTGAACTGTTTCACGATATTCAAATTTTTTGAGCTGCACTTGTATATCAACTAAGTCATAGTCATAGCATTTACCAGGGCATTGACCTTTCAACTACAAAAGTTTGTTTTCACAATGACAGAGAATGAGTGCAATGCTCAAATGGCCTTAACCTCTAATGCACAACTCAACATATCCAGTCAAGCGGAGGGAAGATTTACAGACATATTACCTCATATTTAAATGAAAATGAAGCTGGCAACAGTCATCCCTGCTATACACAGGGTTTGAGGATGACTCACTCAAAACCTAGGGGATTTCATACAGAATATACAGTGCATACGCAAGTGAGACTTACCTACGACATGATGATGAGATCATTTTCACGAGGGATTTTGTGTGCGTGTCTGATAATTGTGAAATTTTCAATACTGCAAAGGTGGTTTAGGTTAACAAAAAATTAAGATTGGTGTCATTTTATATTATGAACCTGCTAGGTTAAGTAATGAATAATAGCTGGTTGCTCTGATATGGCAGCCAGGTATAGTGAACAGAACCAGTTTAATTGAGCTACTGAATAGAAAGAGATATTTTGTATTTCTATTCTGCTACTGTGCTGAGGCTATAGTACATTGATGCCTAATAACCATAACCATTAATGGTTAATAAAGAGGCATAACTTTAGCCAAATTTGACAGACTGATTTCAATCTGTTCGCCATAGTTTTAAAATATGAACATCCAACTTCAGTTGATTGTAGTGTGCATCCAATTATTTATTCTCTATTTTCCCTTTTTCTAAAAAAATGAACCATATCTGTCACAAGCAGTTGGGAGAGTGATTTTATTACCCTTAATGTTATCCCCAAAAAGAGCAGAAAATAAGTGCCATCTGGCACACCTCTGACATCTCAGGTGCGTCCCAATACTCAAAAAATGCATCCTCCTTTCCTCCACTACCACCTCCTCTCCTCCGTGCCCCGTTAACTGATCTTTGTGTCCTAATCTAATGTTGCTGAATGCATATTAATGACATATTAATAGTTACATATTAATTAATGTCTCAACGTGAACCGCAGTGTCAGGTACATTGTATACTGTACTTGTACTCGAAACTTACAGGCAGTTTTGCATACTTCCGGGTAGGAGACGAGTGGAGGAAAGGATGTGAGAAGTGAAGAATATTGGGATGCATCCCTGGACTAACCTGAGTAATAGCAGAGCTGACCAATAGCTCTGGTTGTGGGATGGATTTCCTATGTACACTGAGCCAATCAGAACTGATTGATCAGTTTGATATTGGGTAAATTTAAATTGTTTATTTTATCCATCCTCGTCTCCACGGTCAACGCCTGACCCACAAATCGATCAAAGTCCCCTATCTTTAAGGACATTCCAAACGGTTAAATGCTCCTCGGAAGAGCGAGGAATGAGGAGGCTCACAGAGGATGCTTCAGTGAGGAAACACAAGCGTAGCCTTTGGGAAATCTTATTTCAGAATGCGTGACGTGTATAAATGATCTCCACATCTGCCACATGGCGGGTACACCGCATACACAAATCCGATCTTACCGTTCCTTTCCATTTAACTTATTATAAAGCATTAACTTATTTAATCCATAATAACACTCATTGGGTTCCAGTTGCTTATTTTCACTCCTTGCATCCTTTCCTTAATTGCGTCCTTTCCTCGCACCTTAGCTCCGCCTAATGGAGGACGCAAGGAAAGGATGCAAGGACGGAGGAATCAAGGCAACGTCGTCTCCTCAGTTATTGTAAGTTATTAATATGAATTCAGTAGATGGAGCCCCGTTAGTGGATGAAAACATTGATCCACCTCTGAGGAAGATAAATCAGAAGGATAAAGTAATACTTCGCAATAAGCCTGAATAAGACTGAATTTTTAATTTTTAAAAATTAATTTAAATTTTCTTACCACACATTGTTAATTTGTTTTTTTATGTTGAAGAACATCAAAATAAAAAAATTAACTACCAAATGGTCAAACGCAGAGCAAGATAATGTTTTTTTTCCCCCCACAAAAACAAGGCTGGTACTTGAGACGATGTAAAAGGATACACTAAGCTAAGAGGGCAAGCCTTTCCAAGGAGAATTCACCGTTTTGAGTGCCTTTGAATTTAACAAGCTCTCATGGGACTACAGAACCCCTGTTTATTGTGAACTACCACTCTCCATGATGATCCGATTCAAGAGTCTATCAATTACTTTAGCATATCATTAAAGTACCTCCTGGGTTTTTTTTTACAAAAGCCTCAGTGATGGTAAACAAGTTTCCCATAGAAAGACTTGAGAGCAAAGAGCTCATTTGGAACTGGTAAGGGACCTTCCTTCCAAAGCACTTTGTCCCCAAATTTCAACTGAAGAGGTTTATTTCATAATTACTGAACCTCCATTTAACATAAAACCACTGGTCTGCAACATTATTTTCCAACAGGCACACATTTTTTCCAAGAGATAGGCAGATATGAAAAACACATAACTGGGCTACCAATTCTGTGTGAATGCACACACATACACAGCAAAGTTAACAATGTTAGCTGCTGCACATCACTTCACTTGATCAATTATGATGGACTTTTGTTACATATTGCAAGCTGTTCGGCAGTAAATGAAATTAGCATGAAAATAGTACACGTTTCGCTACAGTTCTAATCTAGGTATGATAATAGTAGGATGGTGCAATTCAACTCCCACGAGTGACATTCCTTTTCAGTTAAAAAAAGGTCTAATAAAGTCTGTACAATTAATACATTAATTGTGATTTAAAGAAGAAAACTTGCGCAGAATTGTAACAATGTGAGTTCACAATGAAAACAGATGGAAACAGATGGGGCGCACTCTCATTAAAAGTGCAAATAGAAATCTCTAAAAGAAAAACTATAAATGGAAAAAACATTTCTAGCAGCCAACATTGTCTATTGACAACAGAAGACATGTTTTGAATAGAATGTTTGATTGCAAGCATTTAAAGTACACCAATCAGCTGCGAGCTAAATCTTTGGACAGCGTCCTGCAGTAGGACCATGATTTTGTGGGGAACCGAACTTGATTAAACATTTAGTTGGACAGTGGAGGGTCGATAGACATTTGTATTCCAATGCACTGTTTTGTGTTCCCTTTTCTTAGAACATTTGTTTGGTAGTGTATTCAGACTAATCAAGGGGCAAGTCGAGGCTTGCCACCAAGTAGTCATGCTCCCATTGACTTAGAAAATAATGTTTATTCATACCGGTTATTATTATTAACATGTGTACAGCCCTCTGTGTGAAACTCAAACAGAGATTTGCATTCATGATTTACATGATTAATAATTTCAGTGGTGGAGCTCCAATGTAAACTCTATTTATACATAAATAAAGTTTATTTAGGCCATCCTACCTGCTACAAGTTAAGATCAAGCCAAGAACACAGTTAGAATAAGAATAGATGCTTATGAGACACGAGCATGGTCATATTCAGGGCTATATTAGTGCATCTTAGCGCATGGTCATATTCAGGGCTATATTAGTGCATCTTAGCGCATGGTCATATTCAGGGCTATATTAATGCATCTTAGCGCATGGTCATATTCAGGGCTATATTAATGCATCTTAGCGCATGGTCTAAAGCACATTGCGCATGTGCATTTAAGTTGTGTCCAAATCCACTTTTGCTAGTGAAACAGTGGATCATTTGAACATGAAGTAAGATGCAAGTTTCAAATGGGTTGAACTTAAGTCTTTATTAAATCTAGGTGTTGTAAGGGATCTCTGTGTCAGAGACACGGAGGAAATATTGGAAGTCCAGATGCGATAGCTGTGCAATCTGAAAAATGTTCGAAAGAACACACTGAGACGGACAATAAGCCGTAGAGAAATAGAGGAAAATAACAGAACACAAATAACCTCGAGAAAAGAACGAGGAACTCGATCTCCAAGCATAAAATAAAGAAATAAGCTATACGCTTATCTAACTCCTGTTAGTGGAGCGAGCGAACAAAGAAAAATAAAAACTGTAATATCCCTTTAACTGGGACCAGAGCCGTTAGAGCGCTCGTGGAAAAACAAAGGAAAATAAGCGGACCCGCTTATCTAACTCCGTTTGTGGAGCGAACGAACAAAGAAAATAAAAACTATAAGACCCCTTTAACTGGAGTCAGAGCAGTTAGAGCGCTCGTAGGTAGAAACGGTAAAACAAAGGAAATAAGCAGGCACGCTTATCTTACTCCCGTTATTGGAGTGAAACGAAAGGAAACAGAACTCAAAAGACCCAAACTTTTCTTGGGTAAGAGCACTCGTAAGTCAGAGTATAAAACGAAAGAAACGAGAAAGCCTCTGCTCTGAAATGAGAGCTAAAAGAAACTTTCTTTCTTTCTAAAAACCCTACTTTCTAAACCCTTTCTTTTTAAACTAGCTTTCTAACTAATTTCCTATACCTTTTTACCGGCTCGAATGTTAAGTGGAATAACATGGAAGCAACGAGAGAGGCCGGAAGCGGGGTATAAATAGTGAGCGGAAATATATGCCAGGTGAACTCACTAATGATGAGGCGAAAGCAAAACCCGTGACGGAACACAGGAAAATCTGATAGATTACCGGTAAACGATAAAAACGAATAAAGCGACGCGGAGATAAGGGAAGAAAGGTAAGATCCATGACAGGTGTGTCTTGGGCGTAACATGCAATAAACCAATCAGAGTGTCATCTCCCATTCCCTTTAAAAGCCACCTGCATTTGCACCTTGGTGGATTGCTAATAGCTATAATGGCAGATTTAAAAAGACTTTGAACAGAGAGTAGATTGCAGGAATTAGTTGGCCAATATAAAGGAGTCATCCTGGCGACATCCAGCGATGTTGCACGGACGAGAAATGGGTTCGTCGTTCTTGGCTCTCCTGTTAACGTCCAGTGGACATACACATTAGACGGTGTAGCCACCGCGGTGGTACAGCGGTAAAGACCGCTGACTTTCAGTCAGCGAGTTGTACTCCGAGGAGCGGGGTTCGCGCCCCGGTCCTGCCACAGCCGAGCGTGGCCGGTGGCCTGTGGAAGCGACAATTGGCAGTCGCTTCCGGGTGGGGGGAGGGGCTCGGAGAGAACCACTGCGCACGATAGGACCCAGGGCGTGTCACGGTCAGGAGCTGCGCCCTGTAGAGGACGTAGCATCCTTCCTAAAAGTACCGATAGACGGGGTGTGCAGCGGTGGTTCTCTAGCGGTTGCTACACGGGGGGAATTGAATTAGAATAGGGGTTCAATTGGCTACTAAATTGGGAGAAAAAGGGAAAAATCAGAAACAAAATTTAAAAAAAAAAAATTTAAAAAAACATTAGACGGTGTAGCCTATCTGCATACCGATCTTGACCGAAACAATATAGCTGAACTTTAAAATATTGTTAAATGTCAAATTATGTCTTCTAACTCAACCTTAAATCACAATTAAGAGTGATTTAAACAAAATCCTCATGCGATGACATAAACTTTTATTCTACTTGAGGGATGTCCCACAGACAGCACGGCCAATGTCACCAACGTTCCCTGGACTAAGAACGGACGTAATTTTGCTCAGTGGGTTAGCTGATGGACCCGTTTTTATTTTTGTGTATTTTTTGTAATACACAATAATGATATTTCACATTGTAATCTGGATATTTTTATACATGTTTGTGTGCGCCCCTGTATGTGTAACAAACAGGAGGGTAAACACACTGACAATGAATCAACTGCAGCATGACTTAAGACCATGTTTGTGTTGGTTTTTGTGCAAACGCTTTCAGCGGCATCAAAATAGCAAAGCGCTAACAATGCGCCTGACCACACCCACCAGATGGAAGCAAGTTTATTTTCGATTTAAACAAGGTGGGTGCTGGATGGGAAAATGACCACTGCGTCGGTATAAAATTAGTTTGTGTTACCGCCATTTAGTGCCGAATGTAAGATAGAGACCCCTTTTCAGCCACGTTAGTCAGTTCGTGTGGGCACGAAAATGACCGCGGGCACATCTTTGCGGACCACTGCTTTAGACAAATTGTTTTATTCAATAAATATTCAAAAACTTCTCACACATTTGTAATGGTTCAGTGCAAAATGATAATATTGTTAATGTGTATTATTAACACAAACACAAGCGCAGAGGAATGAAGCATGCTTAAAAGGCCACTACTAAGCTCAAAGAAGTGAGAACACACGCCTTCTCTGTGTGCAGCAAAGGGTGCACATTTTTCACAGATAATACAAGGACCAAGTTTTCTTTCCCTCAAGCAACAACTCATAAGATCAATGGCAGTATAAAACAGCTTAATAAGCACTATGGCTGGTGTAAGCAATAACACAAGTGAAGCAATAGCAAAGGTAGCAATCCTGACTGTTTTGAACGTCTTATTTTTCACTGCACATACGTAGCTTTTGCCATAGCAACTCAACTGACTGGGCTGGTCTGTCTCAACAGAGCCTCTCTCCAACCTCTCAAACCTTTTTAAATGATTAAGAAAGATTAGGTGAAACCTTGGAACGTAATGCATGTCTTTGTCCACTGGAGGCACCAGGCTACGCTACCTCTGACGATGACGGTGGCTGACTTCTTGGCAGGGTTGCCAACGTTGTTGTTGGCGACGCAGCTGTAGACGCCCGCTTCCTCTGAGATGACGGCTGGCAGGGTGAGGGTGCCCCCCTTGAGGACGGCCTTCTCTGGCAGGGTCTCGGCATTGGACACCCAGGTTAGGGTCGGCGTGGGCTCCCCGCCGACTGTGACGCACACCAGGGTCACTGTCTGTCCAGGATTCACCACGATGGGGTCTTCCACCTGGAGCTTAATCGTGGGCGACGCTGGAATAAAATGTTTTTTTTAAACACGAAGCCAACATTTACTTAAAAGCAGAATGGCAAGCAATAGAGGCCGGAGGACATTAATCTAATGTTCCGTGCATCATATACGCTGGGATTCTGCTGTCACAGTTCAAACGCACCTTCAAGCACATTCAGTTGCTTTGGAGTCGAGTTTTACCCAGCAGGAAAAGTAAAAAAGTATAAAAGTTCATTTGAGGTACCTTGTTCAACACTAGAGTAAAAGGTTCCTCACAAACACTATTCTTTTTTCAGAATTTCTCACGTTAAATATGCAGGGTTTGATTTGAATAACATATCCAAGCTGTAATGAAGCTTTTTAAAATGAATGAAGCAAAGCAGTTGGTCCAATATTTTAATCAGAAATGTAAGAATGCCTCCTAACAGTCCCCCCTCCTCACACCTATGTTACCTGTGTTACCTATGTTACCTGTGTTACCTATGTTATCTATGTTACCTACATTACCTATGTTACCTATGTTACCTGTGTTACCGATGTTACCTATGTTACCTGTGTTACCTGTGTTACCTATGTTACCTGTTCTGTTGGTCAGTCTGAAGAGGATATTCTTGTCTGGGATTCCACATACGTTCCGGACCGAGGCAATGCAGCTGTAATTGGCGTAGTCCTGAGGTCGAAGGTTCTTCAGCTTTAAGATCTTAGTCTCCCCCTGCACCTCAGACCAACAAGGAGAGCACAATGCAATATTTCTGCCTGCAGCATTCAATTTAGCAAACCCACTTTTGTTGTATGGGTTCAAATAACTTCACCACCACGTATGTGTCTCTTCACCACTGTATGTGCCTCCCTGGCCTGGATTGATTCAACATTCATCCTAAAGTTTGACTACCCCATTAAGTTTCTTTCATCACAAACAGTTTTGAATACTCAATCATCACCAACATGAACTGTTAAAGGATTATGTGACATACCCATCTTTAAAGTATGAACCCCTGGTATAAATCATTGTCAGAGATAGTCAAAATGGCAACAATGATTGTGACAACTGCAATGACTACAGCGCTGATGAAGACAGCATATTGATGATCTTAACCATAGAGGCTTTTACAGTTACAAGAAAAAAGTATGTGGAAACACCTATCTAACAGTGAAGCATAGGTGTGCTGACACCCATGAATAATATCTGCAAGTGATACTAGTAGGCAGACTTCAAGCAGTACAGCAAAAGAGAGTTTACAGAATACAAAAAAATAACAATACTAGGGTCATGTTAGAAACATCAGGTATAATTTGCTGTAAAAATGTATATGATAATGTACTTTCAATCTGTGATATACGTGCTATACTGTGTGACATGTACAAATACTGCACCTGACAATCTGTGATATACGTGCTATACTGTGTGACGTGTACAAATACCGCGCTTGACAATCTGTGATATACGTGCTATACTGTGTGATGTGTACAAATACTGCGCTTGACAATCTGTGATATACGTGCTATACTGTGTGACGTGTACTAATACTGCACCTGACAATCTGTGATATACGTGCTATACTGTGTGACGTGTACAAATACTGCGCTTGACAATCTGTGATATACGTGCTATACTGTGTGACGTGTACAAATACTGCGCTTGACAATCTGTGATATACGTGCTATACTGTGTGACGTGTACTAATACTGCACCTGACAATCTGTGATATACGTGCTATACTGTGTGACGTGTACTAATACTGCACCTGACAATCTGTGATATACGTGCTATACTGTGTGACATGTACAAATACTGCGCTTGATATGTAGTGTGTGACTGTAATCAGTTGGCAGGTGACCCATCACATTGCTTCAGTTTAAACAGCAAGTTTACTGGTACTGAGCTGGTCACTACAGTATACAGGTCATACATTCACAAGCAAATGTCTGCTATTGTACTTACTAAACTGCTACAAAACACATGAGGATCATATGCTGTTGGTGGGAAAGCATACAGGCCTCAAAATAAGATGCACTATTGATAACCAATTAATGGGAAGATGTGTCAGAATGTGTCAGTGTACTGTTACGTTGAAGCAGCTTAATGCTTAGTAACATGAGTAACTGAGTAACATACTGCCCAATCACCATTGGCGGAAATTACTACAAGTCTGCCCTTTGCTGTTAAGGCCTTGATCAGCCAAGCATAACTGTTTCCTCAGGGAATTCTGTGGGCAGGAAATCACAGCTCTCAGGTCTATTGCACTGATCCCTTCTTGTGCATTCAAGAGGCCACCTCTGATAGGCTAAGGGACCAGTCATTCAGCGCTCCTCTAGGGCATTTCCAGGAAATACCTGAGATGTATATAATAACATATTTTCTACAGCTGGATTAGCACTATTAGGGTGAATGTTTGGTGTGCTTTTATATATTGTGGCAGCCGGCCGGGAGCACCCCGCGGCTGGGTATGGAATGACTGTTATCAGACATATCCGTGTGTTTCCCCAATGCCCATAGTAGGAGATCGGAAGCCAAGCCGGGAGCAGACGGTAATCAGCTGGAGACGCCGCTCACCTGGGAGGATCAGCGCAGCCCAGGTGCACGGAATCACTAAACCAATCAAGCTCCCGACACACGAAAACAAACTCCCTTTAAAACCAGGAAGTATCCAGCATTTTGGTCCAGTAACTAGGAGAAGAGTGGAGTGTTGGAGAGTAATTAAAAAGCACCGTGTATGATCTTTGATTTTAGGAAAGCCCTGCCGTGTGAAAAAGCCCTGAACCGTATGAGACCCCGATTTGGATTTGACCCCCGCCTGTTTGACTACCCTCCACTCGCACCAGCCCTGGACAGTAAGAGAACCCTCTCCCGTGTGCCGACCCCTGCTTTCGGACACCGACGATTCTCTTGGACTGTGGACTGGCAGCTGTTGTTATTGTGTGTATGCTTTTGTATTCTTGTGTACCGCAGTAACTTCAGTAAAGCTTTTGAACTTTATTTGTTCAGTGTGGACATTCAAATCCTTGTTCTCAGTCAAGTGGCAGCCCTCCCCTCCCACACGGCTGCCACAATATATATATAAGTTTAGCTTTTTCAATGATTCTTGAAATATGCATCTTGAACTTATGCAACAGGACCATTAAACCATTTTAGTTTTTTTCTTTTATAAATTTGGCATCCAACGCGTAGCTGAGCATATCAAATTCCGACCCCAAATCGTCTGCAACCACAGCCGCATACACCCCACGACTGATACAGGAGAGTATAGACATCCACGTTGCTCTGTGAAGTACCCCAAGGCCCCCAAACTGTTACCAAAAATATTTGTGCTGGGTCATGCGTGAAGGCGTGATACCGGGCCCTACCTGGGTGAAGAAGGGCTCGTATATCTCCACACCTTTGTCGGAGCCCTGGGACAGGACATCCCGCCCCCGTCGCCAGCTGTACCGGACTGGGGGGTTGGAGTTAGCCATGCAACGCAGGAACACTGTCCTCTCATAATAGAACTGCTCCTTCGCTTCACCGATGCTCTGGTGCACCGTAACGATAGGGTCGTCCAAGTCTGGGGACAAATCAAAGGAGGGAATAGCTAGAGGTTAACAAGAACGCAAACAAAGAATGCAGTCATCAGCCAAAAAGGACACAGTTCTTCATCAACGGGAACACTACTGCCTGCCAACCTGGTCTCAACCTGTTTCTATAAGGATTCAAATTATAATCAATAAGGACACAATCCATAATAAATAAAGATGCAACTGCCAGCTAACAAAGATATAATCCATAGCTATTAAGCCCCTCAGTAAGGATTTATGCTAATGCTCCTTCCGCCCTTCAGTGTTTATCTATCTGGTTCTTAGCGCTAAGGTATTTATGCAGCTGGTTGACTCAGTGACGAAGTAATGGCTGAATTGGCACCGGTAAGCAAACCCAGAAGCGGAACTAAAACAGCCAATCTGGTTCCAGTTCCAGAAAAGGGGTATAATGAGCAAGCCTGGTTCAGACCCAACCAATTACACCACAACAAAATCAAGGGATCTCACTGTGTGTTTCCAATGCGTTGCCTCGGCAACAGATGTTGGCATAATTAAAATAGCATAATTACTATGAATAAAGGGGACAGGCACTACACTGCACTAATCAACCCGGGTTCCCTCATAATCAAAATAGCAGCAAAAACATATAAACAATGCGATTGCAGAATCATTTAATCGCAGAAACTCCTCATGAATGAAGAACTGGGATTCCTATCCATGCAATCTTATCTATGCCTGCTCTTATGTGTTTAATGAAAGATGTCTCTGGGAATGTATTTGCACAGCCTAGGAGAGGGGTGAAAGGTCACAGGTCACAGCCTGTAAATGCCTCTGAATAAGACCGAGAGTACGAACGATGAGGAGTTAGGGGAAGGATGGGGCATTGCCTACAAGATTATCATCCAGGTCACAGCACAAATGTCTCTGCTCATCAAGGTTCATTTGAGGTTCTGAACAGTTTGCACTATACTGAGGCACAAACAATTCCAGCCAGTGCACTGAGAATGCACAGCCAGTGCACTGAGAATGCACAGCCAGTGCACTGAGAATGCACAGCCAGTGCACTGAGAACGCACAGCCAGTGCATTGAGAATGCACAGCCTTGACAAAAAACTGAAATGATAAATGATGATTTACTTCATGCAATTGGCCAACAGTGTAAACAAATCCCTAATAATATAACTACTGCTGTTATATTATTATTATTATTATCAACATATTAATATTATAAATTCTTTATTATTATTATGAAGGCTAACTACATAGCTGTTTTTAGCCTGGTAAAATATCTTAAAGCACTTTGAGAACCACCAACAATTTATAATGCACTCCTGGGTGATGCACGAGAGTTCCAAATCACCCATCATAGATCAGCTGAGATCAAGAGTATTCAAAACATGGCAAAAAGAAAATTCTGGTTTGGTCATTTTCGCCTTAATAGAGACCCTGCCCTGTCTTTGGCATCTGCTGTTTGAGCAATCAAGGTAGATAATTTAAAGGATATCATGCTGATCACCTTATTAATAAAATGCATTTAGTACAGACCCTGGAAGATCAAAAGTAAAGCTTGTGCAAATGGTGTTCATCACAACTCTTTCTGATGTTATTTAACTTGCCGTGGACTAGCTACGATTATGATTTTGTGCAAGTAAACGCCGATAATAATTGAGTCAAATAACTTATTCTTCCCTTAAATCCAACACAATCCCAAGTTCACTGTAAGACTACTTTAATGACCCAACTGGATCTACGGATCTGGTTCAGACATGAGCTACTAAATGAGAAAATACTACATGAAAAAAACTGCACTGACATCCTAGTGGTTTTACAATTACTGTATGTGTATGCTCATGTACTGTATTAACGCTGCTTTTCAGCTTGATGCCTTCACTATGTCACAACCTGTTGTGAGTCCGGCAATAAGGAGTTTATCCACAAAATAAAAGACCCATAATAAAAACATGTGGAAAGATCGCAGCCTGAACAAACAGGCTGCACAAATTCAGTCTCCCTCTATTAAAATTTATGCTACATTTTCACAAATCCGTAAATAAGCAAAACATAGTACACTACAGCTGCCCTTCCTGTTGTTCAGGGGCCTATATCATGAAGCAGGATTACTGAGTTAGCTGGACAACTGCACTGAGTATAACCCTCAGAAATCTGCAACATAGACTGAAATAAAAAGTGCTGTTCCAGATTTGACTGTTTACAGATTTTTCAGTTATCCAGCTAACTCAGTAATCCTGCTTGATGATACAGGCCCCAGGTCAGCTACAATAACTCAGGAAAGAGTGATCACACACAAGGGACCAGTAATGAGAGAAGATACAATTGAAATCTGCATGAAGCTGATGATGTGATCCATACTCTTCACCACTCCATGCATTCACGATGGGTGTGATTCATACTCTTCACCACTCCATGCATTCACGATGGGTGTGATTCATACTCTTCACCACTCCATGCATTCATGATGGGTGTGATTCATACTCTTCACCACTCCATGCATTCACGATGGGTGTGATTCATACTCTTCACCACTCCATGCATTCATGATGGGTGTGATTCATACTCTTCACCACTCCATGCATTCACGATGGGTGTGATTCATACTCTTCACCACTCCATGCAATTCACGATGGATGTGATTCATACTCTTCACCACTCCATGCATTCACGATGGGCATGATTCATACTCTTCACCACTCCATGCATTCATGATGGGTGTGATTCATACTCTTCACCACTCCATGCATTCATGATGGGTGTGATTCATACTCTTCACCACTCCATGCAATTCACGATGGGTGTGATTCATACTCTTCACCACTCCATGCAATTCACGATGGGTGTGATTCATACTCTTCACCACTCCATGCATTCACGATGGGTGTGATTCATACTCTTCACCACTCCATGCATTCACGGTGGGTGTGATTCATACTTTTCACCACTCCATGCAATTCACGATGGATGTGATTCATACTCTTCACCACTCCATGCATTCACGATGGGTGTGATTCATACTCTTCACCACTCCATGCATTCATGATGGGTGTGATTCATACTCTTCACCACTCCATGCATTCATGATGGGTGTGATTCATACTCTTCACCACTCCATGCAATTCACGATGGGTGTGATTCTTACTCTTCACCACTCCATGCATTCACGATGGGTGTGATTCATACTCTTCACCACTCCATGCAATTCACGATGGATGTGATTCATACTCTTCACCACTCCATGCAATTCACGATGGATGTGATTCATACTTTTCACCACTCCATGCATTCACGATGGGTGTGATTCATACTCTTCACCACTCCATGCATTCATGATGGGTGTGATTCATACTGTTCACCACTCCATGCAATTCACGATGGGTGTGATTCATACTCTTCACCACTCCATGCATTCATGATGGGTGTGATTCATACTCTTCACCACTCCATGCAATTTACGATGAATGTGATTCTTACTCTTCACCACTCCATGCATTCACGATGGGTGTGATTCATACTCTTCACCACTCCATGCAATTCACGATGGATGTGATTCATACTCTTCACCACTCCATGCAATTCACGATGGATGTGATTCATACTCTTCACCACTCCATGCATTCACGATGGGTGTGATTCATACTCTTCACCACTCCATGCATTCATGATGGGTGTGATTCATACTGTTCACCACTCCATGCAATTCACGATGGGTGTGATTCATACTCTTCACCACTCTTTGGTGGGTTTTGGAAAACATGTACTTCAGGAGGCGCTGATGAATATGGAATCTGGGTCAAGCATTTTCAATCCCCTTACATTTCACCTTACTACATAAGAGCTGTGACAGATCACAAACAGCAAAGTCCTCTGTAGATAAGTCTACATCTGAAGATCAACATATAGCATGAATAGTTTTCCAAATGAATAAAACTGAACCACTAAAGATGTGTATTCTGTACATACTGCAGGGTACTGAAGCTTTTTGATGGGGCATGCTTTTAAATGTATGTTCAATACATTTTTATGGCACAGGCTATTTATAATTTACATGTACAGTACACAGAAAGGGCAATGTATGCTAGAGCTCAGATAAATATAAGGAAAAAAACTGATTGGATTAAAATAACAAGAAATTGAGTCAGCTCAAATTCACCCGTAATATACCAGAACTGATGTTTCTTCTCCAGTGCCATGCCCCATAATGCAACACTGCAAATTACCATGAGCACACTGCGTGTCAGTTGATCCTTGTGCATGAATGACGTCAAGTTAGATGGACTATGGTTGAATTCCTCATCCTTGCAATGAATTAGGAGCTGGCAATCGTCAGTAATACGGAGCATGGGTTAGAAATTCCAATGTGCAGCAAGGATAGCATTTATGATATGGCATATTTGTAACAACAAATAATACATTTTGATTTTACAATGAGTAAAAACGGTGGAAAGTTGTATTGAGCGGGGTTTTTCTTGCATGGAGAAATATTTGGCCAAAGCAAATTCTGTGAGCGCCAAAGTGGAAAAAAGGGAAAACAAACAATGAAATCTACAGTTAGAATATTATTTATTTGGCGGCACATTGCAGCCCTCTGATAATCGGAGAAAAGCGGTGAGAGAGAGAGAGAGAAACATGACAGCAAGACAGCACACAGCTCTGTGGGTGGGGTTATCACGTGCGGGGATGCTTGGCTTGTTGGCGTTGCCACCCGCTAAGCAGGAGCTGCGAAATAACTGTATTTGCCGGGAGAAAAACAAAGGCCGGTGAAATCCCGTAATGTGTTATTTAATGAATGATGCCATTGTTTATAATATTTTAATCCTCATCATTAGGAAATGCGTTCTATCGGTTTGAGTCAGGTCACAACAGCTTGTTTACACAGAAACAAAATTTTGTCAAATCAAACACAAACTGTGGAGCCTTTTTTCCCCTCAAAAACAGTTATTATTTAAATTAGCATATCTCACTGAAAGTAGAAAGTAGATAATATTAGCATTGCAAGAAAACTGAGATTCTCCTCTTCGCAGTCATATGTAAAACCTGATATGTCTTTCTGGGCTAAATATGATATCATAGAGCAGGTCACGCCGCACTCTATCCAAAACGATAGCTGGATGACAGCAGAGACTAATATTAGACCTAACATGTTTCATCCATACACTGTAAAGGGTTTCATCAATTTATCTTATAGCTGCTTTTTGCACAACTTACTAACTAGTCCAATACTAACAAAGTGGAAGCAAGAACTAGCCCAATGATGCTTAGAACCAAAGAACCCTTTTCATGCCAGGAAAAACCCTTAATAAATAATTTGTGATGAAGATTTTTAATTTTCTGAATTTAGGGTTTGTAATGAGCAATCAGGTTAATATTTGGAGATGGCTTTGGATTAGTAATGAGTTTATGATTTACAGTGTATTTTGGAATAGCAATGAGTGATAATATTATGATGCATACGATTTGTAATCAAGTTATCAATATGCAACAGCAGAATCCCAGTTTCACAGAAAATAAACAGACAGGCCGATTGAAGTGCCTTGTCTGAAATGGACTATTGGCTGCTTAATGCATTAACTCAATCACTAATTAATTTAGGTCATCAACAGCCCTCAATAATTAAAGTCTGGGCTATAGCACCCGAGCAAGACCTGCTGTAATTGTCATGTATTTCAGTGTTGTTCTCCAGCTAATTATATCCCCACACCAGCCAGAGGGTCCTCTTGCTCTTGAGTTCCATCTCTTCTTCCCATCAAAAAGCAAGAAAGTGAAACCGCAGAAAAGTACAAGGTTGGCCGTTTGCAAGCCACTTACAAGCCAGACCATCGATGGCTATAATTGATACTTAGCAAGTTGAATTAAGCACTTTACCAGTTTTTTTATTTTGAAATACCAAACTATTTTCCTGAAAACTCCAGCAGATGAGAGCGGGGTTCTACTGAGCCGTTCAACAGAGATGTTAGGCAGTAGAAGGCAAGGGCAACATGCTGCGGGTGTGGTCACCCGCTTTTCCAAACTGGGACCATCCCAGGGCAATTTCTGCCAACTGGCTCATATGCATGTGAGGCCACCTTTATTTGCCCTCCACACTGCCCTGAATGCATACATTAAAAAAACTGTTCACGCTGCCTGCACTCAATGACAAAGAAACAGACAGGGAAATCTCATGACTATGGATATTTAAATGACGGAAACACACATGCACAGTAAATAAATTGTTAACTACGCGTGGTGGAGCAGCCCTAGAGACAGTCACGAAGTGGAAGATTGCCTGCTCATGTCGTTTCACAAGATATATATAACTGTGGATGTTGAACAGTGAGCTGTCCACACACAAACATTACTCAATCAAAGGAGATTCACATTCTCACATGTAGCTTTTTTTTTTAATATAGTTTTTTCTCATTAAAAAAAAAAACATAGTCCCAATATGTAAAATGTCTAAACTATGGTTAAAATTCCACATGAAAGACATTGTCTCGTATAGGTTTTGTATGAATGAGATAACTATGTTAAGTTTCAAAACTTAACTAAATGTTCCGTTTACATGACATTATGTATTGATAGATAAAACTACTGAGCAATGGCAGCAGGGATCAATACCAGTTTGGATCTGCCAATTATTTTCTACCACAACATGCCAAAATGCATATATGTGTCATCACTAGAGACAAGTAGTAATGACACTAAAGATAAGGTGGTAAATAAAATACAAAAATGAGTATGAATGTGATTGAGTATGGAAATTGCTTTTTGTTTTGTTTTTTTTTTTTTTTTTTTTTTTTTTTTTTTTTTTTTTTTGTTTTTGTTGTGTTTTTGTTTGTTTCTTTTTTTTGTAAAAAAAAAAGTAAAAAAAAAAATAATATATAATAAGCTTAGCAGTCTCACCTTTTTTTTCGGTCATCTCCTTGTTTTTTTTTTTTCCACTATACTTGACTTTATTGCTTATTATTTATCTCTATGTACTGTATACATTCTGGAAAACTGTCAAAGAGAACCGAAATAAATGAATACTAACTAACTAACACATTGAGGACCGTTTTATCACCTGCAATTCAGTCATTACTCAGCAAGGGGTCGATAGCGCATTTTTATCAATTATAACATTACCCCTCCCCAGTAATCTACATCAATTGCTGTTTTCAGTCCATAGAACTGCAGAAGTGATCCATACATTTTTATCAATGCAGTGCTTTGTTCCTTTGTCACTCGTTTGGTTGAAAGAGCAGTGGTTATTCTCAGAGTGAATGTTATCAGTTTCTTAGCAACTTTTTGAATGTTTGATGCAATGGATATTTATTAATTTCACTGCAATTTGGATCTTTGGTGCCAGTGCTTGGTATTAATATTTCAGTTTCGACCTTATTGTATATTTATTGTATTCCGATCTTTCTACTCTCAAACAAGTGGATCATATCAAGCACGTTTGCCATCCTCCGCGAGCCACTTGAGTGGTTCCCCTAAAACCTTGTTGTGCAATCGCTCCAGACGTTGTGCCAGTACAACAGCATTTGGTGTGATGTCCATTCCCAGGTCCACGCATCTGGACTAGAAAAAGGACGTACTGGGAATGGTACAATGCAGCAGAATACCAACGGCCCTCTTTCGTTTTGTGAGGTTTTATGTTAAATCATACGGAAACATATAAATCTTTCTACCTGGACAATGCTTGAAAATCTTTGTCAACTTTAGGGAATTTTCTAACCCGAACGCCATGCGTCGATGCCACAAATTCATCGTAGAAAGTTAAATGAAATACCCTTTCAATTGGATGTAATTGATTTTCATTGCAGTACAAATACAATGTGCAAGACATAATTGCCTGTGCCATCCGTTGACTCCGCTGTCACGACAGACATGCTGTCAGCTGACTTGACCAGCTCCACCATTTTTTGCATGCGTATTTAACCTTGCTTAGGAGTTGTCAACTTTTTAAATGCATCCAGAAATGCATCCATCAAAACTGTCAGTGGTTCAATTCTATTTTCCCGTCGTTGTTTACTTCAGACCGTGAGTGATGTTTTTCTATCTGTAAATGCCGGTCTATTTTTTGTGTGCCTGTATGGATTCGTTGAGATATGTGAAAAATACATAAACCCCGTCGATGGTAAGTGTACCAGGATATTGTCGCTGCGGAAAATGGTCGCTCAGAGTTTTATGCGTTTAAAATCCATGTCGCATTTCTTCTCCTACCCGGTGTATTACATCTACTAACAGTACATGTAATTGCTTTTATGGGGGTTACAATTGATCACTAATTGTATAATAATTAGTTAGGTGATTGCAACAATCCACTGGCTACACTGGCCCATGGGGATTTTGATGATGCAAATTGAAAATTTAAATTATTTGGAGTCACATGCCCTAGTCATTACAACAGCGAAAGGGCCTGCTGAAGTCTCTAATAATTCCTTTCCAACGCATCAAGAACTGTACTCCCAATGGGTCCGTACAGTTGGGAGAATGTAATTGCAAAATATTCCTCTACATTCCTATCTAAGAATTTCTCCTCAGGCTGTCTTGGAAACGAAAAAAATTTTGCTGAGAAATTAACCCAAGTCACAGAAGATAGCTTGGTTTAGAAAAGCAATCGGAGAGCTGAAGCTTGGGACTGTACTCAATATCTTTTCCTACACCATCCAGAGGATTCACTATCCTATATGCCCTGCAAGTAGAAGATGAGAACTAATATTAACTTGCTACAATCTTATGATTTTTATTGTATGTAGCAAACACTATTTTTATCAGTACTGTTAACTAGTGCTGATTACTGTCACACTATTCTGATTTAAGTATATTCAAAAAAAGTCAATAATGATCCAGTCTGAACAGTGAAAATTGACATAGTGTTATTTATGCAATGTTGAATTTGCCCTCATATCACAGGTCCCACATGAAGTGGTGTGTCTTACATACAGCATTCTCTATAAAAACACATTGACACACTGTACTATAAAGCTACCATAAGTCATAGATCTACGATTTAGGCTGTGTCAGGTTAAATTTCAAGCCTTGGATTGGTATCAATAGACCCACAAAGTGTTCACTCTCAGACCAGTGCTGCAGTCACTATAGATAAGTGCCAATGGGACACAAAACCATCTTTTTCTAACCGATTATGTGAGGGAATGATTTTTCACAAGCTGCAGCATTTTTTTTTTTAACTTACCGTTTCTAGTCATTCATCGCCTGTTGAAATCAATCACAATTTTGCGCTGCAAGTAGGCTACTGTTGATTTCAAAATCGCCGTGGTCGGATCTAGTGCAACGGTAAGGTTTGGGCTGAGGTATTGACGGCCCCAAATGGCACCTGTGCCATTTCTCTTGATTGTAAAAGCTCTTAACCCGGTCTTATGATAAGTGCCGAAATCATTTCCTCAACAACCTGGGGAAATCTGCAGCTGAGCGCTTTAACAGCTTGCAATACAGCCGCCAAGCAGGAGTCTCACTATTCCGCACAGATACTCAATCTGCCAATTCAGTCAAAGAAACACAGCCATTATTTTAAACTATTTTTAGCATTGGAAGTTGTCACCATAGTACAAGTAGTCCCCAGAGTGGTGGCAGTTGTGGTGGTGATGGGCTGGTGATGTCAGTACAGTAAAAGCTGAATTAGTAACAGAACAGTTACTCTCTGCAGCTGTAGCTGTGTTAGAGACTATAATATACATAGATGACAATGTAATTCAATGTGAAGGACATCACATCTTCATTTTGGAGTCCATTAATACAATTCTGTTTTGACAGGGTGATATGGGGAAAGGACTGATTGTGGGCAGATGTCGAGACAATGATACAATTTCTCATCCTCTTATAGCCTGTACAGCAATAGTACAGTGGAAGTCCCCTATGTCCTATATGATGTTCGACTGCTCCCCCCCCCTCCCTTGGGCTTAAGTCTAGAGCCCTGCCTACTTTATTACTCTGCACAGCTGCCTCCGTCTAACAGTCCAGCTCAAACCTGGATTGCTTTCTCTCATTTTCTGCTTGCACATCTCTTTGCCATCAAGGCAGCATGTCATTTCTTTCTGTTTCTCGATCACGTTGTCACAAGCAGCGTCAGGTGATCAATGGCAGGCACTATCCTCCGCGGTCTTCCTCGGCGAAGCATCGAACGAGGGAATAACGAGGCCTCAGTCCTGAAGTCTGCAGTAATGACTCTCTCTCTCTCTCTCTCTCCGGCCGTCTCCCAGGAACAATGTTGTCTGCCAGAGTCCATATCCCATCCTATTTATCTCAGCGATAAACAAACCCATGGAAGCACTCCCTCGTAAGCATCTCAGAGAGAAAAAGCAACACTTTTATTTCACAGCGTCTGGCAGGCCTGCAGAATGTCTAATGAAACTGAAGCCCCGCCCCCACCCCAGCAGCTCTCTTACTTTCTGCCTTCCTTTCTCATTCTGCTTTTTCCTTCCATCATTTACCCCTCTTTAATGCATTCCTTTCCATTCTTTTCCCCTCATTTCATAGCCTCTAGTTTGAGTTGCTTTTCTTGCCCTTTCCTTGTTTCTCATTCTCTTTCTTTTTACTTGCCGTCTCTTTTTTTCATCCATAATTCTCACTGTCCTCATTTATTTTTCTAATTTTCTCTCTCCTTTCACTCTCAATTGTGTTTTTATTGCCATCTCTTCCTCAATTTGTCCTTTCACATTTTCTGTTTGTATTGTTTCCTCGTTTTTATTTTCTCTTTCATTCTCTTTGTTCTGTCTATTTTCTCCTTTCTCACTGTTCCTCTTTTCTCATTCTCCTGCTGTCATTCTCTGTTTGCTCATTCTCTTCATCGCTCTTTCCCTCTCATTCTTTCCTTTGTTTTCTTTTCTTTCTCTTATGAAGTATGTATTTTAGATCCCATATCCTCAGATTTCTCATTGTCTCATTTTGAGAATTCCATCATGGCTTCAGATATATTTCATAAGGTTATTCTTCTGATCTGAGCCCAAACTGTAGCTACAGAGAGGCTCCTCATTGAATTTGAGTTCCAATATGAACAACTCAGTTCAAAGTTGCTTTGTGCAAAAAATCTAACGGGCATGCATAATTATTACCTGAAGGCACTAAATGCAATGTTTATATACAAAACAGTACATTACAATCACTTGGTGGACGCTCTTATACAGAGCAACGAACAGTAGTGGAGGACATCAGTGTTACTTTCAGGAATACAAAAATGTGGTATCACCACCAAGACACAGAGGCCCATTTATAATCAAGTGTAATATTAACCAAGCAAACAACAATTTGTATTGTTACAAAAGAAGGTATGACTAGAGAGATCTTACACAGCATTACCTATAACACTACCCAAAATAAAATCATAGGAAAGAAAGAGAAAAAAGAAAGGATATTGAAAAGGGATCAGGCGAACCATTGTCATGGTTTCTCTGCCTGCTCTTCTCTCTTTGTCCACTTCCCTGGGGAGCGCTCATGTTGCGTCTCTTCTCTTTGTTTTCCTAATCCGTTTCATGTTTTGGTTTTCAGCTCAGTGTTTTCACCTGTTCCGTGTTTCCTGTCATTATTTAAACCTCACGTCATCGTTGTTTGACGCTTCCATATTGCCTATCTTTTTGACAAGGAAAGCCGGTATTTTCGGACATTAAGCGTCGACCGTATCACCTCAACGTGTTGTGGTTCCACGGGACAAGGGTGCATATGTTCAAGAGTTTGTTAGAAACTTAGATTAGGTTAATCGTTTATATCCTGTCTCTTTCTTTTCATCCCTGTCTTCTGTCTTTGACAGAGTGTCTTCTCCGTCTCTAATACCTCTTGTTTATGTGTTTCGGCTCCCTCGTTGTGAGCTATAGGGTTTTTCGTTGTTGTTTGATTTAATATATAGTTAAGAGTTTTTTCGCCCTATTAGGGTCGCTTTGAGTTGTAGCGGTATCTCTCCTGGTGTGGAGAGTTATTATTTGTTTGTATATTGTTCTTCCCTGTTTGCGGGGTTTCTCTCCCGCTCTGTGGTGTTCAGTTGAGCATTCTCTGAACCCCTACTGTCGCGTCTGGTCCTTCGTTCCCATGCTACCCCTGACAGAATATGGAAGCCAGTAGGGAGGTACCAGCGACAGTCGCTAATTTAGGGCAAATCCTCACAGCGCAGGAGGCGGTTATCTCCGGCCATGAGGAGGGCATTAGGGCTCTTCAAGCCTCCGTCCAAGCCCTACACACTCAGCAGGCGCAGTTCGGCAACCAGCTGCATTATCAGGGAGACGGGCTGCGTGAATTAGCGGACAGCATTCGCACTTTAACGCTGATGATTACGCCTCCCCAGGTTACTTTACCTTCAATCCCGGTAGCACAAGCACCAAGTTCGGCGGTACTGATTCCTCCTGATCAAGCAGTGATTCCCGTTCCACGCGAGCTCAAGGAGCCTAAATTACAGCTCCCGCTTCGCTATGGAGGGGAGATCGGGAGGTGTAGGGGGTTTTTGACGCAGTATTTAATGTTTTTCAAATCGCAACCTTCTCGGTTTTCCACCCAGGAGGCTCGAGTGTCTTTTATTCTCTCTCTTTTAACAGGTACGGCCCTCGCTTGGGCGGACCCCTTAATCAGAGCAAGCTCTCCCGTGATGTCCACTATGGAGAGGTTGGTAGAAGAGATGGCGTCGGTTTTCGACCATGACGTCTCCGGTCAGGAGGCGGCGATGCGACTGACTTATCTTCGTCAGGGCTCCGACACGGTGGCGTCATTTTGTATTGCCTTTCGAGCACTCGCAGGGGAGACTGGGTGGCCGGACGGACCGCTTAGCTCTCTATTTATTAAAGCACTTTCTGATTCAGTTCGAGATGCCCTTTCTGCACTCGAACCGCCCGCTTCGTTCGGTGCGTTAGTGTCTACGGCTATCAGAATTGACAATTGGATTAGAGAGAGAGAGAGAGAGAGAGTCACTGGGTCACGCAGTGGTCGGTCCTCTATTTGTGTGCCCCGTTCGGTGGTTGTTCCGGTTTCCTCATTTTCTGAGGAGCCCATGCAGGTAGATGGGACGGCAGTACGGGATTCCAGGTTCACCAGGTCGAGAGAGGCGTGGTGTCGTTATTGTAAACGCGCTGGGCATTACAGAGATCAATGTCCTAAGCTAGCGGGAAAAGAGGAGTCTCGCTAAGGGAATCGAGGCCCTTAGTGAGACATGATCAAACTTCTCCTCGAACTCTATTATCGGTGCAGCTGAGTTGGAATAAGCATTCCACCAGCTGTATCGCCTTTATTGATTCCGGATCAGTTGAGTGCCTTATGGACATTAAGTGGGCTAGGGAGCAGGGGATTCCCTCAGTTTCTCTTTCCGTTCCACGGTTAGTAACTGCTCTTGATAGTCGCCCTTTGGGTACGGGCGCTATCCGGCAGGTTACCAGCTCCTTAAAACTGTCTGTTTCGTTACAGGATCATACGGAGCGTATATATTTTTTTTTTGTGGATTCTCCCACATACCCACTTGTTCTGGGCCACTCATGGTTGGTTCAGCACAACCCCAATATTAACAGGGGAGCGGAGGATTCGGTTATTCTCCGCTGGGGAGTTCAGTGCAGACACCACTGTTCTACTAATAAATCACTTAGATCTGGCGGCTCGCGCCGCTCTCTTCCCGATCTCAGTTCTGACAGTGAACAGGAGGAGGAGAGTGTTCTCCCTGGGGCTCACGGGGCAGTAGCGTCATCTCGCGACACCAGGGGGAGTCTTTCTTTGGACCCGCTCGCTGACGGGTTTAGTATGTGGGAGGAGGAGAGCTCTCCTTCTGAGATCGATTGGGACATCCCTCGCGATTCGGAGTCAGATTTGGAGAGTGTTCAGGTGGGCGGAGCTATTCCATTTTCATTGCCAGCTAATGTTCCTCAGCAGTACACTGATCTTGCGGAGGTTTTTAGTAAGCAGCGCGCCACTTCTCTTCCTCCTCATAGGCCGTATGATTGCGCCATCGAGCTATACCCTGGCTCGATTCCCCCAGGGGAGTGCTGTATTCCTTATCGGCTCCTGAGAGTGCCGCTATGAAAAAGTACATAGAGGAATCTCTCGCCAACGGTTTCATCAGACCCTCCACATCGCCGGCGGGGTCCAGTTTTTTCTTTGTTAAGAAGAAGGACGGTAGTCTTAGGCCATGCATTGACTACAGGGGACTTAATGCTATAACGATTAAGAATCGTTATCCTCTCCCTCTTATGAATTCGGCCTTTGAACGCCTCCAGGGGGCGTCTATTTTCACTAAACTGGATTTACGCAGCGCTTACAACCTCGTTCGCATTCGTGAGGGAGACCAGTGGAAAACTGCGTTTAATACCCACTCGGGACACTATGAGTACCAGGTGATGCCGTTCGGGCTCACTAGCGCCCCCTCAGTTTTCCAGGCGTTAGTGAACGATGTGCTAAGGGAGATGCTTGAAAAATCGGTTTTTGTTTATATTGATGATATTTAAATTTTTTCTCCCGATCTTTCCACTCACATTCGCCATGTCAGGCAGGTTCTTAACGCTCTGCTCAAGGCTCAGCTTTTTGTAAGTGCAGATAAGTGTGTCTTTCACACCAAATCAGTTTCCTTCCTGGGATTCATTGTGGCAGATGGCAAGGTTCAGATGGATCCAGCGAAAGTCTCGGCCGTTAAGAATTGGCCCACGCCATCTTCTCTTAAACAGGTTCAACGTTTTTTAGGCTTCGCTAATTTCTACAGGAGGTTTATTCGTAATTTTAGCGCGGTAGTCGCTCCTATTACGGCACTTACAAAAAAAACTTCTTCCTCCCGGTTCCTATGGAACTCGAGGGCCGAAGCGGCATTTTCTGAGCTCAAAAAACGTTTTACGTCCGAACCTATTCTTGTCACGCCTAACCCTTCCCTTCCTTTTGTAGTAGAGGTAGATGCGTCTGAGTTAGGAGTGGGGGCCATTCTCTCCCAGCTATCCCCTATTGACCACAAAATGCATCCATGTGCTTATTTTTCTCGCGCATTAACACCTGCCGAGAGAAATTATGATGTGGGGGACCGGGAGCTCTTGGCAGTTAAAATGGCTCTGGAGGAGTGGCGTCACTGGCTTGAAGGGGCGGAGCATCCGTTCACGGTGTGGACGGATCATAAAAACCTGGAGTACATGCAGCTAGCCAAGAGGCTTAATTCTCGCCAAGCCCGGTGGGCGTTATTCTTCTTGCGCTTCAATTTTCTGCTCACGTATCGCCCCGGCTCCAAGAACGTGAAGCCAGATGCCCTTTCTCGCGTCTTTGATCATTCGGACAGGGCTCCTGCTCCCGAATTTATCATTCCCGCCGACCAAATTGTGGCTCCAGTTATTTGGGCCATTGAAGCTGCAGTACAGAGGGCGTTGCGCTCTGACCCAGGGCCTGGGGGGGGTCCACCTCACTGTTTGTTCGTTCCGCTGAGGCTTAGGCCCCGTGTATTACGATGGGGTCACACTTCTCAATTAGTGGCTCATCCGGGCGTTCACCGCACTAAGGACTTTCTTTCTCTGCGGTTTTGGTGGCCCAGTTTGGAAAGGGATGTTCGCAGTTTTGTTGCAGCTTGTCCGGTGTGTGCCCGCAGTAAGGGTTCAAGTCTCCCACCCTCTGGGCTTTTGCGCCCTCTTCCCATTCCCAGCCGTCCTTGGAGTCACATCGCCCTTGACTTCGTCACCGGTTTGCCTATGTCACTGGGCAAATCGGTGATCTTAGTCGTGGTGGATCGCTTCTCCAAGGCGGCCCATTTTATTGCGTTGTCGAAACTACCTTCAGCTTCTGAAACTGCGCAACTTATGATAGACCATGTTTTTCGGGTACACGGGTTGCCGTTGGATGTGGTTTCTGATCGCGGCCCTCAGTTCACGGCCAAATTCTGGTGCGCAACCTGTTCTCTGCTTGGTGCCTCGGTCAGTTTGTCGTCTGGCTTCCATCCTGAGACGAATGGACAGACCGAGCGCACTAACCAGACGCTGGAGAACACTCTGCGTTGCCTGGCTGCCTCTAATCCCACTTCCTGGAGTACACACCTGGCCTGGGCTGAGTATGCCCATAATACGTTGCGCAACGTGTCCACAGGGCTCTCGCCCTTCGAGGCTCAACTGGGGTATCAGCCCCCACTATTCCCTGAGCTGGAGAGGAATGTAGAGGTTCCCTCCGTGGCATCCTTTATTCGGAGGTGTCGCTCTGTCTGGAAGCGGGTGCGTACTGCGCTTCAGCGCGCTGCTGCTAGACACAAGGTGGCAGCTGACAGACGACGTCGTCCAGCCCCCTCATTCAGGGTAGGGCAACGCGTGTGGCTCGCTACGCGTGATCTGCCGTTAAGGGTGGAGTCTCGCAAACTCGCACCCCGGTTTATTGGGCCTTTTAAAATTATACGGCGCATTAATCCGGTTACGGTGAGATTACAGCTCCCCCGTGCTATGCGTATCCATCCCACTTTTCATGTCTCCCGGCTTAAGCCAGTCCTTATTAGCCCGCTGGCCTCCGCAGAGAAGCCACCGCCGCCTCCTCGGATGATGGAGGGAGGTCCAGTGTACACTGTCCACCGTATTTTAGCCGAGAGACGGGTTGGGAGAGGTTTCCAATTTTTAGTAGATTGGGAGGGTTATGGCCCGGAGGAGCGTTGTTGGGTTCCCTCCAGAAATATTCTGGACCCACAACTTATCAGGGATTTCCGGGGTCGCAGGCTTGAGGGATTGTCTGGGGTCGTCCCTTAGTGGGGGGGTCCTGTCATGGTTTCTCTGCCTGCTCTTCTCTCTTTGTCCACTTCCCTGGGGAGCGCTCATGTTGCGTCTCTTCTCTTTGTTTTCCTAGTCCGTTTCGTGTTTTGGTTTTCAGCTCAGTGTTTTCACCTGTTCCGTGTTTCCTGTCATTATTTAAACCTCACGTCATCGTTGTTTGACGCTTCCATATTGCCTATCTTTTTCCTACAAGGAAAGCCGGTATTTTCGGACATTAAGCGTCGACCGTATCACCTCAACGTGTTGTGGTTCCACGGGACAAGGGTGCATATGTTCAAGAGTTTGTTAGAAACTTAGATTAGGTTAATCGTTTCTATCCTGTCTCTTTCTTTTCATCCCTGTCTTCTGTCTTTGACAGAGTGTCTTCTCCGTCTCTAATACCTCTTGTTTATGTGTTTCGGCTCCCTCGTTGTGAGCTATAGGGTTTTTCGCCCTATTAGGGTCGCTTTGAGTTGTAGCGGTATCTCTCCTGGTGTGGAGAGTTATTATTTGTTTGTATATTGTTCTTCCCTGTTTGCGGGGTTTCCCTCCCTCTCTGTGGTGTTCAGTTGAGCATTCTCTGAACCCCTACTGTCGCGTCTGGTCCTTCGTTCCCACGCTACCCCTGACAACCATGGTGAAATGCAAAACTCGTGATCACTTGTCAGATTCTTTGAATACAGAACAATGTTTATCGGCTTTTCATTATACATGCATATACCTAATTCAGTTCAATATATATTTAGTCATGTCTCATCCATAGCAATTATCTTTCTCAAGTGAGAATTAAATGCACGACAACTGATGGTATATGACCCTGCCACTACAGAAAACGCAGTTTGATACCTATACTATATGCTAGATTGTACCACTGGTCGGGTTTCAGGTCTGTTGCTTGTGGTTATGCTAATGTAACATAATCAAGTAACATAGTATTTGATGTACTGGTATACTGATCTCATCTGACACAGTACTACCAATTTTGCATTCTGTATGGGATTATGTATAAGCCCAAAATGAATATATCAAGATGTGCCTTGCAGAGCATAGTTGAAGCAATGAAATTAATGTACTGTAGTAAAAATAGAGACAGTTTTTCTTTGGTGGTTTCACTTTTGTTTCACCTTCTTCTGGCCATGTTAGTTTTACGCGCCAAAGGTGTTCTTTTCTTTTTCAGTTTCCCATGTTAGCTCTAGTATTGAGCTCGGGAGACGTAGTTTTGTGTTTTTACTCGTGTTTCGAGTTCGCCCTGTTTTCCTGGGCTGATTATTACTTGGCTGTTTTAGCTTTTATATTCCTTTTCTTTTCCACCCTTTTGGGGTTTAATCTATTTGTGGTCCTCACTGTTTGTGAGTGACTTGTTCTGATCCCCATTTCCCGTTGCGTTTGATTCTCCGCCACTGGAAAAGTCACTACTTGAGCAGTAATGTGTGGTAACTTTCAAACAAATGGTTTTCCAAAAACCGTTAAGTCAACCAGAAGGTTGAGTCAAAGTCAAGGCATAAAAGCACAAGTATGGTTTGCATGACAACCACAGTCTTTGAGATGTTCTTGCCACCCTAATTACCATTTCTCAGCACAAGAGAGCAATTGCAGTATTTTCAACCTGGATGCGGCGAGTCCATGATACTCAACCAAACGATCAAGGCACCTTAATGCTACCCATGGCTGAGACTTGCAACATTTCCACAACAAAACAGTGACTTTTCACACAAAATGAATCTCAACAGGTTATTTCCATGGTGTCCTACTGATGTACTGCATTAAGACATGCTTTGAGGTACATGGAAATTGGCCATATTCAGAACAAGGAATGTACATTTTTGTAATGATAAACAATCCCTGAATGTGTGCTGCATCTCATTTATACACATTTTTCTATTTTATATACATACAGTTTTGCTGTTTCTTTCTTTCATGGATCCTGAGTGACTGCATAAAGTTAATGTGTACAGTATACATCAAACTAGGTATGATAAATATCGAAAAACATTGCAACTGTACCTAATTTCAAATACTTACTACAATGTATTACTACAAGGTGGCAGTGTGGTATAATGGTTAAGGAACTGGGTTTGTAACCGAAAGGTTGCAGGTTCGATTCCCAGGTCGGTCACTGCCGTTGTACCCTTGAGCAAGGTACTTCACCTGCATTGCTTCAGTATATATCCAGCTGTATCAATGGATACTATGTATAAATGCAAAATAATTGCTGTGTAAGTCGCTCTGGATAAGAGCGTCTGCTAAATGCCTATAATGTAATGTAATGTAATGCACTTTACAATTATTTTGCTAATTGCAATTTGGATAAACTAGACATGAGCAAATGTAACTTTCCCCATTTTGATTAAAATGATTTTGTGCATGGTGGCATTATCTGATAATGATCACTTTATTTCAAAATGCTGCAACGATTACATTTCAATGGAAAGAATATCTAATGTTCCGGGGCTATTTTGTATGATGTAGCTGGCTCATTTGACACAGTTATTTAAATTTTGCTTTAAGTATGGGATTCTTAGTAGTGGAATTTTGTGTGAAAAGTTTTGCTAATTGAATAACTACATTTGCAACCTTACCTGTTAACCGCATTGTTTAAAAACTCATATTTAATCAGGTGTCGATTTTAATCTTGCTTTACCTGTTTTGTTTTTGAACAGTATAAACAGGCCCTGAAAATAAAAGGTTAACAGAAAATAAACTCTTTATCTAATGTAAAGAATTCCCAGAAACAACTACAGAAGCAGAAATCTTGGTCCTCCTCTATCTGACGTATTCATTGGATACCAAAGTGCTGCAGAGTTCAGAAGTGTGGGTTAGCATGTGCAAATCCTCTTTAGAAAGGGACATCACCACCTGGGAGCCTGCATTAGAGTGCACTCTGTTCCCTTTGGTTTGTGGCTCAGCAAGCTAAATGCCTCTCTTGCGGTGCCACATAGACGGCAAAGCTATACGAATAGCTATACAAATAGCTTTGCTGGTTTAGCATTTTGCCTAGTAACTGATGCACATTTCAAGAATTTAACAGGTAGACATAGATTAGAATCTAAGCACTCAGATCTGAAGAGGCTCCTAATTAGCCCGATAAACTGGACATGAAGAGGCCATGAAGCCATAAGCAGGGGTTATTTGAGTTGAATCAACAATTAGTAAGGTGAGCTCATTGAACAGTCACTCAGAAATTCTCAAAATTGACCATTGTCAGTGTGGTTGCACTGTTTTGATTATGTGTATTCAAAATGAAAGTGATTTTCTTTTCAAACCCATGACCAGCAGTGCCGAGAAAACTTACAGCAGCCAGTGAGCTCCCACACGGACTATACCAGTGCAAGGAGCATCACCAGTCCAGTGGTCACGTGATAGTTGGATCACATGGATTTTCTGGATCATATATGTCCATATGATACAAATTGTGAATCACTTTTACAAATGCCTAGTATTACTGGTTTGTACACACATTGTTATAGTAAAAGTTAGGCTCAGCTAAAATACTGTTTTTAATTGCAATATGTATTCACTGTCAGCAGAAGGCAATCCAGATTGTGTTTGCTCTCTATGAATTGTAAAGACAACAACTGGGAGGGGCAGACAAACTGGCCCAGCTGAGACAATAATTACATAAACGAGGCTCAGGTGGTTACGCACATACGGACACGCAGACACACATACACGATCACTTACTTACATGAAAACGCACACACAGCAGTGCACACAAGTGCACACACATGCTCACAAATACACATGCACATGAATACACAAATACACAGAAATACACACACACGATTGCCATCTGGAAAAGCAATAGACTAACAGTAGAGACTCGAGCACAGATGATGGGTATAAAAAATATTTCTTTGCTTACTTCCTGTGCTTTTCATAAAACGCGTGTAGACGTGCAAAGGCCAAGTCAACATCAGTGGGTTTGGATGTGAAAAAAAACTAAAAAGACTTCCTCGGTTTCCATGGTGCTTTCAAACGATTTAAAATATGCAATTGTATCCTCACCCCCACAGAGTGCAGGAGTGAGAAGTTATTACAATTAATTACAGTGGGCTGCCTGCGTCTGTGCCCACTTCTGAGAATCGTCTGTGCAATTAAAGGTTTGAAATCCACCTGTGCTGCACATCCTGGGAATTGCCTGCCTCTGCTAGCTACTTCCATTCATTAATCACACTTCCTCTCCAACCCCTTCTTCCATGAGCTCTACGTCGAGAATACAGTGGGGAGCTAACTATAAAACTATAGCATCATCATACATTCTGAACCTTTTTTACCTAACCTGACAATTCTTAGTGAAATATATCCTTATTACACTTACCAATTTACACTTTCTGGATGGAGCTTTATGAGTTCAGTACTTAACCTCAATTATTCTGGACATTTACTGGATATTATGGAAATATCCAGTAAAATGATAATGTAAAGATGGCTGTTTTGCATGCTGCCCAGGAAACAGTTGTCAGATAAGCTAATAAATACGGGATATTTAATGTAATCGGAGCCGAACCAAAGGGAAATGTCTGAGAACCGAAATAAAAAAATACATTCATAAGCTTGCATTGGAAATGCCACGCTGTCTGGTCACACGCAATAAAGTGCAGCGGAATTATGGCTTGAATTTGAATTTAAATGCAAGATGCCTCTTTCCTCGGGGCCATGGCATATTGCTGTTCTGTCTTTTTTTTGTGTTGCGTAGGTGAAAACTCAGAGGTAATGAACATCAGGTCTAATTCAAAGGTTTTCCACCAGCCACCCACAAAGTGCGCCTCCTCGACGCTCACGGTCTCATCAATAAAGCATGCAGCAGGCAATCTTCGGTGTCTGCGTCAATTCCGGCCCGCTTTGATCAGCTTTGAGCCCCCCCTTCTGCCAGGAGTCCGGCCCTGCCACAGCTGCAGAGCTTCAGTCGCAGTGATCTCTGCCCTCCCTCAGTCTACCCATCCTGGATTCTCCCTCTCTTCTTCTCTCATCCAGTTTGTCTGCTCCTATCTATGGCCGAAGGATTAGAGCAATCTTTATTAGCATGACTGTACTCATTTGGTGTCTTGCAAAAACCCGCTGCTTCTCCTCTCTCTCTCTCCTTGTTCCTCTCACCTTCTCGCTGCTTATCGCTCTACCCCCTTTTTTCAACTTCGCTCTGCCTGTCTCTCTCCCCCCATAATTAAATTTTTCTCCCTCTATCGGCTGTCCTCCTGTCACTGTCACACTCGCTTTCTTTCCTCTCTCACTATTTCTTGAAAATAGCATTTTTTTTTTTCGTCGGGGGATTTGATGCTCATGCCCAACGACGTCAGTGTCCTCTAACATGCAGGCTGCCGTCAAAAAGAAAACAAAAAAGATGTCGCAGTTCTTCAACATGCTGCAGTTATTCTGCTTTAGGAGAGTTTCAGGCCCATACTTAAGAAAGCAGCACTTTCAATGATAATTAAGAGTCAAGGCTGCAACCCTCTAAAAATAGTTGGAGCGGTAAGAGGAAAATCAATTATAGTTGCCCTCGGGGGAGGTGATAACTTTTCTTGGGGGAAAAGGCATAAATATACCCAGTGTAACACAAAAGAGGCACTGCCATGTTAAATACAAACGGACAACAAAAAGAAAGGGATGACCATGCCATTTTGTTGCAGCCTCAGGGTCAAGTCGTACACGCACTGGCGGTGAAGAGGAATAACCTACTGACGAATATAACATCCTACGGATAGCGCAACATATCATTTGCTTATCTGGAGTTAGGTTTTAATTAAAACCTTAAGTTTTAATGATGACTCCAGTCCTCATTAGGACCTTCTGTTATACGATGTGGAGCCGGTCCAGGGGCAGCACATCCTCCGCTCAGTTCACAGCGCTGTCGAGCTCTCCGCTTCCTCAAACCCTCTCTTTACAATTAGAGTGCACAGCCTGTGACTCAGTGCGATTCAAATCGAGCGACTGTGACTCCACGCAATTTCAGTCATGTGACCGTGTATGATTTAAAACACGTCACTGCGACGACCAAATCGTGACCTCAGTTCCCTCCTCCTCAAGTCACACCATCAGACTGTAGCCACTGTGACAGATGTCTCCCAGAATGCTCTACTGCATAAATCATTTTAGGCCAGCGCCACACAGCAAAGGTGATGCATGAATATATTAATATAATGAATATATGAAGTAATTCTTCATGACTACCAGTATGTAGTCTCAATTCCTGCACATATTTCTATCAAACTTGTATAATGATATTATCCTCTGGTAATGAAGTCACTATACATGTTTTATGAAGGCTTTATAAATATACACTGTATAGTGTATAAATATTCTTAAACCTGCCAGTTACACACTGTATGGTATGTTAAGCCATATTCCTTTCGGTCCGGATTACATATTTCATCATATATTGACATTCATTACTTATTATTTCCAAAAGCAGCATTGTAGTCGTGACGATTCACCAAAACTTCAGACTTCAATAACCTTTCACTGGCTAAAACAAGTCAAGTTAATATGACCGAAACAATTCCCCTCCTCCCTCCCCTCCTGTCTTAATGTGCCCTGACACAATTTGGGCCAGCGCATAATGATTTTCCAAATGTCACTGATCCTCTTCTTATTTGAGGGTGGCTGCGTATTGCGCGCGGGCATTTTGCTGTCGCGCCTCGTCTATTGTTGGCAGAGGTCCCGAGACAGAATGAGCTTACAGATCAAGGGCTTTTATTTTACTTTTATCTTACCTTTATATAACCTGGTAGGTTAATGGAGAAATCCATTCTCATTTGCAGTGATGATATAGAGGATCGAAGTGGATTAGGGATTGTGTAGCCGATCAGATGTACGGGCTAAAAAGGTGGCCAGATATAGAGAGCCATTTAGGGAGAATTTGATCAGAACACCAGTTTAACGCCGCTACCGTTCTGAAAGATGTCATGGGATCTTTAATGGTCACAAGGAGTGAAAAACTTGGTTTAATGCCTCTTCCAAAAGACAGTCTTACGGTGTCTCTGTTGCTTCACTGGGGCATGGTTTTCCTTCTGGATCGAAAAAAAAACTCTCCCTTAATGGCACACTAACACTTCTTCACCAGAAGGTCCCTGACTCCAGTACTAAACAAGCCCAGGCCTGCTTAGGTTCAGAAATTTTATATGAGATGGTTACAAGGTGGCATGTCTGTTGGCAGGTGGAGGAGTTTGGATTGAGGGGATGCTAACGACATTACTGGTGAAACCCTGCTTGGCTATTTGGAGTGATGGTAGAGTGAGGCTTTTCTGCTACCCCCACGGAGCTACTGTATGCCGTCAATCACTGAGTTGTATGAACCAATAAAAATACTTTGATGACAGACTGACAGCCTGAATTGCATGGCGATTGAAAGGTTCTTAGGGTGCTTTTATTGCCTGACTGAAAATGCTGGATGGATGTACAGCAATGGGAATCTCTAAATAGACCTTTTAAGGGCTATTAATTTGGCATGTGCTCCTCAAATGTTTCCCTGGAGTTCATTTTCAAAAGCATTCAAAAAACATTTTTCCAAAGAAAATGCCAAATCAACTTCAAACTGCAATTAGACATATTAATGCTAAATGGTTAATTATTTATGATGTTTAGAGAGAACAGCCTCAGGTGCCCCTTAAATTAAAACACCGTTTTCTCTATGTAAAAAGTCAGCAGCTGGAACACCTTGAGAAGCAGTATCCTGAAGTGGGAATATAGCACTGTACCGATATGTCTCCAGAATGCAAGATGTGAAATATAAGCACAGCATTGCAAATGTCCACAGATGATAAACAAATCTACAATGCCAACGGCAATGTAACTAGAAGCCCTGCTCTTCAAGCCTATTGCTAGCTATTGTAGTGTGAGCATATCATCAGAAGTATGGCCATAAAATCAAAATAAAATTTTATAGGCGTACTCACGCCGATAAAAAAAGAAATGAAGAACTCACAGTAGACATCCACACGTATGGACTTGATGGCAGGCGAGCCCAGACCATTCTCTGCCTTGCAGTAGTACCTTCCCCCCTGGTGGCGCTGGATCTTAGTGATGTGCAGGGTCTCGTTGAACACGGTGGAGTCCTGGAAACGGTCCGACGCACTACCTGCAGTCTTAGTCCATCGTATCTGGGCGAGCAAGGGAGAAAGAAAGAGAGTGAGAGAAAGAGAGTGGGGAAGGATTGAGGGGTAGATGGGAGAGAGAGAGAAAGAGAGAGAAAGTCAGAAGGATCTAATAAGAGCAGTAATTTAAGTAATGCTGGATGCACTCTGTACCCGGAGCGTAACATCGCAAAGTAGTAAGGAGCAGAGTACCTCTTTTGAGCCTAAGAGTGGTGAATTATTGGAGTGGCAGTATAGTAGGCCTACAATGGTTAGGAAACTGGACTTTGGTTTGATTCCAAGGAGGACTGCCAGCTTTACCCTGGAGAAAAGTACTTTGCATAAATGACTTCAGTACATATCCAGCTGTATAAATTAATTGTACATATGTAAAATGTAAACTGTGTGGTTGGCTAAATGCCAAGATAGAACAGTGCTTCCCCTTCAATACATTAGAAAGAAACCGACTTTTGCCGCCCCACTTAAAAAATAAAATGGCATCATTTGAAAACGAATTTACTATCATTTAAAAATCATTTAGAAAATTTGTTTGCATAAGCACACCATTTTGTGAACCGTCTTCGGAAATTATAAACGATTCAATGTAATTGCGGAGTGCGTGAAATTACAGTGTTCTGATTGGCGGTAATCTCGCCACGACTGGCTGCGTGAATACCCGCAGATTAATGTACTTGTTTAGGTTATGTTACATCAGAAAAGCGAATAACCAACCGAGCTAAATGATAATGTCAACTTCAGCTAATAAGAGGAGCTTGCCACCAAAAATTGTCTGGTAAAAATATCAGGTTTCTTCCATGTAAATGTGAGATTGGACAGAATGGGGACAATGGGAGCCGTTCTGATAACACGCAAACGATAAAGCTGCAGGCTGTCAAACACCGGGAGTCTGTATGGAACCTTCTGGACCATCGCTACAAACCATGGCTTTATGAATCAAGCCTAGGAGAGTAAGTAACTCATAACTAAAGTTACTCCTAAATATCCCAATCACATTTGTTGTATTTTAGCCAGCTTTTTTAACATAACGTTAAATGTTAAACTATTTTTTATACTCTATTCTCACATCCTTTCTCATTATTTTCCGGTCTCTTACTTTCTTTGTTTCCTATATTTTGAACGACTCGTAGCCTATTGATGAAGCCAGATTAAATTTATAACCCCAATTTCAATTTACATAATATAATTCTGATTATTGTAGTGATGCACTGCTGCTTGTGTAGGCAACAGCGGGCAGTGAAGAGAGGCAGGGCAGAAAGAAATATTATTGAGGTGTCTAGTCTGTATACTGTACATACAAAGTGGAAAAACGAAACATAGGAAAATGTGACATTGTAACATTACACAGGTTGTGTTAGGGCCAGCAATAGGCTAAATAAATATGCAAATATTTATTTTGCCAGAACCCCCCCACTACACGACGGTGTACAGAGACCGCGACGCTGCGTGTATGGAGGAGAGTCGTGGAGGCAGAGTTTGTGTGTTGGACTGCTTAATGCCACTGGACATCGCGTGACAGCGGGGGCTATTTTTAATCATGGCTGTATTACTTTAATTTACTTTAATTCACTTAATTAATTTGATCGATGCAAGGATTCTATTGAATGTCTTTATTTGATAAGTTTTTGTGTGTTGTGGGTCTGCCCCACTGTCTATGTCTTTTTTGCTGTTGCTGGGGCTACAATTGAAGTTCCTTAATGGGAAGATAAAAGTTATTCTATTCTATTCTATTCTATGTCATGACAGTACTTTCCAACACATATCACTTTTGTGATCAGACAAAATGTTCCCTCTCAAACAGGCTACCCATACGGCATACTAAAAAAATCTGAACAAGAGCCTGGAAGCAACCCAAAATGACTGCTAAAAAATATTTTGGCCTCATGCTCAACATGACAGCACTTAACGAATGGCGTTGATGGCAGCATTTGTTTAGCTGATGTACAAAAGCACAAAACCCCACCTTGATACTTTCTCAACCCATGCCTGGGCAGCAATGTGATTGGTCACGCTCTCGCTGCTGGTACCCAGCAACACCTCCTGGATTTGTAGCTCATCTGTGGAGTCGCCGCCTCTACCACCCCCTTGATCTTTCCCGCCAGCCTCTGAGTGAAGCCAGTCTCCTGTTTGGCCATGACAAGCCCCAATGGCACCCCTTAAACATGCCATGTGGATGACCCGAATACCATAGAGACTCACCTCACAACCATTCCTTTCATTGCGATTACAGCCTTTAGAAAAAAAGCTCCTCCAGTCAGCAGTACGCTCTGTACTGAGAAGACCAGAGACCACACCCACTCCACCTTCAACACCAACTGCCCCGTGCCCGCACTCTGTACTGAGAGAACCAGAGACCACGCCCACTCCACCTTCAACACCAACTGCCCCGTGCCCGCACTCTGTACTGAGAGAACCAGAGACCACGCCCACTCCACCTTCAACACCAACTTCCCCGTGCCTGCACTCTGTACTGAGAGAACCAGAGACCACGCCCACTCCACCTTCAACACCAACTGCCCCGTGCCCGCACTCTGTACTGAGAGAACCAGAGACCACGCCCACTCCACCTTCAACACCAACTGCCCCGTGCCCGCACTCTGTACTGAGAGAAGCAGAGACCACGCCCACTCCACCTTCAACACCAACTGCCCCGTGCCCGCACTCTGTACTGAGAGAACCAGAGACCACGCCCACTCCACCTTCAACACCAACTGCCCCGTGCCCACACTCTGTACTGAGAGAACCAGAGACCATGCCCACTCCACCTTCAACACCTCCAGCCCGGTGCCCGCACTCTGTACTGAGAGAACCAGAGACCACGCCCACTCCACCTTCAACACCTCCAGCCCTGTGCCCACACTCTGTACTGAGAGAACCAGAGACCACGCCCACTCCACCTTCAACACCTCCAGCCCCGTGCCCACACTCTGTACTGAGAGAACCAGAGACCACGCCCACTCCACCTTCAACACCTCCAGCCCCGTGCCCGCACTCTGTACTGAGAGAACCAGAGACCACGCCCACTCCACCTTCAACACCTCCAGCCCTGTGCCCACACTCTGTACTGAGAGAACCAGAGACCACGCCCACTCCACCTTCAACACCTCCAGCCCCGTGCCCGCACTCTGTACTGAGAGAACCAGAGACCACGCCCACTCCACCTTCAACACCTCCAGCCCCGTGCCTGCTTATCAGCTGATGTGTTTGGGAGTCCTCACTCCTGTAATTTGTGACTTCATCACCTCAGCTTTGGCAACACCTTATAATATCGGGCCAATAAAGCACTTTCAAATTGAAATTGAAATTAAGAATGAGTCAGAGAGCATGCGCACAAGGGAAAGAGTGAGAAAAACTGAGAACGTACGACAGAAAGAAAGAATGGACAGAGAGAAATGCGGATGGGAAAGAGAGTGCAAGACAGACAGAGAGCGAGAGATGGGGGAAGAGAGAGAGAGAGAGAGAAAATCCCCAAAAGTCCCAGTTCTATGAAAAAACCTGTGTTGCCTTTGGAGGTTTAACTACAGCACAGGATTATGGAGAAACACCTCCTGACTCCAAACAGGTGCAAAATCTGCAGCCGGCTCCACAGCCCGTTTCCACTCCATCTCAATATAAGAGCGTAAGACCGTAATCTGCCCTGACGCGCGTGGTGTCCCATGAATCAGCCCCATCTGGAACACAGAGGAGAATGAGCACAGACTGAAGAGCACAATGCACAGCTCCAGTTATTAGCATACTTATGTGAGAGTAGGAATATAACAAAAAGACGAGACGAACCCCCAGAGATATGCATCCAAATCCCTCACCATCACAAGGACACTCCCACAAATAATCATAGGTATATGTACATTTTTCATATTGATTCCATTTTTCATTTTTGAAACAGCACATGACCATTATTATTAATTATTTACTTATATAGCTTAGATAAATAAAGACTGCCTCTCCAAACGGTGTCCTCATCAATAACCACAGACTATAACCTCCAACCCTGGCCTTGATTAAGACTTGGGGACTGCTAGGAATCCACAAACAAAGCTCTCCATCTGAAACACTGCCTGGAGACAGTATGGCACAATGTTAATGAAACCAGAAGGTTGCATGTTCAAATGCTGAGTACAGCATGGCCGTTATACTGTTGGGCAGGGTGAATCATTTTAGTAAAAGCCTGTGCTGTTTCAGCAGAGTTGTCCAACCTTGGTTTTTTTAATCCTGGATAAGCAGCATCAGCTAAATCATCAGAGGACGGCGTGAGATTCAAGAGGTCAGTGATGCGACCAAACAGCTGGAGGATGACTTGCGACAAGAACATCACACAAACAAGAGTCTGCTGAGGACAATTGATGTGGATGACCCTCCAGACAGTGCTATCAATAGATTAATGAGTAATAGAGTAATGCCAGTTCAGAACAACAGACAATAGCTTGCAGTGTCCATAGAGGCTAGGCCATTCAAAACCATGGGTAGAAGCATATACTGGCTTTACAGTTACAATTTCAGGACCACGGACAGTAGCCTATAAGCCAGCCAACCAGTTCAGGACCATGGACACCACACTACAGTTGCCCATTCTGAAAGTTCTAACCACTTGACAATTATTAACCAAATAATGGGGGGACCTCATTTAAAAAGTTAAATATTTCAATTTTAAGCTACAATGAGGTATCACTTTATTAGATTGAGAAAATATTTCTGGAGATATGACTGTTTGAATATTGTGATTTTGCAAAACTGCAAAACTGGCTTGAAAGATTTTGTTGTGAATTCTGCATTGTCTCATCGTAAAATACACCCTCAAATCAACTATTGTATAAAATTGTTATATTTGTGTAATCAGTTACCCAGCGCTTATAATAGCGTTTAAACCATAAATTCATAAAAAATATGAAAACATACATACAATAAGGTTTAACCTCTTATTTTTTGCTTGTCATTCTTCCACTTCTATAATTATTTTGGCATAACTCCCCCATTATTATGTAACTTAAAAACATTGATAACTGCTCTCCCTATTGAAATATAGCAATAATACTCCAAAGAATGTCCATACATTCAACAGGTAATTACTACTTGCCATGTAGCTATCCCACAATACCTTGCACATGAATACTAATTTGCATCTGAATCTTGGAGGCCTAATGGCAGATTAAATGTGGAATGTGTCCATACCCTCCCCCTATCTATAAGGTGACTGTTTAACAGTGAAATGATTTAAGTTGGTAATTGAATGCAAACTATTGAGTACTGAGTTTAAGTCCTGAATAAGTTGAGGAAAAAAGAGCTTAATTTACAAACATGGTTAAACCATCCTAAGGCATGTGAGGAGTCAGATCAGTGCCATAGTAGAATCGAAATCTGAGCAGTGACTTCAAAAAGTCACTGATTAAAAAGCAGGTTTCCTTGGTGCACAAAGAAAGATGCAGCCTTTAGAAAAAAAGCTCCTCCAGTCAGCAGTACGCTCTGTACTGAGAGAACCAGAGACCACGCCCACTCCACCTTCAACACCAACTGCCCCGTGCTCGCACTCTGTACTGAGAGAACCAGAGACCACGCCCACTCCACCTTCAACACCAACTGCCCCGTGCTCGCACTCTGTACTGAGAGAACCAGAGACCACGCCCACTCCACCTTCAACACCAACTGCCCCATGCCCGCACTCTGTACTGAGAGAACCAGAGACCACGCCCACTCCACCTTCAACACCAACTGCCCCGTGCCCGCACTCTGTACTGAGAGAACCAGAGACCACGCCCACTCCACCTTCAACACCAACTCGAAAAAAGTCGAAAAAAATAAATAAAAAAGTTGTCCTGTAAGCGATTAAAAGTGATTAGTTAAAAGGGCATTTTACAAATAGCCTAGCTTGTCACGTCCCATGCCTCTACTTCTTAGTCCATTCCTGGTTTTTCCGTTTCTATGTGTTTTCAGTATTTGAAGTCCGTTCCAGGTTTTCCCTTTTCCCCATTTTGTGTTTCTACTTCCCGCACCTGATATGTGTTTCCTCATGTTGTTTTGTCTCACCTGTTCCTCATTGTCTTGTTGTTAATCTGGCATATAAACACCACTCTTTCTTTGTCTTGTGCCAGATCGTCTTGTGCCCTGCATTCGTGCTTGTGCATGGAGCAACCTTTATCCTTGCCTGCTCCTTGCCTGCTCCTTGCCTGCTCCTTGCCTGCTCCCTGCCTGCTCCCCGCCTGCGTTTCCAGTCCTGTGTCTACCCGTCCAGTTCCTGTTCTCCTGCCTGTCTTGTCTGTTCCTGTCCAGCCCTGTTCCAGTCCTCCTGCCCACCTGCCCTTCCCCGTCCTAGCCCTGCTCCAGCCCTTTTCCCTCCCTGGTGGATGTGCAGACATAGCCTATCTGAACAATAGATTGTAAAAAATATATATAAAAAAGATCTGAACAGCATGAATGAGAGGCATCTAGGTCTTTATATTTATTGGTTCTCCCATTCTTAGATTTTAATCTAAGCAATAACCAATATTACGCAACAGAGAATCCCAGGAGTCTCATGGATTGTGAAATGTTACGATTGATGTTATGACCCTCGGTTATGAATGTTTCAGCTTTGTTTAGAAGAAATCATGTTTTTTTTTTTTATTAGCTTTGTATTTCAAATACTACAGTATCCATGAGCCTCAGCGCATGTTACATCATTTCCATAGAAGAACAAAAAAGCTAATTTCAGACAACAGAAGAAAAAAATTATTGCATTTTCTGTCATTAAAAAGGAATATTTTATAACACTAGAACATCAGTATTATGTTATATTGCAACTTGTCATCACAGAGACCAATAAAGTATGATCTCTATCTTTAAGAGCACTTCAATGATGGACATGTTTGAAGACACAAAAGTTTTGTTTGGGACTCGAAAATTTAGTTAGTTGTGCATGGCGGGTTCTGGAGGTTTAACTCGCTCCTATATTTAAAAATATTCACACATTTACACAACCATTTTAATTTTGAAATTTTGGCGAATAGTAGATTTGAAATTCAGGAATGTGATTATGGTATTAACTCAATTTTGACCGGATAGTGATTTTCTTACGTTTTTTGCCTCTCTTGTAAAATGGTCCCACTTTGTGCCGGGTCACTACTGTTAACAGTGACATTCATTCTTAACAGAATATGGCACTGCTGCAAATGCTTCATAAATAATTCCATTACACTTTCTTAAAATATACATTGCTGAATTTTAACGCAGCATTATACATGTTAATAATACATATGATATTTACAAGACGGCCAGGCTTTCCAGAAATCTCAAGCTGTACTTTTTCTGTACTCTAATGTTACTTCCATCTCAAAAGTGTATATTACTTTTCTTTTGTAATAAACACTGTTATAGATTGTTATTTATAAAAAAATGTATTCATATTGTTTTAACTGTAAGAAAAGAGACATTGAGAGGAAGAAATGTAATGTTCCACAAAAAAAAAAGGAAAAATCTCACCACAAGGCAAAAGTCCTGTCATGGTGCAAGAACCGTGCGTCCAGCTGGTTTGTGTTTGTTTTGGGTCCACAGGAACACGGACCGAGCCAGCAGGGCTGAAGCTCCCAATCTGTGCTGCACTTTTTAAGATGCAATGGCACAAACTCCCCTCCGTGTCCCAGAATTCAAAGCACCGCTTTGCTTCTGTGATGACCAATGCTGACCAGTGCTTGGCTTTCTGCTGCCCCCACTCCCACCCATACCCGTGTTGCTACAATCGGGCATTCCGGTCAACCCAACAGCCTTTATATCCCATCAAGCTGCTGATTTGGACGATGTGGTACCACCCACCCCGAGACATCCCCCGACGCGACCCCTTACCCGCTGACACAAACAGGACTCTTATTTAGGACATGTTGTTATCTTAAAACAGCTAGCGCTGGAAACGCTGATCTATGGTCCTGCCAGCTTGAATCATGTTACAGCCCTTATAATCAGTCCTCAGGCATCCACCCACCTCTAAAAGTCCCAACGCGTCCCCAAGCCCATTGACCCAAACCAGACACCAGTTTTTTTCAGCGGCCTCATCATTGTGAAGTGCCTGCTTCAAATGCCTGCTCAACAAAAATAAATCAAGTAAATAAATAATAAATAAAGCAGCACATGGCACAGCTACAGAGAACACAGAGTTCTTGCTCTGGAGAACAAAAAGCGTTTTTCTGAGTCAAACGTATCGTACAAATGTCTAACATTTTCAGAAATAATGCACCAGAGCACAGAGCACATCTCATTAGCCTCAAAGCTCGCTTGCTTGGCTGGTTCTCTCATCCTTATGATGCTGAAGAAAGAACCTTGACCGTGTTCTGGATACAAAAGCACGTGAGTTCACTGCGCCAAATATCCCACCCTGTATCATGAAGTGTCCCCTGAATGGGTCCTATCTCCGGAAAGCAGCGGAGAATGTGCAGTATGCACAGTGTGGTATACTCCATAGTACTCCAACCATAAGTATACTCATGTGTCAGCAGCAATGTGAACAAAAAGGACAAGATAAACCCCAGGGACCTGCCGGGGAAACCACAGCAGTCTCTTATCGCTAATCCCATTAAAGGGACACTCACAAATAACCACAGTTATGATATAAGCCATCCCTTAGGGTGTACACTTCCCAATACATCCCTGTCGGGTTCATTCTGAATTGAAAGGCTGGCTTGCCAAATTGTCTATTTGTCCATAATCACTGATGTTTGTCAGTTGGAAATGTGAAATTCACTCTCGGCATAATTACAACAAAATGTATTTTGTGTAGGTTACAAAAGATAATATTTGCTCAGTGGTGGCAGGGTTTGCTGGCAGGGTGGCAGAGAACACACTAGGGTTGGGGAGAGGGATGTGGTATCACATGATAAGAGGCATGACGATAAAATCATAAAATCATGAGATGGGATGTCTTAACACCATTCCAGGCTGTCCCTTTGGTCCAGCTTAAATGACGTAAATCTCAACAAAAGACGTTTTCACCATAAAAAACAAATGCCAAGTTACTCACGCATAGCCTACAAAACACTGTCTATAAGTCCTTAATTCCAACTTGCAAAACCTAGGCCTGCCTTTAAAACTATTGATATCAAAACGTGGCCACGTTACAATGAACAATATTGCCTACTGTAGCTCCCACTAATTAAACTAACGCTATTCCAAAGCAATGCTATCCAATCTTTCCTAAATTATTTAATGTAACTTGGCCCTTTTTAGGCTCAGTGCTCTGTGTTGCTTCCTTTTTTAAAAGACCATACTTTCTTGGTGGACATGGTCCAGTGATTTTTGTTTGGGACACACTCATTGGTCATTTTGTACAAGATCCTCACATTCCATGATCCGGGGCAGGCCCTGGGGTACAGGCCAGGAGATCTCCCACATATTTATTGACCGCACTGAAATGAATGTGTGCGGCCACAAGTGAAAGGTCAATTTATCAAGGAAATGACCTGATTGGTTTATGCTCATGTGGGTGCAAACCTATCAATGTCTTCTAAAAATATTTGATTTCAATTTCTACTGATATTGAGTAAAATGGACCTTATTATTCAATACACATTAAAACTGACCTAAGTGATCCCGTGACCTCTATGGGTACTGATCTTTGACATGGCTTTGGGAAACTCAAGATTTAATTAAAACGTGCCCCAGCTCCACAACGAGGAGCTGACCTCCAGAGACATAACAGGGATCAAAGGTGTCTTAGACCTGGTAGTCATGTAAAGGCCTTTATATGCATGTTAGGAATACACAAAAGTCACTGTTTCCTGTGTTATCTGCATTTGTCTTGGGCTTCTTGTTAGTCACCAAACCGCAATCTGGCAGGGTCATTTGTAAGCCTTTAAGAAGCATTCAATCGTTTGTAGGAAATAAACAGACCATTAGTAAGTATTTCATAAGCGGCAGTCGTAAATGTGCATGCACACGCCGGGCCCTATAGCTACAAGTACAAGCATGCGCTACGCTATGTCACTTCCCGGCTACAACATGGACTCCATAGTGAAGGGACAGAATGTTCCTCATCCTGCCAGGGATTGGATGATTTCAGTTCTGACATTTACTTGGGTTACTGCTGCATTAGCCCCTCCTACAATTTGTGCCAGGCTGCCACAAGTTGTCTGCTGTGGTCAATTAGCTTTTTCCTGTCATATTATGTGGCCTATAGGGTGAAAAATAGTCACTGTCTCAATAGTGTGCATCGGGTGTGCACACAATTCATCAGCAGTGCTCCTGGCATGAGGGTACAGGTGGCAAAAAGGCGCAATTTCACATTAGAATTAAGGCAAAACAATTATCTTGCATCACTGATACTTCATATTGGTGACATGAAAATGGTTCCAATTAGATATGTGCATAAACTGTTTATGCTTCATGTGCTGCTAAATGTTCCACTAGCACCTTAAACGACAGTCTGGATCTCAACTTTTTTATTAAAAAGAAATATTGTATTTCCTTCCAATGAAACACATTTATGGGGTTTTCATAAGTAGGCAAACAAGGCATATACATATCTCCCTGCATGCTGTGCGCACTTAAGAAAATGTAAGTATCTGAAGCTTACACTCAATTGAGTTCATTGCATCCATAATCTTCACAAAAAAATAAACAGAAATGGTTTATGATTTATAAATCTAGGGCTGGGTGGTATCCAGATTTTCACACCATTCTTGTAAAACACTAGGGTATGTGGTACACTGTAAATTAATACATTTTCAGTGGCTGGGAGGTATGAACACTTGGTATAAAGTACCATCCTTATGTTACCACAGGGTGACATTGCACTTAGAATGACCCACATAGTTTCTGGGCTACGAGACTGGATCAACTACACTTCTTTGTATTAGGCGCATGTTATTTCAATAATCGGTTTGTTATTATATCTAAAATGAATATGATACAGAACGTAATTAGGCCAAAGTTGCTTTAAGGAACCCCTAGGCTATAGTGTTGGCGTCAATATGGTGACCAGATTCAAACAGCCCAAATGCGGGACAGCAGGATCATTGCAGGATATTTCAGAACAAAGTGGAAGTGAATAGGAAAATCATTTTTTTCCGCAGCCTACAATACTGCACTCCTCCAAAGGATAATAGAAATATGATTAGCTTTTCCTGCATTTGTTAAACTCTTTGCGTCCCTCCTACAGTATTATCCACTAGTTACCACACTATCACCATTTACAAAAAGAGAGCTATAAAAAGACAGTTATAATAAAATTCTGCTGCAACATTTAATATAGAAGCGCACCGTGTAAAATTGATAGTAATGTGATCCCACAACATTGCTTGGGCTGTGCCTATTATGCCGCTTTTGAAAACAGCGGCAGTGTTGGGAGAATAACTGCTGTTTGAAATGTATTAATTACATGCACTCTAAAAAATAACAACGCTGGTATTTTTCTATATTGCGGTATGTGGTATGACCGTATATACCAATGCTATATTAATCAACCGATGTGTTAATTAATCGGGAAATTAAACGTCGTGGAGCAGAAAGTACAAAGGTTGGAGCAACAACAACAACAAAAAAGAAACAGACAAAAGGGTAAGAAAGAAAAACAGCATTCCTTTATTCCCACAAGAATAACTTGTATCGTAAATGAAGCTTGAATATTCTTCTGAATTGTTCTGAATTAGAGGTCTGGAAAAGTCCCTACATCTGGAAATGCAGAAACATGGTCACCTTATTGGGTAGCTTACTGAAATTACATGGCTTCTTTTGGTGGGGGCACCCAAATAATTTTTTAACCTGTCACAAATTCCACATCTTGTTTTATATTCTACAATTCCTGCATGCCCCGTAAACAAATTTTTCTTTGGTAAGGTAGATCGGTAACCTGCCCATTTATGCCCCTGGAAACGACGGCATAACAACGGGGAAATTTCAGGAACTTTCCTGTTCCTTCCACAAGTAGAGTATGCTGTACCTAAGAGGAAATTTACGGGAAACGATGGCCTGAATTAAAAATTAGCTAATGTCTTGTTATTTCCTCTAGAAAGTATGCTATACCTCCACATAGTTGTTTTGTAAAAACAGATAGATAGATATATATATATAAAAAATGACCTGAATGTAAAACATGGCTTATGATAATTAGAGGAATAATTAGGCTATAGCAGTTTTTTTCTTCTAATGTAGACCTACCTAGTACATAGGCCTACAGTTCAACGTGCCTCAAGCGCATATCATAATCATGGATAAAATAATGTGAATAGAAAATAACACACTTCAAGTTCCACATTGAATTTATTCATACAATTAATTACGATCTATGTCGGATCTGTAGTGTCCATACATTCAATTAATTATTTCCATTTATTACACGCATTGCTTTGTTGGAGATTCAGATGATCGCTGTGTCCCTAACTGCATACTTCCATGCTCCGAGCACGCATAGCGAGCACGCGCATCCATGTGAGTCCATAGCGAAGTACGGTAGTACGGAGCATGGAAGCATGCAGTTTGGGACACAGCAAATGGCCTGCCTTGTAGGACATACCAAAACAATCGCGGCCATTGGGATTTTTCTCGAGCTTGACATCGGTTGCGATTTAAAATCCCAATTCCCAAATAAACTCTTTCCTCGACAGAAGTCTGTGACTAGAGGGTAAAATAATTAATGATCTGACCATGTAAAGAAGACAAGCAACCTGCAACCGATGTCAAGCTCGAGAAAAAATTCCATGGCCGCAATTGTTTTAGTACGTCCCACGAGACAGGCCAGCCGAGGATGGACTACATCATTGTAGTTGTTGTCTTAGATATATATGTATCTCTATGGTTCTTGAATTTGGTCCACAAATCTGATAGTTTGCTCGTAACTACGACATTTGCTTATATGAAGCTATCGCGTTTGCCGTCTACGATGAAATGCGCTAACATAGCATGTAGCAGTATACCGGAACAGGCGTTCAACAGCACTTCTGCTTTACCTCCCTATTGCGCTGCTAACAGTTACATCAAATATTATCTCAATACCCTCTCTGGTTACATGGTTACATGCATATCTGTCAACTTGGTGGCCAGCAAGGATGTAACGTTAGCTAAACCGGCTGTGGTAGCGTTAGCTAGGCTACTGCACCGAATAACAACAGTGCATATGCGGTGTAACATTAAGCCTAGTATACGCGCACATTCCAAATCACATATTCTGAGCGTGCGGGAGAAAGAGTCAAGATACATGTCACATGGTTGGCTAAATGGCACTAAGTCATCAAGGGTCTAACGCAGGGGTGTCCAAACTTTTTTCACTGAGGGCCAGATGGAGAAAAATGATGACTACCACGGGCCACAGGCTATTTTATATATATATATATATATATATATATATATATATATATAGGCTATGTGTGCATGTAAAATAAATACAAGTGCGCTCAGACATGTGGCATACAGTTGCCAACATCACTTACATTTCTATTTAAATTAGGCGAATAGTATTATAGCCTATTAAAAGGCGAGCTTGAAGAGATTTTAAGAATTTCACTCACCAGTGACACTTCTAATGAGAACAGTGTTGTTGTGCCTTGGACTGAAGAATCGCTGTGATGTCGGGCATGAGGTTTGTAGATGCGATTCGCAGGACATCGCAAAGGCGATCTTTGATCTTTGTCTGTTATCTTTGATCGCAAACGGCTCTTGTTTAGCGTCATCAGGGAAAATGTTTGCTCACATATGCATGTGGAGCTGAACAGACTCAGCATTCTTTTTGCGTGGTGCCTCATCTGTGGAAATTTTGACTTTTCCAAACTCTTGTAGAACTTGTAGAAACATTGCATCTCGATGAGTTCCAACTGTATGTCCCCTGGTGCTTCATCCACGTTAACGGAGAAGGGGCATGAGAACATGTTGATGTCCTTCTCAATAGAAGCAAAATCATGAAAGCGCGTGTTGAACTCTGTGATCAATGACGTGATTACTGTCACATATTTCCCCATCTGCTCCGGGCTGTTGGCATTTGGGAAAGTGTCGATTACCTCCCGGAGAGAGGGGAAGTGTGCGGCATTGCGTTCACTGACTTGTCTCTCAAATAGACGGAGCTTCACGACAAATGCTTTCATGTGTGAGTACATTTGTGACACGATTGTGTCTTTCCCTTGCAAGGCTGTGTTCAGGCCATTCAGCTGTCCGGTCATGTCAGTTAAAAATCCCAGGTCTTCCAACCAAACAGGGTCACTCAGTTCATCGACGGACAATCGTTTTTCGCTTAAGAATTTGTCGATCTCAGATTTGAGGGAGAAGAACCGCTTGAGAACGGAGCCGCGGCTGAGCCATCGCACATCAGAGTGGTAGATCACGTCCCCATATTCTGTATCCATTTCAGACTGGAATGCCCGAAATTCTCTGTGATTGAGTGCTTTCGCACAAATTATGTTAATAGTTTCCACGACTGTATTCATGACATCGCCCAGTTTCGTGACTTTGGCGCATAATGCTTCCTGGTGTATAATACAGTGCAATTTAACAGCCTTGCCCCCAGACTCATGAACTTTTCTGCAAACCAGGGAAGCCATTCCGTTACGCTCACCTATCATGGCTGGAGCACCATCTGTTGTAACTCCACACAACTTGTCCCAAGGGAGATTCCGATTTTGAATAGCAACTGACACAGCTTCAAAAATATCAGCTCCTTTTGTTGTTCCAGTCAGGCTCCGAAGGTCGATGAACTCTTCAGTAATGCAAAAATCATCGTCAACCCCTCGCAAAAAAATTAGTAGCTGAGCTACTGTGTCGGTACTCTCGTCACACGCAATTGAATAGAAATGAAACAACGGAGCTTTGTCTGATATTTGCGCCTTGATATTAGCTGATAAATCCTCGATTTGCCGGGCCACTGTGTTTCTCGCAACACTAACATTGCAGAAGTCTTGTTTCTTTTCTGGGCATACAATCTCCACAATTTTTGTGACGCACTCTTTTAATAAAATCACCCTCTGCAAAGGCCTTTCCATACTTCGCTATTAGCTTAGCCACCTCGTAGCTAGCCCTCGTAGCATTCTGCTGCGTTTGATTAGCACGAAAAAACTGGGTTTGTTGCAATGATAGGCTTGCCGCCAACTGCTTTGATTTATCTTCTCTGGCTGCTCCAGTATATGCCTTAAAAGACGCATCATGTTTCGTTTCATAATGTCTCTTAACGTGAAATTATTTTCATCACCGCTACTGATTCCTGGCAAATTAAACAGACACACTTGCCTCTGTACTCAGTGAAAAAGTATTAATTTTGCCATCGTGGCTGGAATCTCCTACATTCACTATCCACCTTTCGATTCTTTGCAGTCGCCATGTTGATAAGAATACGATTTGTAGGCTACAGGAACGTTGGCTAGCTAATGCATAAGATTATTTTTTGTTTGGGAGGGGCGCACAAACTGCTGATCTGTTTTTAGAGTTGGGCTTTTACTATGCTGCCCCCTAGTGTTAAAAAAACAACAGCATTTTTTTTCTCATTTGTAGCAGCGGGCCAGATTTAATTATTCTTCTGAAATGTTTCGAGGGCCGCTTTAAAATGCTTCAAGGGCCGCAATTGGCCCGCGGGCCGTAGTTTGGACACCCCTGGTCTAACGTATCAAACAAGCCTCAAACTATCACTCTGCTGCCAGATATGCAGTAGATATGGATGGTTCACTTTAAGAGTTGTTTCTCCTGACAAATGTTCCTATTGAACTCTATGGAAAAATAAGTCAGAAGAAGAAACCATTCAAGTTCATCTATATCTACTGTATTTCTGGCAGCAGAGTGATGGTTTGAGGCTTGTTTGAAACGTCAGACCCTTGATAACTTAGAGCCATTTAGCCAACCATGTGTTCCATACTGTTCCAGTGTAATTTACAGCTAAATCTAGTCCCACCCCCCAATTCCCATAGAGATCCACTCAAATGCAGAGACATTTAGGATCGCTTGTAAGAGTCCCAGAAAATAAGATATCGAGTCTTTTGATATTTTTGGGTCACAGACATCAGGAAGTCATGGCATGCAAAGGATATGCGACCAAATATTAAAAATTAATACTTTATTTTACATATAAATGCAAGGGTGCCAATAATTGTGGCCAACGTGGTTTTGTTAAAAATAATTATTTCTTGATGAGGGAGATTTATTTTTCTCATAATAAATTAACGTCAATTAAGATTTTTTCAGTGTGAGATTAAGCTAATTCACCAAACGGTGAATTTTTTATAACCCTTTTACTCATCTTTACCAGGGGTGCCAACAAATTTGAGCATGTCTGTATGTACTGCATACTTACTTGCTGAAAGAACAGGAAAGTTCCTGAAATTATGTAGTAATTTTCCCCAAAAGAAATTTCAGGCTGTCGTTTGCCTTTCATTTCCTTTTAGGTACAGCATAATCTACTTGTGGAAAGAACATAAAAATTTCTGAAATTTCACCGTCGTTATGCTGTCGTTTCCAGGGGCGTAAATTGGCAGGTTACCGGTAGATCTTCTAGTTTATCAGACTTATAATGCGCCAGACTTGAGATAAACATCTTGCATGTTGAAATGTCTCTTTTTTTGCCTTTTACAGTGAAATCAATATATACCATAAATTACATTCTGTGGGAGTCATGTATGTACTGACAGGCAGTATATTGATCAAAAGTGCATGACATATTAATTATAAATAAATTAATCAATTTATGAAGTAAATTCCCAAAATGTTATCAGTCTAGCATAATAAATTTTATTGAGAAACATCAGTAAAATCATCAGTTTAAAGTACTGACTGTGCAACACTGAATGCAAAAAGGCTACTGTTATAAAGTTAACATTTGGCACTAGATTTAAAGTTAAAATCTACCTCATCTTTCTTTTCCAGTCTCCAAAACACACTGACTGGACTGGAATCGATAAAATGTGTTACTGAACTGCCAAATACTGGATGACCTGGGCTTCACATGATCCCAATATATCTGATGAATGGCATTTCATTTAGAGAAAATCAGTCTGTGGTTTTGTGCCAATGGTGGTGGCATCACGAACCAACAGGGAGAGCGGGAGGAAATTATCTCACCCTCCATGCAGCACGTTCGGTGGCTGGGAATAAAGAGTTTTCTACCGCAAGCTCCCACAGATTCCCAAACCATTCAAAATGTATTACTGAGCTCCTTCTATCTGGCTCGGAAAACAAGATGTTTCATGACAACAGACCCATTTTTCTTCCGCACCAATCTGTTGATTACCTGATCTATCCCTTAACATTGATATATTAACAGTCCTTCAGATTATCAGGTCTGTAGATTAACAACTTTGTTCAGTAGATGAACAGATCTATAGTTTAGTAGGGCAATACATTAACACGTTGATTAAACATCTCCTGCAGTTGCTTGTAAGTTAGACTGTATGGTATTTGTGCATAAAACATTATCTGAATTAAGTTCTCACCAGACATGATGTCCAGAGCCAGTAGCTAAGCCAGGCTGAGGCATAGCCAGAAACCAGCAAATTCACCACATTAGAAAAGCTATTTAGACTATAAACCTTGCAGAATGAAGCGTAAACTGTGGGTCAGATCAATCTGCAGGTTGCTGATGAAAACAAACTAATGGCCAGGATTCAGCTGCAAGCTAGGCTTGAGGACTGAGGGTTCAATACACCACGTAGCACAGTTAAATGGTTAAGTGCTCACGTGGCATGCCTAGAGCCGCAGGGCCGGCAGCTGTCTCTCATCAGTGACCTTACCTGGGGCCGTGGGTGGCCTGTGACCAGGCAGGTGAGCTCCAGAGTCTCTGCCTCCCGGATAGTGTAGACCCGCTCGGTGTAGCGCTCCTCTTCCACATTGCAGGCGTGGCCCGAGTGCACGATGCGAACAGTCGGGGGCGCTGTTGAGAGAGAAGACCAAAGGTCAGTACAAAAGGCCTTCCAGGGAACAGACAGGAGGCAAAGTCTCAGTAAAACTTTGAGGAATGTTTCTGTGCCAACTGTGGAAGTGCACATGCAGCCACAAGCACACAGACAGACACACACACACACACGGAAGATGTTTTTTCATCTCTTGCCAATTCACTTTGTTACAATGCACTGAAAATACTTCCATTAATATAGTTTCAGCAATGCTGTCCTTACTGCAATAACTGCAATTACAGCTATACTGCCATTACTGAACCTACTGCCAGAGTTACTGCTGTTCCATCAATACCATCTATACTGCAATTATTTCAATACTGGAGTTATAGAAAAACTGTAATTACTGCAAAACATAGAGCTGACATCTCTGTGATATAGCCTGAGGCTATAATCATATTGAAGATGTGTCAGAGCTGGTTCGCTTGGAAACATTGACAGGCTCAGTCTAATAGCAGAGTAGTTATCCACAAAGGCAAATTCCCATCCATTGAAATATGTCTGCATTCCTTTCCCATCAATAAGTACCTCTTGAATAATCCTGTTATTGCAGACATAGGGCGGCAGTGTGGTATAATGGTTAAGGAACTGGGTTTGTAACCGAAAGGTTGCAGGTTCGATTCCCAGGTCGGACACTGCCGTTGTACCCTTGAGCAAGGTACTTCACCTGCATTGCTTCAGTATATATCCAGCTGTATCAATGGATGCTATGTATAAATGCAAAATAAATGATGTGTAAGTCGCTCTGGATAAGTGAGTCTGCTAAATGCCTATAATGTAATGTAATGTAACATATACAAGCAACAAAGGAAAAAGTAATTTTATTCATTACAAATAAACTGACTATTAAAAAATGAACATGTTTAGCCAAAAATAAGGCTAGATGCATTTCTTTAAGTCGATAGTCATGATAAAGTGCTGTATACATCACTATAGACTCCTTTCCATCCACTGGCTACTAATATCTCAAGAATCCCCCTGTTCCCTGATTCAAGCCCTCTTTTAAGCTCTAAGTCCCTAAAATGAAGTGTAACTCACAGTAGGTGCTCGATCAGAATAATGACTTTCAGGGGGTCTTACTTTGCCCTGAACCTTTCTGTTTATTTCCATGGCTTCTGACCTTGTAATGCATCAATATTTCATTAAACTACAATTGAGGCCTCCCTTTGCGGCTCAGTCAGTAAAAGCCTGGCTCTATAGATGCTATTGTTCAAGCCTGAGATATGTCAACAGCAGATTCTGACTGGGAGTCCAGAGTGGTGGTGCACAATTTGTCTTGTCCCACCAGGGTAGGGTGGGTTTAGGTTGCCTGGTGTACCTTGGGTCACTCCTGCCTGAAGTCCACCCAACAGGATGCCAGGCAACAAAAAGCTTCCACTTGTTGTCAATGAGAAATGTGTATATGCTACAATTTGCACAAGCTCTCCTGTAGCACTGTATGGCATATATAGAGTAAAATAGTCACTTGCTTGCAGGCAAGCGCATGGGAAAGGTTCATCAGCAGTGCTCCTTGTGTGTAAGCCCAGGTGCCACAGCATTGACTTGAGAGGCACTCACTTGTGGTAAAAATAGAAAATAAATAAATAAATAAATAGGGCCTTGAGCTGGCACCTGAATCCCAACCCAGGCCGTTTCTTGCAATACACGGACTATGCGGTTAAGCCGCCATTGAGCTGCTTAAAATGATCATTCTTTATAACTCCTTTTCCACACAAATACATAATGGGAAGAACACAAGGAGAACTAACATTGACTGTAAATAAAATTTGTAATTGAACAGGATTATAAAACAACATTTCTTATAACAACTATTTACAGTATTTGATGCCGCTAAAGCCCATGTGTAATGACCCGAATGTGATGTTATTGATTGCTGAACTCAATGAAAGCTAAGTGCACTAGGACTGTGATGCTTGACTTGTGATATGGCATCAAAAATACTTATCCTTTGGGTAGTATTCATATTCATTTCACCAATAAACTGTAACTTGTTTTTATGGAGAATGAACACTGCCTGGCCAAAAATAAAGTTGCCGTTGCACCCACTGTGCAAGCCTCTGGAGGCAGTGTTATGATCTGGGGTTGCTTCAATTGGTCAGGTCTAGGCTCAGCAACGTTATGCAGCAATCCAATGAACTCAGCCTGAATGTACTGAATGACCAGGTTATCCCATCAATGGGCATATTCCAGGACGACAATGTCAAGATTCATCTGGCTCAAATTGTGAAAGAGTGGTTCAGGGAGCATGAGGAATCATGAGAGTCCTGACCTTAACCCCATTGAAAGTCTTTGGGATGTGCTGGAGAAGACTTTACAGAGTGGTTCGACTCTCCCGTCGTCAATACAACATCTCGGCCAAAAATGAATGCAACTCTGGACGGAAATAAAGGTTGTGACGTTGCATAAGGTTGTCGAAACAATGCCACGAATGTGGGCTGTAATCAAAGCTAAAGGCGGTCCAACAAAATATTAGAGTATGAAACTTTTTTTTTGGCCAGGCAGTGTATTTCAGTCAGTCAGCAACTGGTGGTGTAATGTTACCTGAACTGATAGATAGCGAACATTAATTATGACCTACAATGCGAGGGTTAGCTATCAACCTAGCTAACCCTAACCTGCAGAGTCCAGAGAGGTCAGCGGCGTTTCTGGATGTTGTTGATATACGGCTTACGCTTTGCATAGTAGAGTCTTAACTTGCATTTTTAGATGCATCGACGAACTGTGTTTACTAACAATGGTTTCCGAAGTATTCCTGAGCCCATGTGGTTATATTCATTGCAGAAACATGTTGGTTTTTAATTTCATTTACAAATCACTGCTTTCTGCTTATTTGCATTTTACATACTGTCCCAACTTTTTTGGCATTGGGGTTTGTATAACAGCTCAAATGTTTACTGTGTAAAACCATGCAGCTCATCCTACACAGATACCCAAACCAAACAAGTATTATATATCAGAAAAGAGTAAAGCCACACCCTATTCACACATGAAGTACAACCATCAATGATTTAAATAGAGTGTGCGACAGGTAAGCAGACTGTAGATTACACAGTATAACCTCCAGATAAAACATCAAATTGCCCTGCGAGAATGCCTGCTGATTACTCTTAGCCACATGACTCAACATTGCATGTACAGCCATGATTGCATTTACATTTTTGAAACCACGGGACTGTGCAATCGGAAAGGGTTCCATCTAATCCGGCCTCTACGAGCTTGGCTTCCTCTTACCCAGCCCTCGTGCTGGGAGGCTCCAATCAGCAATAATGTCCTGTTACGGTGCGATTTCCAACCCTAATCCCCTCTAATCAGTGATCTGCAGGGGGAGGATAATCGTTGTGATTGGCTATAGCTGCTGATCATCGGTTCAGGAAACATGGGTAAAAGGCCAATGTACAAGAGTTCCTGCTGGCAGCAAAGGCTCACAGCAGCACACACCCCTCTCTTCGAGCTCAGATTAACATGTTATTAGCTGTTCAGCAGGCAGGCGAGGGAAATCACTAGCTGCAGCTTTGATCTTTAAAAAACCAAGATCTTGAAATTGTGCGAACATTTGGTGAATGCAATTCAAAAACACTATTTACAAAACAGCACAGCATTCCCCAAAGCCCAAAGGCAAAGCAACACAGAGGCCTGGATACAATAAACATCTGTTTTTAACTTTGGAAAGCTTTTTTCAAAAACACAGTACAGTGAGGCAATTCTGTTGATTGTTGAAATTTTTAAACTGTATTTGGATAATTAAGGACATATTAAATTATTCATACCCTTGATAAAGATGAATAAAAAAATATTGCGATAGGCTACATACTGTATTATGCTAAAAAAAAATGATATTCTTATATACTTTCCAAAAAGATATTCACAGTTATTTACTTACTCAATTCCAACAAAACATTTTTGCACTAACAATATACAATATTTTGTAAGGTCATCTCAAACTAAGAGAACGTTTTCACTGATAATAGTATAGAAAATATTTTTTACATACTGCATGTAACTATACAGTAAGTAGTATACTAGTACACAAAACACAAAATGTAGTTGATAGGGCTCTGATTCAGGCACAGCCCTAGTATGTTCAAGAGCATACTATTCAGGAAGTAAATGAACACTTTGGTGTCTTAAATTTGACGTGCAGCTTGACGCTGTATTCCATGACCAAACAAATACAGACAGCTGCAGGAAATTTAAATAGAAGTGAAGCTGGGAATGCATTTAAATGTATGTGGTTTGTTTACTTTTATGGTATCGGAGTGTAAACTACACTGGTGCGGATTTAAGACACTCCCATAATACGGTTTGAATAGAATGGTGGTATTTTTCGCATACTACCCATCGCATACTAAAAAATATGCAGTGCAGTATGCAGTATGCGTAGCAGACAGTATATACTTTCAGGAGTTGATTCGGCACACTTCCATACTATTGAGTATGCTTGTTGAGTACACTGGATGAAAAAGCTGTTAAGTCAGCAAAATGTTCTCTAAATGTAGTGTACTTAAAATCCCTGGCTGAAATACGTATTTCCGGGGTTTCGCTGAATATATTCTGGAGCATTCTTTTCAGGAAGAAAACAAACCTTTTGGTTCTATAAATAGGATGTGAAGCTTCCCTTTAAAAATGAGGCACATCTTCGCTGACGTTTTCCTTCAACAACAACAACAACAGCATGTGACTGGTGGCACAAGGGCGGGGCGTCTTATAACATTTCCACAGTATGGTTTGAAAATAGTATAGAAGAGGATGATGCATGTCGCATACTAAACCATACACAGTACACAGGGCACAGTAGATAGGGCTCTGATTTGGACATAGCCCACGTGTCATCCATTACCATGGGAAAAACCAAATAACTCAGAAAAAATAAAACAAAGGGTCAGGAGATGGTTACAAACAAATAACTAGTTTAAACACAACTCGAAACAACTCGCACAGTGACATTGGACATCTCAAAACAGTAAAGGCAGATGAGGAACTGTTATTGCTTTTGATGCTCAATTTTTCATCATAATTAATATTTAATGAATTTAATATAATATAATGTTGATCATAATAATAATAATCATAATAGTCATTTTAATCCTAATCATAATCACACATACCTTCAGTATAATGTGAAACATCGATTCAATTTAATGTCTTTATTTAACATTGTCAATTTTTTTACTGCTGGAAACTACAATTAAAGTTCCCTTTACGGGAAAATAAGTAATTCTATTCTAAGTAGACACAAGTGCACCTTGCCCCCACAAACAGCGAGGTAGATGGTTTGAAAGGAATACAAAATTAAAGTGCTACAGTTGGAGATCTTGAGTAAGTCTCCTCCATGGCAACATGCTTTTTGTAAAGGTTTCCCAAAATAAGCCTCTATTCAGGGAAATCAACAAAAAAAAGAATTTGGAGTTTGCTAAACAGCACTGCAACTTTGTTTGGAGCTGGGTGTTATGGTCAGATGACTTTTTCAGATGATAATGAACTTTTTGGCCACTGAAAATAATGTCATAGGAAAGCAATGGTGAAATATGGTGATGACCATTTGATGATATTTGGTTTGGTCATGCGGTTCTTGTTAATGGCAATGGAATGTAGCTCAATACTTGCAGCATTATTAATTTTATGCTGTCTTTTTAGTTCTTCTTTAGCAAGCATGTGAATAAAAATTTTTTTGGAGGACACTGCATTTGTAATCCAGGTCAGAAAATTACCTGAGTGTGGCAGATGGTGCCACTTTAAAAAGGGTACAAGTCCGGCAAAACTCCAGTACTAAAATTGCTTCATAGCTCGCCATTTTATGAAGCAGAACAAACTATTCCAATGACATTTAGCACAGCCTTTCAGAACAACAGGGCATGTATGCCGGTTTCTGATTGGCGATATTTTAAAAAGCATTCAAAATGTGCCTACCCAACATTATTATTCATTATGACTGTTATAGTAACTGCAGGGGGCCTCCCAGCTCCCAGCTGTAGGGTACAGCTAATGACGTCTTGCAGTAAAAAACCATCTTTGGTCCAAAGTGGTAGGCCATTCAGGAAATGTTTTGTTGACTGATCATTTTCCTTCAAATGCTCCCATTCTCTTCTTGTAAATCACAGAAGCGGTTTTCCAAACTAGTCAAAAATAAATAGCTCACTCATTGGCCAAAATGTAATGTTCAATCATGGAACATCTCGGCAAAAGCGAAAATGTTTCAATCCTTTTTTCCTCCCTTCTGCTGTTGTGACTCGTATTCGATGCCGTTTCCCTGTAGGGAATAATAGAACCATGGAAAAAATAAAACCCGCTCGCAACCTCTGCCCCCCATCCCCCTCCCCCGATGAGTTTGTTTGTCCTCCGCTTTATACCCCTTTTATTACATACTGAAACTCACGCTGTGGCCATCAGCAGTTTCAGGGTCCCGGCAATGAAACGGAGTCATGCAGGCACATTAAAGCCTTAGAGACACAATCAAAGTGTCCAATGGAGCTCTGTCTGGCTGCAAATCTTTAGTGAGTTTACCTTTCATTTATCAGATTTGGAGCCTGGTAACAAGAACATAGTAACAGAACATAAGATTTTGTCTATAAGAAAATGATTTTCACTGGAGTCAAATTTAGGGCATCTTGTTTTCTTAATTTTGTTTGGCTGTTGAGTTGTAAACCTTTAGGAAGCACAAGACATGCGTTTCTATTTAGATATCATGACACAGCTGCTGGGTACCACAAAAACACACAACGGGCTATTTTTATTTTCAATCTTAGTAATGTTTTTCGCGTCATGCCTAAGAACTGTGAGATAACAGATTTTGTTCCAGAAATTAACCGTTTAACTGTCACACCAAGAAAAAGCCCATATGAAAATGATATCACCCAGCTAAAAATTCTATTACCACAAACTTATAAGCCAACTGCAAATGGCAGAACAAGACACATTCTCGTTTTCCGCATGTTTGAAGATTTAAACTTTTTTTCTTTCACCTTACTGTACTCTCATTTGGAATCACATTCATCTTCACAGGAGAACCTAACTATTAACAAGACAAACACAACAGTGTGTTGGAATCATGTGGCTGTCACGCTGTGTAGCGGGGTAGTGCTGGGCAGCACTGTTTTCTTTTGAAGATTTTGTTCATCCCTGAGCTGTGCTTGTGAAGAAAACGATAACACACACATGCAAATGTAAGGAGAAAATATTCATCTAATCAGACCTCTGAGTATAGAGTATGTGCATATATTCAGGTAATCTAGAACAGGAGTCTTGTAAAAATAAGAGGAAATAAAAAATATCTCAGTGTACACTGACCTCAGATATTCTCTCCTGGATCAAACCAAGCCAAAAGAAGAGAGCGCCTGTTGTGACAGGATTCCTAAGAAGTGAGCTGTCAGAATTTGGTGACGAAAAGTAGCCTACCTCTTGTGAATAGCTAACCCTGCCTTCATTGTGAAATTGATCAACTGTGGCATTGATGATAGGGTTTTTTTTCTCTTTTTCTTTTGTAAAGTCTACTGTGTCACAGTGTATCAAAGTTTTGAGTTTTGAATACCTACACCTGTGCACATATTAGGCTGCTAGGAATGTTGGTGTCTCACAGAAATGTTTTGAGCGCATCTTTGGCACGATTCACGTGGGATTTCAAAGACGTTACGGTGTTTTACGGTCACCACAAAGCGTTTACGTGTTTAAGAAAAGACAGCGTTTAAGCATTTAATATGATTTGTGGATCAGTCTACATCACCCCTTCCCTAACTCATAGCTGGGGTTTCTACTCTGTTCACTAGATATCAGGCCCACACAATCCTTATATACATTAAGGTTACTGAAAACATGCTTTTAAACACTTCCAAGACTTCAAAGCTTGACTTTAAATGGCTGGTTAACAATTTGCTTTGCCTCTGAAGCCAAAATCACTGTTCTGTTTCAGTTACCAGGTGCACATGCTTTCAGCACTAAGGAACCATCTATAAATCGCCAATCATCCAAACAATCAATCAATGAAGCAAGGAAGAAAATATTACCTCTTTATATTGTGTAATTTAGTTAAATAGATATTGCATTAGCAGAGGTGTATTAGTGCCAGCAGATGTTGGGTCCGAGTCATCTAAGCCATCTTTTATGAGGACTGGAGTCAGAGTCTAAGTCTTGAAAATTGGAACTTGAGTCTGACGGAAGTACAAGTGTGTGATTCGAGCCATCCAACACAGTGCATCAGTGTTCCTTTAATGGCAGGGACTGCTATTTCAGACAGGAGTGTGCCCTCAGGGTCAGACCACTAAATTATTCATTCTCATTAGGCATCAATTAACATCCCTTTACGCTCGGCGAGCTGCAATTACTGGTGGAGTGAAAAAACCACGAGTGGCCCAGAGACACATTGGAGCCCTGACCTCTCTCAGGGCATGTCTGACCAGTCCTTATCATGGGAACCAATGAAGGACACGCCTATTTTAACCATAGCATTAGAAATCTAGCAATGACAAACAAGCTTTGAAATGGTCCTTTGAATTGTTGTTTGTTGCTTTAAAGGTTGGACTTTAAATTGGATTATTAAACTGATTATTAAACTGGATTAACCCCTTTCATGTTGAATAAATCAAAACACAACTATCATTACTATATTCTAACTCTTTTTGTCAAACACATTTTGTCAAGATAGTTTGTCTTTCTCAAAATTACAAAAAAGTATAGGAAAAAAATGTGAACCTTGTATGAATGGTTTTTAACTGAACATAATGTAATGAACATTAATGAAAAGTAACGTTTTTGCATTTTACTCCAAATATCTGAGATTATAATGGAATTTTTTTTTTTTTAATAATTATATGGATAGTTCCTTTTTTATTTGATAAGAACATCACCTGTGTTATAGAACATACCCGAGGTGTTGATCCAGTTCTGCATTTGTACAGTACAGCCATCTGCTTGCCACAATTACCACACCAATGCATTGTGGGCTGTCTAAGAAAAGCGATGGAGGGAGAGAGGAGACAGCAGCTGGGGACTGCTTTTCTTTTTAACGATCATCGCCTTTTTGAAATAGAATTCAACAACTGTGACTCAGTTCCAGCTTCTGTCTGATCTGCTTAAACAAAGACCATTGTATGTCTACCCAGTATCACAAGTGCTGTACATAGGTTATGCAACTGTGCTACTAAGGCCAAATATAACTTGACATAAAGTAGGGATGCCAAAAGTAAGTATGCTGCAGTAATGCCAAGAAAAAACAAACATAACACTTTCTTTTTTCCAGTTGGTAGTTTCTCTTCCAAATGAGCTTTTACAGAATTAGGTTTAAGTTCTTAATTCCACAGATACAACTGTTTAATATGATTCTATCTGATACTTTTACTAATATGAAAAGAAAGCCTGGATGTTGTGTTAACTGAGAGACATAAGTAAAGGTACTTTCTCTACCCATTTCTGTTCATTTCTGCTTCTTTAACAAATCAGCAATACAAACTGGTATTCAATATAACTGAGTAATGTTTATTAGTTCTTCCATTAGCAGTTTTTATAGTCTTGGACACCTAATTAAATTAGACCTCATTAAAATAGCTGAGATGTATTTACCCTGCAGTTAACTCCATTGTTGACCTGCACCTCTCACCAGTAACCCAACAACGACTCTGCTTTAATTCAAGTATGCAAATATAAATATATTTCAAGTTGTATTGTAGTGCACTGCAAAAAAGGATACTAAATCAGAAAGACTTGGAGTTGTTATTTTGTGTCCTTTAATATAGGCCTGCTGATAAAATGTGCGCTTTATTTCAATTCTGGTAAACTATAATAATAGCACACTTATTGAAAATATACTTTAATGTAATGTTTTATAAGTGGACTTCATCATACGTTTTGAAAGTATTTTATTATACTTATAGAAATTGTGCTTGCTTCCATGGAAAGCGTGTTATTACTATACTTCCTGAAAGTCTACTTTAAGTTAACTTAACTGAAAGTGTATTGCAGTTAATCACACTTAATTCTACGTATATTGGAAGTTGTACTTTAGTGTACTTAAAATAAGTATTTATAGTGGTATTTTAGTATACTTAAATTTTTTTAGTATGTTTTTTTATTTTCATCCCCGGATAGCCTACTATTAGCACACTTTATGAAAGTCTACTTTAACGTCACTTAACTAAAATTGTATTTAAGTACAGTAATAAAAAGTGCATTTTATTTCAAACCTGTTAAGTTATACTAATATGAGGCTTGATTTATATATTTTTTCCCAAACACTGTTTGACACTGTGCATGTTAGAAGAGCAGTTTTTTTATTTTATTAAGAATTCCGGGCTTGCTAATAAAGTTTAGTGAACGGCTTTGACATGTAAGATTTACACTCTGGTACAGTAGTTGGCAGTATGCACCTTAAAGTTGGATTGTGAGCCGCCATGAAACCTAAAGAAGAAGAATAAGGAAATCCGTTTCTTTCTTTTGTTTTTAGAAAGTCTGTTTCTCCTCATGGTGCACAGTGTCTGGGATTTCAACAATATCCGTTGCCATCCTTGTCTTTACTTTACATTAACGTTACATGTTGCCCAGCAAATAGCTATATACAGTATTATAATATACTAATATTATAGGCTATATATTAATCTAGTAGCCTAACAAATGACTGTACTGTAACAACTCAATACATATTTTTATGAGTGTTCTGTAATGTAATGAGATGCCTAGCCGAATTCATAAAACTTATTTATTAATATTATATATTTTTTTATTTTTGGGGTATGAATAATTCTCAAATAAGCCTATTCATACAGCCAGTGAACACGCACCTATAACACAAAATAATATCTACTACGTGTAGGCTATATACGCATTTAATTAATGTAGGCCTACAACTACCACCGTATCTCACCATATTGGTGAGAGGTTAGCATGCAACAATAAGCATGGAGAGATCGGGGTTAGAATCTTGGTTTATTTCTGTAGCGAAATTTTAGTCTACATTTTTTAAGTAGGCCTATATAAACGTTTTTTTGTTTAAGTATGTTGCCAGAAAATGTATGAAGGCTCAATAAGCGTGAAATACACATGGATGACAGTGAGTGAGTTTCAATTCGGGAAGTGTTTTTGTTACTGAACAGCAAATGTGCTTGTAGCACACCACGTCTTCAAATATACAGCTTGCTTCAAACCCAATGCCAAAATCCGACATCAAAACCAAACCAGTGACGTGTTTGTCTGACGAAGCAAAGCTTCGGACGTCATTGATCACATGCTTCTGGTCATACGAAACAAGCATCGGCACTGTGTTTTCGATTAAACTGCTTCACATTTTCGACGCATTCTCCGAAGCTTCGGTATCAAGCGTAACATCACTACTTGTCTTTATACTTTTAATAATGCAATGCCTATAAGTACATTCGTTTTTTTTAACCTTTATATATTCATATATTGAGCATTATTTGAATATTGTGAGAGAATTAACATGATTTGAGTTGACGTGGTGTGCTACAAGCACATTTGCTGTTCAGTTACAAAAAACCTTCTTTGTTTCTGGCTAACTCAAGGATCACTTTCGACCATCACTGGGAAGGGAAAAAACAGCGAGGTCAAAGAGCAACTGGACCCAGAGACAGTAGGCACCACAATAGGTACAGATACTCCGTATTGATCATTATGAATGGATTTAATTATACTATTTTTAAACGTTTTTAAGTCTCATGCTTCATTTCTGTTTTCAGAGATTCGGTGAAAGACAAATTCCCTGGACCGAGGTCAGTGAGATATGGAACCTTCTCCGCTGCAAATGTAACAACAAAGGCTTCTCTCTGAATGTTGCAGGAAGCCAAAACTAGCACCCCTTTTTGTGCAATTGTATTGTTTGGAAGGACTGTAACTGTATAGTTTTTGTAAAATTGCATTATCATTATTATTCAATTTGATTCCATTCGATGCTACTAAAATGCTAGAAATGCAGTTCTTGGATGATTGAGTAGTATTTGGTCCTAATAAAGTTGTTGTTTTTTCTCCTACTTAAAGCGTATTTGTCATGGAGCAGAATAAGAGTCTACAGAATAGTATCAGAAAATTGTTTAAAAATGCATGTGAAATGTGATGGTGACATATTGGAGGCATATATTGGAGGCACACTTACAGTTTAACAGGATTCAACTTAAAGTTAATTTTCACTATATAGTATAAATACAACTCCACTATATGACTTAAAATGAAAGTAAGCGTAACTCTTTTTCTCAAAAACACACTTTTCCAAGCTATATTGATGATTGTTGAACTCAAAAAACATTTATTTGAGTGACCATTAGGAATAAACCTTGTTTGACTCCAGGTCCAAGTCTATTTGTCTTTATCTGGACATTTGTCTTTACCCCCTCTCTAACACTGAAGTATACATTGACATTATGTCATTCTTTTTCACTGGCACACCTAGAGTTTCCAACATTACCCTACCAGAATATGGGACACAACCTGCTCATTCAGTGAATTAATTACATGTATAGTGCTTATTAACTATATAGCAAGTGCAACTGCAAAGCACAAAATATGAAATGATCAATAGAAGCGCATCCCGTACAGAACACATATTTTGAGGAGGGCTGGGATGTTTACCAAAACCGCGGCGGTATCGCAGTCACGTCATGCTCACCGAGGAGCAGAGCAGTTCACCGCATTACCGCATGTTTTTTTTTTTTATTGTCTGTTTTGTCTGTCAATTTCTGCTTTTGAACGTTATGTGATCTTATATAAATCATTAACACAGTCTACAAGGCTACCCTTCATGGCACCACATCTTTTTAAACAATTAAGCAATTGTCCCGAACGCTTTAGTCTACAACTTTGCAAAGTTAACATCCTGAGTGGGGGAGGGCGCACGGTCTGGGACTGTGGACATGGTGTGGGCGGCAGTGTCATATAATGGGTAGGGAACTGGGTTTGTAACCCAAAGGTTGCAGGTTCAATTCCCAGGTAGGACACTGCCGTTGTACCCTTGAGCAAGCTACTTAACCTGCATTGCTTCAGTATATATCCAGCTGTATAAATGGATATGTAAAAATACAAAAAAAAAGTTGTGTAAGTCGCTCTGGATAAGAGCGTCAGCTAAATGCCAGTAATGTAATGTAGTTCATTATTCATAGGGGGATTAGTTTTGAGTGTGTTGCTTTGTAGAGTCTTTTATAGGCTTGAGTAGGCTATAGGCTACTTGTGATATGTTACAACATAACATATTAGGCTATGCATAAACAAGATACGGGGGTAAAAAGTGTTGTCCCAGTTTTGAAGCTAACATACAGGATGTTCCAGCTGTTGACAGGTTGAAAGGTTGGCAACCCGAAGTGAGGCCCAGATGTTTCTTACATAAACATAGATTCATCCCTCAATCAAGGGCACATCTAGCCATATAATGCAGTACAAACTTATCAAAGAAAGTTGTATTTCTTGAAAAACTGTACTTTTTTGTAGGTTAAAAGGTACATACAATGTGCTGGATCACATTTGGGCCCCGTATAGTTCAGTTAAGTCTGTAATTACACAAATGTTTAATTATATGTGGTTATATGGCAGAATTTCTACTTGAAATTAAAAGCATGAGCAATTAATTTATTCATTAATAATTAATTTTTTCCCTACAAAAATAGTTCTAACAATTTGTTCTAAATAATTTTGTGATTGCTTGACCTAGCCCAACCACTAATAATTGCACCTGGCCAAACTTAATTTTGATTGTATTCAGGTTAAAATTATACAGGTGGACAGTACTAAAGTTGTGTTCTGACTACAGAGCATTACTCAGTATCAAGGCCTTAGCTTTATTTTCATGACCAGGGAAATAGGCCTTGAATGCCACCATGTGTGCACATTTGAATAAAATAGAGATTGTCTAAGCAAGCACAAGAACAATGGCTGAAAATTTGTATGAAAAAACAGAAACAATGTTATTACATATTTTTTCTCTTTCTCCATCCTCTGATGGCACTGACAAAGTCTTGTGCTGTTTTCTCAAATAACCTCAAGCAGCGAGAGTGATAATCCGATGTATTTCCATTCAGCAAGCAGGGGATTGAAACGGATGCAAGGTTAGTTTTTGTCAGCATGGGCTGAGTGTCACCAGACGACACCAATGTTCTGTAAACCTGGCCTCTTGCAAATCTGTTACCAGGTCTTGACACGCCTGGACAGTCACATTATCAAAACCATTACAGATTTGTGAACTTGACACAAACCATGGCAACTACAAAGCCCTGAACTTTCACAGTATAATGGTGGATGATGGTGCTACAGATTGAATTCAGTTTATCATATAAAGGCAGGGTTTCTCCTGCATTAAAATGTCTTAAGCGGGCCGCCTAAGTGTTTTTTCAAGCCGCCTAGGAAAAATCACACAAAAAACACCTTTAAAAACAATTACAAACGGTTTTATTTCCTTGGACACTTGATAAATCCTGTCTTATAACTTTAAAGTGCCAGTTTATTGGTTAATGGTTTAAACAGGCTTTATTGTTAACACTGACGAGAATGCTGCAAGTTTAGGTTGTAAATAACAATGCTGATGTCATTTACATAGCTCAGCAACAGCACGCTCGGATCACTGTGTCTCATCGACAGCGGCAAAGCGAAATCAATGGCGATTCAGAAAGTTACTTTTAAAGATTGAATTCCATCTTCTACTGGGACTGCCATTTATTGAGGGCGTGACAGAGATCTTCGGTGCCGCTGTTTAAAGTTTGAAGTAGCGTTAAAATCAATTTTATGGGCTAGGGTCTACAGCAGTTCTATATGTGATTAGAATAGAATAGAATATAATCTGGTAGAGTACTTGAAAATAGTTAAATTCCTCTCTTAAGAACAGAGACACATACAGTACCCACAGTGACAAGCCAGGTGCTGTACTTTGTCAAATAATACATGTTCATAAACATCATTATCCGTAGCAGTAAGTCACATTTACAGCTGACACACCTGCAACACGGCTATCAAACACAATGATATATTACGCGTTATGTGAGATTGACAGCACTCGTCTATATTTTAACCTGGATTGATATGGATTAAGCCTTGAACAGTTCGGATTTACATTAAAGCCTCCTGTTGAGATACAGAGTCCTCATCGCTCCTCATAGATGTTATCCTTGTGTGACAAGCGCAGGCATTTCAGCCCTGAATGCAAATGAATGCATTAATGCAAATTGATGCAAATAAAGTCGATGCACCAAAAGCTTTTTTTCCCCCTTCTTGTTTCAGCAAGAGTCTGCAGCCACAAAATACAGTAGCAAGCCAAGCTGATGCACAGAGTGCCGTATCTGACCCACAGCGGCATCGGAGACGGTTCATAAAGGCATTCAAATGGGTAATGTCGCTCTGCGGGGCTGCAGACGGCCTCTGACCATCTGCCCGGCCCCTCACAGAACCTGGGTGGACACATTTTAAGACGAACCCCATATCACCTTCGCTGCCCCAGTGAGCCAGCTCAAACAAACACGCTGACCTGTAACCAAGGTGATCCCCTCCCATGCAGATTCCGAAATGTGTTAGTTGGTGTTCCATACAGTGTTTGAGACTGGGCTGTACAATTGCATGGGTGTTAGGGAACCCTAAGTTAATTGATTTATTATTCAGGATGAACCCATTGCATCTGTCAAGATACCTTCTGAGGGCAAAGCTGTGTGTTCACCATGGGTAAAATACAGTGTAATTAAATGTGCACAAGAACATTCTATGTCTTTCACTGTGCATTCACTTGTGTGGAAAATCCATTGCCAATTACACACCTTGATTTGTAGGTGGTGCAGAGGTCAATGTTCCCTCTAAGAAATGTAACCTATATATTTTATTGTGTAGTTTGTACTTTGTAGGTAGATTAAAATGCTCTAAAATGCTAGATTAAAAGGCTATGTTCCAAAGCCATGGAAAAACAAGACTAGGCAAGCCTAGCTCAGCCCAGACGCCTGTATGCAGCCAGTGAGGACCAGGTATGTAGTTTATATAGTGTGATAAAAATGGACATGACTTTTTTTTTTGTTTAGATACCACATTCATTTTAGTTCATAAAATATAAATGTATTAATCGTTAGGACACGTAGGGTAGGCAGAGGCGAAAAGATATGATACTAAAAACAATCCACTCATCAACCAATAAAACATCCAGTAAGTTAGCATAGCATAGATTAATTTACCAAATAGTTTTTTTCACTTTAACATCTGTGGTAGGATAAGACAGAGGTGTCAAAATGAAATAGCAATCACATGCACACACACATGTTTTGATAAAACCATGTGCATGGGATGTGTTTTGGCGACGTAGAGCTAATTTTCATGAAGTAGCCTACATTATTTCCTCTAGTCTACAACCAAGAAATAGTGTGACATTATTTGAATTGCACACACACATGCATGATACAAGCATTAATACAAAATATTACAGGTCTCAGTGTAACGTATGTAATTTATATATTGTGATAAAAATTGACATTTTATTTTGTTTAGATACCATAACATACTAATTTATTAATCGTTTTGTTATCCTATATGGAGAGTTTAAGTTGTTTTAATGACCTGTTGACATGTTCTGTACACAGAGAATGCACACATTGACAGCATTTCCACAAGTTTTTTATTTGCTCAAAAATGATATCTCAATAACAATTAGGGTTGGGCGATGTCTACTCAAATGTGACATCACGATGTGCACATTCAAACATTGTGATGGACGATCACATCGTCCTATTGTGGTTTGTTTAAATGAATAAATTATTATGAAATACAAATTTTCATAATTTTATAAGCATAATATTTATATCAGGTAGGCTATTCATTTAACTTGTGTTTTATCTATTCTAAACTAAATATGAATCCTTGGTCACGAAGAAAGGCACAACTTCGCCAATCTGGCAATACTTCGGATTTAGGCCTAATGCACTCAGTAGACCCGAGACATGTTTCCGTTTCCGTGACATGTTAGCCTAAGTTTATAAGTATAAAATTATGCAAGTAATAAGTAATGCCAGCACCATGCAGCTCGATTGGCATTTGCCAGAGAACACTAGAATTGGCAGATGAGAGCAGGTTCACACTGAGCACATGTGACAGACGTGAAAGAGTCTGGAGACGCCGTGGCGAATGTTATGATGCCTGCAACATCATCCAGCATGACCGGTTTGGTTTAATTGACTTGGTGTTATACTGTGATGATTAAGTGTTCCCTTAATTTTTTTGAGCAGTGTATATATAATATATATATTGTTTTGCTGTTTTGAGTGGGACTATATTTTATGTTACAGATGGCATTCATGAAATGTTTGTTCACTGGTAAATAGACAGTCACTTTGACAACTTCCGTGTGAAGCCCACATTTAAAAGTCAGAGGGGGGTCCAGGCGTGCAGTCAGTTAACATAACAGAGAGATGCTTCTCTATGCACAGCAGGGTTCCCCTTCAATACTGTAACGGTTTCTGGGAGAAACATACCAGACAGCTCTTGAGGTGAACTCATAGTGGCGTTTATTGCGCAGAGTAGAACTGGCTTGCAACAGTTACAATCACAGAGAGCCCAGAGTGAAAGCTACAAGCCTCTGTTATACCCACTCTGGATGCCAAATATAAATTAGACATGACATTTAACTTGTTACCAATCTTTAGCTGATCATTATACCTAGCTTCCGGTGGCTAGCTAACCTCACCACTGCTACAATACATTAGATGAGGCGGGCAGCTCCCCCTACAGAGTTTGGCGCCCCTCCTAAAAATATACAAAAATATACCTTTGGCAATGTTACTGTTTGAAAACGAATTTAGTATGATTTAAAAAATCAATGTAAAATTTGGTCGTGCAGCTGCTCAATTTTGTAATCCGTCTTCGGAAATGATTCAACATTTGTGGAGTGTGTCTGTGGACTTGCCTCAGTTAGTCACCAACTCACCGGCACCCCCCCCCCCCCCACAATCCCATCATCACGTGAAGCTAGACTTGATGATGGAATTGTGGTTTAGAGAGTTTGCAAGCAGATCATTTTCTGATTAATAAGGATTTCCTTCTCTGGGATATGACTCAAAATAGGACAAAAAAACAAACAAGGGAGAGGATCCCTCCTTAAAAAAAGAATCATGAAACCCTGTAATGTGTGCAGACTGATTTCCAGCTTTGCATGCTTTCATATAGCGAGAGAACAGCCTAGTGTCTGAATCACTGAACTCTCTGTCTTAACAGTCTCCAGAGGCACCGATGCAGCCTTCTATTTCCTATTCTCTTTTGTTTTACCAGCTGATAAACACAGAAGCTTGAGAGAATTACATGAATGGACCACGTCGTAGGATGCAAGCAATGTAGAGAGGGAAAACGGTAAAAACTGTAAAGTGTTGCATATGCTGTAGCAAAAATGCCCTATGCTAATGTCCTCAGTCGAACTGGAGAACAATATTTATTCAGCTTAGTTCTGTGCATAGCTTAATACTTTTAAGATATCCCCAATGTGTTACGTCTGGACTCTGAAAAACCCAATAGCAGACCAGGATAAAGCAGAAACGTAGTTTATTTTCGAGTCCGGGGTCAAAAGCCAGGAGATCAGATATCGAGACAGTACAAAAACAGAAGGCAATAGAGTAGTCAGGAGTCCAAAATTAAAAAAACCGGGGAAGCACAGGCAGAGGTACAAAAACGGCAGGCAAAGGCAAAGTCGAAAAACAAGCAAACAGTCGAAACCAAAAAGCAATAAGGCAAACAAACAGAATCACAAGGCTAAATCGAGGTCGTACGGAAAGGGTGTCTCAGGTATATCAATAAATCTCTGGCTTTATAATCGCAGGCTCAGGAAATAAGGGTAACGTTCTGACAGGGAACAAACAGATCTGTGGGTCTTATATACGTATAGGAAAGGGAGGGGTAACAGACTACGTGAGGTTAACACATTAGGTAACAATGATACAATCACAAAAACATAACAAAAACATGGAAGGGACTCGGAAACATGCATAACAAACAACGGGCTCGAAGAGGAGCGGAGTGTGCTCAGTAATCACGAGAGGTGAAGTCTACATACAAACAGCTGGCGCGAATTACAGAGATCGCGGAAAAACTGGTTAATCTGTTAGTATCTAATTATAAGACAGACAGTTAGTTGTTAGTATACATTTATGTTAATTGGTTTAGTAAGTGCGCTTAACTAATAAAGCACCTGAGTGATTGTTAGCACGAGTTAGTAATCTATACAATTACACGTAAAGGAAATCAGGAAGTAGCAGAAACGAAACCCTCGGAAAATCCCGAAGTCACCTAAACAGTGCATACACGAGACAGGGTAAACAAACACACGAATGCGACTCTGACAACCCACGAACAGAGGGGAATGCAATGGTAATGATAAACAATAGTACAAACAGACAGAATTACAGAATATCACACATGTCCCATATTCTAAGTCGTCTTTAAGATGAACAAGTCCTCCGAGACACTTTCAAAATCCCTATACCAATAACTGTTTTCTTAAACAAAGGAATCAATATATTATATAACCTGTATACAATGGAGGCCTGTCACCTACGTCACAATTTGGCCAGACACGCCCACTTTTTACGCAAACCGCCTTACTGGAAGACCAAATGCTGGTGTTCCATAACGTTATGCAAACCAAACTAATAGGCTATCACATTTAATCGGGAGGTTGCTTAATTTCCCTTTATTGCCATCATCGGAATTTGCTTTACGCAATGCTTACAGGTAGCTCAGCAATATACAAAATATACAGTGCACAACATAACGAAACAATTTCTCAGTTTGGCGGTGTACAGAGACCGCGGCACTGCATGTATGGAGGAAATTCGTGGATGTGGAGTTTGTGCGTTGGACTGCTTGGTGACACTGGACATCTCGGGACAGCGGGGGCCATTTTTAATCATGGCTGTATTGCACTTTCATTCACTTGATTGATGTAATGATTCTGTTGGATATCTTTGTTTGATATGTTTGTTTGTGTGTTGTGGGTCCCACTGTCTATGTCTTTTTTGTTGTTGCTGGGGCTACAACTGAAGTTCCCTGGCGGGAAATAAAAGTTATTATATTCTATTCTAATAATACCAACATAAACAAATATTATAAGGAGTATCGCGGGGGTATACGTACGAAGTAAGATTAATTACAGAGTAAACCCCGGAACCCTCCCAAATCTGGAACATGCATGGGCTGAAGTAGAAAGAGCTGTTCTGTGTTTTATTGAGTTATCCAGCTAGTACTAACTCAGTAATCCTGCTTTGTAGTATACCACCTTGGTAAGTAAAGTGCTTGTGCAGTTAATATGGGAGCAACGCGATACGTTACATGTTAGGTAGGCTACAGTAGCCTACTTCAGTAATAAAACATTTTAGCTCGATGGATAGAATATAATAACTTTTTTTCCCGATAGGGAACTTCAGTTGTAGACACCATAAAAGGCAAATCAGTTCTACACATAAAGTACATTTACCGTTACTTTAATTATTACTTTCAAATACATTGTTATTTGGTGCTTACTATCGTAACGTTACATTTTCTTTTCGCCCTCTTCTGGATTCTCATATTGCTCGCACCCTGCCTGGCCAGCACAGGTAGCTAATGTTTACAGTTTATCCAATCTATTTGTGAGACATCGTACAACGTAGCACCCCTAGCAATGTAATAATAGTTCAAATGAACACTGTTTTGATGTTCACAATATGCTTGACGTATCGCATTAGGTTAACATTAATGTTTCGCAGGTGTAGCAGTCGTTCACACAAATGATATAGCTACTAACGTTAGCTAAACCAAGCGATTAATTCACTTTTAACTTTCTAACATTAAGATAATGCACATAGATGTACATTAGGCCAGCTAGTTATGTATATATTAACTGGCTAACTTTATAATTTGTTCATAAAGCATAATTTACCATTAATGATCCGAGCCTATGCTGTCTAAACCCTGCTCACTGCTTTCAACCACCAGTCTCTTCTTTCGGTCGTAAAATTGAGTTCGTTCACCCTGCCTGGTGGTTTAGCTACTATGGTGAGTCCTCAAATTATCATGTAAAAGGACATTTTCGCCTTTTCCCAGTTTTATTCGCACATCAGTACGCAGTGCAGAAGTTCGTCATTGTAGGACAGCAATCATAGTAGCGTTAGCATGAAACTCGTTTCATGGAGTAGCGAACACTACGAGTTCAGTGGTAATGTTAAGCGTCTCTGTTAGGGATGGACCTCCAACATGGCGGCGCGTCCCTGTAACCATTGGTAACGACAGTTCTAGTTCTATGTGACAGGCCTCTATTGGAAAGCAAGATGTGAAGGAGACGTGAAAGAGAGGAAATGAAAATATCCAATGATGTAAAAATGTTTTTTTGCAGCCATGTATAGCACACGTTTTGAACATTTTCTGCAGTGTTCCAATCTCATGTTTATTTCAAACTTTTCTTTCATGATTAATGAGCCTATACAAAGAAAATGATGGCGTGTAATGTATGCCCTGCCCAACACAGAAATAGAGCTATCAATCCAATGAACTGGGACAGTTCTAATGTACTATACAGTTTCAGTTGTATGGCAGCACAGAAAAAAGACCATCTATTTAATGTGCACTCATAAGCTAACTTGACAATGCTAAAGAAACCATGTTTCATCATAACTGAATTTTGCCAAGACCGTGACCTTAGATTTTCTGTACTTTTTTGTCCACTCAAGTGCATGCATTACATAATATGGTACCTTGCTATATTATTGCCGTATGGGGTATAATAACAGCCATAAACAATTAAAAACCAAAATAAATACAAGAATCAACATAAAAATAAAAAAAAGACAATTTGCATTCACAAGTATGCATTTATCCTGCTTGAGGGATGTATATTAAAGTCAAATTGGACATCATATGATCCACGAAAATGGTTTATTGGCTTTTCAATAGGTTATGATTATGAATGCATTGCTTGGGAAACCCTCGAAATTAGCAACTCGCCATGGAATTTATGCAATAAACCCCTAGTTTGAGCAGGCGTGCGGAGGCGTGAAACGCAGTCTAATTTGACCAGGTCCACCAAAATTGTACTGCACTCCTGCAATCTGGATTGACACACCACACACAGCGTCTCTCCTCCCACTTCGGCGCACAGCGAGTCAAACAGGCTCATGCGCGTGAAAATGACGAAATTGCCACTTTGCCAGTGCGACGGCTCGCTGCATGCCATGCACCCACCGGATAATAGAGGCCTAAATGTTGGCACACAATTGACATGCAGCTTGATTTTGTTAAAGCCCACAGATGTATTTTCGAAATATGGTATCACATAACAAAGTTAATTTCATATAGCTGAGAAGACCACTGAATAAAACTATGTGAATAATTTCTGTATTACACTGAAGTGATTGAATATTTGTCTTTCAAGGTCTGATGGTGTCATTGACTGTGCTCCTCCTGCCTCTTCCATGCCTATTTAAAGAGAAACAAAATGCACTATTTGCAGTTTTGAAGGTAAATGATCACAACCATGCATTATTCTTCTTGATTCAGCTAAATGCAATTGTGTGTGTGTGTGTGTGTGTGTGGTGTGCGTGAATGATAAAGTGAAAGAGAAAGACTATGTGTGTTCAGCAGTCATGGGAATGTTATCAAAATAAGAAAATTATTAAGCATTACTTCCTGTCCAGCTGTGTAGGAAATGTACTTCTTTATTTACCAGCCACGGCACCTGGTAGATCCCGAACTTCTACCAGCCACTCACATCCTTTTGTGGTTCTCATCCTTTCTCTCCGGTTGAGAATCTATCTGATTTTTTTCCACGTTCCGTTCCGGGATTTTGCTTCACCTCGCCTATTATTCGCAGTGTTGTAAAGTAACGAAGTACAAATACTTTGTGACTGTACTTAAGTAGTTTTTTGATGACTTTGTACTTTACTCAAGTAGTTATCTTTCTGTTTACTTTCACTTTTACTTCACTACATTTTCAAAATAAAATTGATACTTTTACTCCGCTAGAATTTTCAAGAATGGGTTCGTTACTCATTTAAAAAAATAACGTCGAATGGAAGAGAAGTCAGCGCACCAGCCATTCACATGACTAGACTATCCGTACTTGATTTAAAGTAATACGACACCCAAAAGTGATCTAAATGATCAAACAAAATATAGCACAGCATTATTTTTGTTTACATTTTTAAGTGTTTTCTTTTTGTTCATATTAACTGGTGGGTGTCTCAAAGATTTATTTTATATTGTATTAATTACTGAAGCTGGCTTCAAGTTAACCTGTCCTGAACCAAATATCTGATATAAATATTTATTATATAATAAAGTTGGGTAAATTCCATCTCGCATTAAGATGAAAAACCGGCTAAAATTTGTTTACATTTTTTTTTTTCCTGCACGTGCTTTTACACTTGCATACAGTACGTGCCTAATCATGTATGAGATTCTTGCCAGTTAGTAGCCTGCCTGCCAGCTAAATAGGTTATTATAGCGCAGAAAGCAAAATAAATCCAACATTCGGCAATATGAATTGAATAAAATTTAACGTGGGGGGGAGGATTGTGCCTATGGGTGAATTTTTTTAGGGCACCCCCTGGTAAAAAATTAACTCGCTGCCTATAAGCATGTAGCCTACTTTTACTTTTGATACTTAAGTACATTTAATACCAGATACTTTAATACTTTTACTTACGTAGTATTTTAATGGGTGACTTTCACTTTTACTTGAGTCATTTTCCAGCAAGGTATATTTACTTTTACTTAAGTATGAATTTTGAATACTTTTTTGTAACACTGATTATTAATTTCACCTGTGGTACTGCCTGCGGCGTATTTAAGCTCCTCACTTCCGCTTCTCCGGTGCTTCTTTGTCATTCCTACTTGCATTGAACCAGGTATAGTTCGGTACAAGCAACCCCGTGATATTAAAGCCTATTTATGTTCATGAGGGACTTGCTTCTTAGTTTTTACGTCGAAGATTATTCCTCGTTTAAAGCTATACTGTTCGACTTACTCCGTGCTGTTCTCCCTGAGACAGTTTCCTTTGTGGTTTCATTTTCAGTTCACCTTCTTACCGGCTGTTTTACTGTTACGTGCCGAAGGTGTTTCTTTTCTATTGTTTCCCCATGTAAGCTCTAGTATTGAGCTCGGGAGACTTTGTTTTGTGCTCTCACTTGTTTAGCTACTAGGATTATTTCTTTTTCTGTTCTATCCATTAGCGGTTTAAGCTCCCTTAGTGGTGCTCATCTTTGTGGGTGGCTTGTTCTGATCCCCCTTCCCATCGCATTTGATTCGCTGCTACTGAAACCATTACATTTTAGGGCAAAATATAATAAAGGTAAAGCATTTTTTTAATTTTTTTATATGTCATACATGTATTCAAGTCAACACAGAGGCTTTCTACATACTATGAATGCTAATGCTGCGTTCTCACAGCGAGCAACTGGTCGCTGAATTCTACTAGGCTGGGGGCGGGGCAAGAGCTTCCCGTTGTGTCATCCAAGTCAGTGCGTGCAGCTACAATTTTTTGATAAAGAGTAGTAGCCTACGTATAACAAAGACATATTTGCGATGCATCCTATTCTTTATAGTTATGTCGTGACACTGATAATTATGTGTTCTCGCTAGCTAGCGATAGGCTAGCCTATATCTATCTTCGTCGCTAGCGATCTTTATCTATCTATCTAGATACATAGATAGATGTATGTATAAAACTCAACATGTAGTTTGGGCTCAATATGATATTGGTAGAACAGCCACATATATCCTTTAAGGTTATGTTATACATTGAACAGGACGTGGTAGGCTTGGACCATTATTATTAGCTGCTCCTCCATTGCTGCAATTTGATTGAAATCAGGCGTAACAATTATTCACGAAATGGTTTCGTGCCGGTTGGGGAAATATGAAGCGTGGAACTCTGATTGGCTATTACGGCCAATTGCGGGCAACATTTATCGGCCGATTTTGGTCGCTCAGTTGCCAAGTTGCTTAGGTCGCTGACCATCGCTCAGCTTCATAGAGAATGAATGGACTTCCGGCGACTGAGCGACCAAAGTTGCTGGATGTGAGAACACAGGGTAAGAGTCCCGCACTTTCCACAGAAGTCCCAACACCCAGTCCTCCTCATCCAGGGTGACCCTTTTGAAAGAGAAACAGTGTGCAACTTCACCATGGATGGAGAAAATATTCTCAACCTTCCAGTTGAGGACATCACTATGGGGTTGTGTGTTATGTCAATTAATGGAACACACTCACATTCATATTCATTTGGAAGTATATGCAGGCAACAAAACCAGAGGAAGATTCATTTCTAAATAAAAAGGTTCCTCCACAGTGGCAATCATTTTCAACCCGAAAAGTTTCCTCAGGGAACCTCTTCTTCTTAGATTGTACCTGGAAGTACTATATAGAACCACGGACAGCGTCAGCCCCACTTCCAGGCAGGGTAGCAGCTGCAACTCATTCCCAGTCAATTAATAGCAAAAAGGATTTTTAGAGGGATATTTCACCTTTGTGTGACATAAGTAATTTTGTGGAGCCTACCCCATTATATTTGCATAGGGTGAATACTAGCAACATCAGCTGTCCCTGTGTTTTTATCTAGCCAAATTAACTAGCCAAATTAGCGTTAGATAGTAGCTGTATTCTTGCTGACTTTGTCACTAGCTAAGTTAACGCTAGCAGTTGGTGCCATTCTGCCGGTCAGAGTTGTTGTGTAGCTGTGAGTTGGTTAGCTATCACTGATATGGCGAAATAACTTTTAGGCAATATAAAACCACCTTGCTCACATGAGTTGATGTGTAGAAAAATTTAAAAATATCAATTAATTTAAAAGTTTGTTTTACACAGTGGCATAACATTGGCTGTAAAATAACCTTACCTTAATATGGATATTAGCCCACTCTCAACCTGTTTCCACTTAATTGTCTTAATTATCAATCAAGCAATTAATTAACTGTATAACAAACATCAATCAGTTTTTCTGTGCTAGTATTTTTTTTTGCGTGATAAAATGGGTAGAACTTAAATATAGGCTATGTAGGATGGGGTGCAGGATTACTTGTTTCCGTTTATTTAGCTTGAGTAGCCTAACAATCAAACAATTAATTCACTGAATAATCAAGACCAATTTGTAGCCTATAATTATTTAGAAATGATAACAACAAAGAGATAACTTGAGATTGTTTAGCAAGGATCATGCAATAATCTGAATGTGTTAAAGAATGTAATAAATTTTAAGGCGCCACTCAAATCAGTCAAAGCTATTTAAACATTAGAAAGCATAAATTCAAAAAGGACAGCCTTTTAAGTGTCTCGAAGCATAGAGAACAACGCATAATTCAGGCTCCAAAAACTAATTTATGAAAATCTACATTGAACATTTAAACATGGAGCATTTAAAAGTCAGAATCTTCACATGATAACGTCAACATAAATGTAGATATAGAAAAATGGATAAAAGAGCAATAATGCTATCTCAAAATAACTTGGTAGCCTAATAATTTACTTATTGTTCTTGGTTATTGAGTGAATCAATTAGTTGATTGACAATCAGGAAAAGTAAACGGAAACAGATTAAGAGTGATCATCCGTTAAAGGTAAGTTTATAGAAGGCCTAGTTCTACTCCCACGGTACACCACTGCTGTACCATAAACAGAAATGTCATCCATCAAAAGTCTTAGGCCTCGTACGCACTGGGTTTTAGTTTCTAAACGTTTCTGAAACGTTTTAGTTTTAGAATTCTTTGTGACGCACATTTCCTTGACAACGGATTTGATATTTTGCATTCCTTGGTATCCTTATCTACAAAATAAACAATGTGAATCATTTGCCGCTTTCCAAGTGGTGTAAATGTGTCTCCTCCTCCTTCCAAATTGAACCAAGATCGGCAGTCATAATATAGAGATAAAATACTATAATAATCATAAAATAAACACAAATGTTCAACTGTCAAATTAACTTTGTGAAGATGTTTGAAATTCCAATGGAATTTGTGAGTGCCATCAATGGAACTGTATGTAATTTATTTATGACGCAAGCAAAATTATTCTGTAGGTAGGTTTCAGCAACCAATCCTGTACACACTCATGACTAAAACCAGTTAAGGGTTTTAGGGTTTTTAAAATGTTTCCGATCCTAGCTAGCTCCGGGGGGTTTTAAATAAAAAGTTTTTGAAACCCCTGACAGTGTGGATTTAATGGTTTTAAGGAGCCAAAATGGTTTTCGAAATGGGTTTTAGCGTCAGTGTGTATGAGGCCTTAGTCCATGTCATGATCGCTTTGTCTACTTTGGTGATTAGAGTTGTAGAATTTGAGCTAGCTTGTTGTAAAAAAAAAAAAAAAAGTCTTAATCTTAATGTTAATTTTTTAATGTACTTCACTATATGAAAATGGACAACAAATCTTTTCCATATTTGTTTTATGGAGAGACATTGCTGAGATGAGTTGATCTGCCAAGTGGCTTGGTAATTAGTGGTAAAACAGTGGAGATATTGATGGCCAAAATTTGGGTTTTAACATGTAAGTTGCAACCAAAGACCTAGGCGCTACTTATTGCCTTAATTAGTGGACTATACAAAGGCCTTGCTTCCAGGCCTAAAGGGAAAATACCTTCTTGTTATTTAGCCCCTATGTAAGCTGTCATCTTTCTGAATCCTTTTTTGTTGTGCCTTTCTGTGGTTTTGTGTTTGCATTTTTTTAAACACTTTTTTTCCTTTCCCTGCAAAAGACCTAATTAAAGGCGGACAGCCAACCCTTTTCCTGAGTTTGTCTTGTTCGTTCACCATGCAGCCCAATGATCCCCTCAGCGTTGTGTCACAGTGCACAAACTATGGCTCAAATACTGTATATTGAACGTATTCCCTCCCTGGCTTCTCATCTATCTGTAATGTATAGTTGCATATAATTTCTATCGGGTTCATATCCGTTAACCTTGGATTGTTTCTCTGTAATGTTCTCTGTCTGCAGTCTGACAGTTCCTTTCTTTAATTGATTGATTTGCATCCTGTCTGACCTCCTCAAGAAACAGCTGACCTCATCCAGTAGGCAGGTCAAGGTAGACCCCTCTCCAGGCAGAATGCCCAACACAGCCTTTCCATGAATTTCTGTGAGTCAGTATTTTCCTGCTTCTAATTTCCAACTTCAATTTCCTGCAGCTAGAATCATTGTCTGCCAGCAGTCATATAATTCCACTGTGTGTGAGGGTGATGACTACATTGTACACATTTCCACAGAGATGTGGGCCTGAGGCTACAGCCCAGTCAGTACTTGGCAGCATGCTACAACCCCTTTAAGGGGTTAACGAGACCTCCACCTTTACTGACAAATCATTGCCCTAAAGGTGGCAGGATTCGAAGTCCGTCCAAAAGGAACACAGCCAGACAGAACGTATCACTCAACCGCAGGCTGAACCAGGCAAGGACACAGAATAATCCTTCCTTTTTCTCCACTGACCTTAGTGGCAACCAACGCTGCGGCTTGTGGGCAAATGCAGTCCTGAAAGACGTCAGAGTGTTTTTATTGTTTAGCTCAGCTTTATGTCAGAGGTGCTGGAGTAGCTATCAGAAACACAGTGAGCACAGTGGCACCTGGGAAAGCTGGAGTTTATGACCCACAAGCAAGGCTCCCAGGATCATCACACTTATACATAGCTCAGTGAATATTAATAAATAGCATATTGCGTTTCATACGGTGCCTTCATACTGAATCACTTGAAAAAGCGTCTATCAAAACAAATTGGTTGGAGGCTTCATGCAACCTTGTACTGTACTGGAAGTACACACTATGTTCATTCTACCGTGCATTGATTTTGACATAGATTCAATCAACATTTGCCCTAAACATTGACTCAAAACACATCATTTATTTGTAACTTAAAATTAAGGAAACATGTTGACCGAATCCTTGTATCCTCTGTTTAAGATTAGCTTTCCAGACCACCTGGCTTCAAACAGGAGTGACAGGCAGCAGTCCTCTTCTGTGATTCAGTGATCCAAACTAAGGGAGCTACACACCGTCACACATGAACACACCTTCATCTTCCATAGATTTCTATTTCTGCTGCTGCAGTATGTGCTAGATTGTAATGGCTGCATACTCCCAATCCTAATCTTCATTAAAAAAACATGACCAGTAATAATGTTCTATTGTAAAACAAAATTTTAAAAACTGTGTGTGGGGAACATTCCTTAATTACAATTACAACAACTGAACCCTTATAGTTTGTATCAAGGCAAATATACATTAATAATATTAGAATGGCATGTAATAAAAGTTAACATTAACAATGAATTAAAGACGATGTCAGCTCTAATTGTTTTTCGGCTGTGGCCACTTTTATTAGGTGCGTATGTTTTGATCTGGGAAGTTGAAACTGATTGGATAGTCTGCTAAATCTGTTGCCTAAACTAGTCCTGATGTCAGCTCAGTGCAATATGTTGCATCAGTCCCCCCGGTGAGCTGCAGGCAGTTGTACTGGGCCGTACGCAAAGCAATGTAGGCTGGATTTAATTTTCAAATAATGGTGATTAAAGGTGTGTAAATTTCCAGCAGTACGAGGCTGTACCTGGAGACAGCACAGACAGCTGAAGTCTATGGGACAACGTCCTTAGCTCTGTGGGCTGTGAAAAAATTATGTCACCATACACTCCTCTATGGTCATATCGTGTGTATCCAAAACATTAGAGCCTTGGTAAATAAATGCTTATCAAAACCCTTGTGTTTCGCCCTTGAAGAACAGGAAAGGAAAAACCTTTTATGACCCATTTTCTCATACATAATTAATTGCATTCATTACAGAAGGCAGTGTACGTGTTTAAAATGCACTTAAAGCACCCTGGACAGATACAAAATAATATATATAAATAAATATAGAATTTTACAGTGATATATACATGCCAATTTCCCAAGGTTATGGCTTCCATGCAACTAGCTACTTCTGTTCATTGCGGTATTCCAGTGTTTCCACAGCCGAGCTTAGGCCATTTCTGCTTTTTGTGTAATTATTGTCTGACTTTGACATTTTTATGAAAGAAATCAGCAACTGTGCTGCGCTGGTAGCTCAGAGTTGAAACAACACACTCGTTTCCATGGCTACTCGTCTTTGGGCTGTCACAGCTAGAAAAACAGACTAACTTTAGCTAAGGTTAGATTACTAATAGTTTGTGCATTTACTCAGCAGATATGTGTATTGAAAAATTGCAAGACAATTAGCCTAGTTTGTATGGAGCACAAGAGTTGCCAAATAAAACATAACTGAATAAATGCCTTGATAAATACATGCATAAATAGAAGCCTCAATGACTACATTAGTCAGTTAAAGCCCCTATATGTAGAATCTATTTGTAGAGATACATGTATTTGTAAATTCATCCTTGTGGACTGGACTGGACTTTGTGCTTTACATTTTTATGATTATTTTTTCCTTGAACTGAAAAATGTATAATCTGTCATTCCGTTTACTCAAGCCTTATATCTGCAGCCGATAGAGTCATCTTGAGTGCAGTTGGAGTTGTGAAATGTTATGATGTGAAATGAAGGGAAATGTTTAAAACAATAAATTAATGGTAAAGGTCAGTTTGTCATATTTGTTTAATATATGTAAAATATTTAATATATTTATTTTAATATATGCAATGGACCATTTTGGTTCAAATTGATTGGTGACTGACAGTACCAGCCCGCGACGCTCACTGTCCCATCACTGCTGATTGGTTGACTAGCCTGTGCCCCTTTTGTAATGTCCATACCAAAATAATTAGAGCACTTAAATGAACAGCACTCTCCTAAAAGCAACTTATGTTCTGCTTGTGCTGGAGTAGATGGGGGCATCTGTTAAATAACGAACTGTAACAATGTGAGAATAAGCACAGAAATTGCAGAGATTTCTGAGACAGAACAGAGGTAGTCTGGGCAGCTGGCCAGGTTTTCTAAATCCATGCAGATTGAGAGCCAGGCACTGCGGAAGGGTGGCTTTGGGAAAAATGTGCAAAACAATTTCCATAGGGATCACTGTTCAGGTGCTGCTTTTCAACTTCCGGCCCTATGGAGACAGGCCAGAGATCACAGGAGAAGAGAGGACAATAACAGGCCAAGCTCCTGCGGTCTTGTGTATCTGTGCAGAGTATACGGCTGTCATAAACTATTCTCACAGTAAAATGAGTGCATGTAGAGCTTTTCAAATGGGGGGGGGTTTCACTATAAAAGCCGCAACCAATTTAGACCCAAGAACCCAGGTGAGGTGACTTCACGATGTAATTCACTAAGTGCAGGATGACAACGAACACCAACAGGCCCTGCAACCCTCCAGGACCAGCATTGGGGACCCCCTGATATACACATTTGAAAAGCTCCACATGTACTCTTGGGCAATGTAGTACTATTACTGTGGATGAGGAATATTGAGAATTTTGAGATTGTGATATCGACCGGGGGTGGGTTGGGGAGATTTCTCTAGCTGGGGGGAGGGGGGGGAGGGGGTCAAACAGTGGTTATAAACTAAGACAGGGCCCTTCCTCAGGAGGCGGGGCCCTATGCTCAGTGTGTATCCTGCGTATAGAATGGGCCATCACTGGTTCTGTGTGTTTGTATGATCCAAGACGAGGTCATGACTATGGCCCATTTTGCTACTCAGGCTACTCATGATTCAGTATGTTTATAAACAGGCATGGCATTTCAGTACATGGGCTTTCATGTATCATACCAGTTTATGTATTGTTGTCTATTGATCTCCAGGATGCTCTAAGTTTAATTATCCGGAATGGCACTGTACATTTGGATGTGCATTCTCACACCGCCAGCTACTCTAAATCATGTCTGCAATGCTGATTGAAAAGAATGAAGAGTCATTTTAGAAATGAGAGAAATCATATCAAAAGGTCTCCTACAGAATGTGTGGCTATGCACATTATAGCCAAATGACGCAAAACATTTCACAAATGCAAATTAATGGATGAGCGAGGATACAATGGCAGACATCATAAAAGATGCGATGCTTAATAAAAAATATTTTCGTACACAATGATCAATGTTATATTTGAGATCCTAATACACACCTCCTTTTCAGTGAATCATAGTTTGACATGAATTATTTTCCTGTTATAGAGCTAAGATTGTGTGGGAGTGATTGCGAGCCGGGAGATTTCAAAATATTGCAATACCTCTCAGTGAATTCTGGAAGACGTTTCGTTTGCAGATGCTATTGTCTATCTGGTTGATCATAACAGTGAAGCTTTTCAGGTTTCTGAAGACATCACTGTCAACACACACATTCTTAGAACCAGTTCCTTGTTGACAGAACTACATAAACATTACTCATCAACAGAGATAAGAGGCCGCTCTAAAACTGCTTCAGAAATGAAGAGGCTGGCATGCGTATGCAGAATATGAGGGGCACAGGTCGGTTTCAGTGATTTCCACAGTGACTGATCACAAAGGAGGAAGCTTGGAAATGGAATTTGAGTTGACAACAGACATCCCTTTGACTGTGAACAGACGTAGGCGTGACGTCTTAGCAGCACTGCTGACAACAGCCTACAGAAACCCTTTTTCTCCAGGTTTTTTATGATCTGAACATCCATGGAACACACACACTGATATGAATATCAAGAGAGAAGCTTAAATGGGTGCTGCGTGTGCCAGGCACCCATGACTAACAATTTAAACATGGCCCGATAATATAGCAATATTGTTCAGAAAATAATATATTACTGACTATTTTACATTGCTAATTCACGCTTAAAAATGTTTTAGAGCATAACGTGTCTGCTTCCAAATCCACCACCCAAGCGGAATGATCTATTTCCATGGAATCATGCAACGCGTTTTCAAGCACCAATACGAATGTGAACCATACTTCCGTAAACTGTGGCTGTGCATACTAGTTAGTGCACATATCAAGTACGGAAGTAAACGGTTATGTGATCAAGTGCATCCCAAACTCAAGTATGCATAGAATTCACTGGAAATGTATTGCTGGAAAGGCAAAGCTCCACCACTGAGCGAAATGGGGCCATCATTACATGAAGTCACAGTATATGGTAACACTTACACATTTTTACATATTTAGCTACAAGGTCATGGTAAATACTGAGTAATAATACAACTGTGTTCCCAGTTTTTCATACATTGAGCTGTACTGTGTAATAAGTACCTACATCATGGGAGGAAAAGAAAGGCCAACTGCAATGCAAAATGCGGCAAGACTGTAGGGTCCAGTGGTATTTGGATATTGATATTTTTCGATATGAAGCTTGTATCGACATTGAAAATATGCCAATTTCACTAAGAGTGAAATATGCAATATATTGAAATACATTCATTGCTGCAATGAGCGATGTGGGGCGGAACAATTATTCACAAAATGGTATCATATCGGTTTGAAAAATAGGAAGCGCGGAACTCTGATTGGCTGTTACGGCCGACGGCCGGGAAAAGTTAAAATGCAGGCAACATTTATCGGCCGATTTTTGTTGCTCAGTTGCCTAGTTGCTCAGGTCGCTGATCACAGTCACAGCGGACGGTAGATGGCAGGACGAAACCGGACCTCCTTGTTTTCAGTGATGGCAAGACGGCAGTAGATGGCAAAATTGCAGACGGCAGGACGAACTTGCTGTCGGATTTGCTGTCGGACACCTGATTTCCATTCGCATGCTGCTCTCAAGCTAAGTGTCTGCACCTGTCTACACCTGCATTTAAGCTCAGTGTTCTTGTCTTTTCTTTGTGAAATTGTTGCCCCTGTTTATCAGTGTACTATTGAGCGGTTTTTCAAGCCTGTCTTTTGTCTATGATCGAAGCCTGTTTTTTGACCATTGTTATTGACCTCTGTTTTGTTACCACTGCCTGCCTGTACCACAAGTTTTTGCCTGCTGTCTTTTTGTACTTTTGCCCCGCGGAGCGAACTTTGGTCTTGACTCTTGCATTGTCTTCGACCCTGAGCCTGCCTACCGTCTGCCTGTACTTCTGCCCCGCTGACAGCTACTCTGGTTACTGGACTTTTTCATGGTGTACCAATTCCGAGACTGCCTTCTCCTTCGGTACTGTACATTGGTTTTGGCTGGATTTTTGTGTATGAACTTTGCTTGTTTTTTGACTACACTCATTGGACATTCCTTAACCCTCCTGTTATCCTCAAATTTACTTTACACCCTTTATCCTTGGGGTCATTTTGACCCCAGCAGTTTAAACCTCCAGAAAATGATCATAATCAAAACTGTTACCCAAATTTATGTTTCAGGTGCTTTATGTTTCTTTGTTGACTACCTAAATAACCATTTAAATAAAACATTACCCCCACTTCCCCATGATAACTTTCCATTTTTGGAAAGTAACGTCTCTGCTTGTGGTTGAGAGACAACAGGAGCATCTGCACCAAAAGTCTCATTCTCATCAGAGGAGGATGCCTCATAATCAGGATCCTCCTCAACATTATCCTCTGTCTCAGACACATTCTCTTCTATGTCACTTTCAAAGAGCTGTGACAAAACTTCACTGACAGAAAACCTTTTCTTCGAGGTCATTTTCAATTGACAGAGAACATGAAGAGAAACCACACAGAGAATCAAGAGAAATGGTTTAGAAGGCTGCTATGTAAGCTTTTATATGTTAGCTCCTCCCCTAACTGCCAATGTCCTCGCAGGAACCATGAATATCAGAGTTCTCGCGATGTGGGTTATATGCACACCCCACCCCCTCCCCATTTGGCTGGAAATATCAGAGTTCTCGTGGGTATTCTCCCCTCCCCCATGTGCATTATAAGTGGTTCTCGCACTGCAGGTATGGTATGTAAGATTAGGGACCTTTTAAGATTATACATTTGCATATAATAGTCACTTCAATATCATCCTAAACAATCAAAACAAATATGTCTAAAATGTTGACATTTTTATATGTTTTATACAGTTAAAGTAGCCTGGGGTCAAATTGACCCCAAGGAACACTGATGCGTACAAAGTGTGTACAGGACATTAAAAACATATCATCATGTTAATTTTACGTTTACCCATTTGTCCTCATTGAATTAGGAAAAGTCATGAAATAACAAGCAAAAAAAATAATGTCAACCATTTATTTAGATACGTCAAACATTGAATGGGGTCAAATTGACCCCAAGGATAACAGGAGGGTTAAATAAAGCCCTGACAGGACCACTGTTTCTGAGTCGTGCATTTCGGGTCCAACCTTCACGCACCCGTCTCAGATGGGTCACAGACTGCTATGCTAACCACCTCTTACTACCAACACAAGTAAATATCAAACCTCAAACCTGTGGGAAACACTGAGCTAGATAACTAGTTAAATAACCAACTAACTACCGCTTGAATTCTATCCAACACTTTTGGTACTTTCAATGTTACTCATGATACCACGCAAATATGCTCACTTCCTTTCTGGGAGTATCAGGAATATACATGGTAACACATTTCCAATAAAAGAATAATAGTCCATCTTCAGATTTTGTTCTTTCAATCCTCATGCAGTTAATTTAAGCAAATGCTTAAAATGGAATCCAAGCTGACTCATCCCAATATAAACATAGCCTCTTTTTCTCTTACTTTCATAACTTCAAAAGCATAACCCTCCCACTCCTAAACACTAGAACAATTACAAAAAACTAAAAACATTAAGACAATGTACCCAAGAGCTTGGATTTTTCTTTAGCTACATCAAAATACAATTGGTTCAATGACAGTGATTGGCAGGTACCATTTACAATCTATGGCAAGTACTCATTATTATTCTTCCGTTCCCCTGGTCAGAATAAAACAATCACGTGTACCGTAATATCAGTGGCGTACCGTGGGATTAGAACCAGGCCCTCAGTAATCTTACTTTTAAACAGATGATTACTCTCAATCTGTTCCATTTACAGTCAAGCCGGAAAGTCTGAACACCCCTTTCACCTTCTCCACGTTTTATTACATTACAGATTATTCTACAATAGATTGAGTTCATTTTTTGTCTCAGAATTCTCCACAAAATAGCCCATAATGACAAAGTGAAAACATGTTTTTCGACATTTTTGCAAATGTATTGAAAATCTGAAAATCTCTCATTTACATAAGTATTCATACCCTTTGCTTGAACATATTTTTAAAGTATCATATTTAATATTTGGTCGCATATCCTTTGCATGCTGTTACTTCCTGAAGTCTGTGACCAATCAACATAAAAAAACTCGATATTTTATTTCCAGGTACTGTTACAAGCGATACTATAACCTCTCTGCATTTGAACTGATCTCTATGAGAATTGGGGGGTGAGACTAGATTCAGCTGTAAATTACACTGGTACAGTATGGCTGGCTAAATGGCTGTAAGTCATCAAGGGTCTGAGCTATCGAATGAGCACCAAACCATCACTCTGTTGCCAGATATGGAGTAACAGCATAGCATCTATGGCCTCCTTAGTAAAAGGCACATCACAGCCCGCTTGGAGTTTGCCAAAAGGCACCTAGAGGACTCTCAAACCATGAGAATCAAGATTCTCTGGTCTGATGAAACCAAAATTGAACTTTTTGGCCTGAATACCAAGCGTCACATCTGGAGGTAACCAGGCACCGCTCATCACCTGGCTAATACCATCCCTACAGTGAAGCATGGCGGTGGCAGCATCATGATGTGGGGATGTTTTTCAGCAGCGGGAACGGGGCGACTAGTCCTGATAGAGGGAAAGATGAATGCAGCTAAGTACACCGAGATCCTTGAAGAAAACCTGCTCCAGAGCACTCTGGACCTCAGACTGGGGCGAAGGTTTACCTTCCAACATGACAACGATCCGATGCACACAGCCAAGAGAACAAAGGAGTGGCTTCGGAGAAAGTCTGTGCATGTCCTTGAGTGGCTCAGCCAGAGCCCAGACCTGAATCCAATTGAACATCTGTGGAAAGAGCTGAAAATGGCTGTGTACCGACTCTCCCCATCCAACCTGACAGAGCTTGCAAGGATATGCCAAGAGGAATGGGCAAAAATGTCCAGAAACAAGTGTGCCAAGCTCGTAGCTTCTTTCCCAAGATGCCTTGAAGCTGTAATCGCTGCCAAAATAACCTATTTTTGTCAGTAAAATAAAATTGCATATTTTCTAAAAACCTGTTTTCACGTCGTCATTATTGACTATTGTGTGTAGATCTTTGAGGCAAAAAATGAACTCAATCTATTGTAGTATAAGTCTGTAACGTAATAAAACATGGAGAAGGTGAAAGGGGTGTGCAGAGTTTCTGGCTTGACTGTACACACACACACACACACACGGTTGTCTTACAATTGATTTACATTCGGTAGCTTGACTGTATCACTGGAATGTTCCATTGAAAAAACTGCTACACATTTAAGCACATGTTTTTGAAATGTTTACAGGCAGATACAGTAATTGAAGGCATTAATTAGAATCCGCACATTCATCGTGGCATTCTTTCGACAACTTCACAACATTTATTTCTGTCCAGAGTTGCATTCGTTTTTGGCTGAGATCTTGTATTGAGAGTCAAACCACTCCATAAAGTCTTCTCCAGCACATCCCAAAGACTTTCAATGGGGTTAAGGTCAGAACTCTGGTGGCCAATTCATGTGTGAAAATGATTCCTCATGCTCCCTGAACCACTTTCAAAATTTGAGCCCGAAGAATCTTGCCATTGTCGTCCTGGAATATGCCCATTTATGGGATAACTTGGTCATTCAGAACATTCAGGTACTCAACTGACTTCATTTTATTGCTGCATAATGTTGCTGAGCCTAGACCTGACCAATTGAAGCAACCCCAGATCATAACACTGCCTCCAGAGGCTTGTCCAGTTGGCACTATGCATGACGGGTGCAACGGCGGCTTTTTTTTTGGCTAGGCAGTGTAGTATGCAATGTCTTCTCACAGCTTCAGTTATCTGTCATTGGAAACAATTAACACTGTCCCAATACAATAATGATGGTGACATTAAAAGACAACTGGTGTTTTTCTTATGTATGCATAGAATAATGCTTTTTATTAAGTACTACATGAAGACTACACAAACACAATCATAATAATAAATAGAGGGCCATCAGGACATTAATAAACATTCATATCAATGTATTACCAGTGACATTAGAAATCATGTAGCACAAAATTGCTTCAAACCAAGCACTCTAAAGATTGTTCAGCAGGTTTATTGCAGTGTCATCTTTTCCCAACAAATGTCACCTTCCCACTTTGTGACAGATTCATAATGGATTCGTCATGATCGCAGTTTCCAAAGTGACAAAAGGTTCTCTGGTGACCGCTGACCTGTGTCCTTGATTGCCAAACGGACAGAACTTTTAATAATTAGGATAATTATGATAATAATTAGGACCTCCCTCCAGCCACTGGTGCTACCGTACTGTCGCTTTGCCACCGGCAATTTAAGAATCGCATGACATTTCTGAAATGGCCCTGCAGTGGCACGGCTCTGCCGTCCCCATGATCCACGTGGGAAGCCTCAGAAGGGAATACCTCCCAGCGACGGCTGCCTTCAGGCACTGTCACCACCAGACCCATCAATTCAGGCTGCACAAACACTTTTAAAAAACAAGTCCCATGTGCTACCAATGACAAAGTGCTTTGATGGATGATGTCACGTCCTTGGGCGACGTTTTGCTCAGAGTCGAAGCAAATGGGTGCCGGCACAGTGCCGTGGTTGCAGAATTGGATTCGAAACCCCAGAAGGTCACGTGAACCTCACGTGAAATCCCACGTGAGGTGCTGCCATTCGTACCACTGAGTGCAAGGTACTGAACCCTAGACTATTTCTATGGATGCCTTGTATCCTCTGAATTAATTATGCAGAAATGTAAGCAATGCAAGTTACCCCTGATAAGGGTGATGGTTAAAGTAACTTTTTTTAAAGGCCCCTCATTAAAAACTTGGACGCCATCCATCAAATCCACATGCTTTGAATAAGGATATGTACTGGTCTGCAAGTTAATAGAGAATCATAGCAAGCCTGCGGAAGACTTTTGTTTAGCTCTTGCGCACCTTTTGCTTTACGGGTGAGCTAGAACTGCTTTTAAAGACTAATACGTAGATCAGTTCGCTTATGAGCTCCCTCTGGTTTTACTGCTGCTTTAATCTAATTTAATCTTAAATTAGTTTTAGAAATAAGAAATTAATCTAATTTAAAACAAGAACCATTTTGGTTCTTGTCTGCGTACAAAATTTTTTGCAGGCTTATTTGTGCCAGGCACACATTTTTGTTAGACCCTTTGTAGCCACTCAGTTATTGTAACGCGCAGTGGTGGATTAACCCTATAAGCAAAATAAGCACGTGCTTAGGGCATCAAGGGAAGGAGGGGCACCTCAGAAATTTTTCATAGCCGAATTTACCATTTAAATTATGAAATTAATTAAATTTATAGCCATTTTCAAAATTTAATGAAAAATGAATAAGTTCTATAAATTCGATAAATAAGTTCGATAAATAAAATTTTATTTTATGGTTTATTATTGTTTATATTTTGAATTACAAATGTATGGGGGCACCAACATTTTTTAGTGCTTAGGGCCTCTAAGGGTCTTAATCCGGCCCTGGTAACGCGGGTGGGTTTCGGGTCGTAACAGGGGCACCAACCAATCATGATGTGTTCAGACTGCTACTCTGCCTTTCAATTCACACAATGAGTTTGAATTTGAAATCCTGTATGTCTAACAACGATGCATGCGTGGGGCTTTGCTTGCATCATAAGCTAAAACTGACTGGCAAGGCCGACAGCTCAATCAAGACAAGGGGTTGGGAGGGTCACTTTCATCAGTGGCAATGCTCAACATTGGGGCATGGTAATCCTTTTCAGATCCTAGTCGGCCTCGTTTGACATTGCTTGGCCTTGCAGCTGTGTCAGGCCTTACTTGATCAGCAAGGTTTGGTGACAACCATGTACCTTCTACATATATATGTACCTTCTCACTGGGCCATTATGTAATGAGAATTTGTAATGTATTGTGCACTGACTGACATGCTGCTTCTGATTACTCACCTTTTTGCGCATACGCTATCACTTTGTGCAGCATGATTGTGCAGCAACAGGATAGACGCATGCACATCTGGCCCAGCTTAAGTGTACAACCCCTGGAAGACTGAGAGACTGCGGAGGGAAGAGGATTTGAGGGTGAAATGGACTTTAATTCAGCACAGCAGGACTATGAGCCAAAGGAAGTGCTGAGGGACGCTACGGAGGAGGCACTGAGCAGCAACAGTCTTCAACAGCAGAGATAATTTGCATAGCTTAGAAGCTTAACATCTGAACTAGCCATGAAAACGGCCCTTGAGACCCACAACAGCTTCAATAGCGCAGCGAGATCAAAAGCGGAGGGGCGGCTGCCTAACCAGAAGTGCATTAGGACAAGATGTAAAGTTCTCTCACAATATCGTTAAACAGCATCGTTTCAATGCAACACTTGTTTACTGAAAGCTTGAATAACTTCCATGGTGACATGATTCAATTCATTCAATTCAATTCATGTCAGGGACATTATATCCCAATAAGCCAAAGCAATACATGTTTTCTACTGCTCAGTCTTATTTGGGGGGGGGGGGGGTGTTGTGTCCAGGAAATGCCTTGTCACCATGGTTACTATAGACGTGTTTCCGTTGAATAAATAGAGGTGGGTTTCCCGAAATGTGTCGTAGAGCAAAAAAAATATCTTAAAGTATCTCTTGAAGAGCATTGTGAGTTTCGCAAGAGTTTTCCCCAAACGTATCATGGCCCACGTAGTCCGTGAAATGTGTTGTGAATTCCGATTTGTCTTGAGATTAGAAGAATCTCTTGAATGTGATAGTGCCGACATGCATAGAGTATGGTTAACACAGTATCCATGGTTGTACAGAAGCTAGAAAAACACTGCATGCATCCCCCTGTACCTTTACGGTCCCAACATCATGAAATATACAGTAGATCCAAATAAGATTATATCATTGATGGATATCTTGCATTTTTCTTGCATTGATTGAATGCTGTATTACATGAATGCTTGGGATGTTGTTAGAATATCACTTTCCTCATCTTATTCAGTTGTTGTAGACACTACCTGGATTCATTCTGTTTTCCATGACAACATTTTTTGGAAGTGGAGGCCATGAAGATTTTATGACATTTTCAATTATATTTGCTATAATACACATAAATGGAGGCAATGGCTCTGTGAACTGTGTGTAACATTTTTAGTTCAGATAGTCTTTGGTAATGGACCCCAACATATGAAAACAAAGTAGGCCTATAGATTTTTTGCCTGGGCATATACATTGAGTAGATTAAGTTATGATTATTTTGTGGGAAACTATATAATATTGCATATAATGCTGCAAATCAATATAATGCTAATCAATCGGCCTACAATCAATACAGCTTTGATAAGTTGTTCGGCCAGTAGCCTGCTTATTGTGGTTCTGCTGGGGGAAGGCGTATCCTAAGTGTATCGTCAAGTAAGTTGTGAAGTCGATGTCTTCAAGACATGTGTTTGGAAACCGTCGCCAAATTTTCATAATATAACTTGAAATGTCTAGTGAAATATCAAGATGTGTCCTTATCAGAAAACTCAGCCCTTTTAATTGAATACACATCTGTAGCTTGAAAGTACATGAGATATTTAATGTCCGTCTTTAAAAAGATATATGTGACAGCGAAGGTGTATTTGTCCTAATAAAAATATTTGTGACTCTTAAACAAATTAGTTAAGCAAACTGCTATTAGAACTGCATGATTAGTTGTTCAGTTAATTAGAAGAGGCCCTACAGTAGTTTATTTAATGAACAGCCAATTAATCCTGACTTCAGCATAAATATGCTGAATGTTTATCCTGAACAAATAAAAAAATTTTATATCCTATTGAAAAATAATTCAAGGGTATTGTATGAATTTTAGTGCGGTAGCAGGAATGGGGCAATCTTCATGTAAATACTCAATAACAACACAGACTATTTATTAGCGCCGTTGTAATGAAGATGTAGGAATCTAACAACAATATAGCAGAGACAGGACACAACTGGCCTCATCCCACCACAGCTAAGGTGTGTTTGATTCAGCCAGGGTTGCACAGTTCACATTTCCTTTCAAACATCACACCAGGCTCCCAAAGGCTACCACTTGTCATCTGTGACTATGTTTACATGCACACATTATTCTGTACAATGATCCGTATCGTGGTTATGATCATTTTACAAATAAGCTGTTTACAGGCACCATAAAATACAATGGCTACTGATATTCCTGTATCCATGGAATGCATATGTTTTCATGTATTATCTGCATGTTTGCTTTTGCACTTTCATGTGTTTTTTTAACAATTGTTCTCAAATAAAGGGCCGACCCCCCCCCCCCCCAACAATTTTCTCAGCATTTTTAAAAAGATATTGCTATTGCTGTGCTTTCTTTCATAATTGACAATGATGCCAATCTAGCAAGTCAAAACATTATTTGCTAAATATAATGTACAAATGTACACTTGGTCATGAGTAACTGGTATAAGACATGTGGATCCTGATTATTTTGACTGTGGTTTATATCAGAATGAACTGTTTACATTCCTGTCAGAATCATTATGCAGACTATCGCCAGATTCAGCCTTAACACATTTCCTTCCGTGCTTAACTTTGAATCACAAAATTATGCAAGTGAAGTGTTTTTTAAAATTGTTTTAGCAATGCAAGTAATAATAATAATAATAATAATACCAGTAGTTGTACTCAGTTTCTCCCAAACTCATATTACTGTGTTACCACCGTTGATATCGGAACATCAGAATAATCTACTGGAAAATGTATGCTTGTGTCACACTTATTAGTGTATATGTTTTGCTACTAGTTATTACTGGGGCGGCATGGAAATGCCACACTGTGGACTCACAGCAAGAAGGTACCGGGTTCAAATCCTGGCCAAGGGCTTTCTGCGTGGAGTTTGCATGTTCTCCCCGTGTCCGCGTGGGTTTTCTCCGGGTACTCTGGTTTCAGGCCAAAGCCATGCAGGTGAATTAGAGACTCTAAATTGCCCGTATGTATGAGTGTGACTGAATGGACCCTGACCAAGAATAAGCGGGTTAGATAATGAATGGATGTTTATGTATATGGATGTTATTCACCAAAGAGTAACGTTCCACATTGTCATAATGCATTCTTGACGTTTTCAATTCCATTGAGTGAAAACATTTCCATTACTGTATTTTGAGTACAAACTCACCAATGCATTCTTAAACTAATTTTAATTCCATTCCTGTGGAGTTGCCAACATTTCATTTTGGTCTGTTTGCATGTTCCCAAAATACAGACTACAGTCCTCCTTGCAACTGCCCCCCTGCCATACCTGCATCATCATATCAATATGGCTGTTCTGAAATGTGACTTCTGTAGCTTTGGAGTGGGCTGCACGGCTTCGGACTGGAAAGACGCATGTTGCACTACACCGTACAAGAACGGATGGGCAGTTGCAGTGGTGAACATCATAGAGGATTTGATGGCATATGCGTTAGTAATCTCAGCGTTCTTTGCCCATGTCATTAAAGGGTTATTAGCCTACATTATATTATTCAACACGTGTTCGTTCTTTTTTCGTTTTGTGAACCATAAATATAATGCATTCATTATTTTAATTACTTGTTTTAAATTGCCATGCCAGTTACTGTCAATTAGATGATTAAATCAATAGAATCAGTCGAATAGCGTTCTAAAATGTATATGACCCAAACGTCATAGAAGCAGTCCCAGCTCCGGCGTTCTCTTCACTAAGCAGTGACAGTGTCTCGAGGCTCCGTATTATATAATTCCTCCAAAGGCTGTCCACAAGATTCATCCTAAAACTCAAGCAGTAACATACCACAAATGCGTGCGCGTCATTTAATACTTAGTGGTGTCATTAGCCGCCACGCACTCTAAACCTGCCTTGAACTGTCCAACTGCATCGTTTAGCTACCCCGCCAGATCACTAAAATCATAAGTAACTGTTATTTCGTTTCTCCATTTCTCTCTGGTCATTTTAGTTTGTGTGTGCTTCGTGAGTCATCTTCCCACATAAGGAATAATGAATAATTATTATTGTCTAACAGTAAAACGTAGTACATCTCATTATCTGAATCGGCAAGAATTTGAGCCCACCGGCCAGAAGTCATTCCAAATTGGACACGTTTTTGAATAAGATTAAATTGTTTAAACCCGTCAATCTCAAACTATGCCCCATGCTAGATTGTATCCATGTGATACATGCAACGTATGCAGAACATTATTTATTGAAATAAAGGCCTAAATGGTTTCACGAGACAGGTTTTACATTTTCAATCATTTAGCCTACTTTCAAAGTCCTTTCACAAATAAAATACCCATATTTCAGTCCCGGTGATACAGAACTCCATGCAACTATTAATGCAACCAGCTATGACTGGGTATGCTTATTTCCACGGCCACTGGAATACAAGAGCCCATTATATATGTATTACACGATCTCGCTGCATGACAGTGACCACTAGCAAATTCTAATTTTCAGTGGTAATCTGCATTAAATCCAAAATATGTCTGTAGGCTAATGCACACTAAGGGAAGATATAGGTCCATGTCTGCTGAGTGAGATAAACCCACGGCGGAATGATGAACACAATTTAATAACAGAATAATTCACGCCAGTGTATTTAAATGTGCAATTTAGTTAATTGTTTATAAAAATGTACTGCATATTTTAACCATCGTACTATGTAGCATGTGTGAGACTGAGAGCAAGCCACCTGTGGTTGGTTGAAAGTCGGTAGTCATTGTATAGGCTAATTGTAAATTCCCCCGTATAATAATATCACGTCTGGTATATAATCCTGATTGTATCCATGCACAGACGCTAAAGCTGTAATTCTGGAAAAACATTATATATATAGTATATATATACACATATACTTGATTAATGATCGTGGTTTCATTACGTCTTCCCGTTTGCACCCACTTACCATATACTCCTTGGCAATGAATGCCCTCCAGAAACACCGTAAGAAGCCACGAGAGACCGAAAACTAAATCCATCTTTACGTTAATGTCACCATATCCAGCTCAATAGCGACGAGTCCTTGGCAGAGGCAAGACTGGCTGTCGGAAATAACTGAAATCCAGAGAAAAAAACCACACCGCGCCCGCGCTGCTTAGTGACGGTTCTGAAGGTGGTGTGGCAAATACAAAAATAATTTGAAAACGGCAAAGTGCGGCAGCTTATGGTCCTGAACAGCTTTTCATTCCATATATCATATTCTTTCAAATCTGTATCTGAATAATTATATAGCTATATCTAACAAAATCAATTAGGAAACGCTGGTGACTCTAATACATACACCAAAAACAGAAGACCTTCTGTCCGGATGCGTTAAAACTCCCCGCAGAAAAAAAATAAACCAACACGTATGATAGCAGTCCTGCAATATCCACCGACGAGTCTTCACGAATCCGAGAAAACCATGGTTATGCAAAAAACAAGATTAATCCAACTACCCGCTATCCGTCTCAGGATCCGATGCTCTCACAAGACAGCTTGGCTTTTAACTTGTTATTTCTGTATTTCACAGCTGCCGGGAAAACGAGAAACATGAGGGCGCGCGAAGCTGAGGTGCGCTGCGCTCACCACCACATCACGATTACATCCAGGGACCACGAGCGAGTCACCTCCGGGCGGACGAAGGCTGCTCCAGTGCATGCACAGAGCATGCGCCGGATAACAAGTAAACTCCCTCGATAAAAAGGGAAAGGAGGATGCAAGTATTGTGCAGTGTGAGTACTGTAGCTAGGCTATGTTTTTTCCTTTCCTCCACGGACTATCTTTTTAAAACGAGGGGGGATTGGCGGATAGATGATCAGTCACGTTGCGCAATAAGTGCTGTGCGGTTGGAGCGCAGAACCGCAGCCAGTAGCCAGGCGACGTCAAAGAGTGCGTGATTCAGAGATCTCATCTGTGTGGGGAACTACAAACAGCGTCAAAGGGGCACATTAAAATGCAACCACGGGGTGGATAGAGATTAAGGATGATTTAAATCAAGGGGCTAATTTAGTTTTTGGAATTAAGTGAAGTCTGTTTACCCCGGCAATAAATCTTATTAGTGAACCCAACACGTTGCTCCTCTGCATATGTATCCATATTACGAATGGTTTACTAGCCTATATTGCGCATTCCAAACATTTGTGCCGTTAACCCTCAGTCAATGAATCTACTTTGCACATTGGTTTATAATTGTTGCTCTGCACATCGTATTTTGCCTCGTTAAGATATTAATACGTGCGTCGTAGCTACTGATGCATGAATGCGTATGCGTTTTGAGATATATAGATACAAGTTGAGATACTTTTAAGTCTCATCGTGCCATAGCAATGCGCTTTCATGTTCGTGAATGAGGCACTTGTCTAAAGGCAATTTCTGGCACGATGTCAGAGACTACTTGGAAAGATTTGTTTGTTTATGAGTCTGCATGAAACAAACATGGATAGCCAATGGGCTTTCTATTGCAGCAGCCACTGTATCGGTGTGTACTGACGCGTCCGTATCTCAGTAATGGGTGGGTCAGTGGGGTGGTCACGCCTGGTGGGTTACGAATACGTGCAGTTCACAATCAAAACGTTTATAATTCTGATTTTCGTTGTACAAGATGGCTGCATTAAATGACCGCAACGCAAAAGTACGCTACATGCCTAACGGTTATTTAATGAGAGAGGTTACATCAGGGTGAATAAATTAACAGTAATATTGGAAATTTGGTCATAACTTAATTTTCATAAACTTGCTCCAAAACCAATGTACAGGTGCAGCTCAAAAAATTAGAATATCGTGAAAAAGTTCAATATTTTTTGTCACTCATTTCAGAAAGTGAAACTCATATATTATATAGATTCATTACACATAGAGTGAAATATTTCAAGCCTTTATTTCTTGTAATTTTGATGATTATGTCTTACAGCTAATGAAACCCAAAATTCAGTGTCTCAGAAAATTAGAATATTTTGCTTTAACATATTTTTAAAGTATCATATTTAATATTTGGTCGCATATCCTTTGCATGCTGTTACTTCCTGAAGTCTGTGACCAATCAACATCAAAAGACTCTCAATATCATATTTTCAGGTGCTGTTACAAGCGATACTATAACCTCTCTGCATTTGAACTGATCTCTATGAGAATTGGGGGGTAAGACTAGATTCAGCTGTAAATTACACTGGTACAGTATGGAACACATGACTGGCGAAATGGCTGTACGTCATCAAGGGTCTAAGGTATCAAACGAGCCCCAAACCATCACTCTGCGGCCAGATATGGAGTAGATGTGGACAAATATTATTTCCAATATAGACCAACTACTGGTATCATCCATATGTAGGCCTATCGCATTCAAGTAACGTTAGCTAATCAGCTATGAGACTCAATGTTAGCTATTGATGTTGAATAACAGTGACGTTCATGTTGTGATATTCTGTAATTATGTCTGTCTGTTTGTATTATTGTTTATCATTACCATTGCATTCCCCTCTGTTCGTGGGTTGTCCGAGTCGCATTCGTGTGTTTGTTTACCCTGTCTCGTGTATGCACTGTTTAGGTGACTTCGGGATTTTCCGAGGGTTTCGTGTTCTGCTACTTCCTGGTACGCGTAATTGTATAGATTACTAACTCGTGCTAACAATCACTCGGGTGGTTTATTAGTTAAATGCACTTACTAAACCAATTAACATAAATGTTTACTAACGAACTAACGGTCTGTTTTATAGTTAGGTATTAACAGATTAACCAGTTTTCCGCGATCTGTTATTCGCCCCAGCTGTTTGTATGTAATGTGGATTCCGTCCTGGTCGTGGAACAATGGACCAGCTTTTTACTCTCGCAAGGATCCTGGAGGGGGCCTGGGAGTATGCCTATCCAGTCTACATGTGTTTTGTGGATTTGGAGAAGGCTTATGACCGGGTTCCCCGGGATCTATTGTGGGAGGTGCTGCGGGAGTATGGGGTGAGGGGGTCACTTCTCAGGGCCATCCAATCTCTGTACTCCCAAAGCGAGAGCTGTGTCCGGGTTCTCGGCAGTAAGTCGGACTCGTTCCCAGTGGGGGTTGGCCTCCGCCAGGGCTGCGCCATGTCACCTATCCTGTTTGTGATATTCATGGACAGGATCTCGAGGCGTAGTCATGGAGGGGAGGGGTTTCAGTTCGGTGGGCTAAGGATTGCATCGCTGCTCTTTGCAGACGATGTGGTCCTGATGGCATCATCGAGCTGTGACCTTCAGCACTCACTGGATCGGTTCGCAGCCGAGTGTGAAGCGGCAGGGATGAGGGTCAGCACCTCTAAATCTGAGGCCATGGTTCTCAGCAGGAAACTGATGGATTGCCTTCTCCGAGTAGGGAATGAGTCCTTACCCCAAGTGAAGGAGTTCAAGTATCTCGGGATCTTGTTCACGAGTGAGGGGACAATGGAACGTGAGATGGGCCGGAGAATCGGAGCAGCGGGAGCGGTATTGCGCTCGCTTTACTGCACCGTTGTGACGAAAAGAGAGCTGAGCCAGAAGGCAAAGCTCTCGATCTACCGGTCAATCTTCGTTCCTACTCTCACCTATGGTCATGAAGGGTGGGTCATGACCGAAAGAACAAGATCGCGGATACAAGCGGCTGAAATGGGTTTCCTCAGGAGGGTGGCTGGCATCTCCCTTAGGGATAAGGTGAGAAGCTCAGTCATCCGTGAGGGACTCGGGGTCGAGCCGCTGCTCCTTTGCATAGAAAGGAGCCAGTTGAGGTGGTTCGGGCATCTTGTAAGGATGCCACCTGGTCGCCTCCCTAGGGAGGTGTTCCAGGCACGTCCTGCTGGGAGGAGACCACGGGGTAGACCGAGGACCAGGTGGAGGGATTATATCTCCACGCTAGCCTGGGAACGCCTTGGGATCCCCCAGTCAGAGTTGGTTAATGTGGCCAGGGAAAGGGAAGTTTGGGGCCCCCTGCTGGAACTGCTACCTCCGCGACCCGATTTCGGATAAGCGGGCGAAGATGGATGGATGGATGGATGTTTGTATGTAGTTTCACCTCTCGTGATTATTGAGCACACTCCGCTCCTCTTCGAGCCCGTTGTTTGGTATGCATGTTTCTGGGTCCCTTCCATGTCTTTGTTATGTTTCCGTGATTGTTTCATTGCTACCTCATGTGTTAACCTCACGTAATTTGTTCCCCTCCCTTTCCCTTACGTATATAAGACCCACACATAGTGTTTGTTCCCTGTCAGAACGTACCCTTTATTTCCTGAGCCTGAGATTGTGAAAGCCAAAGACTTATTGATTACCTGAGACACCCTTTTCCGTACCACCCGAGATAGCCTAGCAATTTTGTTTGTTTGCCATTTGGTTTCGACTTCTGATTGTTTTTTGACTTTGCCTTTGCCTTTGCCTGCCGTTTTTGTACCTCTGCCTTTGATTTCCGGTTCTCCTACTTTTGATTCCTGACTACTCTTTTGCATTCCGTTTTTGTACTGTATATATTCTGATATCCTGGCTTTTTGACCTCACCTTTTGAAATAAACCTCGTTCTTGTCATGGATCTGACCTTTCTTCCCTTATCTCCACGTCGTTTTATTCGTTGTTATCGTTTACCGGTAATCTATCGGATTTTCCTGTGTTCCGTCACGGGTTTTGCTTTCACCTTGTCATTAGTGAGTTCACCTGGCCATTAGTGAGTTCACCTGGCAGTTAATTCCGCTCACTATTTATACCCCGCTTCCGGACTCTCTCGTTGCTTCCATGTTATTTCACATGACATTCGAGCCGGTAAAAAAGGGTATAGGAAGTTGTATTGCTATCGACCGTTTTGATTAGCAACGCGGGACTTGTTAGCAGTACAACATTAGAAAGAAAGCGGTCTTGTTTATACGCTCTTATTACAGAGCAGAGGTTTTCGTTTTCTTTTGTTTCTCTACTCTAAACCTACGAGTGTCTTACCCAAAGTTTTTGGGGTCTTTTCAGTTCTCTGTTTTTGTTGTTTCACTCCACAAACGGGAGTTAGATAAGCGTTATAGCTTATTTCTTTGTTTTGCTCGATTATCGAGTTCCTCGTTATCATTGCGAGGTTTGTGTTCTTTTATTTTTGTTTCTCCACTACGGATCATTGTCCGTTTCCTGTGGTGTTCTTAGGAACACTTTAAGATTGCCCAGCTATTGCATTTGGATCTCCAACACTCCCATCTCTGTCTCTGACAGAGATCCCTTACAGTTCTTGCTACTTCCTTGTCTGCTATTGGGTCTCTGTGTCTGAAACGTAACACATGTAGCTTGCTAGCTAGTCCGTTTAGGAAAGAAAATATATAATGTTAGGCAACAAACTAACTTAAAAACAACTCATACAGACGAATAATCGGTTAAATAGTAGCCTAACTGTTACCATACTACGAAGACAACATGAGCTATCTAGTTGCATTAGCACTACACAAAAATATCACTGCACAAAACTTTCAAAAGAAACTCAATAAACCTTAGCAAACATTATCTATCTTTTACTGCAACAATGCCTAATGCGGGGAGTCGGAAGAGATACGTGACTGATTTAAAAAAATAATAATTCCGCCTCAGTTGAATGAAATCCCTTTGCTTATTGGGTATTGTTATCATAGAAATTGATTCTAACGATCAAGGGCGTCACTTTGTTTTGAAAAGTGGTGGGGACACTTTTTTCAAATAAAAAAACATTTGGTGGACCCCCCCACGCGCAATACACTAGTACCGTACTATCTGTTAGCAACACCTGTAGATACAGGATTTACACTGACAGGCTACAGCCTAATCACAACCTTCAGGACAATATCAATCAACACCTATATCTTCTATCATACAGGATTTACACCACATGATTGCAACAATTACAACATAGCCTATAGTACTCAATGGCATAAGCACGCACATACTGTCCCACCTCCACCAACAGTTCTATGATTCAGATTCTTCCATCAAACACACACACACACACACACACACACAGAGTGATCAATTAATTCCGCGTATAGACCTATAGCTAATAATAATATATCAACCTGTATTTCCTATCATATAGGACTTCCACCAGCCCATTTCAAAAAGTGGTGGGGACATGTCCCCAGCGTAAATGACACCTATGCTAATGATTGTGAGATGTTTATTGCAACTTCAGCATTGGGTATTGTGATGTTTATTGCAACTCCAGCATTCTCACCTCAGCATTCAGCGTCTCTTAGCATCTCTTTCTGCGTTCCTCTCTCCCACCAGTGTTGCCAAATGCCTGAATGAATTCCCCTCCAAAAAATTCTGAAAATCCCCCATCTTCAATTGAGCTGCATACAATTTCCTCATAATTTCCCCCATACCTCCTTTTAAAATCCCCCATATATCATTGACTCCTATACATGTTTTCTTTAAAAATTCCCCTGCGATTTTAAAAAATCCCACAGTCTGGCAACCCTGTCTCCCACGTCTCTCTCGCAGATAGACAGAGTAGAGCATTGATTGACTATTTACTCGTGACATATAACCAATCCGATAATGTTGCAGGACGAGCCAGCCTAAAAGCAGTAACCCTTCCAGAGACAGGCGACTGCATCAGAGCCAGAAGAGTGCCATTTTTATATATTTATTTTATCGGCAATCATATCAGAAAAAACTACGATGCTGATAATTAGAAAATTAATGATATCAGCCCCGATTATCGGCCAGGCCGATAATCGGTCGACCCCTATTTTATACCCAGTCATGATAGCATCACCTGTTTACCTGTGGAATGTTCCAAACAGGTGTTTTTTTAACTTCCCAGTCTATTTTTTGCACCTATTGTAAGGTGGAGTGTCAGGTTCGGAGTACCAAATGTGACAGCCAAATAATCTCAAAGGTCCACACCAGGAAAGGGAAATAATAAACAAAAAATGGAGAATGATAGACACTCCAGGCAAAAGCCAAACCAAAACTACCCAATAAAAACAGGGCGAACTCGAGATCCGTGAAAAAAAAAAAAAACCTCTCGCTACAATACGAGTAAGCGATATAAGTGTTAATAAGTGTTGGGTCCAAGATGTTCCTGGAGGGAACCCAGCACCGCTCTTCAGGATCATAACCTTCCCAGTCTACTAAAAACTGGAACCCTCTACCCACAAGCCCCTCAGCCAAAATGTGCCGAATGGTATACACCGGACCTCCCTCCAAGAACCGGGGGAGAGGTGGAGGCTTGTCAGCAGAGGCGAGAGCGCTAACCAGCAGAGGCGAGAGAGCTAACCAGCACCGGTTTCAACCTAGAGAGGTGAAAAGTGGAATAGATGCATACGGCGCATGGCAATTGAAGCACAATGAGCTTCCGAATGATCTTAAAGTGGCCTTCGAACCGTGGCACGAGTTTGCAGGATTACACTCGCAGGGGTAGGTCTCTTGTGGAAAGCCACACTCATTGCCCCACCCGATAGGAAGGGGCCAGACGACAACACCTGTCAGCCACTACCTTCTGTTTGGCCGAAGTGTGGAGAAGAGAGGCGCGCGCACGTTTCCACACCTCTGAACAAAAAAACCAGTAGAAGGAACCTCCACATTTTTCTCCAGCTCTGGAAAGAGTGGGGGCAAATAACCCACATGGGCCTCGAATGGAGAAAGGCCAGTGGAGGCATTACGCAGTGTGTTATGGGCATATTCAGCCCAGGGAAGATAACGGCTCCATGAAGTGGGATTGAAGGCCGCCAAGCAGCGAAGGGTGTTTTCCAGTGTTTGGTTGATACGCTCAGTTTGCCCGTTATACTCGCTGCTACGAGTCTGTCTCTCTATCAGTCCCCTCTTGTCGGAGAGTGAGATATTATTTTTCTTCCCTTTATTTACTCGAGATTCGAGTTTCGCCAAAGAGTTTCTGGGTTGTTATTATTTCCCCCTTTTACAGAGTTAGCTCCATTTCAGTGGTTATTTCCACAGGAATAACTCTTCTGGGGTGTGGGGGTTTAGACAATTCCATAAAAGTGTAAGTGTTCATAATCGGCCAATTAGATACTTTCTAGGAGTTCACAAATGCTCCCATAATGGCTATCATTGGTGACATGGGGTGGGAACCATGTGAGGTCAGGTGGAGGGCAAATATGGTGAATTTATGGAATCGAATGCTTGATCTACTCATTGACAGAACGGCGAGTAAAATCTTTAAGTGGGATCTCTCAATTGGAGGTGAATGGGCGTCAGACATGCTCAAACATCTTCAGAAGCATAGGCTTGAGCATCTTTACAGCCACAGACAGAAGGTGGATGTGGGCTTGAGCATCTTTACAGCCACAGACAGAAGGTGGATGTGGGCTTGAGCATCTTTACAGCCACAGACAGAAGGTGGATGTGGGCTTGAGCATCTTTACAGCCACAGACAGAAGGTGGATGTGGGCTTGAGCATCTCTACAGCCACAGACAGAAGGTGGATGTGGGGATGTTCAAGGAACTTGCCATGATGAAACATAAAAGTCAATGGGTAGAGGAAATCTGTCACAAACTTAAATTACAAACATATTTAAAATGTTATATGAATGTGAAAAGTATGTTGTGTATGATTTATCCAAGAGCCAGCTATCTCTCTGTGCACAGTTCCGTTTCTGGATATTGCCATTACATATTGAAACAGGTCGTCACACTGGAACTGAGGAAGATCAAAGGCTCTGTTATTACTGTGAGCTTGGTGAAACCCATTATATGATGAGCTACAAAAAACACTTTTTGATAAAGTACCAAAATATGTAGGCATGTCCCAAGAACCTCAATATAATAACCACATATTTGAAATATCCAACTATATCCATAAGGCCTGGAACAGAAGGAAACGAGGAACTTATGCACAGTAAGGAGGATCATACATAACATCATTCTGTTCATACCCAAGTCTATGTATAAGAAAGCTCACCTCTCTCTCTCTCTCTCTCTCTCTCTCATTGCTGAACTCTTTGCTTTGTCATCTGTTTAGTACTTTTGATTTGGGGAAAAGGGAAAGGACACGATGAAATGATGCAAGAAGTGAAAATAAGTGATTGGACTGAACCCAGTGCGTTTTGTTTTACAGAATTGTATATCTTAACAAGGGGGAAGATTTTCCCAATTTCCCTTAACAAGGGGAGCGGTGCTCCCCCACGTTCAGCGACAATTCGAACACTGAGCATAAGTATATTTATATCTTTTTGAAAAAAATATATATTGCTGCATTTTTTTGTTGTTGTTAGTGCATGTGTTTTGGAAAATGGGATATATATGAAAGCTTAATGAGGGTATATTTAAGTTTCAAGGTACAGTAAAAGTCAAACATACAGATACAACAACACCTCACTTGCTTACTTTCTGTCAATAATGGAAGACAATCAGTTAGAGTTTAACATACATGCATACATGGGTCATGTCTGCCTGGAATGTTTTGGAGTAGGATAGTGGATAAGGAACTTAATGTGTGACCATAAGGTTTTGGGGTCAAATCATATGTGGGGTTCAGCCATTGGGCCTCATTTATAATTAATGCGTACGTTGAAATATGATTGTAAAGTGTGCAATGACCAATTTTACACAAATTTACGGATTTATCAAAATAAACATGGGGTCTGGTACGATGCAATCTCATGACAGACTTTGCAAACGCTTTAGATGTATGTTGTGTAGCCTAAATGGCAAAAATATCTGAATAAGTTTTGTTAATAAGTTGATTTTTAATTAGACAACATTTAAATGCCTTAATGGAATAAAGCATGAGCCGGTTAAAATGATTAAATCAGGAAATCTGTATAAGGGTTTATTAGAAACATCCATATGCAAATAATTACACATCACCAGTCATGTTGGATAAAAAACGCAAAAATGAAACCCTTTTAAATTTTTTCTAAGAATGGCTGATCTACTTTAGATGTATTAGCCTAGAGGACTGAGAGAACCTTTGATGCCTCCAGTGTAAGTGGTAAAATATGCTGGCGGGAGCAAGTCTCATTTTCTGTCACCCTTTCTAGGGCCACATTCCCAATAATCTCCCCCCTCATCTCTTCTGCTTGTGAGAGACCACTACTAACGCTCCCAAAAAGCACATGTTTATTTCCATGTACTTCATTCAGAAGCATTTCAATTCTAGCCTCACAGAAAAATTGTTCTTCTTGGCTTTCCCGCTGCCTGCCATGGCCTAGAATACTGAGAAAACCACGTTGGCATGTGCATTTTAAGGCGGGGCCTTGCCAAATCTGGTAGTAACTTGGCGTGAGTATGGTGATTCATAATGATGTGCACGAGCTATCAACTTGCGAACACGTTTACGCTCAGATCAGTGGTTTATGCAAATTTGACAGATCACAAATGCGATGGGCTGTTTAGCAATGACCTTCATCAAATCTGCTACAGTAAACATATACCCGAATATTAATTATGTGCCTAATGTTAGAATTTAAGAAATATAAACAGAATTACAAATAATTAAATTCTGTCGTAAATAGTACTTTTAGAAAGTGGCTTAGAAACAATAGAAACAATCTGAGCAGGTCTGATGTTCTCTGGCACAGCATTCCATGATTTAGGAATCCACACAGTGAGCAGGGTCTGCCTTTGCCTTCAGATGGGGCATAGGAATGCTGAACTGAACTCTCATTTTTTAATCTGAGGGGCTATTCTTTCACCATATAATAACATTAGTACATTGAGAAGGAAATGCAGGATGGACAAATGTTTTCTATCCCTTAGGCTCACTGATGATTATTTCAAAAGCTGAGCCAATTGCTTCAGCATTCCCTCTGTGTCCATGTCATTTTGTGACATGAAACCGTAGAGTGGATGCCCTCACAAACCCCCTATCTATTTTTCTCCTTTTTCTTTTCTGTCATCACCCTGTTAAACAGTGTTGAGCCCATTGATTAGTAGTCTGCGGCCTAAACATATGTATACAGCTGTTATCTCAGAGGTTGATGCACTGTTTACATGTTGTTTATGTTTTTTGTTTTCTTCAATTTACTTAAATTCTTCAATTTCTCATCAGTAGAATATTAGCCAGATTTAAAAAATGATTAGTACAATCACATTTTTCATTGTCAAATTCAACAGATACTTATGAGTTTAGTTAAGAGCAGAAAAAGAAATGGCAAAATTTGCCTCATTCTAACCCCATACGACTATTGGCTATTGTTAAACAAAACCGCCCTCTCCATTTTCCACGTTAACCATCAGGCTGAGAATCAGGAATGGCCAGGCATGCTTTTAATCTCAACCCACAGTCAGAACATTTTAACGTTATTCTTCTCTTGAAAAGCATTATGTGACATGACAGTAATTAAGGGTCAGCTCACTCTTGCATGCCATTATTGCTCCTAAAATATGTGCGCCAGTGTAGTGTGTCTAGTCTGGATAAAAGTGACTCCCAGAACACCTGTATGCAAACTTATTTTTGGCACACCCACTGATCAGACTGACACTAAAAATGTAGGGCTGCTTTCTCTTCTCTGAAAGTCCTGTCGTGAGACTTGGCTCTTAAATCATAAATCAGTCATGAGTAGACACAGTAGCAAAATGCAGTCCTAAAAGCCTGTCATTTCTAAATAAAAAAAACATGTTTTTATGAAGTTTAAACTTTTTGCTTGCCTGAAGGTTCATTGGAATCTAATGAGCACAGTGTGAGTCTGGGAGACTTGAAAGAAGTGATTTAAAGAAGAAAAAATAGATTATGTGTCATGGGAAAGCTCCATAGGCCTGTGTTAAGTGATTATTTCTCTGCTTCTCTTCACCCTTTTCTTGAAAGCTTTTCACGCTCTTAACAACTTCAGCATGTTCCTACTTCCAGCTAGCCTTGAATTGCTTTGAAATTCCAAATTCTATGGTATTAGTCACTTCTTAGTGCTCTCGGCTTTTTGTGAATACTTTGGATGGTGTTTCTATGGATTTTGTTTGATTCTCTATATATACATTTTTAGTTATATAGTCATACAAAAATGGACAATTTAAATATTATATTGAAACTATTATTAAAATTATGAATGTATATTTGTGTATTTCAATTTGAGCACCAGTGTCACAACAATGGGAATCCTAACCTCAGAAAAGATGATTAATTTAATTTTCGTGAGAAAAATGTGTTGTGCACAGTCAGCCCAAACATCAAGATAGACAGGTACATAAATACAACAAGTTATGAAGGAACGTTCACATTAAACGTTTAATATTTGCAACAGCAGTCATTTGCATGGCAGTACAATAAGTGTCTTCATCAATCTTTCACCCAGTTTTTCCACAGTAGCCTGTGGATTATTAAATTAAATGTGAATAATTCTGGCATAATTGCACTATTGCCAAATGCATCTCATAAGTGTTTGTTATTGAGTAGTTGTATTGACATGGGGACAAGCAAACATTTATATCTGTTCAGCCTGCAATGAGGTAGTCTATATGACCTTCCAGTGTAATCTTCTGTTAAACTGTTGCCTGATCTTCTCTAATTCCTCATTTTAAATTATCCATTTAGTCAGTTAAGGATGTTAATACAAATGCAACTGTCTTTGTCATTCTGATGAGTCAAAAGCGCGTGTCTGTTACACGGCTTTCTCACTCACCTGCCATTAACCTCACATATTTTTATTTCCCTACTTCACTTATAGACTGGCTAAATAGATTATCAACAGCAGTTACATCTGTGCACAATTATTTGGACCACTGATATAGATCAATATAAAACAGAACGGGCTAGAACCTGGAGTCCACTACAAATTCCTCCTGCCTGTTTTTGTGTTCGTAATAAAGTTGTTGGGGATGATATTGGCTAAATGGGGTTGTAATTCCTTTATTGTACAGCAGATTTCATGCCCAGCATCTGAAATCCTTTATGGTTTGCGGATGATTTTCCCCTACCACTTGAATGTCAAACCTGAAGATTGAATCTGGATGATTCATGTCTCTTTTCTCTTTTTTTAAAGCGTTTCAATCTGTTGAGTTAATTTGGATTGTAATTGCTTTTTTTCCACAACAGATGCAGAATGTATGCTGTGTCTAATGTGACTGACTGTGAAATTAGTTCTCTTGAACGCCAGGCCTGATGCCAACCTGAGCGTATGCAGGTTTCAGGTGCTGTTGCATTTTTTAAAATACAAATCATTAACATTGATTTGCTTGGCAGATGACCTTATTCACACTATTTTGCTCATATTGCTTTTGTTTATCATCTTATTATAATTGCTGTATGCAGATGAATATTTACCGTAGCAATGTCTAATATGAGACGTTACCTTGAGTAGAATTTGAGTTACATTGATTGTAAATAACATTTTAATAGAAAACAACATAGGCCTACCACAAGCACTAGAATACCACTACTCCTAATTCTATCACAACTATGAGTTTTTCCACTACGGTTACGAGTACTGTTAGGACTATTATTACTTATGTGTTTACTATTACCATTCCTATGGCCTACCACTAACACATCCACTACTACTGCTGGTAACTGACAATAATTAGCGCAATAATAATGTAATATTGACTGTATTGTGTTATTTATGGCAGTTGAATGATGAACATGTTGAGCTCTTTTAAGTTGTGTGATAATCTTCTGTACCTTCATGCCTGTTGCCTCCTGATTGCCAAAACATTGGGATGCAGGGTGGCCATTAATCATAAACATGAGGGTGTCAGCTACCCCCCGTATGGGAGCAGCCCCATAGAGACGATCAAACTGAGTTGAGCGGAACAGACCTGAACTACAGACAGAAATATTAATGCAGGAGCGGTTTTGCTGCCACGGTAAAAAGCACTTCTGATAATTCGTTTCTTGGAACAGAATTGGACAAAAACAACTCGCGGTGCTCCTGCATGCAGTCACTCCATTACGGATCGACTGGAGAGAACAAGGAAGAATAAATATTAGATAGGTGTTTTCACATCTGCAGAGCAGTGCCATTGTAGTCAAACGGGCACTTTAAACGTCACCTCTTTGCTAACACATCACATTTCCTTTGTCTGATCTGAGCCGTTTTTCATTATTCATTTCCCTGACTTGGCGGACAGGCTTTCACAGGTACACTTAGGTTATGCTTTCGCTATTATGCATTTACGCAGCAGGAAAATATAATGATGCGGTTCAAGTTAAGGGCCCTGTTCATGGTATCCAGCTGATGGCAAGTGTTTTTTAGCCTGAGCTCAATACCACACTGCTGGACAGGTTAGGCAGGTAAGACATTCTTATGATTGTCAGGACCATTACAGCACCTGTATGGTATAAAGTTTGTAACAAGGAATGGAACCATTTGAATTAGTAACGTTAACTGCATGCCAATATGTACCACTGTTTGCCATTTAATTAAGAAACATAATTGATGCTAACTGTTACGTGCCTGTGTTATTCTTTTGTGGACTTCCCTGCCTTCGCCTGCCACCACCTTATTTTACTTCTGTGCAGTGCTGTTTCTACCCTGCCCTAGTTTATCTCCCCCTACTTATCAGTGATCCTATTGTGAATATAATTTTAATACGACAATATTTTTAATGGAAATAAAAACTATGATAATGACATCTGGAATTTATGCTGCTGCAGAAGCTCACCTGTGTTTACTTCCATAAAGACTTCAAAAAGCATCCATAACACCTCAATAAGCTTTACTATGGCAAACATAAAAAGTGCAACATATACATATATACTTTATTAAAACATATACTATTAATATAACATAGATAAATTATCAGTATGTCAAAAAATATAGTTGCAGGATTGGGCTGCGTTTTCACAAGGAGCAGAACCTGGAATGATATACAAAATGTACACTTTGGTCAGGGACTCTGAGCAAAGATCATGTAAATTCAATCTATATATCTGCTGAGTACAAGAAAATTTAATCCTGTTTTACCCTGCCAATGAATTAGAATGTGAACATAGGGTAAAAGACTGTAGAATGTATTAGAATAAACTTTATTTTTTAAAATTAAGGGGGTAGGGGGTAGGGGTTGGTACAAAGGGTTCATAAAGGTGGCCTGTTCATGTTAGAAATGGTTCTCCCAGTTCACATTAGTAGTGAAAATGACAGCTGTGTACAGTATACTCTTTCACCTTGTTACTGGAACATTTATATCTCACCTATCCTTATCTCAACTGTTCTCTTATTGTAGTTGTTGTTTGAAAGACAGCTCCTATTCAGTGGAGGAAATGAACAGAAAAAGAGGGAGAGGCTAGAAATTCTTCAGGAGTTTGATTGTGTGAGAGACACCTGTGTTCACAAAACACAGCCTTCCTGTGATAGACACCTGCATTGACGTGACACAGCCTTTCTGTGATAGAGATCTGTGTATATGATGCACAGTCATTCAGGTTCAAATTGGGTGGAAATGCTCCGATACGACCTCATGAAACTACACCTCATCTGCGTGCTTAAAATTTATATTTGGCTACGCTCGGTTACGGAGGTAAATTAGGTCATTTCACGCAGTTATGTATTTCTGTTTCTCACTGGTTATATTCAACAATCCTGTAAAAATGCCTGTGTTTTGGTTGGAGACATGATTTTGGGAAAGTTATTGTGGGCATGCATGTATTCCACATGACAGGGACATGTCACTAATGTGACAAAAGGCAAGTTGCATAAGAAATTGAACAGTTTCAGAAGGCAGCAATCACATGTCAGTCACGCACTATGGAATCCCCAGGGCACAGCCTTTCAGACAGCGACGGGAGCTGTTTTCACAGCCTTTCAAAAATCACAAACTGAAATCCTCTCCCTTTTCTCCACAAAATATGGGGTTTTAAGGCCAAACTGGGAAGCTCGCACCTCAGAAGGGCTATAAAAAGTGAGGTTTGGGAACCCCAAAGAGGCTTAATGACCCCAAAATGGACAAACCTGTCATGCTCTGTCAGTGGCTCATTGATATGAAGCATTCATAGCGTTTTGGCAAAGAGAGCTGCCTTTTGATTTTATCATAGGAGTCTGTTATTTAAATGCAGCAGTTCCACCCGGTGTGTAGCTTATGCCTCCCATTGCTAATGTGTAGCTCTCCTCATAGTGCTGTAAATGGCACAGTGCTGCTAAACAGAGATAAGGGGTGATATAGTGTCTTGGCCACACAAATCCTGTATATGGACCTTCTGTTCTCCAGCTGTGCCCTTGCCCACTGCATCACTCCACATTTTCTCTTTCTCTTTTTCATTTGACTGAGATCTCTGGCAGCGCGCGCCCTGTGTTTTGAGATGAAACGCGATGCGCTGTAAAACGAGGGCTCAGGGGCCTTTGATCGCAGAGTGGCCGTTTCCCATACGTGTTTTACAGCCCTTTTCTGATCGGACGAGCCGGCGCTGAATAGCGGCCATCGAAAGCTGCGCGTCTGAGGGGAAAGCGCGAGGTATGCAACGACCCAGAAAACAGCTTTCCTCCTTTTATTACCATGCTCCTCATCGCAGGATAGTTAATACCGACTGAACAGACTGATGGCTGCAAGAACATCAATAATGTTGAGATGGGCATAAATCTAAGAAATATGCCCAAAGGGAAATACATTAAGGATCTCGTATTGCTTTCTCAATCACTTACTGAATAAAAGCAAAAAAGAAATAGAAATATTGTGATAAAAGTAAATTAATTTAAAACACCCACGGAGAGACGCCGTAGCTGGTAAGTGATGACTCACGCAAAGAGGAGGGGCTTCAGTCGGCAGGTTAGCTTGGCACAATGACAACAGTAGCTCAGCTGAATGATGGCAGATTAAAAAGAAGCATTTGGTTGGATTTGCATATTTCAGAGGATACCTGTGCTCGTGTATGGCCAATCTAAAATGAAAGAGAATTTAGCAGTAAGAAGATGGGCTTACAGTTAAAATGGATAATTACAAATTGGGGTGAAAAACCAAGAATTAAAAGATAGTGTCTGGCTACTGCTGACAAAATACATTTATGAAGCTGGATGAAAAAGGCCCAGATTTAACATCACTACTGTTGCACTTAACATTGAGTAAAGAATCAAAGAAAGCATTGTGTTTTGAGTTTAAATTCTTACATGACATGTTTAATTCATTACAGAGATCTCTACATTCTGATTCCAGATAAAGAATTCAACCTTTTCCTCTGTATCAAGATGGAACATTTCTCTTTTAGCACACATTAGTGAAAATCAAGCATATATTCAAAGCCATGTTGAAGAAAGTCAGCAGGGAGCAATGTAAGTAGTGTGGTAAGATATCATGCACAGCATTAGATATGGCACTCACTAACCATTACAGGGCACTTTTTGTAAGTGCCTCTCCATTAGGCTCTGTTCAACAAATTGAACCTGCATTTTTAAAAAATCTTTTTAAATTTGCACCATGGTTTCTCAGAAACCCAATGGCTTTTTAAAACATGGCCAAGAAACCGCAGCCATTAAGTTTTTATTCATAAATGAAAATTACCATAGCGTTTGCCAAACAAACAACTGACCAGAATAAAATTGTCATATGTTAAATTTATACTTTTAAATTTGAGTCCTCACATTATCTAACCAACTTATTTTCCTGGTCAGGGGTACTTGAGCCTGTCCCAGCATGCACTGGGCAAGAGGCAGGTATACTTCCTGGACAGGTCACCAATCCATCGCAGCACACACACACCATTCATACACTCATATCTACGGGCAAGTTAAGAGTCCAATTAGCCTAACCGGCATTTTTTTAGGACATGTGGGAGGAAGTACCCATAGGAAATCCACACAAACATGGACAGACAAATCCACACAGACATGGAGAACATGCCCAGGACGTTCCGGACGTTAATAAAAGGAAACAGACAGTCATTGCATACTTAGTCAAACCAGACTGTGCAGCCTAACAGATCGCAGACACCCATCCAATCCAGAGGAAGCTCTGAACAGCTATCAGGGATACCCTACAGACAATTGCCTCACCTGGATGTTCATTGGATTATTATTATTATTATTATTATTATTATTTCCTGGCTTTTATAATATACCTTTTATTTGAACCCATTACCCAGGATATTTGATATGTGTATATTTTTTCTTGGACACTTCAATAGGTTTGATATGTCTATCAAAAATATTAAATACACTGCAAAAACAAATCTTAAGAATTTTAATCTTATATTTAGATTTTATAATCTTATTTATGCTATATTTTGCTAAATAAGACAAACTATCTTCCAGTGAGATAGTTTTACTCATTTCAAGATTTGCCAGTGGGGTAAGATAATTTCACTTGTCAAGCAAAAAGTATCTTAAAATAAAATAATATTTTATACTTTTGAGAAAAAAAATAAGATTTTAAGTCTCATTATAAGACTAAAACAGACATTTTGCAGTGTACTGATGCTATTTTTTTTAAGTATGTCGTTTAATCTTCAATTATATATCTCACAAACTGCCATAGTGAAAAATCAAGCGGATGACATGGGTTTCATCCATGTCTTTTGTGAATGCAGAAGGGAAAAAAGTATGCTGTACTGCTTTCATATGAAGATGAACACAACACAAATAATGAACAGAAATATAATTAACAGTGGCAATGGAACCTGTAAATGATAACCTCTAAACCAATCTTTAATGGACAGTAATGGTGTTTTTGGAGGTTTCCATATTAAAAATCTTCAATCTTAAAACCTTAGTGACAATCAAAGAATCAAGGCATTTCATTCCCCCAATGTCTGTAGAGACATTTCCCTCATGAAAAATGGAGGAGAGAGGGACAGATTTTACATACATGCCTTGACATATTGGACCGCACTCAATATGAGTGAAAACAAAAACTCAATGTTCAAAGACAAATGTTCTTTCCAGCTTTTCTTTATGAATAATGCACATTTGAGGAGCATAAACAATTGAATTAACATAAAAAGCACCTTCACAGCTGAAGTCTATGTTACTAGTTTACCCTCAACCAAGGTGAGATTAATGGCAAACAATTTTGCACGTTTTCCGTTTTATAGCTGGATATTTACGGGAGCAATTCCAGACTAAAATTATTTTTCCCTAGGATAAAAACAATTGTGTCACTTGAGCCTATTGGCTTCTGTAACAATTAATTCCCTGACCTAATTTCAAGCTTTACCCCTGTATTTTATGTCAAAACAAACAAAATTACATTTACAGTATTTACAATTACAGTAACAAAGTAACTATACGTAATATTTGAACAGGTATGTGGGCAATGCTAGGCATGTTTAAAAAATCTTCAGATGGTTTCTGAATTCCTTTCACATCGCCCTGGTGTGAAAGGGTAATCTGGCCTAAATCAGATATCCCACAAAAGGCCCATCTCAGCCCACACCACATGTCTCCAGATGCTGAAGGCCTCTTGAGATCATTCCTTATTCATAAACGAAAATGCTGTTTTTTTCTTCCTCCACCCATTTTATCTCTCCATTTTTCTTTTCAAGATCTTCAGAGATCTTCACTGTTTCTTATTTGATTTTCCATTTCATTTAGATTATCATCGGTTCATCCATAACGTGGAAAAACAACATCAGTCTTTGCAAATGCAATCAGTGTTACAGTTAGGTAGAGTCAGACAAACGTGATTTAATTTGTCTGACTGAATTTCTCCTTTGGCTTTTGGAAGTATTGGCCTTCTCTACATCGCATACAGTGCATTGACAGTGTCACTGACCATGAAGCACTTGCTGTCATGAATAGATCCTTTCAATAAAAACATATGCTTCGCTGTTTTGATGAATCACATGTTGCTGTGCATCTCACTAAGGCCAGAAAACTGGATTTGATGCCTGAAGTGCCACTTGATTAAACTGACAGGTTTTATCTTTCTTTTAAGTGTCTTGTGTTTTTTTCAGAAAAATTTACTGAAATTGAAAATGGGAAATGTTATCTGGGAGACATGGGAGATTTCGCTTGGATCATTTCCAAAGTGACAGTGACTTCTACAGTTAGACACGAGATCCTTTCAGCACATTCTGTTTGCACTGCAGTTCATTTGTGACAAATAATACACGTAAAAAATGGAGAGGGCTACTGCACAGAATATAGTGTATGTGTATTTTCTACCATTGCAGTATGTTGCCCAGGGAATCTCTGCCTCAGGTAAATTGCAAGCAATCTAATCACGATTACAAAGAGTGAGACACAAATAGAATTCTGGCCTCATTTCAAGAAGGTGATTTGCAAGGATTTTCACTTGCAGATTGCAATATCTTGTCAAAACACGTTTCACACATTTTTTAATTACATATGTTGTGCCATTGTCCAGCAGTTAAGACCTTTTGGACAGACGTGACTGATGCACTCTCAGAAATATTTAACATAACTCTCATTATGCCTGCCCCATTGTATGCCTGCTGGTTACCAGGACTAAACAGTTACAGAGCTGTTTTTCATATTGAACTCATGGAAAAATAAGTCAGGAGAAGAAACCCTTCAAGTTATCCATCCATATCTACTGCATATCTGGCAGCAGCGTGATGGTTTTAGGCTTGTTTGATACGTCAGACCCTTGATCGACTTCTTCAGAGCCATTTAGCCAACCATGTGTTCCATACCGTTCCAGTGTAATGTACAGCTAAATCTAGTCCCACCCCCCAATTTCCATAGAGATCCATTCAAATGCAGAGAGGTTATAGTATCGCTTGTAGGAGTACCAGAAAATAAGATATAGCGAGTATTTTGATGTTGTTGGGTCACAGACATCAGGAAGTCATGGCATGCAAAGGATATGGGACTAAATATTAAAAATGATTACTTTATTCTATATATAAATGCAGGGGTGCCAATAATTGTGGCACATGTAGTTTAAAAAAATAATAATTTCTCATAAGAAATTTACTTCAATCTGGATTTTTCCCATTTTTTTCAGTGTGACATTAAGCTAATTCACCAAACGGTGAATTCTTTATAACCCGTTTTACTCATCTTTACCTGGGGTGCCAATAATAGTGGAGGGCACTGTAAGCCCAACATGTTACATATTTAGTGCGGATTCTATGCAAACTTTGCTACATGCGGCCCCAGGTCCGGTAAATATGTTATACTAGCTAGTTATTATAATAGCTAGCTATTTTTAGTTATCTGATACGCTTCCTGAGCATTTCACAGTAGCCACCAAATTCCATCAACCATGGATGCAGAATGCCAGTGTGATCCAATCCATGTGCCTGTAAGGGGGAGGTGACTGACTTGAGATGTGTGTTTATTATAGTTATTGACATTACTTTGAATAGATATTTGATGGATATGTAGTGGATACATCCCTATATGATCATTTGTAGTTATTTTAACTACTTTTTAGCCCCTTTACAATCCCTTTAAGAATGGAAAAATATCAAAATAACTACAGCTAAGGATTACAAAAATATAGACAAAAGTTCTATATGCAAACGATTGTTTTGCTCATACTCAAAGAAGCTGTTTTAGTAGTTTTATTTGCCTCTAACTATGGGAGGAGATATGCAATGACATTAAAACATTTATTGGCCATTACGTCATGATGTCATGAAGGACCTGTGCCCAATAAAACCCAGTAATAATTACACCCATTTAATCCCCACATCAGAATAGATGGAAATGGATAGATGGATGTAGTTAGAGATTGCAATGAAATTGAAATCTCATACTGTTGCTGATGCTTAATACATAACATAACAACCCCATATAATGTAGTCTGAAGCAAATTACGGATTTATCTTTACAGTCCCTTTACCCATTAATGACCACCTTATAAGGTGGAACACCAGTGTACGCCATTCCTTATGAAAATTCTTCGGCGAATATTTAGCGTAAAAACCTGACACACCTGCAACGATGCGAAAAAACGAAAAGCTCGCGTTCTTTTTCGCGTTTGAAAATCCGTGCGAATAAAAATTGATTACTCTTCGTCGAGCGATGACGACATGGTTATCCGTTCGGTCCATCACGGAACGAAAGTGTATTTTTTTTCCCTCTACCAGAACGTTAAAAACAGAGCATGCTTAAATTACATTGGCGAAATATTGAACCGGGCTTATTATGTGTCCGTTTTTACTTATGTAAAGTTTGTTTTGTCTACAACATGCTCTCCTTCTCTTCCCTCCTTTTACGGACATACGTGTTCCACTGCCTCTTGATCTCTTCCACTAATACAGTGGTTCTCAAACTTTTTCTGTCACGCCCCACTTTGGAGGAAGAAAAATGTTCATGCCCCACCGCCCTTTTTATTATCAAGGTTTTTCGCGGACCTCGATTGTAATTGTTGACGGGGGGGGGGGGGGTGCAATCAAGAATTTTCGCGGACCTCGATTGTTATTGTTGACGGGGGGGGGAGGGGGGTGGTATCAAGATTTTTTTTTTTTGTACAAACTTCATTTATCGGTTTATTTAACGTGTGTACCGCAGGTGTGCGTCCGCGTCTGTTATATCGTAAAAGTTAATCCCCGTTAACCAGCCACGTAGATACACGCGTCAGATTTATATAAAACAAATAAAATAAAAAAATTGGTTCCGCGCTGCATTTCTGCATTTCCCCCTGCGCCCCCCCTGTAATACCACTGCGCCCCCCCTAGGGGGTCGCGCCCCACAGTTTGAGAAACACTGAAAATGAAAATGAAAATTTTCAAAGGGAAATGGGAGTAACATTAAACAGGTTGGGTCTAGGTAAAATAAATACCCCCTCCATCTGGGGTAGCAGCATCTCACCACCCCACCTACAAAGAGATAAGAGATACTGGGGGAAACATAGCCTTCTGACTAGCTTTTTTAAAATTTTGACCTCCCAAAAGGTCATTCCTTCACTAAAGCTGCCATATAAAGTTTTGCCAAATTATACCTTGAGCAACAAGGAACTTCTGCCAAACCCAAAATTTTGTTTGCAATTCCAAAAGGGTGTCAATCGAATTGGACTGAAATACTGACGGAAAATGCACTGCAATTTACAGTGCATATATAAAGCCCTTCACATTGTAACATGACAGTTCAACAAATCTTGGGATGGGTGGGATGGTGGGGGTAGATTGAAAGGATAAGAAAAGAAAGGGAAAAAAATAATTGAAAATGTGTTTAGAACAGTAACAGTGAAAATATATCAGAGCCGAGGGAAAGAAGCTATTTACTTGGGAGGTTTTTGTTTTTGAGAAAGTCATTAAGAGGTGGAAAACAGTGACACTCAGCAGGGGCCGATAATGGAACATGTCATCAGTACAACCTGCTTTAAAGAAGGTTACAGACAGCAGTGATATGGGAAGAGCAATATGTGCTGGAAGAGATTACTGCAGCAAAAGGCAATGCCATTTTCTTGTGTTATTTTGAAGTTTAGTTTAGTGCAATTGGTCTGCTCACTGGAAGGGCTACTTACACTGTGTATTGTGCAGAAATATTTCATACAGGTGCAGCTCAAAAAATTAGAATATCGTGAAAAAGTTCAATATGTTTTGTCACTCATTTCAGAAAGTGAAACTCATATATTATATAGATTCATTACACATAGAGTGAAATATTTCAAGCCTTTATTTCTTGTAATTTTGATGATTATGGCTTACAGCTAATGAAAACCCAAATTCAATGAAAAAGTTCAATATTGGAAACTCATGGTGTCACACTCTAATCAGCTAATTAACTCAAAACACCTGCAAAGGTTTCCTGAGCCTTTAAATCAGGGGTGGCCAATTCCAGGCCTCGCGGGCCGGTGTGTATGCAGGTTTTTGCTGCCGCCAGTTAACAATTATTGAATTAGCCCAATCGTTTACACGATCTGATATTTTAATCTACATATCCGCGATATGAAAAGCAGCTGATGAATGTTCTTGTGCCGGTATGCGTCAATGCGTGTATTGTAGCATTTTATCGTTCTGTAATTTACAAGTGAATCGGTGATTGTGTGTATGACTAATTAGCTGATTGAACCGTGGTAACTGGTGGCAGTAAAAACCTGCATACACACCGGCCCGCGAGGCCTGGAATTGGCCACCCCTGCTTTAAATGGTCTCTCAGTCTGGTTCAGTAGGCTACACAATCATGGGGAAGACTGCTGACTTGACAGATGTCCAGAAGACAGTCATTGACACCCTCCACAAGGAGGGTAAGCCACAAAAGGTCATTGCTAAAGAAGCTGGTTGTTCACAGAGTGCTGTATCCAAGCATATTCATAGAAAGTTGAGTGTAAGGAAAAAGTGTGGTAGGAAATGGTGCACAAGCAACAGGGATAACCGTAGCCTTTTAGAGGATTGTCAAGCAAAATCCATTCAAGAATTTGGGGGAGCTTCACAAGGAGTGGACTGAGGCTGGAGTCAGTGCATCAAGAGCCACCACGCACAGACGAATCCAGGACATGGGCTACAAATGTCGCATTCCTCGTGTCAAGCCACTCCTGAACCAGAGACAATGTCAGAAGCGTCTTACCTGGGCTAAGGAGAAAAAGAACTGGACTGTTGCTCAGTGGTCCAAAGTCCTCTTTTCAGATGAAAGTAAATTTTGCATTTCATTTGGAAATCAAGGTCCCAGAGTCTAGAGGAAGAGTGGAGAGGCACAGAATCCACGTTGCTTGAAGTCCAGTGTGACGTTTCCACAGTCCGTGATGATTTGGGGAAGCCATGTCATCTGCTGGTGTTGGTCCACTGTGTTTTCTGAAGTCCACAGTCAACGTAGCCATCTACCAGGAAATTTTAGAGCACTTCATGCTTCCTTCTGCTGACAAGCTTTATGGAGATGCTGATTTCATTTTCCAGCAGGACTTGGCACCTGCCCACACTGCCAAAAGTACCAAAAGCTGGTTCAATGACCATGGTATTACTGTGCTTGATTGGCCAGCAAACTCGCCTGACCTGAACCCCATAGAGAACTTTTTCACGATATTCAAATTTTTTGAGCTGCACCTGTATATTTGGAATGATTCAAATATGCAGTTTCTGTGAAAATATATGACTACAACTCAAGAGTGCAGTTCTGATGTATGTATATTCATATGCTCTATTATTATTATGCATCATGTCTGGCTTGTTAATTAGGCGGATGCGGGAGCATCCCCTCAGTTTGGTTTTGGTTGTTACTTACATTTAAAACTTTTTATTGAATCCCAGCCATTGCAAAATGCATGAGATGTTAAGGATACATCTTTCATCCAAAAATAAATTTTCAAATCTGTAGTAATGTAACCTTCCTCCCAGCACCAAATTTCGGCCATCAATATCAATGCAGTTTTAGAAGCAATTACCAAGCAACTTTGTAGATCAACTCATCTCAGCAACATGTTGCCATTAAAAAGTATGGGAAAGATTTGTTCAGTCATTTTCATATAGTGAAGTTAAGTAGCTGTAATTTAAAAAATTAGTCTAGAGATCTTGACGATCTTAGCACTTGTGTAGTGGTTCTCTGTGCCAGAAACACAGAGGAGAATGTTTGGAGGTCCAGATGCGACAGATAAGGCGTCTTAAATTGTTGTAATGAACACCACAGAAACGGACAATAATGTAGTGGAAAGGGAGAATACTGAGAACACCAATAACCTCACGAAAAAGGTGAGGAACTCGATATGCGAGCAAAACAACCGAAATAAGCAGACACGCTTATCGAACTCCGTATGTGGAGCGAACGAACAAAGAAAATAAAAACTATAAGATCCCTTTAACTGGGACCAGAGCCATTAGAGCGCTCGCGGAAAAACAAAGGAAATAAGCGGACACTCTTATCTAACTCCGTTTGTGTAGCGAACGAACAAAGAAAATAAAAACTATAAGATCCCTTTAACTGGGACCAGAGCAGTTAGAGCGCTCGTGGAAAAACAAAGGAAATATGCGGACACGCTTATCTAACTCCGTTTGTGGAGCGAACGAACAAAGAAAATAAAAACTATAAGATCCCTTTATCTGGGACCAGAGCCATTAGAGCGCTCGCGGAAAAACAAAGGAAATAAGCGGACACGCTTATCTAACTCCGTTTGTGGAGCGAACGAACAAAGAAAATAAAAACTATAAGATCCCTTTAACTGGGACCAGAGCAGTTAGAGCGCTCGTGGAAAAACAAAGGAAATATGCGGACACGCTTATCTAACTCCGTTTGTGGAGCGAACGAACAAAGAAAATAAAAACTATAAGATCCCTTTAACTGGGACCAGAGCAGTTAGAGCGCTCGTGGAAGAACAAAGGAAATAAGCGGACACGCTTATCTAACTCCGTTTGTGGAGCGAACGAACAAAGAAAATAAAAACTATAAGATCCCTTTAACTGGGACCAGAGCAGTTAGAGCGCTCGTAGGTAAGAGTGGTAAAACAAAGGAAATAAGCAGACACGCTTATCTTACTCCCGTTTGTGGAGCGAAACGAAAGGAAACAGAGAACTCAAAAGACCCTAACTTTTTTTGGGTAAGAGCACTCGTAAGTCAGAGTATAAAACGAAAGAAGCGAGAAAGCCTCTGCTCTGAAATGAGAGAGAAAAGAAACTTGCTTTCTTTCTAAACCCTTTCTTTTTAAACTAGCTTTCTAACTAATCTCCTATACCTTTTTACCGGCTCGAATGTTAAGTGGAATAACATGGAAGCAACGAGAGAGGCAGGAAGCGGGGTATAAATAGTGAGCGGAAATAAATGACAGGTGAACTCACTAATGATGAGGCGAAAGCAAAACCCGTAGTGGAACACAGGAAAATCCGATAGATTACCGGTAAACGACAAAAAAGAATAACGAGAACGTGGAGATAAGGGAAGGAAGGCAAGATCCATGACAACTTGGTCTCGAAACGCATGGCGCAACTGCATTTAGGGCATGTCCAAGTCCACTTTTGCAAGTTAGACGGTGTATTATTTGAGCGCCAAGTATGGCGCACATCAAATGGGCTGAACTTAGTCTCTTCGTTAATTATAGGTGTGTCTTGGCGTAACCAATCAATATGTCATATCCCATTTTTTACGTTTCTCCAACAGGTTTGGACCCAAACGCAGGACTTGGAGACAGACTCACAATAAGCTCCAGTGGAGCACTTTATTTAAGGCAAGCAAACAACAATGAAGAGGGAGAGGAAGGTGAGGGTCTGGATGTTGGGTTGGCGATAACCAGGGGCAGATAATGATCAGGGAAAACAGGAGAAGAGCTTGGCGAATGGCAGACAACCGGTGACAGACTGTAAGCAGGGTTGGCGAGGGCAATGGCAGAGCAGGGAATGCAGGCTGGCGGGTAAACTGGAAAAGGCAGACTTGACACGTTAGCAAAACACAACAAACAATGGCAACAACATGACTTGACTTAACGATCTGGCCAAGAGACAAACAGAGAAGGGAACATAAATAGGGAGATATAATGAGCGGAATGTATGCTAAAATGAATGAGCTAATGAGAGTGAGTGTGGAATGTGAACAGGGAAGGCGAGTGATTGGCTGGGAGATTAAGAGAGGGGAATGAGGAAATGAGGAGGGAAACCATGCCCAGCCTGCACAACTCGAAAGACAGACCAGAAGTGAAAGGAAAATAAAACTCTAAATATAGAGAAACCTAACACTCTAAAAGGCAAGTACCGTATGTCGATTTGACACAGAAGCAACAAACCCAGAAATCGCTGTGCTTAAATAACCAGCTGACACCTGGACAGGTGGAACTAACGAGTGCCGGCAGGAGAAAAAACACGGCAGTCCCGCGGACCAGAGGAGAAGTGTCAGCAGCACAGGAGCAGCAAGCTGCAGAACCATGACACTCGGTGTACAGCCGCTGCTCCTCCACATTGAGAAGCTGCAGAACCATGACACTCGGTATACAGCCGCTGCTCCTCCACATTGAGAAGCTGCAGAACCATGACACTCGGTGTACAGCCGCTGCTCCTCCACATTGAGAGGAGTCTGATGAGTCAGTTGAGGTGGTTCGGACATTACATTACAGGCATTTAGCAGACGCTCTTATCCAGAGCGACTTACACAATTTCTTATGACATCGTATTACATTTATCCATTCATACAGCAGGATATATACTGAAGCAAGTCAGGTTAAGTACCGCGCTCAAAGGTACAACGGCAGTATCCTACCTGGGAATCGAACCGGCAACCTTTCGGTTACAAGTCCTGTTCCTTGACCATTATACTACACTGCTTGGTAAGGATGTCCCCTGGGCGTCTCCCTATGGAGGTGTACCAGGCATATCCAGCTGGGAGGAGACCCCGGGGTAGACCCAGGACTCGCTGGAGGGATTATATCTCCCAGCTGACCTGGGATTTCCTAGGGCTCCCCCCGGAGGAGTTGGAGGAAGGTGCTGGGGTGAGGGATGTCTGGGCCACTCTGATTGCCCTCTTGCCACTGCGACCCTGACTTCAAGCGGTTAGAAAATGGATAGATGGATGTGCTGCAAACTTGTTTTCGTTTCTAATTAGACTCTTAGTTATCTTTTTATTCTGTTATAGAATAGGTTAAATCAGCTGTGTTTTAATACGCTGAGAGTAGCCCTATGGAAACCTGGCCACTGTAATTACAAAAATATGAAGTACAAAGAATAAGGTTAAAATTCTGTTAAAATGGTGAACTTTTTAATAATCTTCATTTTTTAACCATAGGCTATCGAAAAACCTTATGCACAACAACAAATCCTGGGGACTGTAGCCTAGGTTATTTTAAAAACAAATGCAATATTCACTGGACAAGGTTTCAGTCAAAACCATTCTATTTACTTAAAGGCTGTAGGCCTAGATGAAGAGAGCTGTATTGTAATGACATTTACTTGGTAATGAAGTTTTAGACATAGGCTATAGATCTATAGTGCACATTTGTACATTAAGGGCAGCATTTTTGTACATGATGTGGATTATTTTACACAGCAGACTGTGTATACATCACCTGCTGCTTGAGTGCATAAATAAGTTTTTCATTGTGACTTCGTACATCGTACATTCTACTCTTAATTTGCAGATTAGACCGGTAAGATTTCAAAGGGTAGAAATAAAAACAATAGATAAAGGTATACATTGAATAGCCTAATGCAATCACAGCATACAATTATACATCTACCTGTATAGATTTAGTATACTTTTATTATGATATGTAAACAGACCAAAAGATTTGTAATATGACAGCTGGCTCAGATGGGTCCATGTTTAGGACTGGGCATTACAAATTTGGGTCAAAGAGGAAAATGGGAAATAAGAACTTGTTCACAGAAATATAAAGAAAAGTGCTTGCTGTGGGCACTCCACCTTGTTTTGCTGGGAGGCAACATGCCACTTTGTGTACAGTTTTGGGCGACATCAAATTGAATGCTCTTAAAATGTTAAATACTCTGAATGGCCTCTGCCAGATTTCAGTTATTTAATGGCTGAAGGGGGTCTTCCTCTATGGGCAGCTTTAAATATTAATTGCAGCTTAAAATACTTTCAAGAGCACCAGAGGTTAGTCTCTGTCTTTTTCCTACAGCGTTTCTCCTTTTTACTGACTAAAATGCTAATCTCAACACAACAAACTACTGCAGCGGTGTCATAGTAGCACTAAATTTTCATTGGATTTCATGTTGTGCCCTGACGGTGGGTGTTGCAAGGTTATTTAATGTGTTCTGGCATATACAGAGCAGCATACCATGAAAGACTGACTAATACTGTAACACAACATGTTGCGTCTGTCATGTCCTTTCAATTATGCTCATGTGTCCTGACAGAAATGTCTTTGATCGGTCAGGGTCATGTTGAGGGAAGATGTAACAGGGAGGCCTTTAAAGCAGTGGAGTCTGAGGTCTGTGGTGGAAATGAGCCATGCTTTCTATATTTAATCAGGATGGTAAACTTAGGACAAATATGACTAACAGCTAGACTGAGAGGGTGAAACGAGGAGAAGATGTGGTGGGATGTGGAAGGGATGTGGAATGGGCGCAGACAGCACGTAAGGGATGAGGCGAGGATGTAGTCAGAGGATAGGCAGAGATCAAAACCAGGAAGTCACGGCAAAAGTACAAAAACACAATCCAAAAAAGCAAAGTTTGGTTAGAAACATGCACACGAGTAGCCCGCTGGAAGTCATTTTGTAGGGCTCTGGCAGTGCTCCTCCTGTTCCTCCTCGCACAAAGGAGCAGATACCGGCCCTGCCGCTGGGTTGTTGCCCTTTCTACGGCCCTGTCCAGCTCTCCTTGTGTAATGGCCCGTCTCCCGGTATCTCCTCCATGCTCTTGAGACTGCTGGGAGTGTCAGGGGTAGCGTGGAAATGAAGGACCAGACGCGACAGTAGGGGTTCAGAGGATGCTCACTGAACACCACAAAGCGGGAGAGAAACCCCGCAAACAGGGAATAACAATATACAAACAAATAATAATTCTCCACACCGGGAGAGATACCGCTACAACTAAAAGCAACCCTAATAGGGCGAAAAAACTCTTAACTATATATTATGCAACAACAACGAAAAAACCCTATAGCTCACAACGAGGGAGCCGAAACCAAAAACTCTCTTGCAAAACGAGATAGCCACGAATACACGGGCAGTGGCAATAATGGTTATAGGAAGAACAACGAAAAAACAAAGGCACCCTCGGAACGTGACTATAACGCCCGATAAATGGTGAAAGAAATGAAAACAAAATAACGCTTACGATTTCCAACAACGAAGAGAGCGGGACTGGAAAAGGATGATGTCCTAGGATACCGGCTTTCTTCGTAAAACGATAGGCAATATGGAAGCGTCAAATAACGCTGACGTGTGGTTTGAATACTGACAGGAAACCCTGAACAGGTAAACACACTGAACTGAAAACCAAAACACGAAACGGACTAGGAAAACAAAGAGAAGGAACGCAACATGAGCGCTCCCCAGGGAAGTGGACAATATCCAAAGAGCAGGCAGAGAAACCATGACAGGGAGACACAGAAAACCTTCTTGCGATGGCACGTGTGGATGTGCCATCCTGGCGGAGCTAGACTACCTGTGCAACCTGAATGGGCTGCAGGTACCGCCTCATGCTACCAGTAGTGACAAGGGCACTAGCAAAATGCAAAACTAGAAAAAAATCAGTCAGGAAGGATAAGGAGAGAGAAATGGTCTGTGGCCACCACCTGCAAAACCATTGGGGGTTGTCTTGCTGTTGCCTCTCCTGTCCATCTGTCACTTTTATTTGCACCAAAGCAGGTGAAATTGATTCACAATCGTTTACGCTTCCTAACTAGACAGATCGATAAAGTCGATTAAGTGTTTGAAGTATAATAAATCGAACAATCCCTTCACCGCCCTGTCGGGAGGGGTCAGGACCATTCCACTACACGTAACTTAAACTTTCTTCCAAATAGACACTACATTCCAGAGTCTGGTATAACGTAATTTATTATAAAAAGATTTGCACGAATATACATACCCAGGCTGATCGGCTAAACATACATATGTTAAAAACATTCTCAATCACACGGTCCAGTCTAAGTCAGTCAATTTCATGCTCACCCACAGGATGTAAAAACAGGTCCGTTAATGACAGAAGCAAAACATAACAGCAGCACCATGAAGTTCAGCTGACATCTTATATGTTATTTCAACCCCCCCTTTTTTGGGGTTTTCCCATTACCTGGGCGATCACTTTTTCCATGGTCTGCAGCGGTCTCTGCCGGTTTTAAGTAAGCATTACATATGACCCTTATTTATATGGTAGTTTTGATGAATTGCCATAATTTAATTATATCAGAAACATCCTAGTCACGGTTTGACAATAGTAGTTCAATACATAGTTTTTTATACCAAAGTTTGTAAGTGTTTTCTTTGGATTTAATAAACTCTATTAGTTCCTCAAACTGCACACACACATACATTTCCAAGGCTAGGGTGCTGGACGTTCTTCTCGACAATCAGGCCCCAAAGAATGTGTAGGGAGTAATTCATGCTTATCTCTTCAGACGGGCTAGGAACATTTAATTGCCTGTGTGTGTGTGTGTGTGTGTGTATATGTATGTATGTGTGTGTGTGTGTGTGTGTATGTGTGTGTGTGTGTGTGTATGTGAATGAATGGGTCCATTGCCTGCTTTTTGAGATAACAAAAAAACTCGCCATGGGAAATTTTGGGGAGTGTATTGCAATATGGCTGTTTCAGCTGAGAGCGAGTTTTTCTTCAATTTCCCTGCATGTGGGTGTGTGTATATGTCCTTGATTTACAGGTGTCGAGATGAGCTCATACTGTGTGCCTAGCTTGGGACAATTGCTCATTGACCACACTTCGATGCAAATAATGAGCTCATTTTCCGGCGTGAGTGTCTGCCCTTGAATTTGAGGCCTTGAATATGTGCTGTTGTGCACATATGGGCCTTTTGTGCAATTCATCCTACCACAGAAAAACATATTCATATTAACACTACATTTTCATATAGTTGGTCCTACAGTATGATATTTAGTTATATATAAATAATGAATAATCTATATTTTTTCACGACATGTTCCCTTAATTTCTTTGAGCAGTGTATATCATCTTGTTTAAACCACACATTCTCTCTGACAATAAGAATGCCAGTGACAACCGGAATGACCACATCTCCGCGTGTCCAGCGAGTCTGTCCCTCCTATGGATGTCATGCGGCTTGTGACACAGTCCCTCTCTCTCTTTGGAACCCCCTCGGAGTAGTAGTTGGGCCAGGCAGGCGGCTGCCCCCGAGGCAAGCTAATCTTTGTGTGGGTGATCACGAGTGTAGGTTGCATAAGATCTTTTTCTCTCATGCAATGTTTGAGAGTGTGGGATTTCTGTAAAATGGGGGTAAGGGATTGCGGTTCTGCAGCCTGAATTTCCCTGTTACAGTTGCATCTCGCAATTGAAATGGCCTACCACAACTAACATCTTGCTGAGTTACTTAGCCAGCAGTAGCTACCTAACGATGTGTCAAGCTGTGGTTCAAACAACGTCGTTGTCTTCAGAACTGTAATGACACTACCCCCCCCCTAAGGCTGCAAACAAGTAGCTAGGTATTTCGCTTGTAGTTTGCTAATTCTAAGAAGGATGCCCTAGTGTATTTTTCAACATAACTTCAATGCATTTGGAGGCGACGACTGCCATCCAGTCTTCACTCAGGGAAGGATAGTACCTTTGGCTAGAGAGGTACTTAGAACCGTGGCCTGAAACCTGCTGAGATATGTCAAAAGGACGAAAAGACATCTGATTGGCTGCAGACAGTTTTACAAAATAGCCATTCGTGGATTTCTTCACACATATTGCTGTGAGGATTGTCTCAAAAATCTGAAAATACATGGGATTCCACATGCGCCAAGCGTCACACAATTCAGGAGACATTTGTTTGTGAGTGCAAAAACCTATTTGTGAATCGGTCGCATTCATTTGCGGATCTGTCGCATTTATTTGAGAATCAATTTAATTTATTTGTGAACCAGTTGCATTAATTTGTGGATCAGTTAATTTATTTGCGGATCAGTTACATTTATTTGTTTTTTTAGACAATACCCTAATATAAATCAGGCACTACAATTTGTTTGCTGATTTGCTGACATTGGTTGTATATCTGGATGTCTGAGAACTCATTTGGGCATCTAACTAGACAGTGTTAAAACTGTAAAAATAAAAGAGCTATTAGTTAGAAATAAATAAGCGAAAAATCTACTTTGGTGCGTTGCCTGCTAGCTAGTTTTAAAATAATTAAGCTGTTTTGTTGAATCTATTGTCTTTGAACATACCTATCTAGATCTTACTGCGTAAATTATAGCCATAATGTAATATTAATTCAAATAATGAATCTACCACTACTTAAAGCAATGCACTTTGTCTCAAATGTGTCCACAGTTGAACATCCCTCTTGTTTTAGCTGGCTAGAAGCCATCCATCAATGCACTAAAAGAAAACTAATCTGTACAACTAGTAGCTTTAGTGTTAACGAGTATAACAATATAATTTCGCAAATATACTCAAGAAAATCAATGGCTGCTATCATGAGCCAGAGAATACAACGAATGGCATTGAACTCTTCATTGCAGTATTATGTAGATATAGTAGCTCAATTGTTTATGCTATTTAATGATCATGTTCTGCAGACAGTGCTACTTAATGGAAACATTCTACCTGAAATTATTTCATAAGTTCTTTCTGTAACATAATCCAATTTTATCCATCATACTGTTGGTGTTTATGTGTACCATGAAGACTAAAATTCCAGTTATTGCCAAGTTAATGTTTTTAGTTTTTGTGTGCATTCAAATTGTATATATATTTTTTTGACCTGACAGCTTCAGAGAGGAAAGTTAACGCAGCCAGAATATGACTACAGCATCCCCCTGTTATTTCCTAGTACATTTTTCAGTTGTGCTGCAGCTTTTTTTTGTCACTCCACCCAGCATATTGCTCAGGTGGACGTGACATTCTTTGTCTGTTTTAATAAGCTGGCATTTATGAATATTAATATTCTCTGCATGTATAATGTGAAGTGTATGAAATGGCCTTCAAATACTGTCTTCCCAGATGAGGTGGTCGTGCAGTAAGTGTTTGTGTTCCAAAGTGCTGTGACTGACGATTCATCCTTAATTATCTAAATAAATTATTTTTAACTCAGAGGCATGCAATTAAAGTGTTGAACGCTGGCATTGCAGTTCTGTGCCTCGAATCCAGAGGGAACATTTGCGCAATGTAAAAACTGCTTCTCTACAATATTTATCGTTAGGTCACTCGGAGGTATTCTGCTTCTTTTTGTAAAATGCTGGCTTCTCTTCTGTCCTTGCAAATAAATTAACCCTCTTTTGCTCATGTTCTGACAAGGCAAGATTTCAAAAACAATTTTTCATCTAAGTTTTAATTTTTTTCCTTCCATTGCTTTTTCCCTCTAGCATCCATTTTTTTTTTGCCTAAACATTAAAGAGGTCCTGACTCAGTGGTCATTAAAAGATTCCCATGAGAAATAGACGGGTGTCCTCTGGTTTACTTGCCAAATTCCCTCTCAGTCTGGTGGACTAAAAATGAATTTTTAATTGGGTAAATACATATCTCCCTCCATTTTAGCTGATGTGTGGTGAACATCCTGCCACAAAATGGCTGCCGTGCATCACTCAGGGGGTGCGTCCCAATAATCGAAAAATGCACCCTCCCTTCCTCCACTACCACCTCTACTCCGTGCCCCGGAAACCGATCTTTTGTTCCCCCCTCCCTCCACTGTCCCAATAGTGTAGAAGACCAGCGAAGTGGCTTCAAACTCGGCTTCTCCTCCCCTCCGGCGAAGCATACATCAATGTATCCTACTGCGGAAGTTTTCACATTTTTGGGTGACATCTTCGCGCTCACGCTCACAGAGGCAACAGTGATGATGCGTAGCTATGCCTTATATGAATTTCCACAAGATAATGTGGAAATCCCAATGCAATATATTTAGCCTAAATTGTGTGTGCTTCAGTAGGTTATTAGCACATAGGACATAGCATTTTACAACGGATAACAAAATGCCAGTCCGTTTTTGTGGTTAATATCCTACATACAAATTCGTAAATTTAAGTCGGAGATATGGCTTTATTGCTTGCTTATTACCGTTGCTTATTAACAAACATGACTATACATAAATATAGCCTAAGCATGACTGCTACCATTTCAGTATGTGAATATGCATTAATGAATTTATTCAACCAATTGTTTCCAAAAGACGTTTTTAAATTAGATTTCAGATGTTACAGTCAGAAATAGGCCTAATTGTTTTTCAGTGTGACCACTGCGATACTATGAACATTGTGAAGAATATCTCCGATAATATGATGATAATTCGTTCCACTAATCTAGCCAACAGGAATGTTTCACAATTTGCCTATGTGATATACAAGGAGCTGATGGCAATATTAGGCTGTAGTGTAGCTACAGTAGCCTATATGAGGTGAATTAGTGCTTGTATGTTTAGACATCGGGATTTTGGAATTAAAGTAAATTGTTATGTTTGCATAGGCTACATGATGTTCACTTTGATCTGATACTGATTACATATTAATTAGTGTCTCGACGCAAACTGCAATTTTAGGTAGGCGGCATGTTTATAGCTACTTCTACTTAAAACTTAAAAGCTTTAAAACTTTTGTAGCTTTAAATGGGCTGGCCGTAAATACGATCTGTGATTGGCGCTGGGACTCATTGTGGGCTCGGCGTCAGTCAAAGTTATGAGAGGGAGCAGCCATGATAAAAGCTGTGGACATCAAACATGGTCGTACAGAACCACCCCGCATTTACTACCAACGTCTCAAAAATGCGTTCTTCCAAGGTAGAAACGGGCCAGGCTTAGATGAAGATCAAGCCTTCAGATCCCTGTTCGTGCACAACCTGCACCCATGTGTACGAACCCATGTTTCATCGTTTTCAAGAGGCTAGTGTTCAGCTCTTGAACTACATAATGAGGCTCAAGTGGTCTGGGACACATTAAGGATTGTAGAGGGTAGAAACATCTAAGCAGGATGCTCCAACTAAACTCCCTGACACTTTCCAGACTTCCTCTTTTAGACCTAAGGACTCAAAAAGACGGCTAAACAATAGGTTCCCAGTTAAGGGCCACCGTAGTCGCTTCTCAGAGCAGGTAGGCCGAAGCCTGAGAGTCACCAGCATGACTCTGACAGGGAAGATGCTCCGTCTGTGAGAGATCTCTGTCAGAGACAGAGATGGGAATGTTGGAGATCCAAATGCAAATAGCTGGGCAATCTTAAAGTGTTCCTAAGAACACCACTAGAAACGGACAATGATCCGTAGTGGAGAAACAAATAAAAATAAAAGAACACAAACCTCGCAATAAAAACGAGGAGCTCGATAATCGAGCAAAACAAAGAAATAAGCAATAACGCTTATCTAACTCCCGTTTGTGGAGTGAAACAACAAAAACAGAGAACTGAAAAGACCCCAAAAACTTTGGGTGAGACACTCGTAGGTAGAGTAGAGAAACAAAATAAAACGAAACCTCTGCTCTGAAATAAGAGCGTATAAACAAGAACTGCTTTCTTTCTAAGGTTGTACTGCTAACAAGTCCCGCATTGCGAATCAAAGCGGTCGATAGCAATACAACTTCCTATACCCTTTTTTTACCGGCTCGAATGTCATGTGAAATAACATGGAAGCAACGAGAGAGGCCGGAAGCGGGGTATAAATAGTGAGTGGAAATAAATGCCAGGTGAACTCACTAATGACGAGGCGAAAGCAAAACCCGTGGCGGAACACAGGAAAATCCGATAGATTACCGGTAAACGATAAAAACGAATAAAGCGACGCGGAGATAAGGGAAGAAAGGTAAGATCCATGACACCATCTGAAGAAGGTTTCTTCAGCTCTTCTGAGGACTGCTTGGACATCTGAACTTTGTGTAATAGCGAGCATGTTGTGAGTAACCACTCCACAAGGCTATCCAATCTTAAGTGAGACGTCGAGTATAGCTATGATTGATAGCCATGGTAGCCTCACAGGCTCACTTCCACTTCCTTTTACTTTTCTGCACACCTTTTCCACCGGAAAAAGGGGGGTGCGTAATCTACGGGCGGTTTACAGCAGTCACTTAGATTTGTATGTAGCAGCAGCAAACACAGATTGTAAGCAGACTCTGTAAAATTACATTCTCTGTCTTAACACCTACATTACCATTGCTTCCCTCAAAAATCAGTTGAATCCTGGTTAAATTGGTGCAAGTAGAGACTACAGCGCAACATTTTGCAGATGTATTGGGGCGGCAGTGTAGTACAGTGGTTAAGGAACTGGGTTTTTAACTGAAAGGTCGCAGGTTCGAGTCCCACGTAGGACACTGCCGTTGTACCCCTGAGCAAGGTACCTGAATTGCTTCAGTATATATCCAGCTGTAAATGGATACTATGTATGTATAAATGCAAAAATGCTGTGTAAGTCGCTCTGGATAAGAGCGTCTGCTAAATGCCTATAATGTAATGTATTGACACGCCGTGTCCCTACCTTCTGTTACACCACTTCCCTTGCCTAATTGTATTAAGTAGGACTATGCGATAATAATAGCTGTATAAACTTGTTGCGCTGGTTAGCAAGATAGCCGGCTGGCCTATCCTTTTATAGCTAATGTGGTAGTACTGTTAACTAATCAAAGCAGGCCTCATGGTTTGCTCCTCTCCTTTAACATTTACAAACATTTGTGTGATATGATCTCATTTTAGCTTACTGTAGAAGGTTAACAGTATTTCCTGACCGAAATGCGTGAACTTATTTATAGTAATGTTAGATTTGAGATCAATAACCACCATTGTGCTGCGACACAGCCAGTTTACTCCACACTCCTTTGTTCTCTGAGCACACGTGGCACGCACACACACACACACACCTACACACACACGCACACACATGTGCATACCCACACAAATACTCCAATACGCACACTACATGATATGTCTATTTAGTAGAATGTGGCATTCCTGTTTTTCCTTGTTTAATAAATCTATTTGTATTGGGGCGGCAGTGTAGTACAGTGGTTAAGGAACAGGGTTTGTAACCGAAAGGTCGCAAGTTCAAGTCCCACGTAGGACACTGCCGTTGTACCCCTGAGCAAGGTACTTCACCTGAATTGCTTCAGTATATATCCAGCTGTAAATGGATACTATGTATAAATGCAAAAATGCTGTGTAAGTTGCTCTGGATAAGAGCGTCTGCTAAATGCCTATAATGTAATGTAATGTAATATTAAACCTGGTGTCTGTTTTGATATCATATGAACACGAGGACTGAGTCAACCTAATCATTAGAATGTAATACCTTTAACCCTTATGAGTTATTAGTTATTACTGCTTTGATGGTAAATTGAAGTAGTAGTAATTATAATCCATAATAATCAAAATGAGACTTAAGTTTAATAGATTTATATTTTAACCTAATTTAAGAATAATAAGGGTAAACCTCATTATTCCATAGTTATTGCCTATATTTCTGGCATCCCATGTTAGAGTTTATATATATATATATATATATATATATATATATATATATATATATATATATATACAGAGGCATATTCCTTACATTTATTGGCGCCCCGTCCAAGGATATTCCCTACATAATTGGTGCCATGTGAAGACTCTGATTCAGAAATAATATTACTAATCATCTTGCTCACTCCTACCAGATTTGTACGTAGTCTCTACATTAGTTGGTGCCCGGGTGAAGACTGGTAAGACGGACATGTTTTATTTGTCTATCACCACTATTGCTAAATGTATATTGTAGCAAAGTGAGCCGTACCGCTCGTGTGAAGAATCAGAGTCCAGCCCAAGCTTGGGTAAGGAGAACAGGGTTTTTATTCTCCGTCTTTTCGTGTTACATTCAAACACAAATAACACACAACAAGACTTCCAGACATCAGTCGTTTCTCTCCTCTCAACTCCCAGAAGGCTCCTTTTCAAGGATCTCAGGCTCACTGTTGAACAATCAAGGCAATTGGTTAATTGATACAAACAATAACACAATCAATCGCCACCAATTGCCTGATTGCCGACAACTGTGCTGGTTCCATAAACCAGCCCGAGTTTACTCTCTCTCTTGACGGCCACGCCTAAAACCACGCCCCCCTACCACATATATGTAAACTGCTTGCATGAGTAATACTTCACATGTAAGAATATAGAAGCATATTACTTACACCTCCGCTTTTATGGTTATTTCCTCAACGAGAATAACTTTTAGATTCCCTCTCTGTCGCGTCTGGTCCTCCAAACCCGACTCCACATTATCTTCTACTTCGTCTCAATGTGCAAGAAAATCCCCATTGGATTCAAACCTGAACCCCCTCCTCTTCATTACCTCTCTGATAAGGGCTTTATTAAAATCCTTATAAATTGAGCATGAGCAAAAGCTAGTGGTTGTCACAGTAAATAATGCCATTCATTATAAAAGGACACATCACTCTGTGTATTCTTTTTAGGAAACAAGGCATAAATTCAGTCATTTTGGCATTGTTCATTTTATTCATTCTAATTCATGACTGATTGTTCTGTGTTTAATGTCATTTTGATGTGATGTATAGCTTGTAATTGTAAAGTACGGTGAAACTAAACAAGCTTAAAAAAGATACCAAATATGACTTGATTATAGAGAACCATGTCGTGTTATGTTCACAGCCAAAATGGTGGTCTCATATGTACACCAGAAGTGTTAGATTTCCACCAGCATTTTTGCTGTGTTACTACTGGGTCTTCATATTGCAAGTGTTTATAACTTGGCTACATGTTACAGCCAAACAATTATATTTTTACTAGATGTTTTCTGGTGCAACTGTTGGGACCCTGCAATCATTGGACTAATGCTGGTTACAGTAAGGGGTACCTTAATAAATATCCCAGCATTGTTTTTCTGGTTTAGTTTTGCACTTAAATAAATTAATATGGGGGGTTGATGTGATGAGACTGAATATCAATGAAAAGAATTTCACAAAAAATGAAATTATTTTTCCATTTCTTTACACTGTCATCCTTTAGCACATCACTGTCCGTGTGCCACAGTGACATGACGGCATTTTTAAAGGCTGTTTTAGCTCATCACGTGATATGCAGGAGCCTTGTGTTTAATGGAAATGGCGTAATGAAAAGATAGCAACGGGACTGACAATTCCGATTTTTTTCCCCCTTCAAGATGCAGTTTCTTCTTTCTTTTTTTGCAAATCCCTTCACCACAGGAAATGAAGAACATGTTTCTTATTTAAACATCTCATTCGTGTTTGACCCAGTGGGGATCATATTCAGGCTTGCACCATTTGTGACAGAAAACTGCTATACTTTTCAGAACCCACCCACAAGTGAGACTCAAAGCAAAATGAGTCAGAGTATTAATAAATTAATATATTTATTTTCATATTGGACACCATTATTATAGATATCAGCTTAGATACCTCTCCATATCATCCTGATTATACAGATAGTACTATCTTACATATTCAGATATTAATTAAAGCAATTCATTTTTGTTCTGTACCATTGCTTGAGTCCAATTGTACCTCCCAATGTGTAAACTGAATGTTTAATCTTCAGTTTGTGAGTTCAGGCCCATTGGAGACACAACGCCAACATACCCATTGGTTAAGTTTGCTCAGTATCAAACCAATTATATTCAGTTCATAATAATGAAAAATAGTTATTTGATCTGGGCCTTTGCTGGACATTGCCCTTGGTAGCTCACTCATTTAATATCAGATTGAATTGTTAGGAGTGTGTGTTACACATTGATCTTGCATGTTTGACAGTAGTTTTAGGGATACAATTCAAATACCTTTCAGTCCCAAAAATAAATCCAAAAAGTAAAAATAAAAGCCAGGAAGAAAAACGGAAATAAGCAATCCCAGCACAGTCATAAAATCGTAAGAGATTACCTCACTGAGCTCTCATTGAACTTTTAAAGGCCCTTAAGATATTGTCTTGTGCTATGCGTATATGTGGGCCAAGTGTGGTAAACTAAATTAGTGTGAAATGTATTTACTATGTATAATGATCTCTCCCCTAATGCAGTGTGGCACATGTTATTCCGACTTTTGTACCTAAATGGTACCCCCCTAAAAATGATGTTTTCTCTTCTAAAAGGGCACATTATTATTAATTATTATAAAAGGTATATTCGAATCAAAGGAGGAATAATAAATGAGCAGCTGGCTAACAAAGAAAACCAACAGTAAAAGAGTGTATACTGTATACAGTGCCCTCCACTATTACTGGCACCCCTAGTAAATATTAGTAAAAAGGGTTATAAAAAAATTCATCGTTTGATGAATTAGCTTAATCTCACACTGAAAAAAATTGAAAAATTCAACCTTTAATTTATTATGAGAAAAAAAATCCCTCATCAAGAAATTCTTATTTTTAACAAAACCATGTGTGCCACAATTATTGGCACCCCTGCATTTATATATAGAATAAAGTAATCATTTTTCACATTTGGTCACATCCTTTGCATGCCATGACTTCCTGATGTTTGTGACCCAAAAACATGAAAAGACTCTTGATATTTTATTTTCTGGTACTCTTACAAGCAATACTATAATGTTTGTATTTGAATGGATCTCTATGGAAATTGGAGGGTGGGACTAGATTTAGCTGTAGATTATACTGGAACAGTATGGAACACATGGTTGGCTAAATGGCTTTAAGTCATCAAGGGTCTGACGTATCAAACAAGCCTTAAACCATCACTCTGATGCCAGAAATACAGTAGATATGGATGGATAACTTGAAGGGTTTCATCAGCAAGTCATATGCAACCAAATATTAAGAATGATTACTTTGGGGGTGCTGGTGAGCCAGCGATGGAGTAAGATGGAGAGGGGCTCCTGCCTGACTACCTTCAAATTATTGCTTTACATTACATTACATTACAGTCATTTAGCAGACGCTTTTATCCAAAGCGACATACAGTAAGTGCATACAGAAAGGTCATCGAAGTAACTACAGAACAGATAGGAAAGCACATTCTTCCCATACAGTAGCAGCTATCCCTAGTAATGAACACTGAATGCAGTTCACAGTGAACTGGGTACATCAGCTCTATTACAATTCTATTCTAAATATTATAAACTTGGATACACAGTTCAACAAGAACACATACCATGAGGTCCTAGATAAGTATTAGTCCAGGTGGAGTCTGAAAAGGTGTGTTTTCAGGCCACGACGGAAAGCAGGCAGGGTTGGCATGGAACATAGGGAAATGGGAAGTTCGTTCCACCACTGGGGAGCTAGGATGGAAAAGCGCCGCAGTCGGGACGAGCGAGTGCCATTGCGCAGTGTTTCCATATTTGATGTGAAATCTGTTCTCTAATATATTTAAGAGTACTTCGGAGCAATTTGGGCTGTAATTTTTGCGTCTATGGCTTCCGGTTTTCGTAAATACAAATACTGCGACACCTCAAGCAGTAGGCCCAAAGCCTCCGCGTCACAAATTTCGACAAAGCTCGAGAAAACGGCCCGCTTCGGCACAAGGGAGCACCGCTTGCCATCTTTCCAGACTGCACCGCGAGTGTTGCCGAGGCTCGTGCTGCGTTCACTGACGTCAGGAATCTTCTCCGAGGCTGAGGTAACATTCGCTATGGAATATTATTCCCTGCCCGACTCAGCATCCCGTTCAATGGGGACGACAAGGAATTCCAGGACCCGGGAAAAGCAATGTCCTACATGAAAAATACCATTACAACAGCGGAGGCTGCACGCTGACTCTTCTTGATTTGATTAATTTTGTTCTTCTTGTCTCAACCTAATATCATTTTCTTTATCACTTGTGCAGCCCTTATTTGCTCCACTGGCATCACTGAATGTTAAAATGTCTTCATGCGCTTTTTTATTTTTTTTGTTTCTAACGGGGGGGGGGGGGTTCGGGGGGGTGTTGGCAAGGGCTGGCCTGCTGGACACTAAATCGTACCCCACTACCAACACATTATGTGTGTTTTTTTTTTGCGGGGGGTGTTACAGTCACCATGTTCAGTTAGGTGACAGGGGTTGGGGATCTACCAGATCTTGTTTATTTTGTTAATTGTTTCACATGTTTTCGATTTTACAGTTTTACTTTTTTGGGGCGTATTTATAGTATACTATCCAATTATTCCTAATGGGGCATGTAAATAATTTAGGAGGATCTAAAGGTTGCCTGGTTAACTTTGTAAGCTGGAATGTCAAGTCTTTAAATCATCCTGTGGAGCGCAAAAGGGTGCTCACACATCTTAAACATCTCAAAATTGATATTGCCTTCCTCCAAGAGACTCATCTCTGTACCGCTGACCAATCCAGATTGAGGGGAGGATGGATAGGACAAGCATATCATTCCAACTTTGGCTCCAAGGCGAGAGGGGTAGCTATCCTCATCAGTAATAATGTACCATTTATAATGTCAAGCATAGAATCTGACTCCAGATGGCCTTGTTATTGTAGTTGGTCGATGTATGTATTCCCGATTATTCCAAACTTTGACGGCAATGCATTTTTCATACATTTTTTCTCACATCTGCCAAACATGGATACCCATCATCTCATTGTAGGTGGGGACACAAATTGTGTGCTTTCTCCAAATTTAGATCATAGCTCCTCTAGGGCGACATTCAAGTCGAAATTGGCACAATCAATGAAACCTTTTCTCAAGACATATGGCGTGTCAGATATATGGTGATTCCGCAATCCTATCTCTAGAGGTTACTCTACATAAGATGTTTTTGCGAATAGATCTTTTTTTTTATTGATAAAAAGCTTCTCCCTATGGTAACGGATTGTGACTATCAATCCAAAGTGATTTCGGACCATAGCCTCTTGACAATGAGAGTGCGCAAAGTTTGAATGACCATATTCTCTTCAGATGGTTTGATGAAAAAACACGGCCAAGTTACATGATATAATTTAGGAAAGATTGGGTAGCATTGGTTTGGAATATAACTTGTTTAATTTGTATGAGCTAAAATGGCTAATATTATTTGTTGTAACTTGGCCTCATTTTGATATCATTACTTTTAATGGCAGGGCTAGATTTTGTTCGTTTTATTACAATGCTTTGTATACATGAGTAACTTGAGATTTAAAATGTTTTTTTTTTTGTTGAGATCCCAATATACTACAATGTATATTTGTGATTATTTAACCAAATGTATTTTTGGCATTCAACAGGCATTATCATGCTTTCAGGATTGTATTTACTGAATTGGAGAGATTATGGCACAGAATCTAATGGCAATGCGCACAAATAGATAGTTTTAAACAAGCTTTGACATTTAAACGTGTGTTTACACCTTGCTTGAATTAACTACTCACAGCTAGCAGCTACACCCTGTTCAACTAGATCTGAGCTCAGAGATGGGAAAAGAAATCCAGGCAACTTTCAGATGGAAATGGACAGCTGTTTGACAGGAAACATTTTTGAAAAGCAATCTTTGAAATGTATCCAGCTGGAATGTGAATGGTATTAATCTTCACAAAATAACAAAGAGCTCTGCTTAGCTCAAGGCTTGGTGTTATGTGCTTAATGTAATCACCACATCAATGGCACAGCCCTCAAAATAGAATGAACCCATCATGAAATGTGCTTTAAAACACAACCCTTTATTGTGTCCCTTCCATGTGTGCTTTATTTCTCTTGTTGGCTTTCAGACATCATCAGCATTGCTTTAAAAACGATGCTGCTCTGCCTTGCCCCTGGTCTTGGTGCAGTAAAGGGCACAGGTTTAGGAGGAGAGAACCGTACATCATCCTGAAAGGTCAACAGGCCAATGCAGACCGCATTACGAGCATCGAGGGTACCTGTAATTGAAAGTGTGAGAGGATGAAAGAGCAATGCATCAGCTCCCTCTCACAGCACTCGTATGCCTTTAGAGATGGTGAGGGAGTTAGTCAATTCACAGGCAAGCTATTTCACAGCCATTCCTTTACTGCTGCACAGCTGAAGCTCTGCAGGTTTGGGCATGGTTAGGATTTGGATGGGAGAACCCAGCTGATGAGAGTAGTATTAGTGAGCAGATAGTGTAAGATCTGCCGTTTCCCTCCAGTCCACCTTCCTTTCGTTTCTCATGTTGTTTTTCCATCCCTCTTGTTTCATGTCGTGTTTTTCTGTTCACCCTGTCCATCTTGTTCCGTGTTTGTAAAGGCTGGGCGTGGTTTTCCCATTTTGTTCGTTTTCTCCCCATATCAGTTAGCCTATCACTCTCCCCCTCTGCTTACATTCCGCACGCACTCTAATTATTTCATCAGTACTCTCACCTGTTCCTCACTCTACTTACAGTGTATAATCCCCAGTTTCATTCACTCACTGCCATTTCATTGTTTGTCTCAGCCCCGTCTAGACATTCCCTGGCCATTCTGTCTGTTTTGCATATCTGCCTAATCTGTTTGTTTCTCTGTTCCTCGCTCCAGCCCGTCCAGCATGCTTCCTGTCCTGTTTGCTCCTGCCCTGTGTCCTGCCCAGCCCAGTTAGATTTCACCAACCCTGTTTCCAGTCCGCCACCTATCTTCTCTGTTCCACCGTCTTGTTTGCTGATTCTGCCAATAAATTATACTCTTTGCGGGGTTCTTGCCTGAGTTTGCCTGAGTTCTGCACTGTAATAAAACTAGCAAAATCTAGCCCTGACATTAAAAGTAATGATATCAAAATGAGGCCAAGTTACAACAAATAATATTAGCCATCTTAGCTCATACAAATTAAACAAGTTATAGGATGAGTTTGGGGGAGATCCAGCTTCGTTCCTTCAGACCGTAGCCCTTCCAGTCTACGAGGTACTGGTAATCCCACCCTCTGCAGCGAATGTCCAGTAGTTTGTGTACTGTGCATGCAGGCTGGTTGTCAATGATGCGGGGAAGAGGGGACTGATGGAAACTGGCTTCAACTGGGAGACACGAAAAGTGGGATGAATTTTAAGAGATTTTAAGAGACTGCAGTGGGGTTGATGATCTGGATGATCTTGAAGGGACCGATGAGTCTAGGCTAAAGCTTGCAGGATTCTGACTGTAGGGGGATGTCTCTGGTGGACAGCCAGACCTTGTCACCGGGCTTGTAGTTGGGTGCAGATGTCCGGTTACGAATCGAATCTTTTAGGCCACACGTTACAGTTCTTAAAGGAGCACAGTCACGCTTGTTTCAGTTGAGAATATTAGGATTAAATGCTTAAATTCTGTGTGTAGGCCTTTTTAAAATCACCGTCAGTGTAGTCATTTCCTATATATGGGAAATACGGAGGCAAAACCTTAAAGGGCAAACACGTCCAGTGATGTCACTGACGGTGGCCAGTGTTTCCCAGAAGGTAACGGGCGCTCAAACTCCACCCTTGAACACAGAGAATAGTTTATGGGCGGGCACCCATCCAGGTGATCTGTAAGGATCTGTGTTCTACTGGTCATTTGTACCTTTATTTTGTATGTATTGTTTATTCTTAGTTTTCACCTGACTTGGTTATTTTCCGGTTTTGCCTAGTTGTCCCGTGTCTACTTGTTTACACCTGATCTGTCACTCCCCGTTTACGTCTCTGTACCATTCGGGTGATCTCATTGGTGTTCGGGTTCCCTCTTGCTTCACACCTATCTCTGTGCACTTAGATTTACTAATTACCACTAACATACTAATGATAGATAAGATCTACTAACTCAATTAACAAACTAATTTGTATATACTTACTAATCATACTAACGGCAGGGGTGTGTATAGTTACTAATCTCACTAATATATTAGAGCGCACATTTTCATGCTGTTCTGTCCTGGCTAATCATTCTCAGCTGCTTCTGATCTACTCTGCCTGTCATCTTACTCTATGCACGATTTCCTGAAACTCCAGGTCATCTGTCATTGTGTGGGTTTGGAATCCAGTCCGCGTTTTCCCTAGTTGTCTCTGTGGTTGTTTAATTGTTTCCCAGATGTATGTCATTGTCTCTCGTTTGGAACCCCGCCTTCTCACACACCTGATTCCCTTTGTGCCATTTGTATCTTGTGCATTTAAACCCCGTGTTACTTCCAGTCTGTGTCGGATTGTCGTTTAACTTTTCCTGTGCCTGCTACCTGTTGTTTCTGCCAGTGATCTGCTTATACCTCTACGATACCTGTTTGCTCTACTATTCTTTTGCCTTGCCCTTATCTGTCCAGTCTGCCTGTTCGGTTTTGACCTCGTTTGTTTATCGACCATTTCTCCTGCCTGATCCTGTTGTACCTACCTACCTCTGATCACCTGGTTTGACCCCTGTACGGATTAACTACCATTCTCCTGCCTGATCCTTGTGTACCTACCTACCTCTGATCACCTGGTCTGAACCCTGTACGGATTAAAGAACTCTTTTGCCTAATCCTGTGGTCTGCGTCTGGGTCCTTACCCCTCCCGCTACGGAGATCGTAACAGTACAATCCGACCATTCTTGGACCCAGCAGACCCAAGCCACCTGCACGCCGCGCTCCTGCGGCAAGGAGCCATGAGTGGACAACAACAGGCGGTCATCAAGTCCGTGACCCGAGATCTGCGGTTTCTGATGGCCTGGGAGATCGATCCCTCCGGCCCGGATCCCTATGAAGAATACCTCATGGGGATCTGGGGGCAGAATCCGGAGTTTGCCAGCCGTCATGCCGACCACCACCCATCACTCCAGACTCCTCCACCCAGCTCCCACTCCGTTAGGCTCGGAGTGGTCTCCCTCCATCCCGATAACTCTGAGCCTAGCCACAACCTGGAAGCAGCTAGGTTTAAGGGTACCCGTCTTGCCCTTTGCCCGAGGGGCTATGGACTCGGGAGGAAACGATGGAGTCCTGGTTCCCGGCTCCGTCGACGGGCTCAACCGCCCGTGGGCGGGGGATCCATCGCCTTTCCGTCCCAGCCCAAGCTTCCTGTTCCGTCCTGTCACAGCTCCTCTGTTCCGTCCAGTCATAGCTCTCCTGCCCCGTCCCGTCCCAGCTCTCCTGGCCCTTCCTGTGCCAGCCCTCCTGTCCCTGCCCGTTCCAGCCCTCCTGTCCCGTTCAGCCCCAGCTCTCCTGTCCCGTTCAGTCCCAGCTCTCCTGTCCCGTTCAGTCCCAGCTCTCCTGTCCCGTTCAGTCCCAGCTCTCCTGTCCCGTTCAGTCCCAGCTCTCCTGTCCCGTTCAGTCCCAGCTCTCCGGTCCCGTTCAGTCCCAACTCCCCTGTTCCTTCCCGCCCCAGCTCCCCTGTCCCGTCCCATCCCAACTCCCCTGTTCCGTCCCGTCCCAACTCCCCTGTTCCGTCCCGTCCCAACTCCCCTGTTCCGTCCCGTCCCAACTCCCCTGTTCCGTCCCGTCCCAACTCCCCTGTTCCGTCCCGTCCCAACTCCCCTGTTCCGTCCCGTCCCAACTCCCCTGTTCCGTCCCGTCCCAACCCCCCTGTTCCGTCCCGTCCCAGATCCCCTGTTCCGTCCCGTCCCAGATTCCCTGTTCCGTCCCGTCCCAGCTCCCCTGTTCCGTCCCGTCCCAGCTCCGCTGTTCCGTCCCGTCCCAGCTCCGCTGTTCCGTCCCTTCCCAGCTCCACGGTTCCGTCCCGTCCCAGCTCCGCTGTCCCGTCCCGTCCCAGCTCCGCTGTCCCGTCCCGTCCCAGCTCCCCTGTCCCGTCCCGGCCCAGCTCCGCTGCCCCGTCCGGTCCCAGCTCCGCTGTCCCTTCCTGTCCCAGTTCTCCTGTCCCTTCCCGTCCCAGTTCCCCTGTCCCTCCCCGGTCCATGCCTCCTGTCCCTCCCCGGTCCATGCCTACTGTCCCTCCCCGGTCCATGCCTCCTGTTCCTCCCCGGTCCATGCCTCCTGTTCCTCCCCGGTCCATGCCTCCTGTCCCTTCCCGGTCCATGCCTCCTGTCCCTTCCCGGTCCATGCCTCCTGTCCCTCCCCGGTCCATGCCTCCTGTCACTCCCCGGTCCATGCCTCCTGTCACTCCCCGGTCCATGCCTCCTGTCACTCCCCGGTCCATGCCTCCTGTCACTCCCCGGTCCATGCCTCCTGTCACTCCCCGGTCCATGCCTCCTGTCACTCCCCGGTCCATGCCTCCTGTCACTCCCCGGTCCATGCCTATGGCCCCGTCCGGTCCCGGACCTCCGGGCCCGTTTCGTTCCACGCCAACAGTCCCGTCCTGCTCCCTGCCTCCTCTCAAGTTGCCGAGCCAGTTAGTCTCCTCTCCTGAGCGGCCCAGTCCGCTAGTCTCCTCGCCTGAGCGGCCCAGTCCGCTAGTCTCCTCGCCTGAGCGGCCCAGTCCGCTAGTCTCCTCGCCTGAGCGGCCCAGTCCGCTAGTCTCCTCGCCTGAGCGGCCCAGTCCGCTAGTCTCCTCGCCTGAGCGGCCCAGTCCGCTAGTCTCCTCGCCTGAGCGGCCCAGTCCGCTAGTCTCCTCGCCTGAGCGGCCCAGTCCGCTAGTCTCCTCGCCTGAGCGGCCCAGTCCGCTAGTCTCCTCGCCTGAGCGGCCCAGTCCGCTAGTCTCCTCGCCTGAGCGGCCCAGTCCGTTAGTCTCCTCGCCTGAGCGGCCCAGTCCGCTAGTCTCCTCGCCTGAGCGGCCCAGTCCGCTAGTCTCCTCGCCTGAGCGGCCCAGTCCGCTAGTCTCCTCGCCTGAGCGGCCCAGTCCGCTAGTCTCCTCGCCTGAGCGGCCCAGTCCGCTAGTCTCCTCGCCTGAGCGGCCCAGTCCGCTAGTCTCCTCGCCTGAGCGGCCCAGTCCGCTAGTCTCCTCGCCTGAGCGGCCCAGTCCGCTAGTCTCCTCGCCTGAGCGGCCCAGTCCGCTAGTCTCCTCGCCTGAGCGGCCCAGTCCGCTAGTCTCCTCGCCTGAGCGGCCCAGTCCGCTAGTCTCCTCGCCTGAGCGGCCCAGTCCGCTAGTCTCCTCGCCTGAGCGGCCCAGTCCGCTAGTCTCCTCGCCTGAGCGGCCCAGTCCGCTAGTCTCCTCTCCTGAGCGGCCCAGTCCGCTAGCCTCCTCGCCTGAGCGGCCCAGTCCGCTAGCCTCCTCGCCTGAGCGGCCCAGTCCGCTAGCCTCCTCGCCTGAGCGGCCCAGTCCGCTAGTCTCCTCGCCTGAGCGGCCCAGTCCGCTAGTCTCCTCGCCTGAGCGGCCCAGTCCGCTAGTCTCCTCGCCTGAGCGGCCCAGTCCGCTAGTCTCCTCGCCTGAGCGGCCCAGTCCGCTAGTCTCCTCGCCTGAGCGGCCCAGTCCGCTAGTCCCCTCTCCTGAGCGGCCCAGTCCGCTAGTCTCCTCGCCTGAGCGGCCCAGTCCGCTAGTCTTCTCTCCTGAGCGGCCCAGTCCGCTAGTCTCCTCTCCTGAGCGATGCAGCCGTCGCCGCCGGCCTCCTGAGCGATGCAGCCGTCGCCGCCGGCCTCCTGAGCGATGCAGCCGTCGCCGCCGGCCTCCTGAGCGATGCAGCCGTCGCCGCCGGCCTCCTGAGCGATGCAGCCGTCGCCGCCGGCCTCCTGAGCGATGCAGCCGTCGCCGCCGGCCTCCTGAGCGATGCAGCCGTCGCCGCCGGCCTCCTGAGCGATGCAGCCGTCGCCGCCGGCCTCCTGAGCGATGTAGCCGTCGCAGTCGGTCCTGTCTGCGCCACCGTCCTGAGTGGTCCTGCCTGCACCGTCATCCTCCTGAGCGGTCCTGTCTGTGCCACCGTCCTCCTGAGTGGTCCTGTCTGCACCGTCGCCCTCCTGAGCGGTACTGTCTGAGCCATCGTCCGCCTGAACGGTCCTGTCTGCGCCGCCGTCCTTGTTTCCCTCCTCCGGACCCCCTCCACCCACCCTGCTCTGTATTTCGGACATTACAAACTTTGAACATTACTCCACTACCTGCTGTCCCATTATCCCTCCTCCGGTCCCCCTCCACCCACCCTGCTCAGCACTCAGACATTTCTCTCCGAGCCCTTTTCACCCTCCTGAAACTAAGTACCTGCTACTCCATTAGCCCTCCTCCGGTCCCCCACCACCCACCCTGCTTAGTGTTTGTTACTGCTGGGGACGTCTGGAAGCCGTCCCTTGGGGGGGGGGTACTGTAAGGATCTGTGTTCTACTGGTCATTTGTACCTTTATTTTGTATGTATTGTTTATTCTTAGTTTTCACCTGACTTGGTTATTTTCCGGTTTTGCCTAGTTGTCCCGTGTCTACTTGTTTACACCTGATCTGTCACTCCCCGTTTACGTCTCTGTACCATTCGGGTGATCTCATTGGTGTTCGGGTTCCCTCTTGCTTCACACCTATCTCTGTGCACTTAGATTTACTAATTACCACTAACATACTAATGATAGATAAGATCTACTAACTCAATTAACAAACTAATTTGTATATACTTACTAATCATACTAACGGCAGGGGTGTGTATAGTTACTAATCTCACTAATATATTAGAGCGCACATTTTCATGCTGTTCTGTCCTGGCTAATCATTCTCAGCTGCTTCTGATCTACTCTGCCTGTCATCTTACTCTATGCACGATTTCCTGAAACTCCAGGTCATCTGTCATTGTGTGGGTTTGGAATCCAGTCCGCGTTTTCCCTAGTTGTCTCTGTGGTTGTTTAATTGTTTCCCAGATGTATGTCATTGTCTCTCGTTTGGAACCCCGCCTTCTCACACACCTGATTCCCTTTGTGCCATTTGTATCTTGTGCATTTAAACCCCGTGTTACTTCCAGTCTGTGTCGGATTGTCGTTTAACTTTTCCTGTGCCTGCTACCTGTTGTTTCTGCCAGTGATCTGCTTATACCTCTACGATACCTGTTTGCTCTACTATTCTTTTGCCTTGCCCTTATCTGTCCAGTCTGCCTGTTCGGTTTTGACCTCGTTTGTTTATCGACCATTTCTCCTGCCTGATCCTGTTGTACCTACCTACCTCTGATCACCTGGTTTGACCCCTGTACGGATTAACTACCATTCTCCTGCCTGATCCTTGTGTACCTACCTACCTCTGATCACCTGGTCTGAACCCTGTACGGATTAAAGAACTCTTTTGCCTAATCCTGTGGTCTGCGTCTGGGTCCTTACCCCTCCCGCTACGGAGATCGTAACAGTGATCACATGACACTCCCACAAAAATACGGTAACGGTAGCATACAAATATCATGTAGCCTATCTTAGCCGACGACTATAGCCTGAAAGATATGGTGGACAGCTCTGAGTTCGCCGAGTTAGAGGACGAGCTTTTTGATTTTGACGAAGAAATACAACCTTACAGTTTTGAACAGGAATTTACAGAGGAAGAATTGCTTGAGCAAGAGAGACAGAGAGTGGAGGACGAGGCAGCCGAAGCCAACAGAGAGCAGAGAAGTGGGAACAGAACTTTGGTGCCAGTGTGGGAACTGTGAACCCATGCCTATCGAGACGGAGAGCCTTTGCTGCCGTGAATGAGATCGAGGGCAACGGCTGTTGGCAGAAACTGAACAGTTTGAATCACTGCCAATAATGCAACATCCTGCAGTACTTACAAACTTCCTCTGAGCAATAGGAGGATTCATTGGAAGAAGTATCCACAACCAAGGGGTTGAGGAGGGCAACTAAGTGACGAGTAAATAAATATCTAGCCAACAAGCTGTATCAAAATCTGGTAATTTAGCCAATTTTTTAAACTTATGTTAAAGTCGATATGTTGTGTTTTCCAGCATGACACCAAGATTCGGACATTCCAAGTAACATAAGTTAGGCTACTGCTGGAATCAGTCACTTGTTGGCTATACCTAGATGGCTATCTAGCAGCTAATTTAGCATCATTTGTGCAACAACAGATATTACATTACTATAACCAGTTTTTTCTGTCACCCCTTTATTTAATGTTAGGCAATTCAGACTGACTGCTTATCATTGGCTATTGGAATGGGTACTCCATAGCGAACGACTGGGGAGAGGTGTAAGAGTTGTGCTGCCATCATGTGTAGTCTCTGCAGTACGTCAAAGATACCCATTGAAAAACATTAATTCACTGAAATTTCCTCTCTATATTTGCAAAGTTGCAGCCCAATGCTGTTGCCCTCACTCCTGAAATACAAGGGCATATTCTACAGGCTGAATCCTAATGTAGTGCAATCATGGGTGATCCCCAAAGGGGCCACAGTCAGCATTGAGGGTCCAGATTGGATCCTGGTCATGGTACACATCACCTCACCAACTGCCTCAGCTGCACATGCCACTCAGGAGCCTATAAATGGACTGGGTCTAATGAAGGAAGAGGGTGAAAGTATGGCCTAATTTGTGAATGGGCTTCAAGTTCGACGCACTTTAGGTTCACGGTTGGACCTCCAACCATTCTCAGAGGAGATAGGCAGACTATGGAGCTTAGCTGGATAACTCGTACAATTCCCAGGTGTAAATTGTAGCAATGGATAGAAGCATCTGCTAAACTTCTAGATGTAAATGTAAAAAGCTGTGCCGTCACACCTATGCTGCGCACATGGTTCCTTTATGGACCAGGAATACAGGCTTCTTAGTGGGAATTAGCCCCATTGTTTGCCGCCTTGCACAAGCTGTCCCTGCTTGTTCAAATGTGTTACTGCTTGCTGTCATATGAAAGCCTGGCAGGCATTGTATTATGCCCAAGTACGATAGGAAATTTAATCTATTCAGTCACAGCCTTTAAGCTTTTGTTCCTTTCCATTGAAGGCCAGTTATAATCACACCATCACCTAAATGGTGAGCAGCATGAATTAAAAGTCATTATTAAGCTCCCATTTGGGCAGTGTTTGTTGTCCTATCTCCCTCAATCTTACTGAGTAGACCAGGACACCAAAGGTACCACACATTTGTCAGAAATGAGAGGGGGAATTGACAGTATAGAGGTCTGAGTAGGACTGTGCGATGAGGAGAGCAAAATCTCACAGAATGATGTTGCAGTCATCTTAATATCCTTGTTTTTTTCTGTACAAGGCCTGCACCATGTCCCATGCTCATCTGTCATGTGTCTTTACTGAAAGAAAATAACTAGTAAAAATAGTAATATTAAACACTGTTTATGTTCACGGGGGACTTGCTATTATCTTTTAGTTCAGGTATAGGTATTATTCCTCCTGTTAGCGTTATTTTTTGCTGTTCTCTCTGAGACAGTTTTTTTGTTTGTTTCGTTTGTTTTACACTCTTCCGGCCCTCCGAACTTATGTGTCGAAGGTGTTCTTTTCTTTGCCAAGTTTCCCGTTTTAGCTCCAGTATTGAGCTCAGTAGATTTAGTTTGTGTTTCACTCGTTATTCGAGTTCACCCTATTTTAGTGGGTTGATTTTCATTTGACTGTATAGTAGTTTCCTGTCTTTTCTTTCTTTGCATTTATTTTGTTTTTCCCTTTATTGTTTCTGATCCCCCTACCTTTGCGTTTGATTATCCACCACTAAAATCCATTACAATTCAGGTGAGAACCTTATCTTTCACTGGCCTTCACTAGTACCCTGAAGGTGTATTTTTGGGAGGAGCTAATGCCGTGGTAACCAAAGGAACCCTGGTCGACTGAAACCCCAGTCTACCCTGGCAATACAAAGTAATTTGTGTGTCCCTGCTCTGAATTCCTAGGCATATTTAACTAGTGACAAAAACCCATGCTCTATAGTGTCAAGGCTATAGAGCCATCCTATGCTAATGGCGAGCACAGAATGGCCCTGTAGCCCTTTACTGACTTAGTCACATAGGAGCGCATTGGCTGTGTATTTTTATGGGACACAGATTGTTCTATTATACATGATTATATGAGTGTCAGCCCCTGAGCATTCCCACACAATCATCCTACTTGAAAATACTTCCATCAAATTTGTACTGGCTGCACACAGGTACCTGGCATTGGTCTCAACCAATGGGGTCACCCTGCCACTCAAACCCCAAATATCTGCCAGGCCACATGGTTATGTTGAAAAAAGGTGTGGATGTTGGAAACCTGAAGCAATCAATGCCAGCAAGAACAAAGCATTCTGGTAATGTCTAGTCATACCCTTAGACAACCACATTTAATAATTACCCATATATGGGATGCCACTACCAAACACTGAATTGTTTGCACCATTTCCAAGACAAAAAGGGAAACTGATTTATATCGACCAGTCATTGACGGCTTACAATGGCCCCTGCCCATTTGGGACTCATGAAGACTCCAGTGGAGTTATGCAATTACAGATTTTCACCTCCTGCACACTATCAGACATCTTACAGGACAAACTATACCTGGTCCTCACCAGCTCTGTTTAGGTGATTGTCCTCAGGACAAGCAAGGGCTTAAACTGCTGGACAGTGATGCATTGCCCCAGCGACGCTAAGTTAATAACGCTCCTTCCAGAGTCAGTAAGGGAACCCACGTAGTATGCCTTCTCACTACCAAAGTCTTCAGAAAGTCAATTTAAAAAAAATCTATATCTGAAGCACGATAAGGATGGAATTATTTTCTGAGTGCTTGAATGCATGTCCTCCAAAGCTCCAAAGGAATAACATTATTTGTCACCAATAAGGAAATATTGCTACTATTCCAAAGAAAAAACTTGAAACGCATATCTACCCACCAGCATTTTTTTATAATCTTTGGCCTCAATTTTTTTAAAAGATCCTATTATCTATTACACAGAATAGCTAAGGTACTAATATTGCTCCCTTGAATATGGTGGGTGTTTACTATAAAGTATCCCTAACCTGAAACCAAAGGGTACAATACTTTATAAATGAATACAAAAGCTAATAAACTTCACCGGTGGTACAGCACTCCTGAGAACAATATTGATAAGAAACAACAAACCTGTAATTGGATCCTGTGTGTGCGTGTGTGTGTGTGTGTTTGTGTGTAGGCGCGTACGCACAATCAAGTGGGACACAAAAACAAAGATTCTGACGAGTTTCTAGACAACCCTTCGACTAACATCCAAACCTAGAAAAAAATTCTGCTTTCATGACAGGCATAAAATCCTGTTGAATTCTCTTCATTTAAAAATGTAAACTAACCAGATGCTTGAACTCTACCCAGATAAGGTATACATTAAATACTGTATGCACATTGAATTCGTGCTTGTCTGTTAATTAGCACCATCATTACACCCACAGTGTCAGAAAAGAAAACTGTGTGGGAAATGGATCATGTTTGTTTGCTTGGCTCATCAACTCACATCCTGTTTGGAGCATTCAAAGACAGGAATGATTTAGATAAATAGCTTTGGAATTTGATTAGGTTCTACAGCAATGTGTACAAGCAAACAACTCCTGCGCAAAGGAAATGGCCTCTAAATCAATACATCTGTCTTTCCATGGGGGCATTTATATCTCAAAATTTGAATCACAAATTTCTGTGTTTTTTGTAATGCTTTTTTTTTTTAGTTAAACACCCTGGAATAAAAAAAATATTCTGTAAGAAGAAAGCATATTTTGATTATTCCTTCCACTCAAAACTGTCATCAGAATACCTTTAGAATGCAATCATCGGGTGCTGCTAAGTGGTTCATCCTCTTACAGTTTTTTGCAATTGCTAAGACACAATTTCTGAAACTAGAGCCCTCTTTGTCGAAACTCTACACACAAAAACCAAAAACTCATACACAAAATACTAAATATCTTACATCTCTTGCAAAAGCAAACACTTAATTCAAAACTATATAAACACTGGCAAAAATTTTATTTTTGCATCACAACTTTACACACAAACACCAAATAAATAGCTCTTTCCACATGCCAACCACACACTGGTTGCTAAGCATAAAACACTATTATCTAGAGTCTTTGGCATTTTAATTTGTAGCATGCTGTAAATATAGACTATGGACACAAATGCAATGGGGAAACAAACAAATTTGTTTATTCTCAATAACAGTATCAGACAAAATTATTTGAACTGAAGATTACAAGATCATTGAACTGTACACAGTAATACAGTATATTGAAATTAAAGTCCATCCTGTCTTCAATGTGCATCTGGCCACAGCGCCTCATCAACATCGCAAGCGATGTCCTCTCTTGCCAAACATCGGGGGAAGTACAGTCTTGAGTGGCGTATCCAACCTTGGCATGCCTCCACATCAATGTCGCCACAGGCCTCTTCCATTGCCTGGAGGAGAGTTGCACGTTGGTAGGGTCGGCGGTCATACACCTTCCAACGCCACACCGAAAATAATTCCTCAATAGGGTTCAGGAAAGGTGAGTAAGGTGGAAGGGGGAGAACTTGAAATAGTGAGTGATTGTCAAACCAATTATGGACCACAGCAGACCGGTGGAAACTTACGTTGTCCCATATGACAACATATCTGGAGTGCCCTGGCACATTCCTCTGGTCATTGGGAATGAGGATGTCATGCAGGGAGTCAAGGAATGCAATACAGTTTTTCTCAATTGTTCAGATGCATTTCTGGTAACTGTGGTTACAGATTGCAAATGCATTGACACAGTGATCACTACCTCAAATTCATTTGCTTAACTTCTAATGATTTCTGATTGTCTTCACACATTAAACACAATGAAAACACCTTTTTGCAAACTATTTCACACAAATGCAATCAGTGAATACAAATTTCACCTGAGAGTCTTATGTTCACAGATATCTCAAACTTCTTTCCAATTGGGAGAAATCACTTGCATGTGTGTTGACTACTTAGTCAAGTGTGCAAATGCAAAAGGACAAAGCTTTTGATTGGGTGATCAGTTTGAAATCACACATAAAGGGAGACACCCAGGTAAGTTACACATATCAAAGAAAATGGAAGCAGAGATAGTAGAAGAACCAGCTGTTAGAGGTAGGGGTAGGGGTAGGGGTAGGGGTGTGCGAGGTGGGAGAGGTGCTCGGTGGCGTCAAAGAAGATCAAGATATGTCACAAATGAAATAAGGGCAACAATAGTGGATCATGTCATCAACCGAGGACTGTCATTGAGGGAAGCAGGCCAGAGGGTTCAACCCAATCTCTGCAGGTCCACAGTTGCATCAATTATACGGATCTTCCAGAGAGAGAACCGGTAAGTTCTACTGTAACAACACTGTAAATCAGTGCACCAATTACACTATACTGTACATCAATTGCTGTACATGCAGTAGTCTTGGATACGGTAATGAATATATATTTTATTACTGTATTGTAGGGTTGAGAGAAGGCCGTATGCTGGTGGCCGACAGCCGAAATTTACAGCTGATCAGGAGACTGCAATTGTAAACATGGTCTGTGAAAACAATGCCATACGCCTGAAAGACATCAGACAGAAAATAAATCAAGACAATGATGTCTTTCAAAACATTGCCAATGTCTGTCTGGCAACCATTGACAGAGTCCTGAAGAGGAATGAAGTCAGGATGAAGCAGGTGTACAAGGTTCCTTATGAACGGAACAGGGACCGGGTGAAAGAGCAGCGGTGCCAATATGTCCAGGTATGCACTGTGTTGTATGAAGTCATTTGGTATATTACTGTACTGGACTTCTGTAAGCAGTAGAATCAATCTATTTCTGTATTCTACTTGTATGTACTGTAAGTATTATAGTACATACTCCGAAAACACATTGTAAACATATTGCGTTCATTCTTACTGTATATGCTATTGTGACTGTACAGTATATGGTTGTACTGTACTGTATTTCATGTAAATCTTCTTTTCCATTTCTAGAGGATGATGGAGCTGGATGCCGATGCCATCCAATATGAATTTGTCTATGTTGATGAAGCTGGCTTCAACCTCTCCAAAAGACGAAGACGAGGTAGAAATATAATTGGTCAGCGAGCAACAATTGATGTTCCAGGGCAACGAGGTGGGAACATTACAATGTGTGCTGCTATAGGCCGAAATGGGGTCCTCCACCGGCATGCAGTGGTTGGGGCCTATAACACCGCACGTCTCCTAGTATTCCTGGATGGGCTTGCAGAGCGGCTGATGGCGGGAGAACAGGTGGTGGAGGGGCAACAGTTGCCCAACTTCATGATTATATGGGACAATGTGCGGTTCCACCATAGTGCAGCTGTCCACGAGTGGTTCCGAGGCCATGCAAGGATGTCCATGGTGTATCTTCCACCTTACTCACCATTCCTCAATGCAATTGAAGAATTCTTTTCAGCGTGGCGATGGAAAGTATATGACCATAATCCACATGTTCAGGCCACTCTCATTGAGGCCGTGGACTTAGCCTGTTATGACATCACCGCCGAGGCATGCCAAGGTTGGATACGACACACAAAGCTTTTTTATCCTAGGTGTCTGGCTAGGGAGAATATCAGATGTGACGTTGACGAGAATTTATGGCCTAATGCCAATGCCAGGCAAGATATTGTTGAATAAATATTGAACATCTATGGACACTATACAGCCTAAAACATGTAGTTAATTTTATTTTCAGTTTTTTTAATCATGATGGAATGATTGCAACTGTAAACTTACATTTGATGTACTGTTTTGAAAAAGAGGGCTGTTTTTCATTTTGTTGTTATTAGTGAAGATTATTTTGTTCTTGCATTTGCTTTTTAGACACCAGTAGGTGATTTTGTTGATGGTATGTAATGTTTTGAAAACACTATTAAATTTTGAACATGCATTTGCTGTTTTGCAAACTGAAACACAGTTTTGTTGTTTGTGTCAACTATTCTTAAAATGTGCACTATTGTTCCTAGAAATGCATCCGAACAATCGAGAAAAACTGTAATATGGGCTGTGTTATATGGGCCAAGAGTGGCATGGTGGTGAAAGACACCATTCTGACCAATTGCAGCACACATTGTGATGTTTCCACCACGCTGCCCAGGAACATGAACAATGGCACGTTGCCCGATGATGTTTCTTCCCCGGCGTCTGGTTTTGGCTAGATTGAAGCCAACCTCATCGATATATATATATATAAACATGCTGGTGTTCCAGCCTCCTGTAGACTCAAGCCATGGTTGATGACATGGTCAACCAAAGTGGCCCGGATTTCATCTGTGACAGTTCTTCTGACTTGTCCTCTCACTACTCTTCGTCCTCTGTGTCCTCTTCCTCCTCCTGCTCCTCTTTCTCCTCCTCCTCTTGCTCCTCTTACTCCTTCTCCTCCTGCTCCTCGTCCTCCTCCTCTTCCTTGTCTTCCTTCTCTTCCTAGTCCTCGTCGTCCTCCTCCTCTTCCTCCTTCTCCTCTTGCTCCTCTTACTCCTTCTCCTCCTTCTCCTCGTCCTCCTCCTCGTCTTCCTCTTACACGAACACCTCTTCCTCTAGCTCTCTCTCCAATATTGGCCTCCATTGTTGTGCACACCAAAGAGCAAATCTGAATCCTATTTATAGTGTTCAAGCTCTGATTTCTAAGTGATCTCATTGGTTACAGGTGTTTTCACATGTGCATTCTGTGTGCAGGTGATTGATAATTGAGTGTGGTATTTCAATGGCAGTGTTTAGCAAACAACACACACAGTCTTTTAAATTTGAATGATGTGTCTAATGTAGATAACCGTGTGTAGTTATTTGCAAAAAGTGTGTTTTAGAATTTCAAACTTAGTGTAAAGCAGACAATGTGCTTATGGTTTAGCATACCTGGTCAATAGATAGGCTACATGAGTTAGTGGTTTCAATAATTGTGCCAGAAGTACCAGTTTTTGTGTCTTAGCAATTGCAAAAAACTGTAAGGCGATATTCTAGTGCATGAATGGGCCCCATGATCCTTGGCATGAAATTCGGACCATTCCAGTGCCAACTAGGGCTGACAATCCTGTTAGGCGTTGCATAACTAGCACAAGCATTGCCCAGGGAGGGAGGGATTAGCATTTCCCAGGGAGGGAGGAATTCGCAATTCCCAGGGAGGGAGGGATTTGCATTGCCAATGAAGGGAGGAATTAGCATTGCCCATAGTGGGAGGGATTAACATTGCCCAGGAAGGGAGGGATTCGAATTGCCCAGGGAGAGAGGGAGGGATTAGCATTGCCCAGGGAGGGAGAGATTCAGATGGCCGGGATGTCTCATCCGCTCCAGTCACTCCCCTGTCAGTCTTGGAGGAGGTTCTTTTTTACTCCGTACACGGAGTCCTCTCTCTCGGTAGTTAAAAACCTTGTGCATAGTACTGACGAGCCTATGCATGTAGATGGGGTAGTGTGCCCATCTTCCAGTGACACCACTTCTGAAATCGAGTGATGTCGTTACTGCAAATGGAAGGGTCACGTTCCGAGTCAGTGTACTAAGCTTAATCAATGGGCAGGGGCCATTGTAAGTCGTCAATGACTGGTCGATATAAATCAGTTTCCATTTTTGTCTTGGAAATGGTGCAAACAATTCAGTGTTTGGTAGTGTCATCCCATATATGGGTCATTATTAAATGTGGTTGTCTAAGGGTATGACTAGACATCACCAGAATGCTTTATTCCTACTGAATATACGGAACTAGCTGAGGTTTTTAGCAAGCAGAGGGCAACCACCCTCCCTCCCCACCGTTTATACGGTTGTGCCATAGAACTCTATCCGGGCACCACCCCTACTAGAGGTAGTTTATATTCCTTGTCTGCTCCTGAAAGTACGGCCATGAAGGAATATATTGAGGAGGCGCTTGCCAATGGCTTTATAAGGCCATCCACCTCACCTGCAGGTTTTGTTTTGTTAAAAAAAAGATGGAGGGTTAAGGCCATTGACTGTAGTTTGCACACTGCTATCACGGTTAAGAACCGCTACCCGCTACCCCTGATAAATTCCGCTTTTGAAAGCCTTCAAGGGGTGGTTATTTTTTCCAAGCTCGACCTCCGCAATGCATGTAATTTGGTGTGCATGCGTGAGGGCGATGAATGGAAAACCGCCTTAAGCAAAATAGTGCTTATAATTTAGAAAAGATTGTCTATCTCTTGGCACATAAATTTCATGTTTTATTTATAGTGTTATAATACCAATTTTAGTGTAATTTAGGTTGATTTTCCTGGTCAGGGTTATACTCCAGTGGTCACATTTATAGATTGATTTATAAATGTGGGCTCTCTGTCCATTTAGAGGTCAATTAGCGTGATTGATCCATAGGGAAAATTACGAGCCATTAGCTATTTTAAACCTTGGAGTCTAACCACCACAATCAATACGCATCCAATTCCTTGTGGGTAGCAGAGATGTCACTGCACTCTGGATATTATTGATCAATTATTGAGCTTGATTGGGGAAACTATTGCCTTTAAGCCCAGCCTGAAAGACATCCATGCCATTTCTCCAAATTCCACACTATGGTTTGCAGACACTGTTGCTTCTTTTATAGCACTTACTCATTAGCCATGTTCTGACAAGCAAGGGTGAGTTCTTATATCATTTTAAAAGGCAGCTACAAGACCAATTTAAGTAAACAGGAAGCTATGCATTCTGCTCTTAATGCAATGAAGAACCCCACAGTTTAGACCATGCCAGTTTAGGGAATACTGTGGACCAATGCTTATTGTACTTGGCAATAACGTTGTCAGGGAGGGAAGGTTTCAGCATATAGGGGATTCCCCACTTCATCACAAAATTGTACATCCTCCGGTTGACACAGAGCCTACAATCTACCTCTGCCACCTGGTCAGTTTCTCAGACGTTTGACACAATAACAGGACTGCTCACTTGGTGGACTGCACAGGGAGCAAAGGGCATTTTGTGCCTGTTCATGTGCCTTCTCCAAAAAAAGGCATTAGTAACGATGGGATGATGATTTGTCATTTCAAATCTAGGAAGGAAGAATTCCAAAATAAAAAAAACTTATACATGGAAATTAAGTGTATCCAAACTGGCAGACCAGCTGTTCATTTGATATTTTGCCTATGGGTATTACATTTATGTATTTCTTTCCTTTATCCTTCAGCCATAATGGTGAAAATAAAAGTTTTCTGAAGTTCATGTGGCGTCCGCTGCATCCCTTCCAGTCCATGTCCCTATTGTTTTCCGTGTTTTCCCCATTTCCTCTCATTTCATGTCATGTTGTTACGTTTCCCTGTCTGTCTTCCGTTTTGTGCAGGCTGGGCGTGGTTCTCCTCCTTGTTTCCTCATTTTTCTTCAATTTTCCTGTTTTAGGCACAATTTTCAAAAAGTATATCTCTTGTTTTCACATGAAAAACACTGCCATTGAAAACTATAAACTCACTTATCAATTAACACACCCATTCTTCACAGGTAAAACCCAAGTTGATTTCATTATTCAATCAGCAATCAAAGCTTTAGCACAAATAAAAGGGAAAATGTGAGCTCTCCTGTATGTGGAGAACAATGGCTGACGAACATTTAGAAATGAGAATACGTAGATCTGCTCTATAGTTATTTACTGTAACACATCAATACTCAGTGATTCCTGTACTGCAGAGTACCTAATGTACACTACTATAGGGGGACCACAGTATGGACAGCATAGTATGCACAAGCTAAGCTGGCAGTGTAGGGTGAACAGGAACTACAATTCCATACAGTCCACAGGAGGCTCCTCCTCCACATTGCAAGTGAAACAGGACATTGTCTTGTTTATTGCGCGACTGGCAATGAAGTTTATAAAAATGGCAACACGGCCGCTCTTTCGGGTTCAGTTCAGTTAATGTCCGTTCGCTCTAGGTTTGCCACCGCTACGTGCGGCCTGCATGCCCGGGGAAGAGCCCTCGCTCCATCCGTGACGCCGACCAAACTGAGCAAGGCGGGCTCATCAAGAAGAACCACTAAGCGGACCATGCACCCACTGATCCTGCAGCACAGCACCGCCGGTGAGTCCCCTAGAGGCAAGCGGTCTGCACCAGGATCACGCTGCGTATTTTGGGAGAAATAATGCGACGGGTTCCATTAACTACCCCTACGAACTGCAACCCCGATGACGAAAGAAACCAGTTCCAGGGACCCAAGATTAGGCGGACCGGTTCCCCTATCTATCGCAACCCTGCGAACGTGCAATCGGAGGGAAGAAATAATTCAAAGGACTTGGCACAATTAATATGGCAAGCCGTTTTAACATTTATTACCTAGACTGGATATTCATTATTGATATCTGCAATGTCATTTTGCCTAGTCAAAGCTCTAATTCAAGATATCTGTATTTATATTTTGACTAGTAAGATTCAAACTACTTTTGCCATTCATGTGTATGGGGTTTCTCATTGCAGATATCTACAGCTCAGTTCCAGATATCTGCAATTCACATTGCGGATATCTGCAACTGAATTATGATTAGTTGTAATTCCAGTTTCAGATATCTACAATTTAATTTTGACTAGTCATAATTCCAGTTCAAGATATCTTTAATTCCCCTCAATTCAAGATATCTACATTGTCCTTTTTAGATATCTTAAATTAAGTTTTAACTAGTCAGAATGATGTTGTAGATATCTCAAACTGGAATTAGGAATAGTCATAATTTAATTGTAGATATCTATTTTCAAGTTATAGATATCTTGAAATGAATCTTGATTAGAGATATCTCAAATTGGATCTTGTGTTGAATTGAGTCAGCCAATGCTAATTGTAGGAATTCCAGACAGACAGACAGACAGAGAGACAGACAAGGGAGAGAGAGAAACAAAGAGAGGGAGAGAGAGAGAAAAAGAGAGAGACATTTAATACAACATCTCGACATTCCCTCTCTTGGAATGATAGGTGCATGCAGCTGCAAAGGGCTCTTAAAAGGGCATCATAAAAATTATACATTTGGACATTGTACATATCATTGTATAATGATAGCCGCATGAAAACAACTGTTTAAATGGTCCATCAACCATTTTTAAAACAATTAGTCCATTTCCAGTTTAGTAGTCCCATTGTGCCCCCCCCCCCCCACCTTTAGCTTTAGAATTGTATTCATAGCAGTGGTTGAAATTGTCAATTGGGATGGCTTTTAGAAGAATAGCAGGCAGCACACAGAACATTTTCATTATAATATAGTCACAAACACTTCACAATCACACTAGTCACAATCACGATTGCCCGGGGCACGTATTAAAATTTAAAAAAGTATTCGGGCAGGTGGGCTTTACTCAGTGGTTGCCCAATCAGCAAGTGTTTTTTCTTTTTCTTTTCTGCGACCCATCTCTCTCAAATTTAGCCTCAATATGGTTATGAGGCCATTTCATGATTACACAACTCTGCAGATGCGTGCATCTCTGCACTGTCTGTGCAACTAAAACATTAGGTCACCAAAACTGCCGGGAAAGAAATTCCTTAGTGCGGTGAACGCTTGGGTGAGCAGCTAACTGAGAGGTGTGTTCCCATTGCAATACTCGGGAACTAAGCCTGGGTGGGATGAACAAACAGTGTGATGCCCCTCCCCCCCCCCACCCCCCCCCCCCCGGGCCTGGGTCGGAGCGCAGCGCCCCCTGCACTGCTGCTTCAACAGCCCATATAACTGGAGCCACTATGTGGTGGGCGGGGATAATAGGTTCGGGAACAGGGTCCCTGTCTGAATGAAGACTCGTGAAAGAGCGTCTGGCTTCACGTTTTTGGAGCCAAAAGAAAGAGCGCTCCAAAGAGAAGTGGCCAATAATGGAAGAGCAGGCTGAGAAACCATGACATGCATAGAGCCTGTCCCCTCTGCAGCTCAGAGTAGCTTATCTTACCAGCCTTAAAAAGGACCTGAAACATGGGGGAAATATGCATTTCACAGTGCTGCAGAAATGAGCTCCACACACACTCACTCAGAGACACACACACATGCACATACACACAGAAACACACACATATACACACTCACATGTGTATGCACACACACACACACACAATAGACCAGAGCAGCTCACATTTGTTGTCATATATGAGTTTCCACCATGATGCTCTGTTTCAAAATTGGTTCAATGAAACCATTGCTTTTTCATTTCTCAGTCATGCCAAGGGTGGCTGTGTAATCCCACCTTCTCCCGCTGCTTGGCCAGAGAAAATATAATGTGTGATGTACATATAGAATAGAATATGTGCCCTGATCAAGAGCAGAGAGCAGAATAATACATTTTTGGTTGTACTTTTTTCATTTTCTCCAGTTTTTTCTTATTTTACTTTGTCTCCTCCCAACATTTTAGTAATTTGGAAAAATAAAAAGCAACAAAAAACATCTCACCGTTTTTCAAACAATACTGATGCCTAAGTAATATAATGGCAATTATAATTTGTATTAATTTGTTGACTAGTGTTTATTATTTGAAGGAAAAATTGAATTTTGAGAGTCATGAGAGTCTATGGTTTTGAAAATAGTGCTTGATTTTGAGTTATATGAAGTTTTGCAGAAAGAGTTGACCGTGTGGGTTTTGTGTTTATAATTTAGAGAAATTAGTTTTAATTTAAAAAAATGTGTCTCAACAATTGAGAAAAACTGTAATGACTAATTATGCAGGTTTAGTGCTTTGTGTTAAGAAGCCACAGAATTTCAGTTTTTCACCATACAAGATAAACAAAATTTTTTTTGAGACAAGCTACCTCCCGGGGGAAGGCGAACTGGATTAAACACACGCATGACGTTTGGCAGGGTGATGCCATGACCCACGCATGGAATTATAATATGGTTATGCCAACAGCCATGGGCCATTGAAGCAGGCTTTACATATGCTGATATGTCCTATACATGCATGGGTAGAACATCAAATAGCTGGAAAAAACCTTCAAGCATAAAATTATTGAGTAGGCTTTCCTCTCTCCAAATAAACCATTGTTAAACAAACACTGAACCATGCAATCAAGCTGCTCATAGATGCTACAAGGACATTGCTTGTCTCCCGGGGGGATTGGTTATGCAAAATGGAAAAGTCGCGTGAGTTTGACCGGAGAGCTCTTTTCTCAAATGAAGGCAAGTCCTCTAGTGAATCATAGCCTGTGTTCAGCCTGCAGCCGGACAGAGCCAGCTGAATTTGAGATGTAGTCCTCCAGCACAATGGTTGCACAACTTGGTGGAACACAGAATAAAAAAGTGGCAGCTGGCAGAATGCACTTCTCTGTGTGGGCACTGTAGTTTGTGCCCTCTCAGAATAACAGAGGACATTGCAGTTGCAGGATAGGCCCTGATATGATTTGGTATTCCAAGAAAAAAAGAAGGACTAAATAGTTGTCGGAAAAAAGTAATTGACTCAGGTCAAATCCGATTTTGGAATCTCAAACCCAGCCATGCCACATTATTTTTGGGTCATCTGGTGCACCTGGTACAATCAATGGAGAGCAGATAAAGTTCACTTGAGAGTTCAGGTGAGCCTCGTGATCCATAATAATTTCTTAGTCCTGGCAAGCCTCAGACAGAGGCTAAAAATGATATATTGGTGCTGTCTGGTTTGTGGAGTGTTGTTGCCATGGTTTTCTTGGTTAGAAAAGGAATAATTGTCACTCAAAATTAATTGCAGTTAAATTAAAACCTTCCCTGCATCCCACCTTCCAGAGTCCCGTAAGGCTAAGTGAACCATGGATACTGTCTGCTTTACCATTACTTGGTAAAGGCTCACGTATAGAGAGCAAGAAAATGTAGTAAACCAAAAAACTAAACAAGAAAAAATATTTAGAAAAAAGCAAAAAAGAAATGAACCACAGCAAAATGTTCAATCAACTATGAGAGAATACATCAGGCACAGTACCTTTAAATTACTTTGAATCTGACTTCAGTTTGGTGACTTATTTTTAGGTGGTTGTTGAACCTGCCAAACCATGTTTGTTAAGAAAAATACTGAGCACTTGCATTTAAACACAAGTCAAGGTAAGGACTTATATTTATTGAATCCATGCTATAGCAGCCAAGTTACCAAGGGAAGTTGTTGATATTAGAATCATTTTTATGAATGACTAATGCTGTAGAAAAGTCAGGATAATGAGCAAATTAAAGGTCTTACAATTACATGAATACATTTTTATTAGTATTTTAGGAAGGTTTACGAAAAGATACATTAATTGGAATGGCCATTGTGGATTATACGAGTAACTACCTGAATCATTTATTTGTGTAAATTTTAAGGGAAAAAATAAATGCAGTGTTTTCAGTGGCTTTTCTTAGCTTAATGGGGCTTGTAATTAAATTTCTCAACATGGAAGGTTCTCTGTATAATGAATACTTTAATGGGGCAAAGGTTGATTTGACTGTTAAATTAGATTTTTTTTTAACATTCCACTGAACATTCATTAAACCCCCCTGGACAAGGCAATCAAAATTATACTCTGTTTAATCTTACATTGATTCATTTGCAATATGCAATTTTGCTACAAATTCAGAGTACATATGTGGAGGAAAAACTGAAGTCCGTCCTATTTGTTGGATTGCATGACCAATCAAATACACACCCTCTCTATGGTGTGATTTATTTTCTGTTTTGCATTTAGTATCAGAGCACTTTGATCCGCACACCTCCCCCCAAATAATGGCTGCAATGCATTGTCAAGAGGGAGGAGTTGCAGTGACATTGAATTAATATATAAATTAGTGAATAAATAGAACATTTACCATCTTATTTTAGCAGTTCAACTCAAAGGGCAGCACAGCAAGACGGTTGTGAGGCCATCTCAGCAAGGGTTCTCCATTTACCTAAAGGGGTGTGGGGTTAAGGATTTTTTGGGGGTAATTTCTTCTTTAAAAAAAAAATAAGGAAAAAAATGTTTCAGTGGAGCTGATGACACACAGGTCTGGGAACACTGCTATGTATTGTGTACTATTCTGTGTACCATAAAAGTGTGTGTGCTATAAAAGTGTGTGTGCTATAAAAGTGTGTGTGCTATAAAGTGTGTACCATAAAAGTGTGTGTGCTATAAAAGTGTGTGTGCTATAAAAGTGTGTGTGCTTTAAAAGTGTGTGTGCTATAAAAGTGTGTGCGCTATAAAAGTGTGTGCGCTATAAAAGTGTGTACCATAAAAGTGTGTGCGCTATAAAAGTGTGTGCGCTATAAAAGTGTGTGTACCATAAAAGTGTGTGTGCCATAAAAGTGTGTGCGCTATAAAAGTGTGTGCGCTATAAAAGTGTGTGCGCCATAAAAGTGTGTGCGCCATAAAAGTGTGTGCGCCATAAAAGTGTGTGCGCTATAAAAGTGTGTGTGCCATAAAAGTGTGTGTGCCATAAAAGTGTGTGTGCCATAAAAGTGTGTGCGCTATAAAAGTGTGTGCGCTATAAAAGTGTGTGCGCTATAAACGTGTGTGCGCTATAAACGTGTGTGCGCTATAAAAGTGTGTGTGCTATAAAAGTGTGTGCGCTATAAAAGTGTGTGTGCCATAAAAGTGTGTGTGCCATAAAAGTGTGTGTGCCATAAAAGTGTGTGCTATAAAAGTGTGTGCGCATGTGTGTGCTATAAAAGTGTGTGTACCATAAAAGTGTGTGTGCCATAAAAGTGTGTGCGCTATAAAAGTGTGTGCGCTATAAAAGTGTGTGCGCTATAAAAGTGTGTGTACCATAAAATGCTTCTGCTATGCACTTCTCCAGAAGTTGAAGCTTTGATTAGAAATGGTGGCAATCAGGCAACCTCATTACAGGTGCCATTCCTGGATACCTTTATCACTGTTCAGAGAGCTACTTTCATCTTACGTTTCAACTCAGAGAGCAACTGCTACTTCCAGCAAAATGTTCGGGATTAATCCGGACATTTTTTTCTGCAAATCATAAAACTCAAATCAAAATGATATTTTACATTTATATCATATAATATCTGAATCAGCAAATATTTTATTTTTCTTGGTATAATCATGCTTTCCAAATGTTCTATCCAGTTCATGACACTAGTAGGCTACTGACAATACTAAACAATTTTTTTTTTCCTTGATTGAACATCTGCTAATAAAACTTCAATTTCAGTGTCGGAATAATTATTTCCTTTGCTTTTTCTGGGCCATTTTGACTAGGTATGGACCTTTAAATGGAAGTGACAGCCTCCATATAAGGCAAATAATGGTTGTGGATTTATGCTAATCGCAAAATAATGTGGATGCGCTTTCGTACGTGAATACAAATAAATCTGCCTTTCCCACACGGTTTTATGAATCCGACGTAAATTTTTTGTAGCAACTCGTTTCGTACATAAATGTATGTGCATCGCTTCATGAATGTGGCCAAATGTGTGCAAAGTATTAGTAGTGACCTCTCAAATAGGCCCAACACATAAAAAAGGCTGTTGAAAACCCAGGTTTTAGTCTATGACTGTCACTGAATCAACAACCAGATTGCAGCGTGCTTTTTCAGGATTACATTTTTCCTCGAAAAGGGAAATATATATTATGATAACATTTTTGGGCGGAGGGGGGTTTTAAGACATGAGTTGACAGCATGCAATAACTCCACCACTTTAGGTGGTTCAAGAAGCCTCATTCTCCCATTGCTGTCAACACAATGCACATACTGTATACAGCATACATAGTTTATTTCTTATGGTTAGGACTGCCACATGTTCAGCAGAAACCCTTACGATGTGAATTTGTGATTAGCACACAATGCTGAGCACCATCCGCCTCCGCCCTGCCCCATCTCAACCATTCCACAGAGATCCAGAGATCGATTAGTCTCTTCATTCCTGCCACTCATTAGGATGGATGGTCTCTGACAGCTTTGATCAGGTGAAAGGTTAATTGGCTCCTGCCTTATCGTTAAGCTCCTCTTCCATCCCCACTAAATGGAACTGTTAATTGTGTATGTAAGGGTGAGGGGGGGCTAGGTCCAGCCCTCTACCAGTATTTCAATTAGACACATTATGTTAGTTTAATTTATTCTATGCTCAAGACATTGAATTAAGCAAACTTATTGATGATGTTTTGAATCTAGCCAGGCCTCCCTTAGGTTTGACAGTGATCAAAATCTGGTTGGAAGGTAAAATATTACACTAGTTTGATAATCCATGTGTACAGTCAGAAGTTATCCCTTCCCCTTTCTTCCATCATTCAAAAATGTCCCTGAGATTGTCCTGCTTTTTTAACATATTTTCCCATTGGCTTTAACGGTTATACTTTACTGTATGTGTTTGCACTTCTCGGGAAAACAAATCAGCAAACTATATTAAAGGTGAGGATGGACTCAATGAAACAATGGTGAAATGCAGAAAATGGAAGAAGAGTACATTGAAGAAAACAAAAAAAACAAAAAAAAAGCTGAAAAGCTATGGCGTAATTTTACAGAATATCATGTCAGTTTGCCCTGAAAATCAGATTGGTGTGAAATTCTTTGTCAGTAAACAGCTGTTTTCAATTTTATGGTCACCAGTTTTAATTCCTATAGGCTGGTCTTTCCTAAAATGTGCAACAATACCAGGGGAAAAATAACATTACAGCGAGCAGGGAAGTCAGCACAAAAACTTTATCCTAAATAATGGCTTATTACCAAATAATAGGAACATGTTTGCTAAATGTGAAGTTAATATGAATTATCATGCATTGTAAAATGTATTTAAAAAAAGCTATGAACTAGCTGGGGAGTCTGATCAAATAACCAGCCTTTCGTTGTAAACAATTCTGCATCCAAGTCTGTGGTGTGGTCTTTATAGTATGTATGCGGTCTGTAAATCTGAGCAAACCTTCTTTGCCAGCTCAATTAATGCAGTTTTGAGAAGGTGCTAAGAATCACAGATGAACAGACACAAAGGTATGTGGCTATGGTTTGTGCCTCTTACAGGTTTATCCTCCCATTCGTTATTATGGTGCACAAAATGGCGCATGTGTCTGGCATTGCATTTGAGGTCAGACTCCATCATCCAACCAGCAACAGAATAATGGGATAATCTTCCCTTGACTCATTTGAAGTCAGAGTTGGCTCTCTGGAGAACATGCTGACACTTATGATGTGCCTTAATTACAAATGAAGGCCATTAGTATGTGGAGGCCCTCCATTATTGGGGGTAGTGAGGGGTCCCTGGTGAAGGTGAAACCGGAGTATGTGTGTGTGTGCGTGTGCGTGTGCGTGTGCGTGTGCGCGTGCGCGAGCGCGCGTGCGTGTTTGTGTGCGTGCATGCGTGTGTGCGTATATGTATATGTATGTGCTTCATCCTTTATTCAGGGCACATTTCCCCATTGAAGCAAAGTTCTTGCTGCCAAGGCAATGGGTCAACACCGACTCCTGCACGGTACCTGGGGAGTATCACAAGAAAAATTAAACCCTGTGAAAGTCTTTTTTTGCCCTACCAATAACCCATACATGAGCCTTAAATGTATAAAAACAACAACAAAAATAAACAACAAAAACACTTTTATTCTTTGCTTCATGAACTTTTTTTTTTATTCCACTGAATTTTCTCTGTAAAAAATATTCCAGAGAAAACTTGTTATTCCACAAGACATTAAATAAACAAATACACATACATGTACAGGGTTTCCCCAGGAAAAATAGTTAGTGGAGGGGAAGTGCCTGAGAGGGTAAGAAATGATGGCGTGAGGCAGTGAGGCATATGGTATTGCCTACAGCTGACCTGGAGAAAACATGACACCACATACACAATGCCAATTGGTAAATAGAGCCACCGCACATTTTTCCCTCTTCCATAGAGAATTTGAGGTTTTATTGATTTTTTGTTGATGTTTGCAGAGGTGCTCATGAATAATTTTTAATACATTTGCAAAAATTTCTAAAAACATGTTTTCACTTTGTCATTATGGGCTATTTTGTGTAGAATTTTACCACAAAAAATGAACTCAATCTATTGTAGAATATGTCTGTAATGTAATAAAACGTGGAGAAGGTGAAAGGGGTGGGCAGACTTTCCGGCTTCGAAAGGATTGAAGGTCATGTGCATTCAATATTGGTTTGCGGCTTTGCCCTTTACGCACAGAAATTCCTCCAGATTCTCTGAATCTTTTAATGATATTATGGACTGCAGATGGTGAAATCCTTAAATTCCTTGCAATCGTGCATTGGGAAATGTTGTTCTTAAACTGTTGGACTATTCGCTCATGCAGTTCTTCGCAAAGTGGCGAACCTCGTCTCATCCTTGCTCGTAAACGCCAGAGCCTTCGTGGATGCTCCTTTTATACCCAGTCATGATAGCATCCCCTGTTACCTATTTATCTGTGGAATGCGCCAAACAGGTTTTTCTTTGAACATTCCACAAACCTCCCAGGCTTTTTTTTTTGCCCCTGTTCCAACTTTTTTGGAACGTGTTGCAGGTATCAAATTTGTAATTAGCGTATATTTACAAAAATCAATAAAGTTGATAAAGTAAAACATCAAATATCTTCTTTTTGTACAGTTTTCAATTAAATATATGTAAAAGAAAATTTACAAATCACTGCTTTCTTTTATTAGCATTTTTCATTCTGTCCCAACGTTTTGGGATTTGTACATAATTTTGGGATTTGTACATAATACGCTCGCCTAGTTTTACGAGTGGTTCAAGTATTCTTTTTCTCCAACGATGACAGAATTTATTGAGAAAGAATGCACTCCACAGATTTTCTCATTTGATTAAAGCATCAGCTTCACATTAACGCTGCCAAACGTTCCTGCATTATAGTCTGTCATGAAATATTAATCTAGACCTTAATAATATTCAAAAGAGACACATTTCTCATTGCACGCCAGCTCAAGTTTGATGCGATACCTACACCTTTCTTTGTATTTTAAATTGGATGCCTCAAAGTAGGAGGTGGTTTGTCCCTCTACCAATTACTCAGTGACATTTCTGCTCGTATTTACAATTTTTCATCCGGTTAAATTTACTTCCTGCTGTCTCCATGCCACCCCACAGTGGAATAGCGATATGTGACCTTTACTCTTAGATTGAGAGCATTCTCTTTGATCTTTTAATTCTCTGTAATTTTTAAAAAATAATAAGTGATTTAACACATCTGAAAAGACTAAATATCATGGAGCAGCATTAACAGCTGGAAAGATGTACAGATATTTCCATTTTACTGTAGGGTGAGCATCATAAATGAAGAACAAATGAAGGTTCAACGTCATATAATGACAAAGCTTTATAGTTAACCTACAGGCCAAACGTCTCTAACTCTCAATGTAACCAATGTAGCCCTCATAACCATATGGCACAGCTCCTGGCCATAGATCTGATTAGATTGCCAAGCTAAAGAGCCACTTAGGCCTCACACACAGGGCTGGTTCAGTCAGAACTTCAGTCAGGACCATAGGTGTAGCATGCATGTAGCATGACAAGCCACCCAAAATAAGGCATATTTTCTCATACAGACTAATTCAGCATTTGGCAGCTGAGGCATAAAACCTAGTGTTTGTGTGCCCCACCATGTTTCACTGTTTCCACACCACCCACAACGATCGTCGTTATGAGGAGAGCTGACAAACATAAAACACAATCCCTTTCCAGCGGTTTCCTCTTGGCACCGTGCGCCTGGAGCAATGTCATAGAGCCGAGAAAAAATGACCCATACCTACAGAGACACTCCTCTTCCTGTTCCACACTTGCCGGACCAGGAAGCACTCATAAATTCAGGAGGTCCTTAAGGTCCCGGGTGAGTAAGGAGCATTCCGATTCATAGCGTGAGATTCAATGTGACATTATTCCAGAATATGGATTTTAGGCCACAGAGAAATTTCTAATGTTTTTTACTTAGTTTTTTTGATGATGCAAGTGTACAGCAAAGTATAGAGCACTTATCACTTATTCTGAAGTGAAATAAAATAAAACGGATCCAGTTTGATACATGGATACGTCTCAGTTGTTATTATTCACTGTATCATCACTACCTACTGTGACTTACGTTTATAAATGTTTTCTTCTAAAAAAATAATACTTGATATATGAATATGTATGCGTGTTAAAATATGTATATGCTATGTGATGTATGTATATATAGATATATGAATAAGAAAGACAAAAAGAATGGAGAGGTAAATGGAAAAAGGTTTAATAAGCATACAGTGTATCTGAAAGGAGTAGTCCTCTTTAGTGCTGGTAGTGTAGGGAAGACTAAACAAATCACCACTACCTACTCAGTGGCCCTGTGGAAAATCGTATTCAGGCCACGTGGAAGATTTTGTAGAGCTTTGTTAATTAACCTATCCTCCTTTTCCATTGACTCCTTATTGATTTCCCTTGTCGGCCATCTCAGTGACAGCAGGCTGATCCATGGAAATGATTGTGTACCTAAATATACAGTAAGGCATGCAATATTGCTATGCCAGATGATTATCAGACTGTATGACTCATAGTAAGACAAGCTCATGCTGTCATGAAACATTTAGAGGTAAACTTTTAGTGGTGTTTTTCAGCCGGTCACACACCAGTCTGTGTTATATCTTCAGTACCCAGGCTCTCCTTGTCCATGTTGTTTCTGTGATAAGTAGAATCTAGCCAATATAGCCTTGTATATTGTACTCCATATCAGCTTTTTCTATATTGTGCAAAAACTTTTTTAAAGTCCAACTTTTAAGTTAGAAACCATTAATAGTGTATCTCTATAGAAATTGGTCACAATTTTCAATATGTTTGGGTATTAGGGAAAAAACACATCTGAGTGTAGACCGCAGGTGCCAGAGAGGCACAAACACCAATAAAAAAGAAACAACAATACATCTTGCTAGTTGGCAAATTTATTGTGGCTGACAGACTGACAAAGGACAGACATGTCAGAAACGCAAGTCAGCCACAATCAATAAAGTTGCCAACTAGCAAGCGATATGCAGTGTTGTAGAGTTTCAATTTCTTAAAACACTTTTCAGTTCAAAAAAGTATTTTTTGAGAAAATTGATTTTATGCTGCTGTTAACCACACACTCTAAAATAGTTTACAGAAAAGCCTGGAAGTGGCCGAGAAAAAGGTAAACATCGAGCTAGACCTGGCAAAGAAAATGACTAGAAATCTATATATACATGGATACCACAAGCCATTACAACGGACCACTTCAGTTGATTTATGAATTACCCCTGCAGTTGTTATAATTGCCCAGAGGTTGCGGAACAGAGAGACTGGGCTGGCGTGCAAGTTGCTTGGCTCAGTTCTGGATTAACTGCAGCATTTTGATGACAGGTAGGGCAACGAGGATGGAATTGAAGTAGTCCAGGTATGAACACACCAGGGCCTGGACATTGAGCCAAGTAGAATAGGTGGTGTGGAAGGGGAAGTGTCTTTGGATGTTGAAATACATACACACTAGAAGGAGCATAGTTGATCATTAAGTGTGACCCCCAAGGAATTTTGCAGTAGAAGTGGAGTGAGCTCTCCTGTAGCAACCAGACTGGGGTCTGCTATTTACCTAGAGATGGCCTTCAGCAGGCAGAGATCTGAGGAACACATAGAGGGAATGAGAAGAAAAGTTGAGTATTGTCAGCACAGAAGTGACATGAGAAAGAGGGAGCTGGATTCAGCTTGGGGGGGTGGGAGGTGTTGGACAGACTGGTGACATGGGGCCAATGTGAAAGCTTTCAGAGCCGCTCTGCTTAAAAGACTCATCTTCCTCAGCGAACACCTGGATGCTCCCTCCATTCTGCCAGAGAGATGGATGCTCAGTCTCAAATACACACTTCCTGTCAACAAGCGAGTTTCGGGAGTCACAGCAACATACTCACGTGCAGTATGTACACATTGCGAAAATAAACATGCCTAATCTCATAAGGGACTCCACACTCAGTTGACTCCAGCCTCCTTGGCCGGTCAGCTCTGCAGAAAACTCCATCCCCCTCTCTTGCAGGCATCTCCTTCTCACCCCACTTCTGCACGCTGTCCTCAGCAGATCTGTAAACTCCACTCAACACCAAACCTAAACACACACAGAAAAATTAGGCCGACACTCCCTGAAGAACTGATTTGGTGAGAACTAGTCCTCCCTCCACCCTAGGCACAGCACAGTCAGAGAACTTATTTCCAGCTCAGCTTCAATAAGCTCACACACACAAAGTCAATGGTACACAGGTGCGGCTTGTAAGTACTAACCGGTTGCAATGACCTACACACATATCTGCCCAGCTTCACGGCAACTCTCGCCTTACCACCTGACATTGTCATATAAAATGACATCAATTTGAGCATTTGTTTGACAGAGGGAGACATTGCTACCAGGATCGCAATGTAGAGTCTGATTTTGTTTAAAAATTCTCATGAAACTGAAGGTATGAGTTTTGCGTTTGACAAAGGATTTGACAAAGGATTAGCAGTGCAATCACAGGGGCTGTGTCCAAATCAGAGCCCTATCTATTGCATTCTCTTTACTGTGTACTAGCCAAAGACTAGAAAAATATGGACAAAGAGATGATGGCGTCAATCATTCATGTTCCAGGGCTTGTGTACACTGGTGCATGAAGCCCAAATCCGGCCTCAACAGAGCGCTGCCATTGTATTTTTTGCAACTGTTTGCAACCAACGCAAGAACATTAGAGCAAAAGAGTGGAGTCCACGACTGCCAGAAAATGTGCCCCGACTGCTTTAGACACGCCCACATCTGGGAAATCGGTGTGTCGTTTTTTTTTCTTCTTTTCTTCTCACACGTCGGTCAACTTTTGCTCAGCAGGCTTCAATTCCTGAAACCACAGACCCCTAATCAGTCGCCTGTAGCGTTACCGTGCTGAAACACTATTTTATTAGGTCTCATTTAAGTTTTCTTAGCGGCCGGGAAAAATCATGAGTTGGAGTAACGTAAACTAAAGAAGTGCTGACCAGCCCAGCTCGCCGGTTTTAACCCTATATCTAACCATGACCCACAAAAGGCACTTTCACCAAGTGCCTACTCGTCTTATTTAAATGTTAATATCTAAAGAATTTTCAATGCACATCCATGGTTTAAAGTTTGAATTGAAGAAGAAGCTGTATCATTCAGAAATGTGCAACAGAATAAATACATTTATTTCAGAATAGTCACATACGGTATATACTGTGTTCAAATTGTTGTTGAACTCGGGGGAAATTGGGATTTCCTCTTGTTAAGATATGCAATTCTGTAAAACGAAATGCATTGGGTTCAGTCCAATGACTTATTTTCACTCCTTGCATAATTTCCTTGTGTCCTTTCCTTGGTCCTTAGCTCCACCCAGGCCTGGGGCCACATGTATAAAACTCTGAGTAAAAGAATGCGTAAAAGAACGCTCAGGGTTAAAGTAGAAAATCTGCTTAAAAAAGTTTTGCATTTTATACCTCTGCCTTTCTGTCAGGATGTTGCCATATCACACGCACTCCAAACACTGCGTACGCATGGTGTCCATCATGTGCAGAGGTACGCAGATTCTCATACACGTTTTATATTATACATCTGAATTTCTGCATGGAAACTCGCTTTCTGAGAGAATTTTTCTGTTCAGCACTGATTATACATGTGGCCCCTGACTGGCCATCTGGCAGTTCTGGCCATTTTATAGTAATATACTGTATGTATTTTATAGTCAAGCCAAATTGCATCCACTGGGATTAACCCAATTTTAGGAATATTGGCACAATTATTTAAAAAAAAAAATCTGACCCATTATTATGAGAAACCATAATTATTATAGAATTATCATCGAAAATCTGGAAATAAGTATATTATTCAGAGATTTTAAGTACACATTTTGAACATTTTGCCTACTGAACTACTTTCTCATCCAGGGTACTTAACAAGCATATTCAATAGTATAAAAGGAAGTTGATTCGGATACAGCCAGATACTAAACCAGTGTGGAGTTTCCACTCTCTGCATATTTAAGAGTCAAGCAGTATTGAGTTTTTGCTTGTTTCCTCATTTTATATAACTAAAGATGTACTCCAGCAGAACTTGTATCCTGTTTTTTTCTGCTTTCTTCTGCAACAGAAATAGACAGCATTGATTGAAGGCATTGTCACAAGATTCGATCATAAATATTCATAAGTGGGCAAGAAAATGGCCATGTGTGCTGATCTTCACAGAGCACCTGGATACCCCAGACTTGAGTGGGCTAGGGTCTGAAGTCTTAACTCATATGGATTCTGGCGGAATGCATCAGGTCTCGGGTACGCTTCCTCCCAACGGACCTGTACAGCTCAAATCACTCACTGTGTCATTCAGGCTGCATTCACATGTTAACAACGGTCGCTTAAATCAACTTCCTACCTCCCATAGCGTAGCCTATCAGTAAACCCAGAGACAATGCATTAATGTCCCACTACTAAAATAAATGAGCCTAGTGATATCTATGAAACCACACGCCAAAGGAAAGACAAAGGGTACTCTACAGTGAGAGGCCTCACCCATGCAAATAAGCAATGTGTTAACCAATGAGGGCATTTGCTCAAATTCTGTGCAGATATCTCAGTTGAGTTCACTGAGAGAAAACAAACAGCCGCCACAGACCATGTAATGTAAATGATTAATTAGTTATGTACACTACATGACCTGGTGCATCAGGCTATGCTTAGTATGCACTGCTGTTATGTCTCTCCTATGGTCACTACTGCTATTTGCACTCAGTTGAATGTGTTATGTTCAATATCACATTGCCCAAGATTGTGAGAAAAAGAATAGTTATACTCCCTGTGTATTCAATTCACTAAGTCATATTTTGTTTTCAAAACAGACATAGTCTAATGGTGTACACTATCATATTGTAGTAGAATTGTCTATAACCAATGCAACCAAACATAAAATGGTTTAGAATTGTTTTGGTTGTGTGCTTCAAGAAGAGAAAAATGAGGATTCATATCACTTACAGAAAACAGCTAGAGGCAACTATTCAAGCTTTGCAATCAAGTGAGGTGGAAGACTAAACCTCAAATACCTTTTCTGAAAAAAAGAGTATTTTTCTTCAAGGAATTCACCCATCTTCATTTGAACAGCTGGTGACACACGGAATAAATGTTTATGGATAGCAAGGAGCAATATGGATAAAAACCTGCAAACGTTGCAAACTGCCCTTATTAGTTTTTTTTTAAGTTTCATTTATTTACACACAGTAAACAGGTAAACAGGCAAACAGGCAGTGCAATAATCATAAAACAAGGTTATAAATAAGAATGCGCAGCTGAGGTAACAAACCCAGAGGGTCTTATAAAAACCATCACCATAACTATAATATATGAACATCAACTGCGCAAAATATAAACAAAATTAATTCTGTAGCAACCAAAGACAACACGTTTTCTCAGCTGTCATGAACACCAATCAACATAAGGAAAGCATAGTTGGTATTGTTGGCATGTGGCTTTTGTATCCAATTAAAGTTGGAGTATGTAACTTTTATTTTGAAAAAGGTCAGAGAACAGTCATGCTTAATTGGTAGCAATCATAGAAAGAACTGTTCGGAGAGAAATCCAGCACCATAGACTATGTTTATACCCTCAACATTCTGCATTCTAAAACCAGCAATTCGCTCAGAATTTTATTTTCAAAACAAGTTTTCAAAACAGTGGCTTAACCATGACCACATTGCGGACCAATCAACTGTGAGATTGACCTTGCCAGTAGCCAGTTCACCAGCTAGACATTTCACATTTTCTCATCCATTGTTTTACATACCATAAAAACCCAATGCAATCCCTGCCCCCAGAGTAACGCAGCACCTTAACAGATCTGACGGAAACAACCTTTTACGAAACAACTAGAGAAAATAACGTCTGATCTCCTCACCGAATAAGTTGTAGCTGGAGTTTAAAAAAAAGTCTATGATGTGCTTCTCCCCGCATCTCAGCAGTGGGTGAACCCAGTAGCCTATTTTTCAGAGCAGGTTCCTTCTAGAGCTAGTAGCAGACTTTGCGAGTCTTGGCTCTCATGTTACATGAAAGAAATAACCTAGGCTACTTCCCAAAACAAGCTATGGTATTATGTCACTATCGCGGGGAAATACATTCAATATAAAGATTAATTTTGGACGGAGAATATGCTACGTGAATTATTTGCCTAATAAAATGTGTTTTTATAAAACAAACCTTTCAGAATAAAAACGGGTGTCATTTAATATTGTCTGTAAACATAATTTTATTAGTTTGCTGGAAAATAAGATTGTTTACAAGTTGTTATCAAAGAAACAAGCAGTAAAATATTATTTTTTCTACTACCGCCCATTCCGGCGGTCCGTTTGCAACGCAGAGTTTGGAAAAATCCAACAGAACCGTCATCCGTTGGCCGGCGGAACCGTCGGCCACTAGGGGGCGTACATCCGTAACTGTCCGCTAATCATCCTCCATTGGAATGAATGACTTCTGGTCATGTGGGGAAAAACTGCATACTCTAGCTTTAAGTTACAATCCAGGGGGGTATACTACGAAGGAAGCTTAACATAGCCAGGGTTTCTTTGCGTTAGCTGGCTTCAGAAAGCCTAAACACTGCAATCTGGCTTTACCGGTACTACGAACGTGGTTATCAACTTGCTAAGTGAACACAAGCTTTATTAATAAAGGTATGTGCACGTTCACATAAAAGAGGCGGTGTCTGCAACAACGAGCTTATAGCGGTGCAGGATGGGCTGTACTAGAGCAAGGTATTTCTCTCCTTTGGGGAAAAAAAGACTGATACGGACAGATAGAATGAACGCATAAGAACATGAAACAATAATTTGAGCAAAAAGCAACACCGTTGCCTCCAACAAAATCAGGAAAGAGCTCTTGCAAATAATTCAAAATGTTCATTGTGTAGGTTAAATTCGTTAGGCTAGTTAATACCTAATTCACCTTACCACTCGTAACACTCCTCTGATGTCAGAAACTATCATTCCTGTCCAAAGCCCTTGAATGAGCTGCCCTTAACTAACTGTCTGTTTTTCTCCACCAGAACAACTTGCCCGACCCTCATCAGACCGGCTTCAGTACCGGGCACTCTACTGAAACTGCGCTCCTGGCTGTGACTGAGGCACTCGCCACTGCTAGAGCCTCCTCCCTCTCCTCTGTTCTGATTCTCCTTGACCTGTCTGCAGCATTCGACACGGTCAACCACAAACTCCTGATCTCCACACTGGCTGAGATGGACATCTCTGGAACTGCCCTCTCTTGGTTTACATCCTACCTCACAGATAGATCCTACCAAGTCTCCTGGAAGTGCTCTGTCTCTGCACCTCATCCACTTTTTACAGGAGTCCCGCAGGAATCTGTACTGGGTTCTCTGCTGTTCTCCATTTACACCAAGTCTCTTGGTTTGGTTATTAATTCACATGGCTTCTCCTACCATTGTTATGCTGATGACACTCAACTCTTCCTCTCTTTCCCTCCCTCTACTCCACAGGTTAAAGAGAGGGTATCAGCTTGCCTGGCTGACATGTGTGGATGTCTGGCCATCACCTGAAGCTCAACCTCGACAAGACTGAGCTGCTCTTTATGCCATACAAGACCTTCCCGCTTCTAGACCTGTCCATCACCGTTGACGGAACCATGGTGACTGCCTCCCGCTCTGCAAGGAACCTGGGAGTAGTTCTGAATGACCAGCTGGACTTCAAAGAACACATCAGGGCAACGGCATGGTCCTGCAGGTTCCTCCTGTACAACATCAGGAGGATTCGGCCGTACCTGACTGCCTACTCCACCCAGCTTCTTGTCCAGATGATGGTCACCTCACGTCTGGACTGCTGCAACTCCCTTCTCACAAGCCTACCTGTGCCATTCTGCCCCTACAACTGGTCCAGAACGTGGCTGCTCGGCTTGTGTTTAACCTCCCGAAGTTCTCACACGTCACCCTCCTGCTGAGGTCACTCCACTGGCTGCCGGTCGTGGCTAAGTTAAAAGTTCTGACCCTGGCCTACTCTGCAGCCAAAAGGTCAGGCCCCTCCTACCTACAGGACTTAATACAGCACTACGCTCCTGCTCGACCAGTTCACTCTGCTGCTGCAGGGCAACTTGCACTTCCCTCCCTTAATGGCTCTCGCTCATCCCGACTGCGGAGCTTTTCAACCCTAGCTCCCCCTAACCTAATCAGTTCCACATAACCCCTCTTCCCCTCCTCCTCTAAGTCCAAGCTGCCAAAACGTTGGACGTTAGAAAAGCTCATGCAAGAACTTTCCCTTTTATGTGAATCAATGCAGTTTGTTGTACAGAATTGTCTATTTTAACAAGGGAAAAGGCGCTTTTTCTTATTTGCTTTTTCTCATTTTGTTTAATAAGGGGGGCACTGCTCCCCGCGTTCAACAACCATTCGAACACTGAGTATACCCCTCAGGTGGTGAACTGTTATGGTTGTATGTAAGTAAGTAAGTAAGTAAAGTTTATTTATATAGCACCCTTCTCAACAAGAATGTACAGAGTGCTTCACAAAGCGTTCAAAAAAAAGCAAAAAATAAATACAAACAAGCAAAGCGATAAAAACAGAGAAACGTTAGAAGACGACTACGTAAAGGTAGGCACTTCTCATCTTAATGGGAACTGTCACATGACATTTCATCTACCCTCAAAATGTTTAGTTAAACCCTAAAAAACACCTACATACTTGTGTTTTGCAGATCCTAAGGTGCATCATCATTTCCAGCCAAAAAGGTTTTCACTGGAATAGGTGTTTTAGTAAGAGGTCTTTAACATTCTTTGGTAGTGAACATCTAGGCGTTTCATTTACACTCTCTTTATACAGTGGATATTTCCAGTTACCCAGGGGGTGAATCTATAGTTTGAGATTTTGCCTGGAATGTGGCTACACAGCCAAGCACATTTGGGGTCTCGATGATGAGTAGAATTACACAGTGTTAAATCAATTAGCTAATTTTTTCAGGTCAGTGTTGCTTTGGCAGAGCTGTCTACGAAGGCAGCAATGAATTTGAGATATGGGGCAAGAGTGTGCTGAGCGAATGGCACTTTTAGCTTAACAGCGATAGGGAACATGAGGCCAAGGCTAATGTTTTGATAGTCAGTAACAATAAGATTCTTCTATTCAAAATAGCTGAAAATGAGACTGTGAGAGTGAGAATAGAATTAGTTACACATTGACACAGATGAAAATGTTTCATCTCAGGACCTAAATTTAGTTTTCAGTATATTACATGCTGGGGGAAAAAACTATTATTAGGAAGATCCATTTTTAAGCAGATTGTAAGCGCATGTTATACTCACAATATACACTCTTTCAAATGCAGTTCCTGCTTGATATTTTGTAGTTGGTATTGATTTAAATGTGTTTCACGGCATGAGATTACCTGACAGAAAATCCATTTGGAATTTGCAATATAATGATTATTTATGTATTGCGGGCTCATGAAACTGTCATCAATCAAAAATGTCATAGTTGGGCTTCAGATACCATGATTATTTTTGTAGTGAGCACAAACCATCCATCAAACGTATTTGTGCCATGTTTAACAATCACTTGTGAAAGGAAGTTTTTCTTTACAAAATGCACAAAGCAAATACTGTACAATTCAATAGGTGTTTTCTCTTGAAGTAGGGTAGGGGTGTTTTGGAATTAGTTTGAACTGGCCCTGATTCAATCTAACCACAACATGTTTTGTCCTTTACATTGACCTGATCATTGTTAAAAAAGTTTATTTTTACCTACAATTTTCATAAAATGAAGTGGTGGTTAAACTTATGAATGAATATACATAACTGTTACTTCATAAAGTCTGCAGATGTTATTAATATTACCATGCATAGTGTAATGTTACTGAACCAGAATGGTTGTTCCTAACTATGCAATGAAATAACAATCAACGGCTAGTTTCTTGTGCTCGCACAGATAAGTGCATGTGGCTTGCTAATCATTGTTGGTTGATTGTCCATCTGTTTGAGTGCCACCCATGTATTTTATGTAAAGACTCACAGCACTGTACAACAATTAAAAAATAGTATTAATCCTTGATTCACCATAAACAGGTTGCTTGCCTCCTTTCTCTGTGGTTTACCATTTTATCCCCACTTGTCATCTATACCTCTCAACCATTTCCACTGGACCTGTACCAAACAGTTCAGTGGTCCAACATGCAAAGCCAAGAGGAAGATGGACACCTTTTAATGAGAGCTCTAAAACACTTACAATATAATACATCATTAGACTCTGTTCACCATAAAAAATCTGAGAATGTGCCAAAAACAGCAGGCCCATTTGAAAATACTGATAAAAATGGCTAAATTCATGACTCATGTAAACAGTCAAAATAATAAATGAAGAAACAAAGGAAAGAATCAATGGGGGAAAATTGCACCAGGAATTTCTGGCAGATACCAAGCCATGTAAATTGCTAGTAAGACAATGAGGCATCAATTAATACCAATCAAAGGTATGCAGGTGAGAGTATTCGGTCAAGAATTTCACATTGTTATTCTCATAGGGAAAAGAGACACTTGACATTAGTTGATTTGGGCACTGATTGAAATTCCAGTGAGTACCTGAAGAGCACACTGCTCTCAGTCCTTATAGCCTTACAGTGTTACTGAGTGCATAATTGTACCGAGGTCTGTGATGGAGTCTATGTTGATCTACGTTGTCAGGTCTTGAAGAAGAGTGGTTCTAGTCAATCCTAGAAGATAAACAAGTTTTGCATTGACAAAATATTATTTTGCATTTGCTCAGCAGATGCCCTTATTCTGGATAAATTACACGGAGCTTACTCTCGGGACATGCCATCTGTTTGCTGAACCAATTCAGCATAAGTACCTTGCTCAAGGGCATTACTGCTGTGCCTCACCCAGTATTGACACCTGCAAGCTTCTGGTTACATATAAGCCTAGTTCCCTAATGTCTTAGCAGGTGTCCCTTATCTGGGTAGACTTACATACCTTGGGTTTTGCATTTTATCCATTTATGCAGTTGGATAGTAACTGGAGTGATTTAGATCAATTGTCTTGTTGGAGGGTGGAGGACATCACTGAACCACATTGCTGCCCTCTAGAGGTGATCTGCAGTCGAAACACACAACAAGCCTCCACAACCGGAGGAGACACCTAGCTGTACAGAGACCACAGACAATGGCCCAAGCGTAGCATGTTGTGACCTGGTTGCCATGGATCAGATATATAGCATATGCAATTAAGTTGTGCGAATGCCTCGTTCGTTCATGCATGCGTGACGAGGTACAATTAACCAATGAAGAATTCTTGGATCAAAGGGATCTCAACATATCACCCCCGTCTTTCAACTGAGGTCAATACAACCCGTCGGTTATGCTGTATTCACAACTAGCGTCATCTAACATCATATTTACCAACACAGTGATGCAGAATGATATGATTGGTATAGATCTTCGGGCCCTTCTGTAAACAGGGCCACATGGACCCCAGGCCTCATGCACTTGCCAGCACATTAACTCAGAGTTCCTCTGATTTGAGGTGGGTGTAACTTCTGATCCTAGTTGGGTGTGACACTGAATTCTGATTGGAGCTACGTGTGACTGCTGATGCACAGTGGGCACGTTAATGATTTTTGTTTAGAGAGCGGACATGAGTCGTGGCCTTGTTTACAAGTATTTTCTTTTTAAAAGTCCCCGCTTTCCCAACCCAGACTGTATAAAAAATAAGATAACATAATTTGAGATGACATGGGATTTATTTAAAACAATGTTGATATGGTATAGACTTGGACAAAAGGGAATTATTACACAAAAAAGAGATCTACTACCCGTGCTGACGCGTTTTGACAGTGCAATGCTCTGAGGAAAATACTGTCGAAACACGTCAGCATTGTGTTTATCTGTTTTTTGAGAGTTGCGGACCATTTTTGCACTTTCATATGAATATACCCCGGGACCAGCACCTCAACCCATTAATACAGAAAGGGCTTCTTGTGGGGCCAGCAGCCTATCTTCAAACATATACTATATATATATATATATATATATATAATGTGTGTGTGTATGTGTGTATGTGTGTGTATATATATATATACAGTGCTGCTTGAAAGTTTCTGAACCCTACAGAGATAGTCAGTATTTTTTTAACTAACCTTATGAAATATGAATCTATACTCCAATTCATGATACTGAAATTCCAAATAATGGACTCAAACAAAAGAAAATTATATATTGTCATTATTTATTTAACAAAAAAAGTGGTTGATTTAACAAAAACTCATTTCATGGGTGCAAAAATATGTGAACCCCTTCAGTTAATAGGGTTTTGCACCTCCTTTCGCAGTAATAACCTCAACTAAATGGTTTCTGTAGCAACTAATCAGTCACTCACATCTGCTTTGGGGGATTTTTGCCCACTCCTCCTTGCAGAACGCAACCAGTCGAGTGAGGTTGGATGGGCGTCTGGCATGAACTGCCCGCTTCGGGTCCTGCCACAGCATTTCAATTGGATTCAGGTCCGGACTTTGACTGGGCCAATCTAGAACACCAATCTTCTTCTTCCTCCTCAGCCATTCCTTGGTTGTTTGCTGGAATGCTTCGGATCATTATCATGTTGCATGAGCCATTTTCGGCCAAGCTTTAACTTCACAACTGACGGCTTGAGGTTATGTTCCAGGATTTTACAATATTCCTCAGAATTTATGATCCTCTGGACTATGTGCAGTTGTCCAGGTCCCGAGGACGAAAAGCGGGCCCACCACGTTACCACCACCATGCTTCACTGTTGGTTTCTTTTGGTGGTATGCAGTGTTGACTTTTCGTCAAATGTGGCGGTTTTACTTGTGACCAAACAGTTAAATTTTAGACTCATCTGTCCACAGAATGGACTTCCAGAAAGCTTCAGGTTTCTCCAGGTGCTCTCTGGCAAATTTGAGACGGGCAGCTTTGTTCTTTTTTGAGAGCAGAGGCTTCTTCCTAGCAACCCTCCCATGAAAGCCATTGTTGATTGAGTTTTTTTCTTATTGTGGAAGCATGCACATGTGTCCCAGATGCAGCAAGAGAGTTCTGCAAATAATTAGATCTTATGTTTGGGTTGGCTTTTACCTGAATTATCACTTTTCTTGTGACTCTTGCAGATATTTTAGAAGGCCATCCACTTCTAGGCAGAGTTGCAGTCATTTTCAGTGCTCTCCATTTGTAGATGATCTGCCTCACGGCGGACCGATGGAGCTCAAATGTTTTTGAGATAAATTTATAGCTTTCCCCAGACAAATGTGAAATTCATTCCATGGCATTTTGTGTGGTATATAATGTGGGGGGGATATGCATCTCCAACTTTCGGGAAGGATCCAAAATAGGATATTAATGGATCGATATTAACTCCCGTTTGTGGAGCGAACAAACAGAAAGAAAAGAGAAAACTCAAAAGACCCCTAAGACTTAGGGTGAGAGCACTCGTAGGTATGAGTGGAAAACAAAGAAACAAAAAACCTCTGCTCTGAAATAAGAGCGAAAAAGATCACTTTGCTTTTGTTAAATTGTACTGCTAACAAGTCCCGCGTTGAGAAGCAAAGCGGTCGATAGCAGCACAACTTCCTATACCTTTTTACCGGCTCGAATGTTACGTGAAATAACATGGAAGCGACGAGAACAGGAGGAAGCGGGGTATAAGTAGTGAGAGGAAATGCAGGACAGGTGAACTCACTAATCAACGAGGCGAACGCAAAATCCGTAGCGGAACACAGAAAAATCCGATAGATTACCGGTAAACGAAAAAAGGAATCCAAAACGCGGAGATAAGGAAAGAAAGGCATGATCCATGACACATGCAAGAAGAGTGACACATGCAAGAAGAGTGACACATGCATCTTTCCTTTATTTGCTATATTTTCTCCTGAAACCTAAAAAATGGCCATTTCAGTGCTGGGTTGTACATCTAGCTCAAAAGCATGCCGATCGTGAATACAGCCACACAAAAGTCCTTCAATCTTGGACAAGAAAGACCAAAACACATGATTTAGGTCTGCCTTTGCTTGGTAACAGCGATGTATCGTCAATAGTGAAGTATATCTTATTATCTTATATTTGGCCTTACTATAATCCGGTGCATGACCTTAAATTTAATAAGGCCAAGGCGGGCACTTAAAGGGGTAATAAACATTAAATTGCATATTTTTAGTTATAAAGACGAGTATCTTGTCTCCATTTCATAAATTAGATATATCCTATTATAAAAATACAAAAAACTCAAATGTAATTAAGCCGTGCCACTGCATTTTGTGTAAAAAAAAAGGCATTCTCTGAAATCCAAATTGAAAAGCTTCACTTGAGCCATGCCCCTATCCGTGACGTGAATAAGAGGTAAAAACCTTTTTTCTACACAAGCAAGTAAATGCTCCCTCTCCGACCATCTTCTTGATTGACGGCTGTCACAGGCTTCATTTCAAAGTTCACTTCAAACATGAACGGTCAAAACTGCCTGTGATCGAGTTGACAGCCTGGACAGTGATTGTTTTGCTCATCGGCTTTAGTCTTTACTTATTGCATTCTTGTTAGTTCCATTTTTTTATTCCGTTATTTAGCTTTATATTAGGTAGTTTAATATAGTTTGTTAGGTTTAGTTAATTTAGTTAGTATTAGCAGTAGTATTTTATAGTTTGTTCATTGTTAAGATTTAGGTAATTAATATTAGACTAGTTTTTATAATTTTAGCCTACATAGCTTTTTCTATTTTTAGGATTTTCTAATTTAGCTAACAATAGCTACCATGATTGACTAGCTAACGTTACTAGCCAGCTTCTCCAACTAAGTTGGTCCTAAGAGCAGTTAACGTTAGTTTAACTAGAACAGACGGCAGCTAGCCATAGACTATAACTGGTGGGTATTCCATTTTTTTTATAAGAGGACCGGTTTGGGCGGGTATTATGAACAATAGCCTAACGTTATTAGGCTAAGTTATTTAGTTGTTTACGCCTATATACGGTCTATGGAACGAGCGAAACCTAATCAAACCTAGGCTACGCCTGGATAAATTTTTTTGGGTCCCAAAAATTGTAAAAAAAAAATGTTTTTTTTTATTTTTATTTTTTATTTTTTTTAAATAATTTGTTTCTGATTTTTCCCTTTTTCTCCCAATTTAGTAGCCAATTGAACCCCTATTCTAATTCAATTCCCCCCCATGTAGCAACCGCTAGAGAACCACCGTTACACAATCCCGTCTATCGGTACTAGTAGTAGGAAGGAGGTCGCCACGTCCTCTACAGGGCGCGACTCCTCGGGCTCCTGACCGCGACTCGCCTGGGTCCCGTGCGGGCAGTGATTCTCTCCGAGCCCCTCCCCCCACCCGGAAGCGGCTGCCAATTGCCGCTTCCACAGGGCACCGGCCACGCTCGGATATGGCAGGACCGGGGCGCGAACCCCGATCCTCGGAGTACAACTGCGCTGACTAAAAGTCAGCGCTCTTACCGTTGTACTATCGCGGCGCCGCCAAATGTGTGGTATGTTTGTACCGACTCGATACGGGGATGTTTAAAATAAAACCAATAATTTATCAGAAAAGAAAATAATATGGAGTCTGCGTTTGTAAGCTGAATGTTTGCCATTTTTATGATTACGTTATAAGATGCAGATGAAAGTTAATGCCAGCTACGATGTAATGCAGGTTACAATGCCTGGAAAAGTTTTCAGAAAGGGGTTTCATGCTGCTCTGTCACAGTCGAGGTAATTAGCGGTTAGCCAAAAAGACAGTGGTGGTTTGCTCATTTAAGACTATGGGGACAGCTTGCTACATTTCTAGTGGCGCAAGGAACATAAAAGTAGTCTTGTCAAAATAACATATGTGATTGATTGACTGTCAATACAGTTCATGGCAATAGTGTTACCCTATATCGTCCGTGTGTGATGATGCAGTGCGTCAAGCTTGGCTACCGAGCTCAGCTGGTATGCTATCTAACTAATCAAATTCGGTGATGTTCGCTGAATATAAATTGAAGATAACTGAATGGTGGGTTTGGTCAGGTCATGGGCTTTATAGTTCTGTGGCTTCTCCACCCCAAACTGTCAATCATCTGTGCCTGGACCAAGAAGACCATGTCCGGTTGACCCTGCTCCCAACAACGTCCCTTCGGCTTCACGGAGCAGATGCAGTTTGATCAAACCAGCAGCGAAAAAGTCTACCAGAGACTCAAAACATTTTTTACGAGGCCGTGAGAAGGCAATGGGTGACATCACAGTGACTTTGTCCATATTTTTATACAGTCTATGGTTAATATGCGGACAGAATTGATTCTCCTCAGGGAATTGTATACTGCTTTGTTTGTGGTTACATTTAATAACAGCTATACCTGCCATGCAGATATTGGATCTTCATTGATCTTCTTTAACCGTTTGTTCTGTAGTCATCAAACTGAGGCAAATAAATGCAAAAATGGCCCAAGGCCCTTTGGGTGGATCAATGCATATACACCTCCAGGGAAAGTGTATAGCTAGACAAAACAAGAGGTTATCAATCTGAATTGAAATGTTATTTTACAGTTTGTTTTTTCTGAATAAACAAACAACTTTTATTTGGGGGAGGGAGAATTGTATCAAAGAACAGTCCTAGGTACACTTTACACAGAATCAATATTAAAATTAATATTAAGTGACTTTCTGGTTAAGAGAGCTCTCAGTGTCCTCCAGTCTGCAGCTAGGCCTCTTTAAAAATCATGCCTAAGCCTGTTATCGGACCTTGCGAGAATTTTAATACTGCGCGCCGCTTAAAATCGATGTTGGCTCATTCCATGAAAAGCCAGTGGTGGTGGATGTCTTGGGTAATGAGGTTAACGCTTTACTCTAATCAATAACCTTAACATCATTAGTCGTAAATCTTATATCTCCCTTTACATACATTTTATTCTCCATTGCAACAGTACCCCAGTGGCGTAAAGCACCGGACGGAGCTACGAGGCTTGTAGCCGGACAGTTTGAGTCCGAATCTTAGACTGCTCCCATGGAGCCTTTAAGCAAAGTAGTTATCTGTATTACTCCAGTAAAATACCCTGCTGTGTAAGAAGAGTCATATGTGCAAAATATAAGCCACTCTGGTATGGGTGACTGCCAAACAAACTAACTGCTGAGACTTTCTCTTGATGAGACACTTTCCCATAATGAAAACTGCTCTTCTGGGAGCTCTAAAACTGCCAGAGACTCTTTTCCTTCTGATTGGTTCGGACTGTTCCGGACTGTCTGCTGGGCGAGGGGAGGGGATGAATCTGAAAGGAGAGGTGCGTTGAGAAAGGATCCTCAGCTATTCGGTGCACCTCACCGAGCCCAGTGAAGCATAAGCACTAATTACCCCGCCACGAGTTTAATCAGAGTGGAGATTTATTTTAAGATATCTGTCGGGGAAGTGAGGTTTAAGGAAAAATGTGTTTATTTTCTGAATCCAGCTGTTCTAGCACTCAATGCCTTTGTTAAAATGCCCAGCACTCCGAACACTGAACACAAGCGGTATCGCGTGCTAAAACCCCTCATTCAACCTACATTTAATTATATTCAGTGGATTTAATTGAATAATTCTTATTTAAAATGACAATCATCGATTCAATTTCTGAATGTGTTGATAGGTCAGTCGAACAGTAAACTAGTGGATTAACTAACCAGTCAAAACAAAGTCTAAATCAGGTCTTTTGATTAAATAATTTTATTACAGGAATAACCGTCAATTAGAAGAATTAATTGGAATCATGCATTCAATTAATGAACGTAGGCTCACTGCTTATAATTTACAAAGAAGAAGACATTAACCAGATGTTAAATTGAAATGACCAGAAAAGAGAGAAAGATAACCAGAACTTGCCAGAATATTCCAATATTCCAGGAGGAATAAAAGAAAAGCCAGCGATAAAAACTCAGCGGTCAAGAGTTTGCACAACCAAGAAAAACATTTCCTCTGTCTGTAGACTCCGGGAATTGCTGCAGTGCTCCTCTCACAGAACTTCCCCGCTCCACAGCCCCCATCTTTGTTAGCAAAAATAATAATGACAAAGAGAAAAAAATAAAAGCCTCTCCTTCGGCCCCACCATAAATACTTTTCTCCTAAGCATTGAGGACCTGTGCCCTGATTGGGTAATGCTAAGGTAAGGTTTGGAAGGAGGGGGGTGAGGTTCAGACTCCTTTATGACCAGGACGGGCTTATCTAATAGCTGACAAATTTACTTATTAATTAATGTGCACTTATGTTTCTCAGAACAGGACTAAGCACCAATATACTTTTATTCAAATATTCAGGGTTTTAACCTCTTTGTAACAAGTCCAAACATCACTATTCTAGCAGGTAATTCCACTCAACTATTGAATACTTCATCAAAAAGGGATCTTTGCTCCTGCTTTTAACAACATAAGTTGAATAATTTTAGTACAATCATTAAATCTGTGTAAATCAGTTTTTGAGCAAATTATGACTTCCATGTGATAAGACCAGTGGTAATACCCTGGTCTTTGCTTGAATCTGGAGCTGCGCCAAAAAGGCAAATTACAAACAACCATTACCTACATCAAGATTAAGACTTTCAATTGATGATTTAAATTGATGATTTCAATTGAGTGTAATAAATTGGCATTCAAAATTAAAATGGAAAAAAAAAGCATGTGGCCATGTGGTATTCTCTGGCCACACTGGGCTTTGAGCTCATGAATAGTTTTTGTGTTATGGTTTTTCTCCTGAACAGGGAACAAGACATGACCACTTTAAGATTTATATCATAGATAAGCCAGCGCCTCAGCATGACTTTAATTGCCTTTGTGCCTGTGGAGTGGGGGGAGAGAAAGGCAGATCCTAGGTCAGGTCAAACAGAGCAGGCCTTTTGATAACCAAGTACTATTAAATGTACTATAAGCCGTATCACATTATACTTTCTCTATCGAAGGCCGTAATTTAAAAGCTATATACCCAACACATGTTTGCCATATCCTCACCAGTGCAGTCCTCGTCCTTACATCACAAGCCTACCCAAAGCCCTTTACATAGGAGCCCAGGACCCATAATTAACGGAGCCATAAGAGGGGTTATACATGATGATCAACCTTTGATCAATTTCACAGATATTTGTTTACGTGTAAATAAACCATTACAGCTTAGCAGCAATGATGAACACAAAATAAAAAGGACATCATGATCTATACAGTGCAGGGTGCAAAATCGCTTTCCCTGCTGTTTAATCAAAAACAATCACACTAAAATACCAAAGTACACATATACCTTAAATGGCAAGTGTGCACAATTGAATGTTCTGCATGTTTTCTATAATTACAGTAAAGACAGGACTGGAGGTGAATCACAGCTTTGGGCTTGTGAAATAAATAGATGGCTGGTAAGTGTGTAATCAGGTCAGCACTTCCAAATTCAATACTGAAAAATAAATGGCAATCTTTTAGCCAGGTTTTCACACTGTCATGACATTAAGGCAGACTTTTACCAACAAAGCTTGACATTTTATGCCTGAATGACTCTGCAAACTGCTACCATCTTTCTGATACAACAGAGGGTTTCCCCAGTAACGGCCCTTTAATTAAATTATTGCTTGCCAGCACACATCTGTGTTCTGATTGACAAGCCAGTAGAAATGAAAAGGCTTGGCTAAAAATAGTTGATTTGCAAGTGTGGCACACAATTAAAAAGGATCTCTGGAAAGATTTTCACTTTCTGTTGTTTGCCCGCTTCCAAAGCCATGTAGAATTTTTACCTTCATTTTAAATGGAAGTTCAATCTGAAAGAGGCTATGTTCCATTCTACTGGGGAAACATTTCGTTTTTTTTAAAGCCACTTAGGGAAATTCTCTGAAAATGGCTTCATAGAAAAGTATAAAATAAAAAAGCAAAACAAAAAAATAAAATAAAAAAAATAAAATAAAAAAAAAATAAAATGAAAAATAAAAAAAATGCAAATAAATAAAAAAAAAAATATAAAAAAAAAATATAAAACTGGAATGCAAGTTTGAATTAGAGGCTGCGGACGATTTATTAACGCTTGCACAACTTTGAGTAGCTCGGCTCCTGAGAACCTTGAGCTCCTGCTGAGCCTGTTTAGCTGCTGTGGTGCTGGCTGAAATGGTCAAGTGAGCTTGGGATGAGCAGCAGGGGAGTTGGGAGTGGGATCTGGGCAGGAGGTCGCGGGAGATGTTGGCTGCCCTGGGAGGAGTCTAGGGACTGGTTCTGCCTCTCTGCCTCCGGGTGAGAGCCATCTGTCAGTAGCCGCCACCTCTACGTGAGGTGCCTGCAGATGACCACACTGCAGGGTGGCCAGCCACATCCAGATGAGGGATACGGCTGTCGGGTGGACGCAGTGTGGTGGACTCTCAGTTCTTTTCTTCTTCTGCTCTCAGTTTGTTACCTCCGCTGCCAGGAAGTGGCAGTGCTGCTGGGCTGCTGCACCCCTGCGGTGGTGTGCTGGAGTGTTGTCTGCCCGCTGACTCCTCCCCTGTACGCGGCCTCCACCTCGTCTCTGTATGTGTCACGTGAAATGGTTGGTGGGGTGGGGGTGGGTGTCATTGTTTGGTTGATGGGTTGGTTGGGTGGGGGGTAGTGGGGTGAGAGGTGTGGAGCCATACAGGGCGAGGTGGCGGTGTTGTGGTGAGTCGCAATGGGCTTGTGGGGGTGTGGTGTGGGGTGTGTGTCAGGTGCTGATCCAGTGAGGGGTGTTGAGTTGTGAGCAGAGGAAGTCCGTGGGCCAGAGGGGGTTGATCCAGGGCAGTCAGCTCCACTTGGATGTCAGGAAGGGAATGGTTGGAAAGGATTGTCCTTGTAGATGGATGAGAGGATCGAGAAGTGCCTGATGGTGGTGAGTGGAGTGATGAAGTGTGTGAGCTGTGGGGTGGAGATGGAGCGTGGAGCAATGTGTCGGATCTCTTGCAAAATGATGTGGGGGATGTGGTGGGGGAGCAGGGGGGGAGGGTGGTGTGAAGGCACAGATGGATGGTCTCTTACATCAGGCCAGTGTAAATTTTTGTGGACAGGGATGTCACAGCAGTGGGTTGATACAGGTTGGTTGTTTGTTTTGGACATCAGGAGTTTATGGAGGGTGTGGGACAGGGTGGCTTGAGAGAGAGTGCCAGGGAAGAGATTGAGCAGGGAGAGATAGAAGACGAGACAGCAGACCCACATGCCTTGATGACACTGGATCCCATCCGGCGGCCCTGTGTCCCCTCTGTTGACGAGAGACACACCTGGGCACACTCTGACCTTCCTGTAGTGGTGGGTGTGTGGGGGGTGGTGGGCTGGAGCTGTGGGGAGTGAGGTGTGTGAGGTGGTGAGGGGGAAAAAAAAGCAAAGGCGGGCGCCTCCGTGCAGAGACGCTGCGCCGACCGCTGCCGTGCGTGGTGTTATAGTGGTGTTTTGGTGTTTTTGGTGTTTGCAACCTGTTGTTTGTTTGCAAGGTGGTTCTGCACTTTTGTACCTTACACCTCCTTCCCTTTAACCTTTCTCCGCAGACCGCAGTCTGGCGTCTGCTCTGTACAGGCCTGATCTCCTGCCTGAATGCAGTGTGCGGGATCAGGTTGACCCGCGTTGCTTGACTGTGGGGTTTGGTTTCCGGTTAAACCCGCTCCGGTTGTCCGACCCGACGGTGACTTCTTGTCGACAAACTTGTTGAATGTGACCTTGAGTTAGCAAAAGAGAGGATCTGTCTGTGTGGAGGTCGATGCTGCCTGCATTCGGTGTTAGCAAAGCAGTAAAGTTAGCTCAGCGAGCAGATCCAGCTGCCAGGTCCACTTTCCACCACACTTAGTTTTTTTAGTTTATTTCTCCTAGAGACGATGATGAGAGGAGAGGAGAGCAGAGAGAGATAGAGAGAGGGGGAGGAGGGGGGGGGGGGGAGGCTCTGTACGCGCTCTCAGAGGTATACAGGTTAGAATGTGTAGGTGTTATATTGTGAACATGGAACATTATTTGACAATTTTTGTTTTATTTAGAGGACAGTAGCATGTTTGATTAAAATTAAAATCCCCGGCGATGACCTGGGTGGTGGGGGGCTGCTGTTGCTGTTTTTGTTGACATGCACAGTGGCAAAGAGCAAGAGCTAATTAGCATGTTAGGGAGAATGTAATGTACGTGTGATGGATACACTGTAGCTCTCTCTCTCAGATGGAAGGTCTGCAACAACACAGTCATTGCTTCGATATCCGGAGAGCAGAAGGTGCTAATGATCTTGCTGTTAGTGCACCAGTCATTATGGACATAAACACATAGACCCCCTCCTTTAGTTTACCACACATTCTTCATTTAATATTATTAGCTAATTGCAGTTTAAAGAGCATTTGATGTTGTTTGAGGGGGGAAGTTAGCAAGTGCTTGAAAATGATTTTTAGTGAAAGTGGCTGCTTGGATTTACAGTGTATCTCAAGGTCCCCAGAAATGACCACTAGACATCTTTATCCAATGCCAATTACAGGTTGCAGTATTTAATTATTGTGTATGGAAGCATGTACAGTGTATATAAATAGTGACGTAATTGTGTATCTATTTCCATTGACCCTTTAAAGGTGCTATATATAACTTTTTAATGTAGGCAAATAGGACTTAATTTGACTTAATTTTCAAATTCCACTAAGCTTGCAGAAAGTATTGCTTTTCCTCAAAATAATTATATTGGCTATGAATTAGCTATTTCAAATATATATACGTTTTATGGTCCGTAAGCCATACTGTGTTTATGTCCGTCTGAGACATCAGGTACAGGTGTTACCAACTCCAACCATGCCCCTGAGCCAGTAGCACACCCATCTTTTGTTCATGAATAAAAATGCACAGCCGGTTGCCGGTTAGATTTACAGCAGGAAATGGCAATCCAAGAACATTTTTATGAATTAGGCCCCACGCTTGTTGTTATTTGAAAATCATAAATGTGTATTTTATGAAATAATGGAAACAATCATAATATTCTTTAAATGAGATTAAAATTTAAAATGTCCTTTTTTGTTGAGGATCTCCAGAGCCCCTTTATGGACCAGATGGATTTTTTTTTTACTTGAGAGGATGGAAAGAAGCAAAGAAGCAGCAATGGTGGACACAACTGGCTATAAATAGTATCATGTTCCCTTGAGTAGAAATACACTTACACTGAGTACACTAATAAGTCTGACAGGGAACCAGTCTTGCCTGGGTCTGCATGGAGAATTTGATAAAGCATTTATCTCAATAAAAGTAAGTGATGATCACCTCAGTCCTACTGCAAGCACTAAAAATACTTCTCCGCCAAAGGTGACCCACAGTCAAAACTCTGATCTCATATCAGACAAAGTGCATAACACTCCCAGGCAGTGACTACTCAGATGGACTAACCAGGGAAAAGGTCTGCTTCCAGACAAGCAACACTTCTGTCTCTTTAATTTAAGAAAAAATAAAACGGCTCACCCTTGGATTTTGTAAACACAGACAGCAGGTACAATATTGTCCAATTACATGTTTTAATCAAACAGAATTAGCCTGATGCTCATATTTATCCTGCAGAATCTTACTTTCATAAAGATTGGTGTTGGCTCTTTTGGTACCCTCACCCATACCATCTTGGATGAGCATACCTTGATAGAAAACATAGGGAAAGCGACTGATTAGAATGGCTGACCAGTGTTCTGGTTATTTCTGCATATGCTGTGACAGAGTCACCATACACTTTGTCAGCAGAAACTTGTGAATAAACACACCAGGTCAATTGCTCTGGATTTTGATTGGCCAATTACCATACCATAGATGACTAGAATAGAATCATCCCCTGGCTCTATCTTTTTATTCGCTATGCCTTTCTTGCCACAATTGCACTGTATTGTTTTGAAGACTGATCTGCTCCCACACATACCCACTGGACAGCCTGCAGCATTTTCAAATTCAGGTTTCACAGTCATGGACAGAAGGACTTGGCACCTACCACAAATGTGACAGCTATCACAATAATCCTAACAAAATGGATACGAGAAACACAAAGCTAATGTGACATAGGCAAGAGTCACAGGTCACCATTAGAGTTCCTTGGCAAAGAATTATTGTGATAATGTGAAAGACTTATTCTCTCCCTCATGGCTATTAAATAATAACACATGTTCTATAAACTATCTACATGGACAGCTCCCTCAGTAGTTTATTAATAAAACTAGGAACCTCAAAGAGTAAGGACATAGAGAGGACTGCAGTTTCTGGCCATCAGGGTACTATATAGAGAATCTGTGACATTACACAGTGTATAATCTGTCACGCACAAATCTTTCACACAGGTCAAAAATAAGATTTAAAGGGAGAGGGAGCCATATGAGACATGGCTCACCCTCGCTAAGTCTTTTCGCTTAGGGGGGTGGGGCATGACTCGCAGGGGCCAGGCCAAGGAGATAAGCAGCAGTAAGTGTCAATCACAGCTGCGATGAAGCATGAGTTAAAGGGTGACATGGGAACTAAGTGCCCAGGAGTCACAAAGGTGCCGTCAGGACAAATTTATCTGAAGCATAAAAGCTCAAACATTGTGGCACGGCTTTCATGGCAGACGTGATCATAAATCAAGCATGGACTGGCACTCATTTCCTCCAAAATTAGATCCAGGTTTCGTTAGACAGGAAGTAATCACAAGCTACAGTTTACATTATACACTGTATGACAAAATATGACTTAATTTCAGTGTAGAAATCGCTGAAATGCAAATAAGATCAGTAATAAGGCTATTAAAAAAATCTGGTTTTCAATAAATTAATTTGTAAGTTTATATGCATTGTGCATGACAATAACACAATCACACAGTCTCATATGTTCTAACTGATATGATACTGTGATGCTGGGAGGGTTGGGGGAATGATGATAAAGTGTTGTACCTCATTGGCTGCTGTCAGATGGTCCGTTTGCCTCCCTGTGCCTGGGAGGTCCTCAGTTCCACAGACAGCAGCACATAAAGGCAAATGCAGTTTGAAGCAGCAGCAGCGTAACATAAAGGCGAGCGCAGTTGAGGCAGCAGTCAGTTTAGGTGTCTAATGCACAGCCTGTGGTGTCCATGGTGGGATCTTTTCTTTTGTTTCTGATTTAAGCCTTTTTTCTTCACTTTTCATTTTGTTTTCTTTCACCCACAAAGGGGGAAAAGTTATTTTTGGTCAATTTAGTCTTTTGTTTATCTGCTTGTCGCTCTCCTCACTGTGCCACAGACATTTACTTAAAGTTGATGGTAATATAAAGAGATTACGATTTCCACAAAGTGGGCCAGGGTGGGATTAATGGCACGTTTCCATCCACACACTGCCTGTCTTATTGTCTTGTGTTTGGCTTTTTTTATTCCAATTTTGAATGCTCAGTCTTATTTTTTTCGGCCTGTCTCATCACTGCAACATTCTCTGTCAATTCAGGGGAGCGCAGACAAGCAAACAATCTGCTCTGAAGCACGTGCTGCCCGCCACCGTCTTCAGTCCACCGGCTGAACCACACAGTGGATTACAGTATTGTTATATTCTTGTATTAATGGATTATACTGTATGCAGACGAAGAGCAGACTTCTCTAATAATTGAGTCTTTTCTCATAATCAGAGGCTCAGAGCTCCGTGATGCCCCTCTGACATTGAGTCCGGGGATCACATGTCTCAACATGGTCAGAGTGAGGGAGCCGCAGCTGTTTAAACTCAACGTTTACCTCAGCCAGCTCATTGCCTTTCACAGCACAGAATGACTGATATCTGTATGATATTGCCTGACTCAAACTGTATAGTCCTCAAGGTAAAACACACACACACACACACACACTTAAGTACACACATAAATATACAGATTACTGGCTTTGTGGTGCCAGATTGAATCGGTTTACTGAAATAATATTATTAGTTCACTATCATAGCCTTGACATCAGTGGACTGCATTTATCGGTCATAAAGAAGTAGTGCCCACAAAATTCAACCAAAAGGTTCTCTGAAGTCACCCCAACACTTCACCCCAACAAGAGATGCCAAAAAAACGTAATAAATAAATAGTTTATTATGAAAATGAACTGATGTGAAGGTGTCATGGTCTAGCAGGCTTATTTTCCCTGTATGTGTCTTTTTCTCGCCAAGTGCTTTAGAACGTCTTTTCTGTTTTCCGTTGTCTGTTTCGGGTTTTCGTTTTGTCCTTTCACTTAGTGATTTCACCTGTTCGGCTTTTCCGCCGGTTATTTAAACGCTGCGTCTTCCTTTCTCTGTGCTTCCGTGTTGTCTGGTATTTGACACAAAGCCGGTATGGGAAAATGTGGCCGCTTTACGTCATTGTTTTTGGAGTAACGCGGAACTTTGCCTTTAGAACTTATCTAGTACATATAATTACTTTTTGTTCTACTCGTTTGTGTTCCTCTGTTCTCTTTGAGACAGTTTTTCCTTTCTACCGCATTTCGTAGTTTCTCTCTTAGTTACTCTCTTATATTGAGAGTGAGAGATTCTACCTCTATTTATTTTCTCTCTCCCTCGTGCCTACGAGGTCTTTCGTCCATATTTTGGGTCGTTATTGTTTGTCCTTCGTTTTTCTGTTCACCTCCTTTACTCCCCTCTCTTATAGTGAGAGGTAGAGGTGAATTCTCCTCTGTTCTATTCCTCTCTGACCTACTAGTCTGTTCGCTCAAGTTTACTCTGGTCGCTTTCATTTATTTTTCCTGTTTTCCACTCTGTCTTAGACGCTCTCAGTGATAGTGATAGTAGGAGTCCTGTTTTCTTTTTCCCATTTCTCCTATCCTGTCACGGAGATCCTCCGTTTATTGGTCTCTACTCCGTAGAGACTTTCTGGTCCCCTTCTGTCGTGTCTGGCCCTCGTTTCAAACTCCCTTATCGAAGGATTGAAATATGTATATGCCAGAAGCGAAACCAAAAGGTTAATTGAGAGTTACACCTCTGTATATGCGAATTCAGTGCAAATTTGCCTGGTCTAGCGCTCCCTGTCAATTGAGACGTCAGTCTTTGCCTGATAACAGATGTTAATAATTGTGATTGTCTAGTACTGTGTTAGTGCTAATTGTTTGAAGCTGTGTTAATTAAGGAACATGACATGCTGCTAAATACAGACACAGAGGGCCAGAAGAGCAGTCACATTCAGGGGTGCTAAGTTTGGTTTTTCTCAGTCATTGTCATCGATTTTTGAAAAGCCAGCTGGTGTTTTAGCGTTGGGTGCTCCCATTGAATGTTGAATGCCCCAGGCAATGCCACGGGCATGCCTCCTGTGATGAATTGTACTCGATTTTTAAAAACGTCCACCCTGCGGGGTAAACTTGACGCCCTGAACAAACTGCACAGAACAAACAAGCAATAAGGCAGGCATGGGCAAGGAGGAGTGAGGAAAAAAATTAAGGTATATGGAGGTATGCTGCTCTGCCAGTGTAAAACCATCCTGGGTTGCCAACCCTGGCCAGTCACCTGTTTGTGGCATGAAGAGTGCCCATTTTTTCATTAATCACACTAATTGCTTTCGCTTTTAATAAATCTATGCATGGTTTGAGCTTTGGTTGTCAGTGTAAACTCTTTCTGAGCAAAATAGCCATGGCTGTATTTCTGTCCAATGACTACATTGTTGCAAGAAGAAAGTGGTCTTTTCTTTGGTCTTGTTGGACTCTCAATCTCTCCCACTCAACTATGGCAAATCATGTTGCTTGTTACCAGATTAAAGCTGAGCCAAAATTTGTCAGCAGCCAGTATATCAATACATATATTTTTTTTATTATAAAATCAGATATAGCTGTAATAGGCCTAGTATTGTCATTTTGTTATTTACAGTATACTTATCTCAGACCAAAGATAATCAGATGTGGGTATAAACGGTCCACTTCCCCTCAATAAAATTAGAACCAGGGTTGCCTAGTCCTGTTGTAGACTAATGTCGATTGGTGGAAAAACTAGAGGCAATATATTGTTTTGGATGATGAGGGGATGGCTGCTATGGCATGGCTGTAAATTCCACATACATCTGATAGTTAATCTTTGTCCTATTAACAATTGATTTGCTGGCTTTTTAAATAAATAAATAAATAAATAAATAAATAAAGGAGAGCAGACAGTCAACCTCCCTTTTATATTTTAGATTTTATTCAGAGAGGTAGAAGGCATAGAGGATAACAGATAGGGAAGGGACCACAGTCTGCTGTTGTATGGAAGACACCACACATCTCGACGACTTACTTTCTTTTTGCAGCGTGCTATTCAATGTTGTCCGTCAGCATTTGCTTAAAACTAGTGGTGTAACGGATCGTAGTTGATCCGTGATCCGTACGGATCGCCCCCCACGGTTCGGCACGCATGTGAACCGCGGATTAATTGCAAAATTTAACCATCATAGTGAATTACAGTTTTACTGCCGCTAGTACTTTTTAAAGTAATAATTCCCTAAATCTCGATGCAGAGTTGCAGTGAAAAGACAGATGCATGCTGTGTTTTACTCTGAAGCGCATTGGACCTATCGCTAAGCCCCACCCCTCTTCGCAGGGGGAGACAGTTTGAGAGCCAGCTCACCCACTGTAATGTAATTTTCACGGATTTAACACATTACATACTCGTTCATTTTTGGAACCAGAGCTACGAAATCTCTTCCAAATCCGTCAACAAGGCCTGCCGTATGCACTGTAAAAATGTGTGCATGACTATTTTTAAAAAAACGGAGTTTTATGATTACAACTTCGCTCTGGTCCATAGCGTTAGAAGGAGCGTCTCCTTAACGCTATGTTACTTTCCAGTCTGTGCTTCGCCTCGTCAAACAATATGTAATGGAGCCCGGGGTATTTAATTTTGTTATTCATATGGATAAGGCAAGGCTAGTGATGTTAACACCACTGTTCTAATTATTAATTATAACGTTATATATATGGCTAACTAGCCTTGTTGGTACAAGCCTGACCGTCTTGATCCAAGGCTATGGCTAATGTTAACCAAGCCAGACTCACCTAAAGTATAATATTAACGTCAACGTTTACACAGGCTATTTTTTCATTCACTACCATGTTTAAAGGAAGAAGGTATCATGCCTCATATTGCACTTTGATTTAACAATTGAGTATTGAATATTTTATATATTTTAAGATTTTACTTAAACATTGGACATCTTGAATGTTGTTTTCATTTAAGACCATGGGCAAAAGTTCCTTGCTTTAAGTGTTTTACAGAATAAATGGAAAGCAAAGATATACTTGTCTCCCTTTTTTTTTTTTTGCTGATCCGAAAAATGATCCGATCCGTGACTCAAAACCGTGATACGATCCGAACCGTGAGTTTTGTGATCCGTTGCACCCCTACTTAAAACCTATGAAGAGCTGTGGAATCTGCAAGAGCTCCTGGATAATTAGTTCTATTGCAGATGTGAAGCACAGTATCACGGGGGTGAGAACAGGTTCTTGCAGGCATTTTATTTTCATCCTGCAACTGCACCCTAGCCCCACCAGCCGCCTTTACAGCATACATTTTTGTTGTGCCAGTGGGCCATGTTGAAACACATGATCTAGTGGAGGAAAAAGCCAATTTACCACTCCAGCCATGGGTCAGACAGAATTATGATTGGGGTGTATGGCTGTGCTGTTAATCAAGAGATGGAGCGGCACAATTAGCAGTGGTAAAAAAGGAGCACCTTGCGAGCAGCGAGCAGCAAGCCGGTCCTCTCCTCTCCTCTAGACGCCGCTCGTGCCATGGGAAGCTGGCGCGCTCACAGTTCTCTCTAATTGCTGTTTTCATCCCTCTCACCGGGCTGCCTCCGGGCTGGCTGACCTTGCTGCAGGCGCGTGCCAGCAGTGTTTGTGGAGATCCTTGCCGCTCATCAACTGTGTGGGATGGGTGGGTGGGGGTGGGGGTGGGGGTGGGGGCGTGAATACCAGGGAACAGGTATATGAATTATTCCCTTTTCGTTTTTTGTTTCTTATGTGATCAAGTGAAGGGATCACTTTGACTACATGCAAGATGGAGGAGATTGACTTGTTATCTCTGACGTAATATTCACGGCTTCCCACATCATTAATGCATCAAAATGGGCTCAAGATAGTGGAGTAGTGAGAGTCAGCAGGACCTTTGACTGCAGAGACGGATCTGCTGTCATTCCATGCCTATCAATGCCAATGAAAGAGAAACTCTAGTAGTGGCATACAACTGGCTTCATCATGCCAGGAGTAGGGCGGGAGTCATTTGGACAGGCTTCCCCTGGGCACCGCTAGTTTAGCTCCTCCCAACAAAAAGGCAGACACCCTCAGGTTGCCGGTTGTCATCAGTAAGAAATGTGTCTCTCCTGAAGCAGTCAAGTCATTATTTTGAGTCCTACGCAGCACATCGTATTCAGCACAATGATGCACGCCCCGCTCTTCTGTTGAATCCTAAGCATGCCAGTGCGAACAGTGGAAGCCCTACAGGGTAGTGCATAATTGGCCATATAACTGGCAAGGGAAGGTTTCAGTCAGTAGAGCATGCCTCATTACGCAAGAGTGACTCCTCTAGTCAGCTAGGCATCTGCAGTCAGCCTGTGTCCACTGCGTGTTAAGTGTACTCTTCCAATGCAATGGCATCTGCAGTCAGCCTGTGTCCACTGCGTGTTAAGTATACTCTTCCAATGCAATGGCATCTGCAGTCAGCCTGTGTCCACTGCGTGTTAAGTATACTCTTCCAATGCAATGGCATCTGCAGTCAGCCTGTGTCCACTGCGTGTTAAGTGTACTCTTCCAATGCAATGGCTGCACGGCTCAGCTGGTGGCCTAAAGAATGAGAAGAAGGGGCAGCTGGCAGGATGCACTTTCGGGGACGGCACATAGTTTACCTTCATCAAGCAGCAACTGTGTCCCTCTTTATTTGACAGAAGATGTTCCAGCAGTAGGACAGGCTCACCCTTGTGAATGCACTCCAAATTGGGCTGAAAAATGGAAACATTACCCAGATGGTACACATTGGTGGTGCTTAAGGTGAGTTATTGTCACTACACCCCCCTTTCACATGAAAGATCAATAGATGAAATAATAAGTATATAACTTGGTGAAATATGTAGTTTGTATATAAGTGTATTCCCTTATCTGATCAGCATTGTACAAGAAAGGTACAGTTGCACAGAAGAGCTGTGACACAAGAGGAGGTGCTGGAATATCTGGCTTGTTTCAGGAGCTACAGAGAAATAAAGAATTAACCAGCTCCAGTCTGCTTCCAGCCCTGAGGTGGGAATCTGGGTTTAACAGTCACTGGGGGAGAAATTATACCCCAGCCCATTTTCATGAATAAGTACAGTGTTTCGCTATCTACAATGACTGTACGGAAGGCAGTGCAGAAAGCCATATCAGGGATGACTTACGACGCCAATAAACGTTTCCCCCATCAAACCAGTAATAACGGCAGGCTGTTTTTATGCCTGGATGTGGAGAAAATAAAAAAAGATAATAAGGTGCTAAAAAAATGATCTATGATAGGATTATTTTTAGTATATGTGTTTATACACTATACGTACAATTGCACATGTGACTAAGACTGACTCAAATTGACCTAATAGACACACATTTCCCCATTAACACCGTGCTGATATGGAGAATAAAGTGAATATAGTATGTAAAACTATTCTTTTATTTATTCTTTTCATTTTTTCCCCAATTGGGAATACTTGACCGTACATCATGCTCTCTTCCTAAGCATGTGGTGTCAGCCACCATTTCATATCACACTGCAGTCTACAAGTCAGGCTTGGACAGGCATCAGAGCTGGAGGAAGATAGGTCATGTGGGGCCTAACAGGCGGACTCGCAGGCGCCCGAACGACCAGCAGGGCTCAATGGTGTGCAATGCGATGCTGTCGTCCCAGCCGATTGAGACCCTCCCATCACTGAGTGACTCTGGAGCCAACTGTCCATCGCCCTCCAGGGCCGCCGACCATATTCGGCATCATCCTGGTCCTGGTTTGGTGCCAGACCATGTGACCCATCCAGTAGAACAGTGCCTTTACAGGATGAGCTACCAAGTTCCCCCTTGGGAATTTGTGTTACTCTACAATGGCAGCACAATTGATGAAATTATAGTTTTCTTGTTTTAGTGTTGTAGGATAAAGTTTATTTACTTGTGTAGTGCCAACATAATTTAGCCAAGACTAAAAAAAAGACAAAAACTTTTTTTATTCCGTTTTCACATTTTAATGGAAACTCAAGCATTAACTTCCAGACTTTTATATTTTTCAAAATATTTACTGTACATTGTTTGTTCTCTAAAACGCATAAATAAAGAAAGTAAACACACCCTTCCACAGGGAGTTCTGTCTGTATGTTTACTTTATTCAAATTAAAAACATTTTTATCATGCTGGTCTCAAGCAAGCAGAGATAAGATGTTTTACCAGGACAGAAAGCAATATGTGGTAACCAGTGATAAGGGGGAAATGCAGCATATACAGGGCAGTCTGTAAATATTTGGACATAGACACAAATGTTCTTGTTTTGGCTCTTGGATTTGAAATTAAACAGCATGAAACAGAATATGATGTTAAAGTACAGACTGTCAGCTTTAATTTAAGGTTATTTACATCCATATCCAGTAATCCATGTAGAAATTACAGCCCTTCCCATATGCAAGAGGTCATATATCATCATATATCAAAAATCATATATGATCAAACTTGTAAAGTTTTATAAAAATCATATTTGTTGATTATTTAGTATAATGCACTGCCTGACCAAAAAAAAAGTTGCCGTTGCACCCGTCATGTATAGTGTCCACTGTACAAGCCTCTGGAGGCAGTGTTATGATCTGGGGTTTCTTCAATTGGTCAGGTCTAGGCTCAGCAACGTTATGCAGCAATACAATGAAGTCAGCTGAGTACCTGAATGTACTGAATAACCAGGTTATCCCATAAATGGCCATATTCCAGGACAACAATGCCAACATTCATCGGGCTCAAATTGTGAAAGAGTGGTTCAGGGAGCATGAGGAATCATTTTCACACATGAATTGGCCACCAGAGTCCTGACCTTAACCCCATTGAAAGTCTTTGGCATTTGCTGGAGAAGACTTTACGGAGTGGTTCGACTCTCCTGTCGTCAATACAAGATCTCAGCCAAAAATTCTCTGAACGGAAATACATGGTGTGATGTTGCATAAAGTTGTCGAAACAATGCCACGACGAATGCGAATCAAAGCTAATCCAACGAAATATTAGAGAGTACAATTTTATTTTTGGCCAGGCAGTGTATATTTGTATCTGAACTAAAAAAAAAAAGCCTAGTTACTCACGCATAGCCTACAGAGCGCTGTCTAAGAACATGTGCACACTGTTTAGTCCAAAATAAAATTACACTTTAATACCAGGCGGGGATTGAACCCAGGTCTCTTGAATACTAAGGTTTGATGCTAACCACAAGCCGCATAATGGTTTTGCTTCACCTCGCTTATTATTAATTTCACCTGTGCTACTACCTGCGGGGTATTTAAGTTCCTCACTTCCGCTTCCCCGGTGCTTCTTTGTCATTCCGTATTACATTGAGCCAGGTATAGCCAGGTACAAGCGACCTTGTGATATTAAACTTGTTTTATGTTCACAAGGGACTTGCTTCATAGCTTTATTATTTCAGGTATAGGATTATCTCCTCCTGTTAGCTTCGCTGTGCTATTTTGTCTGTGCTGTTCTCACAGAGACAGTTTTTCTTTGGTGGTTTCACTTTTGTTTCACCTTCTTCCGGCCGTGTTAGTTTTACATGCCGAAGGTATTCCTTTCTTTTTTAGTTTCCCATGTTAGCTCTAGTATTGAGCTCAGGCAACTTAATTTTGTGTTCTTATTTGCCCTGTTTTCCTGGGCTGATAATTATTTGTCTGTTTTAGCTTCTAGGATTATTCCTTTTATTTTCTACCCTTTTTGGGGTTTAATCTATTAGTGGTCCTCACCGTTGTGGGTGACTTGTTCTGATTCCCATTCCCGTTGCATTTGATTGTCCGCCACTGGAAACCATCACACTCTCCCTCTCACAAACACACAAATACACACTCACACATGCACACACACACACATACACACACACCTACTTAGCATCCTAATGCTGCCAGCACAGTAAGTATTTGCTAATGACAGCCAAACAATCAAAGCGAGATCAAGGCTGTTGGGTCACCTCACCTCTTTGTAACAGAACGCATATGCTGCAAATAGCTGTCCTTTTACAATGTGCAAATTACCATCATAACCATATTTTTCAATAAACAGTTTTCAAGGTATTGTATCTAAACCCCTTTCAGTGTGTGACGGCCTGTTCAGTATTCCAATAGTGTAGGGAAGTGAGCAGCTGTTATCTATACCTGTAAACAGCTCTGCTTTGTCTCCTTATGGCCTTGAATTCATAATGTGCCTTATTCACAGGCAGAACACACGAAACCCTTCTGAATACAGACAGCCACATCCATTTCTTACAAGCAATCCCCCCCCCCCCCTTCCCAAAAACAGGAGAACAAAAATGTTCATGTAATAACAGACTATTTCAAAGAAACTACTCATGCACATCATTTTCCATTGGGACTCTCTCACCACAGGAAGAATAGCTACTCCCAGTTTTTCCTCTCCTTTTTTCTCCCATTTGGAATTAGTAGCGCTTGTGTCACCACAATGCCATTAATATACCCAATGTTATTACTGCTGCTGAAGCACAGGCAATACATTTGACTTTAGCCCAGTGACTATTTACATACAAGCCTTTAACTATCACTCTGCTGCCAGAAATACAGTAGATATGGAAGGATCACTTTAAGGGTTGTTTCTACTGACAGATTTTCCTATTGAACTCTATGGAAAAATAAGTCAGGAGAAGAAACCCTTCAAGTTATCCATCCATATCTACTGTATTTCTGGCAGCAGAGTGATGGTTAAAGGCTTGTTTAATACATCAGACCCTTGATGACTTAGAGCCACTTAGCCAACCATGTGTTCTATACTGTTCCAGTGTAATTTACAGCTAAATCTTGTCTCACCCCCCAATTCCCATAGAGATCCATTCAAATGCAGAGCTGTTATAGTATCGCTTGTAAGAGTACCAGCAAATAAGATATCAAAAGCCTTTTGATGTTGTTGGGTCACAGACATCATAAAGTCATGGCATGCAAAGGATATGCAACCAAATATAAAAAATATGGCTTTTCTATCAAGTATTAAATACATTTAATTTAGCGTGTTCAATACTTTTTTCCTGTGTCATTTCACTTTATTGCACATAACTTTTTTTAAGAATTGGAACGTTACAATTTCTTTAGCTGTGTAGTTTTATTGAGTTAATACCAATGTCTGGTCAAAATCTCATGTAAATAGCTACATTGGAAATATGTTTGATAATAAAATTGTTGACCTGTCCAATACTTATTTCCCCCATTGTATTACAAGCTACACCGTGTACTGCAAGAGAGCCATCAACAATCAGAAGAGATGTACAGCACTGTGATGCAGGGCTGGGGTGGCCTCTGCATCACGTGGTGAACAGACATACGAAGATAAAAAAGATGTGCTGCCTTTTAATAGTCCAAAAGCCAAAAATGAAAATGCACAAGCGAAAGCAAAACAGACACCAACATCCAGGAAAACCAGTCCTCTCTAGGGCTGATTACCAGGCTTTTAGCAAGCCCTCTGATGAGGTAATAGGCAGCAGCTGAATTGAATCAATTACATCTGCTACCATACCTCTGAGTAGGGCCTGTGCTAGCAGAGGCCTCAGGTAGTTATTATCCTATGTAGAATGTGTCTTTACTGTAGATCATTTTCTTATTGAACAGTCAGTCTGGGAGGGCACACACTAGCACATATCTAAATCATGTGCAGCCTGAAATCCACAAACTGAGCTGTACACTCTGCCAGAGAACTGAAACAGCTGACAGGAGGAGTCATTATTGAGCGATGAGGTTGCTGACTATGAACCCTCTTTCCCTTGGTGATGCTATGGCCAATTATACATTACCCTTGGGCCTCCCAGCCACAATCTGCACTGTTAAACTCCTGATTGGATCTTAACCATAGCATGCATCACTGTAGTAAGCACAAGCGCCTCAACTGGATATGTTACTCAGCAAGCATCTCAGTAGGTGGTACTCTGTAGAGGGCGGGGCCTTTCTGGGGGAGGCCGAGTCAGCGTTTTCTACCACCCATCCATCTCATTCCCCACTGGGATGCATGTCTTAAATTCTGGGTCATGCACCAAACCCAGAGCTCCCCTAAACTGAATAGTACATCAGGCATAGCAAGTGCTGAAATTGAATCAAAGCACCATCCTCTGTGCTGATTCAAAAAACGGTGACCAGCACGCACAGTGCTTTGCATCCTGTATTCTCTAAGCAGCAATCGCCTTTCATGGCTGGCAATCGCATGTGACAATCAGAACACAAGCCTCGCTCTCTTTCCGAGGGTGGTCGACTGAAGCCTGATGCGTTTTTACAATGGAAAAATACATCACACAAAAATACCATCTAAGCTCCACATGATCTCTCTCAGATGTTCCTTTCTGTTGAGCTGCGCTTGTGAAGAAAAAGAAGAGGAAAAAAAAGGAATATTTTGGACTGACCGGAGCGTTAGATTGTCTGTGTGGCAGATGTCAGCGTTTTAATGAACCAGGTGCATGAATGCCATCGCTGTGAGCCTCCAGACAATGGTAGCCCTCTTGGCTCAGGCATGAGGTCTCATTAGGCACATGCCACAGTGGGGCTTCATTTAATTCTATTACCATAAATAGCTTGTCCTGCAGTTGCCTTCTTTGTCTTACAGCGGGTAAAACTACATTATGTGGGTCAAAGCTTTTTGAAACACTTTCTGTGCGACCAGAAAGAAAGATCCTGATACATCGCAATATTTTTGTTCAATTTGTTTAAAGGAAAGAGGGGCAATTAAGACATCAGGGTGTGACATTAAACATAAACATTCAAAATACTAATAATAATAATTAGTAGTATTATTATTATTATGTGTTACATCCCAGCAGCATGTGCAATAATACCACAGCTAAACAACACTGTGATAAAATAGGTGGACAATAACATAAAAACATAATAACATTAAAAGAAATTATGCACAGTACCCATCCTTACTGTGTTGAAACATAACAGGTGTAGTTGTTTCAATCACACACGCATCTTCGTCTTTTCCAGTTACTGGAATACAAATGCAGAAGATTATTCCACTTAAAAAAAACCTCTAACTCACTCTCCATCTCCCTCACCAAGTGGGAGGTAACGGGGAAGCAGCCCCACAAGGGAATGCAATCATAACTTGCATTACTGGATTTCAGAAGTTTAGCAGGCATTGTTAAGGTACTCCTTATATTTTAATCAAAACACTACAGAGAAGCATGCTTCATCATTTTGTTGTTTGTGTCACAAAATTATTCATCATTAATCACAATGAATAACTACAGTCCTTCCCGCTTATTAAAAAGCCTTCAGGTTTTGCCCTTTGTGAATTATTCCGTTTCATTAATGGAAAGTAATTTAATTTCAATGTACCCGCATATGTGTAATGGAAGAAATTATTCTACATTAATTATTTATGAGCAATTAATAAGGAATTTATATTGCATGTCATGCGTTGTAAAGGCCTGATTCTGTCGTTTTTGCCTTTTGATTGGCGACTGGAGCCTGCTTTCCAACCAGCTATTCAAACTGATACGGAAATGGCTGCTTTTGCTGGTAGCTACATTTTTGCTCATAGCTACATGATTAAAAATCTGGGATCAGTGCGGGTGCTGTTGAATATGCACACAGAGTAGACGTGTCCCTTTTCCGCTCTTGCACATATTTCAAAAGGCAAAAACGTCAGAATCAGGCCTTTACAACGCATTAGTGCATAGCCTTAATGTTCCATCTTCCTTTTTAACAAAAACAAAACCTGCGCCAGTGAAGTAGATGGTCTTATAAACCCATTGGCCAATGCCTCCTCGGTATATTCCTTCATAGCCACACTCTCAGGAGCCGCTAAGGAATATAGACTCCCGCTAGTAGGAGTAGTACCCGGATGGAGTTCTATGGCGCAGTCATCAGGGTGGTGGGGAGGAAGAGTGGTTGCCCTCTGTTTACTAAAAACCTCTGCTAATTTGGCATATTCAGCCGGAACGTTGAGTGGCAAAGTAAATTCAAGTGTCCCTGCAATCCCAGTCACTCCCCTCTGAGTAGGGGACTCAGGAGGAGGAGACCACTGAATCTCAGAGTCGGAGAGCTCCTCAGAAGAGATCTCCCTCCAATTAGAACATCCGTCAGCCAGAGTCTTGTCCAGACTCTCGTCACCAGCCTCAGAACCTGAAACAGACTCTCCCTGATTGGGCAGAGAGGTAACCTCCTCCAGCTCAGACTCGCTTATCCCCTCCCCACTTAATATGGGGATCGTGCTTAACTAGCTAAGTGTGACCCAACACCAAAGGATAAGCAGGGGAATCGACCAACAGAAACTGAATGCTCTCAATGTGTTTCTCTTGAAGAGTCGACATGGTGAGAAGAGACGTAACTTCCTTAATGGTGCCTGACCCCAACGGGCGACCGTCGAGAGTGGTAACTAACCAGGATTGGTAAAGACACTGGACCGGAATTTTATTTTTTCTAGCCCACTAGGCATCAATAAATCATTCCACGGCCCCGAAATCTATAAAAGCCTCAACCTGAAGCAAGTGCTGTCCCCAAGAAAGGCTAACAGGTAATAGTGTCCGGGGTGTAGTACCCTGAAGTCCCGATAGAAGCCTCGGTGCTTGGTGTGCAACTGTGAGTAGGCACATGCTCTCCGTCAACTCTTGGAGGCAACCCTCTTGAACCCTCATTTGGGTATTAAGCTGCCATATTTGACCCGTAAGTAGCTGCTGTTGGGCTTCAAATCCCCTAACATACTCTTCTGGGTTTTTATCCTTCGGCTGATTTCCCTTGGAAGACCTCGCTGATTCATCCATGATGGCTTCTTTGTACTGTAATGGATTTTAGTGGCAGATAATCAAACGCAAAGTTAGGGGGATCAGACCAAGTCACTCACACAGTGAGGACCACTAAAGGGAGTAACACAATAATAAATGCAAAGAAAGAAAAGACAGGAAACTACTTCCTTGTGGCTAAACAGCCAAATGAAAATCAACCCATTAAAATAGGGTGAACTCGAATAACGAGTGAAACACAAATTAAATCTCCCAAGCTCAATACTAGAGCCAAAACGGGAAACATAGAAAAAAATTAACACTTTCGGCACATGAGTTCTGGCGGCCGAAAAGATGTAAAACCAATATGAAACAAAGAAAAACTGTCTCAGAGAGAACAGAAATGAACAAAATAAATAGTACAGAACACTAACAGGAGGAATAATACCTACACCTGAAATAAAGCTAATAGCAAGTCCCTCATGAACATAAACAGCGTTTAATATCACGAGGTCGCTAGTACCTGGCTATACCTGGCTCAATGCAATGTTGAATGACAAAAAAGCACCGGGGAAGCGGAAGTGAGGAACTTAAATACCCCGCAGGTAGAAGCACAGGTGAAAAGAATAATGAGGGAAAGCAAACCCCGGAACAGAACATGGAAAAAATCCCATAGATTCTCAATCGGGAAACCAGGACGAGAACCGTAATGAGAAAAAAAAAAAACCCCACGAACCATAATAGAACATGCATTTGGTGAAACTCGCCTTGCAATTTTGCTTGCTTTAAATAAACCATTAGATCAAATGGTTGCAATACTGTCCTTCATGTTTAAGTTAACTTAACTTTGATTGCAAGCTTGAGTGTGATATTTATCTCTTGATTGCAGACGCACTGTATTTTACTAACAGCATTCCTCAGGGCCATACCGGCACCTCCGGACAAAAGAGGATGCAGAGGGCACCTCCAAGTTCCTCTCCAATTCGGGAAACAGAGGAGGTTGGTATCCCAACTGAGCCTTGAATGAAGAGAGACCCGTAGATGCATTGCACAAGGTATTGTGGACGTATTCCACCTGAGCAAGGTGGCTACTCCAGGAAGTGAGGTTAGAGGCAGCCAGAAACTGAAGGGTGCTCTCTAATGTCTGGTTAGTTTGTTCAGTCTGTAGTCTCCGGGTGAAATCCAGAGGACAGGCTAACGGATGCCCCTAACTGAGCGCAGAATGCAGAACCCTAATGCTCTCCTCATGGGCTGCCAGAGCTGACTGCTGTGTGGCTAAGGCCGGGTCTCCCTCTAATGACGTCGCTGGACCTTCCATGTAGGCTTGTGTGTACTGTCAGGTGGGTCGGGTTGGAGGACCAGACGCGACTGAAAGGGATTCTGAAAGTTATCCATGAACCGTGGACAACCACTAGAGGAGAGGAGGAAACAGAAAGGTGGAAAGAAGACTCCCGTGGAAGAGTAAAAGGATAGAAATGCCCCGAATAAAACAGGGCGAGAGTAATAAACTCTGGGCACAGAAATAACACAGAAGGGATAACAATACCGCAATAGATCCAAAATAATAACGACAAAAATAGATCTGGGCGAAGCTCGAAGATACGAGCAGAGAAACAAACTGAAGGGAGATATTCCCGGCGTAAGCCAAAATAATAACAACCCAAAAATATGGGCAAACTCACAGATACGAGTAGAGAGAAAAAATAAACATGTAGAAAGCCTCTAGCTCTGACACTTGTCAGAGAACTATAATAAAGAGGCGAAGGGGAAAAACAAACAAAAGTAACCCGTAAACCGGGCGAGTAAACGGACGGAAAGTAAAAGGAACAAAGCAAGAGTATCAAAAGGAATCTAACCTAACTCTTGGAAGTTCCTGAGTTCTTGTCAATAGACAACAATCCAGTCTGCCGGCTATACCCTTACCTGGCTTGGTGAATGTGGCAATAATGAAACACGAGCACCGGAAGAAGGAAGAGAGGTGCTTATATAGCCCACGGGAAACCTAAAACAGGTGCTTCAGGTAATTACCAGGTGACGGAAAAACACGGCGCGGCTGGTAGAAAAGTAACGCCGGATCGCCCTCTAGTGGCTTCGAAGAGCCACATCTGCAGAGAAGTGAGAAAAGACCAAACCGTGACACAAACATGTAGGCTAGGGCTGGATGATGTCGATGACACTCGGGTTGAGGGTGTGGATTTAGACCACACCCCTACAATCCTGAGTCCTTTCAAGACTGAGTTTATTAGCTGACTTTGAGATGTATTTTAATATACCTATTGACATTTTCTTGAAAAGATATTTGGTGGGTTTGTATTGGATACATCCCTCATGATATGTTGTGGTTATTTTATGTTTTTAGAATCCCTTGACCATCACTTTACTGAACACATGAATAAAAAGCATACATTTATAGCGTTACAAACAAGGCTAGTAACATTTCAGCCGGGGTATTGGAAATGTTGGTCTACAAGCCCTGCTAGCTAGTGCCAAAAATCCTTCAGATCCACCCCTGGACTTAACATTGGGGCATACATTTTGTAGCCACATGATGCTACCTTGAACAACATTTTCATGCATGCAAGATTTCTCCCAAGTTGAATCTTACTCACTCTGTCTCTGATGCTCTCATTAAAACTCCCACAGCACAGTAGGCTACTAGCTGTTACCTTTTGATGAGCAGACGAGAAGGTTTCAACCAATGTACTTTGTGATGACTACATGTTGTAGTATAGCCGTTAGATATAAAAAACAGAGTACTGGAAATCCCTGAGAGTGTAGGAGCTAAATAGCCAAAGTTTGACCAAGTTTGACCAAGCCAAACTTCACACTTAAAACTTATTTTTTTGTTATTAATTTAAGAAAATTATATAGGCATCAACTTCACTATTTATATTTGTCTAAGAAAACATTTTTAAGCATTTATGCATAAGCCTTTAAGCTGGAGTAAGTTTTTTGAAAAATATCGGGGAACGGTCATACTTAGTTGGTAGCAATCCTAGAAAGAACTGTTCTGAGAAAAATCCAGCACCAAGCAGTTTGTTTATACCCTAAAATTCTGCATTCTAAAACCAGCTATTTGGTACTAGAGTAAACACTGGTGCCCATTTAAGAAGGTGGCAAGATGTTCGGTATTAGATTGGTTTGAAGACAAACGTGGAGCTCGCATTGTTTCTCCTGGACAGGTAGGTCAAAAGTTTCAACACTAATTACCTGGACTTTCTGCTTGCCAGCCAATTGTAATAATGAATAGTAATGTTAGCTAACTTAGCTTGGTTGCTATTATCAGAATCAGAATCATAATCCCTTTATTCGCCAAGTATTTACATACGAGGAATTTACTGTGGTTATTGGTGCGTACATAAACTAACATAAAATAAAATAAAACAAAAACAAAACACATGAAGTTAAAAAACTAGTGCAAGTTTCACCTTAGATAATATAATATTATATAATATATGCTTTTTTTATTTAGATAAAAATAAAAAATAAAAATATAAGTAAAAATAAAAATATAAATAAAACAAAAAGGATGGAGATATTTACAGTGAAATTATTACAGTGGGAAGTAGGTAAAGTGTCTATGAGGCGGGATAGAGTCTGTGTCTGTGTCGGAGGGGGTCCCGGGCCTTGTTGATAAGGCTAACTGCAGAAGGAAATAAACTGTTTTTATGGCGAGAGGTTTTGGTCCTGATGGACCGCAGCCTCCTGCCAGAGGGAAGTGTTACGAACCGACTATGACCGGGGTGAGAGGGGTCGGCCACAATCTTGCCTGCACGCCTCCGGGTCCTGGAGGCATACAGGTCCTGGAGAGATGGCAGGTTGCAGCCAATCACCCTCTCCGCAGAGCGGATGATACGCTGCAGTCTGGCCTTGTCCTTAGCGGTGGCAGCAGCGTACCAGATGGTGATGGAGAAGGTGAGGATGGTCTCGATGATGGCAGAGTAGAAGTGGACCATCATCGTCTTTGGCAGGTTGAACTTCTTCAGCTGCCGCAGGAAGAACAACCTCTGCTGGGCTTTTCTAGTGATGGAGCTGATGTTCAGCTCCCACTTGAGGTCCTGGGAGATGAAGGTTCCCAGGAAGCGGCAGGACTCCACAATGTCAACTGTGGAGTCTCTCAGGGAGATGGGGATGAGTGGGGCTGGGTTATTCCTGAAGTCCACCACTATCTCCACTGTCTTTGCAGCATTGAGCTCCAGGTTGTTCTGACTGCACCAGTCCGCCAGATGGTCGATCTCCCTCCTGTAGGCGGACTCATCCCCACCAGAGATGAGTCCGATGAGGGTGGTGTCGTTCGCGAACTTCAGGAGCTTGACAGACTGGTGACTGGAGGTGCAGTTGTTGGTGTACAGGGAGTATAGCGCAGGGGAAATAACGCAGCCTTGGGGGGAACCGGTGCTGATGGTCCGGGAGTCAGAGATGTGTTTCCCCAGCCTCACGCGCTGCCTCCTGTCAGACAGGAAGTCTGTGATCCACCTGCAGGTGGAGTCAGGCACGCCCATCTGGAAGAGCTTGTCCTGTAGCAGAGATGGGATAATTGTATTGAAGGCAGAGCTGAAGTCCACAAACAGGATCCTGGCATAGGTTCCTGCAGAGTCCAGGTGCTGGAGGATGAAGTGGAGGGCCAAGTTTACTGCATCGTCTACAGATCTGTTGGCTCTGTAGGCGAACTGCAGGGGGTCCAGGAGAGGGCCTGTGATGGATTTGAGGTGGGACAGCACAAGGCGCTCAAAAGACTTCATCACCACAGAGGTCAGGGCAACGGGTCTGTAGTCATTAAGTCCTGTGATCTTTGGCTTTTTAGGGACGGGGATGATAGTGGAGGACTTGAAGCAGTCGGGTACATGGCAAGTCTCCAGAGAAGTGTTAAAAATGTCTGTGAACACCGGAGCCAGCTGATCAGCACAGTGCTTCAGGGTGGATGGAGAGACAGAGTCCGGCCCTGCTGCTTTGCCGGGGTTAATCCTCTTGAACACCCTGTTCACATCTCTCTCCAGTAAGGACAGAGGTGTCGCTGAGGTGGGGGTGGTGGGCTGAAGCTGGTGGATGGTGTCACGGGGGATGGTGTCAGGACCGTCCCATTGTCTTTCAAAGCGACAGAATAACTCATTCAGGTCGTTGGCCAGGCGTGAGTTATTCATGGAGTGGGGGGTTTTTGTTTTGTAATTTGTGATCTGTCTGAACCCCTTCCAGACAGAAGCAGAGTCATTGGCTGAGAACTGGTCTTGGAGTTTCTCTGAGTACAGTCGTTTGGCTGCTCGCACCTCCTTGCCAAACCTGTACTTTGCCTCTTTAAATGTGACTTTGTCCCCACTCCTAAACGCATCTTCCTTCTCTGACCTTAACTGTCTGAGTTTGGCTGTGAACCAGGGTTTGTCATTATTATAACTCACCCTGGTGCATGATGGTACACAGCTGTCCTCACAGAAGCTGATGTAAGAAGTCACAGCCTCTGTGTACTCGTCCAGATTATTGGAAGCAGTCCTGAAAACATCCCAGTCAGTGCAGTCCAAACACGCCTGAAGATCCTCTACAGCTTCCCTGGTCCACTTCTTTGATGTCCTCACAACAGGTTTAGACAGCTTTAATTTCTGACTGTATGCAGGAATCAGGTGGACCATGACGTGGTCAGAGTGTCCCAGTGCAGCTCGGGGGACGGCGTGGTAGGCACTGCTTACTGTGGTGTAACAGTGATCCAGAATGTTCTCCTCTCTGGTCGGGCATTTAATAAATTGTCTGTATTTGGGGAGTTCGTGGGTGAGATTTCCTTTGTTAAAATCACCGAGGACAATAACTAAAGAATCCGGGTTTGTCCGCTCTACACTCAATATCTGGTCGGCAAGCGTGCGCTCTGCCTCTTGCACGTTGGCCCGCGGTGGAATGTAAACACCGACCAGAATGAATGATACGAACTCACAGGGGGAATAAAAGGGTTTGCAATTAATGAAAAAAAATTCCAGATCAGGAGAACAGTGTTGTAGGATCACTGTCACGTTGTTACACCAGCCACTGTTAGTGTAGAAACACAAACCTCCGCCTTTAGTTTTTCCGGAAAGTTCTGTGTCGCGATCCGCTCTGAAAAGTTGGAAGCCTGCCAACTGTAGCGCAGAGTCCGGTATCGTTCCACACAGCCACGTCTCCGTGAAACACAAAACAGAGGATGAAGAGAAGTCTCTGTTTCTCCCCAACAGTAGCTGAAGTTCATCCAGTTTGTTTCCCAGCGAACGCACGTTAGAGAGAAATATTCCAGGTAATGCTGTGCGATGTCCGCGTCGGCGGAGACGCACGAGCACACCGGCTCGTCTTCCTCTCCTCCGGCGTTTCGCTGCATGAACAAAGGTGAGCACACCTTTGACTAGAATGCCCACTAATTTCGCAGATGAGGCGATGAAAGTGGGAAATAAATCCGCAGGCTTTGTAACCCTGATGGTTATGAGCTCTTCTCTGGTGTACGAGCAGACGGTATTTTCACAAAACACTGAATTAATGAACAAAACAAGACAAAACAGCGCGCACCAACTCACTGAGGCGACCGTCAATGGCGCCATTTTGTTGTATTTTGATAACGTTACTTCATTCAGCGGCTAGTTCTTGGTAGAAGGAAGTGTTTTGTGGTAGGTAGTTTACCTTGGCTAGCTAATGTTAGGTAGGCTACCTCATTAGGTAGTTTACATAGGCTAGCTAACCTAACTAATATAACCTTACCTGTAGTATCCTATAGATCACGTTAGCTAGAACCAGCTACTACTAGGCATGATCTGGCCATCCTTGCCAACTGTAGCCAGATAATGCCTGGTTCGGACTAATGTTACACAAACTCGGTGTGATCTGCCTGTCGTCCTAGAAACGGCAGGTTTTATGATGATTTGATCACTAAATCTGACAGTGGGACAAATTCTTTTTTTGCCGTCACCAGAGGGGAACTGCGGTGTAAAAGTTGTTCCAAAAGGCAGCAGTCTCAATCTCTGTGGTTTGATCTTAGAACTAGATACCGACACCCACGTGAGTGGGCAAAGCAATGAACTCTATCATATCGAACGGACGTAACCACTTACTTCGATAAAACATGTGAACCTTTCACAAACTATTACTGAATTATGTAGCCGGCCATTTTAGTTGAACCCTTGACTTCCTGACTGTATTCAGCCCAGACTTACATCACCCTCCCTCTCACTTCCATCTCTCTCCCCTCTTTCTTCTCTTGAATTTTTAAATTAGTTTTTATATATATATTTTTTTTTCCCAATAAGTTTATTTTAATTTATAGATTTCTCCTTTTGTATGGGTTCTGTTCTGCATCAGACATGTGCGCCTATCCTTCCATTGACAAGGGTATCACTATCACAGAATGCTCTTACATAATTGCCTTGCCTTTATATGATTGCCCAGACAATTGCCGCTGTCAATGCTATCACTGATGCACAAAAACCAATAAGCAAATCTGGAAAGAAAGTCAGTGATCATCTGCAAGATGAGAAATTATTTCAAAACATGAGTAGCACCAAACACTCACAGAATCAACAGCCTTGACAAGGTTGATAAATGACTGGTCAGTGCATGCAATCAAATACATTCTCTGGGTTTTGCTTCCTTGTAGAACTGCAGGAGATGTGTTTTGCACGGACATAAAAGTTGTAGCACACCTCTGTCTGCATCTATTCTATTCTAATGCAAACGGAGGCATTAAACTGCAAATCTCAAATAACAACAATTATAAGAATGTTTGCTATTTTTGTTTGATAACTTGGCAGTAGGTTATGTTGGCAAACCAGAGTTTATTAGATGTATCATTTTATTTTTCCTTAGAAGCAATGTTATAAAAAAAAAGGGTTGCTTCCTGCCCAAGGAACTAATGCCCAAGTGAGATCTTGTTTGACCATTTCTTCAATTCTAAATTATAATCACTGGACAGTATTTATCTTAAACCCAAAGATATCATGCCATCAGTGCGAAGAACATTTTTCATTGGTTAGAGGTCACAGATGTCATTATATTTAAAATGTAGTTATTCCCTTGTTTGTACAAGAAGCTATATAAAACGGCTGAAAGTGACAAATGTAGCCAGACAGAGTGTGTGTTTCAGTCCCCAGGGTTTGCCCTTGCCTCCCTCATTACGCAAGACCAACACGTTTGGCCTGAATGCTCACGTATGAAGCATATTCCTCCAAAGCAAGAGCGGCAACAGCTGAGCTGATGGACTCCTGAGTGAGGAAAAACACAAATGCATGTTGGGCTGTGCTGTCAGACATGGTCAGAGGACATTACAGCAGTGTTGGGCTGTGCTGTCACAAACCGACAGAGGACATTACAGCAGTGTTGGGCTGTGCTGTCACAAACCGACAGAGGTCATTACAGCAGTGTTGGGCTGTGCTGTCACAAACCGACAGAGGACATTACAGCAGTGTTGGGCTGTGCTGTCACAAACCGACAGAGGACATAACAGCAGTGTTGGGCTGTGCTGTCACAAACCGACAGAGGACATTACAGCAGTGTTGGTCTGTGCTGTCACAAACCGACAGAGGACATTACAGCAGTGTTGGGCTGTGCTGTCACAAACCGACAGAGGACATTACAGCAGTGTTGGGCTGTGCTGTCACAAACCGACAGAGGACATTACAGCAGTGTTGGTCTGTGCTGTCACAAACCGACAGAGGACATTACAGCAGTGTTGGTCTGTGCTGTCACAAACCGACAGAGGACATTACAGCAGTGTTGGGCTGTGCTGTCAGACATGGTCAGAGGACATTACAGCAATGAGCTGAGATTAAATGAGCTGGCCATTCTAAGCTAGAAGAAAAGAAAAAGTAGGTGGAAAAAATGGTAATTTCAATAAGAGTATCATCCATTTTGGCTCCAACAAATGACATCTCTTATTCATTAGTACCATTAATCATTAATGGTCCCGATGAGCATAATCAAGCAAATTATCCAATTATGGACATGCTCATTTTGTAACAAAAAACATCTCTTGTGGACACTTGTCAATATATTTAGCCTTGGTGTGCATATACTATATACAGTGCCCTCCATAATGTTTCTTTATTTGGCTCTGTACTCCACATATTTAGATTTGTAATAAAACAACATGTGGTTAAATTGCAGATTCCCAGCTTTTATTAAAGGGTTATTTTTATACAGCGTTTTCACCATGTAGAAATTATAGCACTTTTTATACATGACAACCCCCCCCATTTCAGGGCACCATAATGTTTGGGACAAATGGCTTCACAGATTGGTTTCTCATTACTTGGGTGTCTGCAGGTATAAGAGAGCTTTCAGTATCTAGTCTTGATTCTATATATATGCGCCATACACACTTGTGTTTTCTTTATTTATTTTTAATTACATTCTTTTCATGTTTGTAACATTGCCCATATAGTTTGACACACCTTAAATATGGTCCTGCACTTTGGCGAATATTGACGAGCCACTTTTTCTTAAGTTCTTGTGTCTCAGTTTTGCGGTCAGAGAGAGATGACAGGATCATAGGGGCGATACTCACTGGGGGAGAGAACAACCCACTTAAGCGAAAAATCCATTTCCGTTCCGCCATTACTCTGGCATCAGTCGGCCAGTATGGCACGCATGCCTACATCCCAGCGAAAAATTGGGCTGGGTTACTGCAACCTTTCCACTCCGGTGGTCCATTGGAGCATCTCCGAAAAGCCAGGGCCATTCCTCTCACCTTCACCCATTAATCAAAGCCTGCAGAAATCAATGGGGACACATCTGTTGCTGTCCCCTCTGATTTCTATCAGTCCTCATTATGTTCACTGTTCCGAATCCCTGCTTCCTATCTGCTCTTAAATATTTAGACACTGCATTTAAAAAGGCCTTTGATTCTCTGCTGGGACAAATTAAATCAGTTAAACAAGAAACCAGCCCCAGTGCTTTAGCTACCTCCCCTTGGAACCTCTTTATTCTTTCTTTAAATCTATTTTTAATCTGTGTGTCCCTGACTCTCTCTTTCTATCCATTTCACTCAAGCCATCCAAATGTGAAATGACCACTCTCACCATATCATATGGATTTCGGTCATCATAAAAAAATAGTGGTTGTAAATTAAATTCTTCAGTGTCTACATTATTGAGCTGCTAAGAAGTTTTTTTTTTTTGGGGTGGGGGGGGGGGTCACTGACAGTTCACAGTCAATAGAAAGAGCAAGCAATTTGTGCATTTGTTCTTCTATAGACATCAAATAAAACCAAGAATGTGTATTTATTGACTGTTGATTGCAAAACAGACTGATCATTGATGTACACCCTTTGACTATACTTTCATTACTCTGTATATTGTTTTTTGTTGAAGATAATGCTACAGCAAGTGAGGTTAACCTAAATAAGCTTTCAGAGTAACTGTACACAAATTCAACTTCAGCAACTGAATAGTGAATTATCTTCCCCATTATTTGTATATTTTCTTCATATTTAAAATAGGCTAATCCATCAACATTACCATACAGTCAAAATTATTGAAATGTTAGGGGCTGTTGAGTGACTTAAAAGCACTGTTCTGGAGTATGGATGGGCCCCACAATTTTTTTATTTTACTTTTTATTTACCCATTGAGATAAAAAATTTGTAACAAACCTCAGTGCCCCATGGTGCCCAGTGTCCAGCAGACACAATGACGCTGCAGGTACATGCATATATAAAATGTCTCCATAGTCTATTACCGGTAAGAAAGTAGCTGTGACTAGCCTCTGTCTCACCTCAAGAGAAAAACAGGACTTAAGCCTAAGCCTTTTTACAAATTAATCTATGTGAAACTTAAAAGTGAGACCATCATCTATTAAAAATCTGAGGTACTGCATGTCTCATGTAACCTGCATGTCTTTGGACTGTGGGAAGTAACCCGGAGGAAAACCACGCAGACACGGGGAGAAGAAGAATTCTAACTCTGTACCTTCACTGCCCCACCGTGCCACCCTTTCTATCAGGTCAAGACACCAAAAGACGAGAGCATGTAGGCCTTTATTTTCTAACAAAAATGTTGCTGGCTGACACCAGGAATGTCTGCATCATATGGGCATTGGATAAAACATAATTAAACACCATTAGTAGTGTTAATCGTTGCCTCACCAAATCAAAAGATTAAAGCTCAGACTATCGCTCCTTTGACTTCACCATATGGTCGAAGCCCCTTTGAGGCAGAAAGTGAATAATGTAGGATAACATTGTTTACCTGCTATGTACAACATATCGGTTGAACCTTATTTGTATCCATTGATCTGAGAGTTCTATGCCATTAAAATCATCTCTTTCTTGTTTCTGAACCAAAGCATTTGACACTTTGGACACTTTGTGCCACAACTGCCCTGTTACTTTCAGTGCATTGTTCCAAGAACATCACATTGCCTGGCTTGACATGGTTCTAAAGAAATGTCCCCATGCAGTGACCAGATCAGTCTCTGCCCTCAGATTAAGCACACAGTATTTTCTGCAATGAGTTTCTATTTGAATTCAAGTCATCCCACAGTGCACACTACCATCTCTGTAATGACTCAGCAGATTTTGGTATTCTTTTCTCCTTCCTGACAGTTCTGTAAAAAATAATCTTGCATTGCGGCTGGCATACACAAAGAGTACCCAGAACTATTCTCTATAAATAACTGTCCTTTATCTTTACTGTGTACTTATAATTGGAAGTGGAAATTCATTTAGATTTTTTTTATGAGAAAAGTAAGCACTTTGGAAATGAACCCCAGGGAATCATTTCAGCTGTTCAATGTTCTACACAGAGCAGACAAACACCCAAACAGAAATGCCTTCCAATGTGCCAAAATTCAAGACTTCTCCTTGTGTCGGCACCTAACACTGCAATATCACATTTCAATATAGTATAACAATAACAATTTCCTCTATTCAGCTGCATGGCATTGTGCAATAACATGCATGTCTCTTACAGAAAATGTGGTGTGATTACATTATTGCAAGCAACAGACTCAGAACACAGACACTAGCTGAGCTGAGGACTGAATATTCGTGAGTGTGACACTTAATTTTCTCTGCAAATTAGACCCCTTTGCACCATTAACACTGGCAGATGGAAAATTATTCCCTATATTATGCAGTAAATGCCTAAATTATTCTCAATATAATGTGGTAAATGCCTAAATTTGTTGCCATGGCTCAGTGGATAACATTTTACCAGAAACCAGGAAAAGGTGGCACAACTGCACTACAACGACAACTGAGAAAGAAAACTCATTATTTACATGAATGTATGATTCACAATGGTTTAGCTGCCATAAACACTATCCAGCACAGTACACGAACCTGCCCATGTGTACTTTACATTGAGACTTCATTTATTTTGCTCTATGCATGACCTTGAGAAAAAATATGTCCAAATATAACACTAAAATTCTATGTATTTCTACACATATAATTGATAGAATTGATCAATATTGGACATTAGAATGACTTGTAGCATCTCTTATCAACAGCAACTTACAAAAGTGGAGAACTTCAAGTTCAAGTGGAGAGCTCATTCCACCGCAATGCGGCCAGAACAGACAGTGCAGACATAGGAGTGGATGGAGGGGCCAGGTGTCCAGAGGTTGCAGAATGAGAGTAAGAGCATTCTGAGAGTAAGCAGCAAGACAGATGAGCTCCTGAATAGAATAGAATAACTTTTATTTCCCGCTAGGGAACGTCTCTTCACTCTTTCCCCGCATTATGTTCTCCTTCCCTGGTTGCCTTTTGAAGATTGCCTGCCCTCCCGGATCAGTCCAGACATCTTCAACTCCGGTGAAGAGCGATGGTAACTTTGTTGCTGCAGTCTGCAGATCCAATGGACATTCCCGAGCAAGATGTTGTGAATGCGTCTCCATGGTGACGACCATAATATGGCCTATTATTTCTTATTTTCACATTAGAAATGTTTAGTTTTTGGTCAAAAAATTTTAAACAAATCAAAGAGAAGAAGATGGACCCAAAATAAAAAGTGAAGAAACGCAAAAAAAAAAAAAAAAAAACACAAAAAAGTGGAGTGCTATTTGTTAGCTAACCTGCTAACTGAAGACAGAACAAGTCATACTATCCAGGGAAATTAAGGAATGTTTTCAGATTATCAAGAGAGAAGAAAGAGGAGACACAATATAAAAGGAACTGAAAGCATAATTTCATATTAAAACAAAGTAGTGGAGTGCTAAGACACAGCAAGTCATATTAAAAAGGTGAAGGCTTCTGGATTTTTCACGGGGAGGACTGTATCAAAGTGACTGAAAGCCTAATTTTAAAAATACATGTATATATATATATATAAATATAAGATTATATATTAATAAATTAAAGAAAGACAAAATAATTACTGGATAATATTTGGTTGCTATAGCAAAAATGAATAACAATATCAGTCAGAGCAAAGAAACAGTTGAAGATTCACCAACCGCCATTAGAACCAGTTCAAATGAAGCCATTCCGAGCTTGCAACTGAGGGAGATTCTATACCCTGTCATAGTAAACTCTGCCAGTGCCAGGAACAGACACAGGGAGAGAGAGCTCCGGAACCAACCAGAGGCTTTGTTTGTGGACTACCATATACAAGAGGGCATTACAGTAAAATCTGACATGCTGTTCTATACCCAGCACCCATCAGCATGGCATAAAGCCATATGCATCTGACATGCTGTTCTATACCCAGCACCCATCAGCATGGCATAAAGCCATATGCAACACCTTTCCTCAGGTGAAAAAGCTGGGGATTTGCTATTGAAGGCAAATTAAAGTGTTTGACCAAGAGGGAAACAAAGACAACACTTATCTGACGGTCAACATATATCACAATGGAACTATTTTGATACAGGGTCCAGATACCAACCTGAGTGAATTTCAATCATGTTTCCAAAATCTCAAAGCTCTGGCCGAATCAAATAAAGGAGAACCAGAGCCTAGTACCTTTGTGCTGAACAATGAATCTCAGGCTCTACCTGCAACTCCCTCCCACCCAGCCCCAGCTCCCAAGGACTGTTCTCCTGTCTCTCTAAAACTTTAAACCTGAAAAACTGCATATCCACACTGGAGCTACAGGTAGTTGAGCTGAAAGAGCACAGCACAGTGAGAGAGGAGATCCAACGCATGCAGTCTGAGCACAGAGCAGAGCTACAGGAGCTAAGAGCAGCAGTGAGGGATCTGGAAGAGGAAAACCAGAACAACAATACACCCACTCAAACACCCATCCTAATACACACACACCCTCCAAGACACTGAATGCCCCAAACACAAACACTCCTACCACACCTGTTAGCACCATAAAACACACTGCTCCCACAGCCAACAGCTTAACACCCACTGCATCAGTCACATCGCCCAGCACTGGCACACACACAGAACAAAGCTTTAATGCAGAAGCAATCATCCTGTGTGATTCTAGCGGGAGGTTTCTTAGAGAAAGACTCTTGTTCCCAGGCATGAAAGCAAAGAAAATATGGTGCCCAACTACAACCAAAGCTCTGGAGCTGCTATCTGGAGAGACGCTGAACAAGGCCCGGCACATCCTCATTCACAGCGGGACCAATGACCTTCACCCACGAAGAGAAGATGTGGCTGCCGCAATAAAACAGGTGGTGAAATTCCCCAATGCAAGGTTCACCATGTCCACCCTACCACACAGAGACGTCCCATTCCACATCATCCAGGTCATCAATGCAGAGCTATGGAGAGGTAGTGCACTTATGCACAATGTTCAACTGCCCCACCACTGGGATATACGGCCACACCACATGCACGATCACGTTCACCTTAACAAACACGCCCCACCACCGGGATATACAGCCACACCACATGCACGATCACGTTCACCTTAACAAACACGCCCCACCACCGGGATATACAGCCACACCACATGCACGATCACGTTCACCTTAACAAACACGCCTCACCACCGGGATATACGGCCACACCACATGCACGATCACGTTCACCTTAACAAACACGCCTCACCACCGGGATATACAGCCACACCACATGTACAATCACATTCACCTTAACAAACACGCCCCACCACTGGGATATACAGCCACACCACATGTACAATCACGTTCACCTTAACAAACACGCCCCACCACCGGGATATACAGCCACACCACATGTACAATCACGTTCACCTTAACAAACACGCCCCACCACCGGGATATACAGCCACACCACATGTACAATCACATTCACCTTAACAAACACGCCCCACCACCGGGATATACAGCCACACCACATGTACAATCACGTTCACCTTAACAAACACGCCCCACCACGGGGATATACAGCCACACCACATGTACAATCACGTTCACCTTAACAAACACGCCCCACCACCGGGATATACAGCCACACCACATGCACGATCACGTTCACCTTAACAAACACGCCCCACCACCGGGATATACAGCCACACCACATGTACGATCACATTCACCTTAACAAACACGCCTCACCACCGGGATATACAGCCACACCACATGTACAATCACATTCACCTTAACAAACACGCCCCACCACCGGGATATACAGCCACACCACATGTACGATCACGTTCACCTTAACAAACACGCCCCACCACCGGTATATACAGCCACACCACATGTACAATCACATTCACCTTAACAAACACGCCCCACCACCGGGATATACAGCCACACCACATGCACGATCACGTTCACCTTAACAAACACGCCCCACCACCGGGATATACAGCCACACCACATGCACGATCACGTTCACCTTAACAAACAGGGCATCAAAGTCTTTGCCAAGGTGCTGAAGGACACTGCCCTGGAACGCTGTGCTGTGACCCCTTACTCTGAGAACAGGCACCCTACCAACCGTTCCACAGCTCACAGGAGTTTCCAACCAGTGAGACCTCAATGCTCCCTTACACCCAGAACCCCTACACAGCAAATCAGCAACAGCGCCATGACCATCAGGAAACCAGAGCACACAATCCGACCAGAACTGAGAGTAGACCCAACCCGACCAGAGCAAGCAGCACAGCCAGACAGCTACGCAGCTGTAGCTTCCAGAGTACTGAACCCTGCAACATCACAACTCAACCAAATTAAAGATCTACTGCATATTATCTGCTCCAGATTTCTGCAGTGATAATAGCAACACTGTCTGTGTAGTATGTATGCATTATCAGTAAGAACATAGCATAAGGTAACTTTTAAACTTGTTTTACTCATTCATTTTACTTGTTTAAAAAGTATTTACATTTTGAAACATTAGAAAAATCATTCAAGAAATACGCTATAATGTTAAAACAAAAATAGACCATAAACTAAATGTTTCTACAAACCTAAAAATAGCTTAATTTAAGATTTCTTGCTGGAATATACAAGGTCTCACCTCTTCCACATTTGTAAATAAATAAAGAGACCTGGATTTTGTAAATAGTGTAAATGATATGGATATTATTATTCTCAATGAGACATGGTGTAGCACAACATCATCTACCCACTGTCCTGCAGGTTATAGGGAAATCATTGTGCCCTCCCTGAAGAAGCCATCAGTTAAACATGGAAGAGATTCAGGGGATATACTAGTGTGGTTCAGAGAAGGACTAAAAACCTCACAAACACAAATTCACAAACCAGTAAAAAAAAAAAGAGAAACACACATTTGGCTCCAAATTAAATCAGTATTACAATGTGAACAAACTTACCTCTGTGCAATAGATATACCACCCTCTGAATCCCCCTATTTTAAAGAAGACTGTTTCCTCAGCCTCCAAAAAGAAATAGTGATAGTTCAATGTCGGGGCTCTGTGTTGATATGTGGTGATCTCAATGCCAGGACTGGCAGAGAGATGGATTATATCAGCACAGCTGGAAAGCACCAAATATTTGGAGATGCATCATATTAAAAAATTGATGACCAACATCAAAAACAAGAACTGGCAATTCAAAATGGAACCATATGGAACACATATTATAAAAATCTTTACAAATGATCTAAACCCAGATCAAGAGATTATAAAACGAAATTTGGACATATTGGAAAAAACTATTAAAAATAATCAAAACCCTCTTGATTTCCCAATAATAATTCAGGAAATTATAAAACATATCAAGGCTCTTAAAAATAGGAAAGCATGTGGGCCGGACAATATAAACAATGAGATGCTGAAATGTAATAGCCCTGAACTACAAGAGGCAATATTGAAGCTCTTCAATCTCATATTAGAGGCTGGATGTTTCCCTGGGATGTGGAATCAAAGACTAATAACCCCTATTTATAAAAACGGTGACAAATTTCAAATTTGCATCAAAATACTTGAGCCCCAGAACCAAATCAGAAATCAAAACTGTCTCAAAAATATATTTAAAACCATAGAAAATGGGAAAAATGAACTAAAATATCAAAACAAACTTAATAGCTATCAGGCCCTAATTAGAAATATTAAATCAGCAGCATACTTGAAAAATGAAAACTCAAAAGAAAGAGAAATCCTTACAAAATACAGACTTAGTGACCACAGCCATAACATTGAAATATTAGGAGAAGACGAACACACCATGACCCTGGCAGCTAAATATGTTTCATCCTGCCATGTGTATGTATGTATGTGTATGTATGTATACATGTATATACGGTAACTGTATATGTGTGTACATATGTTATATGATATGTACATCTGTATATAATGTTTGTATATATGTGTTGAAATATATGTATACAGTTTGTTTATTGTTATTATTAATGTGTATTTAATTATTGTTATTTAATGTTTTTTATATCTGTTTATTGTTATTAATGTGTACTATGCTTTGGCAACACAAAGTTATTTGTCATGACAATAAATCTCCATTTGAATTGAATTGAGAGAGAGAGAGAGAGAGAGAGAGAGAGAGAGAGGAGAGAGAAATGGAGGAGAGAGAGAGAGAGAGAAAGAGAGAGAGGGAGGAGAGAGAGAGAGAGAGGGAGGAGAGAGAGAGAGAGGGAGAAAGAGAGAGAGAGGGAGGAGAGAGAGAGAGAGAGAGAGTTTGAGTTTTAAGGTCTCCTTTAATGCACAGAAAACAAAGGATGAGACCTATGTATTCACATATTTACAAACAAACAGAAAATAATAAAATAAAATTAATATTAAAAACACAAAAAAAAGAAAAGAAAACCATTACCGAAAAAACAAGGGAAAATAACAAGTTGGCTATTAACTACAATACAATTCCAAAAGGCAAAAACAAACACTATTACCGGGAACGGTTAATTTCACAGGGAAAATTAAAAAAAGAAATAAAATTAGAAATTGATAAACAGACAAAAAAACAAATAATACTTTCAAAAATGAAGTACCAACTCTTCACCCTGCATAGAGCAAAGCACTTCCTCAATGCACCATGCATTTACAAAAGCCTCCACATTGTCTGTGAGGCTATAAAAACTGAAGTCCACCCTGATGCGGGCTGCAAGCAGTTCCTTTAACATAAAAACAGGGTCAACTGACCCCTGACCCGCAATGCATTTCTTTCTAGTCTTCCATATGGACAACTTAGCTAGTCCAGACAGCAAGTTAATTAAAACATGAAACAGCCTTTTTTTTACAGTGTACCTTGGCCCAAAAATAAAAAGCTCAAAGGAAAAAGGTACCCCTAAACCCTGAAACCACCCCTCTAAACAAGTGAACAGCTCCCTCAACCTGTGACACTGTACAAATATGTGGTGCGTTGTTTCCCTCTGTGTGCAAAAGTTGCAGCCCTCCCCTACACTAGGATCTAGGTGTGCCAGATATCTATTCAAAGCTATCGCCCCATGCACAATCCTCCACTGGAGGTCTCCCGTCCGTTTGTCAACAGGGGGCTTGTACAGGGACCGCCAACAGCCTTTCGGGGAAGACCCTGGACCAAAAAACTCAGTCCACTTCGACGCCTTCAGCCCTGTCAGTGAGCGTAAGTGTAATACTTTAACGCAGGTGTAATACAGCGCTTTCTTCCCAAGGGTCTCAAACTTCCCCAGCTCAGGGGTTGCAAGAGACAGGAAGCTCCCCTGTTCCTCCTGCCACTCCCCTACAGCAGGAGAGACAGTCAGAGGGGGTAAATTATACTCACAATCATCATCCCATTGGTCAGACAGAGTATGGTTCTCAGCAAACACTCTGAGGGGCCCTGGCAGGGAAGCAAAAACCTCCTCCACCAACCTGTGCAGCAGTCTGGAAGACCGGATTCCTGTCATTTCCCCCAGCAGGCTAGATCGTATACTGGGAGAGGACAGACAGTTTGTTTTTATAAAATTGCTGAAATGCAGTGGCTCCTCAAAGAGCCACATACCTGGTTCTGCGGTTGGATCCCGTTGGATTTTAATTATTTAATTATTGTTATTTAATGTTTTTTATATCTGTTTATTGTTATTAATGTGTACTATGCTTTGGCAACACAAAGTTATTTGTCATGACAATAAATCTCCATTTGAATTGAATTGAGAGAGAGAGAGAGAGAGAGAGAGAGAGAGAGAGAGAGAGAGAGAGAGAGAGAGAGAGAGAGAGAGAGAGAGAGAGAGAGAGAGAGAGAGAGAGAGAGAGAGAGAGAGAGAGGAGACTGTATTTGCCGAGTGGAGTTCCTCGCTGACTGCTGAGGACTGTAGCCCAGCTGGTGAAGGCCTAGTTGATTAGTTTTGGTGAGAAAACTTAGTTTCAGTTCAACATTACTTTCAAAAGAAAAGGGAAGAACAAAGAATAAATAGTGAATAAAAGAGGTGTTTCTTGAAGGGGGGGTGAGTCCAGCTTGTTTGAAGACTGCAGGGACTCATCCAGTGGACAGATATGAATGGGATACATTTAATTTATTATTATTATTACAATCTTGGTAGTTAATATATCAATAGTGGAATCATGCTTCTGGGTCCTGTTAATCAATAATCTATAATCGAGAAAAAAAATTATTCAATAGCAGCTCAGTAAAAATCATTGTGAGAGATTGATATTCGAGTTGAACTGTAATAGCAGAGATGTCTATGTTCACTTGCAGCAAAAATTGATATATGGTAAAATGTAGTAATTACCTCAGCACTTCTGTGGCATTGCAGGTTTCAAAGTGAGGATAGATAGCATAAGTAACTGTACATTTGACAGTAGAATGGATGGAAGTAGGCTTACCATTATCACTCCAATTATTTCTTTCAGACATTTGTATTTTCCACCCATCGGTGTAGAGGCAACATGGTTTAAATTTCCCCATATTTTTATGTTAGCCTACATGTTAATGTCCACTAGCTAGCAAGAAAAGTAAAAATAACTACATGTTAAGACCAGCCAAACCATAAACTCACATACCCACAAACCATGTATAAGGTTATAAAGTCATATAAGCCCCTTTACATAATGATACTACAAGCTTCATTTCCAACATGGGCCAAAATTACCAGCAGAATGACTGATCATAAATCTGTTGTGTAAATTCATATTTGAAGATAAACACTACATTACATTACTCACATTTCTCAGAAAACACACTTTGAAGTCAACAGTGTGAAGCTTACGAATCTACAAGGCAGCATTTGTAAAAACACAAAGTACACACACACACACACACACACACACCATGTAGGTCATTGAACATTTATTCTATCTAACTACTATGTCTGCCTTTAACGAAAATACTTTGTGATGGAAAAATGAGGCTTCATTAAGCCAAAAATGTGTGGAGCTATCATGGATTATCAGTGACTGACTAATTTAAACCAATGTGATTTTCTGAAACCAGCACAGTTTTTGATTGCTCAAACACACTGTGATTGAGGCCCATGAAACACTTTCCCTTTAAGTGAAGATATACCCACTGAGAGGGGTTCATCTGTAAAAATCTATATGAATAAGCATTTCTGTGAGGCTTTGGAAAAATCAATGCAAAGCCAGCGGTTATAGGGGGACCTATGCGTATATAAGTGAAAAATAAAATAAAATACAAAAGACCAGATTGACAGGACATTTAATATAATTTTCATACCTAGTGTTGAAGTGTACAGACTCTGCCACTAATTACAGGAGGTCAGCTGTGGCATTTATTACTTTGGGTGTTATTAAATGTCAGCTCTTGATCCTTGCTGTTTGTGAGAACACTTACATGTAATGTTGACCACAAGGTTACACGGCTCACACAGAAAACAAGCTGTTGCCAAATTAGATTCTTCTCCCCTGCTCCCCAAACAATATCCCTCATATGTTGTATTTTTCACTGTTTGAATGTCACTCTTTCAATTCAGTTCAAACAAAATTGTGTTGCCAAAGCCTTTCAAAAGAGAAATAGTGAAACACAGCACACAGTATATGTTTACAACGGAGGATTTAACAATTCCTTCTTGCAACTCTTTTCTTTTATCTTTGGAAAAAGATGAATCAAAGTCTCATTCTACCTCTCTCTGTGAGCTTCTCTACTACTTTGCAACATAATTGAAAGCAGAACTGCACTGAGTTTTGTTTTTTTATACTACAAAATGACAAGCAATCTTGTTGAATTTAAATAGATGTTGGGTGTTAAAGGATTGCTGTGTTTGTGCCAAGATAGAGAAACACACCTAACTTTCTGATTTTGAGCGACCAGTGCGACTACATTCTTTCAATTCAATGCCACATTTATGGCTCAAGATTCAGTAAGGCATAAGAGCGGATTTGGCCAACACAGTACAGCTCTAAAGAATGAAGGCTCTCACAAGGAAACATAAAAAGGACAGAGAGAGACCAAGGAACTTCTGTACTCTGTGTTAGCTCAGTATTCTCCATTGGCAGTAGAGACTATAAATTAATGTCTGTGCCTACCCAAGGCTATAAAAACAGATGAAGAATCATCAAAGATGAGAAAGAGTACTGTGAATACAAGAGTTTAAGGTTCATCCTTTTGTTCAAAGAAGTCTTAAGAAACATGTTTGTTTGAAAGCAGAATAAACCAGTAGCAGTTAGATCAGAGTGTTGCTATGCCAACAGCAAAAAAAAAAAAAAAATCAGAAGCCTGTGTATGTGAGAGTGTGGCATCTCATAGATGTGCATGCCTGTATTTCCATTACTTTTTTTCTAAAACCCTGGGGAAATACCAGCCTACACTCAAAGTAAACACTTGCCATTGAAGGTTGGTCATTTCTTGGGGTCTGATGGCTCCCTTGTAATCACTAGGCATCTTTATAGCAGTTTGCATGTCACTTTCAAGTGGAGGAGCCTTTGCCAAGTAATTTTGTGGCAGGTTTTTGGGTCCCTTATTTGACGAAAGCAATTTTTGGTTGATTCTTCAGTGATTCTTAAAGTTTACATCCATCAATGCTGGAACAAATCTGCTGAAGTAAGTAGCACGTGACATGTTTCATCCTAAATTAAAATTTCCCAGAGCTCCTAAAAATCCATTCGACACCTTTTGTTTGTGAACAGAATTTTTTAAAACAGAAAGATTGTAAAATTAGTTTGAAAAATTGGGCTCAAGACACTTCTTGTAGGAGGCAATGAGAAAAAATTATATATTGGATTAAAATGATAAACCCCAATGTTATGTGGCTATATAAATATTCAAGGTAAACTGGTCACCTACGAGATACTCTATTTATATGTAACCAAATTGTCCCTCTCCATGCAACAGTTCCAAAACTATAAACAGCAAGTTTAGTTGATGACAAAGCACAAATAATAAGTGCCTTATAGTTTTTCTCAATTTAGTTTAGACACATTTTCTGAACTTAAAACTCAAAATTATAAACACAAAACACGTACGGTCAGCTCTTTCTGCAAAACCTCATATATTTTTTGTCAAAATGAAGCAAAACCATACTCTCATCCCAAAATGACATTTTTCCTTCAAATAATAAACACTAGTCAACAAATTAATACAAATTATAAATGCCAATTACAAACTGGTGTAAAAAATGAAAGTCACTATTACCATTATATTACATTCTATTACTAGGCATCAGTATTGTTTGAGTGTACTAGCCAATTCAAATATTGTTATTTTTTATTTTTCCAAATTACACAAATGTAGTAGAGAGTAAAATAAAAACAAACCGGAGAAAATAAGAAAAATAAAATAAACTACTGTACTGGGAGTAAACAAAAAATGTAAAAGTAAAACCAAGAATAAATTTGTCTGGTCTCTGCTCTTGAACAGACCATATATTATCATGTACATCACACATTATATTTTCTCTGGCCAAGCAGCGGGAGAAGTGTCTTTTGGAATGACACAGCCACCCTTGGCATAACAGAAATGAAAAAGCAATGGTTTCATTGAACCAATTTCGAAACAGAGCATCATGGTGGAAACTCACATGACAACACGTGCAAGCTGCTCTGGTCTATCTTGTGTGTGTGCACTTGTGAGTGTGTGTATGTGCATGTGTGTGAGTCTGAGTGAGTGTGTGTAGAGCTAATTCCTGGAGCACTGTGAAAGGCATATTTCCCCCGTGTTTCAGGTTCTTTTTAAGGTTGGTAAGATAAGCTACTCTAAACTCTCTCGTATTTACTCCACGTAGGGGTGGCTCCGGTATGCATACAAGGGATACTGCCAGCTTAGCTTGTGCACACTATGCTGTCCATACTGTGGTAGTAGTATACATAATAGTACACTGCTCAAAGAAATTAAGAGAACACTTAATCAACACAGTATAACACAAATTCAATTAAACTTCTGGGATATCGATCTATCCAGTTAGGAAGCGCAAACGATTGTGAATCAATTTCACCTGCTTTGGTGCAAATGAAAGTGACAACAGATGGACAGGAGAGGCAACGGCAAGATAACCCCCAATGGTTTTGCAGGTGGTGGCCACAGACCATTTCTCGCTCCTTATCCTTCCTGACTGATTTTTTTCTAGTTTTGCATTTTGCTAGTGCCCTTGTCACTACTGGTAGCATGAGGCAGTACCTGCAGCCCATTCAGGTTGCACAGGTAGTCCAGCTCCTCCAGGATGGCACATCCATACGTGCCGTCACAAGAAGGTTTGCTGTGTCTCCCAGCACAGTCTCAAGAGTGTGGAGGAGATACCGGGAGACGGGCCATTACACGAAGAGAGCAGTGTAGTATTAATTAGGTATTCTGCAGTACAGGAATCACTGAGTATTGATATGTTACAATAAATAACAATAGAGCAGATCTACCTCTTCTCATTTCTAAATGTTCGTCTGCCATTGTTCTCCAATACAAGAGAGCTCATATTTTCCCCTTTTATTAGTGCTAAAGCTCTGATTGCTGATTGAATAATTAAATCAACTAGTGTTTTACCTGTGAGTAATGTGTGTCTTGATATTTGGAATTTATAATGTCAGTGTTTTTCATGTGAAAACAAGAGATATAAAATTGTGCCTAAAACAGGAGAATTGTGTGAAATGTATTCAAAAAGTGTTAATTTGAAATTTGTGTTAAAACAAGCAAAACAGTGCTTATAGTGTGTAAACTGTAAAAGGTTGAAGTAAGCCAAGTTTTTACATATTTATATGTTCTGTGGTCTGCTATATATTTCTCTTTATATACATACCTTCATATTCAATGAACACCATGCTGCCCAGGTTCACAAGCACTTGAAAAGTATCTAATTACAGAAGCATGCAGTGACTGCTTTTGTTGTTCTTGCATTTGGTGGCATTTTTCACAACAAGGCAAGGTTTATTTCATTTGTAGAGGTTGCCTGCCACCTAGTGGTTAGAATTGTGTTTTTCTGAAACAGAAGTTATGCAGCAGAGGTTCTGGACCTCGGTCTTGGGGCCCCCTGTGTATACTGTTTTTTGTTCCACCCATAATTGCAATCCCAGAATTTTAACAAGCTGTTGATTTTTTTGTTGTGTTTTTCATGTTTAGGTGGATTACGTGCCCTCTTAAAGCACAACTGAACTTTGGTAGAACTTTGGGTTGTGTAGTTACCTGGCTATGATATGAGTCCAAATGGTGGCAAAATACGTTTGTTAATTTCTTTGTGCTCTGGGGTGATAACCCAGAATAGGTTATTTGTCGCTCTCCATTCACTGCTATAGGGCAGCTAAAACGGTCTCAAAATGATACTTTTAGCAAGGATACGAACACGAATTAAGTGGATTCTGTCAATACAAACAATAACCAGTCCTGGGGCCACATGTATAAAACTCTGAGTAAAAGGATGCGTACAAGAATGCTCAGGGTGAAAATCTGCTTAAAGAAAGTTTAGCATTTTCTACCTCTGCCTATCGGTCACTATGTTGCCATATCACACTGACACCAAACATTGCGTATAGCGTCCAGCGTGTGCAGAGGTACGCAGATTCTCACAGCACGTGTTATTTTATACATCTGAATTTCTGCGTGGAAACTCGGCTTTCTGAGGGCATTTTTCTGCACAGCACTGTTTATACATGAGGCCCCTCGTACATATTTTATTTTTTATTAAATCCTTCCTGGATTTTTCATATTTTATTTAGAACGTAGATGCACCAGAAACAGCGTTAATGCGCCCATGTGTCAGAAACCACTCATTGGTCCAAATTTCCACGGAAGCAAGCGTTCCTGGTAGTATATATCTATGGTAAACAAACCGACCTGCTGACATTTTGCTAGTCTTTTCTGGTAGCTTGCTAACAACATTGAAGGAAATAGTACTCTTATAATATAAATTATAAATCATTTTAATTACACAATTTTAAAAAATACGTACACGGACTGGTTATTGTTTGTATTGACAGAATCCGCTTTTGTCTAGTTTATGTACATGGTGTCCTTTTGAGACTGTTTAAGCTGCCCTAAAGAAGTGAAAGGAGAGCGACGAATACCCTATTCTGGATTATCACCCCAGGGGTGCACAGAGCAACTAACAAACATATTTCGCCACCATTTGGACTCATGTCATGGCCAGGTAACTACACAACCCAAAGGTCAGTTGCGCTTTAAGCCACATTATGTTAGCAATAGATATGCATGCCATGAAGACTAAAAGTCCAATATACACATTATGCTATATTTATTGCAAACACTTACAAAAAGAAAAAAAAAGTGTTTTAAATGAAATACTAAGGTGATCAAATTAAAGACTAAGGTGAATCAATAGGCTCCGAATTGGTGAAATTGTGGACACATGGCCACTAAAGCTAACCATTTGGTAAATGATGAACAATTCAAAAGACAAAGCAAATGATAATGAGCCAAACCTGCATTGTGTTAATAAGTTTAAGGAAAAAACTATGAAGGCGATCAACTTCAACTATCTGAATAGGAGCCTATTGATTCACCTGTTTTTAATATGATCAGGTAAAAAATGGTTACCTTTTTTTTGTAATTAAATAGCACAATGTGAACATAGGAATTGTATTATCTGTGGCCTGCATAGCTATTTCTGACATGATGTGGTCTAAGAGGGTAAGTAATCCCTATAAACATGAAAAGGAACCTAATTAAGAAAAAATAAAGCTTGTTAAAATTCTGGGATTGCAAATGTGGTTGGAACGAAAACAAGCATACACATGGGGCCCCAGGACCAAGGTTGAGAACCAGTTATACAGCAATTATGTTCAGATTCTCACCTCCAAATGCATGCTAAGTTGGCCCTGGATAGGACCAATTATTAAGAGGCTTCAACTAAGATATTCAGTGTTCTGCCAGTGGAACATTGGCTCTGGATCCTAAAATGCCAGTATTGTATAAAACGGATACATCGACAATCTAGCTTCCACTGTCAAGAGTGATACCTTACTCTGATTTATGTGGTGCGCGTGTATAGAACATCATACTAAAGAGTGATACGTTACTCTGATTTAGGTGGTGTGAGTGTATAGAACATCATACTAAAATTGACCAAGAAACAGATCCAACCTAGGGCAGAGACTGCACCTGAGAGCTATGGTATTCATATCAGCTCATATGTCATGTCATCTGAAGGGGGGATGTTATGACAATTTTATATTCACCAGCATGCTGTGAAAAGCCGTGATTAGGGCTAATATTTCAACCAAAGTTGACTTATTTCATCATTACATGGAAGAACTGCAGTAAAAGTTTATCATTTACTCCTGATTTTCATTTTTCAAAATTGCCCTGTGGTGATGCCGTTAGACGTGGTTCCATAGTATCCGTGAATAACATAAATGCACAGCTATAGAACTAATAAATATTAGTGTATATACAGACACTTTTGAAATCCCCAAGTTTCCTAAGGATTATGTTAAAGAAAAGGTATTCAAGCAAGGCTATTCTCAGTATATTTGGAGAAATTTAAAAATACATTTGATCCAATTTTGCAGTTTAAAACTAACAAGCAAAAACCTTTGATTATTTTATCAAGCATATTAACACAAAATAGTTTGATATGCAGTGCAGCGCCTGATCTAAGGGGGGCTGACATGATAGTTTTGCCCATATCGCCCATCCCTTTGATATGGGTCCATATAGTGATTGGCTCAAAGCTTGGGCTGTGTCCGAATACGATCCGTTCCGTCCGCTCAGACCCGTCTGTTATGTGCCCTGTCCCCTCACTTTGCAAGCAGTGCGCAAAATAAATCCCACAAAACTCTTTCCAAACTAGTGAAGTAGTAGTTCCTAATATATTTTTTTCATTTTTATGCAGAATATCAATCAGCTAACATGAATGAAGATAGAATTAACAAAAATAAATTGTTGTTTGTAACATGAACTCATCTTGTACCATAGATATGAATATACGCCATGTCTTTTACGTTTTTACTTTCGGGTTACTTACTGAAATTGCCAGATGTATGCTGCTGAATTCCCTCAACAAAAGCCCAGAAATAAGGGGTTCATCCTGGAATTTTAAGTGCCCCCATTTGAGGAAAAAGTCACCCACTCAAAAGCTTTTTGACAAAGTGGACTCAAATATGCGCCCTCAGAAGGGTGTAGGGGTCGTATTCTGACACGGCCTCAGACTGGATTAATTGGAGGTCTTTCATTTCCTGTGCACAACCTGGAGGCGTACTTGCTTTTCTTCCCTGAATCAAGCAGAGCTTAAATGACTTAATTTATCATTAGTGTTAAAACCAGACACACCCTTGCAAAAACATACCTGCCCATGGCAGAAGTTCCCCCAACGATTACTAATTACTAATAGCGTGCACGTCTTCAAGACCAATTTTGCCTAAGGACACATCTTAGTGGTAATAGTCAGAATACAGCCAATTGATGAGTCACTGTGAACTAATGGTTTTAAAATGTGCAACTTGTCGCTCTAAATTTGGTTAAAACGCTGGCAAAATTTACTTTTAAGGGCATTTAATTCTCAAAACCAACTGTTCACAAAAAAAGCAAATCTGGCCCAGAACATTCAGCAGCGAAATGTCAATACTGAGAGGAGATGGAATGTGCAATATTGCAGCTATATCCCCACTTCCAAGACAACAAAGCCTTGAAAAACAGTGGTAGAGCTGCAACATCATTAAAAATGGTAAATAAAATTGGAATCACATTGAGCTCTATATGAATGACAGTAAATTGATGCAAAGGAGAGTAGACAACTCGTGTTAGGATCGCCAACAATTTAATCATAGAATACAAATAGCAAATCCATGTGTGCTCCTCTTTTCATGAAGGGTTTGATGCAAGGTTGGGTGGCCCAATCGGCATAGCTTCTCTGCACATCTAATCGAGCTATAAAAAAATAAAATAATCCAGGTTAAAAGGTTAAATTAATTACTGTATTTATTTAACTTATATACGAAATCAAAATGCATGGCATTGTTGATGGCGGTGGGGGGAAGGGGCTTAACAAAATACACTGTCTTAGTCACTGGAAACTGTCTGACTACTCCGTGACATTCCCTCCACTCCACCTTGTTCTGGTCGTAACATGAGGAAATACGTGATACAAAAAATGAACATTTACCTTTACGAAACCGATGTCTTTTGCGTACTGTCGGAAGCACTGGCGACACATGTTGAGCCCATATTTACGGATCAAACCGTGTCTGTTTGAACATACCCGGCTACAAAGACAGAAAAAAATTGAATTAGAAAACTGTCTTAGGCATCTTATTAATAGTGATATTGTCTGCGAGTAGTTCAGCAGCAACGCTACGTTAGCTTACTCGCGTAACTAACGTTACACTTCTCCAACTGTATACAGCTGGCTAACGCAACAAGCATCTTTAACTATCGCTGTGCATAATGAAATCTACAACACCAGAACTAGTAAATATGTGGGTCGTTACGTGGTTGATGGATATGGACCTATGAGTACCAATAAACTGGCTGCTGGTAACGTAACTAACGCCGTTAGTTAAACAAAAGCGAGAAGTTTTAGCAAGCTAGTTGGCTAGCTAAGTTGCAATGAATGAGTTCACGTGGATACTGTGCTAACACTAACTGGGTAAATAAAGCGTGGGTTCTAAAGAAACTACTTATCGGTTTATTAACGTTAGAATATTTCCACGCTTAATTTTAATGCATTTTAAACATTAACTGCAAACATGATATAACTAGCGTATGTTTCAAAGGCCGATTGGAGCGTCAGAAGACGCCATGTTTAGCTAACTACCGTCCATGTGGGCCAAGTCAACAAGTAACATTTGCAGCCTTAATAAAATATAAAAACACAAATCTTTGTAGAATGTTTCCAAAAAATCGTTTATGTTGTGGACATAGACTGGATAACTAACCAGGATCGAGATCCCTGGCCGAATTTTCTTGGGTGACTCCAGTAGAGCTGCTGATGGCCCATCTTGTCTCTTTCGCTCGGGTGTCGAAAAGGAAAGAAGGAGAGAGCGCATGTGCAAACAAAATTATTCTTCTTCTTGTGTCTTTCCGGCATACCAGATGCCTTGCGGCACATTGCTGCCTCTCACTGGTTGGGATTAGATTGCATATGGTAATGCTTCTACTTCCATAGTTCTTCTTCTTCTTCTTCTTCGTGTTTTTACGGCGGTTAGCATCCAGCTTGTTGGTGCATTACCGCCACCTTCTGCTCCTACTTCCATAGTTGTAATCCTGTTGCGGCAATATATTCAAGGACTGCTTTCATTATCCTTGCCTGATTCTCTGTGGGATTCAGCAGGCTTTTCATTGAGATAGTCTTTATGCCCATACTTAATAATGTGGCATATAGCCTTTATCTTTCATTCATGTATCTTTTGCATTCCATGAGTATGTGTCTCACAGTTTGTTGTTTAATGCACGTTCCACATAGTCCATCTTTATGTTTGCCCATCTTTGCCAAGACAAACAAAATTACGTTTTTCTGCGTGTGTATGACGTATCCGGTCTAGCTGTTTACTTACTAAAATATATTGCGTATATTCTGGTAGAAATCCTGCCGTAGGATATTGATTTAAAAGGCGGATTAGCACATGCAGTTATGGAAATATATTCTGTGGCAGCTGTCTTCTATAGCTCTGCACTAACATTACAATAAACCGCTGTTTTCTCTTTGGTATTTAAAACGAATGCAAGGTCAATATTAGCCTATTCATATTTTAACTCATAGGCTATAATTTAACTGGATTATACCAAAATCTCCCCATGCTATCAGGTATCTGTTTTCCCCTCCATAATGAGGTTTCTTACGTGGTATAGGGAACTGGGCTTCTAATTCAGAGGTTGCCATTTCAAATTCAGGTGGTGCCAATGGACACTGAGCAAGGTAGCCTACTGTGAAGGCCTAAGTAGGTATCCAACTGTATAGAGTAGGCTACTCAAGTGACTACGTCACACTGGTTTCGGAAGTAAATTCCCCATTCATTTAGAGCGTAGACATTAACTAAAGCTTACTTTTAAACCATTTCTACTGATTATGTCTTACCGTCAATTTCCCGGATTGTTCAATATAACGCTGTTCGCAAACTCCAAAAAAACGACATAGTTTGCATAGGTGCGTTATATTGAACAATTGGGGAAATTGACGGTAAGACATAATCAGTAGAAATGGTTTAAAAGTAAGCTTTAGTTAATGTCTACGCTCTAAATGAATGGGTAATTTACTACCGAAACTAGCGTGACGTAGTCACTTGAGTACTCTATTCACCTTATTTTGGAACTTTACATGGGCGCTACGTGATTACGTGAATTTTGTTAAGAACTTCCGGTTTAGGTTCTCTCCCATTCCTCCGTATTGTTAGTAAATAGCTTTTTCCACAGAACTTTTTGTAAAAAAAAATTACACACCCACACCATTTTTCTGAGCCATTGCCTTACGAAAGACGGAGACGTGTTCGGTGTGAGGATGCCACAACAATTTCTACCAAAGAAAAATTTAGTTTGAGGCAGAATATTATGTCCGTCACCGTCCGCTAAAGTGACAGGAGAGGTCAGTGAGCGCTGCTAGTCTAGAAGAGATGTACATTATTCCGGCTGGTTTCATCACTAACTGAGATTATACAGCTTGTTTGTTTGTACAGTAACGTTAGCTAGCCATTGCTTCTTGCATTGGTAAGTAAGCTACTAGCATAGTTATATCATGAACACACTGGCTTATAGAAACAAGGTTAAAACCTGTTATAAATTAATGTAACGTTATCAGTTATAGTTATCTAGCTAGCTGAATGCAAAAAATGCAGAATGTTCTTGGGTAGCCTATTGTAGCCTACGTGTAGCTTAGTTTATGATATAGCCAAAATAATAAAATGTTTTATTAACTCGTGAGCATATTCATTTTATTGGAATGTTTCCCTGGCAAAAGCAAAACTGCTGACTGTCTTTTTATAAATTATTATTTAGTTTAGTTTAATATATGTACCCCTGGCTGTGTTCTGTGTCTATGAATGTATCTCTTGTTGAATATATGCGCCTGCTTCCAAACCCTTTCGCACCACTGAAGATGGGCCTGGACTGACCGGATGGAGGCCTCCTCCTGCTGGGCGGGAAACAGGGGAGGCTGGTACCCCAGGGAACACTCAAATGGGGACAGCCCAGTGGCGGAGCTTGTTAGGGAGTTGTGGGAATACTCCACCCAGGGAAGGAGCTTGCTCCAGGTCCTGGTTGGCCTTCTCTGTCTGGCCGTTGGTTTGTAGGTGGTAGCTGGAATACAGGCTGGTGGAAGCCCCCAAGGAGTGGCAAAATGTTCATGTAGTAGATAGACAGCCTCTGAAGCATGTAAATGCAACAAGGCAATTTTAAACAGAGCTTCTGATAGGCGGATTAAAGGTGGTTGTCCAATGGGGAGAATTCTTCTTTGAGGGTATGGAGGCAGGCAGGTAGGCAGGAAAAATAAGAAGAAATGGAAAAATAAAAAGAAGAAGAAGGAGGAAGGAGAAAAAACTGGCAAAATAGTTTGGGGCTTTATTGCGTGGATGTGTGAAGTTGTATGTGAATGCTGTGTGGTTACATGAGGTCAGAACGCACAGAAGTTCATCTTTTTAAGGGCTGAGAGTCTGTGGTCATTGTGGTTACTTCTGTAGGAAACCCTGAAAAGTGCCAAACTCTCTGTACTGTATAGGTATGGGGCATGCCCCGCCAAGCTATAACTTGGCGGATGGCATACCTGCTATCCCAATACAAGTCCGCTGTTACGCTCTCCGTTCCCTCTCAGTCCTCATCCCTGTTTGTGCTCCTTGTTTTCTCCTTTTCCTCACGTCTCTTGTCATGTTTTACGTTTCCCTGTCTGTCTTCCGTGTTGTGCAGGATTGGCGTGGTTTTCCTTCTTGTTTGCCCATTTCGTCCTCACTAATTAGCCATTCCTTCCCCGTTTGCATTCCTCACACCCTCGTTACCGCTCAATCACTCTCGCGTACATTCTCAAGCTGCAATCACTCATTATTTACCACACTATATAGTCTCCTGTTGTTCTTTGTCTTGTTGCCAGTTCGTTAAGTCTTGTTCATTGTTACCTCGGTCATGTCAAGTTTGGAACTCGGTCTAAGTGTTGTCTTGCTGAAATAACTATTTATCTTGCCTTCTATTTTGTACCCACCAGCCTGCAGCTTCCTGTCTCTTCCAAGCCACGCTTCCCGCATCCCGCTCTGCCCCTGCTACGCCCTACCCAGGATTCAGTCACCATCCAGCTCCTTGCCTGCTTCCCTCTCCTGCTCTGCCCTCCGGTTCTGCCCTACCCAGGATTCAGTCCCTTCCCCTCTCTTGCTACAAGAGTTTGCTGTAGCTAATAAACGCTCTGTGTGAGCTATTGTGAGTTCTGTCTCTGAGTCATGCATTCGGGTCCAGTTCTGATCAGGAACCTTAACATCGAGCCTCAAAGGAAATTCTTATAATGTCATGTCTAACAATACTGCTTCTGATGTGATTGCCTACAGCAGTTTTTCCAGAAGTGCTGCTCTCGGCCTTCAGACTGCTCCAGGAATTACATCATATGTTTTCTTTTTCTGTTCCAGTCTACCATGTTCTGGACAAATACATACAACATTCATTACACAGACTAATAGCCTGTGAAATTGAACAGACGTTGTAATTAGCACAGGCAGCTGTTGCCTCACTGCTTTCTAATGCTTGTCAGATTTGGTGTGAGAATTTAAATATATCTACTTTAGAAATCCCCAGTGATGGAATGCTCACACACAGTGATCATTTCAATAATTTGTTTAACCTTTAGAGGTGAGCAAGAGCCATGTTTACAAAGTTCCCATGTGAAATATGAAATATGTCAGAACTCAAAGAGGCTAGACCTGTTGATCATGAATGTACTTTACATTTTCAAAATGCCTGACTTTTATCTTGATCAGCCATTTGTTATTATGATGTAATGGTTTACAAATTGAAGATAAAATGCTGTGCCACTAATAATTTCATACCAAAAAATGTTTCTTGTTTTCCTCCATCTGATAAAAGATAAAAGATGTATGGACAAAACGAATGGCACCATAGGTAACCTTGGTTCTACGAATAAGGTCAACACGCCGCAGTATGGGTCAACCTCGCAGAGAGGGTGAGCTTCTAGGAGACTGAATAGCAAATTAACCACCATACGGGGCGGACACCACATCCACCGTAAGTGTGGTACGTGTCCGCCGCCCATTCTCTTTTGCCGACTGAAAGGCATAGAAGTCCCTGCATGTTGACCTTATTCATAGAAACGAAGTTACCTACGTAACCATTCCTTCCATTTCATATTGGTCAACACACCACGGTATGGATCAACAGTATACCAAATTAAGTCATGCGGGGGATGTAGTGGGGTAACACCACATGACAAAACCATGCGGTAGGCTACAAAATATATGAACTTTATTAGATACTTCTTTGGAAAAAGCAAATACCCACTGGTGATAAAAACGCTAGTCATACTCAAGATTGCCCTGCGGACAGAGGAGACAATCGATTTGAATGACACCACATCCAGGTGACAAACCCTGGTGACGTGAGGGACGAAGCCCAGCCAGCCACAATCGTCAGAAACCGGGACACCATGAAATTAAACCTATGAGGCAGCTACACCCAAAGTGGAGTGAGCCGCTATGGAAATCACATCTACGATCCAGTGGGTCAAATGCCATTTAGATAAGGTCCGGCCCTGCATAGGTGCTCCATAACCAATAAAAAGATCGTTGGTTTTCCACCACAGCTCCTGTGCAGGGAGACATAAGACCGCAGGGCCTGGACAGGGCACAGTGAGTGAAGTCTGGCTTCCTCATGTGATTCATGAGGGGGAGGATAAAAAGCCTCCTACATAAAAGGGCAAGAGCTGTACGATCGTAAGAGAATCTGAGGCCGAAAGGTGAGACTAGAAAGCAGAGAAGCCGCAGCAACCGCTGCCCAACCGCATACAGGACGTCTGTACTGATGACACATGCAGCAGAGGCAATGGCGAGCAAGAAAGCAGTTTTCAGGGATTGGTGCTTCAGCTAAGGGCTTGTGGGCGGCTCAGTGAGTCCTGACTCCCTGGAGGAACTGGCGAGTGTGAGGGTGTGATCCCACTCTCAGGCCATTCATATGCCCATGGCAGTCAGAGATGGCTGCTAAGTAACCTCTCAGCATAGACTCCGCCAACCCTTCTTCCAAGAGGGACTGAAGGAACACTAATGCAACTGGAATGTCACATAAGAAGGGGTCAGGCCCCTTAGTGTGGCACTAGCAACTAAATGTGCTCCACTTCCACTAAATGTGGCTAACAGTAGCCCGGCAGCGGTTATTGAGATTCTTGGAATCACGTCGGCAGTGCAAGCAGCCCTGCGAGCATCACAACCATAGGTCCGTTACCTGAGGAAAAACATCCACCCCATAGGACACAGCACAGCACTTTCCTATCACGAAAACTACTGGTAATTTCAATTGCTACATTACTTATTATTATCACTATTGCAACTAAACTGTAATCATTGTGATTTAGATTTAGATTTTTTTTTTTAAAGGATTGAATGACCTATTTGGCAAATAGCTGTTCTTAATTCCCTTTGTTCAGAGTATGGAAAAAATGCCACTTCTTAATTTCCTGGGATGTGGAACTAATAGGCTTGTTTCGAGAGGACAACAGTTTACAAACTGAATTTTCAATTCAGAAGCATCCTCAACAGTTCACAAAAATAATTTATTTTCATCCTGTCTGATAATATTGTATTCAAATTAATGTGAGTATGTATCATTAGAATAATTGAATAGAAGTGTCACTGTCTGGTGGCTTGAGCAACAAACTACACAAATGGTATTTAGTTTGTTTCTGCCGTTCCTATCCTAAATCAAAAGTTTGCAGCCACACACTGAATAATCCAATAATTTTGGTGAGAAAACTATTCTCCAGAATTTTGTCTTAAAAACTGATTAAGGGCTTGCATGAGGATAGGCATCCGTTTTTAATCCAGCATTAAATGTTGCATTGTAATACCGCGTTTAATGCCGGCTATTGCTGCAAGATTCCTTACACAGCAATTTCTCAGCAATGTCTTGCGCGGAATGTGGTGGTATAATTGCTTTGGCATATATTGTATACTTAACATGCTCCTTGTTATTTTGTTTACCATTTTGGAATAGTTTCCCCTGATTAAAAACCAGCATGGATCAGTATAGATGGTTATGCTGGTCACCAGCATAACCATCTTCACTGAGCTGTTGGCACTGCCAACCTTAAAGCTATGCCAGCAATAAACCAACAACCATATTGGAATCTATGCTGGTCTATGCTGTTATTTCGGCAGGGATAAAATATTCAAAATTAGTAAACAATAGGCTGGACTATACCTTTGAATATCTGTATTGTTCCTGATTGATTCCATAAATCGAATGCGATACTAAAGAGCTGGTTTAGAGTAGGTAATTGCAAGCATGTCCCGATAGACAGAATACCAATAGGCTAGCCCTACTAACCGTTTGAAACACAAATGACAAAGTCGTGATCACCTGCAGGCTACAATTTGGGATGTTGAAAAGTTGATTGATGGAGCGCGTACAATCGGAGGAGGAAGGCGCTATTCAGAGAGGGGCGTGACAACGGTTGTTGTCTCAAAAGCCCCAAAGGATCAAAGGATGTGCGACGTTTATGCATTATGGGATATTGAGTATGGTGCTGTTCGCTGTGAAAACTGAATCGGAGGGGAAAGAGGGAAGAATAAAACGAAGCGTTAACCATTTGGAGAGAAGCTGCGCCGCAGGATAGCGTCAACGTTGAGGTAATGCATCCTTGGTTGGCTTACTGGTTTTAACCGGGTTTAATGTTTTCAGCAATCGCCATTGATCTAGCCTAACTGGTTGAATGGTGTAGAATGATGCCCCCTTTCAGTTAGCTAGCAATTTAATAATAACCATTAGTTATGGGTTAGTTAGCTTCTTACATAACGTTGACAAAGTGGCTATGTAATTTACGCAATGCAAGCTTGCTTGCTGCTAGTTATCTTATTTTAATACTGCTCTCTGTTATGGTAGTAAATTATCTCACAGTAAATCTGCTGTGTTGCAATATCATAACTAACGACGGCGTGTTGGCTTTCTTGCTGACTGGTTTTCTTTAGAGAGGCTTCCAGTTATTGCGGGAATAAATTCGCCTGCCATAAACGCAGACCATTCGCTTGCTAGCTAGGTATGTTCAATTGATTTTTTTGAAATAGCCGACTAAAAAAATAACAGGTTACATCTGCTTAGCTAACCTAATTAGCTATTTAGCAACGCTTCTTGATAATGGAAGGGGGGAGTCGTCAGTGGGTAACGTTACAGTTCTTCAGTTATGATTTTAGATAACAAACCAACTAGCCAGGTTTAACGTTAAATATGAAATTGCCAGGAGATCATAAAGTGGGCATCGATTAAGATTAGCCGGATATAGCTGAAACATTTTTTCCCCTATCTACAGTACCTAATCATCCTAATACGTTTGCATTTTTCTCCAAATAACCAACCACGACCGTCGCATAGTAGCCTACGCTTGTAAATAAATAATGCTAATTATGAATAGCCTACCTGCGAGTGTGAACTCGACATATTGGCTTATAGCCTACCTTTCTTAAGAGTAAAGTCAATTTGCTGTATCCAGCATAGTATAGCCTATTAGGCTAGCCGCTAGTGTATAGGCAAGTCGGGAGGGGGCAGACTGAGAAATAAATAAATGAGGTGGACTGAATGTGAACGACAGCGTGAAAAGCACGATTTCCCTGAGGTGTAAAGTTAAGTGCAGATCAAGTGACGAAGTACCAAGACATGCAGTGTAGATCAGTATACTGTCCTGCGGAAAAGCGTGTGCGCAGAGGGTGCCCTATAACTGTAGCCAGTGGCGTTGCTATTAATCCGCATTCTCACGCAGAACTGCCAACAGCGGTGCGATTGTGGGACAGTGGTTAGAAAACAATGAATAACTTTTGATCTCATGGCTGAACATTCAAATAAATGTTTTTATTTTTTCTCAACCCTGGTTTGAACGGGGATAGCTTGAATTATGTGGCATATTGGTAATATACATAATTCTTTCATTCTGAGGCTTATTTTAAAACGGGTGGTGCACAACTCCGATCCTGGAGGACAGGTCTGTGCAGGCTACTAGGTTTTATTCCAACCAATTACCTTACTTTTAGTTTTCTGATAGCTCTAGAACTAAGCTGGTTCACTCCTGCATTTGACCACAGTAAAATATTTAGGATACACTTGCCGTCTGCGGCTATAGCTGGTGCTTATATAAATGTGAGAGCAAGATATGATTGAGCTAATTCAATAATTAAGAGCAGACATTGGCACAAAGTCCTGAAATGGATCAGCCCTTGTTGTGCACCCCTGTTTTAAAGGCAAATTGCACATTCCTGTGATATGTGATTTATTTTCGTATTTCTTGTTTTGTTTTTTGTAAAGATGTCCATTCACAGAGATTTATTTTAGTGATTATCTGGTTGTACTGTAGGCTACAGTTGGATTCCTGAAGTGGTTTCCTGTGGAAGGGTAAAACGGCTGTATCTTACCCAGGGCTTGAGCCTGCAAATTTTTATTACAAGGCCAGTAATCTACACTTTTGGTTTTGTCTTTGTTTTTACATGTAAATGCCATTTTTAGCATTGAGTAGCTATAAAGGTATGCTTTTAGCAAGTTCTATTTTAAAGAAAGTAAACGGGACTTTTGTGTGTTAAAATATAAGCATCATATTGTAATCTTGCCCATGCAAACAAATGTAACCCATTCTTTCTTAGTTTTGTCTCTCTAATGGTAGTGAGTGTGGAACAGACATTTTTTATATGCTGAGCAGATTTGACTAAAGTGAGCCTTGTTTGTACTGAGTAACATTTTATGGAGTGTCTGTTAACCAAATTTTCCTCATTAGTTCCTCATGTCTGTGTTCAGCATATTCTGGAGAGAGAGGCTGGGAGAATTAATCTTCTCTTTGTTCTGTCATTTTCAAGGGTCATCTGAGGCCTAGTTCAAGCAGCAAAGTTTCTGGGATGCCAAGCTGTAGACACACTGTGGACAAACACGTGCCCTGCTCCTTGGGGCGTGGTCACAGACTCTCTAAAGGGGTCTGTGTTCCCAACATTCCAAGAGGCAAACACAATGGAGAACTACAGATAACAGGCACAGTTTAAGCACAATTTTTCACTGAAATTTGCCTGTGGAAACAGAGCTGTTTGAATATTAATTGTTGACAATTATTATTTTGATTAAAAAAATAATAATAATAATCTTTTTTTTAAATGAGATCAACTCACTTCCCATCACTGTCTGAAATGAGATTCAGAATCTACAAGAGGAAAGTGGTCATACTGACCGTGGTGATGCTGGCTTGCGGCTTTGCTTTCTGGAGTGGAGGCAGGCAGAAGAAAAGCGAGGTGTTCTCCTCCAAGGAGCTGATGAGGAGCAGCCAGGTTCAGGCAAACCCTACAAACCGGAGACTGATCAACGAAAGTCATATGGAAGCAGCAGTCAAAGCAGAGGTAGACAACATGACTTTAATCTCTAGGAAGACCGTGTTTCAGCTGAATTTTGACCAAACCATCAGGAATGAGGGCGAGTTAAAAAAGCGGGCAAAAGATGACCTGGTGGTGGTGGTCCAGGTTCACAATAGACTTGAAAATCTTAAACTGCTGATCGAGTCCCTTCGGAGAGCGAGGGGCATTGAAACTGTGCTGCTTATATTTAGCCATGACTACTGGTCACCAGAGATCAACCAAGTGGTCGCTGCCATAGATTTTTGCCCGGTCCTCCAGATTTTTTTCCCTTTCAGCATCCAGCTCTACCCTCAAGAGTTCCCAGGAAACGACCCCAGGGACTGCCCAAGAGACATTCCCAAGAAAGACGCCTTAATGCTGGGTTGCAACAATGCACAGTACCCCGACTCATTTGGCCACTACAGAGAAGCCAAATTCTCCCAGACTAAACACCACTGGTGGTGGAAGCTAAACTTTGTCTGGGAAAAGGTCAAGGTCTTGAAAGGCCACAATGGGTTGGTGCTGCTCATTGAAGACGACCACTTCCTCTCCCCTGACTTCTACTACCTCCTCAAGAAGATGTCCTCTCTCAAGACAGTGCAGTGCCCGGACTGCGATGTCCTCTCGCTAGGGGCATATGGTCATGTCAGTTATGCCAGTAAGGCAAACAAGGTGGAAGTGAAGGCCTGGAAGTCCACAGAGCACAACATGGGAATGGCCGTGAGCAGGCAGACCTACCAGAAACTCATCCAATGCGCAGACACCTTCTGCACCTATGATGACTACAACTGGGACTGGTCACTGCAGCACCTCACCGTCGCCTGCCTGCCCACGTTTTGGAAGGTCATGGTGAGCGAGGCACCCCGCATCTTCCATGCTGGGGAGTGTGGGGTGCACCACAACAAGGCCTGCATGCCATCTGGTCAGAAGACCATGATCGACAGGGTCCTCCAGAGCAGCCGCAACCATCTGTTTCCAAAGAGCTTGCTCATCACTAAGAGACTGCCCGCTGTCGGGGTGTCCCCCCAAGTCAAGAACGGGGGCTGGGGGGACATCAGGGACCACGAACTCTGCAAAAGCTACCACAAGTTACAGTGACATTGCTTGATGATATTTGCATCCTATTTTAGAGAGGGGGAAAAAAACAAAAGCCTGAATACATCTATTTTTCATGTATGGCTTGTTTTCTGCCTGTTACTTTATGGATATGACCAAATTAAAGGATATGTGTTGGGGCTTCTACAAGATTGTCTTTACATAATAAAGTACATATTTTTGCTTGTGAATGGTAGTAGTTGTGTGGTAGTGAACTTTATTGAATGTGTCGTTTATTTATATTCATAAAATATTTTAAAAATAAGTTGTTGGGTTGATTAGGTAAACATTCCACATCTCCAAGGCTATGGCTGATAATTAATTATGGATATAAATCCAAAGTGCCACCTGAAACAGGTGAAATGTGTGTCAGCTTTCAAAACAAATGTGATTATTCATTTATGTCAAGTAATAACATTCAGAAACAGAACAGATAATGATGTCATAATGAAAGCTAAGGATATTTGCATAGACAATAATCTCAACTGCTGAAGTCCCACCATATTAATCAAAAAGAAAGGGTAAGGAATAAATTGTGTTCCTGCATTAATATCTCTTCTTTAAATACTGGCACAGACACACTGATTCAGTTTACAGGACTGACACATACTGGCTGAAGACCAGTTATACTTCATCATCTGACAGCCACTGGGGAAATGACTGATTGCTAACTCCACATGATGGACCTGTCCAATAAAAATAGGATAGTGGCAGCTGATATCAGAAGTGACTTTTTTTCTAATAATTTGGCGCCCAACACAGGGCTGTGTTTATGTCCAATTCCCATCCTAATTAGGAATGCCCAATTGTCCCTCTAATCATCGGGCAACTCTACTGCACAGCACACACGGGTATCATACCTCAGTGCAGACCCATGGCATTCCATTGAAACACGTGGCTCAGCCTGCACACCATTACCAGACTCGCACAGAAAACGGTATCGAAGGAAGACCACCCATATGCAGCTGCGTGCAGACTAGTGGGATTGCCAGATGATCGGTCCCCACAGGGCTACCGGCCACAGTCAACACTGGCACGATCCGGATCAGAACCCACACCACGCCTCAACTGAAAACAAAAAAAAAACATTTGTCATTTATCAGCATTACCTGACACAGAGAAAAAACTATTATTTCATTTAGACTCAGCTTTAATTTTCATTCATATTGGATGAACCATTTAGAAATTGTAGAACCTTTTGTACATAGATACCTCAGATCCTTGATGACTTACAGCCATTTCACCAGCCATGTATTCCATACTGTTCCAGCATAATTTACAGCTAAATCTAGTCCCACCCCCCAATTCCCATAGAGATCCATTCAAATGCAGAGAAGTTATAGTATCACTTGTAGGAGTACCAGGAAATGAGGTATCAAGAGTCTTTTGATGTTGTTGGGTCACAGACATCAGGAAGTCATGGCATGCAAAGGATATGCGACCAAATATTAAAAGTGATTACTTTATTCTTTATTATGTTAAACTGTTAAATATTTTTTGATGCCCAAAAATGGGGGGGACTATGTACAAAAGGTTAATCCGATATGGATGAAAATTCCCTAAAATGAAAGCTGATAGTCTGCACTTCAACCCCATCATCATCCTTTCAAACTCAAAGTGCTAGAGTACAGAACCAAAATAACAAAAAATGTGTCAATGTCCAACAAATTATGGCGCTCACTGTATATTGGTAGAAACCAATGCCAGTAATTTATTGTATCTTATTAGTAGTTTTTGTCAACCACAGCAACATAAGGCATAATTGTTCCATATCCTAATCTTTTTATGTCTTTCAAATGCAGTCAATTTATGTAGGAAAGGGGTCATAGGTGCAGTATTGTTCAAAAAGCAGACACTTTGAGCTGCACTGGCTTTCATTAGAGAATGAAACAGCAGCCTTGTTCCCATCTTGTAGGCCTACCATTAATTTGCACAAACAACAAGCCAACTGCTACACGTCGTTTCACAAAATCAATGTTGTTCAGATGGGCAGTGAAGGCTCTGACTTTTACATCCGATCCAGAAAATATAGTGCATTCAAATTTGAAAACCTTTTTGGACATGACTCCTAATGGCTTTTTAAAAACAGGTGACAGACGATCAATAGTGGCAACATTGATTGGTCCAGGAAACAATGTTTTAAGGCCTGCATTTCATATCAATCTCAGTGCAACTCTAGCAAAGGAAGCCTGTAATTGGCTTCAGCAAGTTAGTGTTTCGAATTATAGTGAATTAACTATAAAATACGAGTTCTATCACAATGGTGTAAGGGCTAATTCATCAGGCTAACAATTCTGTCACTGTTCAGAATCGTAACCATACCAACATCCGAGACTGGATTAAACTGAGACTTTGAGTAAAATTTAAATTCACCTTAAAAATCCATTGCATAATCTTCAGAATAACTTGATTGTTTATGTTTTTATAATTTCTTTATGGTTGAAGACAAATTATTATATATTTTTTCTCCCTTCAGAAAGCAGAGTACAAACAGTATTACATTGAAAACAACCATAGAAACTTAAATGATTGTGTTTTGTTTTTTTACCAGCACGGCCTTATATTCAAGGAATTATTTACATGATAAGACACCACACTTGTGCCAGATGTGGTAGGCTGTGTAGTCAAATTTTTATGAAATCCATAGCCTACCTGTAAACCTTAATCATATTCTGCCATCATTCTACCTCATTTGGCATGGTCACCTCACTGCATAACTGCATAAAGGTTTGATAACCCATCTTGCTGTCCTCATGATGTGGACATGATCCCACCCCAGCGATACTCTAATTTACGGAGTAGATATTCACCTTTACACTTTTTTAATCTCCCACCCTGGCCTGTTTAGAGGTTCTGCCGGTGCTGTTCCAAGTTACTAAGGTAACCATGGATGCTCTCTTTTCAGCCATACCGTGTCATACAAAGAGACAATAATGAGACAAGGAAATATTAAAACATTTCATCTTCAACAGGAGCAGATGCATTATGTTCATTTTAAAGCATATGTTCTGTATATTAAACATCTGTGCAAGCAATGAACAATGGTCGCCAACTACTAAAGGAAGCCACCTAGGGCTGTTGCATATTAGTTTCGCATGTTGCCAAAAATTGGCCAAATGCCATGTAACTTGGCTGCCATCTGTCAGCAGCAGTGTTATGAATGTGAACACGTAAATGGTTTTGCAGGTGGTGGCCACAGATCATTTCTCTCTCCTTATTCTTCCTGACTGATTTTTCTCTAGTTTTGCATTTTGCTAGTGCCCTTGTCACTACTGGTAACATGAGGCGGTACCTGCAGCCCATTCAGGTTGCACAGGTAGTCCAGCTCCTCCAGGATGGATCCATACGTGCCGTCGCAAGAAGGTTTGCTGTGTCTCCCAGCACAGTCTCAAGAACGTGGAGGAGATACTGGGAGACGGGCCATTACACAAGGAGAGCTGGACAGGGCCGTAGAAGGGCAACAACCCAGCGGCAGGACAGGTACCTGCTCCTTTGTGCGAGGAGAAACAGGAGGAGCACTGCCAGAGCCCTACAAAATGACCTCCAGCGGATTACTCGTGTGCATGTTTCTGACCAAACTGTCAGAAACAGACACCATGAGGGTGGCATGAGGGCCCGACGTCCTGTAGTGGGACCTGTGCTCACAGCCCAGCACCGTGCAGCTTGATTGGCATTTGCCAGAGAACACCAGAATTGGCAGGTTTGCCATTGGCGCCCCAATCTCTTCACAGATGACAGCAGTTTCACACTGAGCACATGTGACAGATGTGAAAGAGTCTGGAGACGCCGTGGCGAATGTTATGCTGCCTGCAACATCATCCAGCATGACCGGTTTGGTTTAATTGACTTGGTGTTATACTGTGATGATTAAGTGTTCCCTTAATTTTTTTTAGCAGTGTATATTGCACATGTTGACCTGCCTTTGGTTAGGGGTGGGACCCCTTCGGGACGTGATTGACAAGCTACCTGGCCAATTCTTGGTGCGGTTCTAAACGGGCTGTCCTCGCCGGAGGGTGGACTCTTCCCATTATCGTCATGCTATGATCCAGCATCTCGTTCCCTTCTTCAGGGAACCGGGGTTACATAAGTAACATAGAATGTAGTACTACCTTTGTTTTTTAATATTTCTGGGCCATTGTGAATGCAAAAAATTATTAAAGCAATATCAGCAAAGAATGTATAGATTTCAGTTTCTCAGACCTTTAAGGTAGTAACACAGTGGCCAGACTAGAATGTAAGAAAAGAAAATAGAAGTATAATAGGTGAAGAGGCAAACAGTGGGGGGTTTGCTCAGAATGTAGCATAGCTCTGCGAGAGCGCTATTAATATATACCGGTACTTGAGCTGTCAGTGTCCCTTTCGTCTACACGAGAGAGAAAAGGCACGTTATCAATTTACACCCACTCAGTGGAAACCAGGACAAGGCTGTCTGAGATCCAACAACTGGCACTTTTCCAAAAGCAGTGCGCCAGTTATTGATTTCTGGAAAATCACGTATCTACTCTGAGAAGAGTTCTTCACGCAATAAGCTGTCACTTCATTTATTTCCAGGCCAAAGGAGCGGTTCTGCGCACAGCAGATATATTTGTGGTGTTAAGTTTACGATTCAACACTGGAGCCTGAATTTTTCCTCCTGGTCCAATTAAAAATGGAGGTATTATTTACTGCCGCTATTCCCTGCTGTGCATTACTTGGTGTTGTTTTCCGAAGAGGAAACATTGTCTCGGAAGAACTGCATTTCTGCCATTTTCTCAGATTACTTCCTTGTCTGACATATTTAGACTATGTTTGGGTTAATATGTTAAACTTCTAGTTTGCTCTGTTTTACTGAGTTACTGCTAGTGACAAAATATGCCTACATTAGCCTATGGCTGCTTTGTAGCATAGCCAATGACTGCTATTTTCAGGAAACCACACTGCAAAGTGGTATCAAAACACAAAAACAGATATCAACATGGGTATTCATGAAATTCTTTTTTAAGACCTGCAACAAAATGTCAGTTACATGTCAGTTAATGAGCATTTGATGATTAGATTGACCTAAGGTTCTCAAAAAAGTATAAATTTCCTTTGCTCTTGATTGTGCATGCTAGAATTAATTTCAGATATTTTCATAATTTCATAATTTTGTTTAAGAAGTCAACAATAGAGGTAGGTGTCTTTATATCTACAGTGGCCTGAATTCTTACCAAATAAAATGAATACAGGGGCTCTGGCCCCTGGTGAGATATCAATCAAGCAGACAATGAATCAATAAAATTTTACTCAACATGGGCCTCTTAATGAAATAATTCCAACAGAACACTCAATAGAGGGCAATCCATATAGACAATTAATTCAGCAGTGGATATATTCTACGGTAACAACTGCCGCAAAGAGTTTACAACCACCCGCTGCAACTAAGCGCTCACTAGCTCTCTCAGTACTTGAAAGAAGAGGAAAGCAGACTGACGTGTTTCACTGCACGGCATCCAACCCTGCTATTAAAAGTGTGTAGTCTCTGCCTCCCCACAACTCAATGACATCACAGTCATGTGACACAACATGCGAGGGCTGCTGAGGGAGAGCCATTATGACACTGGTAGCAATGACACATCATTGATTTTTCTGGGAAGGCAGTGATCCAGCTGTAGCATCACAGAAAGAAGATGAAAACAAAACAAGCAATTTGGAAATACAGCCACTTTCAGGGGTTCTCAGATATCTTCTGTGAATTCAAAGGGAGTGGCGATTACTCTAGTACCTTATAATTCTTCAACCTGTATTATGAACACATTATTTGCACCAGAATGTGAAATTAACTACACTTTGAAAGGCGAATTACGATTCACACACTAAGGGGTCTGGGGGGCCACTCGCCTGCCCTGCCTCACCCTCAAGCACAAATTTTTTTATTGTTGGAGTCTGATGAGTGGCATGGCCGGCTGAGGTGCTTCTTTTCATGGCCCAGATGTAATCCTGACTGTGGCAGTGCCAGTTAGCTGGGAACTGTGTGGGAAAGTGCATCACTGACCATGGAGGAGTTGCCCAAGAATGGGGGGGTTTCAGAGAATGTTCCCTTCCTCATCCCTGAAAGGCACCTCCTTTAGTCAATCATGCATCGGAATTCCAAAAGGGTGTGGGGGTGGGAGAAAGAAATGGGTGGATAAAAACTCATTAACAACCATGCAGTGCTGCTTCATGGTAGTTTGTAGATTGGGTCAGCCTGGCCCAAAGGGGTGTCGGGTGAGGTTTAAGTGCAAATATGTTTATTTCCTGAATCCAGCAGTTAAACTGACAAATCAATAATTTCAGTATAAAATAAATCAAACAAACTGATGGTGTGGAAGCTGCTACCTAGCAAGCTAACCAACCACAGTTTCCTGCTCCCATAACGTTTACCAGATCGCTTTAAAATTTAGCTAGGATAGGATATAGGTGGCTCACTAAGCTAACTCTCAATGTTACCTCAAATCTAAAGAAGATGACAAATTACCTTGATCCAAAAGATCATTCATTCATTCGTTCACTGTATGATTTTTGACCTAACTTTATGGCTAACTATACATTGACGTTACGTCCATACTGCCAGCAGTCTTCGGACCGATTTGACAGAGCAGGTCATGGGGTCTGAGAGAGAAATACATATGAAACGCACAGAATACAACTGTTCCGAAAATATATCTGACTGTCGAATATTTTGCAGTTACCTAACTTAAATGGATATTTCATTTTGTTATAACATAAGTTTTGTGGAACCTAACTTACCCCGTGGTATTTGCACATTCGCGACACCAGCTGTCCCTGGCCTGCTGACGTTACATTACTGTATCGCCGTTTCTCCCCGTTATCACGTTCACAGTTCACTGACTTCACTCCCATTCATTTTCTGAACCTCACCTAAATTAAGAGTTTTAAAGCTAGATAAAAAAATATTATAGTCATAATGGGGAAGCCAGTGTTAGGTAACATACTTGAATGCTGAATTACTAAAAGCACAACTGAACTTTGGTAGAACTTTGGGTTGTGACCATGATATGAGTCCAAATGGTGGTGAAATATGTTCGTTCGGCCCCGTTCACACTACAGCTAAATACGGTTGTTGCTCTTCATTTTAGTGCTTAATCCGGTCGAGTTCACACTTAGTACGGTTATGAACGAGAGCGACAACTAGTAGTAACGAGTCTGTTCGGAACAGGTAGCGTCTACCGGAGTTCACTCCTGTTTCTATGCAAATGAGCTTGGTTGTGCGATTGTGGACGGTAACAAGAGTTGTCAACTGGTAAATGCACAGTGATTAACTGTGCAACGTTCTCTGACTTCCATAGAGCGATTTGTCGCTCTCCATTCACTTCTATAGGGCAGCTAAAACGGTCTCAAAATGACACTTCTAGCACGTAAACGACTGCGAACGAAATGGATTATGTCAATACAAACAATAACCAGTCCTCGTACGTATATATTTTTTTGTGTTATAAAAGTAGCCTACTATTTTTTTCAATGTTGTTAGCAAGCTACCAGAAAAGACTAGCAAAATGTCGGCAGGTCGGTTTGTTTACCATAGATATATACTACCAGAAACGCTTGCTTCTGTAGAAATGTGGACCAATGAGTGGTTTCTGACGCATTGGCGCATTAACACTGTTTCTGGCGCAAGAATTACCTACCGGATCTACGTTCCAAATAAAATATTAAAAAGCCAGGAAAGGGCCATTTAATTAAAAAATATATATATGTACGAGGACTGGTTATTGTTTTTATTGACAGAATCCACTTTTTTCGTGTTCGTATACGTGCTAGTAGTTTTATTTTGAGACTGTTTTAGCTGCCCTACTATAGAAGTAAATGGAGAGCGTATCATATCATGGCCAGGTAACTACACAACCCAAAGTTCTACCAAAGTTCAGTTGTGCTTTAACGTTAATACTTACCGTCTGGCCGAGTGTAACGTTAGCACCAAAAAAGTGGGCGAGTGATGCAATGAATGAACTCCATATCCCACAATGCAGCACGGTCTGGCAGACACCAGAAGAATGGGAATAACCAAACCCGAAAATGGCCAGATACCAATGATTAAAATTATTAGAAATATCCGGTACCAGAAATTCCTGTGTAGCTGAAGTGAAGGGGTTGTTGGGGGGGGTAAGATTGTGATACCTTTGCGGCCCACTTGTTGAAACCCCGGGCATTAAAGGCTAAATAAATGGTATTTATTAAATACATACTGTACTTAAAAACACATAGTGTGCTGTGAGCATAAAGGCATAGTAGGGCCGCCAGTTTGTTTCCACCACGTGACCTGCACAGGGATTTAAACTTGTATTTCAATGGTTATCCTCCAGCGGTCCCATAGGCACTCCAACGGCACAGTCAAGTGACCAATCATACAATTGAGTTTCTAACTGAGACATTTATAAAAACAATTAGTTGATCTAATATGAGCAGAGTTAGAGGAAGGAAAGTGAACATGGATGGAAGTTTAAATGCTAGGAAAAGCATGTTTTTGAGCAAATGAGTGCAGCGGTATCCACCTGTTACACTGCATACTGACAGATTTAATTCATTAGGCACAACTTGCAATTTAACAATAAATTTCACAAAGCAGACAACAATAGACAAACATTTAAAAACTAAGAAACATCACAAAAGAGACTGTTAAACAACTGGCTATGATGAAATATAATCACACTTTTAAATTTAACTTTCTACATGGCATTCACCACTATTATTTAATTTATCTTTTTTGTTTTAAAATACCTCAGCTGCAATCTATTTAACTCTACATTTTCTACATTTTTTAAATGAAACTTTTTTTTTCATTTTTAATGTGGGCTGTGGGCATTTCCCACTGCTTTTAACAAAAACTAACATGCCCCTGTACAACATTTAAAAATACTGCAGCATGTCCACGGTAGGAAGTAATAAAACTGAATTTAACACATGAGTGTTGCTTGTGAACACAGTCAATCATCGTCTGTGCTTAATTAGTGGCAATTACTTTATGAACTTAGATGATTGAGGTGGTGCAAATGGGATAATTGCATGAGAAGTGGCTTGACAAAGAGGCTATCGCGCCCTCTAGCTGGCGGAGGACTAAAGTACCATGCAAGAAAACGAGGGAAACAAACTGGTGGCCCTATGTATAAGTGTAATTCTCAACAAAATGTAAAGGCTGCTGGTGTACTATTGAACATGGTTTTTAATATGACACTGAAGTTATGAAAGTCTCTATTGTGTTTAAAAGTGTAAAGTTTTATAGTCTGGGTTTGAATAACAACAGGCTAAAAACTGGATTCAGTGAACTGTCTCAAAATCACTTCAAACATATTTTGAGTTTTCCAATGGTAGAATGAGATGTTGAGGGGTGGGGGCGCTCGTAACAAAAAGGGTACGACTTCACTTCGAATGACGTTTCCAATGAAGCGCTGTATTCGGTTTTTGCCCAAACTCTTTTGTTTTTATGTACATAGGGAAAGTGTGGTTCTTGATAGTTTACTCCTCCTTATTTCACTTTAGCTGAATTTTATGCTCCCTGGCTTTATGCACAGCATTAATGTACTTACTCCAACAGCACAAGGGAGAAAGCTACTTCCTCTTCGTGGGATGAGGGAGGACCAGCAGACACAAAGGAAGCCGTGTCCGGTGCGTCACGTCGGGGCATCACGTCGGGGTGCACTGGTTCAGTAGAGCCCCTGTCTCTATTGTCACAGCCTGGGCTTTGAAAGATGATGTTGTTGGTGCCGGCACTGAGAGAAGTGGTTCCTGCCAGACGCCGTCCCACGCCGTCCTCGCGCCCCTGCCTCTCAGCCTGGCACAGCTCCATCTCCTACGTCCATGCCCTTGGGGCCCCAACCTAACGAACCATCCTGGACTGGCAGGTCAGTGGGGTTAAGGTCAGGACTCTGGTGGCCAATTCATGTGTAAAAACTATTTCTCATGCTTCCTGAACCACTCTTTCACAATTTGAGCCTGATGAATCTTAGCATTGTCGTCCTGGAATATGCCCATTGATGGCATAACCTGGTCATTCAGTACATTTAGGTATTCAGCTGACTTCATTTTAATATTCATAACATTGCTGAGCCTAGACCTGACCAATTGAAGCAACCCCAGATCATAACACTGCCTCCAGAGGCTTGTACAGTGGGCACTATGCATGACGGGTGCAACGGTGACTTTTTCTTTGGCCAGGCAGTGTATATTTTTTAAAAACTGGTTTGAAGACTCTAGAATTGATTATGCCTTCAGATACTGGATCAGAATAAATATTCTACTCAGAACCGTTAGGGTTTGTATGACATTTGCTTTGCAGTTATAACGGGAGAGTGAGACTTCATGAACTCTGTAATGGCTGCAGCTACCACTTAATCTACCGCAGCCAAGTAGCAGTACAGCAGCAGCAGTAGTCCTTCCTGGGACATGGGGAATGCAGATATTTAGCTTTTGAAGGACCCCAATTTGCAGAGTTGGCCTGGGACCAAACGTCAGAGTTATAATTATACATTTTTAAGATTCAAGCGCTCACCACAGTTGATCTGGATGGCGCAGGCGGCATTTTCTGGGTTAAGCCACAAGGGGATTTTGAGTCCTGTTTTATATTGCTGCTAATTACCCCCACCCTTTTTAATGCACCATTCTGGCAGCTCAGGTCCCAGAGGCAGAGGGAAGGAGATTACACGTTGTTTAATGTCACGCAACGTTGACTTTTATCATTGGGCAAAGAGAATATAGGCTGTCACATGTGTGGAGGAACAGCATGAGTTGTCTATGGCGGTGATGGCTCTTAAAGTTGTGGCAGTGTTCTTCTAAAATACGTCAGCTTATCACTTTAGACCAGTGGGTAAACTCCATCATGGCCATCCTCAGTGTTCCTAGATGGCCTGTCCAGGAAACTCCCAACCATTGTTGTGTATACCTCATTATTTATTTATTGACCATTATTACAGGTGCATAAAGACAATTGTCATTAAAAACACAGAATTATTTTGCTGTTACAATAAAACATCAATACTAAAAATTTAGTGTTGCAATTATCTAAGCTGAAATCTAATATCTCATATCTAAAATCGGCTGTCATTTAGGAGTCTGCACATATAGGGGATTGGAGATCTCCTGTATCTCTCAGTTCGACATCTTGGGATGGCCAGTTTGTTTGAGTTCCTTGTCTAACGACCTGTGATCTCCTCCCTGAGGGGGGGGCAGCCAGTCTCTGAAGTTGGACTTTAGCAACTTTCTGGCAAAGCCAAGACACAGTTGAGTGCGTCTCTCTGAGTGCACAATCCGAGAATGCAGAGAGCCTCTGGGTACCCTGAGTACCTTTGATCCCTTTCTTCACATCTTTTAGATATGTTGCCATAGCGTAGTACACTGTAGCTTTTCCATATTACACTCAGGCCTCTCCATATGCAGCAGATCTCATAATTATGTAGTGCCTAATTCTTCTATATTTTCTTTCCAGGGGCTTCTGCCTCTTCCCCCTCCCTGAGCTTGCAGATCGCTCCAGCCTCGTCCCTCTCCTGGTTCAAGCCCACACCACGACGCAACCTGGAGATCTAGATGCATCACCATGCCCCTCTGAATTGCATATTACTATACATTTCACTGGTTGGACTACCTGTTTGACCAGCTAATTTATCTACCTATGACCAACCCATTTTATGGTTTGCTCTGCAAGATCGCTCATTACATTTCTGTTACCATTCATTTTATCTTAACGATTAGAACGGGCCGGCCAGCGGAGGATGGGCTGGGGTGGGAGTTGGATATGCTCAGTTCCACATCGGGCGCCAAATAAAATATAATAATTCCTTTTTGTTGGGTTGTTTTTTCTTGCCACCGTTTGAGTGGTTTTCTTCCCACTGGGGAGTTTTTTTTTGTAACCTCAATTATTCACTCTTTGGGGGTTCAGCCTCAAGCCTGGTTTTTTGCCCAATTTTCTTTTGTATTTCCACTGTAAAATGTTTTCGTGACAGTGTCTGTGTAAAAAGAGCTCTGCAAATAAAAATTGAATTGAATATGTGATTTCACTGCTTCTATCCACTTATCTATCCCTCTTTTTTCCTATGTTCTATGCATTTCCTGTTGTTTGTATTGTATTAGGATAGAGAGATATACAGGTTTTTATTGTATTAGGATAGAGAGATATGCAGGTTATATTGTATTAGGTTAGAGAGATATGCAGGTTGTATTGTATTAGGATAGAGAGATATGCAGGTTTGTATTGCATTAGGATAGAGAGATATGCAGGTTTTATTGTTTAATTTGCTTATTGTATCTAGATAACTTCTGTACTTATTTACTACTTTTTGTACCTTTGCTACTGTATTGATTGTATATGTTGATTGTAAGCAGGGCACATCTGTGAAAGAGACTTGGTCTCAGTATGTTCTTCCCTGTCGAAATAAAGGTTTCAATCAATACTTACGTCAGCTCATGGGCCGCCTCAGCAGCTCTTGGCACCCATCAGTGGGTCCTGGCTAACAGTCTGGAAACCCCTATTTTAGATGAGGCTCCTTTTCCTGCTGTAATGGCCGGTGACATCAGATTCCCAGTGGTGCTTCCTGTCAGGGCTGCGTTTGAAGTGCTGCCGTGGCGGTAGCAGGAGGCGATAATGGATTTCACCCAGAATTCTCAGAGAACTGCTGCTTGTCACTTGCCTTGAGGGTGACAGCCAATTAACCTCCAGATACACACATCAGGAATGAGAGTGAGCAGGGCAGTGTGCTTTACAGGCTTCAACATGTCCTATCTTCCATTCCTTATTTTCTCCATCCCAGATTGAATTAACAGATTCATTAATCATTCATTTTCAGTGCCTCTCCAGGGTGTCTTACTGCTGAAATCCAACACTCCTCCTCTCCTTAGACAACCAAAGCACTACACCGCTCCATTCTGATTCTGAATTCCGCTATACCACTCTTTGTTGTATATACGTACTGTATAACCCAGGGGTGGGCAATTCCAGGCCTCGCGGGCCGGTGTGTATGCATGTTTTTACTGCCACCAGTTACCACGGCTCAATCAGCTAAAATGCTACAATACACGCATACCGGCACAAGAACATTCATCAGCTGCTGTTCATATCGCGGATATGTAGATTAAAATATCAGATCATGTAAACGATTGGGCTAATTCAATAATTGTTAACTGGCGGCAGCAAAAACCTGCATACACACCGGCCCGCGAGGCCTGGAGTTGCCCACCCCTGGTATAACCCATTGTTTATTTTACTGTATTTACTAGTTTGTGACAAATATAGCCTAATGTGTTAATTTACCAGACCACAGCTTAAAAACACAATGGTTTGTATTTGGATGTCATTTCTGGAAGGTGGGGGATCAGACAATGGAAAGCGGGTGATTTACAGTGTGTGAGATGTGGCAGAAATATCATGAGCGCTTACCTTACTCCTGGTTCTCCCGCATCCAGCCATGGCAGCACAACTTTCAGGCCACACCTTTTCCTGTTTCTAAGATTTTTCAGTCTTAAAGAGCCTTAATGTTTGTTAAATTGCATTTTAGTTTGTAGTTGATGGATGTGATTATTTTTATATGCATGCTACACCTACCTAATTTTGTTTATTTTATGAAACTGATGAAAAGTTTAATGCCTTTGGTTGACTCCTCTGACTGCAGGAATAATAGAATAATACATTTTTGCTCTTCTGAGAGAGCCCTATTCTTGTTGTTCTTGTCAATCTGCAGTCAATAACTGTGCAGGTTCGTTAACCCTTTGAAGAGTGTGCTTTTTGGAATGTCAGTGTTCTAGAACTCCATTGCTTTCAGTTGTGATTACATCAGCATTACAATGTTCAGTCAAGAACATATTAATGACATATTTGTGATCTTACACCTTAAAGGGTTCAATATTTCCCTGGGATATCATATAGGAAGCGTCCTCTCCATGCAGGCAGCCAATCAGTGCTGCTCTCACAACACAGCCAGAGCTACTCTGACACATCATTCTGTTCCTCCCTGCTGAGCCCTCTGCAACATATGGATAAAATGCTATTATAAATTACCAACAGAGGATGATTTACAAGGTGGTCCTGAGGGAACCCAGCTCAGTTCGAGATGTGTTCACTCTCTCTCTCCGGTTGGAATTCAGAGCAAGACAAAAAGGTGGCTACATTGCCCCCTGCTGGATTAAATAGATAATTATTTACAATTCTCCATGAATTTATTTAATCATTAAGTATAAATCATTTCTGTTCAGGCAGTTAAAAATAAAATGGAAAATCAATTCATTCATGAAAAGCTAATTAAGTTATTAGATGTGTTCCAGTTAATTAACCACTGTTATGAATCATACCTTATATTTAATTGACATTATTATTGTTAACTATTTTGTTGTACCCACGGTTATGACATGGCTCTGGCTGAATATGTGATTATACACAGGTTCCTCAATCATGCAAACTGAAGTACTGCTGTACCAATTTCTCAGAAAAACAATGCAAACCTTTAGACTGAAAACCAAATGTTTTCCATTTGTTTTCCAAAAATATATGGAGAAAAGCACACAGAGCTAAAGAATTTACAAAAATATGGAAATACATTAATGGTCACAATTACTGATTGGTCCACAAAATTTGAAAAGTTAAACATTTCCCATAGAAAGCAAGACATACTGTGGTAATTTTAAAATGTGGCAAATATATAATGGCTTAAATACGTATGTTTCCTTTTGCATGCAAACTGCACTCGAGGCGGGTGTGTTCAAGCCCACCCCTATAAACAAGTTACATATATAGAGTGGTGTTACTCTCAGAAGATGACCAGCGGTCCCCAATCTTACCTTAGAATAGGTGGCTGCAGGCTTTATGTCCACCTCAGCACAAGACTGCTGTGGAATAAGAATGTAGCTGAGTGGTGTAATTGTGTTCTACGACCACAGGGTGGCACACAATATTAAATAAAGATTTCAGTCTCCAGCTTCAGCAGTTTTGTGCCTGTAATGTAAGCTTGCAGGGTGCCAGGGCTGTGTCTGAATCAACGCACTTCTATACAACTGAGTGTGCTAATTGAGTACACTGGATGAAAAAGTTGTTAAGTAGGCAAAATGTTTTCTAAATGTAGTGTACTTAAAATCCCTGGATGATGTACTTCTTTTCGGGTTTTTGCTGATAATAGTAGGGAGAATATTTTTTGCATACTGCATGCCATTAAACAGTATGCAGTAGGCATACATATGGAGTTCAGGGCTACAGAACGCCATTGTGAGCAGCTGTTCTCGTTTATAGTCAATGTAGGGTATGACCCAGCCCCCAGGGTCACTCGGATCACATGATTCCCCCCAAGAGCAATGTCCCAAATCCAAATCTCGGCTGAGATTGAGATATGAGCTACAAGTATAGCCAGAGGGAAAGTAGCTGCTTATTCAGGCATACAAAGCATCATGATTATAAAATCTGTGTACGCATCTTTTTATGTTGCCTTCACAACTGAATTAGAATAAAACGTTTTACACTAAATGGATGAGTAAGATTCATGTTGGAGGAGCTGATTTTAGATCTGTTTTCTCAGAGCTGGCAGAACCCAAACCCTATAAAAGATTAAGTTTGAGTAACTAAGGAAGTCACCGCACGCTCCCTAGCCTTATAGCCCAAGCAGTCCTTGTGCTCCACTGTAGTGAGATCTGAACAATGAACAGGCGTGAATGCCCCTGCTGAGGGAGTAATGGAATGTCTGTGTCGCACCATTTGCTTGTGTTAATGACATAAACAGGCTGCAGGTCTCCGTGTAATAATGGGGGAGGTGTGACAGTGGCTGGCAAGTGTGGAGCATCTGGCTCTTAGACAATTAGTCAGCTAATGTATGTATTGCCTTTAACATCATGACTCCATACATGCACGCACACACACACACACACCACAATCATGGTAATATTGAGTGTCTGAGCCAAGTAGTCATTGTGTCAGAGGAATACACTTATAAGGTACTCCGAAGGCCAACTTATAACTTATAATATAATCATTTTCATGATGAGACTGGCTCATGTAAAGTTGGATTAGCCATTGGCAGGGTATCCATTTTGATTTAGATGAGAACATAAACAAAATCTCCAATAAATCTTTATATTACAATGTGCCATGTATGCTAAGATTGTCACACAGTGCTTCGGTTTCAAAACAGAAAGAAGAAAAAAAAAAACATTTAAGTGTCATAAACTGTAATCAATTGAAAAAGAATAATTTTGCCAGAGGTTGAATTTCATTTTAAAAGGAGTATTTGTTAAACATTATTCACTACCTCCCCAGTCTCCACTGAACGCCACATCTCCAATCCTGCTATTGTGCCAGCCGAAAAGTGGCATCGCTGCAAACCCCCCCCCCCCCCCCCCATGAAATGCGAAGTCCTCATTTGGTGGTTTCATTAAAGCAACCTGCATGCAGCAATACAACACAAAGAACCTTCCAAGCAAGCTGCCAACCAGGTACTTCCCAACTGTGGTTCTTCATTGTATTTTAATAGTTTGAACAGGCATGGTGTTGAATCTAAAAAAAAAACTTGTTGTAGCATACTAAAAGGACCCACCTGGCACTGAAAGCACTTATAATTATTTAAAAGGCTTAAAACCTCTATTTAATAGTGTTGGTCTTTTTCAGAGATCCACGCTTTCTAAATAAAGGCACGTGCTAAACACTGTACTACCGATGGTCACGGTGCTTCTTTCAGACCGAGAAGCAGCCCAAACAGACGACTGAGAATGAGTCATTGAATCCGAACGTCGTGCTCCGGGAGGAACGTCTGGACAATGTGTCAGCTGGTTTGAGCTGGAAAAAGCCATGTCATTGTTTGCAATAATTTAAGGTACAACACAACTGCATATAACAGCCTTCAGGAACGCCTGTGATGAATTCCAAAAAAAATAAATCCTCAAGGCAAAGGAACATCCAGACACAATATGTTCAGTTAATTACTTTGCTACTTAATTATTTCCATCGTAGCATATTTCTGACCAGGGTGGGAAATTAGCACCCGCCAAATGCGGGTAGATTTCAGAATTGTAGAGTAAATGTATCAAACCTTCCCGCCACAGCGGCGTGTAGCAAAGGGGATATACAAAAATAACTCCGGTAAAAACTTTCGATGTCTTTCTCTGATTGGCTAAACGTGAGACAGAAAAAAGCGCCTGTTGGAATATCCTGAGGCGAGCGTCTTACAGTGGAACTGATTTGCGTTCGAATTACCATAAACCAATTCAAGCAAGACCAGCGTCGCACAGTAAAACAAACTGACCAATACGCTCTGAAGTAAAAGTGATATCTCCAGACAACGTTGCTGGCATTTGTCCGTTCATAAAAACAGCAAACGTTAGCTAACGGTATATAATAGATCATTTAATAACTATTTATCTGACATGTGGACCCGCACCACTGGCAGCAACAACGCCTAAAGTAAATAATGTGTTTTGTTTATGTTGTCTCAAGCTTTACCTATCTGTTATCCTTATACTTCTGATTATTACCCTACTTACCAACCCCAATTCCTTTTACATATATTTAATATAAATTCTCTTTTACATATATTTAATTGAAAACAGTAGGTACAGAGAAAATATATTTAATGTTTTACCATATCAACTTTATGGATTTTTGTAAATATACGCTAATTCCGAATTTGATGCCTGCGACACATTCCAAAAGTTATGCGTTTGCAGCCAGATATGGAGTAGATCACTAAAAGGGTTGTTTCTCCTGACTTATTTTTCAATAGACTTCAATAAGCGACGCAGTGTAATTTACAGCTTAATCTAGTCCCACAGCGATCCATTCAAATATCGCTTGTAATACCACCTGAAAATAAGATATCAAGAGTCTTTTGATATCCCTTTATGCCCAATCATGATAGCATCTCCTGTTTACCTGTGGAATGTTCCAAACAGGTGTTTTATTTTTATTTTTTTATTCTTAGTATTTCTGACAATTCCCGTGTTGCAGGCAGAATATTCTAATTAGCGTACATTCACAAGTATCAATACAGTTGTAAAGGTAAAACATTAAGTATCTTTTCTTTGTAGTTTTCAATTAAATATATGTAAAAGAGAATTTACAAATCACTGCTTTCTGCTTTTACGTGCATTTTACATACTGGCCCAACTTTTTTGGAATTGGGGTGAGTAGTTTAAAATGATTCTTAGTATATTAACACCCACTACAGATAGACACAGGTGGGCAGACTTGATTAAATGTGGTCACAAAACACCACTCAAGACTAACACTTTAAGAATGTGGTGCAGTAGTTGACGCTTAATAAATTATTCATAACCACTTTAAGAATTTAACAACACATGTTGGTTGTGTCAATCCATGTGTTAAGTCAACATTAATACGCTAGTAAACGCAGGATGTCAAGGTGGCTAAACTGATGACCGTTACAAGCAAAGAGCAACCACACACATATAAAACACAGCAACAGCACTGACTGCAGGTAGCCTTGTTTGCAGTTACCAACTACATGACCAATGACCACATCTTGATACATTTACCAATATTCATTAATATTTTGAGGAGAGTTCCTGTTGCAGAATGATCCCATGAACAACTGGAGTTGCCCTTCTTCAACAGCAGCCCAGGATACTACACTTACTCCCCAGGTAAAATGAGGACGATTTTAATAGTGTTATTTCAGCGCACTGTGAGACAGTGATGACCGACGGTTCTTCGAAGACACGAGAGTGTAACGTACAAAGGGATGCAGGCCCTTTGCTACCCTCAGGCCTTCCTGTAAAGGGCGGGGCCCTTCGTCTGATGACGCTGCGAACAAAGACTGGAAGTGACAAAAGAGGATGTACATGAAAACTGTTTTAATAGTGTCATACGGAAAAAGGTCCCATCGCGGGGACCTTGAACCTAGTTGTTCCTTGCGGCTGCTACTTAACGTTACATAGAATAGCATTGCTGATGTTAAGCAAAATCTTTATTTGATTTTTTTGTTGTTTTGTATTTTTTCCTTTGTTTTTTTGTAGTCTGCCATAGACTTCCTGAGCTTCAAATAAATGCTGAGTTCAACTGTTGCTCTGCCAGCCATCTGTACATTTAATGAATCTGTAACAATAAGTAAGCGTTTTAGCTTCATCCTGGAGATAAGAGCATTTGATACAAAGATGTCTCCTATACCAACATTTAAGAAAATACATTTGAACGATCTCTTTTATACAACAGACAAGAAAAACAAAAACCTGCATATTCAAGATTCGTTTTAATATTATTAATATGTATATATTTGTCTGCATTAGAAATATCACTATTTTTTTCTTTAATGAAGATGAACTTCCACTAGTGTAATGATCATTTTTTCCCCATCAATCACTTGAATTACAATATTTATACATAATATACAGAGCCAATTTTAATCTGAAACAATATTAAAATAAATGTTAAATAGATATAAAGGTTTTAATTCTTTAATATTTTATCCACCTTATAGCTGTCTGGAGTCCTTGCTCACCCAAGAAATTGTAAAGCCATTCTGTTCTAACAAACTATTAAGTGCAAACAATTTTTCTCTTTTTCTTTATAAAACCATGATTGCAGCATCCAGCTCTCAGATTCAAAATTCCAAGCCAACACATGACTTGCCGCAACCCAAGTGCATCCAGGCCATCTTCGAACAATTCATACATTTTTGTTCCATCTTAATTATAAAACAAAATGAACAGCAATAACAAAAAGAAAAAATCAGTGCAAAATACTGTGATATTCTAATTTAAATTAAAAAAAGGTTCAACCTAGAAAAGTTTACTTTTTTCTATGAAAGCAGAATGTTTGTTTTCCGCATTTACTACGGTGGCCTGAATGGCTCATACCACCTTCTGAGATGGCAAATGCAAACAGGGGAAGCCGTTGAGCTGGATTGCTTTGTTGACTACACACTCAGACCAAAGTAAGTAAATTTACTGTGTGTGGGGGGTGTGGCGGGGGAAGGGGGGTGGCGCACAAACGTGGGAGCGTTTGAGGAAGGAAGGGGTGGGGGGGTGATGGAAAAACAAATATAAAATCCTAACCATCATCTGCCACCCCCAACCCCCAAAATCTCCCACCAAACACCCCCCCCCCCCTCCCTCCCTCCCTCACGCCCCCCTGAAATCCACCCAACAGCCATTCACAATTGCACCTCACCCATTTGTTTTGCATTTGCCGGTTTCTACACACGTAGGGAGGCGGGTTTTTTTTTGGGGCGGGGGGGTTTACATCTACAGAATGCAAAGGAAAGGAAAGAAAAGAAAAGTCGTTGTGATGCGGTGCGGTGCAGGTGCAGAGTAGAGCCGGGCCCTGGCGACGTCACTGCGTCTCTGTGACCGCGGGGTTTGCTTAGCAGCACAAATACGGTGGCTATACTACAGTCCCGCTGGGAGAGTTGGCTTGGTTTTGGGATGACAGCAAACCCTGCAAAACAAAAACAAGGAACGCTGCAGTTGGGACCATTTTCAAAAATTGGCAGGATTACAGCCGGCCGCCTGCTGGAAATCCTGCTCAGCGCTCATGTGTGAGGCTCACACGGCCTGCTTCAGGCAGCATGAAATACAGCTGCAGGCAACCGTGCGCTTATAATTTACAACATTAGTCAACGGCCAAGCAATCAGGAGGGCAGTATATCACCAGACTCATCAGCATGTAGAACGTGGGCAACAAGCAAAACCTGCTATTGTCGGTGGGTTTCCCATCCTTACCCATTTAACATGTATGCAAGGCTGACTGAAAGAGAATAAGGCTAGCCAACAAGGCTACCACCCACCTTTTCTGGGGGGCGTTTCTGACAATACCCAAGTGGTCAAGTTAAAAAGCCGGTTAGTGTGTGGGTGTGTGTGGTGGAGTTAACGTGCTGCACGTTTCACACAGTACTACTGAGCATGCGGTGAAAGGCACTTTAACAGGATCTCCAGCCAATAAACTCAACTGAGCCGTCAGGGGCATGTGCAACATCAATAAAGCAGAAGCTTCTATGGCAGTGTTTTTCAACCTTTTTTGAGCCAAGGCACATTTTTTACATAAAAAAAATCCTGAGTCACACCACCAACCAAAAGTGTTACTAATTAAGTGAAGTTGGATAATTTCTCACGGCACACCTGACGATCTCTCACGGCACACTAGTGTGCCGCGGTACAGTGGTTGAAAATCACTGTTCTATGGCTCTGCCTTTCACCTAATGAGACCACCAGGGGGCAGCTCTTTGTGCCTCAGGTTTCTGTTGGGAATGATGCAAAATCACAGCCAAGAATGAAAGTGAGCGAGCGAAAGCGAAAGAGAGAGAGAAAAGGAGAGAAAGATAGAGAGAGAGAGTATGTCTGTGTGTGATACCTGCAGGTCATACAGCTGAATAATGCACTGTGCTCAGATAGACCTGACTACTGTAGAAAATCGGAGGATAAAAGCATGGTCTGCATTTCCCCCTGAACCTACTCCTCAAAACCACTGTGTGTCACTGTTCTGCGAACTGCATCAAATTCAGACCCTACACAGCAAACAGACCTCGCCGTTCTGCTACCTCTGGGTGGCTGACATGCCCCACCACCCCAACCCTTGCCTGCCTGCACTGCCAGTCACATTTCCTGCAGTTAGGACATGAGAAACACCTGCCATCTTCCAATGCAGACCTACATTTTCAGACTGACCTCCCTTTAACTGTACTCTTTCCTGTTGAATTTCCTTTTGGGATAATCATGTTATAGACATAGCTGCGTAAAGATATGATAGCTGTATAATTTCATTTTGTTAGTCTGTTCAGTTAACTCTACACCTACTGATTATAGATGACAATGATTATAGACTTCTGTGTCGTCTCGGTGATACTGAACTCTTGTATTCATCAGACGAACACTGACGTTCTCCACTTTTGTTAGTCACTTTAGATAAGAGAACCTTCTCAGTGATTGTAACATAAGGTAATTTTGCATAAGGTAATACATACCATGCCAATGATAGTCACAGTATCTCTCTCACTCACTCTGTCTCTCTCTTTCACTCTCAGTTTGAGATGAATAAACTCACCACTTTGCCAGGCCGAGCCCATGTGCAAATAAAGCCCTCCTGGCAGGCTGTGACTATGCAGTCTTCCAGAAAGATCAACACAGTGAGTCTTTCGTGAGCAATCTTTTTACATATGAGCGGCTCTAGCAAGGGCACATCCTCCATGCGGGGGCACAGCAGGGTCCCCAGGGTCTTAGCGGGGTCCGTTTTGGTTTTGGCCAGCATGTTGAGCTTGTCGCTGCTCTTGCTGCTGATGTGGCCCATGCTGTGGTTGCGCTTGTGGTCCTTCTCGTGGTGCCGCTCCTTGCGGTCATGCAGGGAGAGCGTGGCGAACTTGCTGACGCCCGTGGCGATGGCGCTGTCCATTATGCTGGCTTTGCTGTTGGCGGTGACAGCGGGCGCCGAGTGCGGCAGGCTGTTGGATCGGGGCAGCGGCGTCGGGAGGGAGTTGGCGGGGGCGACGCCGGTGCCGGTGCTGGCGGGGTTGCCGTTGGCGCCGGGGTTGTTGCCCGCGGTGACGCCGCCACCACCCCCGCCCGCGGGAGGGCTGGTGGTGGCGTTCATGACGTTGGTGTGCGTCCTGGTGCGGGACAGCGGGAGGTGGGGGAACAGAATGTCCTCCGTCAGGTCCCACAGGCACAGCTGCGTGTCCTGGCCCACTGATCCGAACCGGTACGTGACACTGACCGGCCGGCTGTCTGTGGAGTTCCGCTTGGAGAGCCGGGACTGCGTGCTGTTGGCCCGGTCGCGGGACTGCGTGCTGTTGACCCTGTCGCGGCCGAAGTGGATTTGGTCCTGGAAGTCCTCGTCGCTGCCGCTAAACTCCATGGGTTCGCTCTCCTCCACGCTGGTCGTGTAGTGGTCGAAGGCCACCACGCTCACCCACGACTTGTGTCCATGCCCCCTCGCTATCACCCGGCAGTCCGAGAAGGACCAGACCGTCACCAGGTCGTCCTCGCCGCCTGCCACGAGGTAGCGGCCGTCCGGGCTCCAACAAGCGCACAGTAGCCCGCCGAAGTAGCTCTTCATGGTCCCGTGGAGCTCCACCGCATCGAAGTTGAAAACCCGCAGGAACCCGTCCTGGCTCACACACGCTAGGAACTTCCCGTCGGGCGAGAAGGCAAACTCGTTCAGCGCCCCCTCGCCCACAGTCCATTTGAGCAGGGGGTTGCGCGTGGACTTGCTCTTGCACGTGTGCACCGAGTAGCTCTCCCCCTGTTTGAGCAGCTGGTAGTGTGGTGCCGCGGTGCCACACGCGTGCTCCACGTTGTACAAGTACATGTTACCGCTGGAATGCGCTACGAGGAAGAGGCTCTCTGAGCCCGGGACCCATTTTACGCAGGTGACCCGGGACTTGTCTATTAGCCTCTGAGGGGAAATGGAAAGAAAGAAAAACAGACGTTAAGGACACTTCACAAGCCATTCATCCCCCTTATTGTTTCTCCAATAATCCATGTTGCTCGAAAGATCTTAACGCAACCAGGGAGGGGGGTTTGATCATAGCCTGAATTAAATTGCGTGCGTCGAACCACAAATCGTTAGCGGCCCTGGTACTTTAGATTAAAGGCAACTTGCTCTGTGTAAAGAACAAAGGGCAAAGAGGGTGTACTGCTTTGCGTTTGTGTTTCGGATCAATCGTCTCTGCAGATCTCGACTCTATGGCTTCCCCACCTCTGTCCGAGAGAAGTGTCCACCATCACCGCTCTACGATGATTTTGGCAGTTAAACAAACGTTCAATTAATCATTCCCCAGTCAAAGGTTTTTAGCTGTCATCCCCAACATGGCTTGCTCTTGTGGGGGTTTAGGCTGGGTTTTTCTATGAACTAGTTGTAAAATATATTGTAAATAAATATTGATTTGATTCTTTATGAACTCTGTACTTCAGAATAACCAACCTAAAAAGCCCTTTTTTAGTGTTCAGGGTCATTCATCTTGTGTAAAAACTACTCTTACACCAGTTGTTATGCTATGTAAAATGCACAGTGGGTAGTTTTATGTGACCAGGCAGTTTCCGTATTGACTTGAGATATCCGTAAAAGCTTTCCCTGGAGTCAATTTTTAAATACCTATCGACTATTCCATCCACAGGAACGTGTTTTATTTAAACATCTATTAGCCCGAATGTTTGGAATGAGACGAGCGGGTGCTTGTTAAATGACAGTTGTGAGCTGAACAGGGCGGCTTTTATGCACCTCTTCATTGAACAGCTTGCTGGTCTCCTTCTTGATGGGGTCGATGAGCTGCACCTGCCCGGCGGAGAAGCCCACCAGCAGGGACACGCTCTCCGCCGTGGCCGTCAGGTGGTTGAAGTCATGGCAGGTGGGCTGCGTTCCCTTGTATATCCTTTTGTCGATGGGCTTGCTCAGGTCGGCAGCCTGGGAGGGGGGAAAAAAAATATTTTTTACCAAGCGCCACATATATGTGAGAAAACCCAACTAAACAACACAATTACCACACAGAAAACTAAATGCATGAATTGTTTGTGAAGCTTGACCCCTACATGAACCTTTTGCATTCATATTGGGTTAATCAGGCTTTAAGCAACATCCCACCATCAGAAAATAGCACAAAATGACCCCAAATTACATTAGTGTTGGTGACAGCGAGACAGGTGTTGACAGTTGAAATCCTCCAGGGTTGTTTTAATCAGCAACACTGCAATATGATGTGACAATGCATCCTTCTAACGGAAATGTTTCTTGAAAGTCCCATGGAAAAACAATGTATGAGAAAAGGAGTTTCAATGTGATAAATTCACAAATTCACGTGACGTGGCGCTGTAATGGTGACACGTAGTCCAGCTTTCTCGTGTTCGTGTTTGTTCATTTGAATGCATTTTGTTGTGTCAGGCTTTTGTCTTTAGTTTTGTTCATGCGCTGTGCCTCTGACGGGGAAGCGGGCTGGAGATTGTTCAGGGCACTCCTGCTGCTTGTTTTGATAATATTGACAAATTGTATATTCGGGATAATTTTGTTTGTGGTCGTCACCATGGAGACGCATTCGCAACATATTCTCGAATGTCCATTGGATCTGCAGCTACAAAGTTTACCATCGCTCTTCACGAGAGTTGAAGATGTCGGGACTGATCTAGGACTGCAGGCAATCTTCAAAAGGTCACCACGGAAGGGGAAAGAGAAGATAATGTGGGGGAGGAGTGAGTCGACGAATGAGAAGGCTGATGCAGTTCGGTGCTCTGTGTTGACAGTGGACAGAAACCACAAAACTGCGTGTATGGAGGAAAGTCGTGGAGGCAGAAGTTTGTGTGCTGCTTTATAACACTGGACATCTCGGGACAGCGGGGCTATTTTTAATCATGACATTTGTAGTATGTAGGCTATTACAATTTAATTAACTTAGTTTGATTAATGCAATGATTCTATTGAATGTCTTTGTTTGATAATTGTTTGTGTGTTGTGCCCCACTGTCTATGTCTTTTTTGTTGTTGCTGGTTGCTACAACTGAAGTACCCTCGCTGAAAAATAAAAGTTATTCTATTCTGAGAAAACTGGATGGATGGCTTGAATGTTTTCTACACCAGGTCATGAAATGAATGCCCGCCATCAGGCAAATGCAGGTATAATTTTCACTGGATTTTCTACTCTAGCAGCCATTTTGGCAGGTAACCAACCAGGTTGTGTCATATTGTAAAAGGTAATGAGACTGCTAAAATGTTGAAAATGGCTGGTGATTTATAGAATCCACAAGCCACTCTGGCCAGTGGGTGAAAAAGTTAAATTTCGATAAAGCAGGAAGTAAACGGCACAAAAGCAATAAAAAATGGGAGAGGACAGCTGAAGTGCCTGAAGAACTAAAATACTGAGAGCCAGGACGGCCCTCTCCAATCCCTGCCATTTGGATTCTCCAATATCCAACATGCCAGGCAGGCATTCCTCCTGGGAGTTCCCTGGCAACTTTCCCTGGGATTCCTTCAGTGTTTCCCCATGGGCCTCCACTAGGGCTGCAGTGGTTCACAAAACTCACGACTCAGTACGGCTCACGCCTTGGTGTCACGGTTTTGGGTTGGTTTGTACATTTTTTGTAAATCAGAAAAAAAAGCATCATTGCCAATGCCAACCTAATTTTCATTTATTTGACGAAAAATGTTATTAAAAATAATAATCAAAATGTAATCGAATCACGATCAAAAGCTTGAGAACAAACTGATTTTCTTAAAAATGCTACTTTAGGGTTAATAAAGCATGGCTCAAGCACTTTAATCATGCTCTTAAATCCTGAATCCTCCACAATAGTATAGGGCTGCATATCTTTCGCTATAAACACCCCCAAGGATTTGGTTATGGATTCTGCCCTGTCTGAATCTGCATGGATAGGGTGTTTAAATGCTGTGAGGAGGAGGAGCTGTTCTCTCACTAACTCTCTTCTTCTTGTGCTTATAAGGGACACACCAGGGCGATGTGGACGTAAACGGGCCATCATGTTCGACATGTGTCATTAGCATACGGCACACTTGCGAAGCAATGCTTGCACACAGGCTTTGTTTAACCCACCACCAACTGACCGACTGACTGGTGATTCAGCTATAAACTGCACTCGCGGCAACTTCACCTTCAATAGTTCTGCTGGATTTTTAAATTGAAATGAAGGCAGCGTGAGTTAACCGATCTTTGAATTCCCTATTTCCTGTGTTGTATGACGATAAATAGAAACGACGAATATAACCTTCACGAAACACTTTTTTTTTTTAAAGTTGTGACTGACTATTTTGAAAACATTGCTAGACATATGAGAATTTTTGAAGCAAGCGAACCAAACACGTGCAAACCGATTATGAGCGAACTGAACCGTGGATGGTGAACGAACAGTCCCTAGTCTCCACGCAATCCCCAGTGATTCATGTCTCCCAGGACTGCTTTTGAATAAGCACTACCCAGCAAATTCAAAGAAGCTAATGAAGACTAAGCCACACCCCCTCTCATTGTGATGCTACTGGTGCCATGGAAACACAGCACTTGTGACACCACTAGTGGGGGAAGAATTGCACATTCATGAACCTCACTAGTGTGCTACCTTCTCAAGTACCTGTGCATTTTTATACACGATAACTACAACAAGGTGCTGCTTAGCCAGGGAGTACTTCACAACCTTTAAAATAAAAGGATCATTTTTTCATTTTCAGCAAGACCTGACAGGGCAGCTTGCGGGGTTTTACGTGAGCATTCCAGCTGGTATAATTTTTTTTAATAAATTAAAAAATTGAAGGAAAAAGTATTTTCACAGGAAAGGCGTTCAGGTAAGCACACGGGCAAGGAAGGACATCCACAAAATAAATAAATAATGAAATAACAAATAGACTTTAGTGTTTTGTGTGCAGGTTTAAGCTGCCACCTGGTATTTGAGCGCCGTGGCTCTGCTGTGCTAATGTGTTTGTAGGTCGCGACGGTATCGATCCTCTTGTCGGCAGTGTGTGAGGTCGGCAAACGATGCCACAGTAACGGAGAGTGGCAGTGAAACATGTATGAGAGCCGCACTGACACGTACTTAATTCCCGGCAGAACGACTGCGGTGACATTACCACAGACTGCCCGTATGCCGACTGGATGGACAGCTCCACTGCATGTCACCTCCTGTGTTCTGACCCTTCTGTCTCATTATGAATATTTATGAGGGGGCGTGTTCGAAGATTAGACATTATAGCTAGCATAACGACACAGACAGCAACATCAATCTTTCTCTTATCTGTTGGCTCTCATTTAGTAATATTCAAAGAGAACCCGCCTGCTAGCAGCCATGGACGAATAGAGTAGAACAGGGGTGGGGAACCTCATCCGGAAAGGGCCGGTGTGGGTGCAGGTTTTTGTTTTAGCCCAGCACTAAGACACCGGATTCTACTAATGAACGAATCACAGCCTTCAAATGAGTAGAATCAGGTGTCTTAGTGCTGGGCTAAAACAAACACCCGCACCCCCACCGGCCCTTTTCGGATGAGGTTCCTCACCCCTGGAGATGAATGAATGAATTGTTACATGGAGGTGATGCAGATTATTTCAAATTCAGATTTTATTTCAGATCAGTTCATATCCAGCAACTTCATGACATATTGATGCCACCTCAAGCTCCAATATAAATTGGAGTGGGAAACACATCCAGGAACACAAGTACATGCATGGGCTCTATACTGAAGACACAGTAGGGCTGCACGATTAATCGTAAAAAAATCGCGATCTCGATTCATACATCTATGCGATCTCATTTCTAAATGACGACGATTCTGATGTATTTGCATTTGCGTCAAAATGGAGATCAGACGCGTATGGTCACACCGGTTGTACAGCGCTAGAGTGGTCCCTGAAGCGTACGGTCACACCGGTGTGATTAGAACACAAGATTAGAACGTCTATTAACGAATGACGCAACAATAGGCCTGTGGGCTGACGCAACAATAGGCCTGTGGGCTAACCCTCGTTCTTAACCCTAGGACTAAACACACAGTTCCACAAAAACATTGTACCAAATAAACATCTTTACAACATTTACATTTATTTGTTTATGCAGACGTTCACACTTTCACAGAAGTAATGTAAGCAGCAAATACCCCCTAGCCTATAACGTTGATTTAGCTACAGTTCGCTAACGTCATTGCTAACCAAGCTGTCCAAATGAGCTAACTACGGGCTGACAGAAAATATAATATACACAAGCGATTGTGATATAGCGATTACACTTTACAATGTTTTACATCACGGGTAAACTCATCCGTGATCAAAATAATTGACGAAATACTCGGAAAACGCATTTTCGAAAAAAATCCGGCAGTAAACTAATATTGGTTTGCGGCGCTGCCATCTTGTTCTTCCGCATTCAAACAAAGATGATACATGATGAAAAGATGCTCCACTTGCACCCAACTGTAACCATATCAATTCTCAACCAAGTTAACCTGGAAGTGAGTTATCTTGTCACGTTATCATCTTTGGTTGGACCAGAGATGACGTTGTATGGCTGCGCCCGTGTTATTAGCTTTATAAGAGATAAATAGCATCTCATAGCATATGGTGAGCAGTAACGTACAACCTTCAAAAATGTACTTTACCAACATCATGGGTGTCCATTGCAATGGTTGCTTGAATCGGAACACGCCATTTGTAACAACTATTTAAAAACATGCGAAAAATATTTAAAATAAAAACATTTTCACCACACAATTAGCTGACAGATATTTTTATTGATGCAAATGAAAGACAGTGCAGTTAGCTTCGGAGTCAGATGATGACTGTCCCTTGTCGCCTCACACATACTGAGAGTCATCTAGTGTTGATAGTGTAGGCTATGTATATGTATGTATGTGTGTGTGCTAATATTAGCTAACTCAACCGTGCGAAGGCTACTGCTGTGACGTAACAGTAGAATTCTAGAACAGCTGTTGCACACAGAAAAAAAACTCACGCTTTGGGGCTGTTGAAAATATTTTGGAACTTACGTGCAAAAAGGTTAAGTACAGTAGTTGGCCGTCCAAAAAGGACTTATTCATAAACTTTACATTCTAGTTTTTTTATGTTCATCAGCATTTAAGTTAATCACTTTGATTAAGTGTTTTAAAGAGACTTTTAAGTTTAAGTCAAGCACTTTCATATATGTTATGTTTAAGTTTAAGTCAAGCACTTTGATATGTTATGTTGTCTGTTTAAGAAAGAGTGCAATAAATGTTTTTATTGAAAAAATAAGAATCGTGTGAGAGAATCGTGATCTCAATTCTTAGGGAGAAAAATCGTGATTCACATTTTAGCAAGAATCGTGCAGCCCTAAGACACAGAGCAATTTTCAAGCCAAATTTCAACCTTTGAGTTAGAAAAATTCTGAGTCTCAAAATCATTTTGAAGAAAGCAGGTATTAAATTGCAAATGATGCGTTTAAATGTCTGTCCTCACTAACAGGCAGCAGGGCAGCTCAAGGAAAATGTAATGTGTCTATGCAAAAAAAATTCTAACTTCATTTACTTCTGGGCAGAAAATAATAGAAAATGTAATGTTTAGAATACTCTTTTCAAAGATTATGGTAACCCTGACAAACACACACAAGGCTGAGGATACCAACATCAAAGTGTAGTACTTTCACTCGCCTTCTGCTTCCATGGCAATATATATGTTGGTTTGGATAGTAACTGAAATAAAACAGGCAACAGCGTTTGTTGTGTTTGCATCAAGAAATATCTGAGAAGACAGAAGGGGGCGCTGTGCTGTGAGCTATGTGTCTTTTAGGAGCTTGCGTGCACTTCATGATTAGGATTAGACCTTTTCCCTTTACCCCCCCCCCCCCCCCCACCCACCCACCAAAATGTACACAAAACGTCAAGGCTGACAAACTGCAGATCACGGTGGTCAAATTGTTCCCTTCTAACGGAAATGTTTCTTGAAAGTCTCATGGAAAAACAGGAGAAGAAAAAAAATCAGGACTAAACCAGGATCAGAATAATGAACGTATCTTTCGGTTTAGCTTTATGTCAGTTAAAGCTCGTTCAGTGTTGCTGCACTTCAAGCTTCAACCCCAAAGCATTACCTTTAAGATTAATCTTACTCCAACTGCAGGCCTTTCAATGATCTTACATGATACTGTGCAAGAACCATCCTTGTTACACAAACAGCAAGGTTCAAGCAAAGATGGAATAATCACTGGTCTACATTTCGGCCTGTCAGAGACAGACTACGTCAATACTGGGAGCTACCAGCAACAATGACCCCATTTTTCAACTAGTTTGGTAAACGATTCATGAGGGAACTCATAATCAATCTAACACCAGTTCACTGGGTCCTTAATTGTCTTGCCGTGCAAGGCCAGTTGTACATCAAACCGATGACTCCAAACACAATGATGTGCATCCCATTAGTCAGGACAACCAAACATTTGAGTATCAGCAGGACTGACATACAACTTCAACCTGCGCAGTCCCAACAGGACCTCCCACTGAGTGCAAGAAGAACAAAATGAATCCTCCAGAACAGAGGGAATTACTTTAAAAAAAATTATTTAAACACTAAGGGCCTGATTTACAAAGACCTTTAGCGTGTGCTAAACCTTTCACCCTAACCCTACCATGATTGGTCATGGTATTTGTATTGCACCAATCTTCTGTTGTGTTATTAGTTTTGCATGTGCTAAAAGGTTTTAAATCAGGCCCAAAATGCGTCCATTAACTATAAAAAAAAGGGGGACAACTTTAGGCACTAATTAAAAGTAAATTAAAACAAAGGATAAGGCTGGCGTAATTTAATATTTTTCTTATTGTCAACATATCCTACGAAAAGACCAAAACCAACAAATCTGCTGTCTAACTCCCAATACTGGCTGACTTTCCTACGCAATTCAGCACTCAACCAGGAAGCCATTCATTCAAATTGTGTACCAAAATCGTTAAATACAGCCCAGAAAGATATATTTTCATATTCATAAAATGCAACCTATTATCATGAAAAACATGTCCCGTGTAGTTTACCAAATTTACCTCAAAATGGAGCAAATCATTAATTTCAATGGAGACTATTTTCGGTATTTTGGTGCCGCACATTTGTATACATTAGATGTGGTAGTGAGTAGGCAAGCACATTGAAAAAGCAATCACTATCATGTCATAAAGTTGCTTCAGTAAAACGTTCATCCTAATGCTGAATCATCCTGACCAAAGCACCAGTATGACTCAGTATTTTGGACAACAATGGAGTTCTATGACTACCGGGATACTGACTATATCTGGCGTTGGCTAGATGGACAATACTTGTCGCTTGGATAAATTCATTGTAGGTTTCAGTCTTTTCATAGGCTATGTTGATCATAGGACAAATATAACATAATGGCAGCCTTATCCTTTAACTGTAGGCTTCAGAGTTGTTTAAATAAACTTTGAAGCGTTCTGCTGCAATGAATCACTTGCAGTGATCTAATGATAAAGCAAATTAATAATACAGAAGTTTTATTGTGTTCTAGTCATACACATTCACTTCTCATTGTGGGGAGGTAGGTTAAAGTTTGACCTCCCACCAACCAAATATATCCATCACTGGTGAATGAACCTTCCACCACTGTTTAAACACAGCATTCACAATGAGTCAATTCTACACGTAGAATCTCAAATGACGCGTTCCGTGATCAGCCCACGACTGCAATTAATTGGGTTGTTTCCCCACAGCATATACTTTTCTCATATCTGAAAATTAACAGCTGAGCTGCAATGGACAATGTGCAAGAAAGAAAAAAGCACAACATGAATTAACGGCAGCCATAGTTCAGGTCAAAATAACAGCAAAATGAAAGGGATTCGAGGCCTTAAGGTAGACTTTTGTCAGGACACCCAATGAGAGAAGGCCCAGTTTCTGCTTGAGTTCTCATGTCATTATTTGCCAGCAGACCTGACCATGAGCTGTTGAGGGCAGAAGCCCATCAAAATTCTGATTCAGATTCAAACAGTTGGTTAGAACCAGTCCACCCTGGTCAAATAGGGCTGAATTGAACAAACTGACCACTGTGGCTTCCTCCAGCGTACTTCCAATCGGTCTCTCCATGGCTGGTATGTGTTCTTCCAGCCCTGATGTAACATACACTGCCTGGCCAAAAAAAAAAGTTGCACACACTAATATTTCGTTGGACCGCCTTTAGCTTTGATTACGGCGCGCATTCGTCATGGCATTGTTTCGACAACCGTATGCAACGTCACAACATTTATTTCCGTCCAGAGTTGCATTCATTTTTGGCTGAGATCTTGTATTGACGACGGAAGAGTCAAACCACTCCGTAAAGTCTTCTCCAGCACATCCCAAAGACTTTAAATGGGGTTAAGGTCAGGACTCATGTGTAAAAATGATTCCTCATACTCCCTGAACCATTCTTTTACAATTTGAGCCTGATGAATCTTGGCATTGTCGTACTGGAATATGGACATTGATGGCATAACCTGGTCGTTCAGTACATTCAGGTACTCAGCTGACTTCATTTTATTGCTGCATGCTGAGCCTAGACCTGACCAATTGAAGCAACCCCAGATCATAACACTGCCTCCAGAGGCTTGTACAGTGGGCACTATGCATGACGGGTGCAACGGCGACCTTTCTTTTTGGCCAGGCAGTGTAGTTCCCGTACTGAATTAAAGCCGCAAACATGCAAATATACTTCTCAGAATCCTACAGTTCAAGTGTCAGCTCAATAATGCTGACAGATTATTATTTGTGGAATAAAGGGTTCACTAATGTTCACCACCCACCCCCCCCCCCCAAAAAAAAAAAATTGCAGCCAAAGTTTCAGCAAGCTCTGATTATACTGTGCGACTTGCTTGGTCACATTGCAACCTAAATATCAATGCTAAATTTGGGGAACTGGAGGCTATTCATTTATTTTTAGTTCTTTTTTTTTTTAGGTTTATACAACTTAGAAGATCACAGTTCTGAAATTCAACAGTGTGCCATTACAAATGGCCTGGTCAATTTTCATTTCACAATGTTAAAATAAATAAATGATCAATCTATTGTATATTAGCAAAACGTGTACTCCAGCTCAAACACACTTTTAACCGTAGCATAGGGGTACTGGGGCAACCTCGGGGCAGTCGCCTCCTGTTTCACATTAGCCCCAGCATCCTCACTGACATTCAGAGCCCAAAACTGAGCATTGAAAAGCTGTGGGCGCACATGAAAAAGCTCTAAATCCTACAGCTGCCTTTCACCTGCTGTATTCACATGCTCCCAGCCTATGTTACTAAAACACACATGCCTACCATGGGCCTCATGAGTAACTGCATTTACCACCATTAGAAAGCAGGGCACAGCTGTGCCATACATGCCGGTCTTTTTCGTAAATAAAATGCACCTACACTCACCTACACTCGCCTCAACCGCAGAGTGCTCTTTCTTCTGTTTAGTGCACTTTACCAGGGCTCCTAAAGCTATGAAAGAAGTGTCTGCAGAACACTGTATTACCACAGAGAGGAAAAATATGACAAACCAATCAATGTTAATGAACACTACAGCACGCAACATGTAGCCGCACATTTAACACTGATCTGAGTGATCTGAGACTCGGCTTGGACGGGTTAATGCGCACTCGTGTGGCTGTGCGCTAGGACCCATTACGGCTCATGATCTCCAATTAGGGCCTGGTTTATCACAGTTTTTCTGAATGAGAGCAGCTGCAGCAATATTCACATTTAATATGGCTTAATGACAGCCACTCACCCAGAACAGAAGTGCACGCTAACTGACATATGCTCTCAGAGTCGGATGAACGCTCTCGCATGTGTCGTAATTCACACGCCGCGATCTTGTGCTCCCCTCCACCCAAATCTCTATAGCCTTCGTATTGCTACACTGTGAAAATGTTTACCAATGTCCAAGATGAACCCCCGCACAGAAGCAATAAACAAAGTCCACTGGACGAGGCAGGCAGACATCTTTATGCATTGCTCTGTTGCGGTCGTGTTTCAGGCTAGGCTAAGTGGGTCACTGCTAGCCTAATGCTGTTCTCAACAGACCTGCGCTAGCCTACTAGCTAGTCAATGGACGCGGTCATAAAACAAAGGCAAAAATGGACATGCACAACATCAGGTGACAGGCTACCAATACAGACTAAGGCAGTACAGGTAACCCTCCGCGCGTGAGCTAGGCTGCACTCTGAAGCTTTAGAAAAAAATGCTCATTTCAGTTAAATACAGATAAAAGGCTGGAAATGGGCGAGAACCTGCAGGAATCTGTGTTGTAGTTCAAAGAGGGGAGAGACAGCCTACAGAGCGTCCCATAAATAGCTGCTATAGACGACCTCGTAGTCCATATGTTGCAGAGGATAGTTTTCATTACAGCCTCACATATTCTAAAGACAAGGGATTTTACCAGTAGCATATTATCAGTGAGCCACAATGGATAGCCCCACAGAAGTCAAATTACTTTTAAATTGCCAAACACTATTCACATTTTAGCTCAAAGCCTAGAGATTAGGAGATGCCAAGTGATGATACAAATTGGATGATGCATCCCATTCAGGAGGCTTCTTGCTAAAATTGATTCAATGAAACCACGATGCACTTTGGCCTTAAATTTAACACAATTTAAATATTTTAATTAAGTATTTAATTGAAAGCATCATTTAACTTCTTTAAAATTTTTAAAATTCCAACAGATTTTGTACTTGCGGAAAAACAGTTAAAGGCTTACCACTTTCAGATATGAACCAAAGCTATAATACTGACGTGGGCATACCAGTTAATGTGAGTTCAGTGTAAAAACACCACCACGCTGTTGTACTGGGAAATGAAACACTGAGAGAAAGAGTGACTAACCAAACATATATCCTAGTTTAAGAATCAGCTTCATAAACGCCTTTACCATGGTGTGTGCTTGGAATTTTCAGCAAACAAATTTACCATGGAATCACTATCAAATACTCAGCTTTTCTATATAATAAAAAAAAATTAATTAAATAAAAATACTAATTAAATTAGGTATAAAAGGGTATAGCGATTAAGATTAAAAGTAGATTTACTTATTTTTTTCCATAAAACAGACCAAGGTGCCCTTCAAGTGAAAATATGCCTCGATGCACACTTTTAACTTATCTCGCAAGACAACTGGCACTTTGTCCTCCTAAAAGTCTGCTATGCCTTTAATCATAACAGTCCTTCGATTGTAAAAGCAACTTGTTCTATGATCAGCAAACATCATTCTCTGCACGTATTTAAATTCCAAGTGTTACCCGACAAGCAAAATTACAAACCAGGGGCATGATGTTGCCCTAGCTAGTTTTTATGGACTTTTTATTTATTTATTCTTTTAAATTAGCTATACTTTCAAACATGCCAACATGATAAACTAGTCTATTTTAATGCACCCAAAAAGAAGTGCTCTCATAGATGGATGTCCCCTTCCTCAAATGATTTAGTAATGACGGAATGCCTGAACATGCATTGCATCACCACGGCGTGTCCTGCCAGCCACTCGCTCGAGGCATGCTTTTTTGCCTTTCATTTAACAGAATGTTGTCAGAAACAAGGCACGCGCAAATTGCAGTACTAAAATGATAGAACAGGGTTACTGTGTTTATTTGAAGTTTGTATTGGTACAACGTGTTGCACATTGTGAGGATTGAATCTCTGAATCTCTCACGAACAACAAAGAGGGGGGGATCCCCCTTTCTTCCTTGTCCATGCATAATTAACTTATGGGTAAGGGAGGACCAGAGAACATCCAGCTTGTACCCCTCTTTAGAAAATGTGCTTAGGTCACATATCAACACACTACATCTTCTCAAGGTTATCATTGAAATTAGCCTTTTCATGAGGAGTATTGTAGACATCAAAATGGTTATGTTGGGATTTGGGACAGACAAGTTTGGTTTTTACAGAAATATTTGCTGTGTTACTGTTGGCAAACTACCTCAGCCAATGAATGTACTAAGTAGTAGTAACACTACTAGTCACAATAGCAACAGTAGTAACACTCTGGAATTCCGCTATTATCTGCTGTGGCGTGACCAATAACTTCCAACATAGCACTTGTAGATTAAAGCTTGTAGACTAAATGAAAATCACAATGGAAGGCATAGGAGATATAATGTGTGGTAGTGTGAGATTTCATAACTATTCCTGACCCCCTGGTGACACCCAACACATACCTCACACCCCCCATAACACTTCCCACATAGAAACCCACTCCCCCCACACAGCCCAATTTATTTTATAGTTTTATCTGGACAAGGCTTTTGAAGTCCCCTAGCGCAGAACTGGCCAAATACTGTCTCCTCAGACAGAACCATAAAATGCATAGAGCTATCCAAACAACACAAGATGCTGAGCAGTAGCAACATTGACATATAATGAATGTTATTAAAGGCAAGTAGATCATTGTCAATAAACTACTCACACAAAATATTCACGAAAATAACATAGGTAAAAATACCTTGTCGACGTAATTCTAACAGTAACAGTCCATTTTAATACTGTCATATATTGGTACTGAAATTGGCATAGAGTTGCATCACTACTGTAGACAGAGCAGAGATGACAAGGGTGGAAATACCTTGTCAACAGGAAGCCTCCCTCGCGACACTATGCCTTGTTTTGTCCATTAACTTCTGATCGCTACACTTGCTGAGATGGGCATTTCTGCGACTGTCCTCTCTTGGTTTGCATCTCACAGTTAGATCCTACCAAGTCTCCTGGAAGGGTTCCGTCTCTGCACCTCATACCCTTTTTGAAGGAGTCCCGCAGGGATCTGTACTGGGTGCCCTGCTGTTCTCCATTTACACTAAGTCTCTTAGTTCAGTGATTAATTCACATGGCTTCTCATACCATAGTTATGCTGATGCCACTCAACTCTTCCTCTCTTTCCCTCTCTCTACTTCACAGGTTAAGGAGAGGATATCTGCTTGCCTGGCTGACATATCTATGTGGATGGCTAGCCATCACCTGAAGCTCAACCTTGACAAGACGGAGCTGCTCTTCATACCATACAAGACCTCTCCACTAGAAGACCTCTCAATCACTGTTGATGGTACCATGGTGGCTGGCTCTCACTCTGCAAAAAACCTGGGTGGGTCCTGAACAACCAGCTGGACTTCAAGAAGCTTCACCCAGCTTCCCGTCCAGACTATGGTTATTTCACATGTGGACTCCTGAAACTGCCTTCTCGCAAGCTTTAATCTTCAATCTACCGAAGTTCATGAATGTCACTCCGCTGCTGAGGTCACTACACTGGCTGCCGGTCGCGGCCAGAATCAGGTTCAAAGTTCTGAACCTGGCCTACACTGCAGCCAAAAGGACAGGCCTCTCCTACCTGCACGACTTAATCCAGCACTACACTCCAGCTCGACGACTTCACTCTGCTGCAGCAGGGCGACTCGCACTTCCTTCCCTCCGTGTCAACGGCTCTCCCTCGTCCCGACACGGAGCTTCTCCACCCAAGTTCCCCAGTGGTGGAACGAACTCCCCATTTCTCTATGGTCTGCTCAAACACTGCCTGATTTCCGTCATGGTCTGAAGACATACCTCTTCAGACTCCACCTTGACTGACCACTCAGGACCATTTTCATAGCACTTGTTTCAAGTTTTTTTGCTTGTTACCTATTCTTTAACTCTTGTTTGATTTTATAGTTTATAATGTATTGCTTGACTTACCCATAGCTTACCGTGTGTACTATATTCAATGTTCATTACTATATAGCGGCTACATTGTGAGAAAAATGTGCTTTGTCTGATCTGTTTTGTAGTTGCTACAATGACCTTCGGTATGCACTTACTGTACGTCGCTTTGGATAAAAGTGTCTGTCAAATGAATGTAATGTACTACTTCCGGAAGCTCATGAATATTAATTTCAAAAGGCCTATACAGCCTCTCCCCTTTCTGAATCCTGCATGCTCTTCCTTCAGCTGTAAACAGCCGATTCCATTCTATTCAGAGGGGCAGAAAACCTTGCTTGGGACGGATAGAATGGTAATGCCTCTGCAATTGTCGCAATTTTGAAGATTTAATGTCTTCGGCCAAGTTAGTGGGGATGGCATATTTTCCCCAGATGGTTCTGAAGAGGTCTGTCAGTATTGTGGTTGCTGTTTCAATATCAGCCTTTAGCATCTGTGCGTGGATAGCATCAATGCCAGGGGCTTTGCCATTCTTCATTGCCTGAATGGCACATCTGACTTCACTTCTCTCAGGAGGCTTGTATCAATGTCAAGGAGGTACTCTCTGCAGGAATAGGATTTGCTGGTTTGCGGGCACTGGGTGGTTCAGCACTTTCTGGAAGTGTTAGACCCACATGGCTGCTTGCTCATGCTCTGTTGTTATAGCATTTCAAATGGTCTTATAAACGACACATGTCTCCCCATGCAGCAGCATTTTCAGCTTCTTTAGCAAGCTCTTCAACAAAAGATCTCTTATCTCTCCTTACAGTCATGTTGACCTCCTTATCCGTGGTGTTATGGGCTTTCTGGGCCTCTTCGTGAAGCCTTGGTGACTTGGTATTTAGTAGCATCCTTTTCAGCTCAGCTCTTTCTTTCATTTTCTTCCAGGTTCCAGATGACATTAACTTTTTTATTCTTATTCCTTCTGATGCCCAGAGTCTTTGCAGCCGTTTCCCAGTAGGTAGTCTTGACGACAATCCATTTGTGGTATTCAGTATAATGTGTCCATTTCTGATATTCTCTTCGGCTGTGGTGAACGTAAGGACATTTAATCGCTTTTGCAGTTTGAAGACAAGCTCTTTCTTTTTTGTTAGGCACTATAACTGCAATATCAAGGCGTTTCATCATTTCACCTGGCATCCTGGTTACATTGTTAATGAAATCATTTTGCGAATAGGAATCGAGAAAATACAACGACAAATTTTATCCATTTCAATCACAAGTTGGTGGTTTCGGACAAGTTGACAAGTCTTTCGGACAAGTGAAAAATCCCACTTGCCTGATGGACCAGTGCTCAAAAAGCTTAATGTCAAGCGCTGGACTATCAGCAGTATCTTCATAAATAAGCTAACACCAAAGGTGATAACAACGGTTTTGAATGTCCTGCAGCTAGTAGGCTCCAAATAGGGGTGGGACAATGCAGCGATGCATCGCGGTGCATCGATCCGAATGTGTAAATACAACTGCATCGATCTGTAAGATTCGAATCGATAAGCATCGATTAATATCGCATTTTAAATGAATGTGCACATGTATTAATTTATTCAAAAATTATTTAAAATATATATTTCTGAGACACGACTACTTTTAAAACTGTTTTGACCAGCTTCAATCCATGTTTCTGCTCCAACCCCCACGTAAGCGTGAGTTGAAAGTAGGGACAGGCGGGAATCAAGCGACAATGAGACGGACAGATCTGAGCGAAATGGCTAGCTGCGTGCTCGCTGAGTGCGACAAAAGAGACAGAAACTTACAGAATTTGCGATGTTCCGAACAGAAAATCAGTGGTATGGAAGCATTTCGGGTTTAGAAAGAAGGAGGGTGTACTTGACAAAACCGCTGCAATATGCAAGATCTGCCAAGTAGAAATCATATACACAGGCAACACCACAAACATGATAAACCATTTGAGCCGACGATACACAATTGACGTGAAGGACAGCAAGCGGGTTAGCAAGCTAAACTCGGGAGTCATTGACACTTCCCCTGAGTTTCCTGGAGAAATGGCCAAACAGTTCTATTTTTTTGTATAATTGTTTTTATTCGTTTTTATACACATACCGTGTCCAGACAGTTAATTGTAAAGTGCTTTCTGATATTTAAATTGAAACCATTTTCTATTCAAAATCAAGTAGACGTTAGAGACAAAAAACAAAAATAGTAAGACTATTTCCAATGTCTTACGTTCAATTAATTATTACTACGTTAACTGTCCGATTCACAAAATGAATGTCGTGGAACCTAGATACACCATACCATGCAGAAAATATTTGAGTGAAAAATGTATACCTGCTCTGTATGAAGAGGTGAAGAAAACTGTTCGACTGTCCTTGCAAAACGCTACGAGAGTAGCTTTAACTACGGATGGATGGGCATCTTGCTCCACCGAAGTTCTAGATCGTACTAAGATTTAGGAAAGTACTATGCATGACACTAACCTATAGGCTATTTCATTTTTCTTGGCCCAGTTTAGTAATTGTTATACATTTTGCCATTTTCATTTTGTAAATAAAGGAAATGTATTAGGGTACCATGTCTGACACTGTTTGAAAAACAATAACCTAAATAGGGCAACTTTAGAAAATACACTGTTAGTCATGTTTATTGCTGCATTATTTGCTGCAGACAGCTGCAAAATGTATGGCATGCCTTAACAATAAACATAATGCTGTGAACTTGGTGTAAGGTTCTAATTGAATATTTAATTACTGCTGAATGTATCGGTATCAAATCACATTAGCATACCTATTACTTTTTTTAAAGTATCTAAATTAATCGAACCGAATCGAATCGAATCGTGGTCAAACGTAAGATATTATGATGCATCGAACCTTTGCCTAAAGAATCGTAATCGAATCGTTATGGGATTGAATCGTCCCACCCCTACTCCAAAGCCAAAAAATATATCCAATATGACACACAGTAGGAGCTCCACCTACTGTATTCATATGTAATGCCACAGAAATCAACTACAAAAACATTGTGGTTAGAATAGGCTGCCACATTAATTAGTACCAAGAAATTGTTTTTGCACAATGGTAATATTGTTCACTGTGATGATATGGCTTATGCTTAGCTAACATTTCCTAATTGAGGCAGGCTTAGCACTAGGACAGAAAATAGTCATAATTACGTGTGTCCACTGGATCCTCACTGAAATGGAGTTAAGAGCCAAGTGACCTCTGTTGGTGAATGAAGTGGCCAAGCTTGGACGTCAGGCTTGACCGTAGTGTGGAGGGAACAGGGAGCAGATCCATTCTTGACCGTGTAGGTCAGCACTAGTTTTCAATCTAAGGTTAGTTACAACAGGGAGGCAGTGGAGGGTGGTGAGCAGAGGCCTCACCTGTGAGAACCTTGGGAGACTGAACACCAGACAAGCTGCTGCGGTCTAATGACAGAGGTAGAGAGTGCCGTAGTCTACCTTAGTCGCAATGTTGTCTTAATCGCATGAAAAGCTTATTATTAGTGTGCTTGTAAATGTGGTCAGTTTCTCTTGGAGCTTCTTTGCATCTTCTTTACAACTGAGTATGTAAGCACATGCCATAATCCCAGCATATGTCAGTAATTCCGCTGAATTCAAGTGCTTTCCCAAAAAGACTGAGGTATTCTTCAAAGGAGGACAAAGACCTTTGAAGAAAAATTCTGTGAAAAAGTTTAGTTTACGACTGGCACATTTTGTTTGCGGACAATGTAATTTAGTTTGTGGTCTGTGCAATTCTGTGCAATACAAAGAAAGCTTCATTCACTCAGACTGAACGCTTTCACATTTTGGAAAACAACTTACATCAGCACCCTCTATCTATCAGAGGGTCTGACTTAGGATAATGCAGCTTATCCAGAAACACCCCAAACCCCCCTTCCCCCCGGCACAAAAAAACTGTTCAAGAACAAAGACATCCTCATGACTGTGCCAAACTCAGAGGGAGAAGGGAAGTTCAGATTCATATGCTGGACGAAGCCATTTGTGCTCAGAGGAAAGCAGAAATAAACAAGGATACCAGGAATGATGAATTTCATTATAGACAGGAGTGGGAATCGAGAACCGGTTCCTAAATCCAAGTTGTCCGATTCCTCGGAATCGTACGCCTTCGAGCTTATCAATTCAGTCAGCGCATGCTGGCAGGCAGAGTTTCCCGCCCCGTCTAAAAATATTAAATGGAAATGTCATTGTTTGAAAACGAATTTAAGTTACTATCATTTAAAAATCTATAGAAAATCACGTAAGCTCTCCATTTTGTGATCCGTCTTCAGAAATATTCAACAGATTTGTGGTGTGTGGACTTCCTTTGGGAGCCTATAACCAACTCCAAGTGTAAAACTAGTGTTTTGATTGGCGGTAGACTAATCTGACAACGATTGCCTGCTTGGCCACGCACAAATGAGTAGATTTGGAAAGCGAATAACTAACCTAAATTCGTGATAATCTTCAGTTAAGAGGAGCCAGCTTGCCTCCAAAAATGGTCAGGTAATGTTAAAGATCTCATCTTTCTTCCATATAAATGTAACCTATAGGCTAAATGAGAGGGGAAAATGTTGACAGTGGAAGCTGTTCTGATTGCAGAAACCAACGCAAACATTACGGTGCAGTTTTATGAAAAATGCCTAGAATCGTAACTAACTCATAAGAGTTTGCGATCTTCATTAAAGAATGAAAATAATATCCCAATCACAGAGCAGTGGTTAAACAACAATATTTTAGCCATCTTTTTTGACATAACGTTAAACTTATAATTTATCCTCTCTTCTCGCGTCTTTTTTCATTATTTTCCGGTGTCTCATATTTATAAGCACTCGTATTGATCAAGCCAAATGACATTTATATGCCATTTCAATTTACAAAATGATACAATTCTGACTATTTTAATGGATGCTCTGCCACTTGTGCAGGCATAAATATAGCAGATAAATATTTTCCATGATAGCCTATGAAGAAATATGAAAGACGAATGCTTTATACTTTATAAATATTTTGTCATTGAATCCATCTTAGATGACGAATACAATAGTAATAGTTGGTCTTTTAATATTAAATAAAATAATATTTAAGGAAACGATTTTAAAAAAAATCGATAAAAAAATCGGATCGATAAGCAGAATCGATAATGGCATCGGTATCAATAAAATCAAATAATTCCCATCCCTAGACAGGAGAAGGAGAAGCTTCACGAGTTTTCTTTTCAGCACTGATGTCTGACCTTACTGTGTGGATGCCCAACACTGCTTTTAGACAACCTGTTGAAAAGCCGGCAGATTTTCCAGGAAATATATAAACCTGAAAAAAACACCGTAGTTTTAGATGGAATTCATATCCATGATACTGAAAGCTTTCCAAGCTTTTTTTAACTGCAATTTAAAACCAATCCTCTAATGACAGCCGGTTCTGAATGCAACGTCAATATCGTTGAAGAACTGGGTTTTTAGAACTACAAGGTGTAGAGACAACTCATTCACAGATATTTCATGCACTCCTCAAAGACTACCTGCAGCTACTGTATAGGACTTCACCAAAAATATCCCAAGTCTATAAAGCCCATACAAAAACACAAATGTCATGTGTCATATGTCAGGTGGGTGTATATGTGTGGGCAATAAAAAGGAAATAAGAGTGTTTGCACACAAAAGGCAAACATTGAAGAGAGCATTTAGTGATTACGAAACCCCGTTTAATAAAACTTAACCGTGTCTGACTGAAGTCTGGAAGGCTTGGATGGGGCGGGGCAAGATTTTAGTACAAACTGTACCCGTCCAGAGAAATTCTCACTCTCCCTGCCCAATCAGTGGGAGTGTGTGACCTTTTGAGATGCAAGGAATAGAACTGGATCACTTAAAGTCTTCAGCTGACAGTTTTAATGTGGCTACTTTGCATTGAAATGGACTGAATACTTCTGGGTCATTCCGGGGGGAAATTAACCCTTTTTAACCTTGACCTCTTGGATCTTTCTGATATTTGACAGCCATAATGTAACCTTGGAGTAATGACCATCGTTATACTTTACAGAAAAAAACCACAAACCATCATTAAAAAAATTAGGGACAAGGTGTCAATTTTCAGACCATTTTTGGCCTACTCGCCTCTATTTTCTAGTTTGACAACCGTAAATGGTAAAAACAATATCTTGGTCTCACTGTAAATCACAAAAATTTGCTCTACAACACGGGCCATGGTTGAGTACTTTGAATTAATTCTTTGCATTATCTCAAAACTACTTTTTAAAATTTTTCATATGTTGTTCTATACAGTCCCATGTATGCACATGCCAATTTAGAGTGGAGTGAAAATTTACTCTTTTCCCCCTAATTTTCTTAATGATGGTTTGATGGTTTTTCCCCCTCAAAAGTATAACAATGGTCATTACTCCAAGGTTACATTATGGCTGTCAAATATCAGAAAGATCTGAGAGGTCAAGGTTAAAAAGGGTTGTTTTCGCCAGAATAACCCTTTTAATACACAGTGTTGACACAGTGATTACAGCCATGATTTAAATATAAGATTAAAATAGCCTAGTTGCAAAAAATGGCAAACAATGATAGTACTTCAGTATTTAACATGCAGGAAAGTAAGATCTTTGCACTGTGAACTTTTTGTTCAAAGCCATGTTCAAAATTGTGAATTCCCTTCAAACAAGAGCAATGAAGGGTCTTTATAAATCTGATAATTGATACTACTGGACTTGTGGCAGTGACTTAATGCAGTCCCTGAGCAAGGCAGTGCAGTATGTGATTCACACTAAGAAATGAAATCCTTCTAATGACTCCAGCTACAGTCCTCGCATAGTACATACATGGTCACCGTTCTGAAAATCAGACCAGGGCTTCAAAGCCACCAAATCTGTAGGCAAAGACTAGAGTTTGACTCATGCAAATGCCCAGTCACCAAGGGCTGTGTGAGTATAAGGAAGACCCTTCCATAATCTGACAGCGTGCAACAATAGATTGGCAGAGTCCTGGAAAGCTCAGCTGTGAAACAAAGATAATGACATCACAACAAGATAACCAAGATGGGGGAAATTCTATGGGGCAGCATTGTAACACACTAATGAATGGGCGATATAAGATTTCACGGCATCTCTTTAAGGCAGAAAGTCTACAGGACAACAAAATACACACCCTAAACCAGCATATGGTAAGTGGTAAACATGAATAAATCCTCCCACTAAAACTAAAACTAGCAGCTGGGTCATTCTCTGCCGACAGTCCAAATAACATATTTTAGCTTTGCCCCAGGCCTTTGATGCCTGCTTTACAAACAAAGTCAGAACGGTCAAACTCAGAATGCGGCCATCTCTACCAGGAAGCTTGTTGTTACATATTTGACAGTCAGATTGAGAGAGACCAGTTTCCACAGTGTCTGAGGGCCAGTGTAAATAATTATGTTAAGCTAATTTTACACCCAACATAATCTGAACAATTTTACTAATGTTATTACAGTTCCACTAACATGGCTTGTCCTTCAATATTGACAATATTTAATTCTAACCAGATTATAATTAAATACCTGCTGCATATCAGTCATTATGAATTATGGCCCTTTATTCCTATAAAACTTTGCTTTACATAGGGATTTTATATTTGAAGTCCAAACTATGTGTAACTAGACATCATTACCTGACCACTTGGGCTAAATAATATTTATTCCAAGGATCCACATTCCAACTGAAGTTCCCTAAAGGGAAAATAAAAGTTATTCTATTATATAGCAGTGGATGTTGCTGCTGAACAGGACGCTGTGAACCTCTACTTTGACCCTTAATTAAGGCACACATATGCCCTGCAATATATTGTCCTGTTCCGAACATCTCCCTCAAAGGAACACCTGTCCCTCTTGCTTCAGTTGCAAGGTTACAAAACACAAACTTATAGTTACCTTAAATTAGTTCAAAGTTCATCATGGGGAATTAAGCATGGTTAATTATCATTATTTCTGTACTTTGCTCAAGTTGGCTTGTAAAGATAACGCGACACTGTCGGTTCCGACCACTTCTCCAGTGACCATGAGTAAATTAGCTAGCTACTCATTCATCGGAGTACAAAGATCATTCTCTCGGATCGGACTCATTTACCAATGCAATATGGTACATACGCCGCACTTTACAACTCCAAAACGGGGAAGTTATGCGTAGTTATGTTGCCGGTTAACTGGTGTGTAATACAACACATATGCACGCCGAATTAACTGCATGCATATAGAGTTAATAATCAAATCAGACTTTCAGGTGAAAACAAACGTGGCGACAGCTGACCAAAAGTGTCACCCTGGGGTAAAAACATCTCTTTGGGCGACCACGCAGAACAAATCTCGGTAGCTAAGTGTGACCACCACCACCACACTGCATGTCACGTCCTGAGCGTACAATTGCATCCGAACCATGTGCACATTTGATCACGCGTGTATGTTTATGGAGAACTTGAGGAATTCCACAGCAGTTTGGGGGTTTGCGTGAACAGCAGGTGAAGTAAGGCCCTTTCACTCCTGTACTAGTTGTGCATACCACAACATTTCCACAAGGGACGCACACAACAAACTAGGGGCGGTTAGCTAACCAGCTAGCTAGCTATTAGCTGCGTCAGTCATAACACCGCCAAAGTGGACAGCACTCATTCTTGGCTTTTAACCCAGTTATTACTGACATGGATGGCTTGAAGAACGTAAGGTCTTGTTTACCTTTCTGACGCCTTTGTAGATATAAAAGTATAGCTCCCGGCCCACATTGAAACAAATTCTGTCGCCGTTGCCAGACTGGTCGTTGACGTTGACGAAGGAAACTTTGACCGGGTTGGAGCCCTGGGAATTGAAAGGCACCCTGTTGGGGCGGCTGTATTCGGAGTGCGTGAGGAGTTTATAGACGCCTTCCCGAGTGGTGAACTGAGTTTTAATTTCGTTCATCTCCTTCCCTCCTCCCTCCGCCGCCATCTTGGAAATTAGCATTCATCCTGCCCTGAGCCCGGATCTTACTCACAGGGCATGCGCAGTTCTGCTGAAGGAACCGACACGCTCACCTCTAACGTCAACTGTGTGGAAGTCACATGCTATTTCCTGAGCACAGCGGGTAGGGCAATGTAGTTCAGTTGACACGGCACGCGAAAGTGATTACACTACGTGCATTAACCTCTAGATGTGCATCAATCATAGACTGTTCGAACTAAATTTTTAGCACTTTTTATCTTAGTGTAAAGGGTCCGAACCTGTGGTCCGAACGGTCAACAAAAGCAGCGTTGTAGGGAGCAGAAAATTATTGCAGTCAGCCACATGACATTGTTAGTTCTAATTACTGAAACCATTAGGCTACTATTTAACACAAAAACCGTACAATAGATAGCTGGTTTATTGAACATAATCTGAAAATATCCTCAATCATATAATTTATCAAGAATATTCTCAAGCACAGCGTGATTTCTGTTCACTCTCCTTGCAATGTTTAATGAACAATAGCTCCGCTTTGTGGATTAGTGTAGTATTGAATTTATCATTGATGATGATTTATATTGAGCAGTAGGTTCATAACTTTTTTATTGCAGACTTCTTGTTTACTATCGTGTGTGTATCCGTGCCAGCACAATATATCGTCTACGCCGGAATCTAATCAACTACCTGCATGCAGAGTTGATTTATAGTGTGTTGTCATTGGGAAATTTGATAAATAAACGTGGCTCTGTGAGTAGGGGCCTAGTTTAAAAGCTTAAAAAATGTCCTGGTCCACACAAAATGATTGAGTAAAATCCAGGACAACAAATAAATAAATAATGAGCTGTTGTCAAATAAATTAGATACAATTTTAATAATGGAACATAGTAATGGCTGTCACAATCGTGTCCTGAACCTTGGGAATAGATTTCAGAATCAAGGTATTTGCCTATGTCTCCAAAGAGCTCTCATGATAAACTGTGTTGTAGTGAATTTTTTCAACTCTATTTTATCCAATCACAATCATAGTCATTATAGCATAACATTTGTTTAGTTTATGAACCTCTCTCCCTCCTTCACAATACCTTAATTCTGAAACCTATTCCCAAGGTTCAGGTCAGCGGATTGTGACAGCCATCACTAATTTCCATTATTACAGTTTTTCTCATTTGTTTGACAGCATTTTTAAAGCAATGTTAATCTTTGAGAATGGTTGATACAAGACACGTGTATTATCCAGACAAGCAAATGCACATATGAAATATAATAATTTTATGAAAACTGTTCATCAAACAAATGTATTGCCTTTGTAAAAGTTAATACAAACAAACACACAAATCATCACCATCAACCCAGCTGAAAAAACAGGGGGGAAACAGGTGCTTCTTGATATGGTCTTGAAAAGTAAAAAATGTTGCTTACCAGGGAAGCCTAAAAAAGACTATCAAGGCCACGTTGTATACCATAGCTACTCAATACAATTAAACAGGGTGGATGTTACTGCATTTTTATAAAGACATGATGTACAATATGACTGTAATTGCTGACTAAAAAAAGCACAAAATGTACACATTTGTAGTCATTTAATCATTGTGATGCAAAATTAGTTTGACTCAGAATCTAGACCACGCCAATGCCAGAGGCCCACAGAGAGATTTATGTTACCCAGGGAGGGAGGGTTTCTGCTGGCCAGAACAATGTCTCATCCTGCATCAGTGACCGTCACTGGTTGATTGTGTGCTTATGGTTCCCCTGTTGAGCTGCACATGTAGTGTTCTCCCCTGGCTGTGGGAGTCCAGCTTATTGACTGCAGTGAAAATTGTCTCTTGATTATCATCTTTGTGGTCATTTATGTCTAGCCACAAATTCTAATCCACATCATAAACAAATAAAAATTGGCCAAAAAGCACAGAAAGTGATACCTTGTGTGCCAGATCTGTGTCTAGTAGGACTGGTCATCAAAATCCTCTCAGGCTGCTTTCATGGCCTAAAAGAGGGTGTGCTGTATGTAGACAACTTTACAATGCCAGGCAGAATTCAAATCTTTAGTAGTTCTTAGGGGAGGTGAATGTGATGGAAGAAACACCAGATTAGTGTAGGCCACATGAGATAGGCTATCATTGTGTGAATCACTTTGTGATAGATATTATTTCCACACAAATAAGCTTTTTTCTTAAAAAAAAGGAGATTTTAAAAAGCATCAGTTGTCAGTAGTTTAATTACTTTCTTGCTGTTACATTTTTAGAAGAGAGAACACTCGCGACAGAAAATAATGTCGTTCCAGAGATGAGGAAATGTGATGATTTCCTTGAATTGGCGACCTCATGTGGTCAGAGTGAATATGACAATTGTGAGAGAAAATACACCTCTTCAAGCGCATTCTCACAAATGAGACCTTTCCAATGAGGCCCTGTTTACTTCACTAGGTAAAGACAATGGATATACGCTACATGGACAGTAGTATGGGCTCAGTGATGGGGAAATGCTATTTAGATGGTTTAAAAATCAATGATTAAAAAAAAAAAAGTAAAGATTATTTTTCTTTGTTCAATTAGAAAAATAATCATATACATTTTTCCATTGCTAGCATCAGTATAGTCAAAAAAAAAGGGCTAGATTTGGCACTTGGGCATAGGAGACTTGCACTATATCATCCTCATTGTTCCAACATAACCTACAGCAGACATTTGTTGCATTTCATCTGCATCATTAACATGAATAATATACCTGTAGCAGAAAGGACCAAAGAAGTGTGGATCTAGGTGGAAACGGATATGCACATATTACCTTTTCACACATGTAGTCTCACAGAAACAGGGGTGAAAGAAACCCAAATGCATTTATCTTTAAGAGGCCTGTCACACTGAAGTGTGTTTGGTAGGGTTGCAGGGCCATGTGGTGCGAGTCCTCACACACAGCCATGAGGTCGTCATAAGAAAAGCCAGAACAGACAGATGGGGGTATGGGTGGGGGGGTCCAGCAGTGATTGGCAGGCCTGCCTGTGACTCCACTGCCCTAAAAGGTCTACCTCTGGCAGCTGCATACGCACCCCCGGCTTCAGTTTCTTTCTTTAGGCCTCCCCCTCTGCAGAGAACATACCTTCTGGAACTTTCTCAATGAATTATTCCAGAAAGCCACCCTGGCTATAAAAAGACAGGTTCCAGAGTCAGTGCCCTCACAGAAATAGAGAAACCTTGAGCTGCACCAGGAGAAGAATCATTGTAGAGTGAGTTACCTGACAGGAGAACCCATTTCACTGCTTTCAGCAAGGTGAGTGTGATACCGCATGGTTGCCAAAGGTGGTTTGCTCACAGCTAATTTGGTTGATAGTGGAGGCTAAACAGTCAAACACAGAGAGCAATAGGTTTTTATTTAATTTATACATATATATGGAATAATGAAGCTGCAGACACTGTCACATTGGCTTTCATTCTTCCACAAAACTTTGGCCTGTCTAATTACAGAATTCAAACCTTTGTATCAGTTATTAATTATATTATGTGTACTTGTACTATGTTAGTGGTATTTAGTTGTAATCAAAATGTAGTACTGCAGGCACATGATATGTTGAGTAAGATTGAATTAAGTGTTGATTTGGGTGAGTAAGATTGAATTAAGTGTTGATTTGGGTGAGTAAGATTGAATTAAGTGTTGATTTGGGTGAGTAAGATTGAATTAAGTGTTGATTTGGGTGAGTAAGATTGAATTAAGTGTTGATTTGGGTGAGTAAGATTGAATTAAGTGTTGATTTGGGTAAGTGGGTGACTAGTTTGCATTGTTTTCTTAATAAGAGTGAGGTTGGTAGCAGACTGAGGCTCCACTGCAGGACAGAAGAGGGGAGTACAGCACAGACAGAGAATGATTCTCTGGAACATTCCCACTGAGCAGCTCAACTCAAACAGAGCTTCCAGCAAGATCACGGCTGCAGTATCAGCCAGAGATAACGTTTATGATATATGTTTCAAAATTCTGGAGTGCAAAAGGAGTGCTTTGTTAAAGAGTTCTTTGTTAACAAGACATTGACACTGTAATGCAGAAATGTATTGTGAGATAAAAGGGTTGTATTTCAAGTTTTTAAAAAATGAGTATAAATACAAAAAAGCTAATTGGTACATTTCATCCCATATAGCAAGCAATAGTTTTCTGTGCATTCTATTACCATATTTTATGTTCTACCAGTGGATAGTTATTTGTCATTATAAAAAGCAATGAAAAAGGCTTTTAAAACAAACGGAGTCTATTGTATTACAAGTAAATATGAGGAGCACTTTTAATAAGAGAATGGTGTCATTGAAAATCCCCTTCTTAAATGTGGGCCATGTTTTTTCTGTAAAAAAAGAATCAGGCCAGAAGCATGGACAGTGCAGTGGATGGGTGATGGGTGAGGGGTGGGGTGGGGAGGGGGGGGGGGTGCTATGACGTTGGTGCAGCTGTTCAGACTGAAGTAACACTCTGATCGACAGCTGGGACATCTGCAGATACTGCACTATGGTTCACAGCACCATTATGACTGGTATCACTAGCTATTAGCTAGCTAAGTTATTCACTGAATGGTGCACAACTGACAGTTTTACCAGAGCTTTTCTAGAACAGCAGCAATAAACAATGTGGAATGTAGCTAAAAAAGTGATACTGAAGATATTGTTTTCCATAATCACTACCTATCAAACATTCAAAAAGCATATTTTTCAATTTTAGATTTCAATTACAGATATCCAGTTAAAATATGTGCGCAAAACTAAATGACTTCCATAAGATACCTTTGTCTGCCTCTTTTAATTCTGATTTGTCAGATTTGTTTTACTGCTTATTTCCAATGATATGGACTTTATACCAGAAGAAATGATTAATGAGTGTTTTGAATATATAAAATGTAAAATACTACAACAAATAACTTTTCAATATAATTGAAGGATCACAAATTCAGCCAAAGATACAGTATGTATTCGGGTGATTAAAAGAAAATAACTACGGGAAAGGATGTATTAGCATGGAGCTGTGTGGAACTCATACCTGTCACTTTTCATTCCAGATGCCAGAGAAAGTTAGCCAGCACATGGAGGAGGAGGTGGAGACCTTTGCCTTCCAGGCGGAGATCGCCCAGCTCATGTCCCTGATCATCAACACCTTCTACTCTAACAAAGAGATCTTCATCAGGGAGCTCATCTCTAATTCCTCAGATGTGAGTTGCCTTTAGGGAGTCTTATCTTCAATAATGGACCCATTAGCACTTATTCAAAATATTTAACAAGCTGCCACCCAGAAGAGAACCAATTTAATAATTAATAAGAAATATACATAAAAATATATACAGATATTCACAGATATTTCCTATAATGGGACATTTTTACAAATATTTAGAAAAATGTAATTACATTTAAAGTGTAGTAATAATAATAGTAATAATAATAATAATAATTATTATTATTATTATTAATATATATATACTTGTTTCCCCCCTTTTTTCAGGCTCTGGACAAGATAAGATATGAGAGCCTGACCGACCCCAGCAAGCTTGAGTCTTGTAAGCAGCTGAAGATCGACATAATTCCAGACCTGGTCACCCGCACCCTGACTCTCACCGATACTGGTATTGGGATGACTAAGGCTGATCTGATCAACAACCTGGGCACCATTGCTAAGTCGGGCACCAAGGCCTTCATGGAGGCCCTGCAGGCCGGTGCTGACATCTCCATGATTGGTCAGTTTGGTGTGGGCTTCTACTCCGCCTACCTGGTAGCTGAGAGGGTGACGGTCATCACCAAACACAATGATGACGAGCAGTATTTGTGGGAGTCTGCCGCTGGTGGCTCTTTCACTGTTAAAATTGACACTGGTAAGCAACCAAAAAGATATTTAAGGTGAATGGGTGAAAATGTGTGCCGAAAATGCACATTGAGGGCTTCCTGCTCATATAGACACTAAGACCTTTACTAAGACCTTTGGCGGGTGCAAAAAGTCTTAGCACACACAAAACTAATAACACAACCAATGATTGATGCAAAAAAAAAATACCATGGCCAATCATTGGTCATGTTATTGGTTTTGTGTGTGCTAAAATGTTTTGCACCTGCTAAAGGTCTTAGTAAATCAGGCGAAGATGTACACTTAATTCATGTACTACACTACAATTACTACGGTCTTAGTAAAGCTAAGTCTTCACAGAAACTAACAACAATAAAGTATTGTTGTAATAATGTTGTAATTACAGTGGTGTAATTACAACAGTATTACTGGATCTGCATTGTTGGTTGTATTCATTTTGCAGTCAGATTTAGTAATGCCCTGTCTGTGCTGTGGTTTCCAGGTGAGTCTATTGGTCGTGGCACAAAAGTCATCCTGTACCTCAAGGAGGATCAGTCGGAGTATGTGGAGGAGAAACGTGTCAAAGAGGTTGTGAAGAAGCACTCCCAGTTTATCGGCTACCCCATCACTCTCTTTGTAAGTTCTGAGAGAATGCTCTCGTTCGCAGCTGATAGCTCGTGAGTTAGAGGGTCTCAAACTGGGCAGTTATGAAATTACTTCCTCTCTGTCACTTGCTAGGTGGAGAAACAGCGGGAGAAGGAGGTTGACTTAGATGAAGGGGAGAAAGAAGAGGAGGCGGATAAGGATGCAGCGGCCGCAGACAAGGACAAGCCCCAGATCGAGGATGTGGGATCTGATGAGGATGAGGACACGAAAGAGGGGACGAACAAAAGAAAGAAGAAGATCAAGGAGAAGTACATCGATGTCCAAGAGCTGAATAAAACCAAGCCCATCTGGACTCGCAACCCTGATGACATCACCAACGAGGAGTATGGCGAATTCTATAAGAGTCTCACCAACGACTGGGAGGACCACCTGGCTGTGAAGGTAAGGTTTAAATTTAAGATGCATCCCATACTGTGATTAAAGGGATCTTTACGATTTACCTTCTTTCAAAAATTATTTCATAGCCCCAGATATCCAGTGACTCTGTCAAGGAGTATACCAGTCAAAAACTGACTGCTGTTCAGACCCGTATTATGATTCTATATTACATATATATTACATTACATAATCATAATAAAATGTAGTGTTTAGTGGGAGTACAATCAATTTGGGCATGGACACAGAGATTCAAATAATTGGCTCAAGGGCAATTTTGAAAAACTTGAATGTTTCATGGAAATTCAAATGCCATTAACTGTTCAAGAGGGTGCGGCTAGAGATATTGCCTCCAACCATGGAGTGTCCACGTCTCACTATAAATTCAACACGTGCATGAAATACCCAAATGTGAATGAGGCTAGTCAAGCATAAGTTTAGTGAGAGCAATATGAGCAATATAACCATCATGCAGCTATAGCTAGCTTGCTAAATACCAAGGTATACCCATTTTTGCACTGATGAACATTAGCATTAGCACACATTCGCTGTCCTCTTAGTGGTTCCTCCTCAATAGACTGCTTATTGCCATTTTAAGCGATCAACTTGAAGGAATATAGCTGTATAGCTTGCTGAGCTATCCCTAATTTCCTAAGATATTTTTTGGCTGTTTTGAAGCGACAGTAAGGGAGAAAACGTTGGACACCTTGCGCTAAAATACACCCTCACTTTTCCACTAAGTCGATATACATGACTATGCAACCACTGTATTGCCCATTCCAAAGTTTGAATAAGTTTCCCCAAAAGTTTCAGTTCTGGGGCAGAAAAAAGAGGGAAAAGAAACACTGGATACCAAAGACGACTACATGTTACAGCAGCCAGAAGGTTGAGCTATCAGGTCACATGGCCACTAGTTGTAACATCAATACCTCTCTCTCTCACCTGCAGCACTTCTCAGTGGAGGGCCAGCTGGAGTTCCGTGCTTTGCTCTTTGTACCCAGGAGGGCCTCCTTTGACCTGTTTGAGAGCAAGAAGAAAAGAAACAACATAAAGCTCTATGTGCGCAGGGTCTTCATTATGGACAACTGCGAGGAGCTGATGCCTGAATATTTGAGTACGTAATTGAGTCATCTGTTTTCTGTTGTTTCTGCCCATAACCTTTAAATAAAAAAATTTGCTGACAATTTTTCATATCTTTCATCAGACTTCATCAAGGGCGTGGTGGACTCTGAGGACCTTCCCCTGAACATCTCCCGAGAGACGCTGCAGCAGAGCAAGATCCTGAAGGTGATCCGTAAAAACCTGGTGAAGAAGTGCATGGAGCTCTTCACAGAGCTGTCTGAGGACAAGGACAACTACAAGAAGTTCTATGAGCAATTCTCCAAGAACATTAAGGTGAGCAATCTATTCAGTCACATACTTCTGTTTGAATATACTCCCAGTACTCTCTCCCCTCAACAATGCCCTGAATGTTTCAATTTATCTGATAATGATTTCATGTTTTCCTTTAGCTGGGCATTCATGAGGACTCTCAGAACCGTAAAAAGCTATCAGAACTTCTCCGTTACTACACTTCCACTTCTTCAGATGAAATGGTGTCTCTGAAGGACTATGTTTCCCGCATGAAGGACAGCCAGAAACACATATATTACATAACTGGTAAGAGCTTTTGGGGAAAGGTCACCCTTTTTGTAATACATCAATTTGCATTTGCAATTATAAATGGGGAAAGTCCTGCAACTTGCACAAACTAAAACTGTGGAATTTTTTTTCCACCCACAGGGGAGACAAAGGAGCAGGTGGCCAACTCAGCCTTTGTGGAGCGTCTGAGGAAGGCAGGCCTAGAGGTGATCTACATGATCGAGCCTATCGATGAATACTGTGTCCAGCAGCTGAAGGAATTTGATGGGAAGAACCTGCTGTCCGTGACCAAAGAAGGCTTGGAGCTCCCTGAGGATGAGGACGAGAAGAAAAGGCAAGAGGAGCTCAAGACTATGTTTGAGAACCTTTGCAAGATCATGAAGGACATCCTGGACAAGAAGATTGAGAAGGTACATGTCCTAACATTTTCTTGTCACAAAATAGCTAAGGGTGGATGTGTGTAATTTTATATTGCACATTTAGTATGAGAGGGACACCCAACAGATTGGCATTGTATTTTTTCTCTCTCAAACCCAGTGATAACCACTCCCTCAGTGTGGAATAATGTTTGATAAATTTGTTTTTGTCTTTCTTGATTTTTTCTGCTGCTGCCAGGTCACTGTCTCCAACCGCCTGGTGTGCTCCCCCTGCTGCATTGTGACCAGCACCTACGGCTGGACTGCCAACATGGAGAGGATCATGAAGTCTCAAGCTCTCAGAGATAACTCCACCATGGGCTATATGACTGCCAAGAAGCACTTGGAGATCAACCCGCTGCACCCCATCGTGGAGACGCTAAGGGTAAAGGCAGAAGCTGACAAGAACGACAAAGCAGTTAAGGACCTGGTCGTCCTGCTCTTTGAAACTGCCCTGCTGTCCTCTGGCTTCACACTGGATGACCCCCAGACGCACGCTAACCGCATCTACAGAATGATCAAACTTGGCCTGGGTAAGTCTCCAGTTCTTTTATTTGCATTGTTCTTTTGTGAGAATATTGTTGAATGAAGCTGAATGAAGATAAAAAACCTGCACAAACCTGAAAAACGTGAGAACTCTTGGTTCTAATTAAATTGTCTTCACTTTTTTTCTGCTTAGGAATTGACGATGATGACGCAGCTGTGGAGGACGTTGTCCAACCCAACGAAGACGAGATGCCTGTTTTGGAGGGTGATGATGACACATCACGAATGGAAGAAGTTGATTGAAAGCACATATAAATTACTTTTTTTTTAACCTTTTAAACTTTTTTTTAGGACATCTGTTTTTTTTTATTTTATAGCTGTCAATCCCAAAGGACTAATGCAGAAAAAAGTGTAGATAATTAATTGTATTATCACGTTTGTTGCCCGGTTTGTATTTTACCCATCCATAACTTTGCAACGCAAGATTTGACATGAGTCAAATGTATTAGTTTATTACTTTGATAGGGAATTGACTTACTTGTTACAATACTTTTTTAAATTGTGAAACATTTTATAAATATGTTCTAAATATTTATAATAAAATTCGTTTTTAAAATAGTAGGCTACATGTCTTGCCTCAATTGTGTTTTTTTCCCCCCAATTTAAGATGAGTGACAAGTCTTTTTAAATATATAGATCTGAATTGCTTCATTTGGAGAAAAAAAGGTATCTTACAGCCTACTTAAAGACTTGGAAGCATAGAAGGTTAGCATATGGAAGCATATGTAGAATTTACATAGAAGGTTCAAGAATCATAAATATGCATATGAATAGCTCATTTCGATTTACATAAACAGTAGGCTACTCGTAATTTCCAGAAATACCGAAACACCTTCCGTTACATGGGAGTGTCCGAGGACTACCGTGATCTGAATCCAATTTTAACCGCACCCCTGACCCAGCCTTCCCCACAAGTCCCGAATGCTAAGAGGCGTGAACTGAAAAAAAAATCCGTACAGCAACCGACGCATCGTGATTGACATTCCAACCGCGGTGGTTAACGTAGAACTCGGAAGCGTCGAGACGTTTCTAGAAGCTGTGGGAATGTTTCTCGAACCATCTGAAGCAATATAAAAGCAGCCACGAGTCTTTTGGTCATCTCTGCATTCACCGGAAAGCGCAGGGATACCTGGTAACGCTCCTTGTCGAAGACAACATAATTCAGGTGCTATCATCATTTGTGAACATTGCCTATTATATAGCAAACCTTTCAAAGGGAAAATACAAGGTGAGTAACGTTAGTTTGCAAGCTCCTTGAAATGAACTTAATCATTGTCAGCCAGTAAGTGCATTAGTGGTGGCCAGCTAGCGAACTAATATTTTGCATTAAACCAAGCATAAGATTTCTAGTTTGCTAAAATGAAGGACATTTAAACATGTATGATTACATTAAGAATACATATTTGTCCGAATCCCATCATTTCAGTGTTCAGATGGTTAGGTTGCTTGAAATGAATGAATCCTCTAACCTAACAGTAACATAAATATTATTTTTATGGAATTGTCTAAGTTAATGTTAGTAAGTAAATTTAATTAACGTTAGCTAATGTTGGCTAAATTTAACGTTAGATGTCTTAACTTAATCCTCGGACATTGCGTTAACGTTACAATACGAAACTGTCACATTGTTAACGTTCGCTATTTTAATAAATGTTACTAGTTACTAAATTATATATATATATTCCTTAAATGCGAACGAAATTAGTGAACAGATTATTCTCCCGGATTACTGAATTTACATGAACGTTAAATCATATATTCAGTTTGCTTGCTTGCAACTGTCTCTTCAGAGATGACGTTGTGATTGTAGCCGACAGCACGATGTCAATGACGTCAGATTGCCAGCTAACTATAGCTAAAGCCTCTTTCATACATAAAACACTGAACACTGCCGTATTAACTGTGAAGTGGGTCGACTGGAGGATACCTATGTTTGCCGATTAGCAAACGTTAACGTTAGTAGTTTCTAGAAGCTTGTTCTGATTCTGTAGGTGGCGTCAGTTTGTTGCAAAAGCCTGTGATCACACATATACAGGCTTTTGCTAGTATGTTTAGCATAACCGATTGTCCAGAAAAATCCGTGCGCTTGGATAGCATCTAAGCATGACATTGTTTCTCAAAATGAATTAAAACGATACCGTGGAACATTGGGCTTTTTATTGCTTTGTATATGTTGAGTGTTCATTTTTACAAAATAGCCCAGCAATATTTACTATCCGATCAATAATAATGCGTTGTGGTCATAATCATTGTAAAACCTGAGTGAAGGCTGTGTTCCTCAAAGGTTCTCATCCAATAGCCAGAATAGGCTATATCGTAATAGGCTTATGTCAACAACAAAAAAAGACAATGACAGTATATATCCAACATATCATAATGGTCATTTTCATGACTGCTTGTATGTTGTAAAAACTTTAATAAAAGGGTTGTACGTGCTGAAGAGAACCCGAAGTTAGGATAGATGTGTTTGGACACTGCTTCCCCCCAATGCATAGCACATGAGTCTCAGAATAATGCAGCAACAGTCAAACCGGAAAGTCTGAACACCCCTTTCACTTTCTCCACGTTTTATTACATTACAGACATATTCTACAATAGATTGAGTTCATTTTTTGTCTCAAAATTCTACACAAAATAGCCCATAATGACAAAGTGAAAACATGTTTTTAGAATTTTTTGCAAATGTATTAAAAATCTAAAACTGTAATCTTTCATTTACATAAGTATTCATACCCTTTGCTTTAACATATTTTTAAAGTATCATATTTAATATTTGGTCGCATATCCTTTGCATGCTGTTACTTCCTGAAGTCTGTGACCCATCAACATCAAAAGACTCTCGATATCTTATTTCCAGGTACTGTTACAAGCGATACTATAAGCTCTCTGCATTTGAATGGATCTCTATGGGAATTGGGGGGTGAGACTAGATTCAGCTGTAAATTACACTGGTACAGTATGGAACACATGGCTGGCTAAATGGCTGTAAGTCATCAAGGGTCTGAGCTATCGAACGAGCCCCAACCATCACTCTGTTGCCAGATATGGAATAATGTGGATGGATCACTGCAAGGGTTATTGACTCATTTTCCGATAGAACTCTATGGGGAAAAAAGTCAGGAGAAACCTTAGACCCTTGATGACGTACAGCCATTTCGCCAGTCATGTGTTCCATACTGTACCAGTGTAATTTACAGCTGAATCTAGTCTCACCCCTCAATTCCCATAGAGATCCATTAAAATGCAGAGAGCTTATAGTATCGCTTGTAACAGTACCTGGAAATAAGATATCCAGAGTCTTTTGATGTTGATGGGTCACAGACTTCAGGAAGTAACAGCATGCAAAGGATATGCGACCAAATATTAGATATGATACTTTAAAAATATGTTAAAGCAAAGGGTATGAATACTTATGTAAATCGATTTTTAATACATTTGCAAAGATTTCTAAAAACATGTTTTCACTTTGTCATTATGGGCTATTTTGTGTAGAATTTTGAGACAAAAAATTAACTAAATCTATTGTAGATTATGTCTGTAATGTAATAAAACGTGGAGAAGGTGAAAGGGGTGGGCAGACTTTCCGGCTTGACTGTATATGGCTGTGACACACACACACAAAATGTTATGCATGCAGTGTTCCGCATAACTCTGTGATTAATTCACACATTCATCCCAAGGATCATGCTAGACATTAGGAATGTATTGGGACAACATTAGTAATTTATTTATGGTTAACAATGCACAACTACTGGATTATTATTATTTTTTACTTCATTATGTTTTTGTGTTGTAAAAATGCTCATCAAAAGTACTTCCCTGCTATAACCTTCTGTGGCATAACCCACCCACACACACACACGCACACATTTTAGGGGACGAAAAGTAATTGGACAAATTAACAAACTTAAATAAAGTCATCATATTTAATATTTGGTTGCATATCCTTTGCATGCCATGACTTTCTGATGTCTGTGACCCAACAACATCAAAAAAAATTTCATAGAGTTCAATCGGAAAATTAGTTGGGAGAAACAACCCTTAAAGTCATCCATCCATATCTACTGCATATCTGGCAGCAGAGTGATGGTTTGAGGCTTGTTTGATACCTCCGACCCTTGATGACTTACAGCCATTTAGCCAGCCATGTATTCCATACTGTTCCAGTGTAGTAGCCCCCCCTCCCATTCCCATAGAGATCCATTCAAATGAAGAGGTTATAGTATCGCTTGTAAGAGTACCAGAAAATAAGATATCAAGAGTCTTTTGATGTTGTTGGGTCACAGACATCAGAAAGTCATGGCATGCAAAGGATATACAACCAAATATGAAATATGATTACTTCATTAAGTTAGCGTTCATTTGTCCAATTACTTTTTGTCCGCTAAAATGGGGGGACTGTGCATAAAAATGGCAAAAACAGAGCCAAAACAACAAAAATTGTCACTGCCCGAATACTTTCCTTCCTCACTTTATATCGTACTTGTTTATTACTTATGTTATCATTTTTAGCAAATCAAAAGTACTTCCCTGCTATCACCTTCTGTGGATGTAAATGCACTAATTGCAGTTGGATGCAAAGGTTTACCACCCCCCCCCCCCCCCCCCCCCCCCCCCGATTTGGGTGATGGAAACCATGAGCCCTATCCATTTGAAAAAAGTAGATTTGAGAGCTACATGGAGTCAAAACTTGTGATCTTTCATTTGAATTCTAGTAAGGTGTCATTCAAAATCGGCTCACTGAAGTCTGACACTGTGTTAATTTGTTTTGAAATTTGAATACATCTGAAGTTGAAATGGGTGAAGGTCTCTTCATGAGTCCTGAGAGTTTGCTCTTGTGTGCACCTTCCTTCCAGATGCCTGAAGCACATGACCAGCCCATGGAGGAGGAGGTGGAGACCTTTGCCTTCCAGGCAGAGATCGCCCAGCTCATGTCCCTGATCATCAACACCTTCTACTCTAACAAAGAGATCTTCATCAGGGAGCTCATCTCTAATTCCTCAGATGTGAGTCCACTGTGTTGTGTGTTGGCAGGGTCAGAACAGTCATCGCTTTACAAAATCGGTGACATTGCCTTTAATGACTAAGAGGCAGAGTATCTTGGTTCCATTAGTTTAGTATAATTGATTGATCCAATGGTAATTTTGAGCCTGGATGAAACCGAAGCCAATGATTTCTCTGGAACTACAAGGCCAGTTAAGGTATATAGAGTAGCATCTATTTAACGGTTATTGCATAGTTTGGGTATTTGCATAGAATTGCCAAATCCAAAATAATTTCCCATTCATTCCATTGTAAAGAAATTGCATATCTGCATAAACCATTATCGCATATTTCAGATATTTGCATAGAATTATGTCCAATTACATCACATAATGATCTAGAAATATATATTAAAAGTTGACAGATGTGGCATAAACCGCAACAATTGCCCCTATAAAGACGCAAAACTGCCAAAATCTACCAAGGTTGGAGGTCTACTGAAAAATCACGTTAATAGCGGATGCCCGAGTGGCACGTGCGGTTGTTGGTACTCTACGGTCTCATTCTTTCTGAGTTCACGCACAAGTATACAATGTCCGTTATCAGACATGTTGTTCGCCATGCCAGAGTTTGTTCTAAAGTTGTACAGTATTTGTGCCCCCCTCACCACCGTCGTACAGAACTACTCATCTGGGCTCCTCCGTCTAAGTGACTCAACTGGATAATCTCATAAAATTTGCAGACAAATGTGTTATGCAATTAAGTTGATTGTACTGTATTGAAAGGCATTTCACAAACCACTCTATACTCTTTATTTTTTATTTTCTTTGCCTTTAGGCTCTGGATAGAATTCGCTATGAGAGTCTCACAGAACCAAGCAAATTGGAATCGGGGAAAGACCTGAAGATTGAGATTATTCCAAACAAAGAGGAGCGCTCCCTGACTCTCATCGATACTGGTATTGGGATGACTAAGGCTGACCTGATCAACAACCTGGGCACCATTGCTAAGTCGGGCACCAAGGCCTTCATGGAGGCCCTGCAGGCCGGTGCAGACATCTCCATGATTGGTCAGTTCGGTGTGGGCTTCTACTCCGCCTACCTGGTAGCTGAGAGGGTGACGGTCATCACCAAACACAACGATGACGAGCAGTATTTGTGGGAGTCATCTGCCGGGGGCTCCTTCACTGTCAAAGTGGACACATGTAAGGACATGCCTTTTTCTGTGTAAACATAGGAAGTAGGGTTGTGATTTGCAAATTTGGTGATGGAACCATTTGTCCATTAGATGACCAGTCTAACTTGGTTCAATATTCAGCTGTGTATTGGTTATTACGTGAGTACTGGCAAAAAAAGCAGTATGTTGCAACACAAAAGATTGATGGATATCAATTTTCCTACCTAAAAGGTTTGTGCATGGTTTGATTATTCACACATTTCATAATGGGAGTCACAGCATGTATGAATGTGAAAATGATACAGTGCACTCCCTATAAATGTGCCTATTTTATCAAATGGTGAAGTTGACGTGCACTCTTCTTTCCCAATGCGGTGTCCCACAGCTGAGCCCATCGGCCGTGGAACCAAGGTGATCCTTCACCTTAAGGAGGACCAAATGGAGTATATTGAAGAGCCGAGGGTGAAAGAGGTTGTCAAGAAGCATTCTCAGTTCATTGGGTACCCCATCACACTCTTTGTGAGTACTGTTGCTAGTATCAAAATATTTTGGAAAGTATATAGAATTGGTTCCAAATTGAGTTGATCCTCATTTGGCGAATTCTCGTCTGTACAGGTGGAAAAGGAACGCGACAAGGAGGTGAGTGACGATGAGGCCGAAGAGGAGGAGGACAAGGAAAAAGAGGAGACTGCAGAGGATGATGACAAGCCAGAGATTGAGGATGTGGGCTCTGATGATGAGGACCAAGTTAAGGGTGGGGATGACAAGAAGAAGAAGAAGAAGAAGATCAAGGAGAAGTACATTGACCAGGAGGAGCTGAACAAGACCAAGCCCCTCTGGACTCGTAACCCTGATGACATCACCAATGAGGAATATGGAGAGTTTTACAAGAGTTTGACTAATGACTGGGAGGACCACTTGGCTGTGAAGGTGAGTTTTAACTTTAAGATGCTTCCCATACTTCAGAAAATGCTTTTGGAGGGCAATTGGCCTACTTCTATGGTAGTTTATTCTTAATTTAATATCTCGTACGTTACGCAATAGAATGCTTTGAAATTTATATATATATTTTTTTTCGTAAAAAGTGTCGTAACGCGTTACATAAACAAGCGTTACTGCTCACATGTTGTAGTATTGCGCCTTGGATATTCAACATAATAATACGGCACTCCTGGAGTACTTTAGCAAAATATAGATCAACATATTAACAGCATTTCAGAATCATCCCTTTATTCTATGCGAATAAATAATACAAAGAGTTTCTTCCTACTTGATGTAACGCACGGTATGTTCCTAGTCACCGCTTGTGCCTTTTCTATCAATAGTAGCGCTATTTTGTTTTCCTTGATTCCAACACACCGACTAGTACGATGGGCTTGTTATGATTTACCTTTCACGTTAAACTAACATCATACAATTGAATATTCACGAAGCGAGAGCGTTTTAAAGATAACTGAAACACTTTTTATTCCCTCTTAACACAACAAAATTATGTACGGACTCACCATTGAACATGAATGTTTTGTTATCAAAAACTGCATTCTGACATCTAGAAATGACAACATTCTGTTGGGCTTGTGTTGGTCTACTCTTGTGTGTATTTGTAGCTGATTAAACGCAGTAAAACGCACGATATGGTACTTTTACCAAAACTGAAACACTTTCTGCTATTATTACCGTGCTCACAAAGCGTAACGAAGAATAATCTAGCGCGAGGAACATCGAGAACCGCTCAAAACAAGCCATAATTCTTCGCCGTTTTGAAGATATTTGCTCCCTTCTTCGCTTGGCGTTCATGTAATCTGAGTACACATAACTGGGGTGGACTCAGTAGATTTCAGGGCATTTTTATTGCATAATAAGTAAGTTTCGTAATTGCGTGATCTAAGTCACGTCCACGTGCGCTTACAATTTTGTAATTACAAAATGCAGCTTACAGCATCTAAAATTACTATATTTCATTATTTTCTATTGATATCATGATCTAACATCAAATTACATTAAATGAGACAAAGAAAACTAAATTGCTGTGAAATTTGTTTTGATCACCTTTGTAACACCAAATGGAGGGGTGATTGTGCTACTGATCACGTTCGATTAAATATTACCAAGGGAGTCAGTAATTGTCTTGCAGTTCACTTAACATCTCAAGCTTTGATTGAGTGGTGGGAATGCTCTAACATTAGTAGAAGTGCATAATTGACAATGTGGTTTCATAACTTCCAAAGCACTTCTCAGTGGAGGGTCAGCTGGAGTTCAGGGCCCTGCTGTTTGTTCCACGGCGTGCTCCCTTCGATCTCTTCGAGAATAAGAAGAAAAAGAACAACATCAAGCTGTATGTACGCAGGGTCTTCATCATGGACAACTGTGATGAGCTCATCCCAGAATACCTCAGTGAGTGTCTTGTTCTTCGTCAATGTGTGGGGTTGGAAGCCAATGTTGATAGGTATGAAATGGTAGTATATACCTACGAGGAAATAGGCATCAGCGGCGTATTAAAATGGCATCAGGCTGAAAAACAGTTGCAACATAAAAGCATAATATACCTTTTGTCTTACAATAGTGAACATGGAGCCTAACCGTGATCAGTATTTTATATATTATATATCAGTATTCATTGTTTTTACACCACTGATGTATTACTTACATAAAAATGAAACGCAACAAAAACTTGCTTTAAGTGTGTCGCAGACAAAAATTCTATAAAACTACTTTGAAATAAATATGTAGCCTTATTTAATGTAGTTAGGCTACTGAATATTTCAAAATGTCTCTGGTTTAGCTTTAAGATGACTGAACATGTAATACATTAGCCTAATTGAAATATCAATTATATCTCCGCTAAATAAAAATCCAATCAATTATTATTTTATAACCATTTTCTTTTAGTGTCCTATTCTCACTATGATTGTCATTGGCTGTTTAAAAGTGCTGATCTGGTGTCTGCTTTGACAATGGAGTGAGGCTGTGAAATAGACATGGGTGAAAATGTTCCTTGATCAACTCTCAAGTAATAACAGGCGTATGCTTGTGCGCGTGGCGAAAATCTAACTGACGTCCCTAAAAATGCTTTGCGAAGAATGGAAGAGTTATTTCGTCTGAATGTGAGCACATTTCAGAAAATAAAGTCAAATCTAATCTTTACGACCATGAACTAACATACTCCAACGGCAGTCTGTAACAATGCAAAATCATGCAAGATGTAAACACTTGGCAGTGAAAACCGTATAGCATCCGCTTTATCGGCTCAAGCCGGACCGCATCTAATTCTCAGTAACATCAATATGAGAGCTTTCACTTTGAAAAGGTGTGACAAAACTCGGCAATAAAATACCGTGCCCATCTGTGTTACTGTTCTTATTAGAGGAAAGCTTTCAGGACATTTCTTGTTGTTACTGAAAATATATAAATTTTATATTTTGCCTTTGATAGCCTACCGTTGTAGCCTATCCTCTCAACGCATTTTAAGTTGTCCGCTCTGTACTACTCACCTTTTTGTTATTTGCGCTCTTCTAAAGATGACAGTATTTGCATTTGAAGTCCGCTCTGTGGCTGCCTTTACAACTTTGTATTAAAAGGTACATCATTGCTATAATTTTGGTCGCGTGTCAGTTTATTGAAACACTGCAAGCCCTAACAAATATTGAAAATAACCACAATTGCTACCCCCATGACAGACTTCATCAAGGGCGTGGTGGACTCTGAGGACCTTCCCCTGAACATCTCCCGAGAGACGCTGCAGCAGAGCAAGATCCTGAAGGTGATCCGTAAAAACCTGGTGAAGAAGTGCATGGAGCTCTTCACAGAGCTGTCTGAGGACAAGGACAACTACAAGAAGTACTATGAGCAATTCTCCAAGAACATCAAGGTAAGCGTTCCTACAGACGGCGGGCCATCTGCTGCCCTGTCTAATCTGCCAAGGGTATCGCCATTTTGCTCTCTAAAACCTGAGCTAAGCAGCTTAAAGATAATTCTCCAATGTTTTGTTATGGTCTGTCTCTTAAAGGAAAGAGTATGTCATGAAAGAAGCTTACTGTTTGAAAGTTTTTGCTTGTGCTAAGATTTCAATGTCTGGGTTTGCTGGGTGCCTTATCCTAATAAGGCGCTGTCCTACGGCACGGGTCCCGGACTAGGGCTGTGCCAGCAATCAGTTAACGAGGTAACATGCTCCAATGACTCAAAAAGCAATTAAGCATCGGTTAAAAAGGTTATTTCTTTATTTTGCGCATATCTTAGCAAGACGCTAGTGTGGCAACTATTCCCACGTGACGCACAAGAACTTTTAAACATGTTGGGTGGTAGCCTACATTTGTAACACATTTATTGTAACTACAATAGGCTAGATATTCTTCTCCTCTAGTAGAAATGCAGCTGTTCTGTTGTACCAAAATGGGTAACCCTTGTTTTATTTTAGTATAGTATTTTAGTAATGCAATTTGAGCATGCTCTGTTTCTAAAAACATTCTGTTTAAAACATGCACCTTATTTCCGTGATGGGGAAAATCGATAAAATGCACCAGCCTATAAATGCATTGTACTCGTAAAACACTCCGTGATTTCTTCTGCTTTTCAGTTTTCTCCATGACTTTTGTCAATATTTTCTGTGACACACAGCCTTAATCATGTTTTAGTAATCGCCTGTATAGCATTATGTGTAAGGCTGCACATAATATGGAAAATTATGTTTAGCATATGCCTTTTACAGATTTGCAGTGTTTGACTGAGGCATGTCTCAAGATTATTTTAATACCTTTATACTTTTAATAGCCTATTTTATTTGGCTTCTTAAATGCGTTATTTTTTGGATGCTCAGAGCTGTTCAATTGACCGTTGGCTTCTGTAGTTTTATTTGGTTTTATTAATCACCTCACCTGTATGGCAAGTTTACACAACACTGTTGTTTACAATGACAGTAATGACAAGAAATATGTGTAATGAATGTGTGCAGCACTTTGCATTAACCCCCCCCCCCCCCCCCACCCTTGGCTGGGATGACAGTGTCTCATCACGCACCAGCAACCCCCAACCCCACTGGGAGATTGGACGCTGGCAAGTCCATATGCTAAGCTGCACATGGACCATCTTCTTCTGACTCAAGTCTGAGCCTGACTTGTGAACTGTGGTGTGATAAGAAGCGGGGGCTGACATAATGTGCTTCAGAGGAGCGCACATGCTTGTCTGCTCCCCTAAATTGATAGGGTAGGTTAGAGCTGTGAGCACTGACAAAAACACCATTAGGCATTTAAATTGGTGAGAAAAAGGGTGCAAAATGTTTTATTTTTATTTGAATGTCTCACCTCACAGCTTGGAATCCATGAGGATTCCCAGAATCGCAAGAAGCTGTCTGAGCTCCTAAGATACTACACCTCTGCCTCTGGAGAGGAGATGGTCTCCCTCAAGGACTACGTCACCCGTATGAAGGACACCCAGAAACACATCTACTACATCACAGGTGAGAAATGGCCTCAATCACCATAGCAATTATGTTGCTGGAGGGCCAATGTCTATGCAGGTTTTTTTCCACTAATCAAACTGGCTCAATTCGTTAATTGGCAGTATACACCAACATCGGTACACTTGGAGATTATAGTGCCATTACATTTTTCATATAGGGACACAAAAGTCTTTCATGCATGCACTGAAAGTCTTGAATTAAGAAATTTGGCAAATTACGTAAGTTATTAGTCTGATTAAATATTTACAAGCAAAAGTTGCCGTTATACCCATCTGCGACCTAGACTGCTACATCCGGAGAAAAGGGGATAGCTCTCAGTGCTGCTGTGTTTAATTGATGCTTCTGATCTTTCCTGAAAGTTGCTCTGCTCAAATTTACACCCGCTGTTCTTGCAGGTGAGACAAAGGACCAAGTGGCAAACTCAGCCTTTGTGGAGCACCTGCGTAAGGCTGGTCTGGAGGTGATCTACATGATCGAGCCCATCGACGAGTACTGTGTCCAACAGTTGAAGGAGTTTGATGGAAAGAACCTGGTGTCCGTGACTAAGGAAGGCCTGGAGCTGCCTGAGGATGAGGAGGGGAAAAAGATCCAGGAGGAGCAGAAGGCCCAATTTGAGAACCTTTGCAAGATCATGAAAGACATCCTGGAGAAGAAAGTGGAGAAGGTAAGTACTTTCTTTCCTTGTTACCAGTGCCTCCAGCACAACTGACCCTGCGACTTAGTCAGGGGGGCTTTTTGAACCAGTCATGAGATTTTGCAATATTTTCATTGCAAACCAACCAATTAATGTACTTCATGTTTTGATGGTGTCAACGGAATGTGCACGCCTACAACGTGTTCATTTGTTTCTAGGTCACAGTATCCAACCGCCTGGTGTCCTCACCCTGCTGCATTGTCACAAGTACCTATGGCTGGACTGCTAACATGGAGAGGATCATGAAGGCCCAGGCACTCAGGGACAACTCCACCATGGGTTACATGGCTGCCAAGAAGCACCTAGAGATCAACCCAGACCACCCCATTTTGGAAACGCTCAGGCAGAAAGCTGAGGTGGATAAAAACGACAAGTCTGTGAAAGACCTGGTCATCCTGCTCTACGAGACCGCCCTGCTTTCCTCTGGCTTCTCGCTGGATGACCCTCAGACGCACTCAAATCGCATCTACAGGATGATAAAGCTTGGCCTTGGTGAGTTTTGATTCGAGGGCTTTATACGTTTCTGTTTAAAAAATAAATAAAATAAAAATAACGCAACAGATAATTGTCAAGCAAAGCGTGTTATGCCATGGTCTGGGTGAATACTCGATTCTGATTGGTCAATGAGTGGTGGCTATTTCTGTATAATGCACACTTCGTTTTGGTCAGGTTTGATCATCATTCTAAATTCATGCGCTGCCTGGCCTGCTACATGGATGGGAATGGAAAACTTGCCCCATAACCGGCTAATTCATAGTCCAAAAATAATTGGAATAAATAAATTGAATTAATAAAGTAAAATGGGGAAAGAAGTAGCTACTTTCTGCTTATGTGACTACTGGACGGCAGACGTACGCCACCTCATAGGCAACTGCATAGCTGGGCTACAAGTTTTTTAAATTATGCAATACGTGGCGAGGTAACTACACTCCTCAAAAAAAGTTCGGAAACGTTATTTCGGTCGATTATTCCTCCCCTTTAATAATACCAATTGGTATTGTATTTTATATCGTTGAAAAGCCTGATTAGTCACCTTTACAACGAGGTACAACTTGTAAGGATCGTGCATTCGTGGAATGAGCAACACAGCTAACCGTGTGGGTAGCGGCCCAAAAAAATTTGCCAAAATCCCCTGCAATATTCTTCTGTTGGTATTCACTCTCGTTTTGAGTTGCTTGGTGGACTGGATGATTGCACTCTCCCACAGTAATAAGGAAAAAACAACACATATTGGCCATTTTTACACTTTATTCATTTTACACTGTCAGGGACCTCAGTAGCGTGTGGAAGATCCATACGCAGCCACAACAGCTTGGCACCTCCTCCTCATGCTGGTCACCAGCCTGGTCACACACTGCTGTGGGATGGCATCCCATTCCTCGGTGCCAATCAGGTGCCAGTCACACACCTGTGACTGGCATACACCTGCCAGCACTTGAAGCTCAAAACGAGAGTGAATACCAACAGAAGAATATTGCAGGGGATTTTGGCACATTCTTTTGGGCCGCTACCCACACGGTTAGCTGTGTTGCTCATTCCACGAATGCATGATCCTTACAAGTTGTACCTCGTTGTAAAGGTGACTAATCAGGCTTTCCAACGATATAAAATACAATACCAATTGGTATTATTAAAGGGGAGGAATAATCGACCGAAATAACGTTTCCAAACTTTTTTTGAGGAGTATATATAGGCCTAGTTACATTATCACGGAGTTAGCAAAGCAGTTAGGTGTTTATGTACAATGTTTAATCATTTAATTTTTATTTATTTATCTACTACGAGTCATAGATTCGTCTCTTTTATGAATAGGCTAGTAGTCTAATTGTAGCAAGTTCGCAGCTGATTTATAAAACCGGTAAATAACATTAAATCTGCAGATAAAACTTTGTATTCAGCAAATATCTTAGTTACAGCAACTTTAATCTAGCAAAACATTTTTGTGGTTAGAGGTGCAGTATTTGTTCAGTTTGGAAATACTAACGTAACGTAGGAATTTACCGAATGTAATGTGAGCAACACGCCGACTGGTTGTGAATGCGAGTAAGTTACTTAACAAAGCACGTCAGTCTGCGTATAAGAAAAAAAATTATTATCCAGCAATATTTCCCCGATATTCCCCGTTACATCTAACAAACTCTGTATCTATAGTATTTTTTCCCCCGATGTTCCCATCTCATGATGCAAATCTGAAATGCAATTTCCTTAGCTGAGAAGGAAAAAATTTTTGTCCTGATAGAATAATTGTTTTCAGAATTAACGACGAGAGGTTTTCGGTCCAAATAGAACCCCAAAAGAGTTTTGCTTGACACAAAGACAACATGCCCAAAGGACCGTGAAAGGATATTTCAATTTCAGCTAATTAAATCAATGAATATAAAAGTAACTAATATATATATATAATCATTGTTGGTAACCATAGTATAAGCACAATAATTCACTCCAAGGTGTGCATTACACGGTTAACGCAATCCGCTAAGGTAATGCTGAAGTTCTTTGCCTCAGCGTTGTGTGTTAAAACCGTGTAATGTACACCTCATCGTGGATTATTTCTTACAGAGCAGCCTGATTGTTTTTAAAAGAAGCACTAAATTGCATTGTCATGTGGGGTGGGTGGGTGACTGATACCCAAGGGCTCACCGTTGAACCTGACTTCCCCAGGTATCGATGAGGATGACTTACCAACAGAAGAGACTACAACCGCACCCGTCGAGGACATGCCCCCACTGGAGGGGGATGACGATACATCCAGGATGGAGGAAGTAGACTAAAAGGACCTTTGTGTAATCTTAAAATGCAGAATTCAGACTAGTTCTGTAAATAATCGCAGGGTTGACTGAGTATTGTTAAAAGCCTGGAATGCACACGTTTTCCTTGTGACCCGTTTTCAATAGTTCTGAAGGTTCTGACTAATTCCCCCCCAGTCCTTCGCTGTGGGTGTGACCGTGTGAGTGCACCCAAACGGCATTTTATTTTTGTATTTATACTTTTTGTTCTGCTCTTCACTTTTGTATTTGTCATTCCATGTCATTGTTTAAATACTGTATATATTGATTTAAAATGTGGCTGAAAACAAAATAAAGGTTTACTCTTTCAGCCTCCAAAGTGTTATTTATTCCTCTTTGGAATTATGATGACTTGTTTAAAGTATCCATATTCTATAAGCTTTTCTTGAATAGCAGTAATTGTTGTTTCAGGTTGACTGACAATGGGCCCAATCCGATCTGATGGTAACACTCGAACATTAGAAACTAAATATTGATTTGGTAGGATTACCCCATCTGTGGTGTAACCTTAGTCTTTCAACTAAGTGACGCTTGGTCATGATGAATAGTTAGCTGGTACAGTAATTAATTGCATACACGTGTTATAACCTGGCAATGTCAAATTTGACATGTTCAGTCAGATTACAACAATTAAGTACAGGCCCAAATCCGTGGTGGTCGACATGATGGTTCTTAGTTAGAACCTAAAGAATGGAAACTAGCATCGTAGGACGACAAGAAATGGACAATAACATTGGTCCGAAAATGTGACAATGTGGCTTAGTCATGCATAAGCAATCACTTCACTCCTGAACATCTGAAATGGTCTTCCCACAAAACAGCCTCCAGAAATAGCTTTGTGATCGGCAGGTGGCGTTATTGCTTTGTAAACAGTCGTTACTTATTTTGAAACGGTCAAGTTTTCCAGCGCTTATGAAAATCGGCTGATTTTTTTAATGAGTTTGATTTAATTAACTCTGGATTTGCTATTTTGAAGAAAATATTTCTCGTGCGCATCCTTCATTTGGTACTGTAGTTCAGGGGTTCCCAAACTTTTCCATGCCAAGGACCCCCAAATAGCCGTAACCTCTGGCTGGGGCCCCCCTATTGCGAAATGGCTTTAAAAAACTTTTTTTAAATTACACTGGCAAATATATAAAAATCAAACACAGCTTCTTAATACACAACACAATACTTTTGACCCTATTTTGATTCCATTATCGGGCCGTTAGCAGCTCAACGTAACGCTTTGACTGACAGGCAGACGGTTAGTTATTGGCTGCGATTGAAAGAAGGGCATGGCAAAGACCTCATTTCGATATGAAAGGATTTATAACAATTTATATTTAAAACCGGCACAATAATCGTATTAATTGAATTGAAATGTATTTTTTAAATACATTTTATTTATTATTATTTTATTTATTTATAGCATTTTCCATTTTCCTCTCCCTTCCAATTGGCGCCCCCTGGCGGCCCCCACTTTGAAAACCCCTGCTGTAGTTGATTCTATACGCACAACCCTGGTCTCTGAAAACATGCAATCGTGATGTCATTGTAAAGCAGTTGTAAGAGTGCCCGGATATTAGTAGTCTTTGAAGTTAATCGTTGATAATTAATCTTTTAACTCCGATTTAGTTATACCAATTAACTGGCTATCACTTTCGTTAGAATAATTAGTCATTTCAGGTCTGTAGGCTATACCTCCTTGGCTTTCGAGGTTGATTTTTATCACTGAATTGTTAAGTTACAAGATGCATGAGGACTGTTGGATGATTTATCGATATTAAAACTGGGTATATAACCCACCCTGGTGTCTACATAGCAGACCTCTCAATATAAATTAGCTGCCAAAGCAAACCCAGTATACGTTCTTTGTCAGTGAAAACCTGTTGTGTGTTTCGATGGCTTGACCGCTTAAAGAACGTAGCCAGTCAAGTTTAAGAGTGATCAATTACCACCATTCAAAATAGAGTGATCTGTTTTAAGATAATCGTAGGCTTAGCGCGTAGGCATATTCAATGTAAATTATTAAGCATAGGCCTACTTCTATACATTTAGAAAATATCGTGTGCAATTACAAAACAAAATTCACTTGTTACCTTCTTTGCTAGTCATTGGACATGATGAGCCGTATTTACACAACTTCTACACAATATAATTAAAATGACCCCTACGCATACCACAGTAGATTTGATAAAGAGCATCCGCCTTGAATATTGATGTATCTATCTGCTTTGACAGTAATGTAATTTGTATGTGCGTCGTGTGCGGCTGGATGAACGTTGGCGTCACATGACCGACAGCAGCCTATCAAATTCGATGGGCAAACAGCTGCGGCAACAGATCGTCAACTCGGAGCAAGTGACAGTGTTGGCAGGGAGACCGGGGAGGGCTTATCTCCACAATGCCAAATAAAGTGAAAAAGGAGAAGGTGAGTTTTGATTTTGCTAGAACAGGTTCATACAGCCACATAGGTGTTAAGGGATCTGTAACTACTGGTTTAGCGATAGAAAATGAATTTGACTCGGAGGCCGAGACGGCATCATTTTCTGTGATTCTTCTCAACAGCAACGTGTAGTGAAGTCATCCAAGTAACGTTAGCTAACGTTACTTAATGTAGTTGAATGCTGCTAGTTAGAGCTAGCAGTGCTGTGCACATTAGCTCGCTTGGTAATCTAGTAATCCTATTACACAGTGACTGGCTAGCCTCTTAGCAGTTGCATGTAGTACAGATAACGTTAACGTACTTGGCTAACGAAGTTAATTATAACGTTACTATCGATTGTTTTCTAAAGGTTCCTGGTATTCTTGCTCGATAGATGGCTAACGTTACACAGCTAGACGGCAAACAAAGTGATTAATGAGCATTTCTGTAACTTACGTGAAACGGGCACAAGTTTGCTAATTAGATAACGTTACATTTGCTAGATATGTAGCTAGCTAGCGGTAACGTTAACGTTAGCTGCTAGCGAACCAAGTTGGGCGCTGGGATAGCCAAGTTAATGTTAGTTCACTGGCTACACCCCCACAATTATAATTACCTAGCTAGCGTTCGCCGTGTTATCGAGAATGTATTGAAACATTTCTGAAAAATTGATAATTTAGCAAACGTATTTCAAGTGACACCAGTTTAACGTTACATATTCATACATTTAACTTACGTTAAGTAAACCAGGGGTGTTTGAATAGGTCTTAACGTTACTCCTTGCTGTAACGTTAACAATATAAATCTGGTCGGCTTTCGTGTTTCCCGTCTTGTTGCCGAACGTTACGTTTGGTTTTAAAGCGAATGCGTCCGTGTGTAGGCTAATAAAATAAATAATCTGGCAAAGAGTGCTGTCCTTTTCTTTCTACCTCAGACCCTTGATGATTTACAGCCATTTCGCCAACCATGTATTCCATACTGTTCCAGCATAATTTACAGCTAAATCTAGTCCCACCCCCCAATTCCCATAGAGATCCATTCAAATGCAGAGAGGTTATAGTATCGCTTGTAAGAGTACCAGATATAAGATATCAAGAGTCTTGATATTGTTGGGTTACAGACATCAGGAAGTAATGGCATGCAAAGGATATGTGACCAAATATTAAAAATGATTACTTTATTCTACATTATGTTAAACTGTCAAATATTTTTTAATGCCCAAAAAAAAAAGGGGGGGGGGGGGGGGGACTATATACAAAAGGTTCTATAATTTCTAAACGGTTCATCCGATATGGATGGAAATACCTTCAAATTAAAGCTGACAGTCTGCACTACAACACCTCATTGTCATTGTATCCTTTCAAACTCAAAGTGCTAGAGTACAGAACCAAAATAACAATGAGATAATCAATGTTATTCACTTCACCTGTCAGTGGTTTTAATGTTGTGGCTGGTCGGTGTATATTCGCTTAGGCTTACAAAATGTGCTTTTTTCAGGAATCTCCTAAGTCTGCAAAAGCTAGCAAGCCAGGTGGAAAAGATGGACAAGAAAATTCTCCTGAACATGAAGTAAGTGAGCTCTCCAATGAAATGCTGTGTCTTGGTTCTTGCAACACTATAAATTGTGGCAACTCATTTACATAATTTGCTGGCTTTATGTTAAACGTTGCCAGAATATACTTATCTTGTTTTCCAAATTAAAATTTTATTTACATGCTTTAAGGATTGTTACCCTGTTTTTTGTTCCATTAAATGCACCTGTGGTTTGTTGTAGGTGTATTCATTTAATTGTGACATGCCTGTGTTATACCGAATATATAACTGTGCTACAGCTTAAAGGAACACTGTTTTTTTTGCTGCACTTGATGTCTCCATCGCGATTAAATGCAAGTGAAGTGAACTCGAGTGAGATGGTGGTGTAATGGTTTGCTGCATGCTGAATTTATGCTGGTCCTGTTGTGTCCAGTCAAAATTTATGTGGCATATGTTGAGCTTGTGCTGGGCCTTGGGTGACAAAAAAAAAAAAAAAGCCTTGAGCACGCGTTAATATCTTTCAATGACACTTTAATCCGTACTTTGTTTTTGTTGTATTTTATTTGTTTGGCGTTTGAAGATGCAGAACTATCAGGCTTGTATGTTTTGTTTTCTTATATAGTTGAAGTTTATTATTATTATATTTTTGGTATTTTTGGGGGTATAAAGAAGTAAATTGGGATGATTAGATATTGGGTAACTATAGTCCCCATACCCCTGGTGAAAAAAACAGTGTGACTGAATGGCCTTGGGATCAGAAAGCCCAAGCTTGCTGTGGAAAGTGTCTGCAAAATCCTACTTGATGTCTGTATAGAATTGTTTATGAGGGGGTCATGAAAATCCTGGTTCAGCCTAATTCTGGTTCTGCAGTGAGAAAGGAGGAAAAAGAGCCAGCCTGGTTCCAGCTCTATAAGGGGTCAGTAGTCTTCCCCTCAGTGACTTTCTACTGTGTGCACTTGTGCAGAAAGGTCACACAAGCTCAAATCATTCAGTGGGGGGTACTTAATTCTGTGATGCTACATCTTTCTAAAGAAATTCAACTTCAAGAGTATTGTATAATTAAGGATATTTAATGTTGTTTTTTACATTGATTCTTTCTATGGTGTTTCATATTTAATTTGTACTTCATATACAGTCAAGCCGGAAAGTCTGAACACCCCTTTCACCTTCTCCACGTTTTATTACATTACAGACATATTCTACAATTGATTGAGTTCAGTTTTTGTCTCAAAATTCTACACAAAATAGCCCATAATTACAAAGTGAAAACATGTTTTTAGAAATTTTTGCAAATGTATTAAAAATCGAAACGTTAAATTATATAAGTTTGTATGCTTTGCTTTAACATATTTTTAAAGTATCATATTTAATATTTGGAAACGAAAGTAACGTAGTGGCAGTGTTGGGGATTCAACTAGTAGTTTAACTACATTTTGCAGTAGCTTGCTGGTAGTTCAACTGCATTCATATTTGCATAGTGATTCAAGTAGTTAAATTACTTCTTTTTTTTTTTGCCATTTTTGTGTAGTTAACTACTGAAACAACAAATAATTTTGGTTCTTTCATCCTGACCGCTGTGAAGGCATGCACAGGCAATGCATTTGTCAGGCAGCCACCACCACACACTTGACCTTGCAATTTTGTTCTTGTGAAAAGCCCAGATGGGATTGTTTTGTTTAGGACAGGTTTAGGTCCCTGGGGTATTCCAGGAAGCTGGATTGTCAGCTCACCTGTGAAAAATATTTGGCTATAGTTTTTAATGTTTTGAATCTGAATTTGTAAAACTAAACTTGAATATATTAGGTGTCAATTAATCATACTTATTGATTATTGATATTTATTAACAAATGTTCTGAGAAGTTGTTGCATGCTATTGTAGAAGTTACCTGGCTAACTGAGTAATCCTGCTTGGTGCAATACCCCAACCTGGACTCTAGTTTCTGGAAGGCAAGTGTCTAACTGATGGGCATTGTATACAAAACCAAAGCTGACATTCTTTGCACTTTTCCATGAATAGTGGGGTGTTTTATTTTTTTGGTTTATGTATGACCTGTGAACAAGTGTGCACTTTTTGCAATAAACTCAATTGATTGTCATGTGACTTTTTAGTTTTATATTTTGTTATAATTTCGCATCACATGTACAATTATCAATTTGATATTTTTTTTACAAAGTAGTTTGAACTTATTTTTCTAAGTAGCTTTAGTTAACCAAACTAGATTTCTCCCTAGGGTAACTTTGCTGTAGTTCAACTTCTTCCAGTGTGAAGTAATTGGCAGCTTGCAAAGCTATGCTTTCAAAGTAGCTTTCCCAACACTGTGTAGTGGGTCTAACCAATCGGGTGTCGGCTGTTTTGTTGTGGGCGACAACAATTATCCATATGATGTAGAGGTACTCTGACATCACGATTGGGGCGGGGGTAGTGTGGGAAGCAGAAAGGAAATTTCAACCATTAGGGGCAGCACAAAGACTCTTTTCTACCAGTTTCTCCTGATTTATGTTATTATTACAGAATTGTTGAAATAATGGAATGCATGAATAAGTTTCATTATAACGTAAGCATACAAACACGTTTACAGCTAAAAAAAACAGTGATCTAGGGGTTAGTTACCCTTTAAGATAAATGAGCAGACCAAATAAGACTTTTCTCTTACGATAGCCTACCAGACAGACAGTCGAATATAAATAAATGTTAGGAGCCGGTGAGACTCGAACTGCCAACATACTACATGGTAGTGCAACACCATAATCACTAAGCTACAGCCACTTTCATAGTTTGTGCAGTAGGTAGACAGCCTCTGAAGCATGTAGATGCAACAAGGCCATTTTAAAGAGAGCTTCTGATAGGCGGATTAAAGGCGGTTGTCCAATGGGGAGAATTTTTGAGGATATGTAGGCAGGAGAAATAAGGGATGTAAGAGGAATAGGAAGACTAAGAAGAAGAAGAGGAAGAAGAGGAAGGGGAAAAAAACAGCAAAATAACCCAAGTTTGGGGCTTTATTGTGTGGATGTGTGAAGTTCTACCTAAATTTTGTGTGGTTACATGATGTCAGAACATACAGAAGTTTATGTTTTTAGGGGCTGAGAGTCTGTGGTCACTGTGGTTATTTCTGTTGGAAACCCTGTAAAGTGCCAAACTCTCGGTGCTGTATAGGTATGGGGCATGCCCCACCAAGCCGTAACTTGGCGGATGGCATACCTGCCATCCCAATTTTATTTATTCATAGGGTTGACCAGATGTAAATGAATGCAACATGTTACACTGATTGAATTGTTCTGGTATAAAAGGTGTCAAAATCAAAATGGTTGAATGTAAGCTGCTCTCTGTACAAGGCTGTCTGGAACCAAAGAATCTAGTCCCTTTAAGGAATCTGTATTTGAGGGAAGTAGCCATTCTACTATGTTGTCTTAATCAGGGTCTTAAACCAACCCGTGTGACAGGAATCTGAAAGGGCACTGCTGTTTTTTTTTGGGTCTGGTTGATCAGGAGCAGTTTTCTCCTCTTTTGGATCAAGAGGCACTCCTCTCAACGGGGCTCAGTTGCTGTCCCTCGCTGCAGCGGGAAAGGATGGTCAAACTTTGGCCACTCTTGGAAGAGGCTCAGGAATGCACAGAGCGCTGACCACAACCTAGGATCCGGCTCCAGCTGTGGGGCGGAGGCATGTGCTGTGCTCTTTTTTTACATTTGTTTCACACTGGACTGCTTTTTCTGCCCGCCCCTGTCCCATGGTGCCAACTGACCCAGTGCGGCTGGCTCGAGCCATCTGTGACTAGTGGCTGTACAGTGACGAAAACGCCTGCCCTAAATCCATAATCGCAAACAAAGCAGATCTTTCTCAGATAAGAAAAAAGAAGCAAGCGTGCCACTTAGGCATGTATAGTTTAAGGAGAGAGCACTTCTAGACCAGTAGAGTACTCAAGTGACTACGTCGCACTGGTTTCGGAAGTAAATTCTCCATTCATTTAGAGTATAGACATGAACTAAAACTTACATTTAAACCATTTCTAGTGATTTTGTCTTACCATCAATTTCCTGGATTGTTCAATATAACGCCTGTTTGCAAAATATGTCGTTTTTCTGGACCAGCTTTGAGTATATTTTACGTTTTAGTATTTTTTTTTGGAATATACCAGTGCTGGCACTGTTTAAAAACTCAACGTCCCATAATTCCCTCTGTATGACACGCCAAACTGTGCTTAAATGTTTATGTCTAGGCCATCAGCTCAAAGATTGGTGAGAAATCACTTCACCATTTGGAACTTTAACATGACACACATGAGCGCACCCTTAATTGGGGTCAGGCTTTTGGCTGCATAGGTCTGTCAGGTTGTACCGCTCACATAGAATGGCGAGGTTGAGCTTTATAATACTTCCTCTACATAGAATTCTGAGATAAAGAATATTACTGTGGCTGATACTGGGCAAATGAGGAAGAAGCTGAACCGATTGAATTAAGAGGCCAGCGGTTAGTAAACGGCGAGGGGGGGTCGCCGTGCGAGACGCCACCTCGCACAGAAAATGCGGAGACGCAGAGAGTCTGCACGGAGGCCTCACTAGACAGAAACACTGCACTGCTGCTTTTTTTTTCACGGACAGTGTCAAGATGCCCTAAAAAGCTGGCCAATATGGCGGGTTTTCCCCTCTCATTTTGTCCTCTGCCACCTGCCCTGAACCACTCTCGCTGCGGTGACCGTGTGCATGCCTCCGGAAAGGCCTGATTAATAGTGGCAGCCTGTAAGGTTGGACCAGTTTAGTGCTTCTGAGGCGTTCTGACTGTCCAGCATCCGGACAATTCCATCTCTGTGATCTATTAGTCAGGTCCTAAGGTGTTAGAATAAGCCTGGGAGGCCATCCTGGTTTATGAGCTGTGCTTAATTCCCATTTTTCAGTTCAGGAACAAGGAAATTACTGCCTACAGCTCTTGTGGTGTCTTTAATCTTCACCTATGGTGGATAAATGCTTCACTCCCAACTATCTGGTATCTGTGCGTCCCATTCCAAACCCTATTTGAGGAACCTCAAGGAACAAATGGCCTTGTCTGTGGTTGGGGTTTTAATGAGTCTGAGAAACCTCCATCAGCTGGCCCCTGCTAAGTCAGAGACTCCCATTTTTAGTTAACTGGCACAGAAGACCGAAGGACACTGTGAATTAGTCATTTATTTTCCCCAACACAAAAAAAAGTCTGGAAATGTGATTCGTACTGCATACTTGTTGGCATTTCTATATGTGGGCATGTTGATGAAAAATAATTAAGGTGGACAAAAAAGAGGGCATGACGTAATCTTCTGGAAAGGGGATCATTCCTGCAATTTGATGAAAGCCCAATGCACTGCATGCCAGTGTTTGGCCTCGTTTTGCATTGGTTTGGTTGTTTCAGACACAGAATCTATTTGGCCATTGCCCAAACCAATGCCTTGAACCTTGCTCTCTGATCAGTACTCAAGACGCCACAGGAATTGTTGACATATTTACTGCTGACCCAGGTTCAGTGTGGATCAGAAGATGAGATGCACAGTCCTCTCTCTCTCTCTCTCTCTCTCTCTCTCTCTCTCTCTCTCTCTCTCTCTCTCTCTCTCTCTCTCTCTCTCTCTCTCTCTCTCTCTCTCTCTCTCTCTCTCTCTCTCTCTCTCTCTCTCTCTCGAGGCTCGGGTTAATGCAGTGGCTGTCTTTTTCTGGAATAAAGAGCACTGACCAGCGCTCCATCTTTTCTCCATCCCCCCCCCCCCCCCCCCCAGGACCTCAACATGATGAACAATGGCAGTAATGCCCCACCCACCACACAGCTGCTGAAGGGGAAGCAGCTAGGCTACCAGACGTCCCTCAAGAAGGAGAGGAGGCAAAGCTCCTCCCGCTTCAGCCTCAGCAACAACCGAGAGCTGCAGAAGCTGCCCGCCTTAAAAGGTACAACACATCATGGCATCACATGACAACAGATTTCAGGACATGTTTTTAATTATTATAATTATTTTTTTTAGTTCCTCAAAATCCACAAATTCTTCATAGTGATGTGCTATGTGGTAACCTGTATAGTTTCTTATTTTCAAAGTAAAGATTGGTTGATTACTCTGTTGAACTTGGCATCATATGACATGTCATGACCTCACAGGATTTTATATATCATTACATCATATCCCAGGAAGCTGCAAGATATCAGTGCTGGGCTCCAGTGCTATGTGCTGTTTAGCTGGTTTGCGAATGCCCATTCATTTAGGGCAGCGGTTGGAAATTCTGGTCTTAGCGTCCGGACCAATTTTGTCAGGGGGGACCATATTTGTCCTGGCACTGGTGCGTATGCAAGTTTTTGTTTCCACCAGTTACCCCGGCTAAATGAGCTAATTGGCTGTGTACACCAACACTGGTTCACCCATAGATTAAATCACGGTAAAACATTTCATATAGGGACACAAGAACGGTCTTCGGCTGTCATTCATGCGCCAGAAATGCAGAGGTTGCATTATGGCAAAGCACTTCCAGTGACATTGTTAAGTCAGTGCTTATTGAAAGAGGAGCAGTCCCCTTCCAAAACCGCAGTGAAAAATACCCAGCTTCAGTTCGAGATGGAGCACTTGGTGGAAAGACTAGAAGTTTCAACAATGAACTTCTGAACTGTATATTGCCAAATGGGCAGACGGTGGCTAGGTTGTGTGTACTGTTTTGCATGCAAACTGTTCTCCAGCAAGCTTTGTGGCTTTAGTCAGGGGTTTAGTGACTAGAGGCACTCTGAAAGAATAGGGGAACACGAAAAGAGTGCAGAACACAGATCATCAGAGCTGTACGTTAACTTTTTTTGCACATAGCACTGGTGCTACAGAGGTTGATAGTTTTGTAGCACAGGCCAAAAACTTGTAGCACGAGTATAAAACGTCTCTAAAATCTCTAAAAACAACCACAAGTAATGCAGTTTATCACTTAAACAGGTATGTGACTGGCAAAGGACATGAATGTTGCATAGAGGGCACACAAAATCCAAACCTTTACAAGAAATGTTTTGAGACAAACATTTTTGCTTTATTTGCCCATAATGGTAAATTGCAGGGACATAACAACTGTATACAAGACATCAATATGTTAAGCTTCAAATTAGCAGTGCAAATCTCAGTTTAAATACATATCATCATACAATATTTTTTTTATTTTAAATTGAGAAAGTGTAAATCACTAATAAGAGAACAAAAACAACAAACGGTGTGTGTGTGTGTGTGTGTGTGTGTGCGCACGTGTCACAGATCTAGCATGTCTGCTGGCCACTTTTTGTCCCCCACCACAACAAAGTTGTGGAGGGGGACTTTAGTTTGATCTCTGTGTGTGCGTCTGTCCGTCGTCTGTGTGTCACACGTGTATGTACCAGAGCCCACCACCAGAGGGGTGCTATTACAATACATTTCCCCATAGCCAAGTACATTTTGCTTTGTACATGAAAAACTATGCTTGATGTCTCCGCATAGTGGCATTTCTACTCAGCGGACCGTCGACTTTCTAAATCCACAGAGTTCAGAGCTTAAAGTGTTTAGTAGCTCTTTGTGGAAAATGTAGAATGTAGGCAATATGCATTTTCCCATTAAAGGTATACTATGTAGTTTCAGAACACCAGATGGTGATATAGAGCACGTAGGAGATCACGGTCACTCTGATCAAGCTGTCCTAAATTAATAAATGTCGTAAGTTAGTTAACAGAGGCTAATCTGTAACGTTAGCTCCATCTATTCTCTCACACACACATTAATGTGATGGTTATATAAGACAAAGATTTCCTGCTTTCCCTCGAATTGTCCACCATCAATATGCTGTGATATATTGTGATACAAACGTTCAAGAGAAATGGTAATGAAAAAAAACTAAGTTAGTTGAAAAAAAACGAAAAATACAAACATACTGGTTATGCTAGCCAGCTCGTGTTCGCACTTTTCATTTGGCAGGGATTCCCCGCGGGCTCGTTTGGTGATTTTGTTTTGCACTTCTCCTACTTTACTTTGATTTAATACGTGAAAATACCTCTTCATTTTGTCGTCATCCCGGTGTCCCGCTCGACTCGCTGAGGAAAAGGGGATTGTTCGCTAGGAATTGTGGGATTTGGTGTTGGATGTATGGACTCTATGCAGGCGGGGACATGGTTTTTAATCGCACGATAGACTACAACTGCCAAATAGAATATTGAGTCACATCGATTCACTTCACGCAAACCCTCACTTCACACGCAAAATAAAAATTGTTTTTTCCTCACACACAGGCTATCGCACGGGTGCTACTGCAGTAAATGAATTTAGACCAATTTTTTTCGCACTGTACAGCCCTGGATCATGCATGCTTGCCTTGCACTAATAGACAAAGGGCAGTGCTATAGATGCAGATCTCATGCAGCAACTTGATGGGGAACGTCAATACTGGAGGGACATTTTGAAAAGAGTTGTAGCAGTGATCAAGTTCTTGGGCGACAGAGGACTTGCGTTTAGGGTTAGATCAGGAACGGTTTGGGTCGACCCATAACGGTAATTTCCTTGGCATCCTAGAATTGCTATCACAATTTTCAAATATTAAAAAGTTTGGTGGAAAAGGAAGAGGCACAGTGTCCTATTTGTCATCGACAATATGTGAAGAACTCATTGAGCTAATGGGTCAGAAAACCCGCCAAACAATAGCAGATGAGATTCGGGATTTCCACAGAAAAAATAATTAAATAATGATGCAATTTTCTGCAATTGGACATATATATTCAAAGACGTTGGGGGGATTGTTTAAAAACTCGCTGTCCAGTACTCGGTGGAGTGCTCGGTCAGAGTCAACTAAGGCACTGTGGAGAAATTATTAGAGGGGCCTTCGGTGGTATGTGCAATGATGATAATGAGAAAAGAGATACTCGAATTGAGGCCGCTGGACTATTTGCTAAATTGGACACCTTAGAGATGGTGTTCATGGCACATTTCTGGGACGTCATACTTGATCGGTTCCACGCTACAAGCATGCACCTACAGAAAAATGACATTGACATCTCTGTAGCAGCACAGCTTTTGTCTTTGTTGAGGGATTTTGTGGCAGGACAGCGAGACCAGTTTGAGGCTTTTGAAAGGGCAGCCTTAAATGTGACAGGTGTCTCTCAGTCATATAAGCACGATCTTCAGCGAAAGAGGAAACGCAAAACATTTGCAGATGAGAGCTCAGCGCCAGGTGTGACACTTGAGGGGAGGGAGAAGTTCAAAACATTTTATGTGGTCCAAAAGACGTGCCCAGGGGCCTCACGGGACCATGATCCGGCCCTGCAAGCCTTTATATCAGATTGGTTGGAACATTAGCCTTGGCCCCTAGCCACAGTGAGGAAAAAATTACAATCATTTCAAACTGCTAAATTATTGTCGTATGACAACAAATAACCATGAAAGTGATCTCCAGCGACAATAAGAACTTTGGTTGTGGGAAATCATAACATAGGCCTATATCTACCCAATCAATGCTTCATTTAAATTGGTCAAAATGGAGCACTTTAAAGGAACTGGCTGGCAGTTGGATTGAAGCAATAAGACGTTCTCATGTCTGGTTATTAATAAGTGACAGATTATTATGATTGTGATTAGAAGTTTTCTTTCTCTGTCGGGCAGGGCCAAATGGAGTTTCACCCTTCAGACAAGCCGTTTGTGTTATTTCAGTGTAACCTGCATTATGTTGCCCCCAGAATGATCCTTTTTCCATAGCAGGGCAATTTAAATTGAGATTTTTACGCCCTTATATCTTTTTCTTTGCCATCCTTTTATACAATTGATATGGATATTAATTGAAGCAATTCAGGTTGAGTACCTTGCTCAAGGGTACAGCGGCAGTGCCCACTTGGGATTTGAGCCTGCAACCTCTGAGTCACATTTCCCTCACCCTTATCATACGTTGTGGCCCCAAGCAGCATGCAGTGCCCACCTTTCTCCGCTTGCTTTTGGTAGTCGTGAAAAGCTTGGAATGCCTCATCACCAGTGTAACAGCTTCTCTGGGTTAGCTTTCTATATTGATTGGCTTCACTCAGCTCGCTCCCTTTAGGTGTAGATTGACCTTTAAGGCAAGGCAAAGCAAAGTATTCTTTAACATTTCAGAGGCATCTTAACGTATTGATCCATGCATCCTCTTCTACACGCTTTGTCCTGTGTGTTGTCTTATTTGGAAGCGTCGATTCTTCCTGATTCAGAAATGTTGATAAAAGAGAAACTAAAAGGTCTTGCTTAATTGGGAGCGGCGTTGGGCGTAAGCTCCTCTCCATGTGCATTAAGTGCTTGCGCCTCTCCTTAGCAGTTGGTAATTAAAGTTTTATGGTCCGGGTGGATCCTGACAACCGGCCCTTTAAAGCTCAGTAGGCACCTCTGCTGCATAATTTACACGTGAGCCGCTTCTCAGCAACGTGTGTGCCTGGGAGCGCTCTCCCAGCCTCCTCCAGCGGCATACGCTCTCGAGAGACGGGGCTTTCCCCTCTAAGAAAGAGCGGACTCCAGGCGAAGAGGAACTTGCCTACAGAGACCGCAACACTGCGTGTATGGAGGAAAGTTGTGGAGGTGGAGTTTGTGTGTTGGACTGACATTGGACATCTCGGGACAGCGGGGGCTATTTTGAATCATGGCTGTATTGCACTTTAATTCACTTAATTAGTTTGATTAATGCAATGATTATATTGAATGTCTTTATTTGATAGGTTTGTTTGTGTGGGTCTGCCCCACTGTCTATGTCTTTTTTTGTTGTCGCTGGGGCTACAACTGAAGTTCCCTAATGGGAAAATAAAAGTTATTCTATTCTATTCTAAACTGCAATGTCAGGTACATTGTATACTGTACGTGCAAATACTTGTACTGGAAACATTCAGACAGTTTTGCATACTTCCGGGTAGGAGAGGAGTGGAGAAAGAGAGGTGGGGAGTGGTAGTGGGGGAGTGGAGAAAGGGAGGTGGGGAGTGGTAGTGGGGGAGTGGAGAAAGGGAGGTGGGGAGTGGTAGTGGGGGAGTGGAGAAAGGGAGGTGGGGAGTGGTAGTGGGGGAGTGGAGAAAGGGAGGTGGGGAGTGGTAGTGGGGGAGTGGAGAAAGGGAGGTGGGGAGTGGTAGTTGGGGAGTGGAGAAAGGGAGGTGGGGAGTGGAGAAAGGGAGGTGGGAAGTGGTAGTGGGGGAGTGGAGAAAGGAAGGTGGGGAGTGGTAGTGGGGGAGTGGAGAAAGGGAGGTGGGGAGTGAAGAATATTGGGACACAGCCCAGGTCACTGAACGTCGCTCAGCTTCATAGAGAATGAATGGACTTCCGGTAACTGGGCGGCCGAAGTTTCTCGATGTGAGAACGCAGCGCTAGTCTTGATCCTAAACACTAATTGTTCTTGATGGATTCCCAGCATTCGCTACCTGCCTTGCCCAACTCTCGTTTCCCGGCGTACTGATAAAACCCAATGCATCGCGTCCTACCGGAAATACGCACACACTCCTGTGATTGACAGTGCTGCTAGCCAATGAGTGCTGACTGTCAGTTTCCCACAGTCCTAACCAGCTTATGCAAGCCTATGCAGGCGCTACGTACAAAGTGCGTCAAAACGGCTGAGGCTGAGACTAGGGAAGGATCTGAGGTATCGCTACAAGCAAAAACCCTTCTTCTGATTCAGTATGTGCTAATTCTGCTAGCGGTCCTACATGTCTTAACACTGAAACTGTGGGTCTGGTTGAATGAAATGGAGGAACTGTTTTCCTTATTTTATTTATTTATTTTTTTGTTATTTAAATACAGTTCTTCAATTGTACTAATTTTGTGGTCAGTAATGCACCTGTGTCCATTGTTAAATAATGGAGCATGATTACCATCTGTTTAAAAGGTTGTCAGGGCAGTCTGGGTAACGGTATAATTAGAAAGATTTAGAAGGTTATTTTTGCAGTGCACTTTGCTTTATGAAGAAGAGATTTAAATTGATCGGATTTGACATTCACTAAGAACATGATGTCCTCTTACTCCCAATGATTTAGTGACAGTGTAGTGAGGCACACTAATTATGTTTGTGTAAAAATATATAGGCCTATATTAAACCATAGCCCAAGTAGATGTTTGCATGACACGCATTTGCAATTAAAGGAATCTCCTATATTAATATCATAATAATTGACAATTAAGGCTTGTTGAACAATCAGGCTTCCAAATTAGATGTCAAAAATTTGATATCGAATGAACATTTATAGTTTGTAATGAAGATTGCTTCCACATGTCTGCACCCTTGCAAATAGCCGTGGACAGGTCTGAGCCGTGATTTGGCTTTCTGAACCGATGTGAAAAACTAAAAAATGAGGACCGGTGTGAATTTCCATATTATTTACAATTTTTAGTTTATAGCCATGACCTTCCTCACTGATGAAATAATTCCACCCTTATGTTTACTTATGGCTGTACTGCCATCTGTTGGTGCACATGTGAACTGCCTTCTTCGGAGGGCATGCTGGCAGTGGGATAAATCCCACATATAAAGGGGCTACTCCAGTGAAAAATAAACATTTTATTTTTCATTTAAATTCTACAGACTTTTCATGAGCACTACAGGGGATCCAGAGAGATGTATTTATTAATTGAGTCCATGTATCCTCTCTTTTGAATGGTTTCTGGGAAGCATATTAAATTGAAATAGAAAAGCACTGTTAAAGGAAATGGGACTTTGTTTCTCTGTAGTGCTCTGAGCTTGTTGGTCTGAGAATTGTGGTCTTAAGTAATGTGGAACTGTTACATACTGAGGACACTTCTCTGTGTCAGAGCTGTAAACCATTTTAATTTATGTTACTGTTGCTATTGCCTGAATTTAGTATTTTTTTAACATTTATTTATAGTTTACATTTACTAGTATGTTCAGTGAAAACATCCTATTTTTTGTTTGTACTCAGATCTAATTAAAAGATCAGTTAGAATCATCCCATAAGCCTTTTACATTTGGGCCTAAATGATCTTTGTATTCTTATGCTGCTTGGTGGTCACCTATTTGTGTGTGTGTTTGTGTCCACACATTGTATAGCACACACAAAACCGAAAACCTCGTATGTTTTTGTGTGCTGGCTTCATACAGGCCTTGATGTGGTGAACCGTCAGCACATATATAAACCCCTGTCATTCTTCTGATGTTATTGACCTGAACACCATACCTCCGACTACATTTTTGGCCTTATTGTGTCCTTGTTTCTTGTGAAAAAATTTAACTCATTGCAGTCAGCATCCAGTCAGAAGACCATTGCAAAAACAGGGTAATTGCTTAAAGTGGATGAACGGTGAGATGGCTTCAAGGCTCAGTCTCTAAACTGCATTGTGCTCTCTAACACATTACTGTAACATCACGCTGGCTCCAGGAGTTAATCTTCAAGGAAACACCTGCGGTCTTACTACCAGCGCTGTTCCTGTTGACTGCGGACGCCTCCCGCGGTGGGATGCAATCCGGCTGGTGTGCCAACCCCCCCCCCATCTCCTGTTTTCTCTTGCAGTCAGGTGGGAATTTGCCCTAAAACTGCATATCGTATAATTTACACGTTTGTTATTATTGCATGGGGTACAGCTTCTTCCTTTAAATGTGCAGTGTTACTTACTGAGCAAGTGTAATGGTAGTGTTGTACAATGGTTGTGTTATGGTAGTGTAGTGCAATGGTCGTGTTATGGTAGTGTAGTGCAATGGTAGTGTAGTGCAATGGTTGTATTATGGTAGTGTAGTGCAATGGTTGTGTTATGGTAGTGTAGTGCAATGGTTGTGTTATGGTAGTGTAGTGCAATGGTTGTGTTATGGTAGTGTAGTGCAATGGTTGTGTTATGGTAGTGTAGTGCAATGGTTGTGTTATGGTAGTGTAGTGCAATGGTTGTATTATGGTAGTGTAGTGCAATGGTTGTGTTATGTTAGTGTTGTGCAATGGTTGTGTTATGGTAGTGTAGTGCAATGGTTGTGTTATGGTAGTGTAGTGCAATGGTTGTGTTATGGTAGTGTAGTGCAATGGTTGTGTTATGGTAGTGTAGTGCAATGGTTGTGTTATGGTAGTGTAGTGCAATGGTTGTGTTATGGTAGTGTAGTGCAATGGTTGTGTTATGGTAGTGTAGTGCAATGGTGGTGTTATGGTAGTGTAGTGCAATGGTCGTGTTATGGTAGTGTAGTACAATGGTTGTGTTATGGTAGTGTAGTGCAATGGTTGTGTTATGGTAGTGCAGTGCAATGGTTGTATTATGGTAGTGTAGTGCAATGGTTGTGTTATGGTAGTGTAGTGCAATGGTTGTGTTATGGTAGTGTAGTGTAGTGCAATGGTTGTGTTATGGTAGTGTAGTGCAATGGTTGTGTTATGGTAGTGTAGTGCAATGGTTGTGTTATGGTAGTGTAGTGCAATGGTTGTATTATGGTAGTGTAGTGCAATGGTTGTGTTATGGTAGTGTAGTGCAATGGTTGTGTTATGGTAGTGTAGTGCAATGGTTGTATTATGGTAGTGTAGTGCAATGGTTGTGTTATGGTCGTGTAGTGCAATGGTAGTGTAGTGCAATGGTTGTGTTATGGTAGTGTTGTGCAATGGTTGTGTTATGGTAGTGTAGTGCAATGGTTGTGTTATGGTAGTGTAGTGCAATGGTTGTGTTATGGTAGTGTAGTGCAATGGTTGTGTTATGGTAGTGTTGTGCAATGGTCGTGTTATGGTAGTATAGTGTAATGGTTGTGTTATGGTAGTGTAGTGCAATGGTAGTGTAGTGCAATGGTCGTGTTATGGTAGTGTTGTGCAATGGTCGTGTTATGGTAGTGTAGTGCAATGGTTGTGTTATGGTAGTGTAGTGCAATGGTTGTGTTATGGTAGTGTAGTGCAATGGTTGTGTTATGGTAGTGTTGTGCAATGGTCGTGTTATGGTAGTGTAGTGCAATGGTAGTGTAGTGCAATGGTTGTATTATGGTAGTGTAGTGCAATGGTTGTGTTATGGTAGTGTAGTGCAATGGTTGTGTTATGGTAGTGTAGTGCAATGGTTGTGTTATGGTAGTGTAGTGCAATGGTTGTGTTATGGTAGTGTAGTGCAATGGTTGTATTATGGTAGTGTAGTGCAATGGTTGTGTTATGTTAGTGTTGTGCAATGGTTGTGTTATGGTAGTGTAGTGCAATGGTTGTGTTATGGTAGTGTAGTGCAATGGTTGTGTTATGGTAGTGTAGTGCAATGGTTGTGTTATGGTAGTGTAGTGCAATGGTTGTGTTATGGTAGTGTAGTGCAATGGTTGTGTTATGGTAGTGTAGTGCAATGGTTGTGTTATGGTAGTGTAGTGCAATGGTCGTGTTATGGTAGTGTAGTGCAATGGTCGTGTTATGGTAGTGTAGTACAATGGTTGTGTTATGGTAGTGTAGTGCAATGGTTGTGTTATGGTAGTGCAGTGCAATGGTTGTATTATGGTAGTGTAGTGCAATGGTTGTGTTATGGTAGTGTAGTGCAATGGTTGTGTTATGGTAGTGTAGTGCAATGGTTGTGTTATGGTAGTGTAGTGCAATGGTTGTGTTATGGTAGTGTAGTGCAATGGTTGTGTTATGGTAGTGTAGTGCAATGGTTGTGTTATGGTAGTGTAGTGCAATGGTTGTATTATGGTAGTGTAGTGCAATGGTTGTGTTATGGTAGTGTAGTGCAATGGTTGTGTTATGGTAGTGTAGTGCAATGGTTGTGTTATGGTAGTGTAGTGCAATGGTTGTGTTATGGTAGTGTAGTGCAATGGTTGTATTATGGTAGTGTAGTGCAATGGTTGTGTTATGGTAGTGTAGTGCAATGGTTGTGTTATGGTAGTGTAGTGCAATGGTTGTATTATGGTAGTGTAGTGCAATGGTTGTGTTATGGTCGTGTAGTGCAATGGTAGTGTAGTGCAATGGTTGTGTTATGGTAGTGTAGTGCAATGGTTGTGTTATGGTAGTGTAGTGCAATGGTTGTGTTATGGTAGTGTAGTGCAATGGTTGTGTTATGGTAGTGTTGTGCAATGGTCGTGTTATGGTAGTATAGTGTAATGGTTGTGTTATGGTAGTGTAGTGCAATGGTAGTGTAGTGCAATGGTCGTGTTATGGTAGTGTTGTGCAATGGTTGTGTTATGGTAGTGTAGTGCAATGGTTGTGTTATGGTAGTGTTGTGCAATGGTCGTGTTATGGTAGTGTAGTGCAATGGTAGTGTAGTGCAATGGTTGTGTTATGGTAGTGTTGTGCAATGGTCGTGTTATGGTAGTGTTGTGCAATGGTCGTGTTATGGTAGTGTCGTATAGTGGTCATGTAATGGTAGTGTACTATAGTGGTGGTTAGGGAACTGGCCTTGCATTGCATTGTACCCTTGAGCAAAGTTATTTTATTGTAAAAGTATTGCTTCAGTAAATATCTAACTGTACTATTGCCAGATTTCAGAACCAACACGCTGTATAAGTCCCTTTCTGAAAACGGTATCTGCTAAATGGTAAATGCACTACGGTCCCGAGTGTGTGCAGGGATCAGGGCCGACTCTACCCGTGGAGGATGGTCTCTGACATCTTCTCGTGTTAGATTAGCTTTTGTGTCTTCACACGTGTCTCAGCCTTGTGTAAATGTTTACCGTACTGCTTACTGCAGGGTGGACTTTGACCATCAGGAAAGGTAGAAGTTGTGGCTGGTGGTGTGCACCAGGGCTTCCTGTCCACGCCAAAATGAAGGAGAATACCTTCCTCCCCCTGCGGCGGGTGGATTATTAGCATGGTCCGCAACCCTAGCTCGGGCTGTCGTGATAACCGCAATATTGCAATATCACGCTATTGACAAGCCAATCGCAGGGGATGGCAAGCAACCGCCACAACCGCTATGTTCACGTTTTTTCATTTTTTCATGAGCCTAGGCTCTTTTTGTTTTACACTTCAATGTTTGTGTATTGAATGTTAAATAAATTCATAATTAAAACAAGAGTTAAGAGTTAAAACCAAATGCAATTTCGCCAGTTTGGGAACATTTCGGCTTTCAACCGAATGAAAAGGGACAGCCAGCCAATTTAGACGAGGCAATATGCAAAATTTGCGCCAGAAAGGTTCTTGTGAAACGGGGAAATACATTGAATTTGAGGTCTCACCTAGCTACCTATCATCCAGCTATCGAAGCACAACTGCCCCCCCCCCAGCATCAAGTAGCAGAGCAGCCTCAAAACGGACCGCTCAGGGCAGTGCCAGTCAACTGTTAGGAGTGGCTGAAGCCTTTGCGCGAGTTTCCAAATACAGCCGTGAAAGTAACAGGCATAAATGCCTAACAGCCGCTGTTGCGCGATATCTGGTTGAGGAGATGGTTCCATTTAGCATTTAGCATTTAGCACGGTGGAGAAACCCGCATTCAAGTCAATGCTTCAAAAATTGGACAATTAGTTTTGCGCTGTTTTTTTTGACAAATATAGGCCATCCTTTTTTACTTCATTAAGACTGTGTGTTCCATTGTGATTTGCACTTAAAAGATTTAGCCTAAACGTAGCGCGTAGCCTACCTTGCATTATTATTGCACCTCATTGCCCTTCTGTGTTCAGCATTTAACAATAAACAAGTATTTAATTTGTTGTAAAACTGTGTGATCTTTGTCATTTAAAAATCAACAATATACAGAATAATAGCCTAACAATAAAGATTATTTATATAGCACTAACATCAGGATAAATTAATTAATTAGCAAAAAAAAATAAAATGGCGCTAATACTACATATCGCGTTGTTGAGCCACCCTAAATCACCGCAGGGGAAATTCTTTCACCGCGACAGCCCTAACCCTAGCAGTGTCCCACTGACACGGTTCTATGCCATCTATAGATATGGAATGTATTGGCGGTATCAGGAACGGCCAGGGCGACCCAAATTGGGAGCGGTACAATATTCCTGTATAAAATTAGGGCAAATGTTTGGCCATCCCGTAGAAATCCTGAATTTTATTTTCACATACGCATTCCATTCATCTTTTGAAAGGGTGCTTGTACAGTATCTGTAAGCACATAAATGGACCCTCGGTGTGCTCATTAGCAAATCCGGTCATGAGGGAGAGATTGCTGGATTGGTCCAGGTGGCGAGTTCGAGGAGAGCAGGTCACATGACCCGTGGGGGCAGGACATCAAACGCAGGCCCCTCTTGCCATATTTTGGTACTGGCCACGTTCCCCACTGGTATCGCCCCAGGAAAAGAAGGATTTCTGTAAAACGAAACTACAGATACCCATCTGCTGTGTGGAATTTTCTCCAGATTAATAATTTGCTCTACGAGGGAGCGTGGCTACAGACCGGCAGCATAGCAATGGGCGGAAGGGGTTGGTGTTGGTAACATTCACAACCAGCAGGTTGCCGGTGTGAAATTCTTATGCTGTACCCCTGAGTGAGATGATTCAGCTGAACGGCTTCAGTAAAATAAATGCTCGTGGATAATAAGCTAATCGTAAGTCACACAAATCAGCCCAGATGGCGATGTCTACAAAGCGGTTAAATAAAGTGAGGGGGGGGGGGCGTGGGGGGAATAATGGCTTCGAATAGCACCACGTCCGTAAGACAGTCACTTCACAGGGCTATTTCTGCTTTTGCCAGATGGTCCGCCTGTTCTCCCGTTGAGTCTGCGATGTTGCACGGTAACAGTGTTTTCCGCACTGGTCCCGGCGAATAGCTGTGCGGCCCTCACAGAGGCTGGCCCACACACATGACCGCGACCACTACAGTGGACCAGAGCGGCCTTCACTACCTGGCTGTTTTATCTTTTAGCCGCTAGCTATTTAGCGCCTATTTCTAAAATGTACCTTAAATCATATTTTTGACAAAAATGTACTGTCTAAGCGGCTCTAAATATTTTGAATCAACCCTTGGCTCACAGCTCAATGCCACACCCATTTCTTACCAAATTTTGGTAATATATATTTCTGCTATGTATACTTTTTGTGTGTGGATGTAGATATATATATTTATAACTCTAACTGCAAGTATCTTCTTGGAACTAATCAACTCCTGTGGTGTAATGCGAAGTGACTGGATATACAGCTGCAAACCAGGGCTGTTACCCACAATCCATCTGTTCATTCAGTGTGCCAAGGAGTGACACTGTGGAAGCCATTTTTACTTGTATATTCTGATGTTAATTCAGCCCAGCAGGGGTGTGAACCCACCGCATTTAGGACGAACAAGACCCCCCAGCACAGGTATTACAGGAACTTCGGCCTTCTCAAGTGGCAAAGTGTTTGCTAGTTTGCCAGCTCCAATGGCATCGGTAGAGGGGCGTGGGCTGTGCGGCCAAGTCCCAAGTTTGGGGCGTGGGCCGTCCCGACAGCTTCGGGCGCCACCGCAGCGTAGTGTGAGATGGTGGAGGCGGGAAGGCATTTGGGTTGTGTCTGTAGGTTGGGTTGTGTCTGTAGGTTGGGTCATTGTGGTGAGAGTGCTCATAATCCCTGATGCAGCTGCCATCTTTTATAGAAATACATAGAGGTTATAGAAACATATAACCTCTCCGCTTAAGTGCTGCTTAAATGCTGATTAATGCTAACGGGCCTGCGCTCTTTGAATACTTCAGTTGTATTGTCAGTTTTATATTCCTGCTTTCTGGCTTTGTATTTCAAATGTATCTAATGAAGGTCTGTAAGTAACACTGAATGAGGCTACTTGAAATTAAAATGATTAATTCCAAGTCCTTTTTCTGTTTTTATCATTTGTAAGATATCCCAAATAATGGAGAATGTGTTTTTTCTATTATGTAGTATTGATTCATTTTATATATTTATCATACATTTGCTTTGGATGTCTTCGCAAATGTAAATTACAGAGCTTATATTTGAACTTATTGTCCTTTTCTGTAGGTGGAAATTTACTATATAATAAAATGGGATTTCGGTGAGGGCAGTTGTCGTGTTTCCTACCCAGAGAAAAAGAAGCCTGGATTCATCCGGTGCCTACATTCAGAGAAGCCAATCACTGCGAGGCACAGCACTACGAAGGAGGAGCTGTAACCCGACCCAAGGTCCCACCTCCCCCTCCCTCTCTCATCCAATCGCGTCCTTCGCCCTTCACCCCCCCTGCGCTTGCAGTCTGACAGAGCTTTCTCATGTGGCCGCGGCTGGCCAATCAGCTCCCTTTCCCTAGCCGATGACATCACCCAGCAGCCAGTTCCCTCCAGCAGCAAGGAGAGCTTCATTTTCTGAGCTCCGCTTGCGCTAAAATGGAGGCCTTCGCCTGGCCTTAGAGCGGACCGTCCCTCCTCTCCCCCTTGCACACCGGACCGCCGATGCTGACATGTAACACGACGGGAAGCGAGATGGTGGTAGACGCGCCCAGTTCTAACAGTCCCTTTCAGCCCGTGGCTCTCATGCACTTCAGAGGTGAGCTGCGCTTGTTTGTCTGGCTGTCTGGAGAAGGGAGAGAGAGAGAGAGCGAGAAAGAGAGGGAGGAGTGGGGGGGTGACGATGGCCGCGTATGTGCTGTTTTTTTCCTGAGATGGTCAGGGTTGGGGTGTTTGTCGTTGAGGGTGTTTGTGTGTGTTTCTGAAGGGGAGAGGCTCTCTGTTTGCGCTCTGCTGAAGCATTGCATGGTGTTTGGAGTTGGGGGGGGGGGGGTGTGCAGGAAGGGTGGGTTTATTGCTTTTATTCCCCTAACAATCCCATCCCCCAACCAAGCCTGCTGATGTCAAAGGAAGTGAAGTCATGACCCTGGGAAAGGGTGCGTGCGTGTATGTGTGTATGGATGGGGACACTGGTATTATCTCAGATGTTTGTCTCACCATTGTCCTCCCTGATCACAGCGCGTATCACACAGGAAGCAGGCAGTCGCTGCAGCATGTGTATGTATACATTATACAGCCTGGACTGTATGTGCCCATGTCTGTGTGAGTGTGCTTGTGCGTGTGTATGTGGCAGTGGCGGCAGTGTAGTATAATGGTTAAGGAGCTGGACTTGTAACCGAAAGGTTGCAGGTTCGATTCCCAGGTAGGACACTGCCGTTGTACCCTTGAGCAAGGTACTTAACCTGAATTGCTTCAGTATATATTCAGCTGTATGAATGGATAAATGTAATAAGAAGTTGTGTAAGTCGCTCTGGATAAGAGCGTCTGCTAAATGCCTATAATGTAATGTATGTATACAGTATTTAATGTATGTAGCGTGTGTGTGGTTCTCCAGAGGAGCAGAATGGCAGCCCTGATCCCCTTTCTCTCTGTTGGGGAGCAGTGGCATTTCACACGCCGCACACTAAAGGCATGACATGGCAGCGCGGAGTGTGTGCGAGAAAGACGATGTGTGCATGTGGTGCGCCGCGAGCTATCGCAAGTGTGAATTTTAGTGCATTTTGCTTGAGAATAGTAGTAGTTGCAATGGGCTAGAAGTACCCAGCCATTTTCTACGTTTTTGGACAGTACTTGTTGGAATAAAATCAATATCTCTGCCCATATCTCTCCTGTTATGCAGGTAACATGGCTTCTGAAGCTGATTAGAGCTGAAGTCGAGCCTTGTACTGAAAGAACTCTGCTTCAACATTGTACCCGCCTGTGGAATTGTAGTTTGGAAGCGACTGGTGGCATGAAAGCTCATTGGGGGAAATGCCAGAAGCGAAATGCGTAGCTTTAGCGTGGCTGTGCAACCCTTCCCTGAATATTTTAGGCCTGAGCCGAAACCATATCAGCGTTATGTAATTGGATCGCGTGGTAGGTATGGCAAGTTGGGTGGTGGGACATTGGTGAAAAGGAGGAGGGCCCTGACGCACAGAGCCCTGCGCAGGTATGCTGTTTCAGCGCTGTGGCGGAATGCCATGTGACCCATCCTGTGTCCTGGAGGGGGGTGGGGGCTTTAGTCCCATTATTCAATCCCGTCTCATATCTTACTATATTTTATTTGGACAGATACCCATATCTGTGGCAACGTACAGGGCATTAGATATTCTCGTGTAGCTAGCGTATAGCGCATAAGCAAGCACAGCTCTTCCTGTTGTATGTAAATAACCTGAAAGAGAGCTCAGGAGAGTCTCCCTCCACTGGGAGAATATTCACTGGAACCCCTTTTAACCTGGAAAATTTTTCTGAAATTAAAAGGGGATCAGAGGGCATATCTCTCTCTCCCTTTCTCTCGCAATCTCTCTCTATCTTTCGGTCTGTCTTTCTTTCTCTCACATTCTCTATCCCGCTCTCTCTCTCGCTCTGTCTCTCAGGGTTGAGTCTAAGTCTTTATAGCCCTCGACTGATGCGTGATGCAGTTTCTGTATCCCGCAGCCTTTTCATCATCTCTTTCAGCGCTCCTAAGTGATCACAGCACATCAGCCATGACTAATCTATTAGCAGATGACTCATGACTCTGACGCTTCCTGGATGTGACATAAAGAGCGTGTCCCTCACCAGTTCTTTCAATGCAGCTAACTATGGGACCTGATGGGCGTTACGGCCCACAGTGCACCTGTTTAAACGTGTTTCCCAGATAAGAGAGCACTTCTGTGTCTGTGCCTGTCAACGATGCATTCAGATATCGCCCTGTCCCTCTGATGGCTTTTTGTTCCGTGATGTCACGTGGGAGGCTGGCACAGTCAACGCCGCTCTGTTCTCCGAGATGAGTGAATTACTCTAAGGTCAGTTCAGACCCAAGAGTCGCGAGGCAAGAGGCGACTGCAAAACTCTTGGTTTTCTGTAACTGACCTGTTCAAATCAACGCGACGAGGCGAAACGTTCACGGTTAACACAGCAACTATTTTCTCTGCTTCCTGGTTTACAGTTACTTCTTTGTTGGTTGCAATACTCATCTGGAAAATGTCTAGGTCAATATGGACAAAAGTAGTAGCGATAGTGAGATGCTTGCTGTAGCAGCAGTGTTGTTAATAAAAGCAAGTATTCTTAACAGTTGTGCACGTACCTCGATTTACCATCGTTTTTTAATTTACCCGTCTTTTCCATGATTAGTATGCACACCCAGAAGAGCTGGTGTCATCGTTGATTCTGAGGCAAAATACAAATTGATTGGCTAGAAAAATGTAACTACCGCACTGACATACGTTGTGTTCTAAAACTTTCCACCTGCGATTAGACGAGATGAATCGCCTGCAATGGCAAGCACCACATCAGACGTTCTGAAACGGGGGTAGTGCACACTGTTGCCATTCCTCCCTGCAACATTCTAAAACGGTTTTGTTGTATCGCAAGGTTTCCTTGCGTCGTGAATCTTTGGTCTGTATTGGCCTTTAGCGTTAAGGGCTTCACCTTTCCAGCTTCAGTGTTGCTGTGAATTCACGATGTAGATTATATTTCTTCAGAACGTTCCTTTGGCATTCACGGGCAGCCCTGCACACGTCTCACCTGTCCCGACTAGGCCTGACTCCGGCCTCCGGACGAGGCAGCTTGGTTCAGCTCTCAACTTGCTGACACGCTGCGTGCACATTGGTTCTTGTTTCAGGCAAGCTCTCCATGAAGAAGGCTTGAATCAGTACTCATTTGCACCCAGTGCAGCTCTCGTGATGCGTTTATTCACCGCACTGAAAAAAAATTCTATCATAACAAGTGTTTTTGTCTTTGAATGAGACTTAAAATCATGTTTTTCTCAAGTAGAAAATATTAGCTTGTTTTAAGTTACTGTTTGCTTAACCAGTGAAGATTTTATTACCCCATTGGCAAATCTTGAAATCAGTCAAACTATCTCACCTCACTGGCAATATATTTGTCTTATTTAGCAAAAAACTATAGAAATACATTTTTAAGATACGACTAAAATATTTGTTAAGATTGACTGACATATTTTTTGGTTTTTGCAGTGTGGCTCCTTGAAATAGCTTTTTGAAACAGATGCAGTCCCTGGTGAAAGCGTTGGTCTCTTTCTCTTTGTAGCATGAATGTTTAAAGGCTTCATGTGTCCTGCACAGGAAGTGCCCCAGTGCTGTGGCTGCTAGTGTAGAAAAACAAGGGTACAATAATGAATTAATTTAGTCATCTAGAGTCAGAATGTTCCCTCCACTACACCGTGCTGCTCTGTGGGAGTTGTATGTAGCGTGGAAAGAGAGGAGCGTTTGTCTTTTGCACTTCCTCTTTCTCCCACCACAATCCCTGTCCGCACTCCCAACGATCATGCAAAAAAGCGTCCTCCCCTGGGCGGCGGCTCGGCACTGGTGCGCTGCGCGAGTCTCAGCTCTGGGGACGGAGCGGCGCAGCCTGGGGGGGGTCCCAGAGGAAGATGTGCATCCTAATAATCGGCTAAGGAACCAGTTCAACAAACACAAAAGCTGAAAATAGACGGGGCGGAAAAGTTCCCTTAAAACCGATCATTTGGTCTCAACCGGTTTTCATAAATTTTCCTCGGTTAACAAGTGTGCCAACTATCTGAATAATCCATTCGCAGATAAACAGTTTATTTCTTCACACCACGTTAGGGAAATAACTACCCCAATACCTTTCAACACAACCGGCAATAAATGCTACCGAACATAACCTGCGCTTCAAGATTGTTTAAATTACGAAATCTGCATTTTCCATGAATATTCTCAGTGTAGGAGCACAGAATGAAGAGTACATATGGCCAAAATTTTAAATAATGTTGATAAAATGCAATTTTATGATGCAAAGAGTATTTTATTACTGGTCTCAATACCCTAATTGAGAAGAACTGGTGGTATGTCGTATTTGGTGAATTAATGGCTGTATTGTCAATCAAGGAAAGTAAATGAAAACAGGTCAAGACCAAAGATCAGTTTAAAGCAGGGTTTGGCAACCCAGGTCCTGGAGTACCACAGAAGTGCCTGGTTTTTTCTCCATCCAAACCTGTAACTACATTACTAGATTGATTTTTAAATAATCAGGGTTACTGAATGCAGGTGACCTTGTTGACAACTCCAACCATTGAATGCAGGGTAACCGTCGTCTCCTGGCCCACCTGCAGTTTTGGTTGGGTGCATTTGTAGTGTGTGTGTGTGTGCAGGAGGCTTACTCACAATAAAATATTTCTGTGGGAGTGTATTCCAGCGACCTCACCTTGGGTGTATATCCTGACTGGATATTTATAGCACCCCTCCCTCTCTCTTTCTCTCTCCCTAGCAGCCATGTGAGACTCTTTCTTGATTATTGACTTGGCAAATTATGAACAGAAGATAAAAGGGGTAATGATACGAGTGCCTCTTCGGCATGGTTGCATACACGTTGCTAGCAGCAGTGCTCTGTCCATCCAGCCAGGGGCAGCAGTGCTCTGTCCACCCAGCCAGGGGCAGCGGGCAGACTGATAGCACGACGCTAATGGCGCAGGGGTGCTGCAATTGGACCAGGAGCTTGAGGGATACCCTAATTACTCAATTGGTCCCTCCCTGGGTGACTGTGGCTAATCATATGTCGGCCTGTGGGACTCGGTGACACGGCTGGCATTGACATGGTCTGGGTTTGAGCCTGATCTCATGGTGCATCCATGCACATCACTGTATGTTCTCCACATCTCCTTGGCCCTTTCACGCCCCCTTGGCCCTTCTCCTAATCTCCTTGGCCCCTTTCACGCCCCCTCCTCATCTCCTTGTCCACTTTCAGACCTTCATTTATCTTTCTGTTCCAATAAAAAAAAAATCATGGATCACTGAAGAATCTCATGGGTCAGAGTTTATTAATTTGACTATATTTATTTCAGTTGAGCTCTGTTTTCCTCTAAAGGCTTCAAATAAGTTTAGGTTTTGTGGATAGTTCTAGAAGGGGAAGGCTGTGTAAACTTGTTTAGTATGTGTTTTTGTTTGTAAATGTTTTCACTTTGTAAGGCATTGGACTGAGTGGATGTAGGGGACTGACTAGTCATATATGATTGTTTATGTTGACAGTTGTTTTTTTGGGCTTTATAAGTTTCTGTTGCCAGGTAAAAACATATTCAACCGAACGTGTGACTGATATTATGACAACCTTACAAAGACATCAGTGCACAATATCTGTTCTATTTTAAATTGAAATTTGTTTATTTTATATATTTTTTTAAATGGCTTCAGCTCAGAATCTATTATGTGCAATTGGTCCTCTCTCCGCTGAACACTTCTGCATTCCAATGGTCAGGCCACACAAAACATTTTGAATGTCACAGGATATGAAATCCGGAGTGTGAGGTTTCGAAGTGCATTGGGAGGTGTGATGTGCATAGCATGTGTTCTTTGTAAACTTGTGTCCACTGTATGAACTGTGCTGCTTTGCCAGGTTTATCTAGTTGGATTATCTTGCTGCTCAAACTCAGACATCATAGCAACACAAAGCATCGGCAAAGTTCTGGGTTAGTTGGGTAGTGTTATCATACAAGGTAATTTTAAACCTTTTTTTAGAAGGCGAATTTCCCTTGATCATATACCCAGCTCTCAATGCTGAGGTTTTGAATGCGGAGCCTTCATGCTAGTCAGTATGCCGACAGAGGTTTATTTGTGATGTCACTAGTGCAAGCGGCCAATCGGAGGTAACCTTATCTCCACTGTACTGACAGTGAGCTGCATTGGCACGCGCGCCGGGCAGGTTGCCTTACCGGAAGTTAAAGCGGATACCGCGGCAGAGGCCCACGAATGTGCCAGGAAAGCTGTGGATTGAGACGTGACCCTTCTTTTCCCAGATGTCCCCCCCGCGGAGCAGGAGAAGCTCTTCGTTCAGAAGCTGCGACAGTGCTGCGTGCTCTTCGACTTCGTGTCGGACCCGCTGAGCGACCTGAAATGGAAGGAGGTGAAGCGGGCGGCGCTCAGCGAGATGGTGGAGTACATCACGCACAACCGCGGCGTCATCACCGAACCCATCTACCCCGAGGTGGTCCACATGGTGAGTCTCCAAAGGGGACGGGATTCCGTGCCTTCTGCAGCTGGAGAAGGGTTCCGGGGTGTGGGGTCAGGGCCAGATGTACGGGCACGCCCATTAGGGGGGATTATTTCAGAAATCGGAGAAGCCCGTCTCTTTTTGGCAGTTTCATTTCTTGATGCAGTCTTCACGAATCAGCTCTCGTTTTTGTGTCTATGGAGCCAGATCATCTTGGGCTGAGAATATCTTGCTAGCAATATGGGGCATTTCACCGAGGCACCTCCATTTTCAGCCATGCTGAAGCGAACCTTTGATTTCTAGTTTTACTTTTTGTATGTGTACGCACTTTGGGTGGGATGCTGCTTTTATGAATCAAAGCCGAATGCTCATGCAAAGCAGGAAACCGAGACCATTCAAGGTGCAAATGCAGCCGTCCTTCACAGACGCGCCGCTTTTTATTTTCTGGGTTTTAAATAAGAAGCAGGAAAGAGTGTACAGGAGAACACTGCCCGTCGCTTCACCTTCCTTTCAGCATGTTCAGCGCGTCATCTGACTTTGAAGTCTGGCTTTCATCATCAAAGGCGTAGAACGGGCACAGATGCTAATGAGTCTATTATCATGTTTATTTTGCTCAGCCACTGTGTTGAAAGGCCCTCTTGAAAAGTGAATTATTACTTCTTCAAAGCTCAGTTTGGGTTAAATGTGTCTTGCGCTGAATCTTTGCCGAGCGCAAATGCACCAGCAATCACCGTAGCAGTCTGGCGACCAACGGAGCAGTCTGGCGACCAACGGAGCAGCTGTTCTTGGTCAAAAATAGCTAGAGTTTCTGTCTATGTTTATTTATCTTGCACAAAGTCACCGGATGAAATAAGAGAATTGTAGCAGCCTGGATAAAATGTGAGCGAAAGAAACCGTACTTTAGTTTCTAACTGATCTTGTGGTGGCGTGTTTGTCAGGACGCATGATTCTCCCTGTGCTCATTTTGTCAAAGGTTTAGTGATGATACAGAATGGTTGAGTAGCTTCTTGTGAAGGTCGGTGCCATTGTGGTCAAGCTATAGTTTTGAATTGACTGTCTTAAGATCTTAAAGATATTTCACTGAAAGCGGTACAGTGGTAATACAAAAGAGCTTAAGTGTGATACCCAAGGGTGGAACTTTTGAGGCCTGAGGGAAACTTCATTAATGGTTAAAAAAATGGCACAAGATAACCTGACTCGGTTAGAAGAGCAAATATGGAGCCTTGCCTCTCCAGTTAATCTCGACAGCAAAAGTGAATTTGCACACTTTCAGGGAGATTTTTTTCTGGTTTGGGGGAGGGGGTGGGGTTAGGGTACTTGGAAAACGGGTCAGATTTCGTGATAAATGTTCTACATCATTTATAATTGTCACTGGCCTGAAATTTTGGCCAGAAAGCACTAAGGGCTTCATTTACTTTTCGCGTTTGCAAAAAGCACACGCCAAATCAATGACATGACCAATGATTGGTCATGGTATTTGTTCTGCACCAATCATTGGGTGTGTTATTAGTTTTGCGTGTGCTAAAAGTTTTTGCACATGCTAAAGGTCTTAATAAATCAGGCCCTAAGGGTGGTTCCGCTAAGAGTTCAGTCTACGCCAAAATAAATCGTAGGGCCGGATGAGTCCGAGCAAAAAGCAAAACATTCTTAAATCGCTTCTTGAATTGAGAGGTTAGGTTTTCAGAGCCCGGTGTGATATCGCGGAATTGTGAACTGAATTTTTTTTTTGGAAACTTCCATTTCCAAATGGCAGTGAGCATTTCTCAAGGGAGCGAAATGGTTTCTGTGGCATCATGATTTTCTTGCACAGCAACTTGCATAATATCAACTTGACAGACAGCAATGTTCAGGTGATATATCAGATAAGATGAGGGGTGTGCTCATTGGTTGACATTTAGCTACTTTACCCAGGAGGCACGTCTGTAGCTTGTGAGGTGCATGTCTGGGGTTGGGGCATAGCCACCTCAGCAGGGATGTTTCCATGCAAACAGGCTTGCAAAAATTCAGTTGGCTTTCATTTTCCAAATGGCCATTAGTGTGACCATGATTAATTAAAGCTTATCGGCAGCTGCGTAGTAATCAGGAAGGCTGGCCTCTCCACCTTCAAACAAATGTCATGTGGCGAGTAGGCCTATAAGTGAATGATCAGTAGCACAATCACCCCTCCATTTGGTGTTACAAAGGTGATTACAACTAATTTCACAGCAATTTAGTTTTCTTTGTCTCATTTAATGTATTTTGATGTTAGATCATGATATCAATAGAAAATAATAAAATATAGTAATTTTAGATGCTGTAAACTGCATTTTGTAATTACAAAATTGTAAGCGCACGTGGACGTGACTTAGATCACGCAATTACGAAACTTACTTATTACGCAATAAAAATGCCCTGAAATCTACTGAGTCCACCCCAGTTATGTGTACTGAGATTACATGAACGCCAAGCGAAGAAGGGAGCAAATATCTTCAAAACGGCAAAGAATTATGGCTTGTTTTGAGCGGTTCTCGATGTTTATTTTAGATTATTTTTTGTTACGCTTTGTGAGCACGGTAATAATAGCAGAAAGTGTTTCAGTTTTGGTAAAAGTACCATATCGTGTGTTTTACTGCATTTAATCAGCTACAAATACACACAAGAGTAGACCAACACAAGCCCAACAGAATGTTGTCATTTCTAGAGGTCAGAATGCAGTTTTTGATAAAACATTCATGTTCAATGGTGAGTCCGTACATAATTTTGCTGTGTTAAGAAGGAATAAAAAGTGTTTCAGTTATCTTTAAAACGCTCTCGCTTCGTGAATATTCAATTTTATGATGTTATATTAACGTGAAAGGTAAATCATAACAAGCCCATTGTACTGGTCGGTGTGTTGGAATCAAGGAAAACAAAATAGCGCTACTATTGATAGAAAAGGCACAAGCGGTGACTAGGAACATACCGTGCGTTACACCATGTAGGAAGAAACTCTTTGTATTATTTCTTCGTATAGAAGATAGGAATGATTCTGAAACGCTGTTAATATGTTGATCTATATTTTGCTAAAGTACTCCAGGAGTGCCATATTATTATGTTGAATATCAAAGGCGCAATGCTACAACATGTGAGCAGTAACGCTTGTTTATGTAACGCGTTACATGCACAATTGGACACTTTTTACGGGAAAAAAAAATATATTTTCTTGGTTTTCTCTCGAGGTTAATATAATTTTGTTTTTTTCAGTAGAAAGAGTATCTATTTATAGGTTATATGCACAAATTTCAAAGCATTCTATTGCATAATGTACGAGATATTAAATTAAGAATAAACTACTCTAGCAAATGGAGGGGTGATTGTGCTACACATCAATCAACTTTACTTGGTTATTAATTGTTAATTATTGCATTATTGTATTTACATTAAAGGATCAAATGGGGGAGTGGTTTAAAAGGAGATGGGGAAGACAAGGGAACATTTAAAGTTAATTGTGAAAAAACTATAGAAATGGCCTCTTTGGAAAGCAGGTTGTCTGGTTATTTTTTTAAATGGAAGAGTCTACATTTTTGCTACTTGCATAGTATTTCCAGTTTTTGTAATTGGCTAAGGAAAGAAAACAGTTATGTTTGTCTAAATGTAGCTCTGCCTTAAAGATCTCTCCTTTCCTGTAAAGGAAAGCCACAAACCAGCTACATATAAATTCTGTTCAGCCTGCCTTGGCTTAAATAATATGCCTAGAAATTCAGAGAGGAGTGTTGTGTTTTGTCAACGTACATAAATTACCCAAACAATCCAGATCCAATCAAACAAACCTTAAATTGTAGAGAGAAACCCCTACCATGCGCTTACCTAGCGGGTGAAATCACCCACTGTTTTTAATTGCGCAGCCTGTTTGCAGTTTCTCAGTTTAAAGTGCAGTTATCACTAGAAATGTTGAAATGCAGCTGCTAAATGGAGGTATGTTGCAAATTGCCAGGCTCTGTGTGGTTTCATTTTTTCCTGCACTGCAAGAAATGTCTCTGTCTTAACTTATCTTAAGTGTTTTAGTCTTGTAATGAAACTTAAAATATATATTTTTTTTTTTCCCTCAAGTAGAAAATATTAGCTTGTTTTAAGTTTGCAAGTGAATTTTTTTCTTTTACCCCATTGGCAAATCTTGAAATCAGTTAAACTATCTCACCCATTTGGCAAACTGTTTTCTTTACTCAGCAAAAAAAAGAATAGAAAGTAATAGAAACTTATTTCAGTGTGGCTGCCTAGAATCTAATCTGTTTACCCGTCTGATTCAGTTCGCAGTGAACATGTTTCGGACGCTGCCGCCGTCCTCCAACCCCACGGGGGCGGAGTTTGACCCCGAGGAGGACGAGCCCACGCTGGAGGCCGCCTGGCCACATCTCCAGGTGCGTTCGGGTCTGCCCACGGGTTCGAATTCCAAGGCAGGCGATCGCTCGTGTAATTGTAGAGTTGTAGAAACTGATAGCGTGCGGAAATGCAAGCTATGCAAGCCACCCTGCATGTGGGTGTCTGCTAAGCAAATGAATGCCGTGAATGCAACTTGAAGATCGTTTCTGCCACGCCCCCCTCAATGCATACAATCCCCCGGCCAACACTAGACTGTTTATACCAAACGCATCATATGAACGAGGCTCTATCATTCCAGTCTGTCTGGCACATGGTTGGCAGAGAGCTTCTCTTCACAGGGAAAACATTCATACGGTCTCCAGTAAAGGTGGAGCCTCAGCTAGGTATCTGAAATGTGAGCCGTGCTTAAAAAAAACAAAAGGGAAATACGAGCATTTGCGCATCGTTTCGACCTCAGACCTCTGTGAGCAAAAGCATGTTTTGGTCTTTGTTGAATTCTTTTTAAACATTAAAGTCTTGGGAGTATCAAATGGTGAGTAGTGTATAGGTGTAAAATGTCAATGCAGGAACTAAACTGTTAGGTACCACTGGATGTGTGTGTGCGCCAGTGCCTTGCACAGCACTGAAAATATGTGGACGTATATAAAACACTCTTTACTTGCAGTTGATATTTTAAGAACCTGTCGAAGCTTTACAGTGGGGAAAAATGTGATCTTCACTTTTAGTAGTCTTTTAAATTGCCTTCCCTGAGGATGTAATTTGACATTTTCAGGCGGTGGTAAAAAAATTTTTTAAGGCCGTTGCTGTGAGTCTCCTGTTTTTACGCTTGTCATCGCAGTTTTTGTGCTTTGTTTTTGTCCTTGCAGCTCGTCTACGAATTCTTCCTGCGGTTTTTAGAGTCTCCAGACTTTCAACCGAACATTGCGAAGAAGTACATCGACCAGAAGTTTGTGATGCAGGTAAAGGCCCTGTCGGCCGCGCTCATAACTGACCTTTCTTCTGCGCGATGCCGAGTCAAGCCACCTTGTGTCTGCTTTCAGCTTTTAGAACTGTTTGACAGCGAGGACCCTCGGGAGAGAGACTTCCTGAAAACCACTCTGCACCGCATTTACGGAAAATTTCTGGGGCTGAGGGCGTACATCAGGAAACAGATCAATAACATATTCTATAGGTGAGTGGACAAATGGCGAGCTGGCTATCGAAGAGGTTTTGCTGTCAAGTTCAGCAGGTTTGTGCAACATTCAACAATTTGTTCAGCACTTGTTTAACATTCATTGTGTATTTGTTTTTTGCAGTCGTGCGCATGTGGTTATTGATTGCTGGGTCTGGCATGTTGTTGTAATGTTAGTGCAATCCCACCTTGGGGGGTTTTGAATTGACTTCATGTGTTGTTTTTTTACTTATTTTTGTATCCCTCTCCTAGCTTCATTTATGAAACAGAGCACCATAATGGAATAGCAGAATTGCTGGAGATATTAGGAAGGTATGTTGTTCGTTTTATTGACACTGAATTTATAAACTGCAGAAGCTATATGTACATGTGGGCTTGGTTAGCAGTGTTTTCCCTATAATTGTACAGTCCTGGTCGTTGCTTGGGATGTGATGAGAGTCCCTTTCTATTACTGTGGAGCGAGAGTTTGATCATATGGGGTGTGGGTAATGATGGAGTGGACTGGAGACATGCTGGCTTTTACATCTTTATTGATTCTTCTCCAAGGGTTCTTTAACCGAAAGTAGGTTTCTGGTGTTTAATATTTTCTTGTGGAGCCCCAATGTCACTTCCTGTCTCTTGTTTACACGGTCAATAATACAACCTACAATTGCCGCGTGTTCATGGTCATTGTATCGATATGGTTACCTCTATAGTCCAATGTATTATTGCAATTCAACTAGCTAGCTAGCGTTACACAGATAGTGCTTCTCATAGCTAGCTAGCGAACGTTATCTGTCAATGTTGTGATTGATCAGTTTGAACAAGTTTGCGCGCCCAAAGAAGATTTCCCCATAATACATCTTAGGGCGAGTTATTACTATAATCAATAGCTAACGTGAGCGTGGCATCGGCTAAAAAGAGTAAAAGCTCTTAACGCGGGGAACGGACAACTAAATATTCACGTTTTTCTCCTGTGTTCATGATATGCTAATATTTTGCCAGAGGATTGTTAACATTCATGAATGAGGTAAATCTACAATGTAATGCCAGGTGTTTTTTTAAGCAATGCTTAAGAAATAAATGACCCCCAACAATTCCATGGCACTTTAATGTAACTTAATCTAATGTAATTAAATTTGACCTAATTATGTTTTTATTGAAAAGAAAATCCTCTTTGTCACTGAACCTTGTAACATACTTTGTGTGCAATTGTGGAGTCTTAATTACTATGTGGCATAGCTTACACCGCTTCTTTGCAATAAATGCAGTGTATTACGTCATCCTGTCTTTGTGATCATTTTGTTTTAAGTCTTGAATATGCATTGCAAACAAAACAAAAAAAACTCAAATATAAATTGCAGACCGCCCACTTCGTCATCTGACCAAACTCTGCCTCGCCAAACTGCCATCCTGCGCGCCGTGTCTGTTTGGGGGTTTTTCGGTGCATACCTGAAAAAATTCTAAGGGAAACACTGGTTAATACTTAGACCTGGGAAAATACAGTTGCTTTTGGAGGAGGTGTTAGTGGACCAGTAGGGGGCACTCTTCCCTCCAGGCCAAATAGGAAAAAGCGAAAATATCAATGCCGCAGCATAGTGATGGGGTACAGTGCTGGAGAAGGTGCCATCTCTCATATTAATTGTTAAACCGAGTTCCTGACTCAGGAATCAGGGGAATTTATCCTGGTATCCTGGTCGAAGCACACAAAAATTCTCAATCTATCAAAATATCCTCTACATCTGACTATATGGGGCTGTGTACATTGACACAGTCCCATGCATGGTGATAGTGATTAATCAGTCAGAATTATTATTATTTTTTTACGTTTTGTATTCAATTAAGTCAATTTGTTAGATTAATTTAAGCCATCCTAGTCCCTTCTCAGTTTGAAGTCATCACTGCTTAAAAAAAGTGTTCCGGCCTACCTGATTGTGTAAAGGTAAAATGAAAAATAAGTCTAAGAAGACCATTTCAGTTTAAAAAATGTTTGTGATGTTTTGAGTCTATGGGAATATAATTACACGTATTGACCCGACTGAGCTGGAAAGACTTGAAACTTCATCAGTTGTCATAATGTTTGAAATCTTCTCATCAGATAGTTTTAGACTGTTCTTGCTGCTGTGAATTCAAAGTAAGGCAGAACAGACAAAGGTTTGATAACCCTCCTCGAGACCTCTGGGCCCTCGTCCCATGATGGAAATCGTGTGAGATAAAGAAGTCGCTCAGCTGATGCTGCTATGCTCAAGGCCTCACTGTTCATTGTTGGCAATCGTTAGATCTTTCTGCGGCTGCAGAGAGACCATTTTTGTTTTGTCTATCTTTTGTGGTTTCCATTTTCCCGTCAGAATGACGTTGTTTTTGTCCCAGTGTAGATGAAACCTGCAGTCACTTTTTCCTCTTGTCGGGCGGAAATCTGACGCCTCACCCCGCTTAGCCTCTCTTCTTACCCCTGTAAAAAAAAACCTGCAAGCGTGTCACATTGTTTCTTCTCCTTTTTCAACAGCATAATCAATGGGTTTGCCTTACCGTTAAAAGAAGAACACAAGATTTTCCTGTTGAAGGTTTTGCTGCCTTTACACAAGGTCAAGTCGCTAAGCGTCTACCATCCACAGGTACGCCTAAAGGGCTTTCTCGTTGGCTGGAGAAAGTGTGGGCTCTTATTGAGGCAAACTGAAGACTTCGACTTGAGTTTCCCTGTAAAATGTCACGATCGGTGCTGGGTTACCATGGGGGGCAGCTTGTTATGTCTCTCTGGTCATAAGGTCAGAGGGCGGCAAGGTTTTTGGGAGTCATGCTGTAGCCTGAGGCATGATGGGAAAGGGCAGCACTGACAGACTGTCTAGCTAAAGCGCTGGTGCTGTGTAGTGACACACCCCATGGTCTGGGGTGGTGTATAATTGCTGTCGCATCTGCATCCCCCAAGGAGGGGGGTGTGGTTTAGGTCGGCAGACCCGTTTTCACCGTAAAAGAGAGGCTCCTTTTGCTTGACGGGCACCTGCAGTCTGTAGCTCTTGAAGTACACTTCTCTGATATAACGACTGCTTCAGCTGGTGGACTTCAGCAGGCAGCTGCTCTGCTCTCTCCCAAATTGACACAGGATAAGAGACAGCTTAAAAAAAGCAGCCCTGCAAATATAGTACAGCAGAACCTCAGAGATCCAACCTGAGATGTTCAGGCTATCTGGTCAGCCAAACAAGTATGGCTTAAGTATGGTTTAAGTATGAATAAAGTAGAATATCCTCCTTATTATAGATTATCTTTATTATATATTCTGTCCATTATCACTACTGCAAAAAGGTGGGCATTAAACGTAATTGAGTCACACTTTCTATTGATTAAAAAAACGAAAATGCACCTCTCCCTCCAATTTCCTGAGGGGAGCAAGTTTCTGAGAGAGCAGGATAAATTAAACAAAAACAACAATATTTAATTGTGTAGAATGAAGCAGACGTTCAATGAGGTGTTTGACATGGTGACGGATGCAGTTATCCATTACCGGCGCTATAAGCTGTTTAAGTTGAGCTGGGTAATCAGAAGCTGCCAACTTCTGAGACCTTTTAGTGTTCTCCCTTACAATGTTCCCGCTCTGATGCTCCCTCATGTGACTTGATCTATACAGTCAAGCCGGAAAGTCTGAACACCCCTTTCACCTTCTCCATGTTTTATTACATTACAGACATATTCTACAATAGATTTAGTAAAATTTTTGTCTCAAAATTCTACACAAAATAGCCCATAATGACAAAGTGAAAACAGCTGAATCTAGTCTCACCCCCCAATTCTCATAGAGATCAGTTCAAATGCAGAGAGGTTATAGTATCGCTTGTGACAGTACCTGAAAATAAGATATCGAGAGTCTTTTGATGTTGATTGGTCACAGACTTCAGGAAGTAACAGCATGCAAAGAATATGTGACCAAATATGAAATATGATACTTTAAAAATATGTTAAAGCAAAGGGTATGAATACTTATGTAAATGAGAGAGTTTTCGATTTTTAATACATTTGCAAAAATGTCTAAAAACATGTTTTCACTTTGTCATTATGGGCTATTTTGTGTAGAATTTTGAGACAAACAATTAACTCAATCTATTGTAGAATATGTCTGTAATGTAATAAAACGTGGAGAAGGTGAAAGGGGTGGGCAGACTTTCCGGCTTGACAGTGTATTGTTAGATTCAGTAATTTGCCCTCTTGTCTAATAAACGCATGTTTCCTTACAGCTGGCTTACTGTGTTGTACAGTTTCTAGAAAAGGACAGCACTCTCACAGAACCAGTGAGTCGTTTCCTTCTTCCTTCTTCCTTCTTTCTTCTTAATAAAAATAAAAAATAAAAAAAATACTTTAAATGCCTTCTTAGATGCTGGGTCTGACATTCTGTGTGGAAATGGGTAGCGTAATTGTTGCATGCTGCGTTGCAGAATGTATTATTGATCGGTTAGGTTCTTGGACTATCTTCTGGTAAAGCGGAGTGATGTCTTTTTGCGGCAGTGTAGTATAATGGTTAGGGAGCTGGGCTTTTAACTCCAAGGTTGTTGGTTTGGTTCTCAGGTACTGCTGTTGTGCCCTTTACCTGAATTGCTTCAGTTAATATCCAGCAATGTTAAATGTGATGTATGTAAAGTATGTTAAGTATGCTGTGTAAGGCTAGTTTAACCTTAGTTTCGTGTCAGTATGAATGTAGCTTCTAGTATACAGCAGAAATATTTTGAGGAAGCACATTCCCCGCATTTTTTTTGGGGGGGATTTCTTGCCGCTAGCTCCTAAAATGCAGTCCAGACCTCAGTCAGGAACGTATACCCAAGGCATCTGAAAAATCTTTAACTTCTTGTCGAAGTTTGTAAAATAAATTGCTGGCATTGTTTGTCCCTAATATTTGAATCAAACACTTTTTAACTACTGAAATGCATACAAAAAATCCAAGCTCAAGCACAGCTGTTAGCAAAACCACACTTTCGCTCTCTAACACAGAGACACACACACACACACACACTCACATAGCTAGCGAATGTTAGCTGTCAATGTTGTGATTGATCAGTTTGAACAAGTTTGCGCGCCCAAAGAAGACTCACATGCATGCATACACAAGCACACAGCTCTGACCCCATGTTGGATACTTCTTCCAAAGGTGGTTATGGCTCTTCTCAAATACTGGCCAAAGACTCACAGCCCAAAGGAGGTGATGTTCCTGAACGAGCTGGAGGAAATCCTGGACGTGATCGAGCCAACGGAATTTGTGAAGGTCATGGAGCCGCTGTTCCGACAGCTGGCCAAGTGCGTCTCCAGCCCGCACTTCCAGGTAAGCCATTTTCATCCACTCTGCACAACTTTTTAGAATTTAGTACTCACAGGCTTAAGGTGGATTCTCACTAAATCCGGCGATGATGCATGGGGGCGCACCGGACCCCCAAACTGTGCGTTTGATGAGCGGTGCTATTAGACTGGTTCAGTAGCCTACTAGGGAACATTAACGGCACCTGATTGGTTAGACGTATTTTGCCTCCGTTCTCAAACCGGAACAATATGGCGGCCTGTTAATAAACTTTCTTTTATCCCACCTGAACAGTCCACTAAAATTAATTTCTGAAAAAGAAATAGTATATGCAGTTGCTAAATCTTGGTTCATATTTAATCATATTTAATCATATTCATACCTAAAATGCCTACTTTGACAGTTTGGTCTGGTTTGATCAGAGTGAGTGATTTGGTGAGAACCTACCTTAACGGTACTGTAATGGACATATATAATATTGACACAAACAAGGTTATTTCCGTAAACAAAAACTGAAACTAAAACAAATCTACCCATGAGTAAAAGTATTCTTAAACTGAAATCAAAATAAGCTTGTTTGACAGGCATTTTGTAAACTGAACTGAAGCTAGAACTTAATAAAAATTTGAACCAACATAATATTCTTATTTTTAAATGGATAAAATGAATATCAGCATCGTAATGGCTTATACATGAGTTTGTCATTGGCGTGTGGGCGCGACGGGGTGCTAACCGTTCCCTCTCTCGCAGGTGGCAGAAAGAGCGCTGTACTACTGGAACAATGAGTACATCATGAGCCTCATCAGCGACAACGCAGCCAAGATCCTCCCCATCATGTTCCCCGCGCTCTACCGCAACTCCAAGAATCACTGGAACAAGTAAGAGCGCCTCCTCTGGGCCTTTGTGCGTGGGTTCAGTATAGAGCACAGCCCCAGTCACACTGCCTCGACAACAAAATAACCACAAGCTCAAACGTACCGTGCTTGTTCGCATGTGAATGGCTATTGAAAATAACGCGCGATAGCCATCTTTCAGAGCCTCTTTCAAGATGCATTTTTTATTAAAAAAATGTAATAAAAAAAACATTATTCCGACTGCAACATTTATGATCCATCAGTGCTAATAAAAAAAAGACAAACCTTTTCAAATTTGTCTTGTAAATCCTAAAATTTCTTAAATATGATGGAATTAGTTTGAACTCACTACGCATCCTAATCAAGGCTATTGGCAATACAATATATCTGCAATTATTGAAACACAGGCAGGTTTTATTTACTATTATTTATCTTTTGACATGAATCATTTGTATAATTTGATAAATTTAAGGTGGCAAGGTATTGCATATTAACTGAATTATCTGTGCCTTATTAATTGAATCAAATTGTAGCCAATCCCATTGCATCAAACTGTACTAAATGATACTCTTTTCACTGGTACTGCCCCCTATGGTTTCCTCAGACATACTGTATATATGACGCATTTATATACACTGCTCATACAAATGAAGGGAACACTTAAATCACACATCTCGGATCTCGATGAACAAAATATTCAAGTTGAAAATCTTTATTGATTACGTTGTGTAATTCGTCGAGAACAAAATGACGTAAGAACGGTCAATGGAAACCAAAATCATTAACCCATTGAGGGCTGGATTCAAAATCACACCGAAAATCAAAGTGAAAAATTGAGATCACAGGCTGATCCAACTTGTGTGAATTTCATCACAACAACTTATAATGTGGCTCAGTAGTGTGTATGGCCCCCACGTGCCTGTGTGGACTCCCCACAATGTCTGGGCATGGTCCTGATGGTGGATGGTGTCCTGGGGGATCTCCTCCCAGGATCAGGGCATCAGTGAGCTCCTGGACAGTCTGTGGCACTACTTGGCGGCGGCGGATGCACCGATACATAACATCCCAGATGTGCTCAATTGGATTCAGGTCTGGGGAACGTGAGGGCCAGTCAATGGCATCAATGCTTTCGTCATCCAGGTACTGCCTACACACTCTGGCCACATGAGGCCGGGCATTGTCCTGCACCAGGAGGAACCCAGGGCCCACTGCACCAGCGTAAGGTCTGACAATGGGTCTGAGGATTTCATCCTGGTACCTAACGGCAGTTAAGGTACCGTTGGCTAGCACGTGGAGGTTTGTGCGGCCCTCCAAGGATATGCCTCCCCAGACCATCACTGACCCACCGCCAAACCGGTCATGCTGGATGATGTTGCAGGCAGCATAAAGTTCGCCACGGCGTCTCCAGAAGTTTATCCAGAAGTTTAATTGACTTGGTGTTATACTGTGTTGATTAAGTGTTCCCTTAATTTCTTTGAGCAGTGTATATATCTTGGGATGCAACCAGAGTTGCATTGTGCACGTTCCGTTCAAGTTCTGATTTTATCGCTAACGTGATCCTCTTGACCTTACCCTGACTCAATTTTAAAACACGATATTTTAGGACCATCCACGGTCTGATCTACAATGCCCTGAAGCTCTTCATGGAGATGAACCAAAAGCTGTTTGATGACTGTACCCAGCAGTTCAGAGCAGAGAAGAACAAGTAAGAACACCTACACCCCGCCCCCACCCACAGCTTACTCTCAAAAAAACCCTCATTAATTCCAGGCGGATGTGCAGTGCAAATGTACATCTGTGCTAAAACATACCAGTTAAGATATCTCTCAAAGGATGAGATGTACCGTTCTGGGCATCAAGGCTTACATCTGTTGTCAGTATCACAGATTTTGTCATATATATATCCCAAAGAATGCATTTGGTCTTCACAAACCAGGCCATGGTTTTATGAGAAGTTTACTCCTTGAAAGTAATTAGCCAGATGTACCCAGCTTTCATGAATCGCACATGAATCGTTAATGAGAACCATGGATTATCACTTAATTGCGAGAACTGACCCACTGTGTGGGCCTTGTTGTCGAGCCCTCACCCCCATTTTGTCTAAAGTTAGAAGTTTAAAGAATGATAGTCCTTCTTCCTGTACTCTATCCAGAGAAAAAGCTAAATGGAAAGAGCGTGAAGAGGCTTGGGTGAAAATCGAGAACCTTGCCAAATCAAGGCCACAGGTGAGTACCGACTGTGTGCTGCAGCCTAGGTCATAATTCCGGACACACCACCATGTATTTAATGGATTGCTTATCTTCCTGCTGTTTTGACTTGATTTCCCCTGTGTTTTACCACAGTTCCTCGTGTACATCGATACCCCCAGTCTCAGCAGCCCTGTAGAAATGGAGACGGACTGTCCTTTGATAGAAGACGTCGCAATGTTAAAAAAGACCGTAGAGGAAGAAGCGATTCAGGTAAAAACGAGCGTTTCTGCGTAGTGTATCCGTGAGCATCATCCGGAGGCCTGGCCAGGCACGATGTGCCCTGGGTGCTCCAGTCACTGACCCCCAAAAAAATTATTTGCGCCCCTTATTCAATCAATACGGGATGTAACTTGTTCTGTATTTTCCTACTACATAAAGTTTCATACACGCAAAGTCTTTCACAATAGTGAGAATAACATAATCATGAATAATATCAAACTAGTTTCACATTAAATATGCTTCTTGAGATGCAGAATCAGTGGTAGCAGGCAACCGCTGCAAGCACTGCTCTGTTTGTCAGTGCGTGTCAGATGCGCGAATGTTGTCAACTGTTTAAAACTTGCGCCTCGTCGTCGGTCTGGTTTTGTTTTTCCATTTCCATTTTTCCTTTGTTTGAAGACTGCTTGCTGTCTAGTTGCTGCTAAATGTTTTTTTGTTTTTTTTTATGGCTGCTGCTAAATGTTTTTCTGTTGCCAGTATTTAAAAAACGATGCTTGCTTGGCAATTCTCGCAAGTTTGACCAATCAACGATGTTCAGTACTGCAAGCTCCATCCCAATAGTTACGAACCATCGAAAAGTACTACCTCGCGAGCAGGGACTAAAAATGGAGATGGGAAAGGGAGACTGCCTTGTTTCCGCCAGTGGAAAAGGGGCTTTAGTTCCGGAGTTCTGCAACAAGGTCTTTAGTACCGGAAAAGGTTCCTGTGGTGGAAAAGGGACTTTTTGTCCCTCCGTGCATCTGATGGGGGCTACAGCAGCACCTCTGTTTTCTGTTCACACTTTATCTTCGTCTCCAACCTAATCAAACATTCTCACCTTTTTTTAAAGAAAATCTGTGTCGTATTAAAGACTGTTTGTCATTGTTGAAGAAAAGTGCTCCAGATTATAGTACCTCCTACAGGGTGTTAAATGAACAAAGCCACCAGCCAAACGCTGCTCAAATATTGATTGTGGCTGATAAGACTTTTACTGTAGCACCCACTTTGGCCTGTAGCCCACCAGGTTGCATTATATTGTGAAAGGTAATAAGGCTGGTAAAATGTTGAAAATGGCTGGTTTTTAGAATTCACAAGCCAAATTTCATAACCTGACCCCCTCTAATGAACCCCCTCCCTCACCGCAGCTGAGTAGGGAGCAGCGGAAGGAGCGGCCTCTGGTGCGGCGCAAGTCCGAGCTGCCTCAGGATATCTACACCGTCAAAGCCTTGGAGACCCATCGACGTGCCGAAGACGTGCTGACCACCCACGACGGTCACTAGGCCCGACGCCCCCTCCGCAGACCACCGCCTCGGCCACGTCCACGTGTTCGCCTTGGCCCGATCCTCCGTCGCCCGGCCGCTAGGCCCCACCCCCTCGTCCGGCTGAATCCGTCGCATTGAAAGTAGCGGCGTGGGATCGGGGTCACCCCCCCCCCCCCCCCCCAACCCCAACCCCAACCCCAACCCCAGCGTGACCGCATGACTCCGCCATCCACTCACTCCAGCCATTAGGATTTCTGCATTCTCAGGTGTTCCATTTAATTTAAATCTTTTCTTTTTCCATTTCCTGTACCCTGAATGTTACGTGCCTGGATTGGACATTTTCTTGTAATTTCGTGAAAAGTAGAGAAAAAGAAAATGATAATACTCATAATAAAAAAGAGAAGCATTTTGTTCTCCCAGCTAAGCTGTGGTTCCGAGCCTGATCAGAACTCTGCCGGACGGGACAGGCGATGGGGGGAGGTGGTCACTCGCTCGTCTCTGCCGGCTTTCAAAGGGAACATACCAGAATAAAGTGACACTTTGGGGGACAAACTTTTCACTGACCTTTACTTTTAACGCCAGGGACAGCTGCCAGTGCTGTTTGTTTTTGATCACACGTGTAACGGCTTTGAGAGATTTTCCCCAACAGGACGGATGGGAGGTAAGGGCGGGGGGGGGGTATGTGTGGAGTGTGTTTGTCTGGCTCTGGGCTTTATAATGAAGGTATTTCCTTTTGACGTGCCCCCCCATTTCCCCCCTCTACTGGACATCAGTAGGATCTACTTCATTTTGTGCCATACCAATTGCTTGGAACTTAAGTTTAAAAAAGAAACTAAAAAAACATGCATTTTACTTTTTGTTTTTGAGCAGGTTTTTAGGCAATAAGTTTACCCAAAACGGAGTGTGAGTATTTGGTGGTTCAAACAATGGTAAACTCCTTTTGGAGAGCGACTCTGGGAGTGTCTGGTCGAGGTTTTTTTTTTTTTGTGTGTGTGTTTGTACAAAGTGTATAAAAAAAACAAAAAAGGCATGTTTCTTTTATGGGTTTTGGAACACATATTTTTCCCTTTTGTAAGTTAAAAAGTTTCCTTTATTTTTGTACCACTGAAAAGGACTGTGGGAAGTTGAAGTTGCTGTTGGCTGTGGGAGGTCGTTACTGCCGGAGGTGGTCCATTGATACGCGCATGCCGCATCACTGAAAGGGTGGGGCCTATCCTGGCCGTGACAGAGATGTGGAGACCCAGCTGGAGGAGGGGCTGTGAACCAGGCACACCGCACCTCTCCTGCTTTAGGATCACTACTCTGCAGAGTTCCTCTCCCGATGGGGAAGAGACACCTTCGCTTTTAATACAACGCAGACCATAACTGACAAAACCAGGAAGTAGAAATGGAGATTTCTCACAATCCTTTTTCCTTCTCCCTAACCTTGTCCAGAGCAATACATCAAATCTAACATTGGGGTTTGCTGGGGCAAGTTCGCTACCATCAAAGTGTAAGTCGACGGCTAGGAAAGGACAGTTTAATTCGTCAAAATTCACAGCCTTTCTTTTCATAGTGCCTTTATTGTATTCATTAATTTTATTGCCCTAATATTAAGAGTGAAAAAACAGATTCAATGCCAGACAATAACAATTTATTCAGATAACTCGTTGTCGAGCTGTAAAAGTGAGCACGCATGCACTCTGGGGGGAAAAAAATACATTTATCCGTACTTCAAAAAGAACCTGTTGGGGGTGCACTTCTTGAACATTCCCATCTTAAATCTCGCTCTGGTGCATGCAGATTAATTTGTTGCATTAAAGAGACAGCACTTTGTTAAAGCCCGCTCAACTACCTATAAGCACTTCCTGTCAGACTTGAAGAATGCCCTTTGATGATGGATCCCGTCTGAAATGAATGGTCTTGCTGCCAGCCACGATTACTCCACATGCTTCTCCACATACCGGAGGGTGTCCCAGCACAGAGAAGAGTAGGGCGCTGTTCTTTTTAATATTTATGTCTCTGTACAGCTACCATTGTTTGAACTTCCACCTCTGTTAAACTGGTTGTTTTTTTCTCTAGAGCTGAACTGTTTCAGGTGTTCAGTATGTCTGTGTTAAGTGATTCCTGGAAGTTTGCAAGGTTTTTATTTTCCCTTTGAAGCTTGTTGTCAATGTTTGGTTGAATGTGTTCAGTGTAAATTAAACTACATATGACCACTTTCTGAATTTTATTTATTTTATTTTTTTTGGTTTGCTTTTTTTGTCAACGAAATCCACCAATCGTATCCCTCCCCCCTTCAATTCACTGCAGAAAATTAATTTAAGTAGTTTTCAGTGGGCAAAGCGTTCTGCTGTTCCTTGTATTGCAGCAGTGGCACAGTTGACTTGAGCTTAGATACAAATGCAGGAAAATAAAGAACAACATTTTAGTGGTTTCCGCCATGAAACAGCTTTAGTTTAGCGCCCCCTAGAGGTTTTTTTCTTTAAACTGCTTTCCAAAATTCAACATGACAAGTGTCCTTTGCTTTGCAACCTGTACTAAATGGCTTCATGTGATATTGTACATATAATGTACTTTGTTTTACGTAGTGTTGTATCTATTAAACATTAGATTTCATATTTTGTACAAAAATGGTCCTATGTACAGAATAAAAGGTTAATAGCAACTGCAAATAGTTGGGATGTGACAAACCTTTTTTTTCTTTTCCTTGACCTTTAACCATTATCAGTGTTACTTTTTAGACTCCAATATTTAAAAATCATCTTTGCAATTCAAGGTTTGTTTGCTAGTCAGATGTCTGAGGCGAGTCTTAAAACATTCCTCCCTAAAGTGACTTTTATTGATTACTGAAACGATTAAGTGATGCCTGATTATTACATTTAACTTTTTATTTTAATTCTCCGTAGGGTGGCAGGGCTTACTCTCCTGGACAGGGCGAGGAGCTCAGTCATCCGGGAGGATCTCTGCTCCTCCGCATTGAGAGGGTCAGTTGAGGTGGTTCAGACATCTGGGAAGCATGTCCCCTGGGCGCCTCCCTATGGAGGTGTACCAGGCACGTCCAGCGGGGAGGAGACCTCGGGGTAGACCCAGGACTCGCTGGAGGGATTATATCTCCCAGCTGGCCTGGGATCGCCTAGGGATCCCCCCGGAGGAGTTGGAGGACGTTGCTGGGGTGAGGGATGTCTGGGCCACTCTGCTTGCCCTCTTGCCACCATAACCCTGAATTGGATCAAGCGGTTAGAAAATGGATGTATGGATGGATTTTAATTGGCCTCTGCATGCATTAGTATTATTTCTTGGTTTATGAAAGCCGGCAACATAATTTTAGTACCACTAAAGATCAACAGAATGATGTGGTTAAGGGCCTGGCTGCAGCGGAAGACTCGGTCGAGTCTTTTCATGTGACTCTCTGATCTTACATCGGCCAAAGTCCATATTCGGTATTCAGTCACCTGACACTTGGGACCTAAACCCATTTACCCCAAATCTTTTAGATGTAAAGGAGAAAGGTGAGCTTAGGAGGGAAATGGCAGTAAAATCAAGAGGTGATTATGGATTCATTTACATTGTGAAATTGGTCCCTGACCATGGAGTTAATACTTCACCCCCGAAAACAATGAATTAAAAATGCCACGATACTTGGTTGTGTTTTCTATGTTTTAGCTAAGAATATAGGAACTACTTACATGCCCTGGAAAATGTGATGTTGTATTTTGATATTTTTATAAAGCTTATATGACTTAGCTTTGGAGCATTAGTCTATAGGGTTTGCTTCCTTGGGACCATGAACTCTTAATGGTTATTCTTAAAGCACGTTTTCTACATTATTGTTGAGTTCTCTGGTCAGAAAGCATTTTTTTTTTCCAGAACAAAAGTGTCTCAAAGGAACATTTACAACTTGCACCCTTCAGAATCTATCATAAGAGGTCAGTGTGGCATCTGACCTCTGCATAACGTGTCACTTTTGTGGACTATGTGTATTCTGTGGTCATAGCATGGTGCCTTTGTTTTTTAAAAACGCACAAAATCCACAGTGACTGGGTATTTGCTGCAGATTAATCCTTTCAATCCCTTTAGTGTAAATAGTTCTCATTTACTAAATTAATTGTGCATCTATGTGGACACGTCTGTCTTCTTGTCTGGGCCTGCTTGGCATTTAATACGAAACAAATATACTTTAGTCCCCTTTGACTCCATGAAGGACCAGGGGGGTATACTACAAAATGGGATTACTGAGTCAGCTAGATAACTGCACCAAGTAAAACCCAGATCCATCCAAAATCTGGAACATGGACAGAAGTAAAAAGGGCTGTTCCGGGTTTTACTGAAGTTATCCAGCTAACTGTAATCCAGTTTCGTATTATATCCGCCAGGGCTGTGTCTGAATCTGATCTACTGTGTACTAGCATACTGTATACTGCTTACTGCATTCTGTTTAGTGACATGCAGTATGCAAAATATTCTTAATACTATTATCAGCAAAAACCCGGAAATAAGTATATTCTCCGGGGATATTAGGAACACTCAATTTTCAGAATTGTTGCATACTTTTGTTTTTAAAAAATTACTCATCTGGCATACTCAATAGGAGGCAAGGGCGCTGATTCAGTGGTCCAAAAGGGAATGGTTTTCGGAGTGGATTTAGGCCTATTCATGGTCCCCTCTTACAACACTAGATGGTGCCTTTGTTCTATATGTAGCATGCACATATTGTGAGGGAGACGAGGGCTGTGTCCGAATCAGAGCCCTATCTACTGCATCCAGTGTACTGTTTACTGTATGCAGCGTGCAGTATGCAAAAAATATCCTCAGTATTTTTCAACCGTACTGTAGAAGTGTTGTAAGATGTCCTCGCCCTTGCGGCAGCCATGCTCATGTGTTGTTGTTCAAAGAAAACATCAGCGAAGCTGAACCTAATTTTTAAAGCAAAACCGCATTATATTTGTAAGACCAAAATGTTTGTTTACTACCTGAAAAGTATGCTCCTGAATTTTAAGTACACTACATTTAGAGAACATTTTGCCAACTTAACGCCTACTCATCCAGTGTACTCAACAAGCATACCCAACAAGCATACCCAACAGTATGGAAGGGCACTGTTTCGGACACATGAAAGAGCCTTATTTTAGGACCCCCTTGAAAACGAGATGTGACATCTCAAGGGGCTTATCTTGCTAATGAATAAATACATTTCCTGTAAATCAATTATCCTGCAAAGTATTGTATATGTGATGTCATACAACAGGGAGGGCCGACCGAGTAATACGATTGGCCGAGGCGCGTTCCACCAGTCCCGATATTCAGCGACAACTCAAATTGCGTCACAGTGGTGCCCAGCAGCTGTGTGCGTTGGCTATTTGTTGTCGTTGCATAGCAACAGGAACCGTTTTTAACGTTTATGGTAGCACTGTTGTATAAAAGCATTAGGGCCTTTGGAGGAAAAATAGCCCTACAATTAAGGATTAGATCACTCGAGGGTTGTGTGTTGTTGCAGGATATCATCACGACTAAAGACTACTTTGCAACTGGGCCTGCGGCCTTGTTGCTGCGCGTCATAGCCGTGACGATATCCTGCAACGTAACGACACACTCCCTCTCACAATCTAATCCTTAATTGTAGGGCTATTTTTCCAACAAAAGGGCCTGAGAACCTTGTTCGGATACATGGCATCATAGACTCTGGCTGCCTCTGCCAGAAGGCTAAAAGTAGGTCATGGTTGGATCTTTCCATGATGAAAAACGTACCTCAAAATCTACACAAAAATGTTTCTCTGACCACAGAATCAGAGTTTTGCAATGGCCATCCCAGTGCCCTGACCTGAACCCCATTTATAACCTATGCGGTGAGCTGAAAGGAGAGTCCACAAGAGAGGACCAAAAACGCTGAAGGATCTGGTGAGATTCTGTATGGAGGAATGGTCTCTTCCTATGTGTTCCCCCAGCCTCATCAAACATTACAGGGGAAGACTTCAATTGTTTCACATGGATACCATATAATGATGGTATGTTTTGAGATCTCCACCCAACTGTACCTATGGTGTGATTTAATTGGCTATCGAACCGGAAACCTTTGGAAGGTTCATCAATTCTGTACTGAGTGCTGTTGAATTACAAACAGTAGTCAGGTGGAGCACAAGACTATTATCTTGGCAAAGGGAGGGTACACAAAGTACTAAATACAGGGATGCCAATAATTGTGACACATCTATTTCAAAATACAAATGATTTTCCATTAATGATTGTTTTTACTTTTCTCAATGGTATCACAATTAAAGATATAATTTAATTTCTACAAAGAAAGACATTTGTATGAAGTAAGTTTTGGCATATCTGTAAAACACTCCATATTTTAAAATGTATAACTTGTCTTTTGGTTTTTCTCTCGATACACACACACACACAATATGTTAGATATTACCCACTTATTAGTTGTAGCATGCTTATCAATGGTACCTTAAATACCTTTTTTGATTGAAGGTGTTAGGTCATAACACAAGGGAAGAAATCAAGGTTGACCTGGGCTCAACTTCACTCAACTTGCTCAGTTTGACCGCCAAAGTTGAGAATAAAAGGATGCTATTTATTTAGCTATTTATTTGCTTAGTAGGCAGCCAGATGTATAAAATATATGGTTTATATTATAAATGTTATCCAATTTGCACAGCTGGATATTGACTGATCTTAAAAGATACAGTCAATACTTTGTTCTAAGTCCATGAGTCCCTGGGAGTCCTGAATGAAATGTATAATACAATTTGGTTATATTTCCATATTTTAATATATCATTCATTATTTTAGCTTCCACATGATATTTTCCTCCGCTATTGTGATCATTGTTACTATTGTGGGGTGGGACTAGATTTAGCTGTAAATTATGCTGGAACAGTATGGAATACATGGTTGGTAACGTCATGTGGCGCTGTAATGGCGACGTAGTCCAGCTGTTTCATGTTTGTGTTTGTTAATTTGAATGTATTTTGTTGTGTCTGGCTTTTGTCTTTTGTTTTTTTCCATGCACTGTGTGTCTGCTGTGGTACAGGGAAGCAGGCTGGAGATTTTTCAGGGCACTCCTGCTGTTTGTTTTGATGATATTGATGAATTGTCTAGTCGGGATAATTTTGTTTGTGGTCGTCACCGTGGAGACACATTCGCAACATATGCTCAGGAATGTCCGTTGGATCTGCAGCAACAAAGTTTACCATCGCTCTTCACTGGAGTTAAAGATGTCGGGACTGATCCGGGAGTGCAGGCAATCTCCAAAAAGCAACAAGAGAAGGGAAGGAGAAGATAATGCGGGGGTGGAGCGAGGCGAGTGGGAAGGCTGACGCAGTTCGGTGCTCTGTGTACAGAGGAAAGTTGTATAGGTGGAGTTTGTGTGTTGGACTGCTTAATGGCGATGGACATCTCGGGACAGCGGGGGCCATTTTGAATCATGGCTGTGTTCCACTTTAATTCACTTAATTAGTTTGATTAATGCAATGATTCTATTGAATGTCTTTTTTATATGTTTGTGTGTTGTGGGTCTGCCCCACTGTTCTATGTCTTTTTTGTTGATGCTGGTGGCTACAACTGAAGTTCCCTAAAGCTCAATCCCCCAACCTCAACCCCATTGAAAACTTGTGGGGTGACATTAAAAATGCAGTTTCTGAAGCAAAACCCAAAAATTCACAGGAACTGTGGAATGTTGTTTGTTCATCCTGGGCTGAAATACCTGTTTCTAGGTGCCAGAAGTTGGTTTACTTGATGCAATGCAGATGCAATGGTTATGCAACTAAATATTAGTTCAGTAATTTAAAGTTAAGTTAAATCTTGAAAAAATTATTCAGTTTATACAGTAAGTGTTTGAGTTTTGGCTTTTGCTGGCTCTGTACTCCAGCACATTGGATTTGAAATGGAACAGTGACTATGAGGTGAAAGTGCAGACTTTCAGCTTTAATTTGAGGGTTTTTACATCCATTTTGGGTGAACCGTGTAGCAATTTTAGCCATTGTTATACATAACCCCCCCCATTTTAGGGGACCAAAAGTAATTGGACAAATTAACATAAACTTAAATAAAGTCATCATATTTAATATTTGGTTGAATATCCTTTGGCATGCCATGACTTCCTGATGTCTGTGACCCAAAAACATCAGAAGACTATCTTATTTTCAGGTACTTTTACAAGATACACTATAACCTCTCTGCATTTGAATAGATCTCTATGGGAATTCTCCTGACTCATTTTCCTATTGAATTATCCTGACTCCTTTTCCTATTGAACTCTATGGAAAAATAAGGAATTGGGGGGTGGGACTAGATTAAGCAGTACATTTCATGGGAATAGTGTGGAACACATGGCTGGCTAAATGGCTATAAGTCATCAAGGGTCTAAGGCAGGGGTAGGCAACCCTGGTCCTAGAGAGCCGCAGGGTCTGCTGGTTTTTGTTGTTACTCACCACTTAATTGGTCAATTAGAGCAGTTGATTACACAGTTAACTCACCTCACCTGGTTTCTTTGGTCTAATTAGTTGCTGTGTTTAAGGTGAAAACAAAAACCAGCAGACCCTGCGGCTCTCTAGGACCAGGGTTGCCTACCCCTGGTCTAAGGCATCAAACGAGCCAGAAACCATCACTCTGCTGCCAGATATGCAGTAGATATGGATAGATTTAAATATACATAACCCAGACAGCCCACTGTGTCACTCTTCCACGATATACATCCACTGTGGTACTTTGTGAATAATACATTATTTTTCTGGTACTTGTGGTGGTTTTTTGGGTGTAAAAGCATTGCAATCCATTTGTGGATCCTTTTGCGGATTCCCCATTGATCGATGATTCCTGGTGGAAACATGAAGCGACGCATTTCTGTGCTGACAGTTTGATAGAAAAGATAAGTACCCTTTTGAAGAAGAAATATTTACTCAAATTCCCAAGAAATTCACCCAGTAAAACTGCATTGCTGTGTCTGGTTGACAGATTTTTGACAGTCTTATTTTTGAGTTGATCAGAGTTGCAATCTGTTGTGAATTTCTGCACTTCATTGAATGTTTTTGACATATTGGTGTTTTCTGTGATTATTTTTTTGCCAGTTTTGGATGATAGCTGTCAACCTTAACATAGGCTAGAGCGTGATTTGTATAGGCCTAATCATTTTCACCATATTGCCAAATGCTGGGAGAAACAATGCGACATACAGATTCTGGAATGCACTGGGATCAGGATTCTCATCTGTTGTTGCAATCAGACCAAACATTGTTGAAGCTGAGTGCTCCTTCTCCCATTACAGCAGTGGTGGATTAACCCTATAAGCAAAATAAGCACGTGCTTAGGGCATCAAGGGAAGGAGGGGCACCTCAGAAATTTTTCATAGCCGAATTTACCATTTAAATTATTAAATTAATTAAATTAAAGCATTCAAAATAAATATTATTTTCCTTCTTACTGTAAGTTTTGTTTAATTTCGAATTTTCGATAAATAAAATTTTATTTTATGGTTTATTATTGTTTATATTTTGAATTACAAATGTATGGGGGCACCAACATTTTTTAGTGCTTAGGGCCTCTAAGGGTCTTAATCCGGCCCTGCATTACAGTAACATTGTCAGAGACAACTGGTACTCCATCAAAAAGCTTGCAATGTACAAAAAATGTTGAACCACAACAAACTTTAAAGAAATAAAAACGGACACACGGTAACCCTGTTGTCAACATTTCACATGTTTATTTTGCAGGGCTTTTCATTACTTTTTTGGCTTGTGATCAGGTTATTGTTGGGTTGATCTTGTTGCTATGACGGAATTAAAATTTTATATAATGAATAAATATATTTATGAACTCGCACATAGATGCCATTGTCTACTATGTCATGCATGGGTAGGTATAGATTGGGTGGGGGGTTGCTTGTTAAATGGACTTGCTACAGTAAAATAGTGACATTTAGAAACTCTGTATTCGGTAGAGTTGTCATGAATCGTGTACTAATACGGATAAAACACAAAGTTTGAAGTTTCCATTCATAGTTCGGCTGCAGGAGCAACGAATGGTCACTATCTGCGCAAAGGAGTTAAAGGCAAACAAAGCATGTTGTATGTTAAAGCATGTTGTATGTTAAAGCATGTTGTATGTTCATTTTCATTCTTTTCACTAGTTCTCACTTCACCCGTAGTAGGTCAACTAATTGTTTTATAAACAATAAACATCACAATTAGCCACTCAATTGTATAATTAGTCACTTCACTGTGGTGTTTGAGTGCCTACAGGGACAATTAAAATACAAGTTAATGTTAATGCGGAGAATGTGATAGATTAGTCACTCTACTTATGGCTGGTTTAATGTAGCTCTTAATGTCGGGTGTTCCAGTGAAAGTATTACTAAATCAACTGGTGTCATTTCCAATATTGGAACATTGGAACAGTAAATAGGGAGAAAAGAAAAGGCTCAATCTTTTTCCTTCTCCAGATTGTGACATGACTTAGCCAGTAAACTAATTGACAAGGGATCCTAAAAATAAAATTGGTGAAACTTTCAGTGTTTATGCGAGCCACAAGTTTAATGGAATCCTTGAAAGGATGAGAGGAAGGTCACTGTCTATGATGCCTGGGGAAGCTTATTATAGGGAAAGTGGCAGGCTAGCAGAGGGACATAGCACATGAAAGTAAGTAACAGAAATCACAGGAAAGGCTACTTTTTCCAGTCAAATCCACACCGCACACTGCGCACAAAAACATTTGTTTTCCTAATTTATAAAATATTTCAGCGGATTTCGTTTTAAAATTCTGTTTCCTATTGTGAGAAAAATGCTTTTAAGATTTGCAATATTTTAAAATGTCACGCATCGTAAAATATGAAGAATGTTTTTACATTTTTCCTTTTTCAGAGAAAATGTGAACTCTATCGCCTGGTAGCTTTGTGTGCTGTTAACATGATTAACTTGCAAATCCCTTCTCAGAACATAGCTAATCTGGATCTTCGCGTTGTCTGTACCTGAGCTGAGCAGAAACAGATGACGCAACTAACACATGCTGAGTATTTAGAATCCTGGGTGCTGTGTGACCCCTGCCCAAGGTAGATCAGCAGGTAAAAATTCAGTGAACGCATGGGATGAGTAATGTTGAGCTGTAATAGTCCCTGTGCACAACTTTCACTAATAAAATTAAATGTATTGAAAAACAGTACATATAGCTTTTATATTTGTGATCTGGATATTTCTGTATCAAAATTGTGTTTAAAAAACCACAATAAGGTCGAGGAATTTTTGCCTGCCAGTGCTGAATATTCTGGAAATTCCAAAAGAGGATGGACATCGTGTCATTAAAATTCATATTGGCCGTCTATTTATACCACCCTTTCAGAGCCTCTTACGCACATCTGGACACATGATGATCTGTAAAATCTAAAAACGTATGCCCTGGAACGCTATGGTGTAGCTCATGACAGCTGAAGCACCTTGTGTGTACTGTTGACCAACAATAAATTTGCATCTTAAACTACATGATCTGATTAAGGCCTATTGTATGGTATGCAGCTGGTCCTGCTTTAATCCCGCTGACATTATTTACTGTTAACACTACTCCTGTGAAGTACATTACCTCACACTTGTACTGAGCTTATGCAATTACAAAATACTGATTCCAGTGCACATGATAACTTCTTCACATCTAAGCTCTGATTTCAAAGCTTTTCCATAAATTGAAATTGTGTAGCACAAAATACTATTGTTATATAGTGTTGTGACACTGCTAATAAAATAACAATAATCATTTTTAGAGCAATGTAGCTCACCTGAGAACTAATACATAATTTGCAAATGCAACCTGGGAAAATAAAGATGCACAGAAAATGCAGTGGATCAACATTTAGCTATGCGTTCAGCTCGTATCCAGAGCAACCTACAAAAGTGCATCTATGAGGTTTTATGAAATTTAGCAGAAATTATTTCAAGTCATCGATGTAACAGCCAAGTAGTGGTCATTGCATAATGTTAAGTGCCCTAAAAAAATTACATAATGTTACATAATGTTAGGGGGGTGCCCTAAAATAAATTCAGCGACAGGCAAGCCCCCCATTTATGGAATCTAGGTGGAAATATAGGTTGAGAGACGTTTTGAAACATTTTTGACATAAACATGTCAATTTAGCTCAGGTTTTACCCAGATATAGCCTGTCTACATCCTAGCCTGTTAAAAACCTTCACTTTTCAACCAATGTTTGCCGGCTTTTCACCTGAACGCAAGACGACTTTTCAATGGAAAAATGTTCACTGGGAGGCAGATGTTGAAGCTGTGCTGCTAATGTTACTTCCCTCAGAATCATTTGACACAGGCATGATGTTTAATGGCAGAATTTATATATATATGTTTATAAAATGTTTAAGATAATGAATTTGATGTATTTTCTGTGCGTGTCATTAATGTATTGTGGCCAATTAAAACACCAAAAAAACGAGTAGTAGGCTACTGCAGTAACGTTAAGGTTTTTGTCTGTCTAATTAGTTTGTCACGTTATTTTTTAATACAATTTCTGTTACCAAAGTTAGTCAGTAAAAAGAAAATACCCACTGCTAAATATTTGAAGAAACCTGGATTGGAGGAAAAAGAGTGATGTGAAAGTGAGGATCTAGTTAGCATGAACCAAAGGGACACAGCAGCGGCTGGGGAAGGAGCCGTCGAGTTGACTTTTACATTACATTACATTATAAACATTTAGCAGACGCTCTTATCCAGAGCGACGTACATAGTGCATTTTCAAACTAGGAACAAGAGCGTTAAAAACAACCCTAAAAAGGCAAATACAAATCTAAGTACTAGGCACAGATTGTTTTTTTTAAATTATTATTATTATTATTATTTTTTTTTTTTTTTTGGGGGGGGGGGGGGGGGGGTAATTACACAACATTAATAACAATAGTCACAGGGAGGTAGGGAGGGGTGGAGAGAGGTGCAGCTTGAAGAGGTGAGTCTTCAATCTGCGCTTGAAGGCAGTCAGACTTTCAGACTTTGACTGCCACCTGCCCAAGTCATTCAGCTATATTTTTCATGCCCACCGTGGCAATGTTACTATAATGTGGTCATTAAAGTGCCGTCTTGTAAGATAACAGGTTTTTAATGTTTGTCACTTAGCCTATAGAGATGTTGTAAGTAAATACTTTACTTCGAGTTTGTTTACATACATTTTTCCCTTTTTAAAGTTTTTAAAGATGATTTTCTGCCTGTGTGATGGTATGCTATATGGCAGGATGCTTGTTTTTAAGTTTGCTGGTCTTGTTTTTCTCTCTACTTTGTTGTTTAGATTTTAATTCAGTTATTTCCTCTTAATTAGGGCTAATAAGTCGTGCCTTTCACAAGCGGACGCATGCTATAAAAAGAGGGGTTGCATTGTTGGTTTGGGTTTATGAGAAACATATGCTCACCTTGTTGTGTACATAAATAACAAACGTATTTACATAATTGTGTTTTATACCACCATAAGGCAGTAGAGTTGGAATACAAGTAGTTAAGACGATGCCTCATTGCTGTTAGGAATAATGTAATGTCATAGGATAGCTCCAAGGAGCACTGGAGCAGGTCAATTATTCAGAAAAAATTGGGAAAAGTAACCTACCTAGTAGGCCTACCCACTTTTCCGCAGGCCTGCCCAAAAATGTATTTCTGCCTACGCCACTGCCCATTTCCTACAGAGCCATGTCTGGAGAAATCATGTTTGTAAAACAAAGAGGTGAATTCATTCAGTCCTGCCACTGCCGCCCGCGTAATATTCAAGCGCTTAAAGGTTACTGAGAAACAAACTCCACATTAATGTTGGACATCATCATTTGCCCAGATGGCGTTTAGCTAAATAATCAGAGCTATACATATTATCTCATGTCGGGTAATACCCACCCTTGGATAAAAGAGGATTATCTACTCGGTTTATAAGAGGAAGACAGGCAGTAAAATAGATAAATAAAAACATCAGACAACAGCATTAGCGAGTATAATCTGAGTATCTCTGCACGTCATGTTGTATTATATGATATGAGAGACCTGTGTACAGTACAACAGGTCTCTGATATCTCATATCTCTGGACCTCTCCATTCATAAAGTTCCAAACAGGGGACATTCTGCACAGACCGTGAGGTAGAAATTTGAAGTCTTCATGGACCTATTACCCAAAACAAAGCCTACACCTGCTGGGTTTCACACACAGACGGTATTGATAGTTTGAGTAACGGTTGTTGCAACCCTGCTTCACCTTCCTATTATGTTTGGGCCCCATTCAGTGTTTGATGTCTTAAAAACCAGTTAACCTTATTTTTTCATCTTGTGTGACTTTTTCTAATTTGGTGGGATTTAAACAGAAAAATATTCAATTAACACAATGCTGTTTTCAAAAGTCCTGTACCAACTTTGTATACAGTGGTATTGTGTGGGATCATTTTGACCCCAGGCTCTGCAGACGTATGAAACATTAAAAAATATATGACTTTTTTATTTTGTTTACGTCAAATTTTTTATGGGTGATTCAGTGCACTTTCCTATAGAGGATTTAAACTTTACAAACTTACACTTCCTGCTCTAAAATGATATATATATACAGGCTCGCCTCCTAAATGTACCAAATCCGTACTGTTACAGGGTTGGCAAAGTTAATGTTATACTGCTAGGCTACTTTTGGTACAGCAGCATCTTCAGTTGGGTCTGTCTTGAGTGTGTGTACAGTTTTAATTTGTTTACTAGCAGTATGTTTTGGTTCGGAGCAAGGAGTTGTCATGTCTGGTTTGTATCGGGTCATTTTGGATCCAAGATGGCCTCTAGTAGAAAGGCAGGTGACGGACTGTACTTTAGCTGCATCTCAGATAAAGGAATTCATTACCTCACTTTACACTGCAGGATGAAATTTCCTTAAATGTATCAAGCTAACACAAATTACACATTTTAATGTGATGCAGCAATGCGCTCAAACGAGGCAGAGTCAGCGTTCTCACTTGTCGTTAGTCTTCAGCTACAGTTGATCTCAGTACAGAAAGCAGAGCAGTCACCTGACTTGAATTGATTGGTCTCCGTTTCTGTTCCACATCTATGTGAAGGGAAAGAAACCTCTGAAGATCCCAGCCACACATGACCAGAAGGGATTTTTACACGTCATGCTCACAGTTGGCTGAAAATATAGCAATTCATACTCCATTTACAAATTTCACTCCGGCTGTGTTTTTTTTACATGTTTTTGTTCTTCGAAGAAAATCCATCACACCTGGTCGGAAAGTTCTCCTTGCTGACGCAACGTACCAAACTGCAGTGAATTACTCAGTTGTGCGTAACATCAATAAATTATTTTTGGATTATAACACTGATTTTAAAAATGTGACTGCATTTGTGTCTGACAATAGAAATTATATGTTAAAAGCATATAAATACATCCTTAAAAACTTGTTGCCAAATTCAGTGCATTTAATTTCCAGTGCCCACATTGTGGCACGAGTGAGTAGTATTTTGTTAACTGATTTCCAAAAGTAAAAAAAACTTGTGGCCACTGTCAAATTTTTTTTTTTTTACATTTTCCAAGCTAGAAAATGCGTTACATGGAGCATATTAGGAGCATTCAGTACGTCCATTTTTATACCAGATTTGTGGAAATGGAGATGCACGCAACTGAAACGGGATAAGAAAAATATCCAGGAAACGTGAATAGCCACTAGAAGGAAGAGGAGAGTAAATGAAACGGGGAAAAAAACCTCCCGGCTTAAAGCCAAAATAATAACAACCCAAAAAATAGGGCAAAGCTCGCAGACTCGAGCAGAGAGAACACAAACAGGTAGAATGTTTCTAGCTCTGAAAACTATCAAAGAGCTAAAAACAAACAAAGAGCACACAATGTACACACTACACACATTTTGGTCAACAGTCTGTGTTCTTTGCTCCCAGGTCGATACACTGCGATATATTTGAAAAGGGATAAAGAGTTTTTTGTTTTTTTTGTGCGCTGTAACAGATTATTTATGTTAAACAGTCCATTTATGTTACCGGGGCCTCCAGTAGCCACTGACAGCTATTTCTCTGGTGGACACCTTTCTATGTGTATAGCTGGGCTGATCAAGTTTGTCATAAGTCAGAGCCTGTGGTTGCCTCCTCTTTCTCCTCCGATAAGATTCCCTCTGTTCTCTTTCCTCCGGGGTATTTCCCTTTGTCTCTCTGGCATCTTCAGTCTCCGCACTGCCCTCTAGGTCTCTTGTATCCACAGGGTCCTCCTGCATGCTTACATTCACTGCTGTGCTTTCCTCCGGTTCCTCCTCAGTCCTGTGTCCTGAGGATAAAACCCTTCAGCTGTGGGGTCAAGCACAAGTGAGCTTCTGGATTTTGTGTATGACCTTATTAATGTTTCTGCTGGGACATCGTCCTCTGATTCATCCTCGCTGTCTGACTGCTGCGAGTACTCCGTTACAGGTGTGTCCTTTGAGACCGTCTTTGTTATGAATGTTTTGTGAGTCTGGTTTGTGTTTTCCACTCCAGATAAAAAGCCACAGGGGAACAGCATGTTACTGTGGAATATTCTTGTCCTACCTTTTCCACTCTCCGGTTGGACCTTGAACTCAGGACTGTCATCACCCTTTTGTCCCTTGATGATATAAACGTCATCTTCCCAATAGGAGCGGCTCTTACCCATTCCCCCTCTCTCAGTCACATTCCTCACCAGGACACGGCTGCCTACTGTTACCGTTGGACCCTGAACTCTTTTGTCATATTGTCTTTTTTCTCTATCAGCTGCATTCCTGGATGCAATGTCATGGGCTTCTGCCATTCTTTTTTTCCATCTCTCCACATAGTCCTGATAGGAGCCTGGGCTGCCTCCCTCTCTATCCCGAAAACAGGAGTTCTACTGGGAGTCTGGGGGACCTCCCCCCGAAGAGTAAGAAAAATGGAAAATAGCCTGTGGCATCTCTAGCTGTACAATTATAAGCATGAATGACCTTAGAAAGGTGGTTTTTCCAGTCACCTTTTTTGCTTGCTTCTCAGTCAGTGTTCTCAGCATTGAGAGAAGAGTTCTATTGAATCTTTCTGTTTGTCCATTACCCTCAGGGTGATACGGGGTAGTGTGTGACCCTCGGATACCGCTGAGTGTTTTGAGTCTCTTCAACAGCTTATTCTCAAATTATCTCCCCGTGTTTATTATCTTTTCTGGGAATCCGAATTTCAGCGAGAAATCATTGAACAACTTGTCTGCCTCTGTTTTAGCTGACTTGTTGGTGGTCGCATACGCTTGGGCGAAAGGATACGTGGTCCACAACCACGAGAATGTACTCATAGCCACCTTTACACTCTTCTAAATGCAAAAGGTCCACTGAGACCAACTCCAATGGATGAGTAGTTTTTATACTCATCATGGGAGCATGTGTCTGTCGGTTTGGTTTCCTTCTCTTAAGACACTCACACACCTCTGTCACAACATGTTCTATATCTCTCTGCATTTTTGGCCAAAAATAACGATCCCTTAAGAGGTTTAATGTTCTTTCTGTGCCTAAGTGACTCATTTCTTTGTGTAACTCATTCAGAATGAAGGGACAGTACACTTCTGGGAGCACAAGCTGGCATCTGGACTGACTCCTCCGGTGTAAGGTCCAATCTGCCTTGCCTAGAACTAATTATCAGGCGACTTTGTTTGAGAAAATGTCTATATTTATTAATTGTATAGTCAAAACGATATAATGATTTAAAATGATTTATTTTCATAATGTAATTAAGCACCGGCCTGACGCCGTCACTGCCTATGATTAGGCTATAGTCATATCCTAGCTACGTCTAGCTGCAGGAGAGTGACAAGTGACACCTATTGGTCAACTGGTGAATAACATCATTGGTGCTAATTTCCAGCGCCCTACTGGGAGTCTATGGAGCTGGCTAAAGCTAAGCTAATGATTCAGTCCAAGATCACTATTTGGGCATGCGCCAACTCACTGATCTTCGCAAAGCGCCCGAGAGAGCCGGGACATTTTGCATTGGAAAACGGTGACTACGAACTAAAATATAACACATTGTATCGCTGAAAGCACTCAACTTCGTTTCATGTTTACTTTTTTTAGAATAATATATTTCTATTACTGAATAGCCAAATTTTAGATTATGTATTTTGGGAGGGAGAGGAATTCAATGCAATGTCTCAAGAAGGCGGTGCCCAAGCGCCCTGTATTAGCAGCCGCCACTGCCCTTTCGGTTAACAAACACTCGATAAACATAAAATTGTGTTTCCCTTATGCTTACTATTCATTCTTACCTGGAAAGAATAAAAGTTGTACAGTAGTTGGCATTGGTTTTAGCTCGCTGCAGCGCCTCCTAGCTACTCAATCATAATGAATAAGTAGCCAAGGAAGACCCCCGTACCAAGAGCCCACTTGCCAACGCACTGTGATGGAGCATTGCCCCTTAATTATGTTCATAAATGCATGAAATTGTGGGGTGTCTATTTCTTAAATAAAAATAGGAAGCACATAAAACAACCTTACAAAACCAAAACAAGCTAACCAAAAACCATATATATCACGTGCATAGGCTATAGCTATTTTATTAGTCTATGCAAATATAAATCTTGTTTTTTTATCAGATCATAGAATCCAGTAGCCTACTGAAAATGTGGTGGATGGATGGTTGTGTAGGAGAGATAGCCAGCCAAATCCGACAAAAAAGCCCGATCTTGATGCGTGTGTGTGTGTGTACAGGAGCCTGTTTTGTTTATTCATTTTAAATAGTAGATTTTGTAAAGATTTATTTGGACACCAAAAATATGTTTATTTGAACCATTAGGCTATTTATTTATTCGATTATACAAAATTGTATTTATCTGTTCACTGTTTTTGTTGGTCAAGAGTTCTAAAATAAAAATCCCCCTATGAAAAATCTCTGGGGGTGCCACTGGACCCAATTCAGTTGCAAACAGCCACATGTAATAATTTTGTTATAAAATGTAGGCGTCTCGGACTATCATTAGATATAACAGAATACATTTGACAATGTTTCTGGTTGTCCAATGAGATTCATTATGTCTCTAATGTTTATTATTGAAATTTTGATTTCTTCTATATCAGACAAGAAATATATAGTATATAGTAATGTTTTCTTTACCTTGACATGTTTCGACGGAAACTTCCGTCTTCCTCAGAAGTGTCACCTGATGGTAGTGTGACGTGTCATTATCAGCTGATGTTACTGAGGCGTGACCGCACTGTCAGTTTTGACAGAGCGGTCACGCCTCCTGCTGTCTGGTCGCTCCTTTAGGACGGTGCTCCAGGTATGAGACAGCATGTACGCCCCCTCGTCCCGGTTCATCGTCCTTTGGGCTCGCTTCCGGATTTCTATCGCTTCCATGATCCAGCGTTGATATCTGTTGTCCTCGGTGCGGATGACTTTGGCCTTGTCCCAGTCCATAATGTGATTTTCCCTTTTGCAATGATCCGTGATGGCTGATTTAAGGTTCTCTTGTTGTGCCTTGTCTTTTATTGATCTCGTCTGTCTTTTCTCTGTTTCTTTTTCACATTCCTTTTTGTGTTCTTTTTGCCGTGTGCTGAAGCATCTTCCTGTTTCTCCAATGTAAATTTTATTGCACGAAAGGCATGGTATTTCATATATGACATTGCATTTTTTGTTTTGTTCAATTTTGTCCTTCGGATGTACTAAAAGCTGTCTCAGTTTAGTGTGTGGTTTGACCGGTGTATTGATGTGATATTTTTTCATGACCCTTTGTATGCGTTCGGTGACCCCTCTGATGTAAGGTAGTGTCACTGCGCCTCTGTTTTCTGTTTTGTTTTTTTGTTTCTTTTTGCCTTCCTGTGTGTTTTCTTTCTGTCTTATTCCTTTATCTATTGCCCATTTTGGATATTGGCATTTCTTTAGTGCATCCTGTATGTGTTTTTCTTCCTGTGAATGTGAAAAAGAAACAGAGAAAAGACAGACGAGATCAATAAAAGACAAGGCACAACAAGAGAACCTTAAATCAGCCATCACGGATCATTGCAAAAGGGAAAATCACATTATGGACTGGGACAAGGCCAAAGTCATCCGCACCGAGGACAACAGATATCAACGCTGGATCATGGAAGCGATAGAAATCCGGAAGCGAGCCCAAAGGACGATGAACCGGGACGAGGGGGCGTACATGCTGTCTCATACCTGGAGCACCGTCCTAAAGGAGCGACCAGACAGCAGGAGGCGTGACCGCTCTGTCAAAACTGACAGTGCGGTCACGCCTCAGTAACATCAGCTGATAATGACACGTCACACTACCATCAGGTGACACTTCTGAGGAAGACGGAAGTTTCCGTCGAAACATGTCAAGGTAAAGAAAACATTACTATATATTATATATTTCTTGTCTGATATAGAAGAAATCAAAATTTCAATGTTTCTGGTTGATCGACGCCGAGTAGGCTAAACCCGATTATTAATGGTGTGGCTACAGCATTTGTTCTCTGTTAAAACTCGATAGGACTTTGGTTTGTGTCACGGCTCTGGAGTCATAGTGACTTTGTTCATATTTTTATAGAGTCTATGGCCTATCCTAGAAATATGAAACACAAATCTCATCTTGAAATGATGAAATATTATAAAACGAAAAAAAATATTATCCAAAACAATAACTTATTACAATATGTAATAATTGTAAAGGGTGATAGTACCATAATGGCATAAACTAATAGATATGCTCTATAAAGCCAGTACAATGTGGACAAAGATGTCTTGGCTTCCACAAACATTATTATTGAAGTTTGGAGCGATAACTGCTCACAGTTATCTATGAAATACATTTGTATATGATATCATGTGCCATGCAGTCTAGCATTATTAACCCTTCACATAGAGATTTAATGCCTTTACCATAGCTTATCATAATCAGCTCTGACAACATTTTGACAACTCCTGTAGGCTATAGGCCTAATTGTTAAAAGGGCATTTTACAAATAGGCTAGCTGTTCTGGGAAATTTGGAAATAAGGTAACCTGTGTTCAAATTGTAGACTTACCTGAAGGTTAGTAGCAGTTGTTTTGATGTGCCTTCTAATAAATGATTGTAACTTTAGGGCAGGATTTTTTTAGGTGCATAGAAATATTAAAGAAGCCGCACTCTCGTGGTTCCAGATGCAAAATTTATTTATTTTTCCCCCCAACATTTCGGGCGCTCTTAGTCATGGATATTCGCATGCCATTTATTGGGAAATAAATATTTTTTCTGCATCTGGAACCACGAGTGTGCGGCTTCTTTAATATTTCTATGCACTTTTTGCCGTTGATAGCACCTCACTTTGATTTTTCCGGTGTGCATTGGTCTACCTCAGGATTCTTTTTAGGTGTCTATCAGTGGAGAGAGAGGGACAGAAAAAATGGAGGAATGGGTTTGTGTGGTATGAAGGGGGAGGAGTTTCATTGATACCCTTTGAATGAAAAGACATTTTATTTAGTTGGAAAATGAGATAAAATTCAGTTTCTTTGTTTGCACTACTTTTTTATTTTTAAGTTCAGTCGCACATGTTTTGACGTGCTATTGACTAATTGATTGTAATAAGCCTATATAACAGGAATAACTTGTGTGTCTAGAGGAGTTATGCCCAACCCATTGGATGCTCTGGCACACTGTGGCGTTTTCTGTCACCCGTCTCTATATAGGATATATATATATATTTTGTTTGACATTGCCTACTACTTTTTTTCTGTTACTTTCAGGCAACATCTCAAGGCAAATCCCAACTGAACTGGCTTGAAGGCAGAAGGGTTAGGGTTATGATACCATAAGAGTAAAAATAGCCTACATCTCATTTCAGGTGAAATTGCACTAAAATATTTTGTTTTTGTTGTTATACTGGTGTGTCTTGTCATGGCTACCCATATATTTTCATGGAATTATGAAGTTTATTTTGAAAGTAATAAATACAAATTTTAAAAAGCATTAATGATTTGCGGAAATATAATATACTAATTATGACTCTTGTTAAAATAGCATTCAATTTGGTGAAGAGCACATTATGACTTGTTTAGGACTTGAAACTCAGAGTTTAGGACTTGGCACTCGATTTGGGACTTGACTCGGACTTGCCTGTCTTGACTTGGGACTTGAGACTTACTTGTGACTTGCAAAACAATTACTTGGTCCCGCCTCTGCTAATGTCTTTCTCTTTGTGTATGGTGGATAATATCTAAGATATTATGAGTCTTTGACCCATTCCAGCTGCTGCATCTTTAGCTCACATGATGGTGCTCACCCCTCATAGAGACAGAGCAAATAGGCTCCGCCCATCCCGGGGGGGGAAACACATCCTGCTCTTGCCCTCCATTTGACTTGACGTGCCGGTGCCTTCTTGTCATTTCGATCTGTTAGCGAACAGCATAAAAATGCCTAAAAGTTGTTGTTTGGTGGGAAGCACTACAAACAAGGTAAAAAACCAAGAATTGCAGTTTTATACGATTCCGAACCGCCAAACGGAGCCCATAAGATGAGAAAAGTGGTTCCGAGCAATAAGACGTGAGGCGTCGGCGGACATGCTTATGTGTGCAGCAGACATTTTTTCACAGGTAGCCTAAGTCAAATAAGTTATCCAATAGTCAATTTACGGCTAACTACGCTGCCCAAGGAAATTAAGGGAACACTTAATCAACACAGTATAACCATCAATTAAACTTCTGGAATATTGATCTGTCCAGTTAGGAAGCGTAAACGATTGTGAATCAATTTCACCTGCCTTGAAAATGAAAAGTGCAAATGAAAGTGACAACAGGTGGACAGGAGAGGCAACAGCAAGACAACCCCCAAAACGTAAATGGTTTTGCAGGTGGTGGCCACAGACCATTTCTCTCTCCTTATCCTTCCTGACTGATTTTTCTCTAGTTTTGCATTTTGCTAGTGCCCTTGTCACTACTGGTAGCATGAGGTGGTACCTGCAGCCCATTCAGGTTGCACAGGTAGTCCAGCTCCTCCAGGATGGCACATCCATACGTGCCGTTGCAAGAAGGTTTGCTATGTCTCCCAGCACAGTCTCAAGAGCGTGGAGGAGATACCGGGAGATGGGCTATTACACGAGGAGAGCTGGACAGGGCTGTAGAAGGGCAACAACCCAGCGGCAGGACCGGTATCTGCTCCTTTGTGTGAGGAGGAACAGGAGGAGCACTGCCAGAGCCCTACAAAATGACCTCCAGCGGGCTCCTCGTGTGCATCTTTCTGACCAAACTGTCAGAAACAGACTCCATGAGGGTGGCATGAGGGCCCGACGTCCTGTAGTGGGACCTGTGCTCACAGCCCAGCACCGTGCAGCTCGATTGGCATTTGCCAGAGACCCACCAGAATTGGCAGGTTCGCCATTGGCACCCCGTTCTCTTCACAGATGAGAGCAGGTTCACACAGAACACGTGACAGACGTGAAAGAGTACAGTTAAAATACAGTTGTTAATTTGGCCAGACAAAAAAAACTGTGCAGGTTGTAACTGTTCAAGTAGGCTAAGCCAGTGAAATAGAAGTAACGTTAGTCTATAGGCTACTAATAACAACAATAATAATTATAATAGTAGTAGTAGTATGCTATAAAGTTACTGGTAAGGTGCAGTCAGACTTGGGTGTTTTGATCTTAGATTAAACCATTATCTTACCTGCTGACATTTTGATCAATAGTAAATATCAAAGTAGCTATGTAACTTCTGGCCATTCCATGGGATCATTTCTCCAAGACGTGCAAGGAAAGAATAAGTGACATAGAGGGAGTCCAACAATATTGCGTTTGTCAATATACCTTTTCCTCTCTGGTAGACACAGGGTATCAAAATAGTTCTTTGACATGCTGAAATGTGGTGTTCTTAGCTAATTACCGGCGTTTTCCCGTTGGTGACACTGTTTAGTGCGGATTGTTTTTTCCCACGGTTGGCGTGGTTTTCAGATTATGATGCGTGTCGTATACCCTGACTAAACAACAGCACTTTTGTTGAATCTTCTTCCCCCATTCCAAATACAAATGGAATTTAAGCTATTAAAAATACTTGAGCTTCTATCGCTTTGCCAAAAACCCATGGTCTTCTTTTTAAAACTTGCATTTATTTATGGTGAAGGTAGAAATTAAAAGTCAACAATCTTTTGACAATGAGATGAACTGATGCAAACTGAAAAAAATGAGGCAAGGAAATCAGTCACTGTAAGTACTGTTTGCGGGAATGCAAAACATAATTCACCCATATCCTCTCTCTTGTTCTTCAAATATCTCACACTGGCATTTTCCCCACTCAAAGGCCCTCCCTTGTTCCAGTGGAACCCACATTATGTGTATGGATGGCTCCCAATCAATTAGTTGATTACAGCTCAGTGTTGTTAATGCATTAGAAAAATGCTGAAGGCTCAACCGTTATCAATTTTTTCCCAGTATAACAACTGCTTAAAAAGCAATCATTTTGATAACATTAACTTTAGATGGGCTTATGTAAATGTACACATCTTATTAAACGTTCCATGACTGCAAAACTGGAAAATGCATAACTGATTCAACTAACAAAAAAGCAGCATAGAGCAGGTGGTATTATTTTGATGTTTTGTTTACTGCAAGTCAGTAACAATAAGAGGTGCTGTATATATGTTTCAAAATTCTGGGAAACTAACTTGAATGACTATTTAACACAAGGCATTATCCGTCCAGATCTTATTCTCCCAAAATTGAACAGCTTATGTACTCAGAACTACTTATGTCACCATATCTATCTGAGAAACTCAAAGGACTGTGCTAGCTGACCAGGTCATATGGTATATAATTTAATTGTGTAGCTGGAGCACTATTTCACATTGGAACTTTAACACATTTATACTGCTGGATAATTACTGATTCAACCCAGATTTAATACCTTGCTCAAGGGTACCACTGAGCCCTACCTGGGATTTGATTCTATTACCTCTAAGGAGCAGTTTGTATACCGCTGTGTCACACTCAAGCCCCCTGACACCTTCCCTGGAGAAGAGGCATGCACAAAATGTGGCAAAATCTCATCTCACCTGACAAATCTTTTTATTTTATTTTTTTTTATCAGGAAAACTCATTGAGATTAAAAATGTCTTTTACAAGAGTGTCCTGGCCAAGACAGGCAGCAGCACATTAAACATGGTTGCAGACACAAACATATAACACATATTACAAACATGGGTTCTTCCATGCACGGCCTGTACCTGAGGCCAAACATGCAGGTCACTCACAAAGCCATCCTCGGGTGAATGCGTACACTGACAGGTACCTCACGTGTGGGTGCCCTTTGCTTGTGGCCTGTGTGCTCTTGAGAGGGGACTCAATGCAGCCCTGTGATGGTCAAAATTGATGATTACCCTTGGGACAGCAGAGCAGTGTGGAGCAGAGCCTCATGCCGTGCCACTGTTCTTCTCACCTCTCAACAAAGATTCCCCTGTTGAAAGCAAATTAAAACTGCCAAACTGGACTGCCTCACTTGATCTATACTTTGGGAAAACGGTCCTGTTGTATTAAATAGTGTTCCCTTCAGCCAATGTATAATGCACATCATAGCAAATGGTCTGTTTTTTTGAGGAAAAGTAACAATATATTAAAAGTTACAAATCCAACAGCTACACTGTTCCACTGCACACATTTGCCCAGAAGCTGGAAAATGACCGTACATTTTTACAGGAGTGTAGCACAAATATTCAGGCCCTGTGCAAATGCAGTTTCTGTGGGCCTCCTTAAAACTAGACAAAAGCTATATTGAGGCTCCCCTATCCCCTCACCTTAGGGTTCTGGGTAGCCACTTCCACTATTCCCTCCACTACGCTACCCCTGCACATTAACCGATATGACTAAGCTTTTACTCAGCTTTTTGTTCAATATTTTTTTAATGTCTTTATGACACCAGTAACAATCAACTGAAAAAAAATATAACCATCCGTTATCATTTATAGCGGCAATGTGACACAAATGGCCATTTTCTTAGCATTTTCCATCCTTTGATGATGACGTACGCAGTAGCCTACATAATTAGCTGAAATGGGTAAATGGGGACCTGATGTGATTAGTTAGATCCCTGTTGATAATACATGGTAATTAGATCAGTTATATCAAACCTCTCTGGAGCTGTACACATATTTGTTGAAGTACATTCTTCTTGACAGGTTTGAGTTGGGAAATGTAATGAACTTTGATTGCCTATAGTAATCTGAAAACCATGTGTTACAAGTTTTAAGATGGTGTCTAGAAAATAAAGAATAGTATTAAAACCCTACCTTACTTGTCTTCCCTACATTTGTTTCAGTGTGATTGCTAAGTTAATAGAATCAATTGCCATACCTCTCCACAAACGTCATTGTTGCTCAGTCCATAATGGCATTTTAAAAAATCATTTCAATGCACAAAACCCAATCCTGGAAAACTTGTATTTACAATATTTTTATAAATATTTTTTTTATCTTACTGTGGAAATGGTCATATTCTGTCAAGCAGTGCATTAACACTGAACTTCCAGAGGTGGTGTGGCCAGCTGTACAGTGCATGTTGGGAACAAAAGGCTTACAGTAGTGGTTTCTACCAAATGTTAACATTGAATTTAAACAGTCAATGGCAATGAGATACAGGACAACCATTTTATGTACTTTTGATGGTAATGTGGAAATCTGGAGAAAAAAAACTAGGGACTGGATAATATGCATACCTGCTCAACAGCAATATTTGTAAAATTATTTAAAATTACAAATATTAATGGAAGACACCTTTCAATGAGAGAAAATGTCAATTGAGTGAACCTGAGAATCAGTGGTTTATATAATAATTTGTGGGTATCCTTTATATTTTTAAAGACCCCTTGTGGTCATGTGTAGATAGTTGATTAAGCAATTGTACATAGTCACACTTAAATAATAATTAAGTTATTATATCGTTCCATTCGAGAATCTTAATCTTCTCACCAATGTGTAGCACAAACCTGGGCGATGGACTGCAGGCATTTTGAGCTAGAACGCTCCTTAATTAGATAATTAACACATGCTCAGTCTATCACCAGTGTATTGCAGACTTAAGAAATGACTTGAGAAGTGCAACATACTCGGTTTCCTGGAACAGATGCATAAAGGTGAATAATATATGGACCTCACAAGCCTTGGCAATACTGAAAAACTGAAGCAAAAAAAAACCAATATAAATGTATTACATTTTATTATAAAATGATCTTCGATATAAAGTACGCATAATTTAGAAAATAACGTTTTGCCATTGATCATTGTAGACAGTAGGTATTTATCACCGACTGCTCTAGTATCAAATTACATCAGTATCAGTTTTCTGGTTATTTAACCCTTGAAAAACGGAACTTCACAAGAACACTAGAGTAGCTGGTAATAGACATGCGGACAGTGAAACGCTCACTACTTTCATGTATGTACAGACACACAGAACAATAGCCACAACGTATATTCACAATGTACATTGGAGAACTCGTATCTCAACTTAAGTTCTGACGATGAAGCAAAAACAGAATTCCGTTGTCTTATTCGTCTTGAGTGGCTGAGCTCTACTAAATAGGGCTAAACGTGAATTACCACGGTTATGGAGTTCTCCAGATTGTTCCTGTATTGATCAAGCCACCTCGTAAGCTCAGAAATACTATAACCCTCCGGACCTCTGCCGCCTTGATAGACAATCTTCTCGTCTTTGAGTATGTAAAGTCTTTCAAAATACGCCCCGTAAGCGGCGTTCGACGAGTTCTCCATGGTGTCAGCGACTACGAGGCATCCGGGAACCTCCAGGTTCAACAGCTGAGCTGCATTCAGTCTGTCCTCGAGACATCGATGTTTCGGGATCTGGTATGGAGCATCAGAGCTGGCCCATCCGTCCGACGGATGCGCTTCCTCGATGTATACAAGAAGAGAGTCTGCGATATCAGCGTACTGACCAACCACACGCTGGAATGCCTTCAGACGTGTCATGAACGGCGGTCAGGAACAACTCCCAAAGTTTAGGATCAGCGGTCTCTTTCCTTTTGCGTAGTCAAGTATCCGGACCCTCTTCTGCTCTTTGAGCTGCACCACTTCGGTGTTGGGCGCACCGTATCCGAGATGCGCCGATTTGAAAAAGTCCAATTTTTGACCATGCCACACCGCCTTGAGCGACTCCAAGCTGAACATTCTATTGGAATCGGAGATGCACACCGGGGGGTCGTCGGGTCCCCCTCCACTATCCCTCATTTTAAGTAGCACCTTCTTTCTTATACACAGAAAATCTAGAAACCATAGCGCGAGCGCCGCAACCAGAAAACGGGGCAATAGAACCAGGCTGGCAGCTACGTTTTTCAGTGCCAGAACAGTTTGTGCACCGGCAGATTTCTGCATCTCATCCACCATTTTACTGCCCACCAGAAATGGCTTGTCTGTTAATGCTCTACTCTAATCAGCGCTGTTTTTATACTCTGTTACAGTGCATTTTTATAGGACTACTTCAATGAGGAATACCCCGCCTCCAAACGAGTGCCGCCCCATCACATGGCGGGGATTACCTTTCGTCAACTCCTGTCTGTAAGACATGAAGGACAGACAGACACGGGTCTCCCAGTTTTTAAACGCTTTTAATGCGCCTTTAAAAGGGGCGGAGTACTAACAATTTGGAAATTATCACGAAGGATGCGCATATGCGCATTTCCAGTAACCAGTATTGAGTATTTGATCAATTTGGTAACATGCTATGCTTGTCTATAAATTTATAGACAAATAGGTCCAACACCCATTTATTTATTATTTTATTTTACTGAATGGCAGCACATTTTTAAAGCGCCAATTTCAAACATTTCGGCCGATATTTGAATAAAATACAAACACTTACGTATACGCGCATTAATCCGTTTCAATAAAAAATAAAAAATGTGTTGAAATAAACTAGACGATTTAAATCTAAACACGTCCAATTAACATATAGCTATTATTTGTATTGGGGTAAATTAGGTCAGTAATGAAGAGGAAGCTGTCCCCGAGAATATAATAGTCTCAATTAACAGAGAGCAGTAACAACCATCTGAATTAATGGTTATAATAAATTATATAAACAATTACAGAAATTGTAAATTGTTGCATGGTATTTATATTAGATTAATTCAAATTATTTCCACTGGGAGGCGCTCGCGTCTATAAGGAACGTGGACTTTTGGAGTATATACAGTACAATACATTTGGAAGACACACTATGTTCTCTTTCACAATATAATGGCTATGAATTGTTCTACATTCGGTCCGTGGAACTGAAGACCTTGTTATTCATGGGATCTTGTTAACAAATAATGTTTTACTTGTTTGTGTGAGATGTTCATTTGAGGATACAATTACATTCTGTATGAATAATATATGCGGCACATGTGTGGGGAATTCGACCTTTCACATTGTGCCCATGATAAGTGTGGAACCTCAGTGGTTAACTTTAAACCACGTCAGACAGTGGGGGCTATCCAAAAGATAAGAGACAGGAGTGTGGTGCCTTAAGCAACTATCAAACAAGCCTGAGACCTGGTTGAGCAATGCATTAGACTTACAAAAAAAGTGGCCCCATGTAGCATTACAAAGCACTATACCCTACAGTATAACAGGCTTCATTATTACATACATTGTTTATTTTTGGCTTACTATAATGAACAATAAGGTATATATATTATATATAATTCTATAATATTACATTTTATGTTCACATTTTATGTCACCTTTTTATATTTGGGGTCAAATTGACTCCAAAAGTTAAAATCGACACAAAACAACTGTAATATTAAATTCTTAACTTTCTGTGTCACCTTTTGTGTGTCTCCCAATTTACTAGCCTTTTATCCCTAAAAATAAAAAAATATGTGATGAAACATCTTATTTTAGAGAGGTAAGTGAAAGTTTGTGAAGTTTAAAACGTATATGGGTAAGTGCCACCAGAATTACCCACAACAAATCAGAGATAAATACTAAAAAAGGTTGTATATTTTCTTGCATTTTCTACAGCTACCCCACGAATGACCCCACACAACCCCTCGGTATATAAAGTTGGTACATGACTTTTGAAAATATAGCATCATGTTTATTGTGTGTTGACTATTTAATCCCAACAAAGTAGGAAAACTGGTTTTTAAGAGACGTCAAATTAACCCGTAACATAATAGGAGTGTTAAGCTCAAGCTATTCACCTAGGCAGATATAAGTATATTATTTTAAACATATGAAGATACTCTTTTTTATTGTTTAATGTTTGTTTTCATTCTCATAAATTATTATTATAAAATATAACTATTTATTTTAATAAGGATAACCTTAAGCTTCCAGCTGTTAATTAAACAACCCCCTCCCACTCACTCAAGCAGTAATTAGTAAAAATTCCAAACTGGGACAGGTCATTGCTAGCGATGCCTTAGTTTTACAGCTGTTTGAAACAGTCTGTCATTTCATCTCTAATTGATTTGATGAGTTCAGACACACTGTGATGTAAAATCAAAAGAAAACGATGAATAAGGAACAAAGTCTTAATTTCTATCCCGAGTGTGCTTGAGGCATGAGCCTTCTGGCACAGGCAGTATGCAAAACAGTTCAAACTGTTGGTTCAAACCTGTCTCTGGCAGAGGCTACTAAGACAATGCACGGTGCTTAAAATGTTCTTAGCTGTGTCATTCTGGCACTGCGGCTTAGTGCTTCAGCACTTGGCACGTTGCCTGAAACCAAATGCTACAGATCACTGCTCTTTGAAATGTGCTCAGCTAGCTACCTAGCTAAATTTATCTACCAGGGGTGCGTTTCCCAAAAGCACCGTAAGGCTAAAACGTCGTAAAAACCCTTCGTACGAAGCTTCTTTAACTTTGGGAGCGTTTCCCAAAAGCATCTTAATTTAAGACGCTCTTAGAAGAGCTCGTAGATTAACGATTACTCCAAAATGTAATTTTACTGTTATCATAGCCACTGAGTGTTTTTTATAGGGATGCAACAATATTTACGTTTATTTCTTTATTTTTAATTTACTTATTCTTAGGTGATATATTTGGAAATTACCCATAAAAGCCATTCCTTAAATAGCCCTATAAATAAATAAGTTTGAGACGAGTAAAATCAGTGGGGGAAAAAATATATATTTAAAAATAAACTTCTTGGGTATGGGGTTCACGTCTCCCAATCTATCGCCCCTCCTCCTCCCGTATCAACAGCACCACAGACAGAAGTACAGAGATGTAAAATCCAGGGATCAGAAAGGAAAAGTCCTGCTACGTGTTTCTTCCACCCATGAACTCAGACAGCTGATTTCACGAATTAGTTCTACCTCCATCCTGGCTGAATAATTGCGCAAATGAGCAAATCCAGGTGATTGGAACTAAATACTGGGGAGGACCTTTTACTTTCTGAACCCGGCTTGTACACCTCTGGTTAAGTAGCACTTAAGAGGTGACTGCACGTTCACGCTTTAAGAACTGTTTTGGGAAACGCGTGTTACAAATTAAAGAGCCATCGTAGAATCGCTCGTTGAAAACGCACTTAGCCCTAACTTCGTTATCGGGAAACGCACTCCCGTTTGTTATGCCTAATTGTGACGTATAGCTCCTTTCTTATGATTTCATTTGAAGTCCCTGACTACTGGCGTTCTTGGATTATGTGTTGTCCTATAGCCTAATGTTTGTATGAAATTCTGTTGAGAATGCAAGCGGTAGTAGAGATGGGCGAAATGAAGACATCTTTAGAGATGCTCCATTGTCTTTGGGAAAGTGAAATGCTTCTATTCGTAGTATCTGTTCACGCCAGTATTTTTACATCAGCATCAATATAATTTGTATTTTCAAATTCTATTAGCATGGTGAGTTTACTTCTGCACACAATTGTCACAATGCACGTGACATGAAATGCATAATTACTTTGACGCTCAATATTATTTCTAACCTTTATGAGCAAGGTCGGTTTACATGAGCACTGCAGGCATGCCCCTGATAAGTTAGGTGTAAGAATTTCAAAGTTGACAGAAAGCAGTGCAGTAAAAAAATCTATAAATCAATCAATAATCCAATTTAGAGATGAATGAAATCATGTAATTCAGTCGTCAATACTAGTCTGGAGCAGAAAACCACAATGGATACCAAACTAGTCGTAACATGCACAATTCTGAAATATTTGCAAATAAATCAAACCCAGCAATGAAAGCTGAAAAAATATATCCCCATACACCTGGAACTGACCGGAGAGGAATATGAGGGCCAGAGTGGGCCATATCCACATGTACTGTCTAGGCCAGGGGTGGGCAACTCCAGGCCTCGCGGGCCGGAGTGTATGCATGTTTTTACTGCCACCAGTTACCAATTATTTAATTAGCCCAATCGTTTACATGATCTGATATTTTAATCTACATATCCGCGATATGAACAGCAGTCGATGAATGTTCATGTGCCGGTATGCGTGTATTGTAGCGTTTTATCGTTCTGTAATTTACGAGTGAATCGTGATTGTGTGTATGACTAATTAGCTGATTGAGCCGTGGTAACTGGTGGCAGTAAAAACATGCATACACACCGGCCCGCGAGGCCTGGAGTTGCCCACCCCTGGTCTAGGCCCACCCATTTATCTTGGCTGAACCAGCACATCCAATTATGAATGCCCACCAAGGTAGTTCTGGCCCGCCAAGTTCTATGCAGTTCCAAATAGTTTTGGCTACACTGCTGCCTTGAATTAAATTTAAGAATGAACCGGAATTGAGCTTGTGCTCAACATTGATTGTTACTATCATGTCAGACAAATCACTTTTAAAAATGGTCTACTTTCTGGCAACCCTCTGATATCATCACACATACAGTATATTATTTCAGTGTGAGAATATAATGACGTGTTCCTTTGCATGTTGCCAGAACAATGTTACGTCTCACATTGTTCTTAGGTTTCCTTTCATATTTTCAACATGCATTTATTTTGGTCTGGGAGAAAATGTCATAAAAACCAGACTTTAGGGATGATTTCAACATGAATTTATTGGGACCATGTTCAAACGATGGGCGGCCTTTCAGAACTCACAATTACAAACAGTTTGAATAGAAAGGTAGCATAACAAACCCTAATTGGGCCAGTGTAAACAGTGTCTGGCAGGCTCATTGGGTGGCGTGTACTCGGCTGTCATTGATTGGCTGAACAGTTCAAATACCTTGTTCTCAAGATCTTGATTGGCTGCTGATTGACAGGGAACCACAAATACCTGCACGCACTGCGGCCCTCGAGCACTTGCGTTTGACAGCCCTGTTTTAAAACATGCACACCTTGGTATGGATCATTCAAATAATTGATATTCCCAAAGCATGGAGTCACCAATCACTCATAAAAGTGGATATTGATCACAAACCTACAATCGTTATATGCTCAGATACAGACGCTAATTAGAACAATTTCTACATAAAAGTTGGCCAATTTAACTTAAAAGTTGCACTTGTCAGTAACAAAAATGGAACTCAAATTATATTCATATGTTGGAATAAATGTCTTTTATTCATACATTTCTATTTTACATTCAGTCCTTTATGACATTATACTAAGACCACCGTGTTTTTGACTGCAGCCATGTATTTGATGCAACGTTAGAGATGGCAGCACCTCTCAGTAACACTCACATACTCACTCTCTCAGTCACACTCACATACTCACTCTCTCAGTCACACTCACATACTCACTCTCTCAGTCACACTCACATACTCACTCTCTCAGTCACACTCACATACTCACTCTCTCAGTCACACTCACATACTCATTCTCTCAGTCATACACTAATTTACTCACTCCATCATTTACACACTCATTAACCCTTTTCATTCATTCATTCATTCATTCATTCATTCATTCAGCAATTCCCACAGCACTGAATGCCACTCGAGCAAAAAAAACAAAAAACATAATAACTTTTAGTCACAGGCAGCCATTGAGCAGTGCCAGAGCACTTTTCAGGCCTTCAGATATTTAGCTTTATTTCCTAACCCCTAAATCTTGGGGCTTGGAGATTTTGGGTGTGGGGTTGAGTTTTTTCCACTTTAAATCTAAATTTTCAGCCAGATTTGCTTCTGATCTCCACCCCTGTCACAGTTGGTTCTAGATTGCTAATACCTTTTTTGGTCCTAAGTATACATTTTTTCTTTTGAATAATACATGATGAATCAAGCTGAAAGCACAAACTTGGAATATAATACATAAAAAATCTTGAGAACTGTCACATTAGTTTATTAACGTTGTCTGTTAATTCAGAGGAGCTGCTCTCATTCACAAAAAAACGTTAATCTGCTCCAAAGCTATTTCTGCATCCTTCTCTCTCCAGTCTTAAGAATTTACCCTCTACTAAGAAAGATCCTCTCATTTAACTTCCCAGACAGTCCCCAGCATAGACACATGCACACACACCTCTCGATGACTTTCTCACATTTAGCATTTACCTGCTGAAGAAAAGGTTAAATGCAAAATGACCTTCCCTTTGCTGGAGGACATGTTGCTGAGAGGCGCTGTTGGCACCATACCCGAATGCCTTCTATAAACTGAGTCGAGATCTTGGCAGTGGCATGCAGTTTGTTCAAGGACGGCTGAGAAATGGGGAGCAGCTTGCACCCCCTGCATACTCATAAGAGTGGCTTTTAGATCTGGGAGTAACCACTGACTGTGTCACAAAACCAGCCATCGGCGAACAGTACAGTATAATATTCACTGCTGATGAGCCTGTAGACACTTGTTCCCTTCCCACAAATTGTATCTTTTCTACAGGATGTACTGTAGAGTACTGTATAAAACACTTTTATACGCTAGTAACCTACCTCATTTTAAAAACTAAATTTACTGAGTATTGGGCTCCACGTGGCAGGGCTCTGACAAAGTTGTACCAATATTATGCATGATCACATTATAACAATGATGAATTTAACACAATTTAAGAAAAAAAAGTTACAAATGACAAAAAAAAGAGTAACTACACCCGTATTGCCCCATTTTCTATATTTTTCTTAATCAGCCCTGGGGTGCCCTGTTCCTAAGTTTGAGTAAACTTGCCAAAGTCCTTGCCTGAGTTAAAACTACATTGCATGCTTGTGTCCATATGGACATTTTAATTCATTGTTTTTTTAAAAATTTCTCCAGAAATAATGCTCTCTCCTAAAACTCTGTGAGTACACACCAAGTAACAATAATGGCAGCCATGCTGTTTCCAAACATGGCTTCGCTTCACTTGATTGTGTGTTTACACTTCCCTGCTGTCCATTTCCCCACCACATTCACTTGTAGTTAAAGGCAACATAGTAGAACAACAGATAAAGTTAATTGCAAAAGTATTGGGTGGGACAGTTTTTGTTGTTCTGGCTCTGTACTCCAGAAAATTTGATTTGAAATAAAACAAGGAATATGATGTTAAAGTGCAGAATATCAGCTTCAATGTAGGGATATTTACAACCATAACATGTAGGGCTGTAATTCCTATAAGAATCATCCAATATGTATGTAAACAGCCTCAAAATAAAGCAGACTTTAATCGTATATTCAGTGTTTTAATTCAAATCAAATGTGCTGGATTACAGAGCCAAACAGAAATTGTGTCACTGTCACAATACAATTGCATCTAACTGTATGTTCCACAGCATTGTATCAGGGCTACATCTGGCAGCATTGCTACAGTATTTCTTCACAGTAGTGAAAAATAATATGAGCCCAGTAGCTGATAGCAGCCCATAGCAATAGCAGCCCATAGCAAGACCCAGGGATGAAAGATTAAAATTAAGTTTGTTTAAAAAAAGAATAAAACTAAATTCTGGCACTCAGATTACATTAGGAGGACAGACTTCAAGCTGCCCAAGGAGGCTAAACTTTAAACCCCTTAGTTAAGTTATTAGGCACCATCTACAAAGTAACAGGATTGAATCACCCCTAAGACCATTGATTGACAGGCACTATAATTTTTTTAAAATTCAGATATTTAGCCATCAAATTGTTAAAGGTTTAGATCTTTATACACACTTTATACACCCCCCCCCCCCATTTGTTTTCATATGATTTATTTTTATCTCCTTTTACAGCTTGACTAATGACAGAAATAAATAGCATAGCCATTTCCTGTTTCTGGTTTACATTTGATTTGTTGGCAGCTATATAACAACCAGCTGTAGGTGGCTTTGTGTCTAAATCTCAATAAGAATTATAACCTCAGACTAATTCATGCAATCTTATAAGTGTAGAGCCAGGCCAATAATAATGCCTTTGGTTCAGCTTAATGTAATCTCTTCTGAGTAGAAAGCTTACAGAATAAAATATCAAAGCTATAAAAAAAAACTGTCATGCTCCAGCTGAATGTGAATATTTTGATCAGATACTTTATCAGTTACTGTCATTGGTTTTTGGCTTCAAAGTATAACTGCCTTTGAGATGGTTGGATTCCGTCGCTTGTGTATTTGTTGTTTTGTCTTTATGTCTTTTTTGAGCCCAGCTTAATCCTGTTCTTTTATAATCAGCAGTTAGCATGCTATCATTATTACTGCATGGGCGGCACTGGGGTTGTACTGCAGTGGTAGTTATTGTAACTGTAGTGAGTAGAACTACAAAAAAATGTCTGGCAGTAATCATGCAGGATAGTAATTTTCAATTTTTGGCATTATTTTTGCTAAAGATGTCTTGTCGACCCAGTCCAATTTTATTTTACCACTGTACTTGTACCATTTTTTCTATTTTATGTAGTTAGGAAATTATGTCCTCTAGTATTCCATAATGTATATGTGGGTGGGACTTGTAGGACTAGTCACAGCAACCCTTGACCCTAACAGAACCATTACCATACCTATAAAAATCTTTCGGGAACAATTGTAACAACTTTTGCATTAAACGGTATAGGACTGTTTGAGCAGCAAATGTTACGTTTATGTCATGTTTATGCCATGTTTCATGTTTAGTGTTTGTCACAGTTTATTTTCTGTTTATGATACGATGCAGTTCATTGTTTGCATACATATTTCCATGTTTTTCCGCAGCCTTGCGTTCATGCTGTTTCTTCTTTTGCTGTCACTCACGCTTCCCTAATTGTTTCATTCTCCCTTGTCTAGTTACTAATATACTAACATTAGATCAGGATTGGGTAATACTAACTATCTAACCATGTGTTCATGTTTACCTTACGTTTCTCGTGCATATTGATTACTAATTTACTAACGCTAGGTCAGGATAGGTTAACTACTAACGATTTACTAATTGCCTCGTTACGTGTCTCATTTTCTCAAGCTGTTGTGAATTTCCTGCTGCTCTCAAGCTAAATGTTTGCACCTGTCTACACCTGCATTTAAGCTCAGTGTTCATGTCTGTTCGTTGCGAAATTGTTGCCTTAGTTTACTATTGTCACTCTTGAGCGTTTTTCCATTGTTTTGACCACCGTTATTGATCTCGCCTGTTTATTGACCATCGTTACTGCCTGCCTATTGTTTCCACTGCCTGTTTTTGACCACGAGTTTTGCCTGCTGTCTGTTTTGTACCTCTGCCCCGCGGATAGGACTTCGGTCTGACTCCTGCTACGCCCCACGACTACGAACTTTGCTTTTTCCCTGTTTTGTACTTCTGCTCCGCTGACAGCTACTCTGGTTAACGAACTCTTGCATGGATACCGACTTCGAGACTGCCTTCTCCCTCGGTACTGTATCTTTGGTCTGGCTGGATTTATTGGTTTTTGGACTTTGCTTGTGTGACTACGTTTTTGGATTTCCCCATAATAAAGCCCTTGCGGGTATTTATTATAAAGTTTGTGTTCTGAGTCATGCATTACGTGTCCAACCCGCACACACCCGTCTCAGCAAACCCAACATGAATTCCAGTTTCCATAAATCTGGCATGTTATGACCCATTGTCTGCAAATATTTATGTGTTTTGCTGAGATATTAAGTAACAGTCAACTGAGGTGCAGCTAAAACACCTGTATCAATAATTTTAATAGTACTGGTCACACATTCACACTGTCATATCATATAGCCCTTATTCACAGACTCACTTTGTAGAACCGGAAGAAGTGAGGAGGAGGAGGAGTAGGGGCAGCTGAACAGTTTTGGTTTATTGATCATCCCTGTGGGCCCGAAACGGGAAACTAAAACTGTCAACAACCACAAATTATAACCCAGTTTCTCTGTGTGATTCAAATCTAAAAATAAAGGCAATTTAGAGCAGTTAAATAATCAGGGCCTGATGCTTATACACAGGCATCTGTAAACATGTTGATGGACCTCTGGAATGTTCACAAAGAAATGCCACACAAACCCCCATCCAGACTCACTGAAACCAGGTGAACGGGCCAAGTTTCCTGTCATATACGCCCCATTCCTCACCCCCTGGAGAAGTGCAATGACCTGAACAATTACGAAAAAGGAACCATTGTGATTGTATTCTGGAGTAACACAGGGCAATATTGCAGAGTGCATAGTGGTTCTGTGCACCACAGTTATTGGCCTCACGTTACAATCCTCACCAAAGTGATGATATCCTCCAAACCTACCCATGTTGATGAGTCACACTTTCAACGCTTTCAACCTTTTCAATTTCAAAATTGTTTACAGAAGAATAATCTAAATATCATCTGTCAGTTTGCCTTTGATATACTACTATAGTTTTAGAAAGTTTTAGATTTTGACAACAAAAACAATACAGCCATTTGTCCTTTCCAGCAGCCATACTACCCTGTATTCTTTTCATGTCAAACATCTGGACCTAGAATTGGGCTTGGTTGGTATTTGGGTGGCAAACCTCCTGCTTCCAAATAGAAAGCTGAGGCCCCAGCACAGTGATGGAGGCTCTGTGCTGTAAAAGGTTCTGTCCATCTGATAAGACCTTAAACTGAGGTTCTCACTCATTGTGGTCATTAAAGATCGTACAGAGCTTTTAAAAATACCTGTTGTTATCCCAAGTGTCTTGGTCATAATCCCACTAAAAACTTGTCTTTCTATCTGGCCTCCATCCCCCTACACGATAGGCTGTATAATCTCTTGCATTGCATGCTCATTTTAATTCCCCAAGTTGTTCTTTGAGAGAATTCAGTATTCATTTGGCCTGTCTGGTTAAAATGAATTCAATAAATATACAGTACACTTTGACTGAGCTGGTTGTGTGCAAGAGGTGAAACTATTCAAAATAATCTGTTACTTTGGACCCTACATGTACTTTTTTTTGGTTTGTTTTTATTGATTTTTCCCAGTTATTACTCAACCTATAGCAGCCATTAAATTATTTCAGCTGTGAATGTATGAGATGTGATATATGTGATGTGATATATGTGATATATATGCGATATATCACCAGTGAGAGGAACTCAATTTCCATGTGGATTTTGAACACTTCCCAGGAAAATTTAAATCAACATGAAAAATAGTTGATGAAATCCAAGCATGCAGAAATAATTATCTTCTTCTTTTTAGCTGATCACAGGGTTATAATATGAAGTAAGGGGTCAGCTCGGTGGCTCATTCAGTTAAGGCACAACACTATGGTGCATGGATGAGCCTCATAGCCTCATATAGAATCCGGACCGTGCCAGTGCTGACTGTGGCCCATAGCTCCATAGGGTGACATGCAATTGGCCCTTCGCTAAACCCCTCCTCTGAGCTGTGATAGACCAATCATAGCCTAGCAACCGCTACTAGAATGTGGACCTCTGTCAAGCTTTCTTGTAGGCTAGTGGCTTATCTTGTCATCATGGTCAACGATGCACTTGGGGAACCTATAAAATCATTGTCCAAAGAGTTTGGAGGAGGATGTCATTTGTTTTCCGTTTCCAAAACCCAAAGCAAATGAGGAAAAGTGTAGACTGTGGATAAAACTATGTGGATGACCTCATACACAATTTAACCCTTTGAAGAGTAAGAAACCTACGTTTGCTCCAATGTAAAAAGCTAGTTAACATTACCCTTATCTTTGGTGTTAATAGCTACCATAACTGAAAAAATGGTAGCCAATTGACTTAAAATATATCAAAATCTATATCAACTGTTTTCATTGGTCCAACAATGCAAAGTTAATCACCTTCAAAAGCATTTGCTGGTACTCTTACGAGCAATACTATAACGTCTCTGCCGTTGAATGGATCGCTATGGGAATTGGGGGGTGCGACCAAATTTAGCTGTAAATTACACTGGAACAGTATGGAACACATGGTTGGCTAAATGGCTCTAAGTCATCAAAGGTCTGACGTATCAAACAGGCCTTAGACCATCACTCTTCTGCCAGAAATACAGTAGGTATGGATGGATAACATCAAGGGTTTCTTCTCCTGACTTATTTTTCCATAGAGGTCAATAGAAAAATCTGTCAGGAGAAACAACCCTTAAAGTGATCTATCCATATCTACTGCATATCTGGCAGCAAAGTGATGGTTTGAGACTTGATTGATACCTCAGATCCTTGCTGACTTACAGCCATTTTACCAACCATGTATTCCATACTGTTCCAGCATAATATACAGCTAAATCTAGTTCCACCACCCAATTCCTATAGAGATCCATTCAAATGCAGAGACGTTATAGTGTCGCTTGTAAGAGTACTAGAAAATAAGATATCAAGAGTCTTTTGATGTTGTTGGGACATCAGGAAGTCATGGCATGCAAAGGATATGCGACCAAATATTAAATATGATTACTTTATTCTATATATAAATGCAGGGGTGCCAATATTTGTGTATATACAAATTTAAAAATATTAATGAGGGATTTCTGTTTTAATGAGGGATTATGAGGGATTATGTTTTCTCATAATGAATTTATTTCAATTAAAGGTTGGATTTTTCTCATTTTTTCAGTGTGAGATTAACTAATTCACCAAACGGTGAATTTTTTTATAACCCTTTTTACTCATCTTTACCAGGGGCGCCAATAATAGTGGAGGGCATTGTATCTGCAGTGAGCTTTTCAGCCACTTCACTGCGCATTTTTTGTAAACTGTAGATTACTGTAGATTTATTGCATATATTATAATTTTTTATTAAAAGCTAATTCTCTTTTCTACAGTTTATTTCTGTGAGAAACATGGTTAAACTAATGTTTAAGAGACGCTCTGATCCAGGGAAACTTGGACGTAGGACAACATAAGTGCATTCACCTGGCTTATATGAGTAATAATTCCCGATCTGGCACGCTACATTCTCAGACCAGTGAGTCTATACTGTATGTAATACCACTAAAGCACTAATGTAAATTAATTATATAAAGCAAGAACCAAAATATAAATCTTGAGTACATACAGATAACATTGATAGCAAGCTCAAAGAAAAAACCTAAACTAGTACAAAAGGTGGAAGTGCTTGGAAGTGGGGATGGGAGGGGAGCCAAGATGGAGTCTGAAGTGCTGGGACTTCAGTCCGTATAATAAGATGGGACATGAGCACCCTTGGGAAGTCGTGCCTCTGCATTACAGTACTTTCAGTATTACAACAATTTCTAGTTGTGAAAGTACTTGTGAAGTGTAAGATCTACTCAGAGATCATTGTGTGATGGTATTCAGAAAATATAATAATACCCTTTTGAAGTTAGTCCATGATAAATTAGACGGAAGAGTGTTAGTTTTAAGAATGCTGCTAGTTATTCATTGTGCTATAGTGCCGGTATTAGCACTGTTAAATGCCTCTGTCATGTTGTAAATAAAGTTATATCTGATCTCTAAGATGTAATTTCCCTTTTTTTCAGGACCATTGTCAAACTGCAGTTATTGCTTTTGATGTTTTTATAGATCTCTGCCCTGAAACGCCCCACACGCAACAAAAAACACATGACTCACATGCGTGTTGGAACAACAACAAAAAACGTCACATTTGCAAGACAGACAAAATGAATCTCCCGTTCATTATTTGCGGAGGTCGGATGACAATTCGTCATATGTTGAGGATGAGGGTGAGAAGATGGGGAAAAAAAGCCAAAGCCATAGCTCTAGTTGTATTATTGCTGGAGACGGGTCAGGAGTGCACTACTGACCTCATTTGCCATATCAGTCTGCCTGCGCCAGCTGAGCGCAAAATGTACTCCCTAAAATGGCTGTGCAAGCTGAAGCGGTCGACTATGGAGCCATTAGTCCATCCAGCCCACACCTTTCTTGACTGAGATAACAACTGTTTCAACTGAAGGGTGAGTGCTGATATCCTGGTGCAAAGCGAAAGGTCAAACCATTTTACTGTTGCTGTGGCCCTTGTTGTCTGAAAATCAATGCATGGGTCAACCTTTAACTTAGGTCCTACCCTTTGGCTTGTGTCCTCAATGACCTTCAATTCAGTTTCTGGCCTTTTCTGGTCATCCACAGACTGTCTGTTTCTAAATGGTCTGTCCTACTTGATCAGCAGTGAAAGGGCTGAGTGTTTGGCAAGCAGGCAGCTAATAAAGTGTGCGACATGTGCATTGCATTGTTAAACTACTTTCAAATGACTTAATCTTGGCATGCTTGCATTATTTAGATAAAAGGAACAGTGATGGTGATTACTCACTCTCTAGTATTTGTGGAACACAGTGTTCTAGTATTCAGCTAAACAGAATTATGTGGCTCTGTGTTTTGACAGATCTAACATAATAATGGTATTTTAGTATTATTTCTGGTAATGGTTCATTTCAGGTCTTTGCTTGTGGCTTATCGAAACATGCGCTTTGGAGGAAAATGGTGACTTTGTTCTCTCTGCAGCACACGTTTTCCTCATATAATTCCACAGAGGTATTCTTACCATGTTGCCTCTGGCTCAGATTCACAGTGACTACATGTACTTGCTTGACCAAAGAAATTCCAAAATTGTCTTCTATTCTCTCTTTTTTCATTCTCTGCAAGAATGTTTTGTGAACTTGTTAAAGAGCATCTTGAAAAATTATGAAGAAAAAAAACTAATATAAAAAGAGCTCAGAAATTCAGAAGATTAGCATGTTCTTGGAGGCTTCTGGGTAGCTCGTCTCTGTACGGCACTGTTCACGTGCATCGATGGGATCCCTGGCTTGTGCCAGTGCCGACTGCGGCTAGGAGCCCTGGTTGTAGCGTCGCCCAGGATTGGGAGGATCTCATCACTCACAAGCTACCCCCCACTGGTGATCTGACATGCACAATCCACATGTTTAGCTGCACTTGAAGTGGTTTCCTCCAGCTTCTGTTTGTGCAAGGGTTATTTGCAAAGTACATCATGATAAGCTGCAGTGGCTAATGTCATGCTTCGGAGAACATGAGAACATATGCGGTTTCAGCAGTGGGTGCATGTATGTTCCAAATTAGGGAAATATATTTTTTTGATTTACATGTTTCTTCTTGTTAGCGGGTTGCTCATGTTTTTTTACTTTACTTTGATTTGTCTCCATTGGAACATTGTTCAGTTGGCAATAACTTCCAAATATTTGGTTACTGTCCATTTTGTTTCTGCCACTGGTGTCCTTCTCTGTGATTTTGTGTCTCCAAGAAGGATATGTTAAGATAAAAATACATTTTAGGTCTGGTGTAAACATGGTGGATGAAGTGAGTGCACTATGTGTGCCATTCTGGCCACTGTTTACTTTGGGGATGGAGTAATTCTAGTCTTGGCAGGCTAAAGGGTGCGATGGTTTTTATTTTCTTACTAGACAAAATCACATGGTGTTAATATACAAAAGTTCACAGTTCTTCATTAAAAAGGGAATTGTAAAACCCAAACCCAAATTTATTGATGCTTTTCAAGCTAGACTTTATTGCAACAGTCCCCTGACAGTAAAACAATCTTAATTTACAATGATTTATTAGAATAATCCAGGGTAAATTACATATCTTACATTTCAACAGAGTTTTCATATTTGCAGCTGCACTGTATGTTTAACTGAAGCTTAAGCCTTACTCTTTAACTCCACTTGTATACTGACCTTCTCTCACATTTCTCTCGCTCCCTCTCTATAGGTTGAATACATCATGTCGAGAAAAAAAAGTATGTCTGCTTGCCAAGTACAAAACTTATTCATTAGTTAAGCAAGCATATATCTGCCATGAAGTGAATCGGAATCTTCAGTTGGCCTTTCATATGAATTAATGTGAATCCCTTGTTGGCATTATGAATGTAACTCCCACTTTTTCTCTGAGATAATTAAAGAAAAACCCTTCCACCTCTATGCATTTCCTTTTTTAAAGACAGATGTTTTTTAAGGACAGATGTTGACTGAATCCAGACTTGTATCTCCTCTATGATACAGTGTGTCCTGGGGCACTTTTTGCCTCCTTTTTAATATATATTGGGTCTATTGAAGCGCCATATGTTCCAGTTATTTTCACATTTTGTGATCCTTGTCAGCTTTACCAATCCTCAATATAGTTCTTAAATTCAGACTCTTAAAATATACACTTAGTGGCCACTTTATTAGGTACACCTGCTTGTTTTTTTTCTCTTATAAATTTGCTTCTGATTTTTTCCCATTTCTCTCCCAATTTAGTAACCAATTGCACCCCTATATGATTCAATTCCCCCCGTGTAGCAACCGCTTGAGACTTTGCCGTTACAACCCCGTCAGCCGGTAGTAGAAAGCACCGCGTCCTCTTCAGGGCGCAACACCTCCAAGCCCTGACCGTGAATCCAGCACGCCCGAGGCCACGTTGCGATGAGTCCCTCCCCCCACCCGGGAGCGGCCACCAATTGCCGCGCCCTCGAGGTACCAGCCATACTCAGCTCTGGCAGGACCTACACCTGCTGAAACGTCTGGACTCAGAAAACCCAATAGCAGACCAGGATAAGGCAGAAACGTAGTTTATTTCCAGTCCAATGTCAAAAAGCCAGGTAATCAAGAATTCCAAAACGAGATCCAAAAAACGAAATCAAAAAAACAAGGTCAAAACCGGAAAATCAAAGGGCTAAGGTACAAAAGGGCTAGGCTAACTCGAAGTGAAAAACTAAGGGTGTCTCAGGAATTTCAGCTAATCTCTGGCTTTACAATAACAGGCTCAGGAAAAGTGATCAACGTTCTTACGGGGAAGAAACAGAATAGTGGGTCTTATGTACACATAGGAAAGGGAGGGGTAACAAACGACGTGAGGTTAACACATTAGGTAAAAAATAATTCAATCACGAGAACATAACGAAAACATGGGAGGGACTCGGAAACACGCATAACAAACAACGGGCTCGAATAGGAGCGGAGTGTGCTCAGTAATCACAATAGGTGAAGTCTATGTACAAACAGCTGGAGCGAATTACAGAGATAGCTCAGAAGCAGTTAGAAACACTAGCTGAATCTAGTCTCACCCCCCAATTCCCATAGAGATCAGTTCAAATGCAGAGAGGTTATAGTATCGCTTGTAACAGTACCTGAAAATAAGATATCAAGAGTCTTTTGATGTTGATTGGTCACAGACTTCAGGAAATAACAGCATGCAAAGGATATGCGACCAAATATTAAATATGATACTTTAAAAATATGTTAAAGCAAAATATTCTAATTTTCTGAGACACTGAATTTTGGGTTTCATTAGCTGTAAGCCATAATCATCAAAATTACAAGAAATAAAGGCTTGAAATATTTCACTCTATGTGTAATGAATCTATATAATATATGAGTTTCACTTTCTGAAATGAGTGACAAAAAATATAGAACTTTTTCACGATATTCTAATTTTTTGAGCTGCACCTGTATATGGTCTGACCTGGCCAGTATTCTGGCCCCCAATGCCACCACCAACAGACCCTCCTTCTAATAGGGGGTCGCCTAGAAATTATACACCCCCCCCTCCCCCCTTCCCTGCAGGCACAGGGGTACTCACAAAAAAGTTGACCGCAAATGAGAGTCTTTGTACAGCTGGCAGGCTCTTATGATTGACAGTATGATTCGAAGGTGATGGCCCTTCTAGTTGTGATTTTATTCTCTACATTCAGATGCACAATTTCATATCTTCTTATCATAAACCTTAATTGCATCATTTACATTATAGATATATATTCTGGCACATGCATTGATACCTTGGAACATGCTGTTCATGCCCACATGCCCGTCTTCAACACATACATTTATCTCTCTTTATATATACACAAACACCATTGTTAAACACAGTTTATGACAGACTCAGCTCTTTCACACCATGGTAGACCCTGAGGATGGAAGGGACATTCTGAGGTCTGCTTTTTCCAGTCAGAGATATTGGTAGGGGTTATCTTTCTTCAAATGAAAAGGTCGCGAGACGGGTCACCCCAGCTGGCCTGATAATAAAGCCTTTACCAGAGGCTCAACAGTTAGTTTGTCCTTTCATCTTGGTTGCCTTATTGATTGGAAAGCCAACTGGTTTTCTTGGCCTCTGGTGCTTCCACCTGCTGCAATTTGAGGTGCTGTGAAGTTGATGAGTGGAGGAGTGTCCGGTTTGTGGTCTGGACAATGAAAGTCTCCTTACACTTGGTCTGACAAATCTCGATTTCTGCTGTAAGATGCAGATGGTAGGGTTAAAATCTGGCAGTATGAATGAATGGATCTATGCTACCTTGTGTCAACAGTGTCTTCTAGAAATACATTACGTGCCCCTTAATACCAATTGAGCATCATTTGAATGCCACAGCATCAGTGTTGGAGGTCTCGAGGCCGGTCGGAAAGCAAGGACTCGGACTCGACCCTTCCGGACTCGATGACTCGGGTCGAGGTTGCCAAATTTGACTTATATTTTTTTCCCAACATTTCCGTTGTTTTCAGTTAAAAAATCTTTTACACTTACTTGAAAATATATTGTATCATGTCTGTAGGAACCAGGGTGGGAATCCTCTGAATCGTTCACCGTCGAGCTTATCAATTCTCTTATCAATTCCAGCATGTATTCCCGAAAGCTACGCTTAGCAAAACAGCGTCACGTCATGCGTCGTTTTTCATTCAGTGAAAGTTTGGCGCTCCGTCTAAAAATATGAAATGTAAACATAATTTTTGTAAACTAATGTAAGCTACTATCATTTAAATATCTATATAAAATGTGTTCGTGTAAGCTCTCCATTTTGTGATCAGTCTTCAGAAATGATCAGCTATTCAACAGATTTGTGGAGTGTATAACTAACTACAAGTGTAAAACTACAGTGTTTTGATTGGTGGTAGACTAATATCTGACAAAGATCTTCTGCTTAGTCACGCACAGATGAGTACATTTTGGAAAGCAAATAACTAACTAAAATATTAGTAAGAACCATTAAAATGCATTGAATGGACCTGGTCTTGGCTTTTCTACCAAGAAAGACAGTATTAACACATATTTTAAAAGTATTGTTCAAAGTCCTTAAATACAATCGAAACATGACATCCAGTCAACTTATTTTGAACAAAGTCTTGCGTGGATGGCTGTTAAAGTACAGTGAAGCAATCGAATACCGAAGGAATTGATTGTGTTGTTTTATTTGTAAATAATTTGGAACAAATTGTAGATTTTACTTTTCACATTGAGAATGTAGAGTTGTTTGTGTTGAATATCAGCAAAAAAGATTATTAAATCTTCTTTACACAACAAAATATAAAAAGGTCATAGGGGGCTGAATACTTTCTCAACCCACTGTACATTATAATAATAATATTCATATATTTTGTAAATTATGTCTGGTTGGCCTATATTTGAACACAAAGTTTTGAAAGATTTCATGATTTCCCTCATATCACAATATGTTCTATTTGGATATTGAAATGAGAGCAACATAAAAAAGCTTATATTGTCCAATATTATGCCAGTATTAGTTCATCTGATTCTCATTTTCAAATACACTGCTCAAAGAAATTAAGGGAACGCTTAATCAACACAATATAACACCAAGTCAATTAAACTTCTGGGATATCAATTTGTCCAGCGTAACCCAAGCGTAAACGATTGTGAATCAATTTCACCTGCTTTGTTGCAAATGAAAGTGACAACAGATGGACAGGAGAGGCAACAGCAAAACAACCCTCAAAAAGTAAATGGTTTTGCAGGTGGCGGCCACAGACCATTTATCTCTCCTTATCCTTCCTGACTGATTTTTCTCTAGTTTTGCATTTTGCTAGTGCCCTTGTCACTACTGGTAGCATGAGGTGGTACTTGCAGCCCATTCAGGTTGCACAGGTAGTCCAGCTCCTCCAGGATGGCACATCCATACGTGCCGTCGCAAGAAGGTTTGCTGTGTCTCCCAGCACAGTCTCAAGAGCGTAGAGGAGATACCGGGAGACGGGCCATTACACGAGGAGAGCTGGACAGGGCCGTATAAGGGCAACAACCCAGTGGCAGGACCGGTATCTGCTCCTTTGTGCGAGGAGGAACAGGAGGAGCACTGCCAGAGCCCTACAAAATGACCTCCAGCGGGCTACTCGTGAGCATGTTTCTGACCAAATTGTCAGAAATAGACTCCATGAGGGTGGCATGAGGGCCCGACGTTCTGTAGTGGGACCTGTGCTCACAGTCCAGCACTGTGCAGCTCGATTGGCATTTGCCAGAGAACACAAGAATTGGCAGGTTCACCATTGGCACCCAGTTCTCTTCACAGGTGAGAGCAGGTTCACACTGAGCACACTGCAACATCATCCAACATGACCGGTTTGGTTTAATTGACTTGGTGTTATACTGTGATGTTTATGTGTTCCCTTAATTTTTTTGAGCAGTGTATATTGAAAAATCACTCGCTTTTTTACCTTGAATAAATGCAATGCATTTATTTTGTTCACTGAGCTGTTTACTCTTGAAATGGAGTGGAATCAAAGCTGAATAAACTGATTTCACCTTTCACATTGTGTTCCGCAGACCGAGTGGTTTGGATTACATAAAGAAATATTACTTTGACATCTCCTGGCGGAGATTATTTTCAAGGCCTGGTGTTTTCATATAGCACCTGATGACAGAACATATTCTGCGGTGAAGTGTTCAGATCACATCTTGAAAATGTTCAAAGGTTTTCTGTAAACATTTGTTCTGCTTCACTGCAAACACCTTACAATATCATGCCCAGTGTTATAAAATAGATGGGAAACAAATTATTTTATTCATCATGGAAATATAAGAACGGAGAGAATGGGTGTTCGTGTGCCTGTGTGTGCATACCTATAAGAAAGACCTACCATAACATAACTATAAGATTAGTGTGACTACTTAAGAGACTGTTACTAATTATTAAACACTATGATATAAATAAAACACTTAAAGTTAAACACTTTATTCTATAAACTATGATAACTATATTCAGCTACTCCTGAATATAAAATGCCAATAAATAATTTATAAACGGCAAATCAACAGACACATCAGTGTTATTTTGCTATATTTAAAATAACACTTTTTAGATGATAAAAGGCCATAGATTAAATAAACTGCTTAGATTAAAAGCCTTGATATGTGCTAAGAACTACTATAGCTGCAGCTATATCAGCTGAACAGCAAATTTTGCAGTTCAATACAACAAAGCCCCTTTTCTGCGTATGAAAAGCCTTTAATTCTGAGTGTTCTTTCCTTAGGTGCCCTATTTATACAGTATTATATAGCATTCACCTCAATTAGCCTTTGAAAAAAACTAAAACTGCAGATGCTAAATAAGCTTTGGCTGTTATGACCCAGACAGTACTCACCATTTTTTTTTTAAATTGTATAAATGTTTGAAAACAGAACAAGATTAACGGCCTCTTTGCTGTTATGAAATAGAATTTTTGTCTTAAAATTCCTGCCTTCACAAGAAACATGAAATCAGGAAAGAAGTTATGATTATGGCCTCGGAAATCCTTTGTGAAAGAACCGTTTCAGCTGCAGTATGGCGCTACTTCTGATGACCACCATGTTGGGTATGTATTAGACATTACTGCTGAATTCCCACAGATCTTTTATTCTTCTGCTATTTACACTACATTTTATGTGATATGTCTACTTTTCTCTTGCATATACAGTATGTAACAACTAGAACCCAGAAATTTCTAATCTTGTGACTTGAGAGCCACGTGACTAGTGTTTCAACCCTTTTCCTTGATGTGTTTCTGTTGACACTCTAATCACAGATATAGTCAGGTAAATAATCAAGGATTAATTAGAAAACTTTTGTCAGTACATCAATATTATGTAGAATAAATTGAACAGAAGTGTCAAAAAAAGCAAAGTGAAATATGGATGCACCAATGACAACTAGAAAAATGATTACAGACAGTGCAAGAATATCAAGCTGGTTCACTGCATACCAACGGATAAAATGTTCAATATGTGATTTAGACTATTCATTAGACGATGACAAAGGTTTTGAGTTATCCTCTCTAAAGAAACACAAGAAAGATTATAGTATACAGAGCAAGCATGATGTTATTGACAATTTGACAAAGGCCTTTATGAGCACAAACATTTTTATGTGGGATGATTGTGAGGAGGTGGCTTGAGAAGAGCGGGTAGCAACCCTGTAGTGCTGGAAGTACGGAGCTCCAGGTTACAAAATAGTTATATCTTCGTGTCCTACTAATAACCCATATCTCTCCCCCCCCCCCCCCAACTGTATTCTTACATTTAAAAAAAAAATCAGAACCAAAGGAAATTAATTGCATATCAACTGTATTTCTATTTTAAAATACTCAATTTTACTCACCGCAGAACCTGCCTGCATTACCCTATCCATACCCCATCTGTTTACCATGTTAGAGGCTGGCTGCAATATTTTATAATATAACACATACAAGCACGCATGCATGTTATTACTTCAGTTAAGTATTATTAAGTTATTACTACAGTACTTACTAAAATTGTTACTTTTGTTCTACAGTGGGGAACCTTTCTTATTGTGTGTACAGGAATATTTTTTAAATACATTCATGTGTTTTATTGAATGAGCATATAAATTAGTGCTAGTGAAATACACAGTGAAGCCTCCTAAAGACACGGGTTTTCACCGAGCCATTGAAGCACTTGTGTAATCTCTAAATCCACTCAAATCCTTCCCCTGTGAGGGTCAGTTCAGGATGTTTTTCCATGGTACCAAGAAGCACCTGACTATGCACCAGGAGCGGGGAGCAAAAGAGTGAGCTTATATAATGGAGCACGACACAAATACTATAACAGTCTGGACAACGCACTGCAAGAACATTTAGAGTTACCAAGACTGTCGTTATGCAAGAATACACAGCTGGAACTTGATTGATGAACAAATGTGAACACTTTAAACCAGTGAATAGGTCATTAACAGTTTAACAGATTCTGCAAATTTTTTAAAATCGTTTTTTAGAATGTTGGCCCAGCACTTTGTCTTTTAATTCAGATTTTTAGGCTTTAGAAAGAGGTAAGATTGAATTGCAAACCAAATTAAATACATTTTTGTCAGGACAACTCGCGTATTTAAATGACATGTTTAATGAATGAATGTGCTGCATAATGATTTTAGTTTGGCGGTGAATGGATCTGCTTTAGTACTGCTCTGGAGCACGGGCATCTCCTCCCACTAAACAGGAAATGACAAGAAACCCCCAACAGCCCCCCAACAGCAGATCATCCAGTACCCAACCTCGCCTGCTGTCTCCTGAGATCAGGAAGACCATATCGATATCCCCCCGACAAGGAGCTAGAACACAGCTGTGATCTTGGACCAGACATTGGCTATACTAACATTATGAGACAGTAGACTATGTGTACAGCAGAGCACCTGCTGTTTCCTGAAGATCAGGAAGACCATATCGATATCCCTCCAGCACAGAGACAGAACATGGCTCTGTTCTTGGATCAGACATTAGCCATACTACGCAATGTGACACTTAAGTAGGTGTAACATCAAGTCTATGTGTAGCCTGTCCGCCCTGGCCGTGTGGCTTATCTTATCTAGCTATGTGTAACAACAGGGCACCTGTCCTGAATCGATATTCCCATTAACCACTGCACAAGAAACTTGATGACAGCAGGATCGAAAAAGGACATACAAATTTTTTAGTCAGTACCCAGCAACCACCATGTGTCATGGGTAGTGGCTGTCTCTTTTTGTTTTCTACCATTGTTTTCCATTTGGCATCATCTGAAGCTCGATCGGATTTTTTCTTCCTCCGTCCCGGTGTTTGGATCTCTCCAGGTTATCTCCTACACCTGTGTTTGGTTTCCGTCGGCTATAAATAGAGCTTGACTTCCGCTTTCCGGTGCTTCTAGATTGACGTTGCAGTTGGACTTGAAAGCCGGTATATGGTTTTATAAAAAGAAAAACTAAGAGAGCTGTAGTTACAGGCTTGCTATTATGTTCGTTTCTTTTCAGTTCTCGACCTCTTATACACGCCGATCAATAAGTGCGTGAGGCCATTTCTTTTTGTTAGTTTCTCGCTGTTTAAGCGAATTTCCGCCTCCGTTTGAGGTTGTTTTGTGTTAGCCTTGTGCTAGGGAAGTTTTGTTCCCGTTTTTCCGTTTCCCTTCTACTAGTGCGGTTTAATTCAGCTTTTGTGGCGTATCCATATTTAGATACGCTTTCTGTATCCTTATCTGTCGTGTTTGGTTCTCTATTTTATAAACTTAAACCTGACAGAATCTAGAAGCCTTACAAACATGGAGGAATCAGCGTTAGACAAGCCAGTCAGGGCGCTACGGGGGTTACTATGGAGCAAGCACTCCTCTCCATGCAAATTCAACAGGGTCAGCTGTGGGAACAGTTGCGTAGCCAGGGAGAATGCCTCCAACGTTTGACAGAGAGCCTGCATAGACTTTCTGTGGCAAATAACCCCCCTCCAGTTGCACAAGCACCCACACCTCCCAGACCCGCTCCACGTACCCTAAAAGAGCCCAAATTACAATTACCGGATCGCTATGGTGGGGAATCGGGTAAATGCCGGCCATTTCTAACCCAGTGTCTGATATTTTTTCAGGCACAACCCTCTCGTTTCTCCACACCAGAATCCCGGGTAGCATTTATTTTATCTTTATTAAATGGCCAGGCTCTTGCGTGGGCGGATCCTCTCATTCGAGCCAATGCACCTGTCATTCGTGATCCAGTTAAACTTATGGACGAAATGCAACTGGTTTTCGATCACGAGGTTTCAGGAGAGGAGGCGGCAAGGAGACTTACCAGCTTACGCTAAGGCACTAAGACTGTAGCTGAGTTCTCCATTACATTTCGAGCGCTAGCCGGGGAGACGGGATGGTCAGACGGCCCGTTAAAATCCCTCTTCCTTCGAGCGTTATCCAATTCCATCCAATTCCGTCGATTAAAGATCAGTCGCCCAGTTTAAAATCTGTGTTAAGAGACATTCCGCCTACTGTGCCCACATACCTCTCCGTTGATCAGGAGGAGCCTATGCAGGTGGATGGCTCGTCCCTCCATCAAAATAAGAGAGCGAGACCGCAGAGGTACTGGTGCCAGCATTGTAAGCGTAACGGTCATACTAAAGATCGATGCTATAAGTTGGTGGGAAACGAGGGGTCTCACTAGGGAGGTCGGGGTCCCTAGTGAGACAAGATTGTATTAACTCCCGGACCCTCATACCTGTCCGACTGTTTTGGGAGGGACGTTCGGCAAACGTTACCGCTTTTATTGATTCAGGGGCCGTGGAGTCTTTTATTGACGTTAAATGGGCTAGGAATTTAAAAATCCCTACCAATCCCTTAATTAGTCCTCGCCAAGTTACTGCCCTGGATGGTCGTCCTTTGGGTTCTGGACTCATTAAACTAAAGACGAATCCAATTGAGATGCGCATTCCTCTCCAGGGGCACTCGGAGAGAATATAATTTTTTAAAATAAACTCTCCGTCGTATCCTTTAGTACTGGGACATTCATGGTTAGGGCTACATAACCCGCATATCTGTTGGGGTAGGAATATGAATCCTATTCATCAGTGGGGGCCCCACTGTTTATCTCATTGTTATCCTGTCGTTTACTCTGTTCCAAACGCCACCTTTGATCTGTCCGAACCTAATTCCGAGAGTGATTCGGAGGAGGCAGAATCTTATCCGGACCGAGATATTTCCTCCTTCCTGACGGGGAGTGGTGAGGAGAGTCTGTCTTGGGATCCCTTTGCGGAGGGGCTTCTCACAGAGGAGGATGAACATTCCATCTCCGATTTCGAGTGGGATAGCTCGTCTGATAGATCCTCCGGTACTCCGGAGGTGGTAGGGGCGCTTGAGTCGAATCTACCCGCGGGTGTGCCTATCGAATATTCAGACCTCGCAGAGGTTTTTAGTAAACAGCGTGCTGCCAAATTACCACCTCACAGACCATACGATTGTGCCATTGAGCTGTACCCTGGTACTGTTCCTCCCAGAGGCTCTTTGTACTCCTTGTCAGCTCCTGAGAGCACTGCTATGAAGCAGTACATTGAGGAGTCCTTAGCCAATGGGTTTATCACGCCGTCCACGTCACCAGCCGGTGCGGGTTTTTTTTTTTGTTAAAAAGAAAGACGGAGGGCTAAGACCCTGTATAGATTACCGGGGTCTCAATGCTATTACCATTAAGAACAGGTACCCTCTTCCCCTCATGAATTCCGCATTTGAGCGTTTACAGGGGGCGTCGGTTTTTAGTAAACTCGACCTACGTAGCGCATACAATCTCGTGCGCATTCGTGAGGGGGATGAGTGGAAAACCACTTTTAACACCCATCACGGACACTACGAATACCGGGTGATGCCGTTCGGTCTCACTAGCGCCCCCTCTGTTTTTCAGGCGCTAGTGAACGATGTCTTGAGAGAGATGCTGGAGAGATTCGTCTTTGTTTACTTAGACGATATTTTAATTTTTTCTGAGGGCCTCAGATTTATCTAAATTAACTTTATACCCAGATACCACTCCAAGGTCATTTATAATAGCTAAAATAACAGGAATAGATTTTTCTGGATTACTAATAAATAAAAATATCATCAGCATATAGTGTAATTTTGTGTTCATTTTTACTCCCCGTATACTATTATTGCGAATAACTTCAGCGAGTGGCTCAAGCGCCAAAGCAAATAATAGTGGAGACAGAGGGCACCCTTGTCGCATTTCTCTACTGAGAAGAAAGGGAGAGGATGAACAACGTAATTTGATTAAAAAGTTGATTTGCAGCTAATTATAGGATGCTCAGCTAAAAATATCTCAAATGCTTTAAAATAGCAACAAAAACCCGAAACACGGGGAAGAAAACGAGAAACTACTGTTAAAACAGATCGAAGAATACTCAGAATGGCAAAAATTCTGCCAATCATCACCTCCAGAAAGATAAAAAATGATCTAAAATTACCTGTAAGTGCTGTTACAGTCAGAATACGTTTGATCGAAGCTAAGCTATCAGCAAGAAGCCCCCGTAAAGCACCATTGTTGAAAAAACGGCATGTGCAGAATCGGTTAAAATTTGCCAAGGAACACATCGATTGGCCCAAAAAGAAATGGCGTAACATTCTGTGGACTGATGAGAGTAAAATTGTTATTTTCGGGTCTAATGGTCGTCGACAGTATGTCAGACGACCCCCGGGTACTGAATTCAAGGCACAGTACACTGTGAAGACAGTGAAGCATGGTGGCGCAAAAATCATTGTATGGGGACACTACGGTGTTGGGCCTATTTATCGTACACCAGGGATCATGGATCAGTTTGAATACATCAAAATACTTGAAGAGATTACGTTGCCGTATGCCGAAGAGGAAATGCCATTGAAATGGATGTTTCAACAAGACACCGACCTCAAACACACAAATGTTGGTTCCAGACAAAAAAAAAGGATTGAGGTAATGGAGTGGCCAGCTCAATCCCCCGACCTCAACCCCATTGAAAACTTGTGGGGTGACATTAAAAATGCAGTTTCTGAAGCAAACCCAAAAATTCACAGGAAGGTGAATACTGTGGAATGTAGTTTGTTCATCCTGGGCTGAAATACCTGTTTCTAGGTGCCAGAAGTTGGTTGACTCGATGCAACGCAGATGCGCAGCAGTTATCAAAAACAATGGTTATGCAACTAAATATTAGTTCAGTAATTTAAAGTGAAGTTAAATCTTGAAAAATTTCTTCAGTTTATACAGTAAGTGTTTCAGTTTGAAGAGAAAAATGACGACACTGCTATTTTTTTGAACAGATTAATATTCCTTTTCTTTGCTTCCTGTAAAAGAATAACGCAGACTTCATAAAATTTGTTAATGCTTTGATTTGGAATTGAATGTTGCATCGAAGTGACTAGTGTAACCGTAGCCAAAGATATTTACACAGACAATACTTGTAAATATAACTTTTTTGTTTCCATTTTCTGCAGCAGATCTACAGGACTCCTCATTTAATTCATACACATTCATATCAATATGCAATGTTACATAGCCCTGGAAAGGTTTGTGATGAGACAGGCTTGCACTTTGTGTTGGCTAATTTTGGAATCGATTAGACAGTGTCTCCCTGGCAATTGCAGTGAAGTGCCTGCTATTAATTCCACAGTCAGTCAAGTGCTTTGTGAAAACACATTTTTGGGATTCCTGTGTCATCGTCCTATCAATGACCTGCCTTTATGTATCTGTCATGGATGAGGCCGTAAATTGTAACATCTGCAAGGGTAAAGAGGTGGTGGTGGAGTTTGCATTCATGTTAACAGACATTGGTGTAATTACATCAAAATACACAATCAAGTTTACACCCCAGACGGTGAGCTCCTTACTCTGTAATTTTACTCTTTTACCTCCTCAGACACTTCCTCACAGTTGTAATTCAGTTGTGTTTACGTTCCACTGAGTGCTAACGTAAAGGGGAAAACAGGTGGCGGACTCTCAATCCTAATCCATTCCTCTTTACCCCTATTAATGCAGGTAACCCACCACTCTCCAAACAGAACACCAACAACGGAGTAAAAGTTAAAAAGCCAATATTATATTGGAATAAATTCATAAAATACATGCCGGTCTGTTCTCTTGTCTCACCCCCCTGTCACTGCTCGAGTGGACCCTGGCTCACGGTCCCTCCTCTGCTCGCCGCCGGTCTTGTCTCGTTCATTCCAGTTGGTTTTGTGGAGCAGCGACTCTAGGTAGGGGCAGAGGAACACCACCACCATTCAGGTACCACTCGTACCGGGTCTGAACCCACACACACTTGTTCCAGGTTGGCGAAAGCACATTCCTTACGATCCGGGGGAGGTATGTCTCCCCGTAGAAGCTTCACAACAATCAGAGTCACTCTGGCACCATCCGCGTCGACCAGCTCTGCAGTTCACCATCGTCACTCTTTCGCCAAAGTAATGGCGTCTCCTTGTTTTGTTTTGCAGTCGCCGCACACTCCGGAATCCCAGCGCTTTGATGAATTTGATGGCATTCCAGAGCATGTCCGTTCCACTGAGCACAGCCTGGCCTTTCGCCCTCTGTTTCTCAAATCCATCTGCTCAGCAGTAGTTTTTGTCTTGTGTGAAACCTTCAGCATTGTGCCTGCGCCCAAGCAACCTGCCCATCTTAACTGAATCACTTCAGACCTGTGGAACTGAAACCCACCGCCATGAAATGGAGAGAAACACTCTGAAAAGATGCTCTTGAGGAAACAAAGGAAAATTAGGCAAAACCAGGCTTGATGTGATGTGCTAAGCCCTCAAATGCATGTCTTCCAATTGTCCATAAGGCCATACAGAGGCCTTATCTCATTCACAATTTCTTAGAGGCCATGGAAATACTTATCCAGAAACCATAATTGAGCATCATTGACTTCAGTTCTTCATTCAAAACAATACAATGATATTCAAAGACTTAATGCAGAGCAGATCTCATCCACTGGATTCACAGCTTCCTCAGTAACAGACTGCAGTCTATTTGGAATTATCAGAGTATCATGTCACTATCTGTCACCACTAACTCTGGAGCCCCACAGAGATGTTCTCATCCCTTTCCTCTACACATTCTACAAACCCCAATTCCAAAAAAGTTGGGACCGTATGTAAAATGAAAATACAAGCAGAAAGCAGTGATTTGTAAATTATCTTTTACATATATATTTAATTGAAAACAGTACAAAAAAAAGATATTTAATGTTTTACCTTATCAACTTTATTGATTTTCGTAAATATACAACAATTCTGAATTTGATGCCTGCAACATGTTCCAAAAAACACCTGGAAGTGTAGCCTCTGGAAGTGCAGCCTCTGGGAGTGTAGCCTCTGGAAGTGTAGCCTCTGGAAGTGTAGCCTCTGGAAGTGCAGCCTCTGGAAGTGTAGCCTCTGGAAGTGCAGCCTCTGGAAGTGTAGCCTCTGGAAGTGTAGCCTCTGGAAGTGCAGCCTCTGGAAGTTTAGCCCCTGGAAGTGTAGCCTCTGAAAGTGTAGCCTCTGGAAGTGCAGCCTCTGGAAGTGTAGCCTCTGGAAGTGTAGCCTCTGGAAGTGCAGCCTCTGGAAGTGTAGCCTCTGGAAGTGCAGCCTCTGGAAGTGTAGCCTCTGGAAGTTTAGCCCCTGGAAGTGCAGCCTCTGGAAGTTTAGCCCCTGGAAGTGTAGCCTCTGAAAGTGTAGCCTCTGAAAGTGTAGCCTCTGAAAGTGTAGCCTCTGGAAGTGTAGCCTCTGTAATTTGCCTCTCTCAGTCTTCTGTGCAGTGTCCTGTGATACTTTCACCCAATAATGTATGGAGATCGTTAGCAATTACGCAAGCTGACAATTTAGAATTTTTATAATCATCCTGTCATTACTTTCTGTAATGTCTTCCGTGGACGGCCTGATCGCTGGTGATTTTTAAGTCCTCCAATAGTTCGTTCTTATTTAGGATATTCCATACTGCTGACTTACACAAACATTATGCAATAGCTATAATAGATTTTTTCTTTTCTTTCATCCTCACAATAGTTTTCTTGGTTGTCATACTGAAGTTGTATTGTCTTGTATCTTTTAGCTTATAAAGTAGACTCTACAAACGTCCAAAGGGTAAGAACATGCCCTGACACTCATAGCTTTCCATTTATAAATAATTATACAATACAATATAGTCAACGTGAAATTTTAAACGGCTGACAATCATTTGTCCCAATACGTATGCTGACTTGGAATAGGGCACTTCACTCATTGAATGGCATTGTTGTAACAGTTCAATGTCTGTTAAAAAACCACAAAAAGAAAATGCATTGTGAACTTTACCTCATAGTCACTGATTTGAAATACAAATCCAATTTTGATTAGTACAGAGGAAAAACAACCAATTTGACACAGGTGTCCCAATACTTTTGCATTTAACAGTATATGCTACCAGTATGGAAATTCTGATTGTGATATAAGCAGTATAAGAAAATAGGAAATTATTTACTTATTTTTTAACGATAGAGGGTTATCTTTTCTGATTTGTAAAATCTTTTCAGAATAAGCTCAGACTGATTAGTCGATAAGTTATTACTTGCCTTTTGAATGGAATTGGTGTTATAATGGGGCCCTGGAGGCAAAGATTTTGTGTTTGTAAATACAAACCAATTACAAATGACAAAACCACAGCCTTCTAGTTCCTAAGCAGTTCCTCCCACTATTTCACTCCAGCTGCCATATACTGAACTTTTGTTTGGCAGAAAATTGAGTCTTGATGAAGGTTAAGTTGACTAAACATCACTCAGTTGGAGAGTTGTTCACTGTAGGAGTTGCTTACCTTTTATCCCATCTTTTGTGTGGAGATTATTCCTCCTAATTCTGTGTGGAGAATAGATTGGCAGTGGATGTTTTCCTTTTTCCTAAAAACTCTTTGGGTTGGAATCTGAGTTTTTCTTTTTCTTTTTATCCATTATATTTATTACATTATATTGCCGCTGTCAGGTGAAAACCACGTATCTCCATTTTATTTCTAATTAAATTTTTTTCCATAAATCACTACTATTTTTTTACTACTATCTGTCTGTGGGTTTTAAGACGATTGACCAATAGAAAGTATTCAAAATAGCTTGTAAGTAAAACCCGTAACTCCATTGGCTCTTCAACTTGTTGGCAAAAACCTCCTATGTCCATCCCGCCTCCTTCGGACGAAGTGCAGGAGCTACTTTTAATCTGAAGAAAACTTTCTTGCGAGTTGATCGGATCACATCTGCTACTACTACTAACATTACACCTGATCTTTTAATGGCTGGAGGAGTGCCACTATTAATTCTTAAATACATGCTTAAATACATGTTTTCAAAAAAACATTGTGTCTGTACAGTCTATGTAATGAAATAACTAACAAGTGCACACTAAATTAGATTGTGACAAAACACATCACATTGTATTTGACTGCATAATTGCCAGTAACATAATGTTTGATCATTGTTTGACTAGAGCTAAACCATTTAGCAAGTGAATTAAACTGAATAGCCTTTATCATACAAAATAACTCATCACTGTGGGCCTAGCCTACTGGATAGCCATTAATCTGAGTTATTAATCCTTAGTAAAGATATTTGATTCTGTGTGTGTCAACTGATAGTATAGGTTTAACTATTCCTATGATGAGTCACTGCAAATCAATACGAAGTTATTCTGAGTGATCACCTTTATCCTATGATGAAACATTTCTATCCTGATGGCAGTGGTCTCTTCCAGGATGACAATGCCCCCATCCACAGGGCACGAGGAGTCACTGAATGGTTTGATGAGTACAAAAATGATGTGAATCCTATGCCTTCGCAGTCACCAGATCTCAACCCACCTATGGGAGATTTTGGACCAACGTGTTAGACAGTGCTCTCCACCACCACCATCAAAACACCAAATGAGGGAATATATTTTGGAAGAAAGGTATTCCATCCCTCCAGTAGAGTTCCAGAGACTAGAATCTATGCTGGACTAGAGGTAGAATCTATGCCAAGGCGCATTGAAGCTGTTCTGGCGGCTCGTGGTGGCCCAACACCTTACTAATACACTTTGGGGTCAATTTACTAAACATTTGCATGTACAAACACACGTGTAAAACTGTTATCACCTGAAAACAATTGTCTGAGTTGATCAACTAACGAGGTGTAAAGTTTGTGTGTGCTAAAATAGATTTCTCATTTTTGCGGGTTAGCCTGAATGAATATGCAAAATTGGGCTTCCCTACGTTATATCGCGAAATAGTGGGAGGTCATCATGCAAATAGATCACTTGTACATGTAAAGTGATTTACTAAGCCTGAAAGGACATTTGGGAAAGGTATTTGCAGGTGCGTCACAAGACGCGTACGGGTGTGTTTGGAAATCCGGTAACACTTTACAATAAGGGAACACACCTCATGCCTGAATTAATGCATGACTCATCATGATTTCATCATGATTTAATGCATGAATTAATGCATGATGTATCATGAACTCTGTGCGGTTCAATATTAATAAATGATCAAGGCATTATTAGTTCATGTGATTACTGTACACTTAATGTATCATCAGTTAATGAACATTAACTCACAGTTAAGTCATACATTAAGTAACATGTCATCAAAGTAGCTGCAAACCAGTTAGGTAGACAAAAGCTTCTCAGACCATCAGTGGTGGATTTATCCATTTTGGGGCCCCCAAAACTCTTCCTGACAGTGTGCTGACAAAGCTGTTCGCTTTTAAAACAACAGAAATTCAGTTATACATTTTTATAACAACCCCCCCCCCATTGCTTGTGCATATAAGGAGACAGGATCTGTGTGGCTTACAATATCACATGTTTTATGTTATTTTAATTTAATTTATCTTAGGAAATGTATGATTTGTCATTTATTTATAATATTAGCCTATTTGCAATATTCAATCATTCAGACTAATAAGCTGCTGGGTGAACCCTACGCCTACTTCTAATATGTTTCTCCTAAAACTATGGTGCTTTAGTCATATTTTCAACCCAGTTATACCATAATACAGAATAATCAATCTGTGATTTTACTTGACACAATAACAAACATATAGTATTGATGTTTTACTTATTGTACAGCCAACAAAAGACTCTGGTTGGTCAACATATGACTTACTCAACATATGACTCTGATTAGGGAACGGGTACAATAATGATTCATCTAGCCTACAATTACACGCATGCTAGGACCGTGAAAATAGGAAACATAAAAATAGGAAGTGAATCTACTATCTACTGATTGGAGGCTAAGGAAATTATTAAAAGCGTTTTTATTTTTTACAATCCAGATAACCTGTTTGTGACTTTTGTCGCCTTTAGCTTTCCGTATACAAAAACCACAACCGTAATATACGGTAGTTCGAACTTCCATGGAAACGAATAAAATCTATTAGACAGACAACAGGCGCTCGTTGAATGAATGGAAGTCAGTGGAGTTTTTACACTGAAACGGGTCATTATCAGACAGACGAAATGAAGTTTCCCTTTTCTTTTTAGATTATGGCTATGTTGTCATGGCCCAGTACTACTACTTACAACCCGTTATGATTGTGACTATCCAACGAAAACCAACTTTAAAACCGGCTAGCGCCGGGCAGATGCGCGTCATTCTAAGCATACGTTATGTAACTTTAGTTGCTAAGCTAACTGAAAAAACTACATGAATGTTACTTAAATTCCGGTAAGTAGTTTATGTAGCTAGTTAGCTCATTGTAAATGCGTTCAATGTTGGCTATGTTTGCAAAAAAATCGACGTAGCAGCGAATCAATCTCAGACACAAATAGCTAGCAAGCTAGCTGCTATGAGGCCTACTATCACTTGTAATTCTGCTTGCTGGCTTGCCAATGTCCAATTTATTTAGGCTAGTTCAGTGGCATTAGTATTAGAACACACAGGGATTTGCATATTGCTGCTAACTGTAACAGTAGCTAGTTAGGCAAATGTTAAATTGCATAATTCCCTTAGAAATGTCCTTTTCGGAGTAAAATTTGTATGTATCTAACGTTACCCTGTCATGTGAGCTCAGGACTGGACTTATTGAAATAATTTGATTTTGCGAGGAGCATGTACAGTAGCCTAACTTAGTTATCCTTCAGTTGCCAGCAGACATATGTATATATATATATAAATAAATATTTTACTGAATTAGATTCAACTACTTTACGTGATGTCGTAATAAACCTACATGTAGTTCAACCTTTTCATACTGATTTCTGTCAGCTAGTCATCATCACGTGTTCAAGAAGACCAACCAGAGTAATCTCCGATGAGTAAAACAACAACTAGCTTTGTATCGTGTCAACTATAATCACGCATTGATTATTATTCTTATATGTATTGTGGATATAACTAGTTTTAATATATGACTGTTAACCTTTTAGTTTTGGTAGAAAAAGGCAGGGGTTTCTAAATTATAGCCCAAGCGGAAATTGAGAGGTGCAGTGCACTGGAAGCCATATTGGTTGCTGTAACTTCGGCAATAGAAGCAAGCAGTTGAGTCCGTTCAATATCATAGAGTTCAGTGTATTGCCCACTTTTTTTTGGTGTCTATCTGAGTGCCATTCTAGTTTTGATTTGTAAATGATCTTCTTTTAACAGTAGCGTCGTGGGAGATATGGCAGAACATGGAGGAGGCGGAAATGGGTTTTTGGGATTTTGAGGTATCAGATGAAATGGTCAGTTCTGAGACTGGTGAAGACTGCTCCCAAATTTTGAAGACACGTTCGTCGGGGGACCACAACAATAAGTGATCAGTGGCGTTGCCACTGCTGGATACACACATTTCATTGTTAACCACAGCAGGAGCTTTATTGATCCTAACAGTGGGGGACATACACAAAATATAGAGAGGGCTAAGGGGATTTATAAAAATCAGATATGGCGACTGAGAGGAAATGGGATTGAGGTCCTTTTGAATGTCTTAATAAATTGTGTTCCACGTGTATAATTAATAAAACATTGATGTTCTATTTGGATGACTTTTGACTGGTTTATTTTAATATTAGGTTTTCAAGGGTGCAGAAATCATTGAGCTATTTATTAAGTAATAGTGATGTGATGATGGGGTAATCATTACTATATGAAGAATTGTGTGTGACTTTACTTGAAGGGTCACAATTCATTGAACTCATAATTAAGTAATGATGAACTCATGGTTAACAAATGCTTGCCTCCTATCAATCTACATTAAGTAATCATTTACAAATTACTATCATGCCATGACTTTACTTAGAGGGACACAAGTCAGCCAAGTACTTAGGAAGTAATGGTGATTGCATGTGTGAAATAATGATGAAATCGAATGATAAATGGTGAACTTACAATTTACACTCAGTATCCACTGTATTAGGAATACCAACCTAGTACTATCTAATGTTCTGTTGCTGCAGCCCATCCCTTTCAGGGTTCAACATGTGCATTCAGTGATGCCCCTCTGCTCACCACTGTTGTTAATTATAATTTCTTTGGCCTTTCTGTTAGCTTGAATGTGTCTGGCCATTCTTCTCTGACCTCTCTCATTAACAAGGTTGTTGGTGCTCTCAGAACTGCCACTTGATATTTTTGGGGTATCACACTCAACCCCGACCCAATTTTTCCAACAAATAGCGTATATATTAACCTTGAGTATTGGTAACTATATCATTGAAAAATAAGTACAAAGTACTCATTCTCTAAAACATGAATGGCTGTCATAATCCACACACATTGACATATTATTTACAAAGATCACCATCAAGTCTATTAAACGTGATTTTTTTATGACACATTAGAGATGGGCCTACTATAGGGTTTGCCCAGAAGCATAGTCTGAATGACTGAATATTGGCAAATATAGACTATAAATATTAATTATGCACTTTCTAAGATAAATTAAAAGAACATAAAGCATTTGATATTACTGTCACCATTTTCACAGGAAAATGATAGATGGGGCTTAGAAGCCACACTGGCAGAAATTTTTTTAAGCGAACAGCTTTGTCGGCGTTTTTTCTGAGTTTTAGCGGCCCCGATATAGATAAATCCACCACTGATGGTCTGAGAAGCTTTTGTCTACCTAACTGGTTTGCAGCTACTTTGATGGCATGTTACTTAATGTATGACTTAACTATGAGTTAATGTTCATTAATTGATGATACATTAAGTGTACAGTAATCACATGAACTAATAATGCCTTGATCATTTATTAATATTGAACCGCACAGAGTTCATGATACATCATGCATTAATTCATGCATTAAATCATGATGAAATCATGATGAGTCATGCATTAATTCAGGCATGAGGTGTGTTCCCTTATTGTAAAGTGTTACCGGAAATCCATAACGAAACGTTCTGAATGATTGCGTAACAATGGTGGCTAATTAACTGGCCCATTCTAGCTAATGCTAGTCTGCTAACCCGCAAAGTGTGAAATGCTAACGAGTGCAAAGACTTTGTCTGCGCCCGCACAATAACGCCCCTTATTTTGGATCTTAATAAATCAACCCCTTTTTGTTGTTTTTTTCTTTAATTTGTCCCCCGCCTGTGTATGTATATATACATTCTAATTAAAACTGACATGAAAAGAACAGGGTTTCAGTGCAAACGTCCAAATTATATCAGAGCAGAGGGGGAAAAAATCATCTTTCCGCATAGCGCGTGCCAACAGCACTTATTTCTGTGTTCTGACTGTTTGAAAGGCCCAGCCATTTAAAAAAATTTAATACTTTTAAAAACCAATCTGTGACATATGTCTCTGAAGGTAGTCAGGATCCTATGAGAAAATTCACTCCCAAACAAATCCAAAAGTGAAAGCTCAATTCATGGCTCGTTTACAAGAGGTGGGTGATTAGTGGTTTTCCACAGGCACCATGCCCAAGGATACCAGAGGAGTTTCCCCTTGAAGCACAGCCAAATGACTGAGTTTTGCCAAGTCACCTTATTGAACAAACAGTGCAGTGTGCCACAGTATGTGCTGTGTGTTTGTGAGTAAATAAAAGCTGGTTGTGTATTAAAGGGCACATATGTGTTTTCTCTGAAAAAAAAAACCCTCAAAATGTTACAATTTTTGTCACAATGATCTTTTAAATTGGGCACATAATCAGAGATTGAAGTTAATATCATGTTTTCTGAGGGTGGGTGGACAAAAAAATTGAGTCAATACATTTTTTAAACGTCAATGAGTATTTCCCCAGCATACCAAACACTCCTGTATGTCATTTACTAAGCTTGATGTGTCTAACCAGATATTTTTCCATGGTTCCACCCTTTTAGCAAGTTCAAACAGCACACATTGTATTTCTGTAAGAATATTGTGCAATAGGTGGAAAAAGATTTTGAGTGAGTAATTTGTTCTGACACACAGTGTATATAGTGTACATCAGTGGCGGGCCGTGCATTTCACACCTAGGCCTTCAGTGATGTCCTACACAGTCCTACCTGAATTATTCCACCTCTTAATACCATCATTATGACGCCATGGCTCTAGAAACTATACATTTAGACAGAAACGCAGTATAACCGGGCGTTGCATCACCTTAACATAGTCAAGTACAACAGAGTTATATTAATATTTCCGAAGCATTTATAATCAATAAATCCGCATTTACAATTAAGAGTGTTAAACTACCAGCTTTAAGATCGCTTGGATACTGTCAAAACTTAAAAATAAAAGGCGCTTTTAAGGGATTAGTCTACAAAGTTTTATTAAGTCCACCAAAAGTATGTGAGCTTTAACAAGTTTGTTCACTAAACAGCGCATTGTCGCACCCAAAGCAGTTTCATTTAAGAAACGTGACGATAAAGACATATAAACTATTCACTGAAAATAAAAGAAAACAAACAAATAATTTGCATTTGTTCATGAGGATGTATTTGCGACAGTGGTGAAAGTGTATTCCTAGCCTTGAATGTCCACTTTGACTCGCTAGCGTCGGCTCGCTAGCGTCGGGGTTGGCCGTTCTCTTCTGACGATGTCTAGCTTTTCTTGAAAAGTTCGTCTTGAAAATGGCGTTGTAATTATATTTGCGACCGAATCGATCTCTTCTCCTCCTTCAGCCATTGTGGGTTGAAAAAAAACAGCTTGTAGAAATCTACACAAATGAGCTCGTTCAAGTTCAGTTTGCTAGCTCTGCATAGCTCTGCCTCTCAATAGTGCGTATCCAATCAAAAGACGTGCTCGTGCTGACGTTATCGTACGCCTGCTAGCTGGCCCCGGTGTCGCCAACTCGAAATCTGATTGGTTAACGCCACAGTTTTGTTTCCGTTCACTTTAAGCTACAGGCGCCCGCACTGTTGATTCTGAAGGCCTAAGGGCAGATTTCTTGGACCCTGGCAACACATTATGGCTGAAATATGATTGGATAAAAGCTCTAACATAAAGGCCAGCCCTCCAAATCTCGATCTGAGGCTGGAAGCAGCGCAACCAAGAGGAAAGCTATGAAATAAAGAGAATAGACTATGGGGAATAATTTAATACATATTTGTGGAAAAAATATATCAAAATTAAATTTATATTCTGATGATGTTTAGGCCAGCAGAGAAGGCCTTGCTGGCCCTGACGGCCCACCACTGGTGTACATAGTGTATGGGAAATAGGAGTTCCGCTCGTTCTGCTGGTTTTGGAAGTCTGAAAAACCGCCATTGGCAGGCGATACTGAATTTGCAGGAATTCCTGGACAGGGAAGAAGGGGAGTATGTGGCAAAAGCTGGAAGTGCACAGGAATAAGACTCACTGTTACACAAGAATAAGACTCTCACTGTTACACAGGAATACGTCTCTCACTGTTCCACAGGAATAAGACTCTCACTGTTACACAGGAATAAGACTCACTGTTACACAGGAATAAGACTCTCACTGTTACACAGGAATAAGACTCACTGTTACACAGGAATAAGACTCTCACTGTTACACAGGAATAAGACTCTCACTGTTACACAGGAATAAGACTCTCACTGTTACACAGGAATAAGACTCTCACTGTTACACAGGAATACAACTCTCACTGTTACACAGGAATAAGATCACTGTTACACAGGAATAATACTCTCACTGTTGCACAGGAATAAGACTCTCACTGTTACACAGGAATAAGACTCTCACTGTTACACAGGAATAATACTCTCACTGTTACACAGGAATAAGACTCACTGTTACACAGGAATAATACTCTCACTGTTGCACAGGAATAAGACTCTCACTGTTACACAGGAATAAGACTCTCAGTGTTACACAGGAATAGGACTCTCACTGTTACACAGGAATAAGACTATCACTGTTACACAGGAATAATACTCTCACTGTTGCACAGGAATAAGACTCTCGCTGTTACACAGGAATAAGACTCTCACTGTTACACAGGAATAAAACTCTCACTGTTACACAGGAATAAGACTCACTGTTACACAGGAATAATACTCTCACTGTTGCACAGGAATAAGACTCTCACTGTTGCACAGGAATAAGACTCTCAGTGTTACACAGGAATAGGACTCTCACTGTTACACAGGAATAAGACTCTCAGTGTTACACAGGAATAGGACTCACTGTTACACAGGAATAAAACTCTCACTGTTACACAGGAATAAGACTCTCATTGTTACACAGGAATAAGACTCTCACTGTTACACAGGAATAAGACTCTCGCTGTTACACAGGAATAAGACTCACTGTTACACAGGAATAATACTCTCACTGTTGCACAGGAATAAGACTCTCACTGTTACACAGGAATAAGACTCTCACTGTTACACAGGAATAATACTCTCACTGTTACACAGGAATAAGACTCACTGTTACACAGGAATAATACTCTCACTGTTGCACAGGAATAAGACTCTCACTGTTACACAGGAATAAGACTCTCAGTGTTACACAGGAATAGGACTCTCACTGTTACACAGGAATAAGACTCTCACTGTTGCACAGGAATAAGACTCTCACTGTTACACAGGTTTGAGTGTGGTTGCTTCTCCTCTCACTGAATGGTTATACACCGTCCTTTTCAAAGAGTGTCTACACCTGGGAACAAGCTGCCATGCTCGTAAAATGGAGAATATTTTATATAACTTTAAATCTGCAGGGAATTTTTTATGTATACATTTACTGTGAACTAAGCACTCAAAATCTTCCTTTATGCCTTACTTAAACCTGGGGCTGAGCCTGTGAGGATGTATCAATAGTTACTTGTATTTTTTGTGCGCTTGGTAGGGAGACATGGGGTGCGTCCCAATATTCTTCACTCCCCACCTCTTTTCCTCCACTCCCCCACTACCACTCCTTTCCTACCCGGAACTATGCAAAACTACCTGGACGTATACAATGTACGGTTTGACATTGCGGTTTGCGTCGAGACATTAATCTATTTGTAAGTAATATGTAGCCAAATCAGCAACATTAGATTAAAACACAAAGATCCGTTTCTGGGGCAAGGAGGATAGAAGGTGGTAGTGGAAGAAAGGAGCATGCATTTTTTGAGTATTGGGACGAACCTCAGGTCATAGTGCATGCAGTTCCATGTTTGAGCAATAGGTGGGTGCAGGCAGACTAACCTCATCCACTTGCTTGTTGGGTGCTGGGCATGCATCCATGAGTCCATTAGTGGACACTGATGTGTACAATTAATAACTTGATCAGTGGTGCACAACAATTTGGACAATATGGAACACATATCTTGACAAGAATGCATAATTTTTCCATCCACGATGAAGGAAATTCAGTACTGGTTTGTAACCAAAAAATTACTTTTCTCAACATGATTTAGCATTGCTTAGTGTCCAATAAGTGGATGTGTAAAAGTTGTCATTGAACAAAAATTGATATATGCCACTTGTATTTTTACGTGCAGTGGTAGATTCCAAGTAGGCCTGAGGTCAAGACATAGGTTTCAGTAAGAAACCAAAACAAATTCAATGCCAGTGTCAATTCATGTGGCCAGCCTTTCAATGTCAGACAAAGGATAACACCCCTCAGCAATAGATCAGCCAGACCTTCATGCCAGTCTTGAGCAACCAACAAGATGAAGTATATCAACCTCAAATCATACGAATTGAGATTATTAAAAAATCATTGTGTAATATATAATATATTTAGCTAATTATCCTTTTAGCTGTGCCCTTTATCTACCTCTGAGTAGGTCCGGAAGCTTACTACACCTTCTACTACCCCCTCGGTCCTATCACACCACCCCCCAGCCTCTCCCATGGACTGCAATGACACCTACTACACCACCACGTGGGCTCATGCATGAAAGCAACCTTAAAATAACTGGTTTATCAACCTAAGATTCTAAACCAAAAACCGGAATTGTTTCTGTAGCGTAGTGAATCATCGATAACTCAGATTAAGTTTTTTCTGCATGGATCAATCACAAACTACTTAGTCAGGTACATATCATGTTTTAGCTGTAATGTTACAACTATACTGTTATGACTACCACTGTATATACAGATGATGTCTGTGGTGGAAAAACACATACCATGACTAATAAATATACCATGACTAAATAGCTGATAAAATAGCTAATGAGCATACATAGCATATTCATTGGACAGTTATGGTCGTTTTGGCAGACCAAAATTATGGATGCATCGTGGATAGGGTTGGACCAATATCCGGTAAAAGTGTACAGATAATACCGTGTATAAACACATCAATGGTGCACCATGTTCATGTACAATCTTTTGGGTGCAAGTATTAATAAACCTTCCTGTAAACTGCATTTTTTGATAAAGCACTGCCACGAACACATTACATTACATTACAGGCATTTAGCAGACTTATCCAGAGCGACTTACACAGCATTTTGCATTTATACATAGTATCCATTGATACAGCTGGATATATACTGAAGCAATGCAGGTGAAGTACCTTGCTCAAGGGTACAACGGCAGTGTCCGATCTGGGAATCGAACCTGCAACCCTTTCGGTTACAAACCCAGTTCCTTAACCATTATACTACACTGCCGCCCAACACATCATCATGATACACAGTGTAAGCAATATTATGGAATGAAATTACTGTTAATATATAACAAGTTATTCTATTGTCTAGCAGATCAGACAGTTGCAAAGAGAGAAGATTGAGGTCCAAACTTTGGTTTTCATAATAACTAAATGCAACAGCTCCAGTGTGGCATACCACATTATAAAGGTAAACCCAAAGATTTATATGAGGTAATCTGTCGACTTTGGTGGTGGCAAAGGAAGGCAACACTTTGAATTGGTGTGCATTTAAATATAAGTTTAAGCAAATTAATGTGTTGTGTTGATTGTTCCATTGACCACTAGGATGACCAGATGGTCCCACAAAACATGGGACAGTCCAGCATTTTAATCCCACATCAAGAAAACACAATGTCCCATGTTTTAAATAGGAATTGAGTAACATATGTATGCATATAACATGTACATTGTCCAGTAGGAAAAAGGCAATACTTGCATCACATGGTGAAAATCAGCAATAGTCATTGATTGATCCTATCTGCAGATGGAGACCTGTAATAAGCTGGTGAAAACATGAAACAGTTGAGCTAACCCCCCCCGTAACACAATAGTATAATAATGTAATAACAACAAATAATACAATAATATTGCTCTTTTAATAATTATTTTATATATATATATATATATATATACATTTTTCCAGAGCTGTATATATATATATATATATATATATATACATTCCATATAAAATTAATCCAGTGCTTCCCATCTGACCCCCAAAGACTCACTAGGTTTTTTTTTGTACATGAACTGTAATCTATTTAATGAAGCTATGCAAAATTTAAACGTTATACTATGGATATATTGTGAGTTATGGCCCCTTGAAGTACCTAGGGGTAGCTCAAATTCTGGCTCTTTTTAAACCACATAAAATTTTCAGTCATTTCTGAGCCCTCATATCTTCATAACTAAAGGTGCCAGCCACATAAAATCTTCCGGGCTCAAGGATACATTGGAGTTGTATTCAAAACCGCAATCGGCATAACATGCATTACACTACTTACAATCTCAAGCCAAAATCATTCAGCTCAATTGTTTCTACAACCAACTTTGGCCACCAATATCATGGGATATATCATAGTATCAATGTTCAAACAGCACCAGTTTAATGTCTGTGGCCTAGACTAATACAAGCAGGCACTGGTAGCATGCACATATAATCAGTTTTTGGTGAAATCATCATAGAAATAAAAAAAAATACATTTTTGTACTTTCTTTGAAGGTTCACATCACCATGTGGGATAGTTGGTTGGTGAAAACAAATTGTACCAAGTGAAAAGGCTCATTTCCCCCTGATATCGCTTCTTAACCCCCTTCTGCCGCATTATCTTACACGGGCAAAAGAAAAACTTGATTATTTTTGCTCATGATAAGAAATGCGTGGAAATTAGTTTTAAAGGCTCAGAATCCCCCAGACCCCCCGCTACGTTGTTCCCCTTTGTGCCCCCCCCCCCCAATATCTCTTGATGACCCTCAATCAAAGCAGTCTACAAACAGCCCTGCTTCTCAGTTATTTGGGGTGATATTTATTTCTCCCATAAGGATTCCTTGTTTTTTTTCCATGGCCATGTCCGAATCAGCGCACTTGCTTACTATTGAGTAGTATTAAGTAGTATTGAGTAAAACATTTGTACTCCATTTGAAGCTCCATACGAAGTGAAAATGGTCCAGAAAAAGCAAAATAAATAATTATTCTGACACTGAGATCAAAGTTGTATTAGAAGATGTTCAATCAAGGAAAATAAATAGTTTCATATTGTCCGTTCTGGTGTCATAAAGTAAATAGTAAAGTAGCCTACATAGTAAAGTAAAAAGAGGATATAACATGCAGGAAATGCAGTTTCTCCCATTACACGAGCTGTTAAAGTGCAAGCCTATCTGCATCGGACAAGCGCATTGCCTCTATGCCAATGTAGCGGGTGTAGCTCGGCTAGTTCGCTAGTAAGCACGGTGAGCTTCTCTCTTTACACAACGCAAAATAACAACGGTTATATCGAGCGCTAGGCTGTGGTCTTTCTCGCGGCCTGAAAATAAAACAATTAATTTATTAATTTAGTAATTTTGTTGGTATTCTGTGCATGTGAGAGGTGGTTTGAATTCCCGATCCCCTAGTGATGGAAAGAGGTAGTCTTACTTACTGTCTGACACAGTTAATCTGACGTCGACATTTGACGTAGCTACACCAATAAGCCACTAAAGCCAGCCAACTGAAGCTGTTGTGGGTCCCAGCCGTCTATGGTCCCAGCCGTCTATGGTCCCACCAGGCAATCGAGCCAGGACGTTGAGCGATACATTTCGCATGACATGAGCTACACAGATGTGACAGCCCTTTCTATTAATATTTTGCAAACATATCTTCGGATGGAGCCTTGAGGCTATACGTTTGTGCAGTAAAGTGACGGCACCAATAACAGGTTGTCAATTTAATAAAAACCCGAAAATTACTAACCGGCCATGTATCACTCTTAGCTAACAAATAGCTTTTGCGCAATCTTAAGATGCATTTATTTCTCTCCAAAGCAACCCAACTCCTCCAACAGGTCAAGCCATTGTAATGCTGGTTACAGACATGTAGGCAATTTAAAGCAAATTTCGCTCATTGGTCAAATGTGTGTTTTAAATAACATATTTCATCATATAAGTTAGCATTTAAATTTTACCAATTTTGAAAAATAGTACTGGGAGCATTCATTACCCTTATGAGACTAATTAAACAAGTTTATAGCCTACAATTGATTAATATGCATCATCTAAGGTGTTTGCTTTTTACAATAGTAATTTATTATGTTTGCAATGTGTATTTCAAAGGCTACGTTTAGTCTTGTGAATTTAACAGAAAATAAAAATAAATTCATATTCTAATTATCACTCAGAAGCTACATTTACCGGCAATCCGAAATTGCAATTACGAACGTTTTATGTACAAATTAGTTCTGCTCACGTTTCATGAATGAGGCCCATTGATTGCGCACATAAAAATCATATTCCCTTGAGATGGCTTAGAAACACAGGGCCAAGTTATTTGAATTAATATAGGAAAACATGGGTAGCATGGTTTTGGGATATAGTTTAAGATTTTGTGAAACATATTGGTGATATTTGGCATCATTTTAAAATTTACAATTTGGTATTCAATCATGTTTAAAAATGTTAATTCAAAAATGTTTAGGGAGTGTATGCTTTGCGTATGTAACTTGGCTCTTCTCTAAAGAACTATACTGGGATATTTATGTTCTTAAGCATGTGCGTGTGTGTGTGTAAGCGAGACACTTTAAATGAGTCAGATGATATACAGTGCCCTCCACTATTATTGACACCCCTGGTAAAGAGTAAAAAGGGTTATAAAAAATTCACCGTTTGGTGAATTAGGTTAACCCTTATGAAAAAATACTTTAGGATTCCTATAGATTTCCCATAGCAATAGGGATCCTTATCATACTCTATAGTGAATCCTATAGTCACATATAGTATGTTATATACCCTATAGTTCGCTTAATGTATTTTTTAAAGTATTCCTATAAGATGCTATAATAGTCTGAAGTAGCCTTGTTTGTCCTATAGGGATTGCTATGGGAAATCGTATAGGAATTTGTAGGAATTGTCCCAAAATATCATAGTGGCAGTGTAGTACAGTGGTTAAGGAACTGGGTTTGTAACCAAAAGGTCGCAGGTTCGAGTCCCACGTAGGACACTGCCGTTGTACCCCTGAGCAAGGTACTTCACCTGAATTGCTTCAGTATATATCCAGCTGTAAATGGATACTATGTATAAATGCAAAAATGCTGTGTAAGTCACTCTGGATAAGAGCATCTGCTAAATGCCTATAATGTAATGTAATGTAATAAGATTCCTATAGGAATCCTATAGTACTTTTTTTGTAAGGGAATCTCACACTGAAAAAATGAGAAAAATTCAACCTTTAATTAAAGTAAATTTATTATGAGAAAAAAAAATCCCTCATCAAGAAATAATTATTTTTTTAACAAAACCATGTGTGCCACAGTATTTCTCATAATAAATTAACGTCAATTAAAGGATGGATTTTTCCACATTTTTTCAGTGTGAGATTAAGCTAATTCACCAAACGGTGAATTTTTTATAACCCTTTTTACTCATCTTTACCAGGGGTGCCAACACATTTGAGCATGTCTGTATACTGTGTATGTGCAATTGCCATAGTCAGCACGGTCAAATTATCTCACATTTTCTGTTAATCCTATGTCACAGACAGGATTAATCATGTGTTGCTTTCACCAAAGCTACAAGCAATGTAATACTCTCGATTAACCATTTTATTTTAAGTGTATGTCTGGAAAATGTTCACAGGAGAACCTCTCATTGAAAGATTCGGAACATGAGCAGTGCACAAGTACTAAAACCTGTTTTAAGTAAGCTAGCCATACAGAAGCCTAAAGCTTCTCAAGGCTTCTTTCTTTACACAGTTCTTACTGTGTAAGGACCAGCATTCCTTCCCGTGGTTCTGATTCCTGTGGAGCTATAAACACCTGCCAGTGTCTTTAACCTCCCCTCACATACCCAGTGGGCTGAGAAAAAGGAGAAAGTCTTATGTGACCCATAGTGAGATTACTGATGCATGACTTTACTGCCCATTAGAGGAATACAAGGATCTGCAGATAAGTGGGAGGGAGAGAACATGTCTGGGAGGAGGGAGGCAAAAGGAGCGGGGGCGGGGGCAGGCCCAGGGATTTCTGTGCCGTCCTGGACACCAGGAACCTGCATGTGGCCCAGTTAAACTCCTTATCATGTCCTCACACCGCTCTGTGCTCTCCTGGCCAAGGTCGCAGATCTCCTGCTGTAAATTTTTAACGTATATGTTCATCACACCCCACAGCCCCTGTTGATCCTTGCTCCGGTTCCCACTCTCTTTGTTTTGTACGGGATTGGAATCAGGGTCGGTCAATAACTGGCATAAGGCCAAGCACTTACAGAAAGACAAAGTACGGAGTGACAACTCAGGGAAGATCAAAGCTCATAATGATTTACTTGGGCGTTACAGACAAGATTTTCCTTTACTTCACAGCATTAACACACTGGGGGAAAAAACACTGAAAACAATTATATGCTTTTTTAACCAGAACTACTCCAGTCTTTCAATCTAAATTTAATTTTGTGTGGCATGGTGCAAGTATTCCAAATTTATTTTGTCTTTGTTGAGAATGAACATGAAAGCTTTTTTAAAATTGTATCTAAGGTTTTTTTCCTTTATGGTTTATGACCTTGTAAGGTTTCTTTCCTATATAGGTTACCACTTCTAGGCATACTCTTCTATAGTGCATGATCCTTTGAATACTATGGATGAATGCAGCGCACATCCACCAATCATATACCTGTATGTTGTAACCCTACTAATATGTGTTAAGAATGTAGGACCCATTACACAATGCTTCAAATGAAAAAAATAGACCCTTTTTTTTACCTGTTTTTCCCACATATGGCATTGGCATTGCCCTCTTTTGTAGTCCAGCTCATAGTGTTTATTTCTTGCACTGCCGTCTCCTGTCTCCCTCTTTCACTTCTCTCATCTTGTATGGGATATTACAGGCTACGTTATTTGGTTGGCACCACCCAGCATAGGCACATGTTGCTTGTGTTGTTTCACATCTTGTGGCTTTACTGACCCATGCTCTATACACACAGTCGATATGGCCACAATGCACATCCCTGTACGAAAGATCCACAATAGTCACTTGAGAGCACTGAGGTAGGGTGGTCAGGTTTCAGGTCCCAGTTTTCCAGCTGATGTATATATCAAGGATGTTAGGATGTTAAGACATTTAAACATATGAACTGCAAGTCTTTAAACCACAAATTTATAATAAAACAGAATCATAAAATATGCCACAGTGGTTTAAAAAAACCCTGTCTGTTATGCAAGACAATTTGAATGTTATCAGAAGCCAGGCTCAGAACCAATCACTGACAAGAGGCTAGATTCTCTCTTAATGCTCTGCTGTGTATTTCCGTGGTGCTGGCTTATAATTGCAGGAATGACCATGGCTTACACTTTGTCTAGCACAATGTGATTTGTCCTTATCTCTATTTGAAAATATAGTTCACCAAAAAATTTAACTGTTACACCCTTTGCATCCTCCCAGTTCCCTTCCCTGCTGTTCTCCGTGTTTTCACCCATTCCTTTCATGGCACATCATGTTTCTGCGTTTTCCCGTCTATCTTCCATGTTGTGCAGGCTGGGCATGGTTTTTCTTTTTTGTTACCCTATTCCCCTCTCTTTATCCCTCAGCCCAATCACCCTCATCTCCCGTTTGCATTCTACACGCTTCTATCCCCGCCTAATCACTCTCGCATTCATTATCACGCTGCAGCCACTCATTCATTCTGTTCATTATGCCCCAGCTAATCGCCTTCATACTTCGTTTACATTCCACACGCCTCAGTCCCCGGTTAATTACTTCTCATGCATTCTCAAGCTGCGTTCATTCATTCACTCAATTCCCCTCTCTATTTAATTCCCTTGTGTTTGTTTCCTTGTCGCCAGTTCGTTAACCTTGTAATCGCATTTGCTCTGTCTAAGTCTATACTCTTATCTAGTTTTTGTATTGTCTTGCGCCAGTAACCCTGTCTTCTGCCTCCTCAGTTTGCCGCATGCCTGTCGTTCCAGCCCGCTCAGTCTTCGCCCCGCTTCCTCTCTTGCTCTGGCCAACCTAGGATTCAGTCCCCGTCCCTGTATTTGTTTGCTTGCCTGAATAAACGCTCCTCTGGAACTTTTGTGACATTCTGTTCCTGAGTCGTGCATTTGGGTCTACTCTCGTGTCTGAAACCACAACAGAAACTGTAATTCCATTTACCTCAAGAGATTATCTGTGCTAGAACAACAGTCACAATTAATATTAGTAAGTTGAAACCAGTGCAACCCATCTCAGCTGCGACCAAAATTTTAAGTTAAATATCAAAAATAATAAATATTAATGCAATTGTTTGCTTTAAAAAAATGTGTAAAAAATGTTTATTAATATCCCATTTTATTAGAAACTTTCTGACTAACTCATCTCCCACCACACAAAGCAACATTGCTAAAGCTCCGAAAGCTTGGCTGCTTTTGGAAGCTCTACTATCACCAATACCAGCTTTTATTCATTTTGCTCGGTTAACAATGTGTTAATGAGGCTGCTGGGCGGCTTGTTATGGCAATGCTATGGGCCCCATGGTCTGGTTTAGAATCCAGACGTTGACATCCAGAGTCGACTGTGGCCAGAAGCCCCATAGGGCATCACAAAGTTGACTCTAGCATTGTTACCTCAGGGCATCGCACACCAGTGACCCCTGCTGATTGATAGGGTGCCTGCAGTTCCTCCTGTTTGACTGTACATGAAGCACGTTCCTTCAATTAATGTCATTGTGAGCCCAATTTGCTGACTGCGGTGTAATAAGAAGAGTTTTGCAGTGAAAAAAATAAACCAATCTAATCCTAAACAATAACCGGACTTGCTGCGTTTCTTATTTGTACAAACCAGAAATGCAGTGACAGAAATCCTATACTGTTTACCGACTTTGTTTGTCAACATTGCAAGACAATATCGAAGTGTAGGAAGACGGAAATCCTGAGCTATTTATAACTGGCAGGAAACTCAAAACAGGTGTGAAGAATAATAGCCGGGCAATAACCAAACACCGGAACGGAGACGAAGAAAAATCTGATAGAGCGCCAATAACCAATGCACAACCAAACAGGGCAAACACAAACACAAAAAAGACCAATCAGCATGAAATCTTCCATACAGTTTTTTGGCAGTAACAAGAGAGAGACTATAGTTTATTTTTCTTTTCAGTCAGAAAAAAATCTTGTAATAGCTATGTCTTTTGGGCATGCCAGAATCATTCAACCAACAGTTTCGTTAGCAGGTCCCATTTCAAAACAGGCATAGCATTGTTCATGGGTGCCTTGAAAGTGAATTGGGTGCCCAAACTGAATTCACTTAATATTGTGTACTGAAAAACATATTAAGGTGAATTGAATTAAGTTCACCTTAGGGACAAGGCTGCAGAGAAATACCCAAGGGACAGTTTATGCCACATCATAATTATGCATGTGCTACAAAATGAAGAAGTAACACAGATAATATTCAGTATTAGTGTGATTTCAAATGAAAAAAGAATAACATATAAAATCTTGCTGTTCAGGAAATTTCAGTTAAGCAGCCCTTTATTTCCCAGGCCCCGTCCCTGAAGGACCTTGCTCCTGTCTGCAGCTTTGTGATGTGGTAGCTTGTATTATGATGTGTGCGCCTACAGCACATACAATCTTGTCTGGTAATATGACACGTCTGTGAACACCCCTGGGGGTTTGAAAGTAGTGGTACATTGTGGCCTAAGTTCTGACAACCCTCTAACTCCTAACTGAAGAGTGGTGTACAAAGCAGTGCATTAATGTGTTTTTAAAAAATCTAAACTAATCAAATAACTCACTAAACAGTGTTGCTATTATTACAGCCTCCATTGCCCTCAGTATGGGTCCCACATTTTTTAAGACACATTATGTGATGCTGACATAACAGCTACGTTTTAGCAGCCTTAATAGTCTTAAAACATAATAAAGGCCAGTCCAGTTACAGTTGAGCTGCAAAAGTTCAGACCGTTTTTTCCCTCAGCGTAATTACATTACATTACATTACATTTAGTTGGCAGACACTTTCATCCAAAGCGACGTACAATAATTGCATATTGAGGTCATTGACGCAACTACAAAGCAGGTCCAACTAAGCACAACTTTCTCACAACGTAGGAGCTATCCCTTGTAACGAACAGAGAACACAGCTATACATTCTGAACTATAAAATAGCAAAAACACAAATTAAATAGAAAACAGGCAAAATAAAAATAAAAATAAAACTGGACTGTGTAATAATTGGATTTCACCCAGCCCTCACCAAATTCTTTCTGCCCCCTGGAAAAATTGTTGCGTAAGTAAAAAGAACATTGAAAACACTTCCTGCAATCTGTTCGCCAAAGTTCAAGCCAGGTGGCAAAGCTGAGGGGAGCATTTTTTCCCACCCTTTTAAGCAGGAAATAAAAATTTTCAACAGACCTGTGGTTGCAAAACTGTTGCTTCTGGTGGCATATTTCCTATTTTTACTTGTGAATGAACTTTCTGTCCCTTGTCCTCAGAGGGCAGGCCAATACATTAAGCTTTGTGATCTCCATAGTCCAGGTTTAATGTGAATTGTATTCTTTAATGTGAATTGTATTTTTTCCCAATTCTGTCATGGTTCATGGGTTATTGTTATTTTCCGTTGTGGTTCTCGTCCTGTTTTCCCGATTGAGAATCTATCAGATTTTTTTCATGTTCCGTTCTGGGGTTTTGCTTCCCCTTACTGGTTATTCTTTTCACCTGTGCTTCTACCTGCGGGGTATTCAAGTGTCTCACTTCCGCTTCCCTGATGCTTCTTTGTCATTCATTGTTACATTGAGCCAGGTATAGCCAGGTACAAGTGACCTTGTGATATTAAACTAGTTTTATGTTTTTTTTCCTTTGCTGTTCTCACTGAGAGTTTTCTTTTGTGGTTTAATTTTTGTTTTACCTTCTTCCGGCCGTCTTAGTTTACATGCCAAAGGTGTTCTTTTTTTCCCGAAGTTTCCCAGTTTGGCTCCAGTATTGAGCGCGGGAGACTTAGTTTGTGTTATCGCTCATATATTCGAGTTCGCCCTATTTTTTGTGGGTTGATACTAACATATCAATCGTACTAACTGTTAGATTAGATTTAGTACTAACCTACTAACAAACTAACATGTACTAAACAACTAACTTACTAACATTAGTCTTCCCAGTCATTCTTCGCGAGTTCTTCACCATTGTTACTATATCGTTTTTTGCGAGTCTTTTCTGAGTACCTGTTTTTCCAGAGTATCTGTTTTTTCCGAGAGCCCGAGGGTTAGCGCCCTCAGATGTTGGTTGGGCTGATTGAAGGTAGGTAGAGTGGCAGTAGGAGCTTCAATTTAGAATTTTATTGGTGGCCCAATTTAGATGGGGGTTGTGACGTCTCAGCCTTGTTTGACCGAGGACCAGGGGTGATTGTGTGGAGGAGATTACATGAAGCTGGATAGTTTCACGGTGGTTGCCAGACAGGAGGAGCAGTAGTGGTTTGATCGAATGAGTGACCCGGGTGATGAGTTTTCCGTCCTGAGAGAAAGCATTGAGAGAGGCCTGGTGGAGATACCTGCTTGGCGGACAAGTGCAGCATCAATAAAATTTTAATCAGCTCCAGAATCGACCAGGTGTCATCTTAGACTCAAGATTTTTATTTTTTATTTCAGTTAACAAATGTTTTTTGATTTTAGTTTCAGTTAACTATAATAAATGCAAACAAAAGTTCAAAGCAAACCAGTCACATATAGCCAAAGCTTTTCTTCCTCAAAAGATGGATAATTATATCCTTCATTGAAAGAGGAAAACAAGGATGGATCATGTTTCCTTCCTTTGTTTATTAAACAATTAAAATATTCCTTGTCATGGCAGACCCCCTTTCAGGTCACAAGGAGAAGAGGGGACAGGGAAGGAAGGAAAGATGCATTTTTAATGTATGCAAACCCAGCCTACATGAATGCTTCAAGATGACGTCCTGTTTCCTGTCACTGCTGCATTGTCATACATGCCTGTAAGTTGAGTAACTGCAAAAAAAAAGACTGACTAAGGGCTGATTGCAGGGTGGAACATCCTGTCTGTCCTAGTCACAGAACTGTATAAAAACTACAAAGGAAATTGCCTTTTCAACACAGTGCTTTTTCCACAGTACCAAATCAATTCTACGGTGCGGTGTCCTCATTTTTGGGGTAGTAGAAGTGGCTGTGCACCCTAGTGGTAGCTCAATGCACACTTAAAAGAAAATAAGCCAGACGCCGACATACTTTAGAAAAGAATATTTGGCTAACTTTAGCTTGTAACCTTAACGTAACCTCTCCAAATGTCTTCAGGCGCATTCCAGATTGAACATCGTTTTTTTTAAAAACCGTTTTTCACCGAACTGGAATAGTTTGTTAATAGCCCCATTTGACTGCATTGCAAAGCAGAGTGGAGCAGTTCTCTGGGTGTCCAAAGCTCCACAAAAAATAAATGATTATCATTGCAGATCAGTATGGAAATAGTTAGAAAGTAGAATTAGTAGAGAATAGATAGAAAATGGGTCCAAGTAAAAACAAGTTTAATGACCACAGTAAATCAGGACCTAAATTAGCCTCTCACAATGCCCTGCTTTCTGTTTTAAACACAACTATTTGTTCTGTACAGCCCAATATAGCCCTCACTGCATCCTTGGCAAAGCCTTTAACATTTTTTAATTTTATGATTTTTCCAATTTTTCTGCCATTTTGGAATGCCCAATCGTATTCAATTATATATCAGCTTCAACCAATGCTATCAATTCAGGACAGCACGTACAAGCATGTCTTCTATGGAAGCATAAACCTGCCAAAATGTAAATATGTTAATGTTCATTGGTTATTGTAAATATAATCATACACTTTGCTATTTCATTTACTTATTATGCAGGTACACATGTAAATGAAAATGAAAATGTAAATTTGATGTGTGAATTGCATTTACTTATTGAGACCAAAGTTGTGCCAGTATTCAAATTTAAATGCTTAATTCAGAATGGGTAAAGAAAATTCATTGTCATTCTGAATTAAGCAATGAAAATGGACGTCTGTGGTCTCAATAACGTAATGCAATTCAGCCTTTAATATTTGAATAATGTGTATCTATACAGATGAAGAAATCATAATGTGTGAACACTGTAATAGTTCCCCTTCGGACATTGCCTCCTATTCCGTTTCCCTTTTAGGTAGGACGCTATTGGTAGTACGATGAAAAATTTAAGCTGCTGCTTGAATAGGGAAAACATCATCAAGGAACATCTGTGTTTAATCATTCTGATTGTTTGTTTGGTAACAGAATATTTGCTATCCCGAGGCTGGCTTTTTAAAAGTTTATTTCTCATTTGATCGCTGTATTTGTGGGTTTTCACCTAATGTTGACCTGCATATGAATTGCAAATGAAACTCGCTTGATACAATCTGGATATTTAATAATGAATAAGTATGGATACCAAGCCAGATGTACATGGTGGTCCATGTATTGGACATTGCTTTAATATATCCTTGTGGACACAATAGATCCACTAAACAATTTTTAACTACACACAAAAAAAATCTGCTTGGAGTTAACTTTTTAAAAATGTATTTATCTGGTAACATTTTAAATATATGCAATTTTTCTGCATTCTGCATACTGTAATTGAAATTGCAGAGGGGAGAGTGAGGCCTCAGAGCTAGGGGGTGTGCAAACTTGGAGGCCTCAGAGCTTGACTAGCTCTAGATTGGGTTGTTTTAATTGCTGTTGGCACATTCTGTTTACAAAATAAAACTCCTGATGCGAGAAAGTGCCAATTCAGCAAATGACCAACTGGGGAGATAATGGTTCAACAGAAGAGAGTCGGGTCAGGACAACTGTTGAGTCGATTTCTATTATTGTCTCTTGCTTGTTCACTTTCTTTTTACACTCTCTTTCACTCTGTCTCTGACGTACATTCACATACATATCTGTATGTGTATGCACACATACTTTTTAACAAATATGTTATCCATTTAGTAAATGTTTGATTTGTTTTAACATTTCAAAATTCTCCTCCTCTTTGCGGTTTTCCAAGCTGGAGTTTGGTTTGTATTTGCAAACTGCATTTCACCAAACCCTGGCATGAAAATTTGTGCTTTTGGGGAGATTTGTGTACTCAAAATATTAATAAAAATACAATGGAAATGACTAACCACTAAAGCTTTGCGGCAAGGAACCTTATCATATGAAAATATGTGGCCCTGTGCATAGCCAGATGTAACCAAGAGCAATTAAACCGATCAAATCTGCATTATGCTCTCTCTTCAGAGTAGAATTGTCAAATTCAATTTTGATAATTGCTTGGAAGACCACAAAGGAAGCAAAAGAGAGAGGAATTTCAAAATGTTAATCCTTAAAAGTATGTTTACTGCTTCAGAAAAATACAAACAGGTGGGTGCATATATAACAAAACAGTCACCAGCAGGTGCATAACACTTTTATTCACATTTTTTAATATTATTTTTTATTTGCCTTCCAACTCGGGGCTGTATTTTCTGAATTGTGTAATGGTGTTCTTAGCTACTCACAAGCATTTAGTTGCAAGGCTCAACATCCAAAAAGTTACGTGATTTGTCTGTTAGCCCACGGAAGTTATACTACAAAGCAGGCTCACTGAGTTTTTATTTCAGTCGTACATTTTTTTTTCCGTGCAATTCAAATTATTTATAAAAGTACTATTATGTTCAATGTTGTTAGCAAGCTACCAGAAAAGACTAGCTAAATGTTGGCAGGTCGGTTTGTTTACCTTAGATATATAACGCTTGCTTCCGTGGAAATTTGGACCAATGAGTGGTATTTCACGCATGGGTGCATTAACGCTGTTTCTGGCGCAAGAATTACCTACCGGATCTACGTTCCAAATAAAATACGAAAAAGCCAGGAAAGGGCCATTTAATTTTTTTTATACGAGGATTGTTGCTTGTATTGACAGAATCCCCTTTGTTCATGTTCACGTTCAAGTGTAATTTTGAGACCATTTTATCTGCCCTATAGTAGCAAATGGAGAGCGACAAATCCCTATTCTGGATTATCAGAGCAACTAACCAACATATTTTGCCACCATTTGGCCAAGTAACTACACAACCCAAAGTTCAATTGTGCTTTAATAAAATATGAGAATCTGCACTTTAACTGTGTGAACTGTTTGATTATTAATCTAAAATTGTGGAGTACAGAGAAAAATCAAGAAAAAATATGTATTTGTCCCAAACATTATGGAGGGCACTGTATGTATATAGGTATTTATTAGGTATGTATTAGGAATATTTGAGAAAATTCATAAATCTTAAATTTAGTAATGCTGACTCAAATGAAAATTCACTGAAGCTCTCAACAGAGCCTTTTGGCTTTGTGACATTATCCATATAAATTAAAAGCAATTGCTGGTGTTTTACAATTACAATTTTATAGTTTACAATTCAGTCATTTCACACCATGAAGGTGTATGCCTCAAGACCTGCAAAATAAATTTTAAGATTGACTTCAATATAAAGCCAGTACGGTTCTGAATGTAAATATTTCTACCTGTAAAGAAATATATAAGTTCATATAATGGAAATCTCTGTCGTACGGATTTTCCGGACACTTAATGGAAAGAGGGGACAATGCCTGGTAAACGGAGTGCCTTTACGTATATTAGGCATTTCATGTGGAGGGTGAAGGGGGTGTATGCTACAGCCTGTCAAACAGGATGGCTTACCTCATTTCCCCTCTGTGGGAGTGAACCATGATGGAGCATTCCCTGTTTAGCCTGCAGACAATGAGGCCCACTGCCTGACTTTCTGGTGAGATTCTCATCCCCTCAGAATAATTTACGAGATCTTCTGTGCAGGGGTATGGCCATCAATAATATACTGTAGTTTTATACAGCTGTTTTCCTGAGTGGAGAATTGGGGTGTTGGGCTGTGTGGGTGCAAATGCACCAGAGATGCCAGTCTGGATGGCTAACAGTCAGTGTAAATGTACAGTAATGATGGCTTAAGTTGTTTGCAGTCATTGATATTCTTTTTGTGGATTAATTGGATGTGTTCGAAAGCATGGTATTTCAGGCATGGTTGCGATTATTAGTGTTAGTGTTGTACTGTATAACCAGTCATTTATCCCAAAAAAAGTATGGCCTCATCATTGTTTAACTGTGGTAATTTGCAGTGCCCAGATTCCCTAACCAACTGAAGCTTAGTTAGGCTAACATGGATTGGTTTGGTTAATGAAGTGGAGGTGAAGTGGTACTTGCAGCTACAGCTCAGTAAAGGTTACATGCACAGTATCTTCAGGATCATATTTGCAATTCTACTTGTTGTTTGCACTGAAAATTGTAAATGCATACACTGTTGTCTCCATCTGTATTCTGGTGCAATGACAGCCCTTCTGAGAGAGCTGTCAGTCACTGGATGACGCCACCTCCCTGGGGCACTGGCACAGGATTCAATACCATACCACTAAGGGTGTGTTTTAGCAGCGTTCACTACTCAACGGCACCTTCATCGGCGCTTTTCTGGAACTGACTGTGATTACCACAATTGACAGTGGATGATGCAATGATGATACAGGTCAATGAGTATGATCGAGCAACCGAATATAGAGAAAATAAAAACGTGTCTTTCGACTTACAATAAGTTCATTATGCATACATGAACACAGTGAGTAAACACGTTTTACTGCATATTTTCGGGTAATGTATATTGTGTATAATTGTTGTTTTATAATTATAAGCACTGCGGCTACAAAATGTTTATTATGTTAGCTGCAAGGAGAGAAGGGCTGCAGAACATGTAGGGGAGCACACTGGCGGCAATTAGAACAGACAAGGTCTGGAATTGTGGCAACAGGGCACACCTAATGTGAGGCGGTGATTGGGGTGAACGGGAGCGATTGAAAAGGGTGGGGCAAAGGCAGTCAGGGAGATCTCCCAGGTGTGAAGTTTCCTCATGTGTGGCAGGTTTAGCCAGTTGCAGATGTGCGGGAGGGTTTTCCAGTTGGGTTTTGTTTTGTTTGTTCTATGAGTTGGTAGGTGAATACCACAAAGGCTTTTTACCTGGAGCTGAGCCAGAGGATGGGCAGTGAGAAGCAAGCTTCAGCCTGAAAAAGCTGTGATAAGCTGCAGCGGTGAAATTCTGACCAGTCTCTGAGGGGTCTTAAGAAGGAACGTGATTTTCATGATGCAAAGAATGTACTTTGTTGGACTGGGTGTGCATGATTAGAAGAATTGCTGGGTTTAATTGTCATTGTTTTCCCCATCAGCTTGTAAGTGTACTCAGACTTATGAGAAGAAAGACCCGGGGGAGCTGTAGTAGTAGCGGATCCCAAAGGGCAATTGTGGGATTCAATGCATGTTTTATTCTAATTTGGGATGTAATTGGGCCCAGCGGAGTGACATGGACTGTGGCTACAGCCTAATGTGTGTGTGTGTGCACACTGCCTTGGGAGTGACAGAACCATTCCCCCTGTAGAGGGTGTGGAGGCCATTGTGTGAAAGACATCACTGTGTGTCCTGTTAATGGTGTATTAATGGTGTGCTGAGTGCATTCACTTACCTGTAGGGTGAGTCTGTCAGGAAGGGGAGCATTTAGGTTGAAACCAGGTGAACAGACATCAGTGCATGCATATTCTGTCACAGAATCATTTGTGAAATGAATTGTTAAAAATGGTAAAAGTGTACTTGACGATACTGTCTATGGGCTGTTTGCTACCTGCAAAAGGGAAAGGAAAACATAAATTGGTTATTGGTGAACAGAGTCAAGCTAATCAGGGCATTAGTCACTTCTGTTTACTAGCTTAGCTGAACCACATAATGCGCTAGCTCACAGTTCTGTATATTGCTGGTACATTCACACGTCATATTTTTGTTTTGCTTTAAATGTGAGTGGTGTGCAATGTTAGCTAGCATTTCCCTTACTAGACTGTGGTTAGCATAACTACCTGTGTAATTATAAAATCACATGATGCATGTTTGCATGTGAAGCTATCAACTCTCTCACTTCATCAAATGTTAAAGGGGACGTGAAACACTGGCTCTGGTTTGTTTGCTTTTTACCTTCTGTAAGATATGGCCCTGCATTCAAATCTGAAATCGACCTGTATTTGCTAGAAAATAAACTAAAGTTAGCATTTTTTCACCAGGGCTTAGCCATCTTGGAACAAGCTAGATTGTGACGTCACTCGGGTGGTTCGTCTCGGCTGCTCAATCTGTTCCTATTGCAGGATGGCTAACTTTCAATGAGCTCTATGGGTAAATTTACATGCACATCAATATCCGATTATTGGAAGCCATCAGTTTATGCCAGTATTATCGCGTACACATGGATATAAGTAATGCGATTCTCTCCATAATCGGCTCAGCTGAAAAAAACTGACTGCTTTCTGTTGTAAGGATAAAAATAATCCACCCATCAAAAAATTTTATTATTATTATTATTACTATAGCTAGTTAGTAGTTATTACTATAGCTAGTTACTGTATAGCTAATTGCTAGTGGTTGATTTCTATTATTATAGCCATATAGCTAGCTTTACCGATCTCTAATTTCACATAATTTCAGTTATTTAATGCACAAGCCAGCTAGCTAGTCCAAACATAAGCTCATAACACGCAACAATATATTTTCACCGGTGAAAGGTATTCGTTTAATCATAAAATTCTGGAAGTGAGATCCCGAAGAAACCCAGGCCGGACAAATTTTGACGGGCAGAACATTTTTCACCTTACACCATCTCTCCCAGGGAACAATTATTTGTGATTGGATTCTAATTAGGTTAATTTGGGTCTTGTAGACATACAATATGCATATTTTTGTTTTGGAAATAATTACTGAGCACGTTTACATGCACTAAATAATCAGATAACTGGGAGTAATCAGAATATGGCAATAATTCGATTAAGGCGTTTACTTAAGTAATTCGATAATGGGAAAAATCCAGGTTTACATGATTCAGTCAATATTCAGATTTCTTTCCCTGAACGCGATGTGCAACTCAAATGTAAATTGTATGTATTTGGGTTTTGTCGTTGTGTTTTCTAACTTGCAGTTGTTCTCTGAACTGTTGATGTGTTTTGTAACTTGTTTTTGTGTTTTTTACCAGTCGGCTGATTTGCAGTTGTTTTCTTATTTGTCAGTGTGTTTTATAACTTGTTAGTGCGTTTTACGATTTTTAGTTGTGTTTTGTATCCGTCGGCTTCCGTATGGTTCAGACGAACACGACTCAGACTCAGTGTAATGCAACAACTCTGCAACAACAGAAAAGATTCTGTTGTTTTGCTTGCACTTTTTTAGCTGATATTTTTACTGTATTGTTAGCTATACCAGGCTGTAATCATGCAAATGTATCTAGAAAGGGGTTGGGGGTGTGTTTCCTTTTCTGTGGGCAGAGCCAAGGGGTGTTATGAATGTTTTTGTAACAAATGCAACCGTTTTACAAAGTTGCATATTCCAACTTCAAATTTCAGGTTGCGCAGTTTAAATTTATGTGATCAAAACAGTCACACTTTTCAGCCTTGAGTACATTTGCCCCAAAGAAAACCTTGTTTAGTTTTTAAGCTGACTCTTGCAGTTCTCCTTAACCTTTCCTCCAGAGAGGACTTTGGACTGTTCTTCTTTCCAGTAAATAGTTGTGTTTCCAAAGGAAGTAAAGAGGTTTGGATGTCCACAGAGAAGTCATGCCAGTTACTTGTGGGCTGCATTTTTTAAATTCTGGTTCCAGGCTTGCAGAAGTACGCAAGCTGCAATCAGTGGGATCTCGTTCAGAAGCAGTGTTCCAGAGACAAGAGCTGTCTGTCAAAAACTGTGCCGGACCCATTCACAGCTCTGCGAAGCAAGGTTTTGTTTTTGTGAATGCAATAGCTAATAATCTATTGTATTGATTTAGCAAAGTGCACTATACTACTTTGAAGGTGGTTTGGTGCCAGAATGGTGGCTTTTTGACCTCAGCTTGTTGCCACATCAACAGATCAATAATTACGTCAGGATAATTAGTCATCAACTTTGCAGGTGCTTGTTACTGTGCCTGTTTTAAAGCCACAGATTCCTGTACCTTTGTCTGGACAGATGTTGCTTTGGCCTTCTCTTCATAATCCTTCAACAAGCCATCATTTTGATTTAAATGTAATCCTGGGGCCTCATTTATAAAAAAAGTATTTTACGTCAGTATTGTAACTTTAATGTAACCACATTTTTAAAAAATGGATGTAAGCATCAGTGGTGTCGCCAGACCTATTTTAGGGGGGCTTTAGGCTCTCAATATGGATTAAAGTAGGCCAGCCTACGTGTTTTTATGCTGAATTTTTTTATTCATGAAATAGCTACCTCCCTGAAGTACTTTCCACGGTCAAATGGACTCACGTTGAAATTTTATAAATCGCTACTTTGTCATGAATTTCTATGTACGCCACACTGGACTTTACTACTTGTTCTGTCTATTTTATTTTGTGTTGCTTAAAACTCTAGGTCAGTTAAATCAAAACAGGCTACAGGCTATGTGTTGTGTTGTGTTCATATTCCATCATCACGCTGTACTGTGCTAGCATCATTTCACATTTGATGGAGAATGTGGGCACACATTCTTTTGTGTGTGATTTGTTTTTCCCCCTTCTGGGATATATTTTTCCATGATGTAGAGAGGCCAGATCCAAGAGGTAGGCAGGAAAAGACCAATAAAAGGCAGGGAGAAGAACAGGCAGCTGTCCTGCTGCAGTTAGCTATAGTGGCTCAGCCGGGGTCCAAAGAAAGCCCAGTCCCTGCTCCAAAGGCAGCATGGCAACAGCTGGAATCTATAGGTAGACTTGAGCTGTCTGGGGGACCTGCAGGTTTACATCTGGACAGGCTATGATGGGGGAAACTATTTGTCCTTAGCTGAGATGGAGGTTTTCTTGGACTTTGACAGTATACGAGGCTACCCAGAAGAAGGAGGTCCAACAACCAACCGCCTCACCATTGTATCCCTATTGATCAGTGCTGCAGGTCAGGGAGATGGAAAGACACTTGTCATGGGGTTCCTGTGAAAAGGAAAGGTATCCAGGGATGAGCTGAGCAGGGACTTCCTGTGGTGTAAGGAGACCAGATCACTGGTCTGTGTGCCCAGTGCAGGACCACAGTTAGTGTGTGAGCTGGTAAAGCTTTCACTTGAGCCATTGCCCAGCCCCAAGGAATATCCCCTCTACTGTTGACTTGGTACATGTACTTTGAAGTCTACTAGATAAAGTTTGGCCAGTCAAACAGTTATCAAACGTAAGATGCAATGAATAACCACAGTCATTGGCTCTGAGGTGCATTGTGTTCCTTTGCAAGTTCCAAGCATTGTATTCAAACATTTAGACATGTTGCCTGGTACACTACAATACTGCCCTCATGTGATACAGGACTACATGAGCTAATGATAGTGACCCACTCATTTTTTAAGGTTTACAATTTATAGTTAATTGTTTATGCGTTAGAAAATATAGCAAAGTGTCACGCAATCTTTTATGTATGCATACTATATTAAGCCATCAATGAAATTGTATCTGTAATTAGGAATTAATTGGCAAAACACCTAATTTAACACAGAACTATTCATATAATATTTCAGAGTTGGTAGCACAGAATAGGTAATTAAGCCCTTAGTGGCAGTGTATAATGGGTAAGGAACTGGTCTTGTAACCTAAAGGTTGCTGGTTTCAGTCACAGGTAGGACACTGCTGTTGTACCCGTACTTAACCTGAATTTCTTCATCCAGCTCCATTAATGTATGCGATGTAAAAATGCTAAATTTGTGTGTAACCCCCAAGCTCCACTGTGGCCATCGAGCGTTGCGTTGAATGTGCGTTGGGTCAGCAATTGCCATCAGCCAGGGAATCTTGCTTTTGTAATCAATGAAAGATGCTCCACTGCCTAAGTTGCGTTGCGTCCGATGGCTGCATCCAAGCTAAAAAATCGGTGAGGTAAAATTTTTGATGGCGAACGCATGCGTCCACTCACATCTAGTGCTTTAAAATAATGAGATAAATTGTATATTGTATAATTGTATATCGGTTGTTTTCTGGTGTAGGCCATTCATTCATGTCATGAAATGAAATTCACATAGGCTATTAATTTAATTTATTAATTTATTAATTTACAAAAGGCATACAAAAGAGTGATGTTCTTTAGTTTCATTCACTAGTAATTAGAAACAACACCAGTTATGCATAATTTTCCTGAACAGTTGACTTAGTAAAAATTTCATATGTCATGTAATTATAATGTTTGATAACTTTTATTTATATGCACACAATGCTTGTTTCCATGACAGTTCGTACATATCAATTCCCAATCCTGAATAAGTTACTCAAGATTGATTGATATTTCAAAATTTGCATAAGTGAATGCTAATTGAAACATTTATACAGGACTTACAGCACAGTCAATGCTTTTATCATCTTCTCAGAGGGAGTCATTATTTCACAAATCATTTGTGCTTTTCTCTGCAAAATACTGTTGCTTATGAAACATGTTGCGCAAACCTTACAAGGGTTAAACACACTACCTCTTTAAAAGGTCACTGCCCACCAGTGCGTGTGGAAAGTACTGTATCACACTTGGGAGACGGTGTCTAGCTATACATTAACCCTTTAGAACTGTTCCTCAATATGTCAGTCATGTGCAAAAACAAAAATCCTGCTAGCTCAGCACAGATAACCAGTCTCCAAAGTGACTATAGTCTGTTTAATGTTTAAGACGCAGTCATGTACGAACACTACTGGTTTTTCAGATCAGTCTCAAACCCATAGCATTGTATTGAACAATGTTTTTTAGTATGCCACTTAGATTCTTGCACTTTTCCTCCATTGCCCTGTGTTAATTTATCATTTTAAACTGATAAAAGTTTTTTTACCTGTTCACTCTAGTGCTTTAGACACCGGTGTCAACATCAAAAACATCCTACTATACCACATCAGGAGGCATGGTATCATGGAAAATTGCACATCAGCTTCATTTGACTGGTTGGTGATAAATTACCTTTCTTTGGCATACTACTCTAATTGTGACCTAAGCTATGGGTATATTTACAATAATGGACACATTGTCTCTCCTCTGTTGCCACCTCCCAGCAACCATCAGTCTCCTGCCTACTCCCTGTCTCCATCTGGTCCCTCTGCTGCCACTCCTGCTCCTACTCCCACTCCTGCTGTTGTGCATTTCTGCCGGGCTGCCGTGACAAGACCGAAGAGAGGTCAATCTTGTTTGCCACATACCACTGCCAAAAAGAGGCCAAGCGAGCCAGAGCCTGAGGACAGATGGCGTGACATCAGTGATGAGGACGTGCATCCCCATCAGTTCTGCTTCTGTCCATAGGACCCCTGGAGCACAGCTGAACCTTCAACGGGACTGCAGCCCCCTACAACTGTTCCAGCTGTTTTAGGGTAAGTACGGAATACATGGTTGGTAAAATGGCTGTAAGTCATCAAGGGTCTGAGACAGGGGCGCCGGAAAGGGGGGGGCCAGGGGGCCATTGGCCCCCCCACTTTTATCGTCCTCATGAATCCCTGTATCCCAGCTAATGCCCCTATAATCGCAACACTTAGCCTACGGTAAAAAGACGTTGCCTGCATTCCCGTCCACTCTAAAACATATGCTAAAATTATGCACGCAAACATTGAAAATACAGACTAGACTAACGTCACAAAGTCCATTGTTACACAAATAAAATGCATGCAGTGTTAAATTGGCGTCATTTCCACGGGGGACGTGTCCCCCACAATATCTGAGAGCCTGTATTATAGCCCATGTACGAGGTTGTATCATTAGTTGTCTACGGCAATCAGTGGGCGAGGCAACAATGTTGCTCCATTTAGTTACATTATTGTCATGGTCCGTGGGTAATTTTTTCTTTTCCGCGGCAGTTCTCGTCCTTTCCCTCTGGTTGAGAATCTATCAGATTTTTTCCGCGTTCCATTCCAGGGTTTTGATTCACCTCGCCTATTATTCTTTTTACCTGCGCTACGGCCTTCGGGGTATGTAAGCTCTTCACTTCCGCTTCCCCGGTGCTACTTTGTCATTCCATATTACATTGCGCCAGGTATAACCAGGTACAAGCGACCTTGTAAGATTAAACTTGTTTTATGTTCACGAGGGACTTGCTTCTTATCTTATTATTCAGGCATATGATTATTTTCCTCCTGTTAGCTTCACTGTGCTATTTTTTCCATGCTGTTATCACTGAGACAGTTTTTCTTTGGTGGTTTCACTTTTGTTTCACCTTCTACCGGCCGTCTTAGTGTTACATGCCGAAGGTGTTCTTTTCTTTTCTAGTTTCTCGTGTTAGCTCTAGTATTGAGCTTGGGAGACGTAGTTTTGTGCTAGCACTCGTGTTTTCGAGTTCGCCCTATTTTCCTGGGTTGATTATTATTTGGCTGTTTAGCTACTAGGATTTATAATTTTTTTCTTTCTACTTATTAGTAGTTTATACTCCCTTAGTGGTCCTCACCTGTGTGGGTGACTTGTTCTGACCCCCGTACCTTCGCATTTGATGCATGCTACTAAACCCATCACAATTATTGGGGCGATAGACTAGATAAAATAACTACAATGTAGCAAAACAGTGTTTCATTTCAGGCGGCACCCGCTGCCTGTTGTAATTAAGTAGACTGCGAGGCTGTAACGAGTGGAAACGTGGGGCTTAGGTTCCGGAAGCAAAAACTCCATTCAATGTTAACATAGCTGTGTCCGAATGGTTTGTCTCCTCTGTAATAGCACAGGCCTACTGTATACTGCGTAGGCTACTGCATACTGTTTAGTGACAGGCAGTATGCGAAACAAATATCCTCCATAGCTTACTATTATCAGTGAAAACTCGGAAATAAGCAGCCTATATTATTTGGGGATTTTAGGAACACTACATTGAGAGAACATTTTTGCCTGCTTAACGTTCTTATCCAGTGTAGGCTACTCAACTATCATAACATTAATCAATAGTAATCTATAGAAGGGTGTGGAATCAGACAAAGCCTAACCATCATGCACACTCGTCTTTACCTGAATCACGTTGATTTGCTAGGCATGTCTGAGAATCTTAGCCTATGCTAAAATTAGGCTAACAAAGTGCCGGAAACTTTATTTAGGTCTACAGTATTTAGATGCAGTTTTTCTGACTTTTGCTATGGTATAATTTAACAACAGACAATACGAGGAATGAGCCATAGCTACCTCTTTACGATAATGCATAATGGAAGTAGCTTAATAGGCTACCCTTTTCTTTTTCTCATATCCCCCTATACATTTGCACACTGTAGCCTAACCTATATCTAATTGTATAATTGATTAGCTAACGTCAGAATTCATAATGTAGGCCTACAAGATAGTAGCAAGCCTTTCTTTGTCAATGAACCTAAACTAGGCCTACAGAACAGTAACACTGCCGCAGAGGAGCAGCAAGCAATCGGTAACGTGGATGTGTTCAGTCAGCAGCGCACATCTATCTCAGAACCACGAAAAAAACAGAACAGAAAGTGACACCCTTGTTATTAATGTCCTAATTAAGCGATCGCATATACACCAGAATAAAAGCTAGTAGCCCAAGGGAAGGAATCTGTAGTAGCCTAGTCTTTTAATAAGATCTCTACATATATCTAGCGAAAAAGCATATAGTCTAGCTTCAGGACAACAATGTCAACCTAGCCATAGCTCTAGACCGAGAATACTAAAAGGGTAGCCTATTAATCCACTTCCTCCATGAACTGTTTTAAAGAAGAATATGTAGCACAAGCTTATTCACTCCTCGTATTCCTTGCAAACGTGTTTGTTGTAAAGTTCTGCCATAGCTACATTCAGGAAAGCTACATCTAAATGATGTAGACCTAAGTGCATGGTAATTGATTCTTGTACGACATTATGCTTTATGGGCTAATTTCAACATAGGGTACAATTCTCACAAATGCCTTGAAAAATCAACATGATGTCCCGCATATTCCGGTGAAAGACTGCGTGCAGATGTTGTATAACCTACGTGTACATGTGCGGGAATCCGCCGATGCCTCTTCTGTTTTCTTCACAATTCACACATGGTTTTGTGTATATAGCCTATAATATAAATGAAAAAAAAAAGTTATCTTTTGAAATGACTCCGGCGCGCCTAGTCTGAGATATCAAACAAGCCTCAAACAATCACTCTGCTGCCAGATATGCAGTAGATATGGATGGATCACTGTAAGGGTTGTTTCTCCTGACACATTTTTCTATTGTACTCTATGGAAAAAGAAGTCAAGAGAAGAAACCCTTCAAGTGATCCATCCATATCTACTGTATTTATGGCAGCAGAGTGATGGTTTAAGGCTTGTTTGATACATCAGACCCTTGATGACTTGGTGCCATTTAGCCAACCATGTGTTCCATACTGTTCCAGTGTAATTTACAGCTAAATCTAGTCCCACCCCCCAATTCCCATAGAGATCCATTCAAATGCAGAGAGGTTATATTATCGCTTGTAGGAGTACCAGAAAATAAGATATCAAGAGTCTTTTGATATTGTTGGGTCACAGACATCAAGGAGTCATGGTACACAAAATATATGCCACCAAATATTAATATTACTTTATTCTACATTATGTTAAACTGCCCAATAATTTATGATGCCCAAAAATGGGGGGGGGGGGGGGGGGGGGGGACTATGTACAAAAGGTTCTATAATTTCTAAATGATTCATCCGATATGGATGAATATACCTTCAAATTAAAGCTGGCAGTCTGCACTTCAACCGTATTGTCACTGTATCTTTTCAAACTTCAGAGTACAGAATCAAAATAACAACAAGACAACTGATAATTTTGCAGTGGTCTCTAAATTTTTTCCAGAGCTGTATATCCCCCTATACTGATGAGAAGATATCAATGCCCACTTGAAAATCGTGAAAAAGTGAGTTTTGTGATCCAAAATGTTAGTTTTTTTGTTAAATATATAATTATTTTATGATTTTGAGCAGTGCACAATTTAGCCATTTGGATAGATTTGGAGGCACTAATGGACAACAGGGTGCATTACCTATATTTTGCATCATAGAGCTTTAGTAGTTCTGCATATCATCCTCAGATTTTACAAACTTGTGGTGACAGAGTTTATGATCCAGGAAATGCATAGATTTACCTGTTTCACATATGGAGCTCTCTGTATTTGATTACAATCTATAGAAATTTGCATTTTTATAGATATTCGCATTTTTCCAAAGTTTCTTTGGATTTGTGGCCCTTTATTTTGACTTAAATTATGAAAACAAACAAATACAAAGTTTTTATTGTAAATGGTAAAACTGTCTTGTTTCATTTAAGCCATTTGCCAAGTTTCTCTGATGCTCACACCTGGAGTTATAAACAGAGCACCCCCTAAATAGGTGATAATTGACCAAATTTGCGCAAAGGGGTTAAATTAAGCCTATGCACAAAGAGGGTAAATTATTTGTAACTATGCATTATAAAGAATAAAATAGATAAATCAGGTGTTCATTTTTCTACTTGTCAAAAATGATATCAAATTTAATTCATTTTATTAACAAAAACATTATTCAGGGTTATATGCATAGCATACTGTACATGCTTATACAATATCCATTCAATGGCATTTACTCACGCAATTCAGGTTGTGAACTTTGCTCAAGGGTAAAGTTCACCTGGGAAACTAATCTGCAAATGCAATGTTACAAAGCCTGTTTGATAGCCAGCACATCATTCTGACACCCAAACCAATCAGGGAATCATTGCTTTATCTGCAGTGTACCAATGCCAGCTGCCAAAACTGTTGAATGTGAAAGGAATCTCATTCAAATATGCAATGGCATCTTAGATTTAGATCTCCTAAAAAGGAGAACTCCATTTCTAATACTTACAGTCAAGCCGGAAAGTCTGCCCACCCCTTTCACCTTCTCCACGTTTTATTTTGGAACACATGGCTGGCTAAATGGCTGTAAGTCATCAAGGGTCTGATCTATCGAACGAGCCCCAAACCATCACTCTGTTGCCAGATATGGAGTAGATGTGGATGGATAACTGCAAGGGTTATTTCTCCTGACTCATTTTTCTATCGAACTCTATGGGGAAAAAAGTCAGGAGAAACAACCCTTAAAGGGATCCATCCACATCTACTCCATATCTGGCCGCAGAGTGATGGTTTTGGGCTCGTTTGATACCTTAGACCCTTGATGACGTACAGCCATTTCGCCAGTCATGTGTTCCATACTGTACCAGCGTAATTTACAGCTGAATCTAGTCTCACCCCCCAATTCTCATAGAGATCAGTTCAAATGCAGAGAGGTTATAGTATCGCTTGTGATGTTGATTTGTCATAGACTTCAGGAAGTAACAGCATGCAAAGGATATGCGACCAAATATTAAATATGATACTTTAAAAATATGTTAAATAAAAGGGTATGAATACTTATGTAAATGAGAGATTTCAGTTTTCGATTTTTTATACATTTGCAAAAATTTCTAAAAACATGTTTTCACTTTGTCATTATGGGCTATTTTGTGTAGAATTTTGCGACAAAAAATGAACTCAATCTATTGTAGAATATGTCTGTAATGTAATAAAATGTGGAGAAGGTGAAAGGGGTGGGCAGACTGTTATGTAGGATTCCTAGGAATAATGAAGACTGAGGTCGGAGCTAACGTTGGAGCGTACTCCATTTAATTAACAACCACAACACACGAACGAAAGCAGATCCGGTCATCTCAACCGAACATTGCGCATGAATACCATTGCACATGCGCAGCATTGCCAGATGTAACATTTCCTCCCCCCTCACAGAACCTAGGAGTGATACTCGGTTACAAAGTCACGCAGGTGCTCAGGCCTGCCGCGTGCCCGAATTGGGCGGGGCTCAGGTTCAGCAACAACCACTGGTGGTGGCCCCACGACATTGGGCTGGGCCGGAGGGGCTGGAGCTGGTGCAGTATCGAACCGTGCAGCCGGCAGAGTAGTAGCCGTGGGCACAACCAGGCCTGGGCCGAGGGGGGCGTGCACCTTACACAGGCGGCTAGCATGCCAGCGGGTGCCATCAGCGAGCCTGAATGAAGCCGGGCCAAGCTGTTGGCTGACCTGGACAGGGTCTGACCAAAACGACTGGAGCTTGTTGTCACGGTGAGGTTGTCGGATTCTGACCCAGTCCGAGGCAGCAATGGCAGGTGGTCTAACACGTCGGGCCCTGTCGAAACGGTTCTTCATCAGACGCTGGCGCGTGGCGACTGCGGCTTGAACCGGGTGGGCTGGGGCTTGAGCCGGTTTTGGGCGGAGCCTATCCAGAGGCAGCTGAAGCTCCCGCCCCAGCATGAGGGAGGCTGGGGAGACTCCTGTGGTGGCGTGTCGGGTGGCCCGGTAATGCAGCAGCGTCTGGAGGAGGCTGTTGGTGAGTGTGTGCCCTTGTGCTAGGTGAGCCCTGATGCCATTTTTTAGTGACTGATTCAGCCATTCGCAGCCGGGTTGTAGAACGCTGTGCGGATGTGGTGGATCCCTTTCCCCTCCAGATAGGAGGACAGTTCATGGGAGACCATTTGGGGACCATTGTCTGTCGTGATCCTCTTGGGCAGGCCCCAACGCGCGAACAGGGAGTCCAGAATGTCGATCAACACCTTGGCTGTGACCGAACCCACAGGCGTTACCTCTGGCCACTTAGAGTGCAGGTCGTAGATCACGACGAGGAAACGCTGGTGATGCGGTACCCCATGCAGCTCGCCACAGATGTCGAGTTGCAAGTGCTCCCAGGGTTGTGATGGCCAGTCCAACGGCTGCATGGGCGGGGGTGGGGCTGGGGCCCTGGTCTTGCCGCTAAGGAGGCAAGCAGTGCAGTCCTTGACGAGGGTCTCGATTTCCCTGTCGATGCCTGGCCACCACACCGCGTCGCGGCACCGCTGCTTGAGCCTGACTATGCCCAAGTGGCCCTCGTGCGCCATAGCAAGGACGCGCGCCCGAAGGGCACTCGGGACCACAGTGCATAGCCCGCGAGCGATGCAGGTATCATTCCAGCACGACAGTTCGTCCCTGATCCTGAAGTAGGGGAGCAGCTCATCAGGTACCCTCGCCGGCCAGCCCTGTCTGATGTAGGTTGAGAGTGTAGAGAGGGTAGGGTTGTCAGCTGAGACGTCCTGGAGCTCCCTCAGCGACACTGTCTCCTGAAGGGGTGTGTGGAGGAGCTGGACGAGGTCGTGCTCGGCTTGGTCCCGTTCGGGGGCCAAAGGTGGGTCTGAGGGTGGGTTGGGGATTGAGCGTGACAGCAGGTCAGCCACCACATTGTCCCGGCCTGGCGTGAACTGTAGGCGGAAGTTGTACTGCTGCAGGCGGTCGGCCCAATGGTGGAGACGGAGTGGTTTGTGGCCAGTGCCTGACGTGGCCAGGAGGGTGGTGAGGGCCTGGTGGTCCGTCCTCAGTGTGAATGGGCGTCCGTAGAGGTACATGTGCCAGCGCTCACATGCCCAGAGGCACGCTAGGGCTTCCCGCTCCCCCACTGAGTACCTCTGTTCCGTGGAGCTGAGAGCTCGTGAGGCGAAGGCGATCGGCCTCTCAACCCCCTCTTGCAGCTGGGACATCACAGCACCAATGGCCGTGGCGGAGGCGTCGCATGTGACAAGGGTGGGGCCGGCCGGGTCGAAGTGCGCTAGGACTGGTGGTGAGGTGAGCTGGGCCTTCAGGAGGCGCACGGCGTCTGAGCAGGCAGGCGTCCAGAGCCAGGGCTCGTCATGTTTCAGCAGCTGGCGCAGTGGCGCAGTCGTGGCCGAGTATTGTGGCAGGAAGCGGAGGTAGAACGCCATCATGCCTAGGAAGGAGGCCAACTGAGCAGCTGAGGTGGGCTCCGGGACACGGTGGATGGCCTCTGTGTTTGAGTGAAGTGGGTATACGCCATCAGCCGAGAGGCGGAACCCCACAAACTCAATGACCGGGGCGGCAAAGACACACTTCTCGCCGTTGAGTGTGAGGTGGTGCTTGGCCATTACGTTGAACACGCTGTGGAGGCGCTCGTCGTGGCTCTCGACGGTGGCCCCGTGAACCACGATGTCGTCAAGGTAGATGGCCACACCCGGGATCCCAGCAAAGATGGAGGCCATGATCTTTTGGAAGCAGCTGGGGGCGGAGCTTAGACCGAAAGCCATGCGTTTGTAGCGGAAGACCCCTTTGTGGGTGATAAACGCAGTGAGGTTGCGGCTCTCGGGGTGTAGTGGCACTTGGAGGTAGCCCTGGCGGAGGTCCAGTTTGGAGAAGACAGTGGACCCGTAGAACTGGGCGGTGAGCTCCTCTGTCGTTGGCAAGGGATATTTGTCAGGGATGATGGCCTTGTTTACCGCTCTCAAGTCCACGCAGAGTCGCAGTCCCCCAGACTTCTTCTTTGCCACCACAATGTTGGAGATCCAGGGCGACGCATTCACCTGCTCGATGATGTCGCCATCAAGCATACTCTGTAGCTCAGAGGAGATGTCATCGCGGAGGGCCAGGGGGGAGCGGCGGAGGGGCTGGATGACAGGCGCCACCTGCGGGTCTAACAGGGGCTGGTGGGCGAAAGCATCAAGGCAGCCCACACCGCTGAACAGCGCAGGCCACTGTTGCTGCCAGGGGATGGCAACGTTATGGATCTCAGAGCCAGTGGTGTCGAGCAGAGTGAAACCGAGGCCGTTGAAGAGGTCGAGGCCTAGGAGGTTGGTCCCGTGGCGTGCGATATTGAACCTGAAGACTGGCAGTGTCTTCTCGCCGTATTTCACAGGTAGCTGAAGGGAGCCCACAATATCAATCTCTGAGTTGGCATAGCCACGCAGGGTGGTGGTGGGCGGCCCTAGTGGCTCGTGGGAGAAGAACTGTGCATAAGTCGCCAAGTTCAGGAGGGACACTGTGGCTCCGGTGTCAAGGAGGAGGGGCAGAGTGACATCACCAACCATCAATGAGCATGTTTTAAATGACTCTCGTCCTGAGCTGACATTGTGGATGATTGTGGTAGGTGGCTGGGAGGCTCTAGCTGGGGCAGGCCTACAGACTTTGCGGAAGTGATTCAGCTTTCCGCAGTTGGAGCAGGTTTTACCACGGGCAGGGCAGGTCTGAGCTCTTGAATTGTGTGCAGAAGAACCACAATTCCCACACGGCTGGTGTGGGCGATCACGTGACTGAGAGACTAGTAGTACGTTCTCCCCGCTGCTGTCTGCACTCACGTGGAGGAGGGGCACCTGTGAGATGAGCGCGCCCGCTGCCTTGTCCAGTGCTAGCGAGTTGGAGGAGGCAGACAAAGTAGCTGCACATTCGAGAGCAGATTCAACCTGGACTGCTAGGTTTAAAGCTGCTGCTAATGTCAACTCATCGTTTTCCATCAACAGTCTTTCCCTAATCTTGTCACAGTTCGTGTGCAATATGAGGTGGTCTCTTATCATTTCGTCTTGTAACGCCCCAAACTTGCACGAGCTAGCCAAACCTCGTAGATCAGCCACGTACTGCGTCACTGACTCACCCGGGCGTTGGTGCCTCCATCCGAATATGACACGGCGGAGAAGAGCACTTTGTGGGGTGGCGAAATGTTTTTCCAGTAGGTCCACAGCCTCTTTGTACGTCGCTGCGGGGCCGAGAGTTTGAAACACGCGCTGTCCCTCTGCTCCTAGACAGTGCAGCAGCAGCGCACGTTTCCTTTCCGCGGAAACTTTCTCCAGGCCGGCAGCTAGGATATAAGTTTCGAACGAGGAAATCCAGCGGGGCCACGGCATCGGTGGCTCTCTCGGCAGGGCTAGGAAGGGAGAGGGTGGAGGCACGGAACAATCAGCCATTCTCGTCGCCAATGTTATGTAGGATTCCTAGGAATAATGAAGACTGAGGTCGGAGCTAACGTTGGAGCGTACTCCATTTAATTAACAACCACAACACACGAACGAAAGCAGATCCGGTCATCTCAACCGAACATTGCGCATGAATACCATTGCACATGCGCAGCAGTGCCAGATGTAACACAGACTTTCCGGCTTGACTGTATATCAGTGAGACGATATCTCCTAGGCCTTGAGTACAAAACCACACTCTGTGATACTTGTATAGCTATGTGTCTTTTGGTCATAACATTATGTAGCCTAACTGACAGTGCTCTATCGCATTCAGACATTGATGTTCTCTGTCGTCATTTTGTGATCCAGGACGCGTGATCAAGGTGTGTAGAACCATTATTGCTGACTGCACATGTACACATGTCCTTGAATCCAAGAGAGAGCACTCCAGGCAAGCACTTAGCTAACATAATTGTACATTGTTTTTCTTCTTCTCCCTTTTATGACGCTTCTGTGACCTGAATAACGTTGCTGAAATATCATAAGAATGTAATACACTGTGTAACTGGAACCGCCCCCAAAGCATGTAACTTGGAGACAACCCCATCACGTCATGTCTTTTTTTATTTAACCAGGTAAGTTAGTTAAGAAATGGCTCTCTTTTACATCACTGTTTCATGTTTAATCAGCCAAACACGATGATACATGGATAATACATAAAACTGAGGTCATAAGTTTTAAAAGAGAGCTGTGCAACCTTTCTCCAAGCCATCACTGATACAGATTTCTGCACTATTTTCTACATGCTGACTAGCTCTGGAATCATGCACCAGCCATGCAACATCAAAACCTTTTCAAAGCAGCGATGTGATATTGAGCTGATCTTGTCAATATCCTGCAGTAGGTATTCCTTAATGCAATTACACTAGCATTAATACTAGCCTATATTACACTAGCATTAATACTAGCCTATATTACACTAGCATTAATACTAGCCTATATTACACTAGCATTAATACTAGCCTATATTACACTAGCATTAATACTAGCCTATATTACACTAGCACAGGGAGTGCTACTGCTTATCCTCAGTGTGCAGTTTCCAATGTACAGATGTCCCTCTTCTTCCCCTCTCTCGCTTGTAGTTAAACATTGTGGTTAAAATAATATAAATTCAATAAAACGTATGTGTTTATCAAAACAAGATGTTGTTTTCTCGTTGTATTCTAATCTCAAAACGTTCCAAAAGGCTTCATTTGCGTATTAAAATAACAAAAATATATTGTTTGCAATGACAGAATCTTCCTGCTCTACAGGATCAAATGTGTATAGTGAACTATTCAGCATGCAGTCTGACCCTTGTTTCGTTCAAACAAGTTATTTGTTCGATAGGAAACGTTCAAGCATATTGAAAAGAAGTGATTGGCTGAAAGCAGCACATTTGTTCGGAGGACTTGCATGCTAGACTGTGCCCTCCAAAAATTGAAAGAGGATGGTACACTCTCAGAAGAAAGGGTTTCAGAAGGCTCCTATGTGTTTCCATAGCGGAACCCTATCTAGTTCAAGGGTCCTTTATCGGGCAAAATGGTTCAATCTGGGAGCTTTCACACTTTTTTCACCTACCATAGAGGGTTCCATAAAGAACTAAAATGGGTTCTTCTATGGAGACAAGCCAAAGAATATTTTTTTCAGGGATGGGATAAGGCATACAAGTTCCTGTGGGACATTTCTTATTGGGGTGAGGGGAAAACCCATGAATGTGAATGGTTCAAAAAGCAAAAACAGAGCCACTATCATCCTTTCCCTCATCAACATATTGTGTCTGGTACAACCCAGGCAGATGCAGCTTCTTTCTGTGGGATTTCAGTCATGTTCCACTTCCTTCCATAATTGTAACCAAAGTGAACTGCCTCTATGGTTTTTAGGTGAAGTGAGGTGTCTCCTTGCTTTCTCCCACCAAGCACGTTTCTGAAGCACGTTCCAAGTCATGGTTGTCTTCATTTTGGCAGTGATGGCCCAGCCTACTAATAACAATAATAAGCACTTCATTGCAGGAAGCGCAGCTCCTAGGATCAGATGTTGCTTTACCATTTAGTGCTTGGGGCCACGTCCCGTCACAGTTCATTACGTTTTTGGAACGGGCTTCCCCTGTTTCAAATTTGTCCAGTTAATGTCCGTTTGAGTTCAGATTGAGCTGTCTCATTCATTTCATTGGCCTCTTTTTTTCATTTTGTTCCTGTGATGAGCAGCTGTTTTCTATTAGTTTCTGGTTTGTGGGCACGTTCTTCCCCCAATTCCCCAGTTAGAAAGCAGTAGAGACAGCAGTGGCTGTGTGCACAGGAGCAGCTATTCAAAAAGTTCATCCTCGTCGCGTGTCGGCTACATGAGAATGGAGTGTCCCAAATGAAAGCCAGCCACTCACAATGGAGGGAATGTACACGTGAGGTAACAAAAGACAGATTTGATAGCTTCATATATTCCATGCTGTATTGAAAGGGCGATAGGTTCGCTGACTTTTAGAATTCTCTCAACAACAGGACAAGCTGTAATGTGATGCGCTGCATGTCTGAGACAGTGGGGGTCTTTGTCATCTACCATTTAACTATCATCACTGTTCGTATTGTTTACATTTAGAACTTCACGTCAGAAAAATAAAATGGCCATTGGTAGCAGTGCACCTCTTCCCTCATCCACAATATAAATATTGTTGTAGAACATAGCAAAATGTGTATTGAAAATTTAAAGGCTTTTAATGGCAAACCAGAATTTGTATGTTGTATTGTTAGTTTAGTTATATGAGTTGTATAAGTACATGAACGCATAAGAACACAGACTTTGCAAATGTTTGTTTCATCGGCACAAATAAATCTGAGAGTGAGGCTTGGCAAATGTTCTCAAATTTTTAAACAAATAATAGTGAGAAAACAGTAGTGCTGATCACAGGCCTGTGGTATGCTGTAAAAACATAATAAAGGCATTTTTCATGAGAATTGCTGCATGACATGGTGCACCATGGGGAAGGCTGACACTATACACAAACATCAAAACAAAGATAATAATTACCATAATGTATACAAATAAACATTTTTAAAATCATTTAAAAAATGTTGATAAGAAATAAAAAAGTTAAGTTAATTTTTCATACTTTATTAGTTGAAGATGGCCAAAACACCCTTGAAATGTCTTTAAGAGAATAACAAAATAACTCTCCAAAGTCCAGGTCTTTGTCTCACACTGTGGAAAGGAATACTTGCAAGGACTGTATGTTAACTGCAACAAATCAGAGGCTATTATGTCACCCTTAAAATCGCTGATTAAATCTTGCACCAGAAATGGCTTTGTTTGATAGCCAAGGTCAGTATTCCCAGCATACAGACTTTGAATTGGGAATGGATAAACCAACCACTCGTATATCCTCAGAATATTTCAGTAAGCTATTGGAATTCATGAGTACATTTTGTGATTTTGGCACAGTGAGTGTTGTTTGCTTTTCTTGTAAGATTACTCTGTTCTTTTCCTGGATGCATTTTTTTGTCTGTAACAGCATGCTTTGCACCAGCTTCATTCATCTCCAGCTCTAACCCAGACTGTCTCCTCAGACACCTCCTTATATCATCTATCTGCTTTCCTCCCTGAAACACTTAAAATGTTCTTCAGGCCAGTGCGCCGATGTGTCGCTCACACTTGAAATACCCCCCATCCTGTTCATTTCTGCCGAATTTTGTGACTTAACAAGCTTACATTTTAAATGACCCTGTTCAGAAATCATTTAAAGAATACATGTTTTCTTCTTTAGCAACAAATATTTCTGGGCAGCTGGAACAAAAACCATGTGACCTGACATCACTGTTGTGCTGGTGGGTTTCTGGAAAAGGTAGCCCTATTGATTGTACAGCCTACCTAAATTGACAGTAAGGACTGCTAAATATCCATATGTCAGTTATAAATAGATTTCATAATGCGTTCTGGTGGTTTATGAAAATATGTGGTTGCTGCTACTGCCAGTAGAATTTAGAATATGCTGCGACCGAGAGTTTGCATAATGCTATGGTGCACAGAGAAAAGGAAGCGCTTGGGTAAATATGTCACAACAAATATCTGTCAAGCTGAGGTTAATGTACAGGTGTGGCTCATCCATTAATTAAGCAAATAACATACCAGCTCAGGGTCATGTATTAAACTGCTGAGCAGGCCTATAATTATGGCTAGACTGGCTGTAACAGACCAAAGTGTATTTAAAAGAGGGGTGATTATTGGGGTGCATTGGGCTGGAGCCTCTAAACACAAGTATGGAACTCAAATGGAAAGATGTCATCAGCACAGTGTAGCAGTGGGCATAAATGTTCATTCCAGGATGGTGCATTAATTCAAAGTGCAAGACAAAACAGGCGAGCAACCACTCATATCAACATTGGGCAAGAGAAGCCCAACACCCTATTTGGCAACCTTTTGTTCACCGCCTATAGACACTTTTACAATTCAGTTGTGTTAATTTTATAGTTTAAATCATGAGCTCTAGGTCTTTTTTATGGGAGGCCAGCTACTTTGTATTATATGTAAGCATCTGACTGCCAGCACTGTACATACAACTGTTATGATTTTTGCTTTGTTATAGATTTAAGATTGATGAAATATATTTTTTTTTACATGAAAATAGAATGTCTATCTTGCCAAATGTAAGCTTGTTGATATAGTTCAGAGGCTTACATAACTGACTACTGCTGTTGCATAAGAAATATATGCCAGGTTATATTATGACAAAGAACAAAAGGCACCTTCTGGTTTCTTAATTCCTGGGATTTCAGAGATATTGTATTAAAGCCTCATGCTCTGGGATGAATAAAGTACACTTGACAGAAGCAAACATCAGATTCTGTTTTACACTTGCTTTGCCAGATTAGTTTTGTGAAAGAAAGCTCCTCACTGAAAATGATTTGCATAATAAGCGGTCTGCTGATTGGATATATGAAATGCATGCAATACAGTTATTATTTATGTCAGAAGATCTCAAAACCCAAATTTTGCCTGTGGTGCCTGGCCTTAAATGTCCATCCCCTACTCTTAAAAAAAACATTTTCTGTGAGAAAATATATTTTACATCGTGAGGAAAAATTTTCTTGGCGAAAGGTCACCTCATGACAGGGATTACAAATCATGACTCGAATCATGGAATCTGGTAAGAATTGAATACACAATCAATTTAAACTTTTGTTAATTTTGTGCCTTTTTAAACATACCTAGCTTGTAAGATGTAAGCCAAGTTTAGCTTTCAATTGTTCTATTGATGAGGGTTTTAAGAACACAAGCGAACACAAGTGCATACATCCTTTTTTAATGTTTTTAATGCACTTAATGTGGCTCTATTGTGAAGGGGTTATTGGGGGGTGGGATGTGGACGTGTTGATTGGTGTAAAATATATTTTACAAATTTCACACAAAAAAAAACTGAATAAGTAACCTGGGCATACTGGAAACACACGCAATAATAATGTAACCATTATGTACCTTACATGTAACCGCCAGGCTTACCAGTGCAAACCAAGTAATATTGTGAGCAGCCACAGCAGCCCAGGGATAAGGACCTCTTGGATTTCTGAGGGGTTATACCTCATTAAATACAATGCTAACAATGTATTAGGTAATAGCTAGCATGAGCTTTGTTGGTGGCTATAAAGTTTGACTTTTACAAGAGCCTAAAACTGGCTTTTTCATGGTTAATAGAATGTTCTCAGAGGGGTCATGACCCCTCTTTTAAGTGAGAGCTGGATAATGAGGTCAAAGTCACATGCAGGGAAATCGGATTTTCACTTCAGCTGCTGCACATTTACAGAATGCCTGAAATCATCAATATGCGGAAAGCACTGTTTAAAAAACACAGGGCTTTAGAGGGCTGGCTAATGACCACCAACAGATTGCCTGTTAAAAACAAGCTCTTTCTGTTGTCTTTACAGCTTTGCGTAGTGGGCAGTGGGTCAGACTTGACCTCCTTTCTGGGATGGCTACTGAAGAAAGGGAGCACAAGGGAGTGACAGATGTAATATGTGTTGCTGTGCGAGTTGTGATTGGAAATGTGCTCGGCGCAGCTCAGACACTTGTGCGGCACTCGTTGTCCTCGACGCGACCTTACGCAGCGCGCCGATAACTGAAGTGAGCCACCGCGGCTGCGAGAACTCCCGGCCGCGTCTGTTCAAAGTGCGCTCAGGGACACTGTCCTACGCCATTGGCCGTGTGCGCACTGGCCCAGCGGGCCTCTCAGAACATTGGCTTCTCGAGGCGATGACGTCATCACTCAGCCCTCATGCCGAGATGGATCATCCCCACTCTGCCAAGTTTAAATTAAGCATAAAAGGTTGCGAGACCGTGTTCCTCTGCGGAATGCAAGCCAGCTGCGAAATATGCTTACAATAAAACTTCCCAGCTCCACTCCAGGCTGCGGAGGCTTGACTTATGCCTCCTCGGGTAGCCCTTAGCAGGCACATTGCAGTTTGCTGACTGTAATAAGAGAGGGTGGCTCTGAGGCTGAAGTAACCAGACTCGACATTGTGGCTCCTAAAACACGGCACTTAACACCAGCTTCTTCAGCAAATATCCAGCTGTGCAATGGAGTAAATAGTAAATATGCACAAATGTAAGTTGTTTAAGTAAGTCAGCATCTGCCATGCATGTGAGCAATGTTATGCCCATGCTAGCACATGACAGGAATTAGCCCCCAAAAGGAGATGTTGTGAGAAACCGCTAATACAACAATATTATAACAGCATAACCGGTTATGGCTTTTTTCGAAGGCCTTTTCGAGTCTGACGTGGCGGCTCAGCCCAGACACAGAACGGCATATTCAAACCACCGCTTGCAAAGGAATGCGTGATCTAGTAACTCTATAGCTATGGCAAGGACGGACTAAACGTCTGAAAGCCTTGGAGCTTAAGTGGATTTTCTCTGGCAGCCAAAATGTTCTAGCTCTTCCTCTTCTGCAGTGGCTGTGTCACTCTGACGCCTCGACTGTTTAGTGCCAGGAGACCAGGCCAAGCTTATAGAAGTGCGGGAATGTTTCCCCAGTAGATCCAGAAGGGGCACCTTCTACATCTGTGATTTGCAAAGAATGTACAAAAGGTGTTGACATAGTAAGGCTGAGAGTTTAGGGCCCCAGACAGGCAGTAATGTTGTACCCTGGAGCAGTGCACTGATCCTCACTGCCTCTAAGCGCAGGCACGGGTCTAGAAGAAGCGTAAAATATAATAAGTAGGATCATGAATTTTTCACAACCTGTTTTCATTTGCATTTCTGTATTCTACTCTGAAATGCATCATGAATATGAGCCACGATCTATAATTCAATGACTTTTGATTTCAGCAACATTATGAATTTAGATTTAAAAATGCATACATTGATTAATGTCCTTGGTCAGTAAAAAACCTGACAGATGATGGTTGAATAATAAAAATAAAGGTCAAACACTTGTGAGTTGCATTCATAAAACAAGGTTTGTGGCCATACACATAGGAGACAGGGAGACATTAACCCTCCTGCCACCATCTGTCTGCGATCACCCCTTCCGTTCCGCTATCACAATCTACCTCTGAAGCTCCACGTGCCTGGTTTTCGGCATGTGTCCTCTGAAAACTCCATGCACGGCCCTGATATGAGCTATGAGGCATTTGTCTCCCCCAAAGATGAAATGAAACCTACGCAAAACATTACGGCAAAACAATTGCATAGCACTTTTACAAATCTATGCGGTGAACAGGGAATGAAAAAAAGAAAAGAACATGGCTTAAAATGCATATAATTTTCATGCGCAGGGTATGCCAAAACAAATATTTTAGGCCATCCAGTAGTGGGGTTAACTGTACAGTATCTAAATGATCTCCCAGCTTTGCATTTTAAATGCCTCTGTGATCATAGATGTATTTCAGTCTTGCAATGTCTATTGTTATCTTGTCAGTACTGTCAGTGGTTAAATTGTAGATTTCATTAAAATAAATTACTTCCATCTTAAAAAATGCTGCTTTCAGCTTTCAGACTGTTACACAGACTCAATGTCACCCTGGAGGGACAGAACAATCTACTTAAGGGTCAGGATGTAACTGGATATAAGGATATGAATATTATTTATCCTCAAACTAATTACATGGTGGAGATATTAACTGGCAACTGTTAATATCTATAGAGATTCCTGGCGAGGAGAATATCAAGAAACTATAGAGAAAAATGAATGGCTCCACATAGCTTTATAATGAATCTACCAAATCATATCAGTGGCATATACTGTATATATATATGAGTTACACGTGCAAGTACATTGTTATGTTTAGCTTTTGAAATATCTATCTGGAGTGCACAGGTGCTCAATATGGTTCTGTCCAATATCAAGAAGTAACAGGAGAGAAACCTTTGTCGTGAAATAAAAGTTATTTAGTGTTGAAAAGTAACAAATGGCAAAATGCACTCAAGAAACAGACCTTTCCTCGTCCATTGGTGCATTCGTATTGTTATGAGCCAATGGGAAAGCTCTGTGGCCCTGAAATGTTTTACATTTAACTGTTGCAATGTAATTTGTGCCAGTTGACCACATTTTTACAGTTCACCAAGTGGAATGCAGCTACAACCTTTGTGATAACACAATCACAACCTTCTGAAAGCACGCACAACCGGGAGCCAATCACAACCTTCTGAAAGCACGCACAACCGGGAGCCAATCACAATCACAACCTTCTGAAAGCACGCACAACCGGGAGCCAATCACAACCTTCTGAAAGCACGCACAACCGGGAGCCAATCACAATCACAACCTTCTGAAAGCACGCACAACCGGGAGCCAATCACAACCTTCTGAAAGCACGCACAACCGGGAGCCGCACACAATCACAACCTTCTGAAAGCACGCACAACCGGGAGCCAATCACAATCACAACCTTCTGAAAGCACGCACAACCGGGAGCCAATCACAACCTTCTGAAAGCACGCACAACCGGGAACCGCACATAATCACAACCTTCTGAAAGCACGCACAACTGGGAGCCAATCACAATCACAACCTTCTGAAAGCACGCACAACCGGGAGCCATTCACAACCTTCTGAAAGCATGCACAACCGGGAGCCAATCACGACCTTCTGAAAGCACGCACAACCTGGAGCCAATCACAATCTACCTCTTTAGGCCCCGTTTTACGAGGTCATACATTTTTTAAAAAAGAAAAGAAGAAAAGTCACTTGCTCCTCTAAAGAAAGGCACAGATTGTATACTTTGTGTTTCTAGTCAGCTGATAGAAGTAGTAAATTTTTATTTGGCCTGTATTTCTCGGCTCCTATTACAACGTTGAAGTTGCACATGCATTTTTGTTTTTTAAAAAGCCATAGTAATCTGTGCAGTATTGATTTCTTGTTTTTTGGTTAATGTTTACTGGTAAAAAAACCTTGTTCTTGACACACAGCAAAGATGTAAAAAGATATACAGTAGGCAACACACTCATGTGACATGTAACTGTGAGGGTGTAGGTGTAATTCCTAGGTGGGGTAGTACCCGTGAGCAAGGTACTTAACCTGAGTTACTTCAGTACATTTACAGCTGTAGACTGCAGCGTAAGTCACTCTAGATATGAGCACCTAATAAATGCCTGAATGTAATGTATGTCAGATATCCCACAATGCTCTGTGACTCACTAGGAATTCTCAAAAAAAAGAAAATGTCTTTAACAAAAGAGACATGGAAGAGAACTCGATATTTGAGGCACTTCTTGCATTCAGTGCATGAGAGGGTTTGCAGGTATGTGTCAAATGTATAGGCAAAATATCATATGCTATTTGTGATGGATAAATGAACAAAAACGTATTCGCTGTGATATTATCATGGTTAATGGCACACATTGAATTGAAATAGATGACTGCACACACTTATGGAAAATGTTGTTTGGTTACATGTTTGTTGAACTCTTGCAATTCATTAGGATTCATTTGACCAAAATCACATATGTCTGTGTATGTGTGCACATGTGTGAGAAAGTGGTGGGTGTAATATATGTTAGTTGCAGCTTTGCACAGATATATTTACAGCATCTCTTAGGATCTTCTCTTGAAAAATAGGAGCTTGGTCACCCCCAAATTCTTGACTCTTCAAAGGACAGGTTGGACTCGAGGAAGGTGAATCCTTGACATTTGTTGAGCTTGTGCAAATCAACAAATGGGGTTTAATCTGGGCTGGCCTTCCTGTTTTAGCTAAACCAGTTAGCGCAGACAAAATAGTAAGGACAAGGAAAAGAACCACAGAGTAAGTGTCTCAGTTGTTCATTTCCAGAAAAAAAACCCTTTCACACACACACACACACACAAACAACAACAACTAATACTACAACAAGCACACATATTGAAGCGTAAGTCTACACACACATGAAATAATACAAATAAAATACATAGGAAGGCCTCACCCTAAATACCTAGCTATTTATGTATTTATGTTTAATTTTTTACTTGCTTGAGTTATCTATTTCACATTTCCGTAATTTTTATATTAAAGTATTAAAATGTGATTTTATGGACATACTCCTGGGTAGGAACAACTGAAGAGTGCTTTCTGTACTTCAAAAGATGCACATAGTATTGGGATGGCAGGTATGCCCCATACCTATACAGCACAGAAGTTTTAACACAGAATATCATCTGGTTAAGATTGCGTTGTAGCATTACTGTAAAAAATTCTATAAATAACTATGTTCCAGGCTGCATGTTTTCACAAACGTTTGTTTTAAAAACGGTAATTACAGAAAAGCCAACATAGTTCGGTAGGCTACCGCGACCACTGCACATACAGTTACAGTAGGCTACCGAGAAAAACATCCATGCGTAGTGTGGGCCTACCTATGGTGTAATTTTTTTATTAATTTGTGACAAACAAAAACGTGCGCTTCAGCTTCTGTTCATGATTTTAACACAATGTGACCATAAAAATTATGTAGGCCTACTTGAAAAATGAAGAACTTACGATAATATATTTGTGACAGAGGGAAGGGGTCGGTGAACCAGACGCAACCGGAAGAGAATCCAAAAGCTACCCACTAACGTGGGAACCACAAATAGGGACAAAGGAAAGAGGTACCCTGATAGAACAGGAATAAATAAACAAAAAGGGGGAAATAACCCCCGGCGTATAAGCCAACAAAAAACAACCCAGCAAAAAGGGTGATACACGCTAAAAGACTTGAGCAGAATAGATAGAAAGAGAAAGGAAAAAAACTTTCAATAAACGCTCAATAAAATACAAGGTATGGAGAAAAGAAAAGGTAACAGAGGTAACAGCCTCAATGAGGACTGAAAAGAAAACTGAAGAACAAAACTAGCTAGCGAAGGAAAATAGGAAGAAAAAAAAAGTATAGAGAGACACAATAGCCTCCGAACATGGCTCCAGTCTACGCTACTCTGTAGAAGATGTAGCTTATTGTAAACACTTTTAATTATAATAATAATCAGAATAATAATCTCTGGTAGGCTACTTTCTTAGTAGTAGCCTAGCTATTGTCTTCTTTCTGGCTAAGATTACTGGTAATTATGCGTTGTCCAATTAAGCTTGTTAGGCAACATTAGTTTTGCCAGAGAAATGTTAGTCAGATGCTAGTCAGGAAGCGGCTACAAGCTAGGCTAATGAAGCGAATCAACATGCCTTATACATTCATTGCAGTACATAAAACTAAACTAAACCTAGCTATATGGTCCGGTACCAAAAGATTTTTCACAGGTAACGTCACACTACTGGAAAAAAAACTGCGCTGAAATTATGCTGTGCTCATTATGAACTCGGCAGCTCGTAGCCCACACATGGAAGCTCTGAGTTATGCACACAGCAAGCCAGTGTTGAATAGCCATACGTTACGTGTATTTCCATATAATACTAATAGGCCTATTTTGAAACTGCATTTCCATATTTTACTTATGCAAACTATTTAGGCTGTATGTCTTTCAGCTTGAATGTGTTTGTGTCTAGCCTATTGTGCATGCATGTCTCCATATAGACTTGGTTAATTAATTTAACAGTGTAGTATAATGGTAAAGGAACTGGCCTTGTAACCCAAAGGTTGCAGGTTTGATTCCCAGGTAGGACACTGCCATTGTACCCTTGAGCCAGGTACTTACCCTGAATTGCTTCAGTATATATAAATTGATAATATGTAAAAAATGCTAAAAGGTTGTGTAAGTCGCTCTGGATAAGAGCGTCTGCTAAATGCCTGTAATGTAATTTACATGCTTCTTTATGATCCATAGCTCAGGTGGTGCTGTTCATTGTATTTTATTAGACATTAAATACAGCTCATCTACAAACTATTTTAATGTAATTGTGGGCTATCGGTGATCGAGAAATGGATGCATATGTCTCTCTCAATGTCATTATCTTCATGAATTATTCATCATTAGTTAGCTACCAAAAATAATTGAAATCTGAACAAAAACGTTTTTCAATGTAAAAAAATAAAAAAAGCCAAGTTACTCACACATAGCCTACAGAGCGCTGTCTATAAGTCCTTAATTCCAACTTGCAAAAAGTATTAATATCAAAATGTCAAAAACTAACAACATTGCCTATTGTAGCTCACACTAAATAAACTAGCTTTATAGCCAAAATTATTTGCCCTGTTTTTTTTTTTTTTACCACTCAAGAAATGTGAAGTCAATGACTGTAATATGTGCCACATCAAACTGTGAAAGAAATAAAATTAATAGTGGAAATAAATTCTGATTCAGATGTGTGAAGCTTAAAAAAAAAAAAAAAAAAATTACTACTACACTCGAGCACTATTTTTCTACACCCACTGCCACTGCTTTGGTCTATGAAAAAAACAGCAGCAAATAAAAAATATATTATTATTATTTATATTATTATTATTATGTATTTATTGATTTATTTATTTGGAATATTTGGATTTTTATAGAAACCTGTGTGGTCTTACATAGCATTGACATTCTTGTGTTCACAAAATTCTGTTTTCAAATATCATTACTATTATTATATTAAGAAAATGAGTACTATTACTTATTTGCCATCATCTGCCCACAAACATGTTTGGATACGTTTGTAAAAATGCTGTATGTACGCTATTTTCTAAGTCAAAATATAAAATGCATTTACAGTATTTATTCATCCCCCTTTCTCTATGGTACAGGATGTTTCTTGATATAAATGTCTGTTTGTGAATCCGTAGCATTTTAAAACCTGTACATTTTCTAAAGTAAACTTGCCAAAAAAGTATAACCATATCCTTTCTGGAGTGTAATTATTCATCAACTGTTTAAAACATAAATTTAAATCATATGTTGTTCCATGAGGTACAATCTCTTCACATGCTAAGATGAAAAAACACAGGGCCAAGTTGCATTAAACAATTTAGGGAGGTTTGGATGGCATTGCTTAGGAATAGAGCTAGTTTATTTAGTGTGAGCTACAATATTGTTAGTTGTAACTTGGCCACATTTTGATATCAATACTTTTAAAGGCAGGCCTAGTTTTTGCAAGTTGGAATTAAGGACTTATAGACTTGGATCTATATAAGAACTGTAGCTATTTATTGTAATATAAATATTTTATAATTACAAGATCACAGTACAACAAAATATGTGTAAACCGGGAATGTATTACAGTTTATCTGAAACCCTAAACCATGCCGTTTATTCACTGTGTAAATATACTACTCAAAAGAATTTAAGGGTCATAGAAATTTTTTGATAATTTTTGTAAGTATGTATTTTTAAGCCAGATAGGATTAGAATATCCCCCTTTGGGTTGTCATTTGGACTATAGAATCACATTATTATGGGGCATGCATTCATTGCACTTATCTTTAGAAACATTTTAAGTTAACCAAGATTTCCTTTTCATGGATTTGAAGCACAAACTTAGTCAGACAAAACTGATAAATGGCCTCGAAACACCCATTGTGACACCTCATGCACCATTTGCACGTGTTTTACATGAGTGTCATTCCATGCATGCCAATTTTAGCAATAAAATGGCTGAGCATTTTCCATTCATCATCACATCATCATTTTTGGGGATGCATGGCTTTTTTTCATCAGGGTAATAAACTAGTGTCTAATCAAAAGTTTTTTTGTTTTGTTTTTTCTGTTCTTGAGCCATCAAGACAAAATAATTATTTTGTCATTAGTCGTCACCGTTTTAGCTCGTTAGCTTATATTTATATGCACAAATATTTTTGACCCTTAACTTCTTTTGAGTAGTATATAAACATATTTTCTTCTATTTTTCTGAGGGCTCCTTGGGACTCCTTCAAGGTTGAGCCCAGGTAGTGGTGGTTATATTTATGCTCAATGCATTACCCATGAGTGTGGTGTGGGTTGCCGCTTTTAACTCCTTTTCAATGTATTATGTTTTAGAACATACGTCTATACACTTAGGAAAGCATAATGGTATGATGGCCTGTGCGATTACCTCACAGCTCCTGGGTTTGATTGAAAACCTAGCTTGTACTCTGTTGGCTTTCACTGGCTAATGCATCTTCTCACCGTTCAAGTCAGTATGTGTGTGCCCTGTTTTTATATTTTTCGTTCGCTCAGCTCTGGTTCACCAGAACTCCCCACAGGGCATGCTTGTGGCCCTTTAAATCAATACATGTGTGGATATAATAATTGCTTCATAATGTTACTGTGTGTTTGTATTTTTGGACTCCTGAGAGGGATGCAATCAGCCAATCACAGTGGCTTACCCCATCTGTGCACAGTGGTGTTGCAACCAGGTCACAATCCTTTTTTTAGCGAATCCACTGAAAAACATTGTCAAGCGCAATGACTTCTTGCTTAGAAAAAAACGACATCAGCAACATATTCAGTCCCTCCAGATACAGAGGAAAGCAAAGTACTGCAGTCTACTGCAAATGAGACAGCAGAGCGGTGGATTAGAAAAGGTTCTGTTTGATTGATTAATTGATGGATTTGTTGAGGTCCTCACAAGGGAGTTCTCCAAAGTGGACATCTGATTATCGGGACAAAGAAATTGGCAGTGGAAAACAAAGACAAAGCAGAATTGACATGAGCCAAACCTGCATTCAGTTAAAATCAGTTTAAAGACAAACTTGTGGAAGCACTTGAATACATGTTTTAAATTACCCTGACTGATTAAAAGATTGTCTGGAATAAAAACAAGCACACACTTGATCTGCAAAGGACATAAGGCTGCCCTCTTCTCGGCAATTCATTGCATTTAGCCTACTAAAGTTTTGAGACTGTTTTAGATTTTAAACTATTCCAGGCAGTTTTGTATTTTGCCACAGAGGTCGATCGGATATTTCCATGGTCTATGCACCACATATCTGCTACACAGTTGGATTCATTCTGTATATTAATAATAAAGGTGTACATACTATCTTCAAAGTGTAAAACTTACAAGAAATAATTGAACACACATTTGCTTCAGTAATGACTGCTGTGCTGTAGTTTCATGGATCAGTGCTGACATCTACTGGAATTAGGCTAAACCAAATTACAATGTAGTTGTACAGTGTCCTCTTGGACTTAAAAGGATATTTCACCTTCATGTGACAGAAGTAATTTTGTGGAGCCTACCCCATTATATTTGCATAGCGTGAATACTAGCAACGTCAGCTGTCCCTGCTGACCGTTAACGGCATCCCTGGTAGTCCCGGTTGTCAGGCTCCCATTCACTCCCATTCATTTTTGGGAGGTCACCAAAATGTATTGTTTAAAAGCACACACTAACTACGGCAGATAATGCATCGATAAAAGAGAACACGACGTTGAAAAGGTACGGTTCAAATTACACTAAAATAACATTTCAGCCTTATAGAAAATGCATACTCTGTTACGTTTCTGTCATGTTTATGCCGTTTCATGTTTAGTGTTTGTCACAGTTTATTTTCTGTTTATGTTACGATGCAGTTCATTGTTTGCATACATATTTCCATGTTTTTCCGCAGCCTTGCATTCATGCTGTTTCTTCTCTTGCTGTCACTCACGCTTCCCTAATTGTTTCATTCTCCCTTGTCTAGTTACTAATATACTATCTAAACTATCTAACCATGTGTTCATGTTTACCTTACGTTTCTCGTGCATGTTGATTACTAATTTACTAACGCTAGGTCAGGATAGGTTAACTACTAACGATTTACTAATTGCCTCGTTACGTGTCTCATTTTCTCAAGCTGTTGTGAATTTCCTGCTGCTCTCAAGTTAAATGTTTGCACCTGTCTACACCTGCATTTAAGCTCAGTGTTCTTGTCTGTTCGTTGCGAAATTGTTGCCTTAGTTTACTATTGTCACTCTTGAGTGTTTTTCCATTGTTTTGACCACCGTTATTGATCTAGCCTGTTTATTGACCATCGTTACTGCCTGCCTATTGTTTCCACTGCCTGTTTTTGACCACGAGTTTTGCCTGCTGTCTGTTTGTACCTCTGCCCCGCGGATAGGACTTCGGTCTGACTCCTGCTACGCCCCACGACTACGAACTTTGCTTTTTCCCTGTTTTGTACTTCTGCTCCGCTGACAGCTACTCTGGTTAAAAAACTCTTGCATGGATACCGACTTCGAGACTGCCTTCTCCCTCGGTACTGTATCTTTGGTCTGGCTGGATTTATTGGTTTTTGGACTTTGCTTGTGTGACTACGTTTTTGGATTTCCCCATAATAAAGCCCTTGCGGGTATTTATTATAAAGTTTGTGTTCTGAGTCGTGCATTACGGGTCCAACCCGCACACACCCGTCTTATACTCCTGTTTAGTAGCTATAATAAAATAATATTTAGCCTATTATACAATGTATTACAGGTCAAATAGTCAAACATTGTGTATAAATGTATTACATAGCCTGCATTTCATATGTACCTAAGTACAAACCCCAATTCCAAAAAAAGTGCAAAATGCACATAAAAGCAGTGATTTGTAAATTCTCCTTTACATATATTTAATTGAAAACAGTACGAAGAAAATATATTTTTAATTTTCCTATTGAACTCTATGGAAAATTAAGTCAGGAAAAACAACCCTTAAAGTGATCCATCCATATCTACTGCATATCATGACTCCTCGTTTTAAGGTATAACATTAAATATATTTTCTTTGTACTGTTTTCAATTAAATATATGTAAAAAAAATAATTTACAAATCACTGCTTTCTGCATTTATATGCATTTTACATAGGCTACTGTCCCAACCTTTTTGGAATTGGGGTTTGTAAGTAGGCTAATAGTCAGAAAAGTATAAGGATAAACAGCTAGGTAAAGCTTGAGACAACATAAACAAAACACATAATTTACTTTCGGTGTTGTTGCTGCCAGTGGTGCGGGTCGTTTAACTCCTGTTATATGTATCCACGTCATAGTTATTAAATTATCTATTATCTAATACTAGATACGTTAGCTAGTTTGCTGTTTTCCTGAAGGGACAAATGCCAGCAATGTTAGAGCAAGCTGTCTGGAGATATCACTTTTACCTCAGAGCGTATTGGTCAGTTTGTTTTACTGTGCGATGCTGGTCATCTTGGTAGAATTGCTTTACGGTAAATCGAACGCAAATCAGTTCCACTGTAAAAGACGGGCTCGCCTCGGGATATTCCAACTCCAACAGGTGCTTTTTTACCATCTCACATTTAGCCAATCAAAGAAAGAAATCGGAAGTTTTTACCAAAGTTTTTTTTCTTCTTCTTGTATCCACTTTGCTACACGCCACTTTGGCGGGAAGGTTTGATATATTTACCTGACAATTCTGAAATCTACCCGCATTTGGCAGGTGCTCATTTCCCACCCTGATTTCATACAGTGCATTCATTCCAACACAGCATGTTAAAGCACTCTCCAGAAAATAAGGACAATCTCACCTCAACCACCAGCACTGTTTAGCACCCACCTGAGTAATGCACAACAGCCATTTTCTGCTGGAACAGTCACCTTAAATCCGTTGAGGTGGAGAGAGGGGGAATTATTAAACTGGGGGTTTAATTTAATGGTCAGATGATATCATAATCAGAATTTTTCCAAGACACTTTTTTGTGAAAAGTGTAATAACGGTGATCTCAGTAACATCTCATTGGAAAAGATAGCATCTCTGTAAATGTCACTGAATGGCAGCACTGGTTTGCTCTCCACATGGAAGCCTGTCCCCTACTTGCCAACCAACCATACTAAACCAACCAGTAGAACCTGGTTTTTCCCTCCAAAAACTAGAACATTGACTGAAGTAAAAAGAGCTGTATCGGGTTTTACTCAGTGTTGTTTTCCAGCTAACCCAGTAATCCTCATACTTGCCAACCTTGAGCCCTCAGAAATAGGGAGATTTTCCGAAACCACCACGGGGGGTCTGGGGGTCCTCCTCCCCTAGAAAAAAACTTAATTTCCTGCATTCTAGTTAATTTTTAAGGGTGTGAATTACAAAATAAGAAGCAGACAGAAAATCAGTTTGAAAAAAGTTTATAACTAGAAATATATATATCCACAAAAATACATTGACATACAGTAGGCTATACTGTATACATCAAAAAAACAAACATCCTCATACATTCAAAATACATCCATGTAATACATTAGGCTAATATTGTATAATTATTTTTTTTGTTTTTTAAAGGGTTTTAAGTACTTAACTGTTCATTTAATACAATCTCTTTTCTTAATTTTTATAAAGGGTGCCAAGAATTCTGGAGGGCACTGTACATCACTGTAAACAAAACCTCCTCTGCCTCTTACTCTTAACTTCTTAACTTGCTCTATTCTCTAATATCCTCTATAGTGCTGCCTGACGGATGGCCAATCACAACATGCAGGCGTCTCATCGCGTTGCGTTATGATTGGATTAGCCTACAGACAACAATCCCCGTCTCATCGCGTTGCGTTATGATTGGATAGTAAATCCCCGTTAACCAGCCACGTAGATACAAGCGTCAGATTTTTTTTTAAAAATAAAGAAAACGGATATTCTCCTAATTCGGGAGAACTGCGGGAGAATGTTGTCTCTGGGTGATTACCGGGAGAGGACAGTGAAAATCGGGAGTCTCCCGGGAAAATCGGGAGGGTTGGCAAGTATGGTAATCCTGCTGTCCCATACAAGTACTAAACTGTCTGAGAAGGACAGTTGGTGTGGGTGCTGGCCATTTTTTAATGTAATTTTATATATCATTACATTTTAACTTCTGCATTCTCACCTTTTTTAACCTTACTGTGTTGCCATTGTGTGCCTTCCATTGCCTGATTGTGCTAGTGTATGAGTTAATCAGCATAATTTAGTTTTCTATTTGTGGTTCAGCCCTCATGCAAGGTAGCACCATTATTGTATGATCAACTAATGTATTACCATGTCAATTAGCTGGGCATCAAATTTAACTATTCATTAAATACTATATTTATACAGTATATTAGACTACACTAACTTGATAAATGCTCATAGACTCTGTGATTTGAATTTGCTATTTTATGATATGCGTAGAAAAGAATCATAACAAGAGCTGCTGTGCATTGAATGCGTAACATGGTCACACGGACAAGCAAAATGAAGGCTAGTCTGTGTAAACTGCAGCTGTAAAGGCAGATTATGACTGCGAGTCCTAACAGATTATAACACAAATCTTTAAGTTATAAAATGCAATAGCTATTTGATACATTTACTGTATGTCATAATTTACAGTACCGTAGCATATTGAGGTTTCTTTAACATTTCTGTATGGCTCTGTTTCGCGATGGGAAGAAAACACAGAACTGTAAATACCCTTTGAGGCTGTGTGCCAACATGTATGGCCTGTAAATAATTAAATTCAGATCAAGCATAAAGGTTAATCTTGTTTTCCAAGCTAAAGAATTTTGCCTAAAGAAACACAAGAAGGTACATATTAACACAGGGCACTGTTAAGTCAGTGTTGTATTTGCAGAACATACCATGCAGTCATATGTATACAAATAACCCATTCAGTTTTTTTTTTAGTTTTTTTTTTCAACTTTTCCCCCACAGATTTGTTAAAATGACGGTACAAATTTACCTTATAAGATTACCTCCGCAAAGAGTCTCAGTAAACAGTACAGCAATGGTGATATATAGACTATCAATATATGTAACTGTAGCCTACCATATGTATGAATGGTGATTCATAAAGGCTCTTTGATAGACTATACTGGAATACATTTTACTGGAAGTCCAGGTAGGAATAGAAAAAGAATCATAGGAAAATAACTGCACAATTTTTGAAAGTTCACTAGAATTCTACTAAGAACAGTAAAACGCTGACAGTGCTGTTATTGTATTAACTCAGATACAGTTCAGCCTCTTTAAACCATCACTTCTTTATTCAGAGCACTGATTAGAAAGAGACACACATTTATAACATCTGCCATGGTACCGTGAAGGATATGCGGACATAATCGTTTCATGGGGCTCATCTGATCTGTGCTGTGCTGTCATGACTGAGCCTGAACTTTCTCATGATGTGTTAAAAGATTTGTTTTTATTGGGTTGAAGAACCCTGACACATATTTAAACATAGATGTCCAGCACTGACAGCAATATCGTTACTGTGAACACATTCAGTGTTAGATAGCGTTAATTATTGTTGCTATTGTACCGCCCCAGGCAGCCCGTTAAGAACTGAGGACATCGGCTTCAAGTTGGCTTGGTTTATTGTTGCTACCACAACCAGCACACTTTACATTCACTTTAGTACGCAGTTATAGTGGTTCTGCAATAAAGCAAATACATACAATCGTACATTACTTATATGCACTTAATAAAGGCAAAGAGTAAACAGTGCAATAACAATTATTCACTAAAAGAGAATATAATTAGTAACACAATTTGTGTTCACTGTGCTCCTAATAACCCTGGAAATAACTACATTCCCCTTTAAATGTAAGCCAGTACAAGAAATAGTACTCTTTTCTTGCACATGCAGTGTGCGCGCTGCCTTAGAGACTGGGCATGAGCGTACATCTGCCTATAGCTGATGGTGCAACAGTCTCCAGTGATTCTCTCCAACCAGGAAATGGGGATGCAGGGATTAAGTACAGTGGATGGCCTCAATCAACAAATGCATTGTGGGATACAATTTTAACAGAAGAGCCATGCTTCAAACACTGATGCTTGTGTGTCACCATGTTATCAAGATTTCAGTATCTTACAGTTCTGGATCCTCATTGAAGAAACTATAGAGCTCTGCAAAAGCATACACTGATGAATATTCATGAGCACTGGGGCTGTTGGTCGTTAAGGCTCAATTCTGCTCTCTGTAGACACACACAAAATAGATACAGCAGCCAATCATTTGAACCCAAACAAGCTGGAGGCAAATCTGATAATGAATATTTCATGATGATTAACAGTCTCCACCGTAACTGAAACACTTGTTTTGTATCAGAGATTTTGCAGCCATGGTTGATTTGTTGCAGTTTGCCTTTGGTGGAGATCCATATGCATTAAAAACAGATGCCCTGTTTGGACTTACCCTTATACCAGGAACTACGATGAATCATTGCTCCGTACATGTGAGGTGTGATCTGTACAGATAAACTGTATATATCCATATATGACAGATCTTCACATAGCCCGTAGGTTGTCCTCTGCCATTTCCCTGTCACTATTTGGTTGTATTGGTAGTACATATTGGTAGTACCTATAAACCACCCCAGCTGTACAGTATATACATATTTTCATGTCAAGTTGTTGCATTGTCTTTGTAAGCAGCACTTATGCTTTAATCCTCCATTATATGAAAGAAAATTATCCTGCACACAGTCCAATGATCTCAGGGATGCTTTTAATGATTCAACTCAGTAACACATAATTTGAACAATATGCCATAACATCTGTCATAATCAGCCATGAGGGCATATTACAGCGTGTCATACCTGTCATTATTCTGACATGATGTATACTAAGACCAGTTTTTAACAGTTATTTTGAAATCTGCTTTGTAGAATGTGCATTATAACTATGATATAGCGCTAGTAAAATGCGCTAGAGCTGTAAAATGCTGTTTTGGCTGGTAATGACAGGTGAGTATGGCTGTATTATGTAGGTTTTATGGTATATAGTTCATGTAAAATGCTACCTTCACTTCTTACCTAGTACCAGAGCTTATTACATTCTTACATAATCTCTTGAAAGAATGCAATAATCACAGGTATTAGTCAGTTTTTTTTTTTTTTTTTTTTTTTGCCAATATATTTTTTGTTGAGCTGTATATCTAATTTCCTCTTTTTCAGTGGGCTCATTTTTAGATACGATTCCTGATCCCTGGCAAACGAATTTGTATGTAAATCATTCGTATTAGCAAATTTGGCTGTATTTCGGCATTCATTATCGTTTTCGTATCTGAGATTTGTTTGCACGTACTAACACATTTTACACCTGCTCTGGACCACGTGTACCACGTTCATAAATTCAATGCCGCTAAATTTAGCTTCTGAGTGATAATTATAATATTAATGAATTTTTATTTTCTGTTCAATTCACAAGACTAAATTTATCCTTTGAAATACACATTGCAAACGTATTAAATTATGATTGTAAAAAGCAAACACTTTAGATTACGCCTATTCATCATTTGTAGGCTATAAAGCTGTTTAATTAAACCCATAACGTAGGCTAATGAATGCTCCCAGTAGTCTACTATTTTTTCTAAATTGCTAAAAATTGGAATTCTACATGACCTTACATAGGCCAGTCATGGTTTGGCAGCCTTCTCTGTATCTCTGCGGACGCTTCCTCTCGGAGCCGCGAGAGGGCGCTCCTGCTGTACTTTTCCGCCGGTCTTCCCGTGTTTTTCCGCTAACCGGCACTTATCTGGTGCACTTGTTCCAGGTTTCCTGCTGGCTGTATAAGCTCAGTGCTTCCTTCTTTCTGTGCTTTTGTGTCTTCAGTGCCACTACACAAAGCCAGGTTAAGGTTGCCGGATGACTGTATTCTTGTTGTTTCGACAAGAACACAGGAACATTTTTAGAGTTAGGTTATATTCCTTTTGTTACTCTTTGCTTTGTTCTTTTTCCCTTCCTTTTTCTCACCCTTTTTATGGGTTACCTTTGTTTGCTTTTATCCTTTGCCTCTTTATATTAGCTCTCTCATAGTTTGCAGAGCTAGAGGCTTTCTGCCTATTTGTTTTCTCTCTGCTCCAATCTGCGAGCTTCGCCCATCTCTATTTGGGTTGTTATTATTTTGGCTCACGCCAGGATTGTTTTGCCTATCTGTTTTATTTCTCCGCTTGGGTCTGCGAGCTCTGCCCACATTTATCGGGTCATTATTATTTTAGCTTTTAAACGGGAGGTTTCTTCTTGTTTTTGTTACGTTCTCCTTCCCTCTAGTGGTTATCCACATTTCGTGGATAACTTTCTGACCCCTCTCAGTCGCGTCTGGTCTTCCGAACCCGACTCCCCCTTACAGGCTATGCTAATTAAAACACACATTTAACCAATGAACGAAATTTGCTTTAAAGTGGCTTACATGTCTGTAGCCAGGGTTGCAATTGTGGTCAACCGAGGGGTGTACTATAGTAGCAAGCTAATTTAAGCTTCAACCCTGGGTTTTCTGTACCATGAAGCCGACTAACTTTTAATTGGGGTATATTGCCACGCAAACTTACTCTGCACGGCTAACCTGGAGGGCAGGTTATGTTCAGGCTCTCGGATTGAAATGTATTTAAGCACAAATCAACTACTTGGTTTTGGAAAAAGGCGTCTCAATTCCAAAGGATCCCGTAGAGATATGTGTGGATAGTGAGGGAATATATCTGCAGGGCGAGATTATTGAGTTCCGCAAAGGATTATTTGAGTTCCAGAAAATGCTTGAGATACTTTTTTTATGAAAAAACATTGGTGTGATTGCTTCAACAAGATTTTAAACATGCTATATAAAGTTTAAAGTTTAGGAGCTCTAGAATGTAGTAGTACAGTTGTCACATTAGAAATATGATTGTTTATGATTATTTCATATTCTTCATATCCGTCCATTATATCTGTCCGTATAATGCCGTCATCGCTTGTTTTTGCAGACACCGCCCCTTTTATGGGAACGCGCACAGAGCTTGATTAATAAAGCCTGTGTTCACTTGATAACCATGCTCGTAGTACCGGTTAAGCCAGATTGTGGTGGTTCTGAAGCCAGCTAACGCAAAGAAACCCTGACTATGTTAAGCTTTCTTCATAGTATAGCTACACTCCAGCTTAATCCAGTCAATGCCAGCGTACATCCAGTTACCCTACAAGATTCAAAGCCAGGTGGAGGTAAATCGTGGTTTTTATAAAATTGCCAACCTGTCCAATGTTATCTATGCCATAGACTGCAGAGCCCAGTGAAAGTTTTTGTTGAAAAGTCAGTGAAACGCCATCTCGCATTCAGGTAAAAAACCGGATAAACTTGATTTAAAAGTGAAAGTTTTTTGACCGATTAGAATGTAGCCAGGCTCTATACCGGTAAAACCTGAGCTCCATTCTGGCTTTTGCTCAGTGGGACACACGCATCAATGTGACCGCAATTAAAACATGCCAGAGAGGTTCTACAACAAGGTAGTCAATGTGATTACCCAATGTCAAACCACAACTCGCATGCACAGAACCCCAACAAAATTACGAAATGAATAACGTCTAAATTATTTCCAGGCTGCGATAAAGTAATGCGCTCTCTCGTCCGACGTAGATGCGCAGCTATGCGTTTTTTCGCCTCCGATTTTATGTCAATCCATAAATAATTTTTTATTAACAGTTCGTGTGAGGTGTGATCTTGCATTGATGGTAGCCTACATGTTATCTCCTGCTAGGCCTTTACTTTACATTTCCTGAAGTAATGCAGCGGCACATTTACAGGTTTTATATTTGAAATGTAAAATGTAAATCACCATAATCACCATGCTTCATACAAACCCCAATTCCAGAAAAGTTGGGACAGCATGTGCAATTCACATAAAAGCAAAAAGCAGTGATTTGTAAATTATGCTTTACATATATTTAATTGAAAACAGTACAATTTTTTTTTATGTTTTACCTTATCAACTTTATTGATTATTGTAAATATATGCCAATTCCGAATTTGATGTAACCCCGGTTCTATGAATACGGTCAACACGCCACGGTATGGGTCATCCTCGCCGAGAGGGGGAGCTACTAGGAGATTGTTTATCAAATTAACCACCACTACGGGCGGAACCACGTCACGCCATAAATATGGCGCTTGTACACCGCTCGACCTCTTTTGTTGACTTGAGGGCACTTGCCGTCCTCAGGGTGCAAGGTTCCCCGCCTGACAACACCGCGTGGCGTGTTGACCGTATTCATAGAACCGGGGTTACATCCGTAACCCGTACATTCTATTTCATACCAGTCAACACGCCACGGTATGGGTTACTGTATATCAAATAAGTCAGGTGGGGATGTAGTGGGGTAACCAGGACTGCACATCATAGCATGAGTGCGGGACCGATCAATAAAATTACACCATTGGCTGCTGTTCTTAACAAAAGAGCAAGCTCAAGTGGGAACGTGGAACATAACCAATGGGTGATAAAAACCCTGAATCATCACCATTTTACTTACAAGGTTGCTCAGCTGCCCCAAGGACAGGAGGCAACTGATGCCGATGACACTACGTCCAAGTTATAAAACCTGGCGAAAGTGAGTGATGAGGCCCAGCCCGCCGCTGCGCAAATGTCAGCGAGTGGGGCGCCACGTAGTAAGGCCCAGGAGGTAGCTACGCCCCGAGTGGAGTGAGCTACCACACCTGTGGGAGGGGGAGCATTAGAGCTGCTGTAAGCCTTGGAAATCGTATCTACGATCCAGTGGGCTAAGCGCTGTTTAGACAGGGCAAGCCCCTGTGTAGCCCCTCCATAACACACAAACAGGTTATTAGTCTTCCTAACCGTACTTGTGCGAGAAATGTAAGACTGCAGGGCCCGGACAGGGCACAGTGAGTGCAGTCTGGCCTCTTCAGGGGTCTCCTGAGGAGGAGGATGAAACGCCTCCAACACGATAGGCCGCGAGACGTATGACCGCGAAAGGACCTTAGGCCGAAACGTGGGGTTGGGACGCAAAGAGACCGATGAGCTACTGTCTCCCAGCCTTATACAGGCAGGGTGTATCGACAGTGCATGTAGCTCGCTTACGCACCTCGCGGAGGCGATAGCGAGTAGGAAGGCTATCTTCCAAGAGAGGAGCTTTAGGCTGAGCCCAGTCAGGGGCTCGAACGGCGGTTCAGTGAGAGCATTTAAGACCAGCTGCAGGTCCCAAGAAGGGACTGCGTTCGATCTAGGTGGCCGAAGCCGTCTGGCTCCTCGGAGGAATTGACTGGCAAGAGGGTGAGTTCCCACCGTCCGGCCTTCAATAAGGTCATGGTAGTCCGATATGGCCGCCAAATATCCCCTTAGTGTAGATTCCGCCAGACCTTCTTCCAGAAGGGACTGGAGGAATGCCAAGACGACTGATACGTCACACCGGGTCGGGCTAGACCCGTTCTTTTCGCACCAGCGGCCGAACCTGCCCCACTTCCCAGTGTACAGCGCCCTTGTGGAAGGGGCCTTGGACGCCTGAAAAGTGTCTCCAGCACTGCTGATTCTAGGCCCTGCCGGCAACTCTGCCCACGGGCCAAACACGCAGGTTGTACATTTCTGGGTTCGGATGCCACAGCAGGCCTTGGGCCTGCGACAGCATATCCGCCCTGGTTGGGAGGCACCAGGGGGTGCCCCGTAGGGATTCCCTTAGGTCCGCCATCCATCACTGCAGAGGCCAGTTGGGGGCAATCAGCAGAACCTGTGCCCCTGAGTTCCTGATCCTCGCCAGAACTGTGGGCAGGAGAGGCATGGGGGGAAAAACATGGAGCAGGGCTGGAGGCCACTGGTGTGCCAGTGCATCCACGCCCAATGTCCCAGTCGTGTCCATCATAGAGTACCACAGGGGGCAGTGAGCATTCTCCCTGGATGCGAAGAAGTCCACCTGTGCTTCTCCGAAGCGGGACCAAATGGACTGCACAATCTCTGCATGCAGGCGCCATTCCCCTGGTCTCGGGCCACCCCTGGACAGCATATCGGCTGCCACATTGGTTATACCCGGCACGTGCACTTGTGCCCATAGCAGGATTTGACGTGCTTTTGCATGCAGGATTGGGGACCGTACCCCACCCTGGCAGTTGATGTAGGACACTACCGTGGAGCTGTCTGCCCTCACCCCTGCCGGCCCCAAGGGAACGCCTTCCTTGAGGCCAGGGGCGGTGAGCCACCAATGCACCATTTTTAGGCATTTCTGGGTAATGAGGAGGAGTCGCCGCCCGTCTTCGTGCGGGCTCACTCCCTGTGCCGTCGCTCAATGCTGTAACGGGCGCATATGCAACAGCCCAAGTGGCACCACCTGGGCAGCTGAGGCCATCTTCCGGCAAAGTTTTACTGTCCCCTGCCGCGCTGCAGCAAAATGGGACAGACTCTCCATCAAAGTATGTCGCCACTCGTAGGCACGCATGGACCCCGAGTCTAAAATCAGACCCAGGAAAACCCTTTCTCTGGAAGGGGTGAGGTGGCTCTTCTCCCTGTTCAGGGTAAGGCCCAAGCTGGCTAAATGGTCCAGTACCGACCTTGTGTCCCTTCTCGCTTGCTCCTCTGATGGAGCACAGATCAGCCAGTTGTCCAGGTAATTCGCAATGCAGATATCCTGACGACTAAGTGGGATCAGTGCGGCATCCATGCACTTTGTGAAAGTGCGTGAGGCCAGAGCTAGGCAAAAGGGGAGGACCGAGTACTCGTACCCTGTGCCCTTGAAGGAAAAGCGGAGGTACTTCCGGTGATCCTGGTGTATGGGGATATGGAAGTATGCATCCTTTAGATCCACAGAGGTGAACCAGTCGCCATCTCTCACCTGAAGGAGGAGATTGGCGAAGCGGAGCATCCGGAAGGGCAGGTGCTTCAAAAAGCGGTTGAGCCTTCTTAGATCTAGGATGGGGCGGAAGCCCCCGTCCTTCTTGGGGGCTAGAAAATAGTCTGAATAAAACCCTTGTCCCGCTGCCACCAGGGGCAGGGGTGTTATTACTCCCTTCTCTTGCAACACCAGAATCTCGTTGGAGAGTCTCTCACCCGAGTAGGAGTAACCTCGTAAAAACGGGGGGCCTTGGTGTTGAATTGGAGCCTGTACCCCGACTCCAATGTGCTGAGCACCCAAGGACATCGGGTACATAGGCGTCACTTTGCAAGATGGAGAGGGGAAAAACGCGGTGCCGGAGGCTGGTAACCGCCACCGACGGAACTGGCCTCGGGAAGCTGACTTACCGGAAGGTTTCCGGAATCGCGCCCGGTCCCGCGAGAAACGCGAGGCCCTTGGCTGGGGCCCATGGGGCTGGAGCCCGTCCTACCGCCCCCAACATCTCTCTCGCCCTGTGTGACTGCTCTAAGGCTGCCTCCGCAGGCGGCCTGAACACCTGCCCCGGAACCACTGGGGCAGTAAGGGCTGCAACCTGTCCTTGGTCTGTTAGACTGGACTGAGACAACCACACCTGGCGGCGTGCCAGAACGAGTGAGGACATGGAGTGCCCCAGGGCTTGGCCATGAGCACTAGCCCCGCGCATCATAATGTCCACCACATGCAGCATCTCTATTGCTGAGTTACTGGGGGCAGCGGAGGACATGTCCTGCAGCATACCCTCCAGGTACACCAGCAGTAGTGCGTTAGTGTTAGCCAGTCGGGCCGCAAGAGCGGCGGACTGATAAGCCTTACACACCCGCTTGTCAGTAGCCCTGCATCGCCTATTGGGATGCTGGGAATCACTATCAGCTCTAAAGGTAGCGCCTGCGAGCATTGAAAACATAGGCCCAATCTGTGGAGGGGCCACCAACCCGTAGGACGCGGCACCCGCCATATTGGCCAACTGGGTCTTGGGGAGTCTATATGCCCCAGGAGACTGCCAGGATGCCTGCAGTTCTGTCAAAAAATCAGGCAGGGGTGGTAACCCCCCTGTCATGGGCCGATGAAGGCCACGGCTGAAAAGTGAGGGAGCAGGAACCGCCAAGGGGGGTAAGCGAGCGTGCTCAGCCGCCCTGAGAATCACCGCCTGATCGGAGGGATCCATGGGCAGGAGTTCAGAAGCATCGTCGCTTTCCTGGGCAGACACTGACCCACCTTCAGTGCCAGACTGTTGGGGGTCTGTCCGACAGTACAGGCTATCCGACGCCGTCGTAGACAGCTCGTCGGGGTGATGGCAGGACGGTCCAGGCACCGGGCCCTGAGGGTCCAGAGGCCTGGGTGACTGCTGCTGTGATGCTACCAGCCCCAGAAGGGTCTGCTGCATCGCCTGCACCTGTAGCTGAAGCTGATGGAACTCCGGTTCCTGATGCTTATGCTTCCTAGCGCGCTTTCCAAACCCAGCCCCTTGAGCAAACGGCTCCATATCATGCTCCACAAAAGTTGATTGCCCAGGTGGGACGTCCTCCCCCGACGGCCCACCATCTCCCGGATTCTGTACGCGTTCCGACATGCTTAGCCCAGAAGTGTGTCCAACACCAAGCCAAGGGCCCAAATCAGTGGTACTGAGGGACCGCGAGGGGATGTGGAAGCCTCCAACAGCTTCTACTCTCATGAGCAGAGAGGCCCCTCCAGCTTTTTTTTCTTCTTTTTTTCTTTTTTTCTTCTGTTGGACACAGGGGCTCCTTCCAGCCTTTTCGTTGTTCTATTGTTGTTGTTGTTGCTACTGCGCAACTAACAACACCAAGCCCAGCGGCTAATATAAGACAGAAGAATAATAGTTAATAATAATATAAAGCAATCTGCCTACAACAACGTTTTTCAAGCGAGTCCAGCGCCAGTCAAGGGTCCGCAACAGTAGCACTGGAGGACCGCGAGAGGACGCGGAGGCTTACTTTATTGTATCATGCGTGTAATTGTTGCTCTGCAAATAACAAGTAAAACAACGCAATGCAATCAGAAAGATATCGGGTAAATCCGATCTAATTCTGTAATGAAAAAACCGGCCGTGAACCGGCTACAACAAGGTAATATCTTATCGTGTAAAGCAGCAAACAACAGCAAGCAAACCGCAGTTCCGCGTTGCTGGGGGAGGGAAAGCCCCGGAAACTTACGTTGTCCGGGCGATCGGGAGAGGCAGAAAACAAAAAGTTTTTGCGAAAATCGCAGATTCCAAAGGAACCAACAAACACAATCTCAGCTCGCCTCGAGGAGGCAAAAAGAGGTTGAGCGGTGTACCAGCGCCATATTTATGGCGTGACGTGGTTCCGCCCGTAGTGGTGGTTAATTTGATAAACAATCTCCTAGTAGCTCCCCCTCTCGGCGAGGATGACCCATACCGTGGCGTGTTGACCGGTATGAAATAGAACACCTGTTTGGAACATTCCACAGGTAGACAGGTGATGCTATTATGACTGGGTATTAAAGGATATCAAAAGACTCTCGATATCTTATTTTCAGGTACTCTTGCAAGCGATACTATAACTCATTTGAATGGATTTGAATGGATCTCTATGGGAATTGGGGGGTGGGATTAGATTAAGCTGTAAATTACCTAAGAATAGTATGGAACCCATGGTTGACTAAATGGCTATAAGTCCTCAAGGGTCTGAGGTATCAAACGAGTTTCAAACTATCACTCTGCTGCCAGATATGCAGTAGATATGGATGGATCACTTGAAGGGTTGTTTCTCCTGATTTTCCCATAGAGTTCAATAGGAAAATGAGTCAGGAGAAACAACTCTGAAAGTATCCTCACGTAGGAGCATATGGTTTGACGAAGGTTGTGTATCACGTGTTCTTCTCAGACACGCACGACAGCGCACGCTCATTTGACACGCACGACAGCGCACGCTCATTTGACACGCACGACAGCGCACACTCATTTGACATGCACAACAGCGCGAGCTCATTTGACACGCACGACAGCGCACAAGCATTGTGGTGACGTTTCACACATAATTTTCATGACCGGCGGACACCCTGATCAAGCTGTCCTCTTCTCCTGACCCTGCCTCACCCAACACAAACACGACTGCCCTTCACCCTGCCCCTAGAGGACAAACAATAGGCTACTTCAGACTATTATTGGATCTTATAAGAATACTTAAACAAATACATTAGGCGAACTATAGGGTATATAACATACTATACGTGACTATAGGATTCACTATAGAGTATGATATGAATCCTATAAGATCATATAGGAGTCCTAAAGTATTTTTTCGTAAGGGAAACACTGAGGAACTGGGGAACTAAAATAACAAACATTGGGGAACTGGAGAGAACGAGTTACATATCACAGGAGGGCTGGCAAATAGTACTAGAGAACACAAAGAACAAGCGAGGACTGACAGTGAACAGGGAACTTAAATACATGGCGAAACAGGACTAAACTACTAGTACAATAATGAGCTACTAAAAACAAGGGCCAAATGAGACAGGAAAACGAGACACACTAGAAACTGGGAGCTGGCGGCCTCCGGTGGTTCACAGGTGGAACAGTATTCTGCTAGATTTGTATAGGGCTCCCCAACGGATCACGTCTGTTGTTTGTTATGGTTCTGTTAGTGTCTGCAGATGAACTGAATAAACCCTGATGTGGGTTTATTTCACAAAAATCCTGGGGTTATGTGCAATATGTTTTCAAAAATGTTTTGGCCCTGAGCAAGTTTGGGGTCAAATAATTCGTTTTTATGACTGCACTTTTATCTCAAAAGTGCAGTGTGCTATTTTGGTGCTCTTACCAATGTGCACATATTAATATGGGGCAGACAAGCGATCACATTATTTGATGGATGTTGAGATGCGTAATTAGCAATTGCGTCATCCAGGGATGGGAGGGTTCAACTGGTAGGGATCTGGCGTTTGTCCCAGAGACTGCTTGCCCAAGATGCAATGTCTTATTATAACTCTTATTCTAACTCTGGCTGAGGACTGTGGTGTGAAACAGGCTGGCGACCCCACGTTTCTCGGAGGAGAACTGCAGATCGCTGCATGAACGCGACAGCAGAAAGGTGACTTGACATTTCAAATTAGAGTGGGAATTGCACATTTCACATTTAAATAAAAAAGAGCTATTTATTTATTGCAATTAAAGTTGAAAAGAAAAACAGGTGTTCTCCATGGCCAGGGTTGGGAAACCCTGCTCTACTTTGCTTTATGTCTGTATAAACATCTGGGTAATTATTAATTTATGTTATTTCTGTTGCATAAATTTGAGCACATCTACTATGTCACTGTGTAATGTGGTGCTACTAATAACCTCTGTTTGAGCAATAATACAGAGTGATCATGCTCACATTATTTATCTGAAAAATCTGTCATTTTTGATAGTATATAGATTTATTATCAATGGGAAATGATTAAATTATGTTTAACACTTTCTGCATCACAGCTTGGTGTTGATAAGGCACAATTGCGTGCGCTGCTTTGGGTTTCATATGGATTTGGTCAACTGTGATGAACCTGTTGGCTGTAGAGAATCACAAGTGGATATAAAAAGGTTTTAGTACTACAAATTTTAATTAAAAAAATAAAAGATAGCAAATAATAAATCAATGCTTTAGGTTTATATCTAGCTAACTAATGATGCACCACATCTTCCTCCTCTAGTTTTCAGACTAAATATAGATATAGCCTAAATATAGACTTGAGAGATCTGCGCACCATTTTCCTAAGAGGCCTTTTTTGAGGTGCCATAAATGCACACATGGGGACCTTGCATCTCCCAGACAATTATAGCAGAGTCGTGACGAACCCTAACCCTTATGACCTTGATACAATGATATAAGAGGGAAAGAAAGCAGACAATCTAATTGGCCCCAACGTCTGTAACAACTGTGCCGCCGGTGTGCTACAGTGTCACGAAATTGCACAAATTGAATTGGATATTGGATTTTTACAGCTGTGAGTTACCACTAGAGTTTGGTAGTTATGCGCTGACTGCTGAATTAGGGCCACACACCTGTATTATACATAATTGGGACTGAAGAATTGATCTGCCCAGGTGAAAAAATCATATACGAATGTGCTATACAAATATAATTTAAGTATGCTTTTTCTTTTTGTACTTACTTTGAAGTATGTTTAAGATGTACTTTCAAAAAGTGCACTTCAAAATAGTTGTCATTAAACAAGCTTTGTTCCAAAGCAATGCTACCCAATTATTTCATGTAACTTGGCCATGTGTTTTTTCATCTTACCATCTGAAAAGGATCATTCAAACTTTATGTGTCATGTGAAAGTGTCAAATACCAATCACTTATAGTGCAAATACCATGCAAATTATTATTATTTTTAACAAATTACTACATTATATGTTTGAACAATTGTCTGCATCCAGTGCTCTGGGTTTATAAAAAAACACATCATAAATTAAATTTATTATTATTATTATTGATATTATTTTGTTCAGAAAATTTTGTTCACAAATAAGGTTTTTTAATTTTTTATGGTTTTATGGCCTACCTTGTAGTCATGAAACGATATTAAGTGGGCTTTGCATGTGAAATGATAGAGAATTCATGAATGAGTTTTCCACAAAGATTACACAGCTGTAAAAGCAATAGTTTTAGTATCATGCGCACTTCCTTATTTGTCCAAAAGCATTACATTGCATGTTGACATTCATGTACATTGTTCATTTTGCCTGTGCATCCTGCAATTGGCTACTTTGACTAGTTTGATCAGATGTTGTTATTGACAGATGTACAGCTAAATCTCCAAATTGTTGAGAATTTTGAATTGTTGATTGTGGGACAGGAGCATTTGTGATGACGAAATCGGCAGGAAAAAGAAAAAGGAGAAGAAGAAAAATTGCAAAAATAACTCATGTTTGGGGGTTTGTTGTGTGGATGTGTGAAGTTGTATCTGAATACTGTGTTTACATGAGATCAGAAGATACAGAACGTAATGTTCTTAAAGACTGAGAGTCTGTGGTCATTGTGGTTATTTCTGTAAGAAACCCTGAAATGCCAAATGTTCAAAACTGTATATGTATTGGGCATGCCCCGCCAAACCGTAACTTGGCTGATGGTCCCTGCCATCCCAATTTAAATGTAAATCAAGCAAATGTTAATCCATCAAGTTAGAGGTAGCATAGGCGAATCAGGCCCTGGTAGGTGGTCCTGGAATGTTTATCAAACAAAACAGACTCAAGAATTTATTTCAAACTCAAACACTTCCAATGAAAAAGAGCACACACACAAAAACACACAAACAGTGCTCTGATGGACAGGTCTTGAAAAAACATGTTGCTTTTTATAGAAAATGTTTTTGATTGATGCCTCATTTTACAGAACATCTAAGGAATTATTATTATAGGGAACAGAAAGGGTGCTGCTCGAATTATCTGGAGAAAGGCCAGCAGAGGGCACTGTGGCATTTTTATCATCGATCCACATTTTTCCCTGGGCAGCACAGACTCATGTCTTCACAAAGACCAGCAAATCCACCAGTTGCCATGGAGACTTCAATTCTGACACCGGGGACTTCAGGAGGCACCGTTTGTGCAAGAGATAATTAACATGAAGCGATTACAAAAACAAAGTGCCTTGTTGCTTAGTAAAGAAGCTTGGCGATACATACAGTGTAATGAGGGATATGAAAAGGAATTGCCTGTGTGTGTATCCCATTGTCTGCACTAATTATTCAGTTTTATCATTGTGTGTTTGTATGTGTGTGTGCCTGCAGCAACATACAGTGCAAATATGAACGTCCTGTGGCCACAGTGGTTCTAGCTCACAGTGGCCTATTCCCTCAGTCAAAGTAGACTAGGGTGATGTGGAACTGGCAATGATCTGCACTAGGGTCTCCTTCCTGCTGACAGTCAAAACAAACTCAACCAGATGTATTCAGGTCACGTCGCTGTGTACTTGACCTAAAGGAATTCCCGGCAAACAATTAGCTTTCGTCAGTGTTGTTGCAAAATGGAGACCAAAATGCAGTCAGCAGTCCACCTTGGTAACACTCCCTTCTGCACTTCATCCTGTTTTCTGCTTCATTTAATTAGACTTTGCAGTGGAAACAACCATTTCCGAGCCCTGGCAAGCAGCAAGCTATTAAGCAAGTTATTGATCAGCAGTTTCCCAACATATTGATGCTAATGATTCCCTCCTTCTGTCGAGACAGATAAACCATGGTATTTAAATGTGTCACCCTGGAGGGGGGGGGGAGTCCACAGCCTTCTGCTATGAGGTTATTCAGAACAACCGTCGCAGGCATTTGTGCCTGTCTGAAGAAGGGTACATGGGAATAGGTCTGATATCTGTCTCTGACACCTCCTGGGGCTGGCTGTGTGCTGAACAGAGGCCAGGGTATCGTTCGATACAGAACCGTCTGCTCCGACAGATCAGAAATTAGTGTACACCCTGTGCTGGAGAACACAGGATTGGAGATGCATTTTAATAACTGACGGTAAACCCTTGTGCTTTGCTTAGTTATTAGCACCTGTGACACATTATTGGGATTTGAAAGCAATACAGAAATAAAACGTATGCAAAAATGCCCAATATATTATCCTTATCTCAATTTCAAGCAATAGAAGCAATATACAGTATATGGTTAATGTTTGCCAGTTACTTATGCTAGATCACATTTAACAATGAAAGGGTCATTTTAGTGATAAAGATGTCATGTAAAAATCCATCTATATTGAAGGCGTGGTGGGCATAAATCATGTTAATTTGTGACATCATTCTCAATCATTTTTCATCTTTATCTTATTATATGACCATATAGGCAAAAAGAGATTAAAAAAATACAGATAATGAACAACAAGTAGAAACACAAATCAAGAACCAAATGTACACGGGTTTAGTCATGAACACAAACCGAACACAATGGTAAAGCACCTGGACTGGTGACTGAAAGGGTGGTGGTTAAATTCCCAGGTAGAGTAGTGGAACGCTGTTGGTGGTTTAACACAGCCTTTTGCCCACGAGCTTGGACTCACCATGATGCTGGGAGTAGGGAATACCAGTGCCACAAACGTACTGAAAGTTCATGCTCGACCTGATAAATTCCTGGGGAAGTAATCAGTTAAACAAACTCCTCCACCCACCCTAAGTGTTAATGGCTTGTGTCCTCATTCATGATGCTGTTAATTGTCATTAACCTTACACACACAAACACACAAACGCACATGCAGCGACACATCCCAAAGCTCTTTGAATTTAGCACTGATATGCAATGTCTTTCTTCTGTGGAAAACATTAAACGGTACTAAGCTACATGCAAATGTTCTCTTTGGAGAGACCCTGAAAGAATGTTCCAGTAAATAAGTCACTAATTCAATCAACAGTCATTTTCTTAACGCACTTCAGCTGTGACCAAATGACAGTGTCAGGGGTTCTTTGTGTAAAACATTGAACATCGTGACAATATCAAAAAAATTTACAATTGTGCAAATTCTTCTCACACCAACCAACAGCACACCAAGAAATTTCATTGCTGAATAATTTCATTGCTGAATAATTTCATTGCTGAATAATTTCATTGCTGAATTTAATTGCGACATTGCCATTGATGTTTTTTTATTTTATTTTGTTTAATGTGGTGTGTGACATTTTTGGAACAGTAGCACCTGAAAATAACATGTGATTAGTTTCTGTCCTGTAAAATGTCCACTTCAGAAAACAAAGCAGATTTAGTTTATGACACAGATAAAGGGGCAACTGCAGTTTCCTCGCTACACCGAACCACAGAAAGCATACAGCGATCATTTCACCTCTTATAAATAGCGTACAGTGTTTAGCACTGAATTGGTTGGAGTCGAGGTATTTACTCTTGCCTTTTGAGAGTTGCAGGGTGGCTTAAAATCACCTTAAAATCAGCAACCGTTTCGGATGCAAGAATCCAGGTGATGTGTTTTACAGGATTTGGTTATCAACTGTTTCCATTGATCAGTTAAGTGCTGAAAAACAAACCCTGTCGACCCTGCTGGTCGCCTGGTCTACACCCTGTGAAAGCACTCCCACGTGACCCCGTCTTCACTGGCCACCACTGGCTAACCGTAATAGCTCTCATCAAATTTAAACCTTTGTGCTAAGCTACTGAGCTACTAACTGGACTTTTTCTTCATACAATTCAAAAAATTGTCAGACCCTTTGTTCCACACCCTCGGGACAACTAGCATTGTAAGTCTCCCTGGGTAAGAGCGCCTGCTAAATGGCAGTAAAGAAAAGTCTACCCGACCCTTCTTTAACATCCACTTCACAGCACACCTCACTCTGTCTTCTCAGTATGTAATATACTGTACTGTTGCTTCCTGACTAGAACTTTCACACATTTTTTTCCCACATTTAAGAAGCTGGAGTCTAACATTCATTTTTAGGGTATTTACATAACTATACTCCTGAAAGCTGTATGACGCTTGTTCAGTAATGACAATAAGATGGATTTTATTTTCTTATGCACCTAGCTTTCGTTTCATTCGTTGAAATGTAGCTCCTGTCATGGTCATTGCAGTTAATGTTCATGTGTCCTCATCATGATGTCCTGTACCATTTGTGGCGAAATGCAATGTTTTGTGAGCTGCAGTGTAGCACAGTCACCAAAGTGGCACATGCTAGTGGCTTTGCCCTTCTGTGGTCCCTCAATCCTTCAGATGGTAGAAAAAAAACAGAGACTGCGTGTCCGTCGTAACGAGGTGTTGATCACACTGCACTAAAAGTCCTGTCCCAGTGTTGCCGAACCCAAAAAGTTGTGACAACAGCAGCTGCTCATGAATATTCATTTGCAGCAAGGCCGCTTCTCGTTTGGTTCAGATTCTAATTGCGGCAGATTTGCACTGAGCTGCTGTAGCTGCCAGTCATTCAGAACCAAACTACGGATGAGGAATTCTGGATTCTGAATACTCACAGCCAGCATCCTAACCAGGGTGCTAGAACTTTCACCTAGGAATGGACGTGGTTTTACCCGCGATTACATATCGATGGCACCGTGTTATCGGATCGAATCTGGTCCGTACCAGTGCTGCCTGCTGTGTTAGTTGGGCCGGGCAGGCGGCCGCCCTGGGGCAAGCTATTCTGTGGTGTGGGTGGTCACGAGTGTGTGTGTCCAGTGCCTATCCTAATTATACACTGGATTTTGTGTAGCATGTGATTGATACGGAGTTGTGTGTGGGAACTGGGCATGTTTACCTGGGGGGGTCTTGTGCTGCCTGGCAGGATCTTTGCATTGGTGGGAGGGGGACAAGAGAACAGAACGGCATTATCCCCTGTCAAAAGCTTTTGTTTATATTTTATGAAATTGTGTAATAAAATATAGACTTTTTACCTTTTACTCTGTTGTTGGTTTACTATTTGGAGAGTGGTGTGTTACCTGCAATAATAGGGATAAAGGGGAAGAGATGAGGAATTCGAGTTCGCCGCCTGTTACATATACATTGGGATTGCGACTCTGACAAATTATGCATATTAAAACATACATCATATCACGTGGAAAAATCACATTTAAACCCTAAAATATGTATACTTTCACGAAAATTGCTAATATTTTACTTGAACCAGTATGGAACACAATTGAAAAGCTCCAGGATGATATGAAAAGCTAAAAAACACGAAAACAAACTATGCGTGTGGGCCTTTAAATATGATGACTTTATTTACAGTGGTGCTCGAAAGTATTCATACCCCTTCACTTTTTGCACACTTTATTGTGTTGTGCCATTTTTGCCCATCAATCTACACTCAATAGCCCATAATGACAAAGTGAAAACATGTTTTTAGTTATTTTTGCAAATGTATTAAAAATCAAAAACTGAAATTTCTCATTTACATAAGTATTCATACCCTTTGCTTTAATGTCGAAGGAGCAAATGTAAACAAAGGCCTTTTTACCTGCTTCTATCCTTGCGAAGAGGACAGATAAAAGGACGAGATCCCGAGACCTCAAGGAATGTCCACTTGTATTAGTCCCACTAAGATATGAACATAAGTAGGGGGGCAGAAAGCAGTGGATCACCTTGTAAATAAAAACATGCCCGTGATTGAGTCTGCGTGTTGCTAGAGCAGGCCAACCAACCCTGGCATATAAGGTGCAGTGATGTGTAAAAGCCTTGGAGTTAGTTACACCCGCGCATGCGTAGTGCAAGCAGGGGGTATTGTTTTCGCTCCTGTCTGTGTGTCTGTCTGTCTGTTTGTGTTTTGTGTCTCTATCATCCATAACTTGAACAATTCTACTGATTGTGATGAAACTTTGAGGAAATGTTAACAGTTGGGCAATGATCACAGTTTTAGCCCCATGTCTATTACGTTCACGGTCGAGATTAGCACGCGTGTAGCATTCTACTTATAATTCGTAATGCACAATGGTAAATTGCATCAATTGAACTGAGACGCTTTGCAGAGGCATGAGAATATAAAATGTCCCCACAATCAATGACTGGAAGAAAGCTAGCAGCAACAAGCCTCATTTTTGCTTCAAAGGTGAAGCAAGCCTTATATCTAAAATAAAAACCAAGCTTTAGCTTTAGCTTATTTGTGAGTTGCTGAACATGTTCTGCAAAGGAAAGAGAATCATCAATAAAAATTCAGAGATACTTATAAGATGAAACTGTTTCAATCTCCTTACTGTCATGGTTTCTCTGCCTTCAGTGGTTTGTGGCTATTTGTTTTCTTTTCTTTTGCGGCTCTCGTCCGGTCTTCACGATTGTGAATCCCCAAATGAGGGTTCAAGAGGGTTGGCTCCGCGAATTAATGGAGGGTATGCAATCCCTTACAGTTTCACGCCAAGCATTCACACCTGCCGCTCAGGCTATTGCTCCCTCATCTCCCGTTGCTCAAATGGGTAGAAACCCTAAGTTACAGCTTCCTCTCCGCTATGACGGGAGAGCAGGGAAATGCCGTGGGTTTCTTGCTCAGTGTTAAAAAAAAATTTAAAGCCCAGTCATCGCGTTTTTATGATCCAGACTCCGAAGTAGCTTTTATTTTTTCACGACATTCTGGGTCTGCCCTTGATCAGGAATAAACCGCCTTTTTAAAATACCACTAAGACACTCATGCAGAGAATGGAGTCAGTCTTTGATCATAGCATTTCAGGTCGGAAGTCGGCTAGACGGTTGCGTTGTCTTCGCCAGGGTAATGATAAAATTTTGTGCACTGGCAGGTGAGACAGGTTGGTTGAGGCTCCATTGATGACATCATTTTATGAGGCATTAGCGGAACCGGTACAGGATACTCTGTCCATTCTCATTGCAAACCGATTCACTAGATGCATTAGTGTCTTCCGCCATTTGCATAGACAATCGGTTGCGGGACTGTTTACTCTGAAAAGAACAAGAAAAAGGTCGTAGGTTAAGACCTCCATCTCTCCCATTTACGGAGTTTTATTCTCCGGTAGCTAAGCCCGTTTCCCTGAGTACTGAAGAACCCATGCAGGTAGATGGGGCAGTAGGTCCACTTTTGGAGGACTCAGCTTCTAAAAAAGAGTGGTGTCGTTACTGCAAAAAGAAGGGGCACACTCGTGATCAGTGTTTTAAACTGAAGCTTAAGGGAGGGGGTGTCTCGTTAGAGGAGTCGGGTTTCTATCGAGACATCAGGGTACTACGCTTCGGACGTTATTAAATGTTAGAATTTCTTGGGCACAACAGCCGGACGGCGACACCTGTCAGCCACCGCCTTGTTTGGCTGAGGCGTGGAGGAAAGAGGCGCACACGCCTTAGAACGCTTGACACCTTATTCCATTTAAAAAATATATATATTTGATTGTTCAGTGCAATTATTCAGTCACTGACTAATATTTCTGACTAAACCAGGTATATTTTCTTGTGTAAAACATAATTTTTAAAACCTGGAAATATAAACATGTTTTGTCCATTTTTGTTGAGCACCCCTCAGCACACTTTCACAGACCCCACTTTGGGGACCCCTATATTAGCTGAATATGCCTCCTGAGAGCCCCTGCCAGCTCCACACCTCACTTTCCCATCACTGCCATTTTGCCTTTGCTCAGTCACCAAACACACACTGCAGCCGTCCTGCCTGTTTTTTTCTCCTCAATTCCCAACTGAAGGAGAGCAGAGAGATCTGACTGCATCTGTCTGTTTCCATCTGCCATCTGAGTGTGGCCAGTGAAGCACAATGAGCCCCCCTCTCCCCTACTTCCGCAGTGGCTCTCTGCAGTGGTCACACTCACCCAGGCACTCTCCAAGAAAGACTACAAAAATCGACGCCTTGTGAGTCACTGGCTCTCAATAATGGATGGGGTGATCTAAAAAATTCACCATTGCATTCTGCCTTTTTGTGCTCTATTTCTTTTAGAAAATGGCAAGTACTTTGCATTTGTACTATCACTGGGAGCCTGAACTATTTTTATCAGTGTTACAAAAACAAGCACACCCAGGGAAAGCATTTGTGTGGCGCATGCCAAATTTGACAGCTTTTACAAGGCAGATTTGAAATGCTTGGTATATCCATCCGAGTTTCCCAGGACGGTTATTGTTTTACTTATTTATATTTTTGGGGGAAGAACTCCTAATACCCTTTGATTGAGATCCAGCCAGTACCATCACCTTAGCAACTGCAGTAGTCCAGGAAAGGGTTGGGTGGTTTGTACAGCTCCACACTATATTTTCTGTGCTGTGCTGTTTTGCTGCTGAACAAAGAACATGGAAGAAACTCACCATCTGTGAAAATAAACAGAATGTGCGGATGGGAGCCTTTGCAGGAGCAACTGAGGTGTGCAATTAAGAGGGCGGTTGCAGGCAACACTGCATTCTGTGAGGGAGTGTAGGCTGATATGCGTAGGTGGAGTGCGTGCGTGTGTGTGTGTCTGCAAGGTGTCATTAACAACCTCCTGTCATTTAGACTCAATAAAATGTGAATAACTGAAAATGCAAGAATTGTCATTGGGATGAAGTTGAATTTCAGTTTGTGCCATCCTAAAGCTAAATTTGTATTTGAACGCAGCTATAAAACATGGAATGTTATTGGTGGAGAATGCCATTCCTCTGTTGAGTACCAATGCAGCATGAGGAGATTGAGGTCCTGTTTCTACCTGTGCAACACAGATAGCCTTTTCCTCATCAACAGAGCACTGCGCATACCATATGTGAAGAAGTAAGTAAAAAAAAACAGAAAGACATAAACTGTCATAGAATCCTGAATCATAAAAAGTAGTTAAAAGTCATGAACCGATTGTGAGGGGGAAGTGTCAGGTTCGGAGAACCAGGTGCGACAGCCATGAAAACTGAAAGTGTACAGTTTAGTGAAACGCCACTAAAGCGGACAGGTCCGCACAAGGAGAGGAAAATAGACACAAAAAATAAAGAATTGGAAAAAACTCCCGGCATAAGCTAAATAAGAACAACCCAAATAAGAGGGTGAACTCGAGATCCAAGTAGAATAAAAAAGAATACCTCTCGCTCTCAATAAGAGAAAGCGCACTAAACTAAACGGAGGTATAAATAAACAAACGAGAAGCAGAAAGGAAACAGAAAGAAGCCTCTCACTCTCTATACGGGAGAGCACTAGAGAGGTAAGCAAAGGGAGTAAATGAAGGCAATCTGTCTCAAAAAGAACAGAAAACCAGAACGAAGGACAGCAAGCGCAGAAGAGAAAACAAATTCCAACTAAGGAAAACTCTAATGCAGCAGAAGAAGGAAGAACCGTGTTTAAATAGCCCACGGGAAACCTAAAACAGGTGCGTGGGAATAATTGCAGAGAGAGAGCAAAAGGCCGGAATGGATGACGGAAAAATTAAGCAATAGCACCCTCTTGCCGCTCCGAGGAAAAACGACCACAGAAATAAAAGAGGCTGCCAAAAACCATGACACCAATAACGTTAAAAGTTGTATTTCATGAGCGACACTGGACCGGTATATTATAAAGCCAAGGTGTGAGCCCAGACGAGGATAGAAAGACATTGGATTAGAAAACTGAACACCATATTTCCAGGAGGATTAACATAGGGGAGGGTGAACCAACTGCTGGGTAAGGCTAGGAGGGGGTGCGCGAGTAGCAATACATTTTGTAACAAAGCACGCTGGTTTAGCTAGACCCTGCCCCCTTTTTTATATAAAAAAATGACAAAATCTAGGCGTGATGAGGTAATAATATAAGGGCTGAGCTCCAGGTATCAAACCACGCCCCAGCAATTTTTTTTCGCTAGTAGCCAAAAGCTAATTTGTACTCTGGACAGCACTCACAGTGGCTGCTTTGTTCCACTCTTTTTCTTTTGCTACCTCTTTCACTCATACAAACAAAGATGCTAGCTCCAGCTGCTGCCGAGCCCCAAGTAGCCGAGGCAGAAGCAATGTTTTGGAGTGGTAGGCGGCGACATGCATAGCCTAGTTTGGGTTTATAATGATGCAGCCAGCAAACAACAAATCACACGCTGTACAAATAGTTACCCACGCCATGTAGGCTACTCTTTTTACACAAGCTGTAGGCAATCACACTAACGTTACCTGCAAGATATCAACAATATTGGTTTCCATTTCAATGGGTGCACATGTGGTCAGTGCACTGAACTCTTTCCAAGAGAAAATGTCTGTTGTAGGGGACGTTGCAAAGGTAAATGTGTAGCATGCATATAATACAACTCAACTATGCTTTATATATATAGCTTATTTTTTACTAGATGTAAGACATGATTTATTTAAATTGTTTGAGTTGTCTGACTGATATCAATTAAATGTAACATTGCCAAGTGTATAGTTCTATTTTATAGGAGGTACTAAATCAGAGTGTGCATTATTTTAAAAATGTCAAATATTGCTGACTAAAAGCTAGTATATCAGAATTTAATATTACCCATTTTAAAGTTCTGCATGTGGGCATTCATATCTTATAGGAGATACTCAATTAGAGTGTGCAACATTCTTAAAAGATCAGTAATAGCTGACCAAATCTGTCTAGCAAAATCTAAAAGGCAAACATGGTGCTGAGTTATATAGAAAAAGTGATAGCAGCACTTTGTTCTGGGTGTCAATTAACATGGCACTAATTAAGTGCTTATTAACTGGTAATACATAATGAATCCACCATTTATTAGTACCGAGTTATACTTAATGCCTATTACTACAACGTAAGTAGGCTACTTTAAAGATCCAGTTCTGGGAACCACACTATAAGAAAGATATTGAAGAACGCCTTGTTGTAAATATCATGCAGTGAAGGGAAAGTAGGCTTGCATCAGTCCTAACAGTTAGGATCACAGAACCCATCTTCTGCCAGCTAACCAACAGGAGACACATGGCACACAGGTATGACTGAGGTTTTTACATGTTTACACAGGCTTAAAAAGCATACTGAAGTTTCTTAGAACATAATGTTGTATAGCTACCTGGCCCCAATATGAGTCGTAATATTCAAGCTTACCTTCATAAGCTTTCTCCAGTGGTCAGAAACTGGCCTACGAAGAATGACGTTTTTTTTCTCTCCATTCACTCCCAACACAGATAATGCCGATATACAAAATCACGACATCCGGAACTGAACGTTTGAAAATATAAAAAGCTCCATTCATAATATTTTAAACTTTTTCCGAACAAAGAATTGGAAGAAGATCCGGTTGTTAGCTCATTAACTTCCTTGTTTTGTTCTTGCGCCGTTAACGGTCCCACTCACTTCCTGAAGCGTGCGACTAGTAAACAAACCAAGCAGCATAGATGCTAGCAACAGTTGCTAGTTCTCAGAAAATCTTTTTTCAAAATCAAATCAATCAAAAATTGGTTCAAAGGTTTCAAACATTCGGTTCCGGATTTTGTATATCAGCATAATCCACGTTTGCATTCATTTCTGTGCTAAAAGTGTGCTTTTGAGATCTGTTTCGCCATGCAATGAGAGTGAATGGAGAGGGAAAAAAACATAATTCTTTGTTGGCCAGTTGCTGACCACTAGAGCAAGTCATGAAGGTGAGCTTGACGACTCATATCGGGGCCAGGTAGCTGTACAACATTATGTACTAACAAAGTTCAGTGTGCCTTTAATAAAGTGGGTTACAGAAGTAGAATGACGGGGTTGGCTATTCTCATCATCAGACATACCTATATTAACAGTAGGAAGGGATAGTGGCAGACCAGATATTCAGTCATTGTATTTTATTAAAGTTCACTTCTAATGAGAGGGAAATAAAACTACTCCAATATAAAAAGTCTGGGAATGTTGATATAAAATCTAAGTTGCTAGTACTTTCACTCTGAAGTTTAACAAAAGTGGTTTTAACAAATGCAGGCAAAGAAGATCATTAATGCATAGGGATCCATCAGTCAATTACTGTCAGCTCAGAGATGAAATAGTGGTGATAGAAGTTATTATTACAATGGAAGTTTAGAATCATGACCGTTAAACTGCTGCAATTTAGCTGTAAATCAGACATGGAGAACATGGTTCTAATTAAGCTACTCAAGTTAATTTCTGCTTACAGGCTGTATCTCTCTACGTCTCCTCTCTCATCTGCCTCTCTACGTCGCTTTGTCCATCTCTCTTTCTCCATACATCTGGCCAGCTCTCGTGTGCTTTCTGCTCATTTTTCTTTCTCCAGTACGGTCCGGGGTGGCTTTTTGGCACCTCCTGCTTGGGTGCTCATGTGTGTGTCCAGTGGCCCATGCTCTCCACTGCTAGTAGTTGTCTTAGGGTGTGTGTTGCCAGTTGGTTGTTTCTTCCCCCGTACGATTTCTTTTGGGTGGGCTTTCTGGTACCGTACAGATGCCTTACTTGTTGGTTTTGTCTCTGACTTGGTTCATGCCCGAGTTGTACACGTAACGTTCTGGTCGCCGTAGTTGGTAGTGCACGTACTCTGGTCGCAGAGTAGAAACTTCTGTTACACACGTCGGGGGAGTCGAGATTTCCACCCGGGGGGGTTCCAACTTTCCAAGGTCCTCCACTGTGGAGCTCACCTTCCTTTCAGAGTCCTTTTCTGTAACTTTAACCAACCTTTCCGGGGTGTTTGGGATTTTCCTCCTTTTTCCTGGAGGTCATTTGCATTCTCCAGTAATTGCTTTAGATGCTTTTGGTATGTTTTTTTCCTCCCTCCCAGGTTTTTCCTTAGTGTTTTTATGTTTGACACCCATGTTTTTGGACATGTGTTTCCTTGTTTAGCTAGAGCAGATTCTCTCCTTAGTTACTGTTATATGTCATGAGGTAGCTGATCTTCCTCCATAACTCTGTCACCCCTAGCTGCCTTCCTCGCTGCTTTAGCAAGGGAGCTCCCTCGGCTTGATTGCTAACGTCTCCTTGGGGTACTGGGCTCTGGGTGGCTGTTATCCTCGTTCCCAATTTTCGGTTGTCTCTGGTTGGCCGGGCGTTCCTCTTGGGGGGAGGTCATCGGGGGCCTTGAGTGTGGATAAGAATCTTCTCTGTGGACAGGTTGTTGGTTGGAGTGACCTCGTTCCTTCCTGAGATACTCTTCGATCGTCCTCCCTCTTTCCCTCCCTCTCCTCCCTCTCCCTGGTCCTCCTCTCCTCCTGAAGGAGTTCCCCTCTCTCTGATCCTTTATCCTTTCTCTCTGTTTGGGTTTCCTCTTTTTGATGGATTGTTTTTCAGATTGATACAGGTCCTGCTTTTTGGTTTTTTATTTTTCACTTTGATTGGTTGATTGATTATTATGTGCGAGAGAGGTTTTGGCGAGAGAGGTGATTTTTCCGGTTTGAGAGAGAGACAGAGAGATTAAGGTTGCAGATCATCAAGAGAGATCATATTTTTCTCACAGATCTTTTCATCATGTTCTCATGATGTTTCAGTTCTTGGTCTTTTCTGGTTGAATCTGCCTTCTGATCCCTGCCGTCAGAGTTCTTGATCCCCCAAGTTCATTCCCTGTAGGAGTGCATCTGTTCCTGCTGTGCCCTTCAGATCCCTTCCTCTTCCTGTTTCCTTCCTCTTTCCTGTCCCATTCTTCCTGGAGTTCTCTCCTTGGATCTGTGCTGTTCTTTTCTTCTGTCTTCCTTCTTCCTTTCCACTTTCTCCCTCTCTTCTCTTTCTTTTCTTTCTCTTCACTTCTCTCTTTTCCTTCCATTTTCTTCCATTTTTTCACCTTTCCCTCCATGCTTCCACTCCTCATCCTCTTCTGTTTCTTTGACTTCACCTCCTTTTGCATCAGCCTTTCATTTCTTCAACTTTTTTCCCCTCTGCGTGCTTTTCCTGTCTCCTCTCTTTGCGTTGTTCTTGGACTGCATCTCTTTTTTGCTGCCGCACGTGTCGTTGCATGCTTTTTGACGTTCTGATCCTGCACATTGCATCATCTTGGCTTCTGCTCTCACTGTTTCTCCTGTTGCGTGCTCTGCCTCTTCTTTTTGCTTTTCATTGCTTCCATGAACTTCATGTCTTTCTCCCCTGTGAACACTTTGTGTCTCTGCTGTCCCTGGCTTCCTGTTCAGGTCTGTGTTCAGGTCTTGTTCAGTCAGGGGCGTTGGTTATGCTGTTCCGGGGTGGTTTTTATGGGCTCGCTCTCATTGGTATCTCAAGGCTCAGCCGCACTGCTCGGGATAGGCGGTCATGGGTCAGGTTCCCACAGTTCCGGGTCCTCAATAGGATTTCCGGTGAATTTTTCCTATTCAGAGTTTTTCGTAGTCTAGTGTGTAGGTCTTTGCTCATGACCTTTTCAGTAGTTTGTCCTCCTTTTCTTTTTTATCTGTTCTTTTCTTTTTGGTACTTGTCTTTTCGCAGTAGTTTGTGTTGTTAGTAGGAGTAAGGCGGCAAGGTATTTGCAAGGCGGTTTGTGTCGTCATGGTGTTCGTTGTGTGAATTTAAATGTCGTTCGGTTTGTGTCAGTCTCACCCAGAAGTTCAAGAAAGTGGTGAAGTGGGTTGCTACGGACTGCTGTTGCCACTGCTGTTTCTTGATCCGCTTTCTCAATGAAACTCTGTTGGGTGGTGGGTGACTTGGTTGCCATGTTAGTTGTCCATTGCCATGGCCTAAGGGTCAAACTCAAGGAATGAGGATCCGATCCGGTGAGAAACGCGTGGGTTTCCGGAGCGCTTTGCGGCCCGACAACTGCCAACAACGCCTCGGTGGCTCCCGTGCTGCTCGTGGCGCCACCGCCACGCGGAGGCGAGGGAGTTGAGAGCTCTCTTCTCCCTCTCCTCAGTGTGTCTCCTGTCTCTCCACTCTGCCTCCCCTCTCCTCTCCTCCTCCTCTCTCTCTCTCCTCTCCTCTCTCTGTGTGTCTCTGTTCTTCTCTCAACTCTCCCCACTTGTGCATGGCATGTTTTCTTCTCCCATGATGCCCCGTTCCTGCGTTGATTCCTGTTAGTTTTTCGGACTTTTTGGACTTGCGGCTCTTTTGGGGTCCTTGGGGGGTTTGGGTCATCCAGTCCCCAGTGCCCCCCAGAGGAGGGCACAGCACGCTGCGAGGCCGCGCGCTCGCTGCCGGCCGTGGGAAATAGGGGGGGGATTTAAAATTGAACTCTCCATGTTGGGGGGCAAACAATGCTATATAAGGACTGGGGGTGGGGGGCTCAACTCCCTCCTCATTTGTTTTCATTCCTCTAGTCCCTTCCCCTAGATGTTGCCTAGCATAGCCCCCAGCCCCTCCCCCCCCCCATATTTGCCCATTGCTGGGGCATGTGTTGGGGGGTGCCAGACCCTGTCCACACACGTGGTGGCCACACCACCTGCTGCTGGGCCTCCTGCTGCTCACTCCTGCCTCCCCTCCCTCCCCTGGACTGGGACCGAAGTCCCAGTTTACCGTGTGTGGTGGCGAGGAGGGACTACAGGAGTCTTGGCGTGGAGGAGAGGCTAGGTACCGGGAGGAGAGGGCTTCACTCGCTCCTCTTTTCTTTTCACCCCCCCAGGGCTAGCCGGTGGCAGTAGCTGAAGAGAGAGAGTAAGCAGCAGGAGCGACATGCAACATACAGCATGCAACATGCACTAACTACAAGTACTTCTACACAGTACTACTGCGCTGACGCATCACACACACCCTGTGTGCAAGCATTGTGGGAGTATTGTGCATTGAAAGCAGAGTTATTAGCATTCAGTATTCTCATGCAATGAGTGTAATGTGTAATAGTGTATTGCAACGCAATGAGCATTTTTGTGCAATTTGATTACAGAAATGGTTATTGTCATATTGTTTTCTTTTTCTGCTGCGGTTCTCGTCTTATTGAGAATCCATCAGATTTTTTCCTCGTTTCATCCCGGGGTTTTGCTTCGCCTCGCTCATTATTCAGATCACCTGTGCTGCTATCTGCGGGGTATTTAAGTTTGTCACTTCCGCTTCTCCGGTGCTTCTTTGTCATTCATTTGTACATTGAGCCAGGTATAGCCAGGTTTAAGCGACCTCGTGATATTAACTTGTTTATGTTCACGAGGGACTTGCTTTTAGCTTCTTCAGGTATAGGATTGTGTTTCCTCCTGTTAGCGTTATGCGCTATTTATTCCCATGCTGTTCTCTACGAGACAGTGTTTTCTTTTGATGGTTTTGTTTTGTTTCACCTTCTATCGGACGTTGTAGAGTTACGTTCCGAAGGTCTTTTCTTTGCTTTTCTAGTCTCCTGTTCGGGCTCTAGTATTGAGTTCCGGAGATTTAGATTTGTGTTTTACTCGTTCTATTCAAGTTCGCCCTATTTTCCTGGGTAGATTTAATTTAGCTGTTTAGCTGTCAGGAATTAGTTCCTGTTTTTCTTTTCTTCTTTTCATGTTATATCTCCCTTATTGGTCCTCATCTGTGTGGGTGACAAAAAGTGTCTGATTTTCCTCACCTCTGCGTTTGATTCTCCGCGACTAAATCCATCACAGTTATAAAACACCAAGTATATTTTCTTAGTTAAATAAGCTGAAACAAACATTCTAAATTCTGGTGGCTTGGATTTATTTTTTAAATACTCATCCAGAATGAGTGAGGACTTCCTCAGACATATCTGACAGGGCTAAAATGTATGGGCCAAAGCATTGTCATATTAAAAAGGTTTTTATCTTCATTTTTTTGAATGATGCCATGTAACCTTGGCTTCTTTCAAGTTGAAAGAAAAAATCTGTGATCACTGCAATGGGCTTTCAAAGAAAGCTGAGTTATCTTTCTAGGGACAGTTATGCAGTCTTGTTTTTCCACTCCAAAGTCAACTGAGTTTGGTTTTCTTTTTGTTTCTTTCACACCAACCTTGTAAGTGGTTTGTATACTGGTACACTTCAAAAATATTAGTTTAATTTTAGGTTAATTCATGTGTAGGAAATGTCATTCCCCAATTTAAAAATAAAATAATGGACGTTAAAAAGCAGGACCTTGGCTTTAGTGCACATTTTATGGAAAATTAGTAAACAGAGTAAAGCAGAACGGTTTGCTGACTCGACCTAAAAACTTGAGTACTTCCTCTGTGGCAGTGCTAGGGATTGCTCTTCCTTTCTATGAAGGCCACTGCGCAGTCCCCTAATTCTGTGTGTGGTGAGTTGTGCCAATGGTGTGCCAGTGTCCTCAGACCTCCACCAATCTGAAGGAAGTTGTGACATTGCGCTGCAAGGCGGAGTAGGGAATTCCATTAACTTCATCCCATTATAAAAACATAGACATGCATTTATTAATAATGAAAAAATGCTCTTTCATCCAGTATCTCATTATAGAAATATTTCTAGGATGAGAACTTGCCTGCCTGCCCTCTTCATATTTTCTATAATATTAAATAAATAAATCTACAGAAGATCACAGACAATTTATCAAACAGGCTCATATGGGCTGTGTTCAGTAAATGATGTGCAGATATATAATCCATAAGAGAGGGGCAGTGTTGGTGGTTTTCAGAAGGTGGGAGGGGGGGTGGCAGCACAAACAGGAAGGTATCCTCACCACTGTCACCCCAGCAATCAGAGTACGGATGACAGACTTGTACATCTTCAGCACCAACCTAATATCTGTGGATTAACAGGTCAGTGGCCCTTCCTCCTCCGCCGGGTTGCCACTGTGGTGCCTGTGGAATATTAATCCGCTTATAAGGATTCCGGCTGAGCATCCGGGAAAGCCATCGCGAGGGGGCAGTCCGTGGGAACAGTCAGGGACAGTCGCTTCCTCCTGCCTGATTCCAGGGTGCTGATGACAAAAGGATGCAAGAAAAAACATGTTTTAATTTTGTTTATTCTTCTTCGGAAAATTACAAAGAGTAAACCAATCAAGCAAGGTAACATGTAGCTAGAGCCAACGAGCAGCTCTAACAGGCCCCAGGCAGCTGGACAAGAGCTCACTGCAGATGCAAGTTGTCAAGATTGACAGTGATGTCTAGGGAGGTGAAGAGTATAGCAGCAGCATGGTGAGGCACGAGCTCATACACTCACCATAATGGGATAGGAGGAGAAGCCGAGGGAGCAACCACAGGAGTTACCATAGCCTCTCTCCGCAGAGACTTACTGCTTTTAAGCTACGGTGAGTCACCCTCCCCATAGCAGAGCCTGCTTGCCACACTCAAATATGCACTTTCATTTTAAGGTATGAAATTTGTAGCAGTGTTCTGCTATAACGTGTAAAACTCCACTCTTGTAAGTATTGAATTTGGAGATGAACCACTTTTCAGCCAACTGTTCGACTAAAAGGGTATTTGATTTGCAGGTTTGGACATTATTGCTGGATGTGCTGTCTAACATTAGGGCCACTGGTAAAGTTCGTCACACACTCGGATGTGATAATTTCACAAATTTGAAGGTGGACGTAATTTACATTCCAAATGAATGTAGTATTACTGCATGGAGGAAATTACTCTCTGTACACAAGAAGGTTACATATGTACAATCTGAACTCTTCAGTGAATTTAGAGTGAATTTAGTTCATTCAAAGATAATTCAGCTGGTTGTGTTTTTGTGTAGTCTACTCTTCTGCCACGTGGTCGTCCACACAAAAACCCAATCACATTGCATCCTGCTTACATTCAGATCTGTGTCCATCTAGCCTTCATGACACCCTCTGAATACAACCACACTTCTCGCTCGACTATGAACTGAACTCTCAATCCAATTGAAAATGTAAACTCCTCTTGTTTAAGCTCAGCCTTTTGCATAATGCATGACCGAAGAATCCCTCTGCTGAAATAAGCATGAGGTAACTCAGAGCGAGAGAGAGAGAGAGAGTGTGTGTGTGTGTGTGAGCATGTGTGACTGTGTGCGCATATGTGAGTGTAGCTTGCGTGCGTGTATGTAACTCTGAGTGTGTTTATGGGTTTTTTGTGTGCATGGGAGATACTCAACAGATTAGACGACCTGTGACTCTCCCATCTCTCTCTTCAGTCTGTTCTGATCTGTGCAGCTCCTGAGCTCCGTGCTGCTTGCGGCCCGGTGGTATGGTGCATCTCTGCAGTCTGCCATAACCACCCACTCCCCCATTATTCAGTTTGTATTTTTTCTCCCTCTCACTCGCTCCCAGCTATAGTGCAGATGTGGGTTTGTTTACCAGCGCTGAGCGTGCGAGACACTCGTGGGAGAGCACTCGTTACGGGCGGCCGCGGCAATCGCGCTCAGCTCCGGTGCAATTCCGCCCGTCTATTCATTCAGTCAATCTGCTCTGATTCCTTTCAGGCCTCCGATGGCGAGCAGCGCAACATGAGGTAAGAATCTTTTTTCTTTTTCTTTTTTTTTATTCATTTTTTTTTTCTTTTTTTTTTTTACTTTTCATTCGTGCTGAACCCACCCCCTTCCCTCTCCCCTCCGCTGGCTCTCCCCTCCCCAGTGCTCTCACTCTGCTGTTTTCCTCACCACGATGCTGCTCAGCGTCTGTTAAAGCTTGTTAAGCCAAGATCTATGAAAAACACTGTGCGCCGTGAAGAAGACAGCTCTGAAAAGAGGGGAAAGTGCTCAGGATTACTGCGACGACTGGAAATGAGATTTCATGCTAAGAAATGGTAAGATGGGAAACGTCGTGAAAACATATTTTATTTACGAAGCTGCCGCTTGCATCTTGATGTGTGTGTATGTGAGTGTGTGTGTGTCAATGTGTGTGCGTGTGTGTGCACATTCCAGCGTGTGTGTGTGTATCTGTGTGCTTTTGCATTTGTGCGTCTGTGGGTTTGTATGTGTGCACTTGTAGATGTTTGCGTCTCTGAACATGCATGTGTGTATGTGCGTGTATGCGTATGTGTACGTGTGTTGTTTCCTTGTCTTTTATTTTGAAAAAATTAATGGGTTATTACCGTATTATCAATAACATAATGACTTGCTGGGATGTGAAATTTCATTGTGAATCCTGACCACTTAAATCTGGGTGTGAGAAATTTCATTAAATTAGATTTGTGCCTTTTACCATTAAATGACCATTGAGAAAACCATTGCATGCTGGGTGAATTCACAAATTTCTATTTTCCTCAGGTGAGAGTAATGCAGAGACGGAGATTAGATGTGTGGAAAGAGAAACTGTGGGCTTGCTTTTGCCTGTGTGTTATTATCGGTCTCTTATTGTACGTATTTAAAAGCGCTTTAGTGGGGAAAAAAACCTTCATGCTCCAAGTAGCGATGCACGCAGTACATATCTGGTAGCCCTGTAGCTTCCAACAAAAAGTTGAATCAAGCTGAGTAAAGAGGGGCAATTTGACTCAGAGGGGGAATGACACTGGAGGCAGACTGAGTCATCGTCACTGGATGCAGATCTGATGCTGGTGTTACGTAACTACAGCTGAAAGTAGTTTTTATTCCAGTCGCCAGGATAAGATGACAGTTGTTACCCTCACTGAGCGAATAGAGTGCACCCACCCCTCCTCAGAGCTTAACTCCTAGAGAAGAACTAATATTGAATGTGTGCATGGCCAGCCGTAACATAGCCACAGGGAGGACTGGATCTCCTCTCCTTCTTACTGTCTCACGTACTCTTTTGAGAATTGCGCAAGGTGTTAAAGGGTATTAGAAAGGGTCTGCGGTCATGGAGCCAGATTACCCCCCTGCCCAGAAAAAAGACATAGACAACAACTTCTTCGTAAAAAAAAATATACACTGTCCACCGGTACATGAAGCAGGGCAGCAGTTGGTTAGGGAACTGAGCTTGAAACCAGAGGGTTGCAGGTCCGATCTACAAGTATGACCCTGCTGTTGAGCACCTCCTCCCAACCCACATGGCACCAATCATTTATGCTCCAGTAAATATCCAGCTGTATTAACAGATTACATTTATAGTGGCACTGCCGGCAGATGGTGACAGACACACACTGAGAAAAAGTTCACACACTACGGATAGACATTGAATCCAAAAGTTGACATTTACAATTAAGGGAGACCCCCAAAACACCAGTCATTTTGTACATATTTTTGTGAGGGCTTATCACTCTCAGTGATATGTAGTGTCTATGGTTCGTAACAATGCTATCACAAAACATGGGCACAGTTAGACAAGCACCAATAAATCATGTATTTATATTCAAACTGCTCTGAAATAGCAATTTGTATTAACATGCATGTTCAGTTTTGGAAAATATATCCCCATAGACGTTGGAAAAATACGGGCTTTTGTGAAAGAATGAAATGGTTGCCATGGAAATTGACACTGTAAACTAGGAGGATATTATTATTTCTTCGATTTCTCTCTGGCTTACATCTGATGAGTGAGGCTTCGTGCAGGTTAAAGTCCCTTCGTAAAAGGCAGTTAAGGTGGCATCATAAGGTAATACACCCAGGGAATGAGTCATTTTATTTCCCCACTATTTCACCCCAATTTGGATTTTACAGAGAACATCTAACTCAGCCCTGCAAATGCCACTGACTTGGCATCTTTGTACTTTTCCTCTGGAAAATGTAACTCTCAGGCATACATGTCAAATGATAGTCTAAAGGTGCTGATAATAATAGCATTATAATACGTATTATGATTACAATGTCACAATGTGATGATGATGATTATTATTATTATTATTATTTTTATTATTATGTTCGGGATGATTAAGTGCTAGGTTGCCTTTACATATGACTCGGGAACAATGCCAAACTACCAGATTTAGGTCAGTCTTTTCTTTCCATTTCACCCCCCATCATTTCCTTTCCTGCTGACATTCAGTCCGCCCACAGCTTTGACTCAAACCCAGGAACGGCAGATGCACCCAACAGGCACGACAGAGAGGCTCTCCAAAACTCAGCCTTGCCCATGCCAACACAATCCTGTCCAGTGACATGACATCCTTCTAGCTTGTCCTAATGGGGTTAGGGTTGCGGTCAGGGTTGCGGTCAAGGTTGCGGCGCATGCCACGGCCGTCAATGGGATTTCTCATTTTGGGAGCCGGCTTCCCATTTCGCGCGGCCGAGCTGCCTATGCTGAAGTTGACCCGGTCACGGGTTTATAACGGCATGGTTAATGGGGTTTCCCCGGATAACGGGCCCGGACGAGCTTTGGGTCAGCATCTCCCCCGAGATCCCTTTTCCGTTCTTGTGTGGCCGCCTGCAAAAAAAGGCTGACAGCTTTGCTGGCTGCTTTGCAGCATCTTGCAATTACATCCTCCCGCTCTGGCAGGGAGAAATGGGGATGCGAGCCCAGCTGTCAACTCAGGCTCAGATGAGCAAAAAAATTCCGGGTTGCAACCCGAGATCTTTGACTGTTCACTCCACGCTAAGGCCATGTTTCATTGGAAGGTCCACATTTGAAAGGCTCCCTGCTTACCCTGCAGGAAAATGGTATAATTTTCACATGGACAGGTTCTGTCTTTCATTATGGATATATTCCCATTGGCTGTCTCAAGCCAAGGAGCACGGAATCCGTTTTTGTTCCTTCTTTGCCTAATTGCAACCTATCTTTGAGAAATAGCCTGAAAAGAGAATTGGCAGTATTTCCCCTATCAGCTATTCTGTTTTTCTTGTTGTATATTATTAACATTACTGTGACAGATATTACTGGTTGAAGTGTGAAAAAGGTAACCATCAACAGATGAGGATACTTGTACTTAACACTTGTTGTTCATAATTTCTTTAGGTGAGAAAATATTTGATGTCTGGTCAGTCACACCAATTAGACAATTTCCCCTGGGTTCATTATCCAATTATTATCATTTTTTTTCAACTTTTTCGCATGAAAAATAAGACCGTTTGAATCAGACTGTTGTATCTTAAGATACAAAAAGCCCTTCAGAATTGGTTGGGATTTGAGGTGCATGATGGGGAGGAGATGGTATGGGAAGGATCGGAATATTCGGTATACAAGATGGCAGTGGATGTTCTTTTACTATTCTGCTATCTATGTTATTCCTCTTTAGACAATGTATGTGTGGGTGTTTCGTTTTTTAAATAAATTTGCCAACTTGGTTAAGGTTCACATTTACTAAATCATGTGAAATGTTCAGGCATTACGACGTGCTTACATAATTCATATTAAATCATTCTGATTATAACAGAGCAGTCAGAGTGCATTAAATAATTTTGATTATAACAAAGAGGTGCGATTACATTAATCAGCTATCACTCAAACAATACTGCCTCCATTGTGTTTAAAAAAGAGTGAGTTGTGGCCATTGTGTATATCAAAGGCACTCAGGTGGATAGAGGTTTATAACAGACGGTGATTCACCTAAATCACCTCCAAGAGGCAATGACTCACTTATTTCTGTCAGTTCTCATGCAGAAACGGGCAACATGCAGGATGTGAAAATAAGTAATGGACCAGCTAAAAAAACAACTGCAACAAAATTCCCTCTCGATCAGCATCCAGTGCAGGTCTCATTGTGTAGAAAAAAATTCAGGTTCCTCTTGAGGAGAATTTTAGATCTGCTCTGAGATTGAACTGTACATAGTATTGTATAAATTGCAGCATTATCTTTTCAACAGCTCACAGGGCCACCATTAGTGGGTCTCAAACCCCAGTCTTGGAGGCCTGCTTTGTCTTCTGCTTTCCATTCTGCTGTCTAGTGATTTCCTTTCAATCAGCAGCCAATTTAGGCATTGGAAACAAGGTGTGCAAGCTCTTTAGCTAATCAACGACTTAAATTAAGCACTTACCCCTCATATTATCTTCATGGTCAATTCAATACTTGACGTCTCTGAAAAGCCAGCTAACCTTATTTTTTCATCTTGACACTATATAGAGACAGAGCGCAAATAGGCCCCGCGCACCCGGGGGGGGAAACACATCCCGCTATCGCCGTCCATTTGACTTGAAGTGCTGGTGCCTTCTTGTAATTTCGATCTGTTAGCTAACAGCATAAAAATGCCTAAAAGTTGTTGTTTGGTGGGATGCACTACAAACAAGGCAAAAAACCCAGAATTGCAGTTTTATATGATTCCGAACCGCTAAACGGAGCCCATAAGACGAGAAAAGTGGATCCGAGCAATAAGACGTCGGTGGACATGCTTATACGTGCAGCAGACATTTTTTCTCACAGGAAGCCTAAGTCAAATAAGTTATCCAATTGTAAATTTACGGCTAACTATATTGTTGTAAGTAACGCTGACACATTTTGACCATATGCAAATTGTTTGTAGTGGAATGTGTATAAATCGGAGTGCTATAACGTTACAGTAGCCTATTATATTTGCAAGTGTGCAAAATATTATTATCCACGAACAAAAAAGTTGTGGGCATGTATGTGTGTAGATTCCTAACAAACAGTGAGACAAAAAAAAAGCAATCAGCTTTCAATGAAAATCTCATGCCACGTTTTTATGATAGCCTATATTTTCTAACATTTTGAGAACCTTCATAAAATACAATTTGCTAAAATTATTTGTTAGAATACAGTTGGTAATTTGGCCAGACAAAAAAAACCGTGCAGGTTGTAGGCTAAGACAGCAAAATAAAAGTAATGTTAGCCTATTAAGCTACTAATAACAACAATAATAATTATAATAGTAGTAGTAGTATGCTATAATGTTACTGGTAAGGTGTAGTTAGACTTGGGTGTTTTGATCTTAGATTAAACCATTATCTTACCTGCTGACATTTTGATCAATTGTTGTAAATATCAAAGTAGCTATGTAACTTTTGGCCTTTCCATGGGATCATTTCTCCAAGATGTGCAAAGAAAGGAGAAGGGACTTTGAGGGAGTCCAACAATATTGCTTTTTTCAATATACCTTTTCCTCTCTGGTAGACACAGGGTATCAAAATAGTCCTTTGACATGCTGAAATGTGGTGTTCTTCGCACTGATCTGAAATGAACAGTTCTAGATCAGTGGTTCTTAGCTAACTCCCGGCGTTTTCCCGTTGGTGGCATTGTTTAGTGCGGATTGTTTTCCCCCACGGTGGGCGTGGTTTTCAGAGTATGACGCGTGGCGCTCTGTCTCTATGACCTTTCCTGATTTGTTGGGATTAAATAGTAAACATGCAATAAAGATAATAAGCATAAACAAAAGCCCTCAACTTTGTATACAAAGGTGTTGCATGGGGTAATTTGTGGCATAGCTGTATAAAATGTAAGAAAATACATGATTTTCTTGTGGGCGATTCTGGTGGCATTTTACCATTCAGGTTTTAAACTTTTACATACGTCTCTAAAATGAGATGCTTCATCACACATTTTTTATATTTAGGGTTAAATATTAAGTCAATTGGGAGACGCACAAAAGTGTCCACATTTTTCTATTACAATACTTTTGTGTCATTAAAACATTTGTTATCTTCACTTCACCTTTACTGAGCTGGTAACCAGTATTTTGGAGTGCTTATGAAGCCAGTGGGAAACAGTAACTGTGGCAGTGGGAGGAAGTTAATTGAGTAAATCTTTATGCATTTTGTTTTCTCCTTCTCAATGTGGTAGTATCACCATAAATGTGCACAAGCTTAATGTTTTCACGCCCCAGACTGAGACTGAGGACACAGATCCTCCCACTGGACTCTATTCACTGATTCACTTTTGCGAAGAGTTTCATTTCCGTGATCCACATGGTCTGAAACCATTTCACCACAGTTTCCATTTCCCCCTTTCAAAATGGAAATTCTGGGGGAAAGAGCTGGAAAAAAGCCCTGAAGTTAAAGGCATGGAACTCAACTATCCACTCCACAGGCTGCATTCACTCAACTGTCTATTCAATTGAACATTGCAGTGTGGTTTCTGGCATCTAATTCTAGGAAGTAAAAACGGACTACATGAGAGCTACAAGTTTCAGTACTAACGTTATTGTTAGCATGTGAGTCTACTGCAAGAGGTAAGCCCAAGAGTCAGTGCAGGAGTACAACTAGCTCTCTGTACTACTAACCTGGGCCCCGTTCCCCAAAAGCATCTTCGAGTTAAGATCATCTTAAAGTATTCTGTGTTTGTGCTTTATTAATTGCATGAAATTATGAAATTTTACTGGTATTACATAAAATATATCATAAAAAGAAACGTAGATGGAGAAAGACAAACAACAAAAAACAAACAAACAATGAAAGTAATATAAAAACGAAATAGCCGAAGAGGATCTTTATCTACAATCCTTTTGGGAAACGGGGCCCTAGCTTGATGAGCATGTCTTTTCTGGAGGCCCTTCCAGGAGGTCGCTAAGACCTGGATTCGACAAAGGTCACACCTGCTGAGCCAACAGGCTGGCCAATGGGAGTGCAAAGCATTAAAATGATTCAGTATGCAGGAACGGCAGGGGTAAGGGCAGAGACTCAGAGGGATTTCATGGTTCCTTTCTATCTAGAGGCAGTGTGATTTGTGGGGTGTGGTGGGGTGGGTCCCAGTGACTGATGATGCCTTACCTCCTATAAGAATGATGTCCAATCAGCATCAATAGGAGGCTTTAGTGGTAGGGAATGGACCCCAGTTGTGCTGCCATGCAATTTTTCCAATAGAGATTGTATTACATTACTGAATCTTGCAGCCTTTCCCAATGTATTATCATGCAGATTAAGCACATAGAGGCAATAAAGCCCAAGCACATAGAGGCCATATAAATACCAAATTAAAGTATGTATTATGAGAGCAAAAATCAAGTTAAGAGTTTGTTTGCCTGCTTTTGTCACCAAAGGCCTGCCTAGCAGGTGAGCATCTGTCAGGATTCACTGGGCCAGATTTCCTGCAGAGCCTGCATTGGATCTGTACCCAGACCAGCCAATCAGCATTCTAATAGTACATAGTTTATCCAATCAGCATCATAACTGTACTAAGACAAGCCAATCAGAGCTTCCCCATTCCTCTTGAGTGTCCTCTATAAAGAAGTCACATATTCTCACCAACATATGCAGGTACAGACAAACTCCCTTACACATGTATGTGTTAACAAAACTCAGTAGAAGATGACATCTGCTTTAGAAATATTATCGTTATTTTTTATTTCGATATTCTTTACATGGTGCAGAATAGTTTAGAACACAGCTATTTTGCCCGTGGAGTTTTATGTTGCCAATTATGCATACATTTTTAATAAAACCATTCTGCTCTTAGGGTGTGAAGCTCCCCTGCTATGCAGGTTGGCTCAGCAAAGGGAAATCAAGATATTTTTCCTCTAGACCAGGGCTCATTATGGCTAGAATGCCTTCAGAGAGGAACTCTGAGTGTTGTCTAATATTTGCTACTGTTTTTGTTATTATTCTACTGAGAAGACACCCACAGCTACAACAATTTATTTATAATGGCCATTCAAAGCTGTATTTTTACTGTCCAGTAATTGCTTTTGGTTCCATGTCCAGGCATTGGGTTGGCTTAGCTGGGACAGGTGGCGTAATTTCTTTGGTAATCTGAAAAGCCACATATAGCAGATAAGGAGAATAAATATTGAAGCACAATTTCTAATTTTCAAATGTACCCCACATTTGTAATGTCAAAGATAAAGCTGTTGTTTATAAACTGGTGCCCATTTCAGGTGTCTCCCACAGAATAACCGATGCTCACATACACACATACACACACACACTGCTTCTAACTATTTTGAGCTAGATTGCTTTAACATTAATCACCGGACCAAGAGATTACAGAAAACGGCTGCCATAATGCTAAAAATGTACAAACGCTTGTCACTGGGGTGGTACCCTATAAAGTACATAAAATTGTACCCCTAGCCAGCAGTACATAATTAATATGTACCTTTTTGCTTGAAAAGGTACTTATTAGTCCCCAAATAGAACATTATTGTCCTGTCAGGCTACTTTTTGGAATATTGTTCCTTAAAGAAGACATTTGTTCCTTAAAGAAGATAAATGTACCTCCACCGTATCTTTATTTCTGACTGTACAGCCTTCATCAACCGACATCAACTTGAGTCTGCTATTTCCTGCCACTAACCTTTAGCCAAAGGGTATCCAGTGAGACAAAGTTTCCCGCTCTGATTTTCTCATCTATAAATTGACTTTTTATTTACCAGCATATGCGGTAGACACTCCATTCGCATTCAAATACTTCACTTTATCTTTCATAATTGATAATATTAAGGATAGATGACCCGTCCTACACGATTGCATTTTCTGGCTAATTGCATTGCTCATTTTAAGCTATGTGATTGGTAAATCAAATTTAGCATAATCTGATTTGTCACCTAGAATATTTTTCAGTAGTATTTCTCTTTTGTAAGGTGGAAGATATACAGTGACACATGTTTTTGTTGTTTTAGCAGCAGCTTACTCCAGCACATTGGATTTGAAATGGAACAGTGACTAGGAGGTTAAAGTGCAGACTTTCAGCTTTAATTTGAGCGTATTTACATACATATCGGGTGAATTGTGTAGCAATGGTAGCCTTTTCTTTTTTTTCATGGGACCAAAAGTAATTGGACACATTTACATAAACTTAAAGTCATCATATTTAATATTTGGTTGCATATCCTTTGCATGCCATGACTTCCTGATGTTTTTGACCAACAAAACATCAAAAAAACTCTTGATATCTTATTTTCAGTACTATAACCTCTCTGCATTTGAATGGATCTCTATGGGAATTGTGGGGTGGGGCTAGATAAAGCTGTAAATTACACAGGAATAATATGGAACACATGGCTAAATAGCTGTAAGTCATCAAGGGTCTGAAGTATCAAACAAGCCTCAAACCATCAATCTGTTAGACATGCAATATATACGGATTGATAACTTTAAGGGTTGGTTCTCCTGACTCATTTTCCTATTGAACTCTATGGAAAAATAAGTCACGAGAAACAACCCTTAAAGTGATCCAATTTATGAATCTTTGTACCACTGTACTTAAATAGAGGGAAATTAACACTAGACTGAAACTGGCATACATTCAAAAAAACTTAAAGAGGAGGGGCCATTGATCCCCTGGCTCTCCAGGGAGAATGCTTTACTGAGTTATTAAAAACACATTCATCCAAAGTATGCCATGTGTTTAAGTGTGTCATTGGCTGTGTATTGGGTCTGCCTCTAGGGAATATGCCAATTTTATCTCTGAATACAGTTTGTGAGGGTTTTTTTAAAATTATTGTTATGGCATTAATACAAGATTTGTTGTATTAACATTGTTTAACATTGTGGCTTTACCTTTTGAAAGCTGATTTTTATTTGAATGGCAAATGCTCCATCATGAGAATGCATTCCAGTGCTTAAAGTGTATGGCAGCAGGTTTAAGTTTTGGAGCAGACTGATCTTTTTGGTGCAAAAAGTAAATCTGCCTGAATTCTACAAACTCAGTTATTTAGAAGGATAATGCTGAAGATGTGTTCATATTTATGTATAACCGCCTATAGGGTACCTGTAACTGAGGAGACACAACTTGGTGGGGGGTTTGTCAACATTGTTGGCTGGTCTTCTTTGAAGTTGATTTTGTTTTCAGGTTTTGAAAGTTTAATTAATTTTGAGAAAAGTAACGAGTTAATTTATATCTATGACGGTGCTTTGATGGAGTTCAGTGCATGAATTTAACTCAATGTTCAGGTAAGAGAACAGTTATTTAAGAGTTCGTTAAAAGTGTACTCTGCAGGATTTTTAGCTTTGCTGTGGTCCTGTGTTTACAATCAAAAATGTCTCCTCCTCAGTCCTCAACCCCGCCCACTCAAGGTACCCGATTTTGGCCATCTAGCTACCTAACATAGTTAGCTGGATAGCTAGAGGTAATGTTACTTACACGTCCAACAGAAAACACACTAACTTTGTGTCCTTATGTCAAACTTCAGCTATCACCATTGAGAAAAAGCGAATCCTATGTTGACTCCGCCTCTTGAACGCGCCCTATCGGCTGGTTGTTTGGCTTTGCTGTACTTATGCTTCTTCACCTCCCCCATTGCAGCTAAAAACGCTTCGCTACAACCTGATCCCACCCCACAGGCTCTGTAGCCACACCCACTCCTCCACACATAGAAAAGTGTGTCACACCCAGAAACGTCCAAAGCACATATTAGAATAATAAACACAGGTGGAGGAGCACGGATTCAGCCAATGTGCCAAAGACTAGAGATTGCCAGTGCATTATAGATATGACAGCGTGGTTATTTTATAACATTTTCAAGGTAAAAGTCCTGCATTAAGATTACCATTAATATTGCCTTATTGGAGCAATATCTGATAAAGTATTGTGTAAAGTAAAACACTCCTTAATGCTGTCGTTGAATTCGCTCTGCCTTGAAATACCTGGTGTAATTGTGCATTGTGGTCTCCATTATTTGCCCATGAGTATTCATAATATGAAACAATTTAACAGCAAAGGCACCCAGTTTGTTGAGGAGCACTCATACCACTGTGGATGATATGCAGCTGCCCGTTTGTGACTCTGTTCCAGGGCGTGACAGCTGGTAAAGTCTTCAGCTACAGCTGTTTCACAGGGTGAATCACCAGGGCTGGGGATTTCTCCCCGCTTGCCTTTTATACAGAGGCTGGGACTATGATGTAGGCTTCCCCTGTAGCTAATGCAGGGGAATTCAAGAGAGAAGTGCAATAAGATCAACGGCACTGGGAAAGAGTAATGTCTCTCTCAGTGGGGCAAGCTTAGTGGTCTTGACTTCTGTTTCACTCCTCCAAATTCTTCCCTCCCTTTGTCCTCTCTAAACTACACCATCACCATGGGGTGAAGGATGCATCCTTTGAACCTGAAACCTCTCTTCCCCACATGCTAGTTTCCCTGCTCTCAGACTGCAGCTGACCAGTTTGCTCAGAGGGGAGATTATGGGCAAACACCCCCATCTTTATTCATTCTCATAATCCATGAGATGGAGGGTGGTGAAATACAGTGGCATCTATGCTCACATGCTGAGATGTATCAAGAGGGGAAACATACCACCACAAAAGTTCCATCAGACCTCAGACGGATTGAATAGCAGGTGAATGGTGCTTTTGATGCTCAGTAACGTGCCCTGTCCCTGGGCACAGGAAGAGCCAACAAACAACTGTAATAGTATTTGTCAGATGGAAGATGGATTCATTATATGGGTGGCGGGAGGCCTTTTCTCCTCTCTGCATGCCTATATTCCATGAATATCAATTATGAGGGAGGTCCCAGTAGGTCTGCTCAAGACTGTCTAATTAGCAATACATTTTCATTAGGGGTGTAATTCTGGATACAGTATTAGATTAGATTAGGGAGTCCATGGCTATGCTCCTCCAGTACAACCACCAATTAGATACCAAAAATAACGTTGTTCTCATGTTACTTCATGTAACTCTTTTTTCCCCGTGTTCTTTAAGAGACATCACTGCATTTATGTCTGTAGGATTGTATTTTGCCTTGTCTTCCTCATCTTGCCACCCTCCACCCCTTTTATTTTTCTTCATAATGCTGTGATTAAAACTTTTCTGCAAACCGTATTCCAACAGCAAAAGACTACTGTCGTAACTAAAGCTGTGGCCCAAAGGATTAAGTAATGGCCTCTTTCAGACACTGTTAAGAAAATGCATAGATCAAAGATAAGAACATGCCTGCATGTTTGTGCACACAGCGAATGGACAGTGACTGCTGTTTCTAAACCTGACAGGTCAGCTGTGCACTTTCTTTGTGTGGAAGGAAGATAAAAAGAACCAGGCACTTTGGTGAATGCAAATCTCTTTTTTCTGCTCTGTTGACAGGAACTGCGCAGGTAGACACCTCTCTCTCACCGTGGGGACTACGTAATCCCCTTAGCCAGTGGAGCCCCGGTGCTTAAAAGCCAAAACGAACCTTGTCGTCCTACAAAGAAAAGCTATCACACATGAGAGAGAGAGAAAGAAACATGAAAAAGATATATATTGGGAAAACAGTGCAAAAAAACTCCAGAAATGGGTGTAAGCATCAAAAGAAGAGGTAAGAGCGATGTTTAAAAGCCGTCCTCCGCCACTATCGTCGCCATGTCGAACAAAGCAGTCCCATGTGGTCCCGTCACCCATTTCTGTCACCAAATCACTGTGGAGTCCTCATACTCGAGCAAAGCAAAGCAGCTGTTGTTTTCCAATCCTGGTCTCAGCGAGAACATGGCAGCAGTCCCTCCATATTTCAAGATATTAATGTGAAGAAATGGCCATACTGGAGAAAACAAAAGACCATATGTACCTTTAGGCATCAAATCGTCTTGCTTCTCATCACTCAAAGGTCCACACCGGTCAGTAACACTGTCCTGTACTATAAGGACAGTGATTTTTCTGAATATTTGTGTCCCCTAAATTTTTAAGTTTTAGCTAAATATCACATAACGTCACCCTTCAGTTGTGATTCAATAGTGCAGATGTTCACCAATAGATCTACAGCCCAGCAGTTAATCTTATAAAAGCCCAGCTACCTCACTGCCAGATTCAGGGATTCATCAGTGGTTCAGCGGGTCTCAATTGATTTTCCTACCGGTTTGCAGTCGTCACCATGGCACAAGGAGATATTATGTTTGCCTCAGTGCTCATAGTGATAGATGTGTCTGAAATGCTCTCTCTCACATCACCTCTCTATTATACATGTATACAACTACACAAACGCACACACGGCAACCTTCCCCTACGCCCGCCTACTCACAACACCCCAAAACAAACACACACACAAATTCATAGTGTTTTCTCTTTCCAAACAACACTTATCACTTTCCTGTGTGAACTGATGTCTGGGGAATAGCCAATGACACTTTTCGCTGAATCCACACAAACTCCATCAAAGTCAATGTACACATTAAAGAAATCCGAAATGTGAAGAAGGAAGAGAACCATAAATAGACACTGCAAATAAACAAAGGGCTCCCACATCAAACGAGTATGACCTCTCCCTGTTGGCCTTTATAGTGCAGCAAAAACCGTGTCTCTTTGTAATAACAGACAACCGAGAGAAAGGGATTGTGTTTTGCTGCGGGAGTCTTTCGATCATTTATGCAGTGAGTTCTTTCAACACAAGGAGGCCTTCGTAACAGCCCCATGGAGCCCTATGTGTCTGTGATGTCACTGAGGATGAAAAGCTATTATCCTTCCCAACCCCATCTGTCAATGAAGGCTATTCAGCCAGCATTGGATGAGCAATTTAGCAAAAGTTGACTTCAATCAAATTTTATTGTGTACCCTTTCTCCGTAAGGTATACCCTTTGTTATAAACACAACTCATTTTGTTTAATGCTGGAGCTGCTGCTTGGTCAGTCATGGAATTATTATTACTTGAAGTAATCATAAAATGTGTGCACCAGTAGTTGTTTTCCTCTTGCCTTATTTATTTTACTTTGCAGGGTCTGGAGATAAGATGCATGGGGCTGTCTTTTTTGTTTTGCAGTGGATGAAAATTATATTCTTTTATTATCCTGTTATGAGAGATGATTTTTTGGGGGCCTTTAGACTAACCCATTACTTGCAAGCAATTTCCTGGTTGGAAGGTTAGATTTGTTGGAGCCTCCTGCAATCAAATGGGAACACTTTAGTAACCACCACAGTTTTTTTTAACTGCAGTGAGAACAGAAAGAAGCAGATGGGGCTTTAAAGGTTGTTTAATGTTCCAATGCACTTCGTCCCTGTGCTGTTATCAGCACCATGATATAAAGGGAACGTCTATTGACATGAAAAGGCCTCTTTGTTCTGAAAAAGGTTAATACATTGTTATCTGATTTAAAAGAAAAAAAAAATCTGATTCAGCCAATCATTAAGATTAAATTATGATGTGAATGGGCAGCTGATTGATCTCTGCACTTTGCATTAATGAAAGATAGGCTCTCAGCATTGTTGCTTAATCAAACCCATCATGGGGCTCTCGGGCTGGGGCTCAACCTAGCAAACTTTTTGAATGTTGTGCACTTACTTTTTAAGAATGAAAAAAGTGTTTCTAACTTTAACAGATCTTGTATGCCAGCATGACCTGGCTTTTCATTCTCACCTAGATTTCCAGGCTCTAATTTTAATGTGTCCTAATTTTAACTAGCATCTTTTCCTCTGTTCACAATAGGGCTGTTATGTCGAAAGATGTGATTTATGACCATGCCATAACTTAAGCAAGTTTCAAAGACAAAACTATTTAAAGGCAAAAAGGTAGGGTAGATGATAATTCATACAGGACAGGAGTGTTTATTTCAGAAAAAGACACTATAACTATTCAATTATGAATGATAAGCACTGGCATGCAATATTATAATGGCTTCAGCCATGAGTTCGTTGAAATAACAAAGCGGAGAATACGTCTTTTGTTTATAATTTGAGTCATGGTGCAATATGGTAAGGGACCAATTAAAATCCATAGTAGCTGGTCCACTGATGTTTCATCTGAGACAGCCCAAAGCTAGCCTAGTAATATCTATGCTGACCTTGATTTCTGATATAGACTGTAGGCGCGCCACGCGGACACAAATTGTTCAGTTCAGAGCGGACAAAAAGGCTAGATCGGACGTGCATGGTGCAGGTTCTGTCCCCCTAGCCGCCCACTGTTTGCAATGAAATAGATGACTCATTTTTAAAAATGGGACCATGCTGGGAAAATATTCATTATTAATGTGCCCTTTGGCCTGGTTAGTAAAATGAAGTAAAGAAGTCCCCCTGATGTCAGAGACTACTTATCGCTGAAGGATCTATGCACCCGCTACACATTCTGATTTGCAGTGAGACTTCTGGCACAAAATGGCTTCCATGTATCACCTAAGATTGCAGTAATTCTCCTCCGCTACTCTGTAAGGCACTTTGGAATCATGAGACGAAAAGCGCTATATAGACTCAATCCATTGTATGTAATCTTTCCAAGATTGACGACTGAGTTCCAGACACAGTTTAGGTGGAATTCATTAAATTGTTCCAGTGATGCCCATTTCCGTGGTTCAGCATTGTCAGGGACAGCATTTTCAACATAAAGAGTCCGTACTATTGTTGCTGCTTAGAGAATACCGTTGCTGATATTGAATCAATGAGATCTTTTACCCTGGGATAATGCTGATGAGACCATTTTATGCTGCTCATTAGACTCCATAGTAAAGTAAAGCAGTTATATCATTTTGCATAATCTCTCATAATGAGTTATAGTATCCCGTAATCATTGCTCATCGCTCTACTCATTAAAATGGTGTTGGAGTCATGACTGTTTTCTGTGCCATCTTTGGTTGTGTCTAAAAACATCTCAATACCCATCCAAGTCTCCTGCTCTCTAGATGTTTTCCTCAGTGTTTGTGTTTACTCTCATAGATGGCTCATATGCCTTGATCGTTTCTGCCTCTCATAAGCAACATTTCAGATATTTTTCGCAGACTTAAAATGAATGAAACTGATTTAATTTCAATTACTTGTACATATCATCTGAATATGTATAATTATTTTTGGACGGCAATTGTATTTCATTTAATCCGTTCTTTGAACATGTTATCCAATTTGAGTAAATATGGATGAGCTGATGCGCATAGTGATGATGATGTTAGTAATAATATTGTCTGCTAAAGTTCTCTGCAGGAGCATAAAGAGGACTTGCGGAAGCGACTCTCCTACACCACCCACAAGCTGGAGCTGCTGGAGACGGAGTTCAACTCCACAAGGCAGTACCTGGAGACGGAGCTGCGACGAGCTCAGGAGGAGCTGGAGAAGTTCACCGACAAACTGCGCCGGTACGCAATGACCTCTCTCCAAATCTTGCCCCGTCCCCCTCCCCCTGTGCCCCAGGACTGTTGTTTAGATGCCCGAACCGTAGTCAGTCAGTACACAGAATCACGCAAGATCTTTCTCTTTGCTGAATTTGGGGCCCCAAATACCCTAAATGTTCGCATGTAGCCAAAGGCACAGTTAAGAATACTTATCAATGGGTCCGTTGCGGAAACACAACCATAAGTGAATGATCATTTTCAAGTTTATTGTCGCACAAACTTCTTCAAATTCAAACAATCACCTGAGGTAGGTGAGCTTGAGTGGTGCCTCGTTCTATCACCTGCTCACTGCGCCCCACCAGACAAAGATGTCGGGAGGGCTACAGCTTTTGCCTGTCTGTAGGAACCTTCATCCTGAACAGACATCTTGGGACTGAACACTCTGTACTGGAAAACAGTCCTGGAAAAAGAGTTTTCCCTCCAGGAAATAAAAATATTCCTAGAAGTTTCCAAGATACAACACATTACTCCATATTGCAATTACTCTGAACACAATGTGATCACTGAAATGAGCAGTTCCCGCTTTAAACAAGGACTCTGTAAAAAGTAAATTTTAAACTATAATTAATCTATTGCCTTATATAATTTATTGTGGTTATTAATTTCTCTGGCATGCTTACTCAAAGCAACATATAACAACATGACATCATAAATATCAAAACTGACAAGAAGAACAATGGTGCTAGTACAGAACTAGGCTTACAGTAACTAGGCATCCCGCTGAGAAGCAGTAAGGGTAAAAGCAATGAAAACATAGCTCCAGAAATTTAACTTGGATGAGAATACTATATTGTGCCTTAGCCAAGTGTTTGAATATCACAAGACAATATGTTACTTGAGCAGCTCTAATTCGTATAATATGCATTTATACCACACAGTATAATTTATATTATTTGTGAATTGTCTAAAGGTTTGCATAATCTGATCTCATTTGCATGTCATTTCAAAGTGAGCGGGACGGGGAATTTCCGATGGTTCCGACGCCTTTTTAAAGGCCAGAGAAAAGCCTCTTTTCCGCATGGGCAACAGCAGGAATCCTTTTGATTTTCAGGAGCTTCGTGTGCACTGTACGTGACATGAATTCTGAGTAAAGAACAGAGGCGTGTGGGGAGGGGGGGGGGGGGGAGAGAATAAAACGATTTCAAAAAAAGAGTTCCTCTTGTTTTCTGGGTCAGGCTCAGAAAAACAGACAGGAACCTGCGGGCTATGCTGAAATATACATAAGTGTAACTTTCCCCGAATGTGGCATTATGTGGCCTATTTAGGAATTGCGTGATTACATCACATTTTTGGTTTCGCGCTCATACCAAGCCGAATACTGGACATGATATATTTGATAGTGTAGGTACACCCCGGGATCGTGGAGACATACGGGTATCTGAGATTGCAATAGCAGTGGGAGGGGAATTCTGTCACAGCTTTTTTACATCCCTTTTCTCAGTTTCCACCCAGAAGCTGATGTTAGGTGGCAGCAGGGGTTACAACTTTGTGTCGGGAGATCATTAAAAAAGACATTTTGAGCAGGATCACTGGCTGCCCATTCTGCTAATTAAAACCGCTCTGCCTCACACTCTCTCGTGGCTAACTGGCGCAAAGTGGGAAATGATAAACTCAAGATTGTTTTAAAATTCTTCCCCAGGCTTTAATCAATACGTTCCGTTCCCACTCCTCCATCTTTGCTCATTCCAGGCCATCAGAGCTATGGAGAGGTGTTGATTAATGCGCCTACAAAATGTCTGCGCTTCACAGGACGTGGGCTCTATCCATGCACACCTGGTTTGAATGTGACAATCACGACAGCTCATTGAAGGTGAACGTGGTGGTGTGTCCATCTAAAGCACTAGCCCTTCATTTACGCAAACAGAATTGTGAATCTGTCAGCACTGACTAGAGCTGGTAGTCCTGAAGGCAACAGCTATGTCCAACTATGTCCAACTATGTCAAACTGCAATCCTGCAGTCCCTGCTGTGTGACACAGTCCTCTGGTCTGGTGGAAAGCAGGGAGAAGAGAAGCAGCAGCTGGTGCGTTGCACACCCAAGAGCTCGCCCTCTTGAATTGCTTGAGGATGCTGCAGCAATAAGCCAGGCCTGCAGAAATAAGTGAATGCTCCACATTGGGCCAAATTGATGATGAAAAATTGATCAATAAATAAAGTAACCGATCCATTTTTTGTGTAAATAGTCCCAAATGTTAAGCTGACACCTACTATGTCTTCAAACTGTACTTCAAGATCTCTTGATGTTTTTATTTTATTTTCATAATTACATATCCATATCCAGGGTGACACAAACACAAATACAATAATTTACATATTATCCATTAATACAACTGCATATTTACTGCAGCTAATTCAAGTTAAGTTCTTTGCTGAGGATTTTAACCTAGGATTTGAACTTGCAACTTTCATATTATAAATCATGTGGGGCTCTGACTGCCCCACCCCAAACCCTACCCCCACCAGCACCTCCCCCACCCCCAAACTGCTGGCAGCTCCATCACATAACAATCGGTCCCTCTCATCGCTGTCTTCTGTGGAGTTTGCATTGTCTTCATGTGAATTTAAATAGTTAATTTCAGCTCACCTGTGGCAGTTTGCACAGATCAGAAGTGGTCAACCCTAGTTCTGGTGAGCCATAGGGTGTGCTGGTTTATGTATTGCTTAGCACTTTAATTTGTATCAATGAAAGCAGTTGATTATGCAGTTAACTCATTTCAACTCCCCCCCCCCCCCCCCTAGAATACAGAGCGGCTACTCAGCTTTGCAGAGGATTAATCAGGACCTAGAAGAGAGGATCCAGAGGACGGTAAGATCATGTTCTGTTATTACATTAAGGCTAGGCCAAGCAGTTTGTCAAGTGGGTAACGGTATGTACCGCCAGTCCTTTTTGGAAATGATAAACCTCAACGGGTCCAAAGTTTGTGGCACTCAAAGCGCCAAAAATCTACATTTGGAAAGAATCAACAGCAATGTCTCTTTCCAAATACACTTCCTGGCCACTCTAATATTTAATTGGACCGCCTTTAGCTTTGATTACGGCGCGCATTCGTCGTGGCATTGTTTCGAAAACCTTATGTAACAGAGTTCATTCATTTTTTGCCGAGATGTTGTATTGACGACGGGAAAGTCAAACCACTCCGTAAAGTCTTCTCCAGCAGATCCCAAAGACTTTCAATGGCGTTAAGGACTCTGGTGGCCAATTCATGTGTGAAAATGATTCTTCATGCTCAATGAACCACTTTCTCACAATTTGAGCCTGATCAATCTTGGCAGTGTCGTCCTGGAATATGCCCATTGATGGGATAACCTGGTCATTCAGTACATCCAGGTACTCAGCTGACTTCATTTTGTTGCTGCATAATGTTGCTGAGCCTAGACCGGACCAATTGAAGCAACCCCAGATCATAACACTGCCTCCACATAACACTGAGGCTTGTACAGTGGGCACTATGCATGACAGGTGCAACGGCAACTTTTTTTTTTTGGCCAGGCAGTGTATAATGACACAGTTGCTCATGAACATCCAAAGACCTTGTTGTGTAGATTATGCATATTTTTTAAAGTATCCTGGTCTGATTACAAGCACCATTGTGCTGACAGCATTGTGCTTATTTATTCCTTTGTTTTTACATTTGGGCTCCCTTGTTACTTTGACAATAAAGGTGCAAGCTGAGTACCACAGCCAAGCAAATGGTAGGCCAGGTCTGAGCTGTTATCATTATTCCCACTATGACAGGACACAATTAACTTTGTCCTGCTGGGGAGAGGAGGGCATAGGTCCAGCCAGGGTTCCTGGAGTGATCACTCCGCAAGTGGATCTAACTATGAATCGGGGCCTACACATATGTGAGAGATGCTGTTCCATTTTAGGGGGTATAGGTTAGGGAATGTTTTCCAAAAGGGAGACAAAGATGGGGACAAAAACACTACAGAAAAAAACACTTCTAAAAGCAAAATGTAGGATGTATTTTACACCCAAGTACACCCAATGTTGCAATACGAAGGATGACCGGACATCCCGTTTTTTCCAGGACAGCCCCGTATTCCAGCCCCTTTTCATCCAGAAAAAATCGGTATTTGTCCCGTATTTCATTCGTATCATATTTCAATGGGTTTCCTAACGGTAACTGGCATTATTATAGGTTCTCATTGTATCCTTCAGGGAATTTGGTCACCCTAGCCAGATATGACTACCCTTATATAGTGCAGTAGATATATATTTACTTGTAGATATCAAAGTAAATACAATACATATACAGTAACTTGTCCATGAGACGTGTGAGAGTAGCAGCATGCTGTTTTGACAACGTAACGTTTTATTTGACAGAAATCCCTTGTTAATTTTTTTTCTTCAGCAAGAAATGAAGTAACGGACATGCCTTTATGTTGACCACATCAGAGTGACCCAAAAACGCAGACTCACAGAACATCAGAGTGTCCCAAAAAAAGCAGACTCACAGAACATCAGAGTGTCCCAAAAAAGCAGACTCAGAAAATGGAACTATATTTCCCTGTGGACAACCTTCAAGTTTAGTCTTTTTTATTTACAAAAAGCAAGTTTTGGAGGGCAATTTCCTCGCTTAGACAAGCATTGTCCTCACAAGTTGGCACGAGTGAGGCACTGCATATAACTATCATTCAGGCACACAACAGCGCCATCGCAGTCCCACTGACAGAGGTTGACCCTCCTGAGTCCTGACATATTTGTAAAGATGGCAGCTGATAACCTCACTATCAGCCAGACAGCAGACATGAGGTTAATGGTCTTATTCCAGGAGAATTCAACAAAGCTGATCGATATGATGATCATTGTGGTGACCAAAGAGTGTTGGTCCTGGAACCTAAAATGCAAGTTCTGTGTAAAAATACACTATTGACTTGTACTGCCTACTTTGCCTCAGAGTGCAGTTTGATGTATTCTCATAAGGAGGTAGGGGGAGTGGGAGAATTGTGCATTTCAGGTCAGTATATAGAATAACTGCATGAAACCTTTTTGAAATAGGTTTGTTCAAAGGAGGACCGTTCTCAGAGCAACCTTATTGCTATGCTCAAGAGCAGCTCTCCTACTGAGCATTCTGGAAGGGAAGTGACTCCACTTTTAAGACTTCCATCCTGAAATTTATGCCCTAATGATTCAGGAAAAGTGTATTTTCTTTTCCTCTTAGGCAGAAGGACTGCTGCATGCTCTACTCAGTCTGTGAAAGTGCTGTACAGAAGAACAGACTCATTGGCACAGACCCACACTTACCCTGCAGATATAAGCACTCTAAAACTGTTTTTGTTTGTTTTTGTTTGATGGTTGGTGTTTAAAAGGGAACGAGGTAGCCTGAAGTCCAGAATACAGCCATCACTCTATGTGCAGGAAATTAAGTGTAGAACGAAGGCAAGGAAGGTGTTTCCCCCCTCCAGTTGAAAAACTGGTCACTTTTGCCAACAAAGCTGCCTGTGGATTTAATGACACATGCAGCTAATGGATATAGGGCCCATAACACGAAACACCCGGAGAAAGATAGAGAAATTTGCCTCTTAATTCACACCTCGTTGAAATAAACACTTTACATTATGGGTGCTGAGAATGGCTGCTTATATTATTGGCTGTGAATGTCACAACATGTAGTGTTAAGTGCTCTTAGGATCAATTTATCAGGGGTATAAAAAGGATTTTTTTTTTTATGTTTCAGCAACAAAAAATTTGCAGAGAAACAGATTCTTTTACAATACATTGTGCTTGGAATCAGTTTCAAATCCAGACAGAGCTGATCCTAACTGCGGATGGGAGTCCTTGGGCAATACCTAAGTGGTCAATTCATAGCTCAAGGAGGGAGGGTTTCCGTCAGCAGGACACATTATCAGTTGATTGAGTGCCTGCAATCTTCCTACACCAGCTGCATAATCTGGGCCAGGGGTCAGCGGTCTCGGTACTGGAGAGCCACAGGGCATGCTGGTTTTGTTGTCGTGCAACACTTATTTGATCAATTAAAGTAATTGATTACATAGTTAAAGCTGGATATATATTGGAGAACGATCATGCTTAGTTGGTAGCACTCATAGAAAAAACTGCTGTGTGAGAAATTCAGCACCATACACTGTGTTTACACCCTTAAATTCTGCATTCTAAAACCAGGGATTCGGCCCGAATTCTTGTATTCAAAACAAAGTGGCTCATGATATGAACCAATCAACAATGAGATTGACCTTGCATGTGCACATGACAGTAAGTACAGCTATAGATGCAAAATAATGTTGAGAGAGTTTCACCTGCACCTGCATCGCTGAACAGAACTAGAGTCCAGCATACGATCTGGGGTCTTTATAAAATTGGCTATCCATATAATTCAGCTAGACATTCCATAACTGTCAATTGTAGTGTTTGAGTAAAACTAGCTAGCTGAAAAATGTGCTCCTTTATTTTTTATTTCAAAACCATAAAAAGGTACTTTTGTAAAACGTCCAGCAGAGTACCGAATTGGGACTAGGTGTATCAGGTAACTGTAAGGGTGCGTTCGGAATGGCTCACTGATTCACTCAAAATTATAGTCTTTTATCTTTCAGGGCTTGTGGTTTGGAACCCGTTGAGCTCTTTGGTTCTTGATGGACAACCATGTGTACGCACAAAGATAACGAAAATGACCACAGACAGTGACATGTGACTGCAGGCCATTGACCAGCTGAACAACCTCAGTAATAGTCACTTCATGTAGCCCTTGTATGAACTAAAGAACATCAAATTGCCCCTAGAAGTGTAAAAAAAAAATAGATTGCACTGGTAAGCAGTAAGTAACGACTCTCATGGGGCTTATTTATAAATATGTACTGGGTGTGTGAGAGCAATGGAAAGTTACAATTTATTTTAATATACAAACTTGAGAATTGTACTTCTTGTTGTTGGTTATGTTAGCCTGCCCTTGCCTCGTGTATCAACTTAGAAACATAGCTGTAATATTCTGCCTTATGCACTGACCCTGGATAGGTTTTTATAGTCATTATACAGTTTTCTAAAGTTACATATTTTATAGCAAGCATGGCTGGCCTGTGATTAGGACTGGGTAAACCAAATTCCTGAAACCACTGAGTAAAAAATCACTATCTTATCGACTCCCGAGCAAATTAGTTACACACTTGGGCAGGAAACAACTGTATGGCAAAGCTCGTAATGCACCGATTCTGCAGTGAGCACTCCAGAGAATCAGGCTCCTTTACTGTTGTGTTTGTTAGCTCCTCAGGCAAAGTTGGAAATGTCCCATTATAACACATGATTAGTAAACACAAACCAAAACAAAAAACATTGGCGATCGAGAGACCTCTCGAGGACACACTATACCCATCCTCCACCAGACTCACCAAAGCTATTCTCATAACGCGATGCATGAAAAGCAAGAATAAATCTAAACCAAATGAATAGGGACTCTTGTGTGCTTCATCTAGCTGAGGTTGTGCCCTACAGCCTTGAATTATTTTTTGAATGTGCCAGGGAGTCTTTTTGGGGAAGCCTCCTCTTACACACCTCAAGCTCCAGTCTATAAGCCTGCTAGAGAAATATTCCTTCAATGGGACAGGCCCAACCATTTTCAAGGAGGGAAACTGCTGATCCAAGAAACACCAGACTGTTGGATTAATGAATCACTGGCTTTTGGAAAGTAGGCAGAGTTTACTAAAGTTTATAAAAAATAGACTCAGTGTTCCTCTAAACAGAGACCACCACCAAACTTTTGTATGACAAGTTGGTAGACATCTCAGCTTGTAATTAGAATTTGAACTAACTTGTTTAATTGCTTTTATTGATGACTAGAACTAGTATTGCATTTTGTAGTTCCCGGTCAGCTATCTAGTTAAAATGATCAGCTAGATACCTAACCCAGGCTGCATTCAGATCCAATTTTACACATTCTTTTCCCTTGCTCACTTCCCTCGAGTGAGCTGTCTCGTGACCTTGTGTATCGTGTTGCTACGTGCAGCAAGCAAACTTAACAGGTGAGAAGCAAACAAAAAAGGTACTGAACCGCCTTTGCAACATATAGGAAGTGCAACACCATAGAGTTGAAATGTCACCGCCCACTTTTTCCGTGTGGAGCATTGCATTATGGGATTCCCTTCTTGCTGGAAGCTTGCATTTTATACCCTTGGTGGAAGGGAGAATAAACGAGGGAGCGGGGGAATGTAATTACTCCCTGTCCTTTCTTAAATTGGAACCAAATCCCACTTAGTGTGGCTGCCATATTTCATCCTAGCATTTTGGGGATTCCCCCTTGAAGCAAAGGAAGGGAACGACAGGAAGAAAGCATAAAATTCGGACCCTGAACGCAGCTCCAGTCAAGTACTTATCCAGATAAATAGTGAGCTAGCTGAGGCTGCCATCTTGTTAGCTAACTGTCCAGCTAATAGTTAACTGACCTGGCAATTTAACAACATAGCTATAGCTAACAGCTTGGGTAGGTCTGGAAACCTGAAATATATCAATTATTTGCTGATGTGTTGTTTTAATACTTTTTTGACTTCACAAATGGTCCAGAAATGTTTTAGAAATGTAGAAAGGACTGTGGCGAGATTTGCTTGCTTTCTTCCTTGGGTAAACAGCAGGTTTTCAGTGGGCGGGATTGCCTGGGGTTCGAGTTACGTCAAGTTACGTCCAAAGAGCAGTGAAATCTTTTCTACCTTGAATATTTAATGATGCTCTTGCCACTTTTACGTGGGCAAGCAAAATTTCAAACGGTCCTTCTGAAGCATTGCACCTTCCCTCGATGCACGAATGAGGAAACACCGGTTTCTTTTCCAAAAAAGAATTCCACAAAAAATTTATTTAATTTCTGGAGGTGCACAGACACAACAATATTGCAATGACTACAATAGTTAATATTTGTAGTGCGCATTTTCGTGAGAATGACATGTAGTTTTACATGTGTAGACCGACCTACATTAGCTAGTTCGTAGCAACTGACTAATGCATAAAAAGATTAATTCACCATTCTGAAACCTGTTGGCCAGAGCACGGATTCCGTATGTCGTCATCTGGGTCTTCAATGTTCCTGCATGAGTAAGACTGCATGATGCCGATCGAGGTTTCCACTGTATGCCATTTTTGTAAAGGTCGACAACCTGCTCTAACCTAGTGACGAAGAATTGTTTACAAATTACATTTTACAGAGATGAGTATTAATGAGCAGAGGACGCACACCCACCCTGTATTTATTTGCTGAACAGGTTGTGATAATCTAATAGTGTTTATTACAAGTTGTTAGTTATAAGTTTAAAAACTTGAGAGAAATATTAAGAAGACAACCAATTATCACTCCTTGGGACTATAACCAGTTTCCCAAACCTCAAATTTTAGAAAAATGGGCTACACGTAATATCTCATTCATTATTATTATCTCTAAGTAGATTGTACTATAGTAATGCCCATTAGCTCAATATTCCTGTTCCTGAATTGGGCGCATCCTGTCAGATTACACTGTGCCTGGCCAAAGAGGTCTTATGTCTTCCACAGACATAGTCACAGTTTATAACAGACACTACCTATGGGGTGATGCATACAATAATTGGCCATAGGGTCACCCAGGCATTGTCTGTTACCCTGCAGTCAGTAGGGTCATTCCTGCCCCAGCGCTCATCTGGAGTCAGCAGGATGCTATCGTGCTAGTGTGTGCTTTCCCAAATGGGAACGATGTGCAGCACCTACACTTCTGCAGATGTTTGCTTTTGAGATCATAAAGATAATGACTCGTAGCCAAGACTGTGAATGCTGATATAATATATATACTTTTCATATTACACTCCTGTTCAATACAAGCTCTTTTCTAGTTGCATTATCTAAAGTAATTTATCTAAATCGTAGGAGTGTGACCTTAGTACTAGCAGGAGTGCTAGAACTACTTATCATGCTCCGGGTATACACCTGGTTATTATTATCTGCATATATTGAAAAGGTAACACTACATTAAGTTGCATGTATAACTGTGTAGTTAAATTGTAACTAATGGTAACAGGAGGTTATTACTGAGCAGCTCCAATGTAGGTATGTCACGTTTATTCTTCACAGGGCCAACCCTGTTACATCTTTCCTGCTGAAATGGACTCATTTCATATCATGAAGACATGTTGTGAAATTAACATGCAAGGTTTATTTGTTATGTGTCATGAATACGTGGCTTATGAGTGTAAATAAGATATTTAAAAATATTCACTAACAGTTGTTCCATGTTACCTACGTTGCAGTTAATCAGTAATTAATCAGTCTTGTTACCAAATTACTTACAATTTAACTACACTGGTATAGGTGCAACTAAATGTAAAGTGTTGCCATTAAAATAAATGTTTTAATTTCTCTTTAATGATACATACAAATGCAGGTTTGTAAGTATTGAGGATTATCCCCGAGGCTATGCTTTGTTCACCAATGCAGGCACAAACTACCCCCTGTGGCTTGAGAAACAAATTTCCCTTTACTTAGGAACAACGATAGCTTGTGGTTCTCTAACAAAGAGTCCTTATTGTCAGGTTTAGGTTTAGAAAATAGAGAACCAAACGCGAAAGATAAGGATACAGAAAGTATCTATAACTAGATACGCCACAGAAGCGGAATTAAACCGCACTAGTAGAAGGGAAATGCAAAAGCGGAAACAAAACTTCCCTAGCACAAGGCTAACACAAAAATTTTTAATATGAATAAAACTTCAAAAAGATTTCATTTCATGTTTTTTCAACTAGCTTTTGGATTGATTCATTAAAACTTGGCTGATAGTTTTTTTTTCCAAGAGGATGCAGAACATTTTATCTGTGTTTGTCCTCAGAGCTCATTACAATGTCCTCCCTTCACCCACTCATTCTCCTGTATAATTGTATCTCTGCGGGTTTGAGCTGCATTTGTTAGTGCAGCCATCACATGCTAAAGGATGGGGAGCTGTGCCAGCAGCACAGTCCCCACCCCCTTCAGTCCCTCAATCCCACCCTCCCTTTCTTGCCACCACCGCCCACCCACGCACACTCGCCCACATCCGCCCACATCCGCCCACACAAGCAGGTCCATTATCAAGAACATTGTTTAAAATGCCTCTGGTAAGTTTTGCTTCCTGGCATTAAGTAATCTCTGTGGTGGGTGGAGTTTTCATGTGTCAGTACAATGCTGGCTTCATACAGAACACTTTACCCATGTCAAAACCCGATCATCTGTTCTTTCGTAGTGACTTGCTATTAATACATGATATTTTCACCCACTTTGTGCTTATGCAAAGCCTCACTTCTCTCACTGGTTTTAATCCGTTGACCACCAAGGGCCAGACACCAAAATGTATCTCTGTTTGTGCATTCTATGTTCTTGGTCAAGCCTACTGTGGGGGAAAGGATTCTGGGTAAACCCAAACTCAACAGTAAGGAGAACAATCTGCCCTGATACTGTGTCAGGCCCAGGTAAAAATTGCTACCCCAATCTTGTAGATTAGCAAACAAGGTTACCCAAATGGTGATGGCTTTTATGGTTGGAGCGGGCCATGATATACTCATGAAAAGAACTTGTTTTCCTGAATAACTGTTTATTATACACTTTCTGTATAAATTAGTATTAGCCAAAACACTGAATTTGCTACATACACTGCATTAGTTACAGTGTAAATGCAGTTTTTTGAACAACAAAGAAATGGAGTAAAACAGAGCTGGCACCATGTACAATTCTGACACAACTGTGCTGAGAACATAAGCACACCCTCCCACGTTTAAAGAAGTGTCAGATCGGCAGTACAGCGCACATCCATGAAACAATAAAAAATAAATTGAATAGATGATAAAACTTAGTTGTTCTCTTGATAGTTAGTTAGTATTCATTTATTTCGGTTCTCTTTGACAGTTTTCCAGAATGTATACAGTACATAGAGATAAATAATAAGCAATAAAGTGTCAGTATAGTGGAAAAAACAGAACAAGGAGATGACCGAAAGATAGAGAATCAATTAGGGGCATCTCAATAATACAGCATGTGGTTATTCCTTTATTTTTCTACAGATCATTATTCTCACACAAAGCACTCTTACCATGAATGTTTGTTAGAGTTCAGCCTTCTTGGCCTTGACAGCAGCAGAATCATAGATTATAGAATCAAATTACTTGAGTGGGTAATTAATAACTTGCTGAGTTGAGACATTACTCATAATTTCCCAAAAAGAGCAGCATAGAATTTTTGTTTGGGTTGTTCTGCCATAATTACAACCCTGTACTATTGATAATGACAGATCCTTCACCATCGTCCCGATTCTATACTAAGAGAGGAGTGCAGTGTACATAATGGGCTTTAGTTGCCACAGTTTTGGGCGGTAAAAAAAAGGTTAGTCCAGGGGGAGCTTCGTATTACAGCCAGAAAAGCTCGACTGCATTGCAGTGACTCACTGTCTGCATTCGTGCGACAATCGAGGTCTGAAATCACCCTTGCTCTTCAAATTGTGACAGCCTTCCACTGGCCTTGTTATGTTAATCCCCCTCCTTAATGCAGCGTCTCTTTCTCAGTACAACTGAGGCAGTTGGGAGCTGCTAATTAATGTACTTAATCTGTGGTGGTTGGAGAAGTGAGATCCTGCGATGTGTTCTTAATGGGGTACGGATGCAGTGGCGGTTTCACAGTTCCAGTGAAAACGAAGAAGAGGAATCACTAAACAGCCATCTGTCTAAAGTGACCATTATGGAAATAAATGCTAGTCAATGATAAACTATCACCATGGAGAATAAAAAAGAAAGAACCATTTAAAATGTTCCCCCAAAACCCTTTTGGAGCAATCATTTTTATTTCTGCAGCAGATAAACACAAGATAACTTTACATATGAAGTTGTTATTTCTATGAACTACTGTGAAACTGTATTACTGTATTTTACTATATTTGTATATATAATTACTATATGTTTACAGTACAGTACTGTCTGTAACCTAAGCCCTCCAGTGTCTTGTAGTTTTGCAGCTGTACCTTTAAAACAGCTCCCAGTTAAATAGATGCATCCCGGAACATGCCGGAACAGAGTATACACTCTGGCGAACTTCTCATAATGGAATGTAACAGTCTTTGAAAAGAATGACTCCCGCAACAGCACCTGAACAATGAAAAGCTTAATTGAAAAAGAATGGAATATTTGAAAGACATTAGCAGTGTATTAAAACAATAACTCTGCATTATATGCCCAGACAGGTCCATTTAAGATGATAGATTCTGTAAAAAAAACATAAAAGCAAGTAAACTTCCTGTTTCTTATTTGTATGTGCAAACATGAATGATAGTGGGTGTGGCCATCATGAGACACTACAGTGGCACAATGCTGTATCGGTCTGGTGGAGGCATCTCTTTCACCAAAGTCACACTCAAATTCACAAATTTACAATCACTTTGAGTTGGAATATTTGTGACTCAAATTGTGAAGCATACTGCAAATTTGGTTTGCAGGTACCCGCCACCATTATCAGCAAAGTCCTGGAGAAGCCGGCATTCCAGGCTGCTGGTATATTGTGTTGATTCAAGGGGGTTCAAGGAAGGTCTGGTGTAAAGCATTATGAGTTTTACCCAGCCTAGGCACAGATCGTCCCTTTGGACCCTTTTTCCAAAAAATTGCACAGTTTCAATCACCTTCAAAGAAGCTCAAAGTGAAAACGGCCTTTGCCCCGTCACTGATTTTTCAGTGACCCATCGGTGCCGTCATTGATGATTTCCATACTCACAAGCCCACCCTTTCACCCCCTCCCCCACCCCTAAAGTCTCAGCACCATGATGACGAGAGGAGAGCCCTAAGCAGAGAGATCATCGTCCTCAACAACCACCTCCTGGAAGCCAAGATCACCATTGAGAAACTCAGAGAGGACAACGTGAGTGTCTTCCCTCAACAGCAAATCTGTTTATGACCTGGTCACTTTGCAAGCTCAATGAAAATGTTACGTTCAAGTTGTAAGTAGTAATGAGTGTGTCGCCTGTGTTTCACAATGAAAGGTGCCCTTTAAATGAAGTTGTTCTCAGTAACAGGTTTGCCTCTATCCCAGAAACTGACCACAGTTACTGTCCGAGTAAAGATACGCTGTAAGGTTTCAATACCTCATAATGATGCAAACTACATGCAACATTTACAGTATTAAAATGAATCAATTTAAACATTTTTATTATCCATTAAAATAAATAAATATTTTAATGTTGGCTTTCATAGTTACTCAGCACTTAGTTGATCAATCATATTAGTTGATTACACATTTAACTCAAATCACCTTTACAATTACAAATACTTATAATTACTAAATTGGCTCTTCCTATAAAAGTGAAAACAAAACCTAGCAGGGGCTGCAAGGTGGTTCAGTGGTTAACGCTGTCGCCTCACAGCAAGAAGGTACCAGGTTCAAATCCCAGCTGAGAGCCCTTCTGTGTAGAGTTTGCATGTTCTCCCTGTGTCTGTGTGGGTTTCCTCCTGGTACTCCGGTTTCCTCCCACAGTCCAAAAACATGCAAGTTAGGCTAATTAGAGACTCTCCTGTGTGTGCCCTGCAATAGATTTTGGCAACCTGTCCTGGGTGTATTCCTGCCTCTGATCCAATGCATGCTGGGATAGGCTCCAGCCCCCCACAACCCCGACCAGGAATAAACTGGTTAGATAATGTATGGATGGAAACCCCAGCAGACCCTGTGGCTTGAGGATGGTTAGGCTACCCTGTCTTAGAGTGGTTGTCATGTGACAGAACAGATTTTCTCACCTTTGCGGTTTTCCTATTTTTTCTATATAATTGAATAGCCATGTATCCTGGAGGAATTCTCACTACTCATGTAAAATACAGTGACAATTATGTGAAAGATGTGAGAGAAAATTTGAATGATTGTTACATGCAATAAAATAAAGGTGATAAATTAATACGTCGGTTGGTTGGCTGATAGACTGACTTGCCGATCGATGAGTCAGTCCATAAATTGGTTGATTGATTGGCTGAGTTATCAATTGTTTGATTGATTGATTGATTGATTGATCGATCTGACTTGCCTCTTGATGTGACACTGGCACTCCTTTCTCTGCAGGACATGTACAGGAAGGATTGCAATCTGGCTGCCCAGCTCCTTCAGTGCAGCAAACCCCAGCACAGAGCCCTCAAGCTGTCTGAGGTAATACTAGCATATTATTTATTATTCCACAGCACCTAACATTGATCATAAAAACATTGTTTCCTCATATCATAGTGTGCACAGAGTGGGAGCAACATCAGCTTGCTCCATAATGCCTGAAAATGTTTATTACACTACAATATAGGCAGCTTTGAGTCTAATAAGGAGGGCTTTCCGCATCATTGTCCAGACCGGTTTGATTTGTGCCTTTTTGATTGCCAATCTGTATCTCACCAGTGTATGAATCCATCTGTATCCTCATAGTCAGACCCATGGACACTCTCTAAAACCATTGTGCCATGAGTTTGTGGTGGGAAAATACAATACAACACAATACATACAATCCCTGCTGAATGACTTGTGGGAGGTTGAATCATTTTGTTTGGGGCACATTCACGATCGAAAAGAGTAGATCAAACAGCCTCTCGTGGCTTTACGGCTTCTGCTGGGATGTAGTCACACACTGTAGTCACACCTCTCTAGCTACATTACCATGTTTTGCAAGTGCATGCTTCCAAGGCTGTACTTTCTGTGCAGAATTTCTTTGAAACCTCAAAGGAGCCCAGCAGCAGGCTATATTCCTCTGTTTGTCAGAAACAGGGTCTGCTCACAAAGATAAGCAACCCCTCAGTGTGGAATTTGCTGAGTGCAGTTGCAGCTTCCTGTCAGCGGCAGATTTCTTCAATTTTGCAAAAAGCTTTGTCTTTACCTCAGGAAGGGGTTGCCATCAGCTGCACATCTCACAGGTGACATGGCGACAGGGTGATTCCCTTCCCTAGATTGTCACTGAAGTCTGACTTCTGAAGCATGGCTGTGGAAAAGTCAGAGTAGTCAGTCTCACGTAACTATCAAAGACAGCGTCTGCCTTGAACCAAAAACAATGGGGCTTTTTAGTGGTGCACAGAGCACTGCTCTATAGTCCACAATAAATCCTGACGGTGCCGGACCCAGCTGTGGTCCGGAATCCCATATAGCACAATGCACAGTTGGCCAAAGTTCAGTGTGACTTGTTTTTAAAGGCATACTGAACTTTGATAGAACATAATATTGTCAGTGTTGAAGGTCTCGAGGCCGCTTTTAAAGGCCTCGGTCTTGGCCTCGGCCTCGGAAAGCAAAGACTCGGACCCTTCCGGACTTGATGACTCAGGTCGAGGCTAGATTTTTGCCCTATTTTTTAAACTTACTTGAAAATATATTGTATCATGTCTGTAAGAACTAGGGTGAGAATATTGTTCGCCGTCCAGTTTATCAATTCTCTTATCGATTCCAGCATGTATTCCCGAAAGCTACGCTTAGCAAAACAACGTCATGTCATGCATCATTTTTCATTCAGTCAGCGCATGCTGGCAGGCAGAGTTTGGCGCTCTGTCTAAAAATATTAAATGTAAACATAATTGTTTGAAAACTAATTTAAGCTACTATCATTTAAAAATCAATATAAAATGTGTTCGCGTAAGCTCTCCATTTTGTGATCAGTCTTCGGAAATTATCTATTCAACAGATTGGAGTGTGTGGACTTCCCTCGGGAGCCTATAACTAGCTACAAGCGTAAAACTACAGTGTTTTGATTGGTGGTAGACTAATATCTAACAAAGATTTTTTGCTTGGTCACGCACAGATGAGTAGATTTGGAAAGCGAATAAATAACCCAAATGCAAACAACGTGGCTTATGTGGATATATAAAATCACGACATCCAGTACAGAAAGTTTGAAACGAAAAAAAAGCTCCATTCATGATATTTTATGCTTTTTCCAAACAAAAGTCTGAAAGTAGATCCGGTTGTTAGCTTATGAGGAACTTCCTTGTTTCGTTCTTGCGCCAGTAACCATTCCTCTTCCTGAAGTGTGCGTTAGAAAACAAACCAAGCAAGTTAGAAAAAAGAATTTAGCAAAAGTTGTCACAAAAAATAATCCTTCAAAATTAAATCAATCAAGTTTCAAAGTTCGGTACTGGATGTTTTGATTTTATCTAAACACGTAACAATTGGCACCATACAAAAAAATTATGTTTATATATATTTATATGCAAATAATACTGGCAAGATGTATGGCGCAGTCCATAGGGCACCCCACTCTTGAGCTATATGTGGCTCCAACCATGCAGGCGAGCGTACAAACCCTGCCATGGTATTTTCTCAGCTAAGATCCCTCAGCCCTTTTCTATCTGTTACCCACTCTGCTTTCTACCTGTCTGAATAAAGCAAAACAATATGACAGGAGCGTGGGCTGTCCTGCTCTTTTTCAAAAATAAATAATGACTCTCTTTCTCTCTTTTTTCTGCTCAGCTGCCCGCTGATTTCCAGGAGCGTCTAAGTTTGCACATGGAGACCGCAGAGCTCTGCCACTCTCCCTACTCAGACTCGGTACCCACTACGATCATCGGCAAAGTCCTGGAGAAGCCGGATCCCGGCAGCAGCCTGGCGTCCCGCTGTGCCAGCCCACAGCCACAGGATGCCCACTTCCCCCTCAGCAGCCCGGGCGGAGGTGAGAGCCTGACCCGCCGGGCGGCCTACCGCTGGTCCGACCTGTACTGCAGTGACACCGCACTGTACTGCCCCGACGAGCGGCCGCGGCAACGCCGGCAGAGCGTGGACCTGCACGGCCAGCCACCGCCGGGCCTACTCTGGGCCCAGAACTCCACCGACAGCAACGCCGAGGAGGACGCCGCCCGAGCCAGCCCCTCCCATGAGCACTTTGCCGAGTTTGCGGAGTTCACAGAGTTTGTCACCTCCCTGCAGGCCTCCAGCTCCTACTCCAGCTTCAGTGGAGCGTCTGAAGATAAGGGGGCGCACTCTCCGCCCTCCACGCCTCACCACCAGGCCCTCTACACCAACTGGCGGGAAAGCGAGTACGAGCACAAGAGCGACTCTTCCTACGAGCTGGACAGCCCCAGTTTCCCAGAGCCTCACGTGTTCCAGCAGGTGGCGCATGTCGGCCATCAGAACGGCGACTCCGGGCCGGTCTACGCTCGCGCGCCTTCATGCTTTAGCGAGCCATACCACTCGCCCCGCCACACTCCCCAGCTCTACCGGGACGTTCCGGAGGAGGAGCCCTGCGGCCGCTGGAGACGGTTGAGCGTGGAGAACATCAGCGCCAGCTCCTACCGCAGCCCCGGGCGGGTCTCGCCCTACAGCATCTCAGAGCAGCACTTCGCCATGCGGCCCGCCAAGATCAAGCTCGGCCCACTTTACAGCAGCTTCCAGGAAGGGGGTGATGTCTACTGCAGCGGGGGTGTCCTGGACCCCCGTTTTGTCGTCCCAAGCCGTAGTGCCAGCGCCAGCCCCAGCCCCGAGCAGGACCCCAGCGGTATCTGCACCCAGGATGGCATCTCAATGTACCTGGCCAAAGAAGACAGCCAGGAGTCGGAGCATAGCCTCCTCTTCCAGTCCGGCAGTTCTCGGGACAAAGAGAGCCCTCCAGGCAGTGCCAAGAAGGAGTACGTGGACATCAGCCCCAATAGCTCCACAGAATCTCTCAACCACAACTCCCTGGAGGCCATGGAGCTGCAAGACTACCAGAGCCAAGCCCCCCTTAGCAAGACTCCACCCCCTTACCAGGCGCTCGGCACCCTGGGACTTTCCAGGAAGGACAGCCTTACCAAAGCACAGCTCTATGGGACACTGCTAAACTAAAAGGGCCCGTCTTCATTTCCATGTTCCATTTTAACATTTTTTAAAAAGTTTAGGTCGAATGTTGTTCAACTTTAAAGCCAGAAGGAGGAGGTTGAGATGAGAGTGGCTCGGGATTCTTACAACAAAACAGTGTGCTTGGATCCAAGGCCTTGAATTGTCTGAATTCAGTCAGTAATACATGAGTCAGAGCACTCTATGACTTTATCTAGTTAAGTTTTGTTCAGCTCCAGCTGTTTTTTAGATATGTGGCAGCAACAATAAGACTAGTTTTTGGCAAGTCTGAGAGCAGACCTTTTTTTTCACATGACTGCAGTGTGAGCTCATATTTTAATCTCACATTTTTTTCCCTTCAAGAATTTGTTTAATGTATGTTTATTTATTTTACCCTGGTTTGAAAAGAACATAATTTCCTTTTTGGCTCCTTCTAAAGCAATAACTTGTGGCAACACCTGTAAAAATATGATCAAGAGGCATAGGCATATTAACAGACAGATTTAAAGATAAATAGTTAAATCAATAGTATATTTTCTTATTAAAATATGCATACATACAGTGGTGTTAAAATAAATAGCAGTGCGTTAAAAAAATAGCTTTTAGTTCCATATTTCAAATGTAGTAGAAACATTACACATTCAATTCCAAATCAAAGCATTCAAAAATTTGATCAAGTCTGCGTTATTCTTTTACAAGAAGCAAAGAAAAGGAGTATTAATCTGTCCAAAAAAATAACAGTGTCGACATTTTTCTCTTCAAACTCAAACACTTACTGTATGAACTGAAAAAATGTGTCAAGATTTAACTTCTCTTTAAATTACTGAACTAATATTTAGTTGCATAACCATTGTTTTTGATAACTGCTGCGCATCTGCGTTGCATTGAGTCAACCAACTTCTGGCACCTAGAAACAGGTATTTCAGCCCAGGGTAAACAAACTACATTCCACAGTTCCTGTGAATTTTTGGGTTTTGCTTCAGAAACAGCATTTTTAATGTCACCCCACAAGTTTTCAATAGGGTTGAGGTCGGGGGATTGAGCTGGTACCTCAATCCTTTTTGTCTGGAACCAAGATGTTGCTCACTTACTCGTGTGTTTGGGGTCGTTGTTTTGTTTAAACGCCCATTTCAGGTTTTGATGTATTCAAACTGATCCATGATCCCTGGTATACGATAAATAGGCCCAACACCGTAGTGTCCCCATCCCATGATTTTTGCGCCACCATGCTTCACTGTCTTCACAGTGTACTGTGGCTTGAATTCAGTACCCGGGGGTGGTCTGACGTACTGTCGTCAACCACTAGACCCGAAAAGAACTATTTTACTCTCATCAGTCCACAGAATGTTACGCCATTTCTCTTTGGGCCAATTGATGTTCCTTGGCAAATTTGAACCGATTCTGCACATGCCGTTTTTTCAACAATGGTGCTTTACGGGGGCTTCTTGCTGATAGCTTAGCTTCGATCAAATGTCTTCTGACTGTAACAGCACTTACAGGTAATTTTATATCATCTTTGATCTTTCTGGAGGGGATGATTGGCTGAATCTTTGCCATTCTGACTATTCTTCGATCCGTTTTAACAGTAGTTGCTCGTTTTCTTCCGCGTGTTTCGGGTTTTTGTTGCCATTTTAAAGCATTTGAGATCTTTTTAGCTGAGCATCCTATAATTTGCTGCACTTCTTTATACGTTTTCCCCTCTCCAATCAACTTTTTAATTAAATTACATTGTTCCTCCGAACAATGTTTGGAATGGCCAATTTTACTTAGCAATTCAGAAGGAAATATATTTTATAACAATGTGAAACATTTGCTTCCCTTCTTTCTTAATAAATGACAATTAATGACACCTGTTTTTTCACAGAATGAATGAATTCTCTAATTAAACTACACACTGCTATTATTTTGAACACGCCCCTTTCAATGAATGATTCAATTACTCAGAACAAGCAGCGTGCATGTCATGACAGTTGGGTCTGTTGTTTTTCTATTACACTACTAAATCTACAAGTCAATTATTTGCCATGCAGAAATATCACTACTACTAATAACAGTGGTTCATCAGGTTACTGACGTGGTACTGCTATTTTTTTTAACACAACTGTACATATATTAGAGATTTGCTGACAAAGTAAAAAATGTATGGTCGACTAAGGGCCTGCCTGTGCTCTCCAGCCCTCATTTTGATTTTATGTAGTTGTGTACATGCCCCATGTTACAATCAATTATTTCAAAATGTGTTTTATGAATTGAGAGGGAAACGTGGTGAGGGGTTTGGCACACAGTGCATGCTGCCCCTGGAGGGGTAACTTGGTATTGATCTGAGAATTTGTTGGCAGGCTTTCTTAATGGCCTCCATTAACCCTAGTATGTTACATTGGTCTAGCTCTTAGCATTTTCAGTGGTTAGGGGGGGTGTAAGTCCTGTGCGTCGGCTCTATCCGTTGGCAGATGCAGCAGCCCATGCACTTGCAGTCACAGGTTTACAATAAATTCAGGGGCTTCCCTCTGTTTGGTGTGGGACATTTCAAAAGGACATCCATATCGGCTACAATGAGCTGACCAAGTTAGCCACCTTGTTCCAACCGTTAAATATCCATCTTTACAGTAGATAACCGTAAAAAAGCTCTTAAAGGGCACGCTGGGTTGTTCTCAAAAAACCCAAGAAAATATGCACTTTTCAGCTGCTGGATGACTCATCCTGTTAAGACACTGCTCCAGTATGTGTGTGTGCCGACATGGCCTGGTATTAATTCTTCACTGTCCTGGATCGTAATGAGTCCATAAGTCATAATAAGCATGTCCAATCAAATGCTTGTCTTGGGTTTGTATTTTCACACAAAACCACCCAAGGTGCCTTTTAAGGGTCTCTAACAGTCACAGTATTTGTTTGCTAATCTAATGATGTGATCCATAGGAGGGAATAAGGTAATAGACCCTTGATGGTCATTTGATGGGGACTGAAATTATCTTTGCACAAGACCTACTTGAAACAGGCTAATGTTAACTGCAGTGAAAACGGCAGCAAACCGTTTGTTTAAAAAAGATCAAGGATTCACAATTAATTAGGCAGCGCTAGAGCAGGGGTGCACAGTGGAGGAGGATCCATTTCAGGATTTCAGTTCTGCTCTTAATTAATCAGCTTAGTCGTTTATTTGATACAAGTCTGAAGTTACAGACTGCAGACTGCACTGGTATCATTGAAAATATTCTACTGTGCTCTGATATAGGAGTGAACCAGAAATGAAGTGTCTTGGGCATAAAAGATAAGCTTTTCCAAAAAAGATTGAATAAGCATAGACATTGGCCGTCCAGGACTGGAGATGAGAACTCCAGCCCTAGTGAATGGGACATACACATATTCCAGTGAGGTTGCATTACTTTTAGCCCCACAACACTGAACAGTATACGTAGATCAAATTAATGTGATCACAAGAATCAGTTTTCTAAAACAGTCAAAAGCAAAACCTGGCAACTAGACATACATATGAAAGCATAGAGTTTCCTAGACAGATTCAAACTAAAGCCATTTATAATTGGTACTTAAATTCCATTTGAAATCACTGAACTAATATGACCACGTAACTGTGTAACCCTAACCATGTAAATAAAAAATATAAGCATTTAAAAGTTTTTTGCAAAAAAATTAACAAAAGCCCTGTAACTGGAAGAACATTTATTTATTGAGGTCAAACCCACAACACTTTTCATCCAAATCATTTTGTAAAGCCACTTTAATTCACTGATTTAGGACAGGTGGCGAACAGCTTGCAACAGCTTTATTGGTTGAGATGGATATTCCAACTGAGGCTACACTCTGGTTCAGCCATTTGTGTCCTTGTAGTGTGAATAGTATAATAGCAGAAGAACCCCAATTCCATGCACACGTGTTACCTCCCAGATAGCAAGGAAGTATTGAATCAACATTGATATTGCGTTATAAGCATCAGTATCGATCATCAACCAATTTTCAATGGTGGAATCAACATTCACTTTCTGATGGTTATGGTCACCGATATATTAGGTTGAAATGGAAACATTGTATCAATGTAACAATAACAACCAAAGTCATCATACTGATGAATAACATTGACTTTTGATCAGATTAATCAGATTCAGGTGCGCTTTTATTTTCAAATAAAAAACCGTTAGAATTATTCATCGCCCGTTTCTGCGGTCGCTGCTGTAGCCTACATGTGAGCACGCTCGTATGTATGTTACTTGGTAAGTGAATGTATTCAGGAGATGTATTTTTCTTGGTTAAATTGGCTAAAAGTTAAAGTTAAAAGTTCTAGTTGCTACGGGTGACGTAGGAAAGTAAACAAAAGGTGACTTAACAGCAAAGCGTATTTGTGGTTGATGCTAATGCTGCATTCGTTTATTAATTTCCAACTGGGAATCCCGATATCCGACGAGGGAAAATGTAATAAAACGCCCTTTCAACTAGGAGTTGAAAAGGCCCTTTCAACTTGAAATCAGGGATCGGGAAATCAACCCCGATCTCTGACTAGGAAGAACTTGACGTCAAATCATCATGGCAGCTCACACCATGACCCAGAGTTTAGCTTTTAAAACACTTCAACTTTCGTTTTTCAGCATCAAACTATAGGCTATTGCATGTATTGTGTCCATAGAGGTTTAAAATCAATAAAGAGGTTTGCATTTTTTTAAATTGATGTCAATGTGTTATCTATTTTACTAGCCTAACTACTTTGAGCAAGAATTTGCAAAATGTAGTTATAAAATGATATTATCATTAGCTATGATAGATTACATTGATAATAAATTGATTTAACATCAGTTACGTTGATCTCCATTGTTATCAACATTGTTTCAACATTATTTCAATGCATTGATTCAATGTAAACTTCAATAGTTTCTTGCTATCTGGGCTGTACCTCCCCAGATAGCAAGGAAACATTGAATCAATGTTGAATTAACATAAGATGAAGCATTGATTCAATGTTGATCTCTGATGTTGATTCTGCGTCCAGGTGCTCATCAAATTTACGTTGAATCAATGTATTGAAATAATGTTGAAACAATGTTGATGTTAACAATGGAAATCAATGTAACTGATGTTAAATCAATTTATTATCAATGTAATCTATCATAGCTAATGATAATATAATTTTATAACTACATTAACCTTGCTCATAGTAACAAATTCTTGCTCAAAGTAGTCAAAATCTACAAAAAAACAAATCAAAATACTTTTGAGTTAAGCTTCTAAAATAGATAACACATTGACATCAATTTTGAAAATGCAAACAATCTTTATTGATTTTAAACCTCTGCTTAATGCACACAATACATGCAATAGTCGTAGTTTCATGCTGAAAAACGAAAGTTTTAAAGCTAAACTCGTCTAAAAGTCATGTTTGTTTACTGTTTACAATGTGGGTTACGGTGTGAGCTGCCATGATGATGTGATGTCAAGTTCTTCTTAGTCGGGAGGTCGGGGTTGATTTCCCGGTCCCTGATTTCCAACATGGAACTCCTAGTAGGAAGGGCGTTTTATTAAATTTTTTCCGCATCGGATATCGGGATTCCTATAGTTGGAAATGAATAAACGAATGCAGCATTAGCATCAACCACAAATTCGATTGCTGTTAAGTCTCCTTTTGTTTATTTTCCTACGTCAGCCGTAGCAACTTGAACTTTTAACTTAACCAATTTAACCAACAGCGACCGCAGAAACAGGCAACGGTTTTTTATTTGAAAATAAAAGCGCACCTGAATCTGATTCATCTGATAAAAATCTATGTTATCCATCAGTATGATGACTTTGGTTGACATTGTTACATTGATACAATGTTTCCATTTCAACCTAATATATATAGGTGACCATTACCATCAGAAAGTGAATGTTGATTCCACCATTGAAAATTGGTTGATGACCGATACTGATGCTTATAACACAATATCAATGTTGGTTCAATACTTCCTTGCTATCTGCTCTCTAATGTGCTTCTTTGATTCCATTGATTTTTGTCACGGAAGGACAGAGACCAGATCATGCCAGACAAAACCAGTAACTGCAAAGGGAGACGGTAACCAGACACAGAACCCAGCAATCATACTTAGAAATCAGAATCAGGGACAGAAATTGGAATAAAAAATAGAACTGGAAATGGAAACTGAAAAAATGTGAAAAGCATCTGCAAGCAGAACTATAAAATTGAAATAGGGCCGAAAAACAGCCAGAAACCAGAATCAAAGCTTGAAATCAGAAACAAAGCCAGAAAATAGAATCCAAACTAGAAATAAAGCCATAAACCAAATTTCAAGCTAGAAATCTGACACAAAGCCAGAAATCATACACCAGAATCCAAACAAGAAATCATAAGTATAGCTATGAATCTAAACCAGAATCAGAGCCAGAAACCAGAATCTGAGCTGAAACCAGAATTGGAGCCAGAAATCAGGCCTTAATAGGATATGCAAAACACAGAGAGAGGTTGAGATGGGAGGTTTTCCCACAGAAAGGGACTTTTGTGCTGTATATATACTTCCTGATACAATTTTTTAAATAGACTTTGAAATAGACATTGAAATATTGTTTCTTGCTGTATTACTGTTCTTTAACTTTGATCCCTTGGAAAAGTTCCATGTCTGCTCTACCTCAGATGTGATCCACACCTCTTCATGGAACATGTTGCGTGTTTATTTACATTTTATTGCATGGTTCTCTATTTTTGTTGTACATTTCTTTACTCAATAAAGAACAATGTGCTCACGCTGAGGCTGACTGGTATCACAGTGTTTTTTTTAGTTTATTAAAACCCCTTTGTGCAGTGACCCTAGTGGCGTAGACCCTGGGGTCTATATGACAAACATCCTACTGTACCACGTCAGAAAGCCAGGTACCATGGAGAACTGTATATCGTCTTCATCAGCGCGAGTTGGGCTATTATCGGCCAAAATACGAAGTCCTTACACGCCACCGTTCTTCCGTATTTTATAAATATACGTATATCACTCTACAGTGTGATCTACATGAGAGCGAATCGGGTTGAAGATACTGGACATTTAAATATATTTAGGAGTTTGTTACAGTTCTTCTTTAACCACCAAAAAAAGTATACTATCACAGCAAAAATAAAAAACACATAAAGTCCTGAATATAGGTAAATGAAACTGTTATTTTGCCTGCTCACTTATTAGAGAGAATTTCTATCATAACATAATTTCCTTCTGCTATGAAAATCTCTCATAAAGTATGGAATAAAGTCATAACCTTACCTGCATTATAAAAGCCAGATATGTAGTTAAGATTATGTAGTTATGTTCGGCCTATACGTGGTGTACAGTGTAAGTTTCAAATTGAGAGTAGTAATGTCTTGAAACTAATTGTAATGAATTGACAGCCTTAATATGCAAAAAAAAACACATTCTAAGCTTTCCAAAGAGGTGTAATCATTAGTCATTAGACAGCTGGGCATTAGACACAAGCGCATTTCAAAACAACACGCGACGTTAAGCGTCTACGTGGTTTTGCGCAAGAGGGTGCATACACATTGCTAGTGAATTCCGGTGAAAAATCATTTAATTTGTACAATGGCGAAGTCGTCCTCTGGATTCAGATGATATTTACATCCATGACTTTTCATCTGAAGCAGACAGCATGGATTCCATAGCTAAGTGTTGCCTTGTGTACAAGGTGTTCGTGTATGTGTGTGTTTTATGGTGTTGTAGTATAGCTAGCTAGCCACAGAAAGGCTAGGTATGTTGTTTTTATAATTGTTGATGATGTCACATGAGTTTTACATTAGTGGTGCTGAATTCAGAATTAAAGGACCTATTACATTAAAGGACATCTTATTCTGGTTTAATTTAGTTCATATCTAGTTAGCTAGATATAAGACAAAAAAGTTGATTATCTAAGGGTCATTCCCCTCATTAATTGCCTCCTCATAGGACATAATAATGTGCTTCAAATGGACACTAAAGCTGTGTTCATGTTTGGATAGCTTTGGATAGCATTTGATAGCTTGGATACTTTGCATATGTTTCCATGGGTTTGGAAATATTTGGGTAGGTTTTTGGACACTTATAACCATTCCCCTAATCTTTTGAAAAAGTTGGAAATTATCTAATGATATAGATGCAAATATATTTCCAACGAGTCAAAATAGTTTATCTGTTTAAAAACTTGATTATCTCCTGAATTACTGTGATGCACAATTATCCATTTTGTGTAGATTTTTAGACACCAAGGTACACCGTTTCAAATTGCCTCTGGATTTGAGCAGTAATACATATCACTTTCATATTTTGTATACATGCAGACAAGAGGTTTACAAAACAGAAAATGTAAAGTTTAACCTTCACATATTACTTCTGTTTTTCATACTAGATTAACTAAATGAAGAACTAAAGGCCATCTGGTTTGTTGTGAAATTGGGTCAGTTTGAGCACTGCAGAGACGGTTGTTCTTTAATTCCCACACAGCCTTATTTGATTATTATTAATGTTGAGTTCCTTGCCAGCTTTTGAAAGCTTAATATTAAAATGTGTTGAAACACTTTTTGAAAAATCCGAACATTTCTGAAAACTTTTGAAAGTGGCAAATAGCAAAAAAAATTTTTAAAGGTCCTTGTTTTATGTTATACTCCATCTCCATCTTTAAAAAACTATTTAAAACATAAATGAGCATGTGCATCGGGCACTGATTTCTCACATATACAGGCATGTTAAATCTTTGAATTTATTTTGAGGTGAAAGTCTTGGTTCAAAGAAAAAAGTCTCAATCTCAAAATTATTACCGCAGTAAGCCAATTGATTTGGCACTGTCCCTGGCTTTTCACAAAAATGTTTCAAATAGTGACTTGCTAGTTACATTGGCAGTAAACTTGATATTTATATTGACAGCTACATCAAGACTCAAACATTGGCCCAATCAAAACATATGGTGATGCTACAGAGCTTCAGATATTCCATAAAAATCCATGTTGTTTTGTTGAAATTAGAAACATGCTGTTGTGGCAAAGTTCCTCATCGGGAAACTACAAACATGGAACATCCGCCTTTTCCCTCCAGTTCACCTCCCTTTCGTTTCCTCTGTATTCCCGTTCCTTGTGTTTCGTGTCATGTTTTTCAGTTTACCCTGTTCGTCTCATGTTCCGTGTGTTCGTGTGCAGGCTGGGCATGGTCCCCGTTAAGTTCCTTGTTTCTCCCCTTGATTTGCCCCAGCCTATCATTTCTCCTGTTCACTCACATTCCACACTCCTTTTAGTTAATCACTTAGTTCCTTCACCTGTTCTCTGCACTATTTATTTTCTCCTCTCACGCCCTTTTGTTGCCAGTTAGTTTTTTCCGCTCCCGGTTTGTTACTATTTTTGATCCTGCTTGTCCTGGTTAACTTGTTTGTCTGTTTTTTATTCAGCCGTCCAGCCCCAGCCAGCCCTGACTTCTCACCTGCCCCGCTTTAATTTGCTGAACCCCGTTTCCAGCTTTCCTCCCTTTTTTGCCCGTTTCCTGCACACTGCTTTATTGTCCTAAATAAATAAATTCTCCCGAGCTGAGTTTTTTGAATATACTGCTGTCTCAGAGTCTTGCGTTTGGTTCCAGTCTTGTACACTGCCATAACACAAACATACTGAAATAGATTTTAATAGCGGATAATCAAACGCGAAGGTAGGGGGATCAGAACAAGTCACTCACGCAGTGAGGACCAAGAAAGGGAGAACTACTATAAATGCAAAGAAAGAAAAGACAGGAAATTAATTCCTTGTAGCTTAAACAGCCAAATAAAAATCAACCCATGAAAATAGGGTGAACTCGAATATAAGAGTGAATGAAACAAACTCAATCTCCCGAGCTCAATACTGGAGCTAAACCGGGAAAATAAGAAAAATAAGAAAAGAAAAGAACACCTTCGGCACGTAAGCTAAGATGGCCGGAGAATGCAAAACCAAAAACGAAACCAAAGAAAAACTGTCTCATTGAGAACAGCAAAGGAAAAAAATAAATAGCGTAGAAAATGCTAACAGGAGGAACAAAACCTATACCTGAAAATAACGCTTAATAGCAAGTCCCTCATGAACATAAACAATGTTTAATATCACAAGGTCTCTAGTACCTGGCTATACCTGGCTCAATGTAATGTTGAATTACAAAAAAGCACCGGGGAAGTGGAAGTGAGGAACTTAAATACCCTGCAGGTAGAAGCACAGGTGAAAAGAATAACGAGTAAGGGAAAGCAAAACCCCGGAACGGAATGTGGAAAAAATCCGATAGATTCTCAATCGGGAAACCAGGACAAGAACCGCAACGGAAAAGAAAACAATAACCCACGAACCATGACACATACATTATGGGCTTCATTTTCCGGCAAGCGCATAGCATGCGGCGAGCTGTCATAGTCAATGGCGTAGCGTATGGCAAACTGGGCGTGGCTACTGAATTTCGCTATTTTCGGACCAGAGGCAAGAAGCTCAAATCGCGCTTGTCAGACGGGCTTCTCAATTTAGCAAGCTAACGTTAGCTCGTCTTCAGTGGCAGTACTCTCATCTGCCCAAGAATATCCAGACAGATGATGATATCAAATCTTATTGGTCGAAAACCACCCTTGCGTTGCAGTACTGGATATATAGTCTGTTAAAGTGGACTACAAGTCGAACTACAATCATTAAAAAAAAATTTAAAAAAATTGGAACATGCGATATATGGCTTATATCCTTATATCACACACGCTAATCCAGGAGCATTTCGACTCATTCTATAAATCATATTTCAAGAAATAGGCGATAGTCTCCGAAGCCCATTCTATCTGTCATAGGGAAGTTACTTCCAAAACCAGACTCCGCCCACGTCTGACATACTCACTTGAGTACTCCATATGAGCACAATATATGATGTCAGAAATTTGTAGAACCAATCAGGGTCCACGATGATAAGATATGCAAGTTACAAGAGAGCGATGTGATAAGCTGAAACAGAAAGCTGACTATTTAGACATTTAGTGGTTTGTTAAAATGACAGATTGTGCAGTTTTAGGATTCAATCCCGAGGTAGTAGCTTCATTGCGCTTGTTACCAAAGGAGCCAATTCTAAAACAAAAATGGTTTGATTTTATTTATCAAAATTGCGTCAATGTGCCTGATAGCATAGAGAGTATCCATGTTTGTAGCACATATTTTACAGATGACGGCTTCCAGAAACTAATGCAAAAATCGGTGGGTTTTGCAAAAATGCTGAATTTGTTTTAATCCGGATGCCGTGCCAACCATATAAACTTGGCCACCGCAGCAATTAAGAGTCCCAAAACCATCACTCTGTTGCCAGATATGGAGTAGATGTGGATGGATCACTGCAAAGGTTATTTCTCCTGACTCATTTTCCTATAGAACTCTATGGGGAAAAAAGTCAGGAGAAACAACCCTTAAAGGGATCCATCCACATCTACTCCATATCTGGCCGCAGAGTGATGGTTTGGGGCTCGTTTGATACCTTAGACCCTTGATGACGTACAGCCATTTCGCCAGTCATGTGTTCCATACTGTACCAGCGTAATTTACAGCTGAATCTAGTCTCACCCCCCAATTCTCATAGAGATCAGTTCAAATGCAGAGAGGTTATAGTATCGCTTGTAACAGTACCTGAAAATAAGATATCGAGAGTCTTTTGATGTTGATTGGTCACATACTTAAGTAACAGCATGCAAAAGATATGCGACCAAATATTAAATATGATACTTTAAAAATATGTTAAAGCAAAGGGTATGAATACTTATGTAAATGAGAAATTTCAGTTTTCGATTTTTAATACATTTGCAAAAATTTCTAAAAACATGTTTTCACTTTGTCATTATGGGCTATTTTGTGTAGAATTTTGAGACAAAAAATTAACTCAATCTATTGTAGAATATGTCTGTAATGTAATAAAACGTGGAGAAGGTGAAAGGGGTGGGCAGACTTTCTGGCTTGACTGTATATATAGTATATACAGACGGGTGACAATTTAAAGGAAAAACCCCTACAGTGTGGGGGTCCGGTGGCTCTGTTATGCTGTGGGGGGCATTTTCTTGGCATGGTTTGGCTCCACTTGTCCCCTTAGAGGGAAGATACAAAGTTATTCTGGGTGATTACCTTTATCCTATGAGGAAACATTTCTATCCTGATGGCAGTGGTCTCTTCCAGGATGACAATGCCCCCATCCACAGGGCATGAGGGGTCACTGGGTATGAAAATGATGTGAATGATCTGCTATGGCCTTCACAGTCACCAGATCTCAACCCAACTGAACACCTAGGGGATATTTTGGACTCACGTGTTAGACAGCGCTCTCCACCACCATCATCAAAATACCAAATGAGGGAATATCTTTGGGAAGAATGGTGTTCCATCCCTCCAGTAGAGTTTTAGACACTAGAATCTATGCTGGACTAGAGTTAGAATCTATGTCAAGGTGCATGGAAACTGTTCTGGTGGCTCATGGTGGCCCAACACCTTACTAAGACACTTTATTTTGGTTTTTCCTATATTTTGTCACCCGTTTGTATATATTCACTAAAGAACATTGGTCCATTGTAGAGATTTCAAATCTTGACCCATTCCCTCAATAGGAGTCTGTAAATGGGTCTACAGGGTGCCACCATGAGCCAATCAAAATGCACTATTGCCCTGCATTCTTTCCTGCTCAGCCACAGTTGCAGTCATCATATATAACACCAAAAAATAGCACAATGTAGGGGTACCTACCTAGAAGCTGATAATTCACATTGCGACAGTCGGTGACGTTGTCACGTAAAGCAGTGCGGGGTCGTTTTTTCAGATGTTGTGGTTTTCACTTGTTTTTCACAACGTGTTAACGGAGAATAAAGTGACTCCTGTTCTCGGAGTTTATTGAGCATTATCTCTCGCCTCCTGCCTCCTCCTTCCCGGCTCCTACACTGGTGACCTCAGCAACTCTTTGGACGATTCCAGAGTGTGTTTGATCGCGCTGTTTTTCCTTTTTTTTGCACAATGGCGACGAACGCCGTTGCTATCAAGCTACCGGAGTTCTGGGAGGGCCACGCCGCAGTTTGGTTCGCACAGGCGGAGGCTCAGTTCGCAATTCGGGAGATCACAGCTGACAACACGAAATACTGCTATGTTGTTGCGGCGCTGGGCAACTCCACTGCAACACAGGTGGTGAGTCTTCTCAAAAACCCTCCAGCTGAGGACAAGTACAAGAGTTTGAAGGAGCTGTTGCTTGGCACTTTTGAACTGAATGAATCTGAGCGCGCCCGCCGCCTGCTCTCGCTGACTGGTTTAGGCGACTCCAAGCCGTCGGAGTTGATGGATCACATGCTGGCACTCCTGGGCGACCATACCCCATGTTTCCTCTTTAGGGAATTGTTTATGCAGCAGCTGCCTGGTGAAGTGAGGTCTGTGCTGGCCAACCAGCCTGTGAAGGACTTGCGGGAGCTGGCCAAGGAGGCAGACAAGATTGTTTCGGTCAAGCAACATTGTCACGCAACCGTACATGACACCATCTCTAGTGTTGGGGACGCAATAGTCGCCGTGGCACAGCGCCAGGGCCAGGCTCCAGCGTCAATGTGTTTTTACCACGCCCGTTTTGGCTCCTCGGCGAAGAAGTGTCGCCCACCCTGCTGTTTCAAGGAGTCGGGAAACGGCCGGGCCGGCGTTCGCAAGCTGCTATGAGCGTCGGCCGTGCTGGCAGCTTGCTGTTCGTCACCGATTCGGACTCTGGACGTCGCTTCCTCTGCGACACAGGTGCACAGGTGAGCGTTTTGCCTGCTTCCGACCTAGATGTGCAGCAAGGGGGGCAGGGTCTGGCGCTCGAGGCTGCCAATGGTAGCCCCATCCAGACGTTCGGCAGGCGCAAGGCAGTTGTGCGTTTCGGTGGACAGCAGTTTGAGTGGGACTTTGTGTTGGCTAAGGTGTCCACGCCTCTGTTGGGCGCTGACTTCCTCTGCGCCAACAGCCTACTGGTGGATGTCAAGAACCGGCGCCTTGTCAACGCGGAGACCTTCAGCTCTCTTCCATGCTCCCTCAGCGCTTCCGGCTCGTCCAAATTGTCCAGCGCCCTCTCTGCCTCGGACGATTTCTCACGCCTCCTCGCTGATTTCCCCAGCCTGACCGAGCCCACCTTCTCGTCCTCCACCACCAGACACGGCGTGGAGCATCACATTACCGCAGCCGGCCCCCCCGTCCACGCCCGCGCCAGGCGCCTGGAGCCGGGGAAGCTCGCCATCACCAAGGCTGAGTTCGAGGCGCTGGAGCGCCTGGGCATTGTTCGCCGCTCCGACAGCTCGTGGGCTTCACCCCTGCACATCGTGCAGAAGCCTGGCAGTGGATGGCGTCCATGCGGCGATTATCGGCGCCTCAACGAAGCCACGACACCCGACCGCTACCCTGTCCCCCACATCCAGGATTTCTCAGCTGGGCTGGCAGGGAAGGTGATGTTTTCGAAGGTGGACTTGGTCCGCGGGTACCATCAGGTTCCCGTACACCCACAGGATGTGCCCAAGACGGCGGTGATCACCCCGTTTGGGCTGTTCGAGTTTCTCCGCATGCCCTTCGGCTTGAAGAATGCAGCTCAGACGTTTCAGCGTCTGATGGACAGCGTGCTGCGGGACATGCCATTCCTCTTCGTCTACCTGGACGACATCTTGGTAGCCAGCACGTCCAGAGAGGAACACCTTTCGCACCTCAGGGCTCTGTTCGTGCGCCTCAGCGAACACGGCCTGATCGTCAACCCCGCGAAGTGCCAGTTCGGTGCAGCCTCCATCGACTTCCTCGGCCACCGCGTCACAACGGAGGGGGCTGTTCCGCTGCCCGCCAAAGTGGAGGCTGTCACGGATTTCCCGCAGCCCGTCACTGTCAGAGCCCTGCAAGAGTTCTTGGGCATGGTGAATTTTTATCACCGTTTTGTCCCGCAAGCTGCCCAGCTCATGCGGCCCCTCTACGAGGCGCTCAAGGGTAAGGCGGCCAAGCATGTCGTCGACTGGACAGAGGAGCGCACCAGAGCATTCGCGGACACCAAGCTGGCGTTAGCCAACGCGACCATGCTGGCCCATCCGCTGCCCAACGCTCCGATTGCCCTCACCACAGATGCGTCGGACTACGCCGTCGGGGCGGTTTACGAGCAGTTGGTGGATGGCGTGTGGCAGCCCCTTGCCTTTTTCAGCCGGCAGCTCCGGGCCCCCGAGAGGAAGTACAGCATGTTTGACCACGAACTACTCGGCCTCTACCTGGCGGTGCGCCACTTCCGTTTCCTGTTGGAGGGCCGCACGTTTGTGGCATTCGTGGATCACAAGCCGCTGACGTTTGCCATGACTAAGGTGTCTGAGCCTTGGTCGGGCCGGCAGCAGCGCCAGCTCGCGTTCATCTCAGAGTTCACGACGGACGTGCGCCATGTCGCGGGCAAGGACAACCGTGTGACGGACTGCCTCTCCCGCTCTTTCACTGGCGTTGTGCACCTGGGCATCGACTACGTTCAGATGGCGGCCGACCAGGTTGCCGATGCGGATGTCCAGGCCTACAGGACGGCGATCACGGGCCTGCAGTTGGCTGACGTCCCCTTCAGCGATTGCGGCACCACACTGCTCTGCGACGTCTCGATGGGCCAGGCGAGGCCCATTGTACCGGACAGCTGGCGCAGGCGGGTGTTCGACACCGTTCACAGTCTCTCCCACCCTGGCGGGAAAGCATCACAGAGGCTTGTGGCGTCCAGGTTCGTCTGGCATGGGCTTAAGAAGAACATCCGCGACTGGGCCGCTGCTTGTGTGGACTGCCAGCGGTCAAAGGTGCACCGACACGCGAAGGCCCCGTTGGAGACTTTTGTGGTGCCGGAGAGGCGCTTGGACCATGTGCATGTAGATCTGGTGGGCCCCCTGCCGCCCTCGCGCGGGTTCACACATCTGCTGACGACGGTGGACAGGACAACCCGGTGGCCTGAGGCGGTTCCACTGCACTCGACTTCCTCTGACGACGTGGCCCGGGCGTTCCTTGGCACGTGGGTCGCCCGGTTCGGCGTCCCGTCTGACCTCACATCGGACCGGGGGTCGCAGTTCACTTCGGAACTCTGGGGTGCCGTGGGCCGCGGCCTCGGTGTTAAACTCCACCGCACCACAGCCTATCACCCCCAGGCCAACGGGTTGTGCGAGCGTTTCCACCGCTCGATGAAGGCCGCACTCCGTGCCAGCCTGCGGGATGGCGCCTGGGTGGATAGGCTTCCGTGGGTGCTGTTGGGGCTCAGGACTGCCCCCAAAGAGAACCTGCAGGCCTCTCCCGCCGAGTTCGTTTACGGGCAGCCCCTGCGTGTCCCTGGGGATTTTCTGCCGACAACCACGTGCCCGTGGTCTGCTGACCAGCAACGGTCTGCCCTCCAGAGCCGCGCCAAGCTTTTCGCGCCCGTACCCACGACGCAGCACGGGTTGCCTCAGTCTCACATCCTGCCGGGGCTACAAGAGGCCGCGTATGTGTTTGTGCGCCACGACGCTCACCGCGGACCCCTGCTGCCGCCTTACGACGGGCCGTTTCGAGTGCTCGAGCCTGGGGACAAGTTCTTCCTCGTAGATGTCGGCGGCAGGCCGGACCGGATCTCGGTGGACCGCCTCAAGCCGGCGCATCTGGATTTGGACAGGACAGTGGTGGTGGCGCAGCCCCCACGGCGTGGTCGGCCTCCGGTTGCCCGACCCTCAGCTGCGGCCCTCCCGGCCTCCTCAGCCCCGGCCCCATCAGCCCCAGCCCCCTCTGCCCCATCGGCCCCAGCCCCCTCTGCCCCTCCCACGGCCTGCGCTCCGAGTGTTAGGAGCCGCCGTGGTCGCGTACTGCGACCCCCTCGCCGTTTGGACTGGTCTGTCATGGTGAATTCTGGGGGGGCGTGTGTAGGGGTACCTACCTAGAAGCTGATAATTCACATTGCGACAGTCGGTGACGTTGTCACGTAAAGCAGTGCGGGGTCGAAGCTTCCCGTTTTTTCTGATGTTGTGGTTTTCACTTGTTTTTCACAACGTGTTAACGGAGAATAAAGTGACTCCTGTTCTCGGAGTTTATTGAGCATTATCTCTCGCCTCCTGCCTCCTCCTTCCCGGCTCCTACAACAAATACAAATGGACATACCATACCATAAACAGTCACAAAGAGGCAAAAACTCCTCACCCGAGTGCTCTTCCTCTTTCCTGCCCAAAACATGCTCTGCTTAAAATGGCCCCTCCCATGCCCAACTTCACAGCAGGTTTCATCAATCATTCAAAAATTTACTTCCGAGTTGCTCCACCCCCACATCACCCTGCACGCACTTTCGCCTCTCACTCAGATGCTGCAGCCCACGATTTCATCCCATGACAAATTCATACTCAAAAGCTTGAAAACCCAACATGCCTAAATAAGAATAATAAGCAAGATAATTCAAATCTATTTCAATAGCCAGCAATGATATACAGCAAGCGCATAGTTTCCTTTGAAAAAAATGTATGACACAACTGAATTTCAAGCACCTGACAGATCGTTGCGTTCAAGCATGATTTGGATGATGAACATCAGCATTTGCCAATAACAATCTTCTTTTTCTAAGTATATAGCAGATGGGTTATTTTTGCAGCCTGAGAACCTGGTGTCAAGCTACCGCCGGTGAGCTGTGCGTGAAGAGCTGTCGTTTCCATAGCAACGCACTGGAAAGGGAAGCTGCAGCTAATTAAGATAGCCACATCATTCAGACAGTCGCATTGCACTGCGCGCATACACATCCATCAGCAGAACGCCTCGTCCTCCTATCCTCGGGATGGAAGCTGCTCCATCTTTCCGTGATGCAGAGCGGGAGGGAGAGAGATGAGGGCAAGTGTTTGGGGAGAAGAATAAAAAAAACAGCCTCTTCACGTTTCAATTAGGATTCTTAATTAGCTTATCTAGGAGGGGAGATAATGAGAGGTCTGCCTTCGTATCTCAGGGCTTGCACAAAGTTTTCACTGCTCTTTCTGCCTGGAGACAATTCAGTAAAGCACACAGTGAGTGTAGACTTCAGCTATAGCCAAGGCACTGCTGCCGTTGTGCCCTCAAGCGAGGTACTGCCTTTTGAATTAGCTTTAATACCCAGCTGTATAAATGGACCGTTGAAGCTACATAAGGTTGCCTGGAATACGGGCATCTGCTAAAAAGACTATTAGATAATGTTGCTAAACTGATGGACGACAATCGATGATGAGGTTCGCATAAGCTGTGGATGCAAATCAGCTTCAGGCTTGTAATGTGAGGTCTAGTTTAAGTGCTTTAGCTCCTCCCTGCAGCCAAGCCTCTCCCCCAGAGGAAGGTGAGCTGGACGAGGTTCCCACCAAGTGTGACCAAACAGAAGAGGGAGAAATCTGGCAGAACATATGTACATATTGATTTAGCTTTTTTGTTTTTGTATTCCTGTTGTTTTTTGCTAGATCTTGTCGTTCTTTCTTTTGCTCTCTAAAGTGTCCTTGGGTTTGAGAAAGGCGCTATATACATAAAATGTATTATTATTATTATTAGAACACCCCCGCCCCCCCCCCATAATCTCATAGTGCGGTAACAAAGCCCCACTTTGATCTGCATGATGAACAGGACCCCTGTCCAATCCCTGGGCCTGCTGTGAACCTCAAAGGTGGGGGCAGTGACAGACAAGTCTAAAATTAGATTAGCTCACTGAAGAGGAGGTGCCCACTGGACCGGAGGGATATATTCAGTATTGATCGCCGCTCTTCGCTGAACTGCCAGGACATTTAATGGGATTGTGGGGCAATTAGTCCAGGGCTGCGCTGGCAGAATCGACAGCAAGCGGCAAAAAATCACACCTCCCGGTCGTGTAGGTGGGTGACAGGCTTTGCAGTCCCACTTGGCCAGTAACTAAGTTAGCGCAGGTTTGCTCAGCCTCTCACTTTAATTTAGCGGTCAGCAACTGTCCATGAATGCAAGTTGCCCTTCTGGTCGAAACAGCAGTCTCGTCCACCTCATCAGCATCGCCAACAGTATTTCCCCCCATTTTTTTCAGTTGCGCTTCTTGAGTCACTGCAGTGCAACCTGCGACCTCACAAGGAGCCTTGCCCCTGAAAAGTGTGCACCTTCCATTCTCTCACCAGTGATCCAGGGTCCTACTTTCCACTCTACAAGCCACACTATACTACAGAAGAGTGCTTGTGCTACTCAAACGAGAGACATGTTTTTTACTAACAACTTAAGGGCACTTGGTATATCATTGAGAGAAATGACTCCAGCAGTAAATTTAGTGAACCCTAGCTTATTGTACCCCAGTGGGATAAGGCCACTCATGGTTGGAAATGGCAACAAAAGTGTTTCTGAAGAATGATCTACCATGCTGTCTTAGTGGTGCAGCCATGGACACTGGTAGACAGGCATATGTGAAAAGAGCACAGTGTGTAAGATAATACAACAACAAAAAAATGAAACAAATAAAAATAAAAATTTATTTTTTGCGAAGCACTAAGCACGAAAGCTAAGCACTTTATGTTTGATGAATGGTCCGTCTTTGACTTGTTTGAACGGAGAGTTTGTGTGGTGCCACTTGCACAGCGGCGACTGAACTCTGCATTTTGAGGCAACTGAACAGAATGAGAATCATGAGGTTGTGATGTTGGTTACCATGGTAACAGGGAAAGAATGTGCAGCTGCATGCCTGACAGAGAGCTGACAGAAGTGCTTTGAAATTTTAGTGATAAACTCTCACTTCCAAAAAGCACAGCTCTGTACAATAGGTGCCCTCTCTATTGGCATGGTGCATACCTGTGCACACGCACACACGGGCACGCACGCTTACATTTACCATTACAAGCATACATTTCACCCACACATATACGCACACAAATGCGTAAGCACACACGCACACATGACAGACAAGTGTGGACACACGTTTACAGCTCATGCTACGTTCACAGATTTGCGAGCCTCACTTGACCTTTTATGTGGAAATATGTAAGGCAAACATACTACAGCACAGAATATCAAACTGCCTGAAAAAATAAATGTTCTTCTGGCCAGGTACTTTCCTTCACCTTTTGCAAGGTGAGAACAAAGAGATGGATGAAAGCTACACGGTGGTTTGCGCTTCCCTCTCTTACAGAATGAATCACAGGCCCACGCCATTAGCACCGTGAACTAGGATCAGTGGCCTCTCTCCGTCACAATAAGCCAAATCACAATTAATTTGATTTCCCTCCGGGTATGACTCACAATGACTCAGCAAAGTTCTCCTACAAGCCAAACTCAAGCTACAGTGATTGGAAACACCTCTTTTGATTCACAAACGCCCCCTCCTAAAACTACCTACCTGAATGAAAACTTCAGAAGCTGCCCATTCTGCCAAAGATGTACAAACTCATTGGATTATAAACTCCTGTTTTTTTTTTTGTCTTTACAAAATTTGTGATTTTAACCATTTAGATACTAACAAATCCACTGCAGAGCCTAGACTATTTAAAAATAAACATCTTTTTCCATCAGCATTCTGGAACAAAAGTGATTTTATATGGTTCTAAATTTTAATAAGTAAGTTTTTCTGAATATTCACAGGGAAATGCAGATGTTATAAAACACCTAAAAAGTTAAATGCATTTCAACGACACATTTGGTCCATGTGAAATGTGAAACCATTTTAGTCTCAATAGTAATAATGTGCTCAATAATTTGCTCATTTATTTGAGCAAAAATCTAAGTGGTTTTCATTTTGGATTCATATCAGACAATGATTGACAGCACAAAATAGCTGTGTGTAATTCAAGAAGCCTCACTCCCCCACTTAAGCTTCCCCCGATGGCTTCTCCACTCTCCATGTCTCTCAGTGATGGAGTTGCCACGCCCCTCTGCTGGGAGGGACTCTCTGGAGAAACGCGATTAGCGACCCGTCTCAAGCTATTTGGAATTCCGTCACAGCTAGAAAGGCTAAAGGGTCCGATAATGGAAAGTGCATTTCACTTGCCGCGTCGTTGCCTGCATCTGGTGCACAAGTTAAGTTAAGTTAAGAAGGTTGAGGTTGCATTTCAGACTCCAGTAGACCAGGGAGCCCCTGGTATGCATTGTAATATCTTAAATATTTCCATCCTTGTTTTCATTTGAGCTTTCATTGTCCTTAGAGACAGGACCAAAATACATAAGACTTTTTTTTTTTTTTGCTTAAGTATGTTTCCTCACGTTAAAGGGCACCAGTGAATGAATTACTGTAACATAAATAATGTATAAAAATTCAAAAAGGAACTACTATTGTCATTATTCTGACTTTTTCTCAAACTACAGAGCCTGACATTATTAGAACAATCCTGTAAACAAATAACATGTATATGAAAAAAATTTTTTAGATAAATATCTTTTTTTAATGTTTGGATATTTTTATTTATTTATAATTAAAACAGTTTTCAGTTGTAGAGGGAAGCCAATAAGCCTCCCTATAGCCTGAGACTGATGTGATGATGAGCATGGGGCTGAGATGAAGTGAACAGAACTATATGGATGAATGTTGCTATGGTTTCTTGGGATGCAGTCTCAGATGCTAATGAGCTTGTCCCAGAATGACACTTTTCTCTACCCACCTGTACAGGAAAGTATGCAACTCCTGTCATATTAATATAATGTTTCATTAATTTGCTTGGCAGATACTCTCACCCAGGACCAATTATGAAGTAATTGTGTGGAGAACCATTAAAAGCAATAGCCACAGGAGCAGCCAGAAGGGCAAGGCCATTGGTACAGAAATGCATTTGGCAACACATCCTGCAAAGTGCTCACAAGTGTGGAATGGGATTACGTTTTTAAATTCCCTTGCTCTGACTTTTCCAGGACGGTCTCCTTAAACTTCCCCTAATCCACTGGAGTCTTCAAATCTGGAATACAAACACTACGTTTCAAGTACATTTTAGTCTCAAAATGTTTGTTTCATTATTTCCCAGTTTTTAATGTTTGAACAGTAAGCCTGTCACATTGCTGAAATATTCTCCCATCGATTCCAGAAGATCACTGGCTGGCGCTAGCATCCTCCAAAACTTTTCTGAGCCCTGCTTCTGTGTATGCTCCAGAGGACTTGCACCAGCTAGCACAATTTGCACAGGCAAACCGTGGGCTCCCAAATGAACAGAGGAGGCGCTATTGTGTAAAGAGGGAGTACCCTGCTGACCGATACCCTGCCTAACCTGCAGTACGTGGTCAATATTTAGTTCCAATCCATGGGGCACTGAAAGCTTGTTCTTTAGCTGGATGAGTAAATTGACAGCCCTTCAAAACCCTAGGTTTATAGTTATACAAAATAATGGTTTATGCTCACTTTATAATTATTAATAAACACAATATTTTCTAAAGAAGCCTGGATGTGTTACAGTAAATCCCCAGCAGGGATAGACTGCAGATTAAGGCTTGGAGGCAGTGTCTCTAAATTATGCAGTGCTCATTGAAAAATTGGACGCAGAAATCTAACAGTTGGTTCAGCTACAGTCAAGCCGGAAAGTCTGCCTACCCCTTTCACCTTCTCCACGTTTTATTACATTACAGACATATTCTACAATAGATTGAGTTAATTTTTTGTCTCAAAATTCTACACAAAATAGCCCATAATGACAAAGTAAAAACATGTTCTTAGAAATTTTTGCAAATGTATTAAAAATTGAAAACTGAAATCTCTCATTTATATAAGTATTCATACCCTTTGCTTTAACATATTTTTAAAGTATCATATTTAATATTTGGTCACATATCCTTTGCATGCTGTTACTTCCTGAAGTCTGTGACCCATCAACATCAAAAGACTCTCGATCTTATTTCCAGATACTGTTACAAGCGATACTATAAGCTTTCTGCATTTGAATGGATCTCTATGGGAATTGGGGGGTGAGACTAGATTCAGCTATCGAACGAGCCCCAAACCATCACTCTGTTGCCAGATATGGAGTAGATGTGGATGGATCACTGCAAAGGTTATTTCTCCTGACTCATTTTCCTATAGAACTCTATGGGGGAAAAAGTCATGAGAAACAACCCTTAAAGGGATCCATCCACATTTACTCCATATCTGGCTGCAGAGTGATGGTTTGGGGCTCGTTTGATACCTTATACCCTTGATGACGTACAGCCATTTCGCCAGTCATGTGTTCCATACTGTACCAGCGTAATTTACAGCTGAATCTAGTCTCACCCCCCAATTCCCATAGAGATCCATTCAAATGCAGAGAGGTTATAGTATCACTTGTAACAGTACCTGAAAATAAGATATCGAGAGTCTTTTGATGTTGATTGGTCACAGACTTCAGGAAGTAGCCGCATGCAAAGGATATGCGACCAAATATTAAATATGATACTTTAAAAATATGTTAAAGCAAAGGGTATGAATACTTATGTAAATGAGACATTTCAGTTTTTGATTTTTAATAAATTTGCAAAAATTCACTTTGTCATTAAGGGCTATTTTGTGTAGAATTTTGAGACAAAAAATGAACTCAATCTATAGTAGAATATGTCTGTAATGTAATAAAACGTGAAGAAGGTGAAAGGGGTGGGCAGACTTTCCGGCTTGACTGTATAAGCTATTGGACTGACTCTCTGAAGTGACAAACACAAATTTGGAGTCAGAGGAGAAGTACCGAATGATTCAGGCGGTGTTGAAAGTTGTTTCCTCTTTACGGAACTTGTCTAGAATTAAACTTTTATGTAGCAGCCGGGCAGCCAGCCTGACCACAAATGACAATGCTCAGTCTTAACGTAACATTCTCATCATAGTCTTATTTAATTGCTTCCCCTCTGTAGTCCATAGCAACCACCAGCAACTGTGACAAAAACACTGAAAAGGAAACACTGTGTGCTGTACTTAAAGCTTAACATGAGAAGAAAGTAGCTTCTTTGATAAACTACAGCAGATATCACCATCTGCTGGACCTTAGCAACATAGCAATCAAGTTAAATGTTCAGTTGATTTGTTTCTTCCAAGGAAGTGTGGGGGTGGGCAGGGGAGGTGGATCTCACACAATCTTAAATACACCATAGCATTTGATGGTGACTTGTCTGCTTCTATGTTAAGCAAAGGAATAGGTTTAGAGGAAACCCTTAAGATATCAAAAGATTATTAATCTGATCTTTGTTTGGTTGAAGACAGCGTTTTCTGACAAAACTAACGGCTACATATTGAATTTTTTCTGGTCTTTTCTTGCAAATAAATGAACAAGAAAGCAGATTCAGATCAAAATGGGGCCACATGTCTGCAGTCTATCATTACCTGCAACGATTTGTGGTCAACAGCCTGCAGTCCAATATTTGTGCTCAAAATGTGGTCCAATGTTAAAAACTTGTTTTTTTACTCGCATCAATGGTTTAAAGTCACAGCAAGAGCTTATGACAAATCTGTAGTGATATCAGTTTGAGAACAGGCGTAAAGACGATGAATTATATGAATTGCATAATTTGCGCCAACTATTGCTATGCCAACATGGAGAAGAGGGAATATTGTCACCAAAGATTTCTGCCCCGCGGCATGAGTAGGTTGTTCTGCCCCTGCGCTCACATTGAGAGCTCACTTCAGCCACCTGTGTTTCGCCTACACCCCCCAGAATTCTTCTTCATACCCCTTAAACACAGAGCACAGTCCCTGATGGACCACGGCACATGCTGCCACATGCAGACTTAGGACATGAGATAGATCTTCGGCTTATCTGCATTGCCCATCCAGATCACTGAGCCAAAGAAGTTTGCAGATCCACATACTCTACAAATCACTGTGCAGAATTTGAACCAAAATAGCCCACACAAACCAGGAGGGTTCTTTCTTTTATAGCAGGACCTTCTACAGGTTCTTTTCTTTACCTGAGAATCACTGTGTGTGTGTGTGTGTGTGTGTGTGTGTGTGTGTGTGTGTGTGTGTGTGTGTGTGTGTGTGTGTGTGTGTGTGTGTGTGTGTGTGCGTGCATGTGTGTATACCACTTGTGTCTGAACGGTTTGACAACACTACAATATGACTCCAATTCATAAAAAATCATATTTAATGTTTAATGCAAATAATAAAAGAACAACTGACCAGGCATAATCCAATGGCCTCCTCTAGTGGAAAGCAGATCTTACTGCATTAGCGATTCACTCACTACATGAGCCTTTTTCTAATTTTTCTGTCCTTTACTTTTGTTCTTTCTGTTTTTCTTTATTTATATTTTGTAACTTGTTAAACTCATATTTATATTGGCATCTAAGCAACTGTATTGTTGTTGGTAGTCAATCTTTTCACACTTTCTCCCGCTTCTTTCTCTGCCAGTGGAGACATGCTCTTCTCATTTCCTGTCAGCAGATTGTAGAGCAGGTACAGACAGAGGAGGAGGAATGAAAACCCCAAAGGCCAGGGTTGAGTATCACTGTTCTACAGGATGAGTTTGACCCATAGAGTTTGACCACAGGAGCACAGACCACATGTGCATTCAGACAGGGTATTTACACTTGGTTTTAATCAATGGGTTTTAATTTATTTGCTTAAGAATGTACAGCGCTGTGAAAAACTACACCCCCTAAAAGTTTTGTCCTTTTGTACATATTGATATCTGATTTTCATTTCAACAATATTGATAAACATAAACTAATTAAATGTCCCATATTCACATCCTAGGACTTTTGATCGGTCAGATCATTTCAGATGTCAGGTCCCCTAAAAATGGGGAAAATGTGTAAAAAGGGCTGAAATTCCTACACTAATCACCCAATATGGATGTAAATACCCTCAAATAATTAAAGCTGACAGTCTGCACTATAGCCTCATATTAATAATTTCATTTCAAATCCAATGTGCTGGAGTACAGCGCCAAAACAACAAAAAAATGTGTCACTGTCCAAATACTTAGGGACTGCATTGTAGGCCTAGATGCACATTTTATTGAAAACGAAGGTGACTCGTTACCTCACTACATTACATTGAGCGCTGTTTGTGCTGGTCAGCCCTTCAATGTAAAACAGTGATTTTTGAACCTCGATATCTCAGCCGTTTCATAAGTGGACTACCATTGCCTTGGGCTCACCAAATACTGTTTTTGGTATAGCTACGTTAGGACATTACACAGTTATGGGTACCCCCTAAAAATCGATGTAAATTTTTTTTTGCGCAAACATAACTAAATTTAAATCCAACGGATCCCGACACAAGACCCCTCATTCTGTCGGTCATTGTAAGACCTGCATGCTGTTTATATAGTGAGTATAGCGGTGTTTGTTGCACAATCTATACTATATACAGGGCTGTAGCAGTTGTCAAAGCTCTGTGCTGATACACTTTGACGGAGAGCAGGCTGATGTTTGCGTTAGGGCTGATCAATTTAATTTCCTGTCTTTTGAGGCTTTTAGCAATCGCAAACATTTCACTTAAAACTTAAGATTTTGGGATTAATACAAATATGTGCTGAACAATCTTTATCAATTGGTATTTCACTGCACCGGAGGACACAATTGCATAGAAATCTGTGCCCTTGGAGAGAAATCGGTAGCAGCAGGCTTCAGTACAGATGTGTCTGTGTTGTCTACACGTGTGCTTGGTTCTCCCAGGTTGTTAAAGTGATATCTGTGAAGGTTGATAGGCCCAAGAACTAATTCCCTAACACTGGGCCACTGTTACGGTCCTCCGCTTTCTGTTTCCCCTGCTTTGCGTTTAGTTTTGGCTTTTGGGCTGCTGTGTTTCTTTGTGTCTCCCATACAGGTGGAGTTAGGCTACTGACGTCACGGTCCTACATGGAGATCCTGAGACCTGCGCTGGTGGAAGAACGCACGCCGTTGCCTGGCAACCTTCTTCAGGAGATGCGTAGAGACGGGGACACCTAGCCGCAGGATTTAGAAAGATGCTCGTAGCGGGGGACACCGAGGACCATCGCGGAGCAGCCGGATTGGAAAGATGCGAGACTAATATATTTATATATATATATATATATATGTAGACTATATACCCTGTCTCCGTCTGCATCACGAGAGTTCGAGTTCCTGGCGGTTGCGATCAACACAACTTCCACGATGCTTCCTGAACACTGAGTTTTGTGTTAACAGACTACAGCAAATAGCCTGTGAATTGACTAAAGCTGCTGAATACCACCACAGCAACCGTCCCACTAGACCAGGAGGAGAAGACCAAAATCAAGTTATATATTAAAAACATTGCAATTTTCAAAATACCAAAAAGCTGATGTGTGACTTAATGCATAGCGTATAAGTTAACCTAGATTGATCGCGTGTTCGTTTGTGTGATATTTATCTCGTAATAGCAGCCACGCTATTTTACTTTGAATTGATTTTATTCATTCCTTTTTAGGGTTTACGGTTCAAGCATGTTGGGCTGGAGGATGTTGATGGCACTTGGGTTGAGGGCGTGGATTTAGATCACACCCCTACAAGAGTTTATTAGCTGACAGATGTATATTAATATACCTATTGACATTTTCTTGAAAGGATATTTGGTGGGTGTGTAGTGGATACATCCCTCTGTGATGTGTTGTGGTTATTTGAAGTTTTTAGAATCCCTTGTCTATCATTTTTATGTAATTAAGGCAGGCAGTTGGGATGATAACCAGAAACAGAGAAGGCCCTCATTGTCCACCTCTGACCTAGATTGTCAGGTTGTACCAATAAAAAAAAAAACTGCACTTGTCCTGGTCCACATTTGTCTTTTATTTGCGTAAAGAAATGATACACTTAGTGTTCTACGAACAAACTATAGAGCGATGACAACATAAGGTTGCAAGAGGACATAGCTGTATTAGAAAAGTGACTTAAGTCTACTATGTTGACACACATGGTGAAGCATGAGGAAACACTGTTACTTGATCTGTGCCATTATAAAATTATTAGATGTAAAACAGAAAACTGACCTGCATGATCGATCTAAAACACTAAACAAGCATAACATCTTAACTGTCCTGATACAGCCAAGCATGATTAAAGACTAAGTTGAGCTGGCCAAAAAATGACTGCTAATAATATAAAACAATTTCATAATTAATCTAGAAATCTGCCACAAGTTCCCATGACGTAACCCAATAGACAGGAATTAACCACCTCAAATGCATTTCCTTTTTTTAAACATTTGACCATTTGTCATTGCATTTCTACGTCATTTCTGATGCTCTAAATGTGACGGATTCTTGGACACACACGTGCGCGCGCGCACGCACACACACACAAATTGAGAAACAAGTTTGAAGTGTGTTAAGCAAACTGCATAAACCTCACATACTGGCGTTCACACCAAAACCTCCACCAGTCAATCCCCAGCCACTTGATACACAGTGGCCCCACACATTCAAGACATGATGCATTTTAAACTGGACCATTGTATGCTGTTAACAGAGAAGAATAAGAGACAAAAAACAACTGGTCAATCTCATTAAAAGTAGTTTTTTTAAAAACTGCTGTTGTATATTGCATGGTCTGCTGGTAATCCGTAGGAAAATATCGTTGTGCGATATACAGGGCGAACAGGAGCCCTGGTATCGAGGAGACATGAAGGGTCCTACGCGCCGCCGGCCTCCTGTATTTTGGTGAGAGCTGCTGGCGAGGAAATACCCATCAATGTACATTGTAAGGTGCAAAACAGTAGCGGGATTGTAGAAGAACTGGATATATAAAATATAAATAGGGGTCTGGGGGGAATCCGGCCGCCGCGTTGTCTTTATGCTGCATTGCGGGGCGGCTCTCATATGACCTGGTCCAGCGCGCCGAGAAGATCCTCCCCCTGTAGCAGGTGATGGCGGCCCACGACAGGGGCGTTCACCTCACAGTCGTAGCGCGTCAACTGCGGAAGGCCGCACCCCAACAGGCGGTTCGCCACATCTGGGGGGGGGGGGGGGAAGAAAAGTGATGTTTTATTAGATGGGAAGCAATGGCACAGCTCACCAGTTACTACGCTTTTGTGATGCCTGGTGTACACTACAGCAGCAGTGCACAAACTGTGGGGAGATATCTACTGGCTCGCGGAATCATGTAGCAAAAACGTCAGCTACATCCCAGCAAAACGAGACGCACTGACGATGAGTGCAACGTTAATGAGAAGAAATGTTTTCTACTATGCCAATCATTGATAAAGCCCAATGCTCTATTCGCACTGGACTAGTAGCCTATTACCTGGAACCTCGTGTAATTTCTCATAATTGCAGAGGTCGGCTGTGATCTTAATCCCTTACGAATCTTCCAGGTCCGTAATTTGTAAAGTAAAAATTAGGCTACCGACCATATTTAGCAAAACACAGATGTCATCTGATAATATTAGTCCCGTGTGAATCGGCATCTCAGTAATTTGAGGGGATTTTTTTTTCTCCCGCAGAAAAAGACGTGTTTTTTCCATGTCCATTTCTGCATCTTCCCGGGCCGAGGCTGCGGTGGAAATTATTCATGTGAATTTTAACACCATTTTGGGTGCGGTTCAAATGCCAAACGTTTTTAAAAGTAAGCCTACTCCTGAATTTACTAAATTGAAAGTGAAGTGTATCCAACCCTGTAGCCAGGGGTGTGGGTCACATGTGGCCCCCAGTGTGAATAGGGCATACAATAGTTCATTTCACTGTGCTTTTTGTGATTAATTGCCTGCTAACTTCAGTAACTTTGTCCGATCATTTAGCTTTTAGGTATTAAAAACATGGCTATTGTCAGCAGTTAAAACAATTAATTGTTAATTAATGAAAATGACTCTAGTTTGGTACACGAAAAGTATGGATTGATAACCCCATGTTTGATATATTTATGACTCAAAATCCTGCAGTCTGAGAGGAACAACGATGGAATCCTGAACAGAAACCTGCAAAAGCCAATGAGAGCTGAGTTGAAAAAATACGTTATGTGTGGGGTCTCCCACGGTTTTCATCATCAGTTATGTAGTGTCCTGTAGTGTGCACCAGGCATTAGTCACACCGAACAGGGTCCACATTTTCCCCACTTCCTGTAAACACTAACCAGAGGGGAGCAGCAGGAAGGTCTTGTGCGTAGAGAGCACCTCGGAGGTACTGGCTTCCAGAACCTTCACCCTCTTCCCTGCCTCTGCTGCAGGATCCATCACTTCCTGGAGCAAAGCACCCTGGGAAAGAAAAGGACAACCAAACCCACAAACTGTTTATCAACCATCTTAAACAATTTACTGTTTACATTGTTTTTCATGTATTCAAGGCTAGCATCAGCAGTTTCCTTGAGGGTGAGAAAAAACATGCATCATGCATTAAATATTAAAAGTGAGATAGACCTACAGGACAGTAGATCTTCAGGAACAGGATTGCGCAGTCCTGGCTTAGGCCATTTTCTTTGTTTAACATAGTATATTTTTGAATATATCTTGCAGGGTTCTCCCCAGATTTGCGCTGGGGGTGGGGGCTGACTATAAATCTCTCACTTCAAGGTTTATGAATGAATTAAAAAACTTTAAAAACTTTATAAACTTTAAAAAAACAAGTGGAAGAAATATTATGAAATGTCCACACTGGACTATTAAGTCCACACTGAGCTTAATGGGTTCATTACGTTTGTTTTGACAAGCAGTTCGGTACATTTTCAGTACAGCAAAAAACATTTTAATGGAAAATATTAAATTACTTTTCATTTATTAAAATGTAACAGCGGCCAACTGGCCATCATTTATTTCTGGAAAAAATAAGGCACATTAACGTCATCAGGGAGTGAGAACTCTCATTGAATGTATCCCACATTCTTATAATATCCAGCCAATACAGTACATTTACATTCTATGCTGGGGCGAAGTACCTGCAAAGTAATGGCTAGCCTACTAGCAACAGAAGTGGTCTGGCAGCCAGGCTAAAGGCTCAGCTGAAGCCCAACCCCTTTAGGGAGAGTGTGCATAAACTGCAGGCAGTGACAGAGCCTCACCAGTCCGACGGCTTCGGGCAGCGCCATGTCCGGCAGCTTCCTCTTGCGCTCGGAGGTCTTTGCAGCCGGGGGAGAAAGCAGACTGTCTAGAGTGGGAACCCTAGACCGTAGGGGAAAGAGCGTTATGCCAACGCGTAGTTAGAGCCCCCCCCCCAAAAAAAAACTTTGTTAGGCCAGAAACCTGACCCCTCTGATTTTTTGGCAATTTTTGTGTGTCATTTGTGTGTACTTCCCAATAAAAAATAAATAAAATAAATAAATAAATAAACCTTTGGCACACTGGCATAAATGTCAAGTCTCTTTAATAGTGCTAAGCTTTTGGCCAGTCAATGCTTGGCAATATTAAGAGAGACTTCCAGTTCATCACAGTGTGCCAAAGGTTTTTATGTGTTCATTTTTGTCGCATCCCATATTTGACTGTCAGATGTGCAGACTATACGGACTGTGTACTTTATCTCCCAGTGAATAAAAAGGTCTCAGCCGCTTTTATGTTGCGTTAAAGGCCTTTGGCTCAAGTAAAATAGTTTTGTGCAACTGATGTGCAATTACACATTTAAACAGTTAAAGAGTACCCTTCAGCACTTTGTCACTGATCCTGAATCAAAATCAAAGTACACAGAAAATGGTCAGAATAAAGATGGCAGTGCCAGCAAGCTGATCTCAGAACACATCTCAGAACACACCCATGAGCCCCAGTGGAGAGTTGGGAGGGGGGGGGTTACCTCTTGGTTAGCGGGGTGTCGGGTGGTTCCAAGGGGATTGGGCTGGGGGAGGTGCACACGCTGTGCAGGAGGTGCAGGGGAGAGGGGGCGCGGGCCTCCTGCTTGGCCGTGGTGGGGGCCTCCTTTGGTGAGCTGCAGGGCAGGGGCTCATCCAGGGACAGCGATCGCAGCTGGAAGTCGTCGTCCATGGGGATGTAGGGGGCAAGCATCTCCAGGTCCATTTCCCCCACGTCCTGAGAAATGCAGAGAGAGAAGGCCATTAGACACACACCGAACAGACGCGCTATACATTTACCTTTACCTTTAGCAGGTGCCCATGAACCAAGTGACCTACGCAGCACACGCTTATTGTACTGTTACCCTTTCACACATCCTGATATCTACTGAAGCTATTCCGGGCAAGTACACTGACCGAACAGAGTGCCCCCCCCTGGGATTTAGACTTACAACAAGTAGTTTGCAGGTTTATCTGCCTACTTCTGTTATGCCAACTAATTCTCATGACCTAACTGTTGCCTCACATGCTGGCCCCAATATTGGAATTGAAGAAGCAAGAAACCTTCTGTGAAACCATCGAGAATCCTTTTGTGAAACCAACAAGAAACCTTCTGTGAAACCATCGAGAAACCTTCTGTGAAACCATCGAGAATCCTTCTGTGAAACCATCGAGAAACCTTCTGTGAAACCATCAAACAATCTTCTGTGAAACTAACGAGAAACCTTCTGTGAAACCATCGAGAAACCTTCTGTGAAACCATCAAACAATCTTCTGTGAAACTAACGAGAAACCTTCTGTGAAACCATCGAGAATCCTTCTGTGAAACCATCGAGAAACCTTCTGTGAAACCATCAAACAATCTTCTGTGAAACTAACGAGAAACCTTCTGTGAAACCATCGAGAAACCTTCTGTGAAACCATCAAACAATCTTCTGTGAAACTAACGAGAAACCTTCTGTGAAACCATCGAGAATCCTTCTGTGAAACCATCGAGAAACCTTCTGTGAAACCATCAAACAATCTTCTGTGAAACCATCGAGAAACCTTCTGTGAAATCATCGAGAAACCTTCTGTGAAACATCTAGAAACCTTCTGTGCCCTAATCATGATGCCATACTGCGTTTACTCTGCAGCACTGGAACCACTTGGATTTATTCTAAATTGCAAAAAGGCTGTTTCCACGGTGATGTGACATTTGGAATACCTCTGTGGAAAACTGGGTCTTGGCTTCAGTGTCTATGGCGAACAACTTCTCCACCAGGTCCAGTTTAAACTCGTCACAGAGATCGGAGTCAACCCGGAAACAGAAGTCCATCGGACTGTTGGGCTGGAGAGGGGACAGGAGAAACGCTTTCACTCGCCGCTAAAGCGCGATTAAGGTCCTTCAATTCACTTTGGTTCATTAGATATGGAAATATTTGACACAGACGATCAAATGTCTGAATAATCAAGCTTAGTATTGTATCATGCAGAGACAGTGTGTTATGTGTAAAGAGACTCAACACAAATAGATCTGTGCTTGCCATTTAATTAGGACTGTAAGATAATACTATCAACGAATCCTCTCTCTCAATTCTTTCTCATTAGCCTCAATTTGAAAGCTAATCCAGGTGATCTGTTATTGACCTTTTATTCCAGCGTTTGAGTGGTCACATCTTTAGGCACATCCCTAACTGACCCCTCTAAACTGGTGAATTGGGGCGGGGACTGACCTCAGACGATCCGTGGGCGTTGCTGGGTGTGGAGGAGGGGCCGGGGCCGTCCTGCGGGCGAGCCGCGGAGAGGGGGAATCCCCGGGCGCTGGACTCAGGCTTGTCGTCCGAGCCGATGCTCAGGGTCCGCTTCGTGCCGGACGCGGGCAGCATGACGTCACTATAAAGAGGCACCTCCTTCAGCACCTGGTCGTCCGAGTCTGTCGGAGGGGCAGTGTCCGTTGGGACGGAGTGGTAAGGCGTAGACCATTTTACTGCTCGCGTTCGTGCAGTTTACTCGTAGCATGGAGTAATGCTGTAAGTAAAATATGCCTGCCACAGGTTTTCCTCAATGAAGTTCCACGATTACTCGCTACTCTACTCTCTGGATGAGGAGCATCTTTTACGTAACAATGGAGCTGGATACGGGGTGATTTTGTTGAGAGGTGCTAACCTGGGCAGGTGAAATCCAGAGAGATGATGGTGTCCCCGGCGGCGGGCGCCAGCAGGGTCAGGGCCTCTGGCTCCTCCTTCAGCTTCTCGTACAGGCTGTCCACCCTCTCAGCCTCCGCTTGCTTGGTGAACAGCTTCAGCATGTCAGCTTCAGGGCTAAGAGGTTCCGCTGACTCCAGGTCAGTCTGGGTCTCAGCCTCAGCCTCTGCGTCTATCTGCCGCAGAGAGAGCACAAGCTCACTCTCCACCACACCACTATGAGAGAAACAGACAGAGACTGTATTATATATATTTAATTATATAACATACAGTGCAATACTTTTGGACAGTGTCAGATTTTCAGATTTTTACACCAGCACATTGGATTTGAAATGAAACCGTGACTATGAGGTTAAAGTGCAGACTTCCAGCTTTCATTTGAGGGTTTTTACATCAACCGTATAGCAGTTGTAGCCAATTTTACACATTGTCAGCCATTTAGCAAATCATGTGTTCCATACTGTTCCAGCGTAATTTACAGCTAAATCTAGTCTAACCCCCCCCCAGACATCAGGGACTAATGCAAAGGATATGCAACAAAATATATGTATCGAGAAAGAGAGAGAGAGAGGAAGAATCATGTGCACCATCTGAGGTGTAGCTGGACTGCTGTAATCCACGTACTGCCACAGAAGCACCTCTGCGGGTGACTGGCAGAGTTGTGGCAGTCCCTACCTGAGCACGTAGTTGACGCACACGACACACTGAGGCTGGGAGTTCTTGTTGTTGTAGATCACGGTGGCCTGGGTCTCCACCCACACAAAGCCTCCCTTCCTAGCCAGCAGACGATACTGCCCTGTGGTGACCTGGCCCTTCACAAACACTGGAGAGGAGGCAAAGAGAAAGAGACGTGTGCTGCGTGTTCAACAAAGCAGAATTTCTGTCTGCCACAAGGTTCAAGCCAGTCCTGATAAGATTATGCAGAAAACAAAGCCAAAAGCCACTTCAGGGTTCCCACTCTTTTCAAGATGTTATTTTCCAGGACATTTTATGTGACCAATACCTCTAATAGTGTGTGATCGCAGGGATAGGGGGAGATTGCAATTGTGGACTGGGGGGGGGGTTGTGCTTGCACTTTATCCTTTAAAGTAGTTAGCTTTTAACACTGCACTACAAATATTTTCCAGACAACTAATTGTTCTTCCAGGACATTTAGGCAATTTTGTCATTTCCATGACAACTGCATCAAAAGAATTCAAGGTTTGGGAACCTCCTCAGATATTTAGGTCAGACATGTATTATAGCTAGAAGCCTCTTTTCAATGTCCATTCACTATACACCTCCTTGTGTAGTGAATGCTCCTGATAATGCATAAACATTCACTATCATAGCACAACACATCACTCATTTCACTTAATGTTAAATACTGATATTAGTAAGTTACGTTTTCTGCACAAAACCCTAAGTTAGATCCCCCATCGCTAAGGCAAAAGCGCAGGAGAGTGGCCAGCCCCTCATTGCGCAGTGATGGGAGACGCGCGGTGTTCAGAGCGGCAGCGCTTACGGTCGTGGTGCGTCTTGGTGAGGTGGTCCGAGTCCAGGGCGTGGTAGTACTCATACACAGAGCGGTTCAGCAGCTCCTCCGGCTCGTAGCCAAGCAGCTCTGTGATCCTGGAAGAGGGAGGGGCTTTTACCCTCAGGCATAACTAATCAAACCGCTCTGACATTACCCAAAAAAAAAAGGGTTCTGCACAAGTAATGGAAAATGCACACACACAACTTCTAGACCTGTTGAGATAATGACAAAACCAAGGACTGCACTCAACCTGGTTTTTTTATTTTTAAACAGGCATTCCGCCATAACCGAATGGCCACTAGGTGGCGACTTGTACAAACTGTAGCAGCTGCTGGCCATTGTAGTCTTGTGTGTGTATACTCTTCAAAAAGAGAAAGTATACATATCAAATCAAAATAGTTTGTGTCCCCATGTGCATAAATATATATATGTGTCGACATTAGTTTGAAGCGTTTTTATTGGGCAATAAGCTTGGGAGAGCAGGTATGCGATGTTGTTATCCAATGAGGAGAATTATTCTTTGATGGTACGGAGGCAGGCAGGTAGTGAGGGTCTCTGGGTATGCAGGAAAAATGGTAAGAAGAAGAATGAGATGAAAAAGAAGAAGAAGATGGAGAAATAACCCAAGTTTGGGGTTTTATTGTGTGAAGTTGTATCTGAATGCTGTGTGGTTACATGAGGTCAGAACATACAGAACAGTGGCGTCACTAGACCCATGGCACATGCCCCAGTAAAGATTTGCTGTGCCCCAGTAAAATGATTAAGTAAAATATAAGCTCTCGACAGATTTTGCATTAATATACAAAAAAAAAAATCCTGGTTTAAAATTATTTATATTTTTTTTACAGACCGATTACGAGATTGCGTCAAATATAGATCCGGCACAAAGTGTCACTTGTATCAGCAGCGCACCACCCCTCCCTCAATTCAGGCTTGCCGCCAACCGCCATCCAGCAGTAACAACGAGTGGGAGAAAAACGGAGTGCGCAATGTTAGAAGAAGGCAGGTTAGTTGAAATCCAACATATTGTTAGTTAGTTATTAGTTATAGTAATTTATGAAGAACGAGGATTTATGAGGTTAAAGCAAATAACATTATCTAGCTAAATGAAGCTAGCTAACATTAGTTAAGATAGCGACTGTTAGCTAGCTAGCTCGCTAAATTGTCAGTTAGCTACAACTGGCATTGGCAGTTTGCAACAATAACTAGCTAGCTACTTTAGGGATAACATATTTAACGTTATTCATAAATTGCCAATTTATTAGTCCAAATGGTTAAAGCAGTGCAGTCACAACATTCTGTTCTTTCCCAGATATGGACATTCAGGTAGCTACCCATCAACATACTACTGATGTTTGACTGTACATTTGCTTAACAGGCAGTCAAGCGAGTTCATTACAGTAATTTTATGTTCAAATAAAGATGGTACATGGTACAACTACAACAACTGCAAATTATGTACTTAGTAGGGTGTGACGACCTACTTTAAAACTAGATAACTACCTAGTGTAGGAAATGTAAAACAGTTAGCTGGCAAGACTGATAACTGTGGTGAAAACCAGGACATGTACTGCTCTTTTGTAATAAAAAAAATGCTTTGAAGTATCTTCAGTACAGAACCTCACCCCTCACAACGCATGTTTTATTGATGCTTTATATAACAAGTGTACCTGGTGCCGGGTCATCCTAGACACAAGGTGTCAAAAAGCTACAGAACATTAGACAATATCAAAATCTTTGACATTGAGGGTATGTGATATATTTTAGTTGTGTATCAATCAGAACTATTTAGTGTGTGTGTGTTAATCACCATTAAACTCCTAATTAATGAGCATATATTTAATTTAAGCAATATCACATGAGAGGGAGGTCCTATATCGATTATATCAGCCCGGCTGTTGCGTCACAGGCACGACGCAAAGCCAATGGACCAGCACAGCCGTGCTGATATGGAGTGGCCCAGTGGTGGGGGCCTGTGCCCCTGTAGTGCCTAAAGTCTAGTGACGCCCCTGATACAGAAGTTAATGTTTTTAAGGGCTGAGAGTCTGTGGTCATTGTGGTTACTTCTGTAGGAAACCCTGAAAAGTGCCAAACTCTCTGTGCTGTATAGGTATGGGGCATGCCCCGCCAAGCCGTAACTTGGCGGATGGTATACCTGCCATCCCAATAAGACTGTTACATCGACTGGGAGGAATTTCCAGCCATTCTTCTTTGCAGTATGTGTGATTGTGTGATGTTAGAAGCTTCCTTGAATGCAGAGCCCACTTCAAGTCCCCCCCAAAGCATTTTGATAGGATTGAGGTCTGGACTTTGACTTAGCCATTCCATAACCCTCCATTTGTTCTTTCTGAGCCATTCTGTAGTAGATTTGCTTGTACGTTTAGGATTATTATCCTTTTGGAGGATCCAGGACCTTTTCAGCTTCAGCATCTGACCAGATGGCCTCACATTCTCAAGAATAGTCTGGTATAAAGTTGAATTCATGGTTGAATCTATTACGGTAAGTTTACCAGGCCCTGAGGCAGCAAAGCAGCCCCAAGCCATGCCCCCTCCATCATGTTTCACCGTTGGAATGGGGCACTTCTCCTGACAAAATTTCCTATTGAACTCTTATGAAAAAAATTAAGTCAGGAGAAGAAACCCTTCAAGTTACCCATCCATATCTACTGTATTTCTTGCAGCAGAGTGATGGTTTAAGGCTTGTTTGATACGTCTGACCCTTGATGACTTAGCCAACCATGTGTTCCATACTGTTCCAGTGTAATTTACAGCTAAATCTAGTCCCACCTCCCAAATCCCATAGAGATCCATTCAAATGCAGAGATATTATAGTATCGCTTGTAAGAGTACCAGAAAATAAGATATCAAAAGTCTTTTGATGTTGTTGGGTTACAGACATCAGGAAGTCATGGCATGCAAAGAATATGCGACCAAATATTAAAATGGTTACTTTATTCTATATATAAATGCAGAAGTGCCAATAATTGTGGCACATGTGGTTTTGTTAAAATTAATTATTTCCTGATGAGGGAAATGAGATTTTGTTTTTCTCATAATAAATTAACCAATTAAAATTTGGATTTGGATTTTTTATAACCCTTTTTACTCATTTTTACCAGGGGTGCCAATAATAGTGGAGGGCACTGTATGTATGTGTGTGTGCGTGCGTGCGTGTGCGTGTGCGTGTGCGTGTGCGTGTGTGTGTGTGTGCGCGTGCGTTTGTGCACTGTTCAGTGAAAAAACCATCAGAACCCATTTGAACATTTATAATTAGGTTTTTGCTGCCCCTCACCTCTCGTCACAGTAGGAGAACTTCATGTCCAGCGTGTGGCGGCTCAAGAAGGTCTTGCTGTCCAGCGGGACCTCAATGTTGGAGGGGTGCGGGATGGGCTCGCAGATGAGAATCAGGTATGGGACAGGCGGCTCCTTGTGTCCACACCCACTCTCTCCTCTGTCCCCGCCCCCGTGGTACAGGCGGATGTGTCCCGTGCAGTGGAGCACCTGGGTGGCGGAGGGCAAAGAGGGGATCACCGGGGAAACATGCCACGTATAGGGATACAGGACCGGACACACTTGAGCCAAATATTCACTCATTTTGCCCTTGCTGGAACTCTGATTGGCCCATGGCCTGCAAGGGCGTTTCTCTGGGGCAGTTGTACAGAAACAGCAAACTGTTCCCGTCATTTCAAACAAAAACACAGGACATGCCAGATTGAAAGAGCTCCGCTAACAGGCTGCTCGTCTCACAGAAAACATTGACTGACAGCATCAACGCAAGTTCCAAGAGGGCCAGCGCGTGGATGCAGGCTCTTGTTCCACGTTGGCTTAATCTGTCCAGTTATTCAAACATGCGATGTCAGCACTTCCCACATTTTCTAAATGCAAAGCAGCATAAATGATCTGGCTGAATAATACTCTCACAGCGCCAAATCTCAATTCCGCAGGGGGTATTTATATTTTGACAGTCCTCCCAGACTGTAGATCAGGGATACTCAAATCTGGCACTCGAGGCAAGTAGTACTGCTAGTGTTCATTGTTACCCTCTAATCAGGACTGAGTTAAACCTGGGATCAGGGTGTAAAATTAACTTGCCACCAGCCAAATGCTGGCAAAATTTTGATTGTGGCTGGTAAGAGTTTCTACTCTAGCAGCCACTTTGGCAGGTAACCAACCAGGTTGTGTTATACTGTACAAGGTAATGAGGCTGGTAAAATGCTGAAAATGGCTGGCGACTCTTAACCGGGATAACGTGGTGACGTGGTCAGGCAGCACCAAGCTGACCCACTACCTCTGGGAAGGCTGTCATTGTTTATAATATGTGCTCAGAATCTGAGTGCGTTTTTTGATGGGTTCTTATAATTGAATTTGCAATGCCGGCTCGTAAAACCTTTTGGTAAAAGTTTGATATACGAGCTCCTTTCCCTGACCGCAGCCTTCCATGTCTTGAGGGTTGCTTATGACTTGCAGACATGACTGGAATACGGCTACTCCTGTGTAATGTTTCCACTACATTTGAAATATGGAACTAAAAGCTATTAAAAAATATTTTCACTTTATTTAACGCACTGCTATTTATTTGAACACAACTGTAATTTGCAGACAAGATCAAAGCTGTCATACCAGCGGCTGGAGTACGGTCCAGACTTGAGCGTTAGCCAATTTAAAAGTTAGATTTCATGACCTTCCTTGAAGGCCAGATTTGAGTATCCTAGATGAACGTGGGGAACAAGCACTGTCCTCTCTGTAGTCCAGTGCGAGTCGCACTGCTGCACACCCCCCTGCCGTTAGTTCCCCTCCACTCATACAGCTACCAGAGATGTATTTCAGTGTTTTAACCATGAAACCGCCCAACGGCTCCCTTCTTTCTGAAGCACACAACAGCCAGCTCGGCTCTAAACGCGATTCTTCCAGAGGAGCAGAGAGAAAGGTACCGTGAACAAACTCGCTACGGGAATATCCCCGGATTCGCAGAAATAGCCGCCCCTGGCACAACGGACACCATGCTGTTTTTGGCGCAGAGATTACTGTAATACAACACTCTAACTGACCTACCGGCTCTTATGTGAGCTTCAGGGACTGGGAAGAGCTCAGCAAAGGGCTGCTAAAAAGCAAGTAGGCTGCACTGATACAGGTTAATCTTAAGCCATTTTCCACACAAACATAAGAGGTGGGGTTAACTAATGTAAGGGGTGGGGGGTGGCTTACCTTCCATGTGGAGGATTTTATGTTGACAGTGCGCCCTCTGCTGGTGAGTGTGCACTTCATGCGCAGGAAGAAGCTGCGCTCTGTATTTGGCTCCTTTTCTTTCTTTGAGGAGCCTGGGACACAGGACAGCCAAGTCAGGTGTGCAGGTGTGTCTCTAAGGTGGAGGTCAGGTGTGCAGACGTGGCTCTAAGGTGGAGGTCAGGTGTGCAGACGTGGCTCTAAGGTGGAGGTCAGGTGTGCAGACGTGGCTCTAAGGTGGAGGTCAGGTGTGCAGACGTGGCTCTAAGGTGGAGGTCAGGTGTGCAGACGGGGCTCTAAGGTGGAGGTCAGGTGTGCAGACGTGGCTCTAAGGTGGAGGTCAGGTGTGCACACGTGGCTCTAAGGTGGAGGTCAGGTGTGCAGACGTGGTTCTAAGGTGGAGGTCAGGTGTGCAGACGTGGCTCTAAGGTGGAGGTCAGGTATGCACACGTGGCTCTAAGGTGGAGGTCAGGTGTGCAGACGTGGTTCTAAGGTGGAGGTCAGGTGTGCAGACGTGGCTCTAAGGTGGAGGTCAGGCGTGCAGACATGGCTCTAAGGTGGAGGTCAGGTGTGCAGATGTGTCTCTAACAGGCCGTTCACACAGCAGACGGTAGACGGCAGAACGGTTGACGGTAGAACGGTTGACGGTACAATGGCAGGGAGGTAGTTGACGGTACAGAAATGTCCGTCACGGTAACGCATTGTTTATATCTGTTGCCATATTTACAGTCCGCACGGAACAGATTACCAGGGTACCAAAGACCACGACTGAAGTGTATTTATACATTGTGTGTATTACTGCGTTGTTTCAGTTTGTGTCTTCATATTTGGGCGGTGTGTGTGTGTGTGTGTGTGTGCATCTTAATGTCAGCTAGTTTAGGTAGCTTCGCTAGCTAGTTAGTTACACCACAAATCATCCACAGAAAAGCTTCTGAAAATACAGCTAATAATGTGTACCTGGAACCTCCCTCGTTCTCTACCACAAAGTTGCACAAACTTCTCATCCATTTTGAAAGGTACCACTTCCGTTCCATCGGCACGTGACCCTCCCGCAGCGGTGGACGGTAAAAATAAAAATATTTTTATCCGGTTTCCTCCTGCCGTCTACCATCCGCTGTGTGAATGGCCCTTAAGGTGGAGGTCAGGTGTACAGATGTGACTCCAAGGTGGAGGTCAGGTGTACAGATGTGTCTCCAAGGTGGAGGTCAGGTGTACAGATGTGTCTCCAAGGTGGAGGTCAGGGGCCAGGTTGCACCAGCTGTGCATAAGTAAGCCTAGTTGTAACTTAAATCTCTACTAAGTTACAACTTGCGCACTACTAAAATAAAACCTGTTGCACCACAGAATAGTTAGAATGTAACCCTACTTATAAACTAAATATTTATGCAAGCCGTTGACCTGGAATAACAAAATAATTAATAATGTTTCAATGGCAGACCGATTTGAATAACATTGACAAATTGCATTAAAACTATGAACCTCGTCATTGCCCACAATTTTGCGATATAGACTGCATTCTTAGGACTTGTATGATGACGTTGATATCTACCCGTCTCGTTTTAAGAGAGAGGACATAACTGAAGGCTAATGAGATGAACAGACATGCTAGCGGCTGATCTGCAGCACGAAACTGATAGAAACGGAGCGCTTTAACAACACTGTTAACTAACCGCTTGATCAGGTCACACTGCCTACTAAGCTGGTTTCGCTAAAAGAAGTTGGAAAACAGTCAAACAACTACTCCTGTAACAGTAGCTAACTAGCTGTCCCAACAAAAAAGAGCAGCATGAAGTAGCTTGCCAATAATGGTGGGTCAATGATACCTAACAAATTTGCGTCACCAAGGTAACGTTCATTTCCTGTTTATATTTTTTAATGCCGCTCATTGGATCAATCAACATCAACATAATTTTGTGCAACTATACATTACTTTACGAAGAGCTTACGTTCTACTATGTTTTGTATTAAGGACACATGTGCAAGCAAATTTAGTAGCTCACTAGTTGTAAACTAACTAGTAGCTACTAAGCCTGTAGTGTGGCTTATGTACCAACTTAATGTAGAACTTACAACTAGCTGGTGCAGCCCTACCCAGGTGTGCAGACATGCGTCTCACCCATTCTGTGTACGAGCATGTCACGAATCTCCTCGTGGTCACACGGGTGTGCGAAGTCGAAGACGCTGTGCCCAGTCAGGTCAAGCTGTCCAAAAGGGGCGAACACCGTTTAGTGCCACATCATAAACCGTCAGGTAACATAACCTGTGCTCATCCAGGGCTCAGAGAAAAAGCTTAATTAAATGTATTTGCAGAGAATGATTAGCAGCAGGCCATTGTGGTGGGCTTGCGGGTACCTGGGAGAGACCCATGCACTTGCTGACGTTCTCAGACAGGTAGACCATGTCCCCGTCCTCAGACAGCACCATCAGGAAGCCCTCCAATGCCTTCAGGTAGAATCTGTTCAGCTGGCTGTCCAAGTCCGACACAGACCCCGATTGAGACCCCGAATCCGAGGACAACTCCTTATCTAAAGGGGGGGATGGGAAGAACTGACTTCTGAGACTGTTCTTTAACTCATTCAACACCAGAGTGTTCTGCAACACTAAGCCTCAGCAGTGCCAAGCCAATATGGCTGCCGACATTAAACATTTTTTAATCCTGTCAATGTGCAAACTTCTAATAAAACACATTTTACCTATTCCAACATAATTCTTTGTTAATGAGGATAGATGGCATTAATTAGCACACCTTCTGGTTCAGTACACTATTAGAACAATGTCAAACAATATTGATATTAACAAATAATTTATGTTCAGTGCTTCTTAGTTTGGGTAACATGACTCTTACATTGGTGGTGTGTAATAATAGTGAAAACTGTTTTCCATAAAAATCAGCTCTTGCATAACAATAGATATGTAATAAACATAATCACTGGTCATTTGCATAGATATGTACAAATGAGCTGTCCACATGAGTTACTTTGTATCAACTGTTCCAAACAGAAAGTTATCCTGAGGCAAAAATAACGTAGGTTAAAATCTGTGGTGTGAGGGACTAATTCAAAATGGGACCAACAAAACGATGATCACTGGAGGAGATATGGGAAATAACTGGACAGAAGTGGAAATCAGAAAATTATTCAATATAAGTCGGGAAAGAGATATTATAAAACACATTGATGGTAGGCTACTGTGAGAGAACGCTGTGCGCACCTGAGCTGCCACTTCTCGCTACTGTTCCCTGCTGCACTTGTGTAGTCATTCACTCACAAACCACACGCAGTCAAACAAGGTTACAGTTCATGGGAAACCCACAGTGACAGGCTCACTTCCCTTACTCCCCCTCCTCTCTCTCCGCCTCCCTCCCTCCTCTCTCTCTCCCCGCCTCCCTCCCTCCTCTCTCTCCCCGCCTCCCTCCCTCCTCTCTCTCCCGCCTCCCTCGCTCCTCTCTCTCCCCGCCTCCCTCGCTCCTCTCTCTCCCCGCCTCCCTCGCTCCTCTCTCTCCCCGCCTCCCTCGCTCCTCTCTCTCCCCGCCTCCCTCGCTCCTCTCTCCCCGCCTCCCTCGCTCCTCTCTCCCCGCCTCCCTCGCTCCTCTCTCTCCCCGCCTCCCTCCCTCCTCTCTCTCCCCGCCTCCCTCCCTCCCCCCTCTCTCCCCGCCTCCCTCGCTCCTCTCTCTCCCCGCCTCCCTCGCTCCTCTCTCTCCCCGCCTCCCTCCCTCCTCTCTCTCCCCACCTCCCTCCCTCCTCTCTCTCTCTCCGCCTCCCTCCCTCCTCTCTCTCTCCCCGCCTCCCTCCCTCCTCTCTCTCTCCCCGCCTCCCTCCTCTCTCTCTCCCCGCCTCCCTCGCTCCTCTCTCTCCCCGCCTCCCTCGCTCCTCTCTCTCCCCGCCTCCCTCGCTCCTCTCTCTCTCTCCCCGCCTCCCTCCCTCCTCTCTCTCCACGCCTCCCTCCCCCTCCCTCCCTCCTCTCTCTCCCCGCCTCCCTCCCTCCTCTCTCTCTCCCCGCCTCCCTCCCTCCTCTCTCTCTCCCCGCCTCCCTCCCTCCTCTCTCTCTCCCCGCCTCCCTCCCTCCTCTCTCTCTCCACGCCTCCCTCCCTCCTCTCTCTCCACGCCTCCCTCCCTCCTCTCTCTCTCCACGCCTCCCTCCCTCCTCTCTCTCTCCACGCCTCCCTCCCTCCTCTCTCTCTCCACGCCTCCCTCCCTCCTCTCTCTCCCCACGCCTCCCTCCTCTCTCCCCGCCTCCCTCCCTCCTCTCTCTCCACGCCTCCCTCCCTCCTCTCTCTCTCCACGCCTCCCTCCTCTCTCCACGCCTCCCTCCCTCCTCTCTCTCTCCGCCTCCCTCCCTCCTCTCTCTCCGCCTCCCTCCTCTCTCTCCGCCTCCCTCCCTCCCTCCTCTCTCTCCCCACACTCACTGCTGTAAAGCAGGTTCCTTATGCGCAGGAAGCTGATGGCGAGTCTCATGACGGAGGCCTTGTCCAGGTGAGAGGTGACATTGTGAGGTAGGGGCAGCTCGTTCGCCATCTCGTAGAAAACCTCCGACTCCTTCCCCCTCCGGCTTCGCGCCGCATCGCGGGACTTCTCCTTCCGGCGCTCAGAGCTCACCCTGCAGGGGAGGGAGGTGTGACAAGTCAGGGCGGGGGGATGGGTTTCGGTTCAGTTCAATTTCCCAGAGCCAACCAAACCGAAGCGGACCGGACCAGTCTGCATGGTGGTGTGAAAGGTACTTTAGCACAACGCAAGTGCGGTGTAGAGAAGGGGATTCACACCGCTTCTGAAGAGGATAACTTCCGTTTATCCTGCAGGCTCCCGTCACAGATGAAACCCTGAAATTTAGCACCTGGTCCTGCTGCACTTGTGTAGAACGAGAGTACTTCATAAATGAGAGGACTTTTATTTTTGATTCGGAGACCATTGCTGTTCTTATTTACACTTCAATGAGCTCCGGCTCCAGGGTTAATATCCCTGTTTGTGCTGGTGGGGAAAATGCCCCAAGAGTACTGAGCTATTCGGCCGACTGGACGAACCCTTTCCCGCCAATGCCAGGCACAAAACATCAGAGATTCGCCAGCACTTCCCTTGATGCCACTCTAGGGGCATCCTGTAGGGTTCTGAGTGGCAAAAATTTTAACTGGTCTTTGCTTATAATCACCCATTGCCTGAGGGGTGACCAAGCTTTTGGATGAGGGACCCAGACACAGCTATGACACTTCCTTAAGGAGCATTATAGAAGGGCTCCGACACAAAAATTTTTTTCCCAAGGAGCACATGTAACACAATAATGCACCCCAATTAGTAGGTCCTAAATTATTTTTCTCGTTAGCACACATCAAATTTTAGAGCCCTGCATAGCTTTGTGTGTACATCCCTAAATGGAAAAGGCAGCACCTCTTCTCACCTCTGCTTCTACTGCATTGGAACAAACAGCCTTTACGCTGCTGTAAACAGCACAAAAACCCAAGGGGGCCATTACTGCATTTCGGAGACAAGCTTTTTTAAAAATACCAACAATGTACTCGGCAGGTAACATGCACATATTTCCAAGTTTAAATGTGTCTCCACATTTAATTTCATACAGCAAAGCAAAATTAAAGAAGCAGGTGCTTGGAAAGTGCATGTCTGAATGAGTACATCTTGTACTTTTAGTTTCCTCTGCAGTTAAGGTGCGTTAAGGTGAGCAACCAATCTAGATAATACAATTACATGCATAGAGCAAAAGAGTTTCTTCCAATGGAAGACTAAGGGTTTGGTGTGCAGAGTACGGACATACGTACGTTTTGCTTACCTTTGCATTGAAATACATAGCTGTTGATATCAGACCTTTAATTGAACCCTGATTTCCTCCACAAGCCCACAGAAAATGTGAGAAACTGTAGTTTCTTAATGATTCAATGAATAGAAAGAAATTAACTCTCTTCCAGACAGGAGAATGAGTGATTTCAATAATATGGCTACTTCTTATTTCAGGCAGGCTTCATGAGGCTTCAAGAGGTACCCTGCATGCATACCACTTGCCGGAGAACATCAAAAATGTATCAGCATCAACATCAATTGCTATTGCAAATCTGTATTGCCTTCAAAAACGCTGCTAAATTTTAGAGAGGTTCACACCTGTATGTGTATTGATGTTATGTATGTTTCATGCTTGTTTTCTTGTTTGATGTTTTGTGTGGGGACTGCGGATGGAAATTAGCATATTTGCTAAATCCGGTGTATTTACACTGCTTTATGTAGTGTTCATTAATATGCATTGTCCCGTCTAAATAAACAAATAAATGAAATAAATGAAATGCAACATGGACATTTATGATAATAATTATAATAATAATTTTGCTTGTTTTTCCAAGCAAAAAAAGGGTACCAAAGAGCAGAGTGGGAAATCCTGAAGTCTGTGCCTATTTTAAAGGTAACCCAGAGCTCCTGCTTCATTATTAAAACTAAAAACTAAAAATTAACCACAGATTTTACACAGTTTGACACTGAACATAAAGCTCATCGTCGTCAACTTCTATCTCTGTGAAAGACAGTAAAGCAGTTGTCTGAACACATTTTTTTGTTTTCATTTCCTACCAACAAGCACTGGGTGTTCCCACAGTTGCGCAATATGTTTTTGTGTATTGCTCAATATAGCAGTTTAACAAAAAACATTAAAATCTTCCACAGCACGTTTTGCCAAACACCAGCATGGTAGGAAGTTCAACTGATGTCAAGGTTTTGGTGAGTAAGTGTGATCAAATAATGGCCACATAAAAAAACCCAGACAGCAAATAAGGAGTCAGAAACAGCTTGAGCAAGATCATAAATTAAATAGTAATGAAATAATAGTATTATTATTATTATTACTACTACAAAACCTGAAAACTTTTGTGACAAACCAAATTCAAAAATAACATCTGGGGGGGAAAAACTCTCCACAGTATGGGTGGAGATATGACACTTGTGGTAGAACTTCAGATATACCCGTTTTCACACGAATCAGGGAGAATGTCCGACAAACTTTTCTGAGAGCCTACACCATGGCAGGTGTTACTGCTAACAAGCTAGCATGCTAACAAGTGTTGCTTGCTTTGAAAAGTCTTGATCAGCTGGAATGTTATGTAAACTAATGGTGATAGATTTAATCATTACCAGTGTTTCCCCTTCAATACAATGCACCTAGAGAGTTTTCCGCCCCACCTCCGCCAAAAAATATTAAATGGCAAATGTCATAGTTTGAAAACTTATTTACTATCATTTAAAAATAAATAGAAAATCTGTTCTGGTAAGCGCTCCTTTTTTTTGTAGTAACCAATGCACATTGCAGTGTTTCGATTGGCGGTAATTTCACTACGATTGCTTGGCCACGCGCAGATGTAGTAGATTTGTTTAGTTACCTCAGGAAAGCGAATAATTAACCTATAGCTAAATGTCATCTTCAGTTAATAAGGAGCTTCCCACCAAAAAAGGGTCAGGTAAAGATCTCATCTTTCCTCCACGTAAATCTACATGAGATTGGGGAGAATGGTGACAGTGGTAGCCGTTCTGATAATACAGAAGACAACGTGAACGATATGGGGCAGCCAAGCTGTCAAAACAGTAGGAGTCTGTGTGGAACCCGGCCTGGCTATAGAACCTTCGCTACAAACAATGACTTTATGAAACAAGCCAAGAAGAGTAACTATAACTCATAACTAATGTTTGGAATCTTCACTAGATAATGAAACTCATAAATATCCCAATCACAGAGCAGCAGTTAAACAACGCATTTTAAACAGGTTTTATTTATTTTATTTATTTTTTTAAACATAACGCTACAAAAATATTTTATCCTCTTCTCATGTCCTTTTTCGTTATTTTCTGGCATCTTATTTTCTTTGATGTCCAATTCATGTCGATGAAGCCAAATGACGTTTATAATGCCATTTTAAAGTTATATAATACAATAGAGGCCTGTCACATAGAACCAGCACTGTAGTTACCAATGGTTACAGGGACGCGCCGCCATGTTGGAGGACCAACCCTAACAAAGACGCATAACGTTACTAGTAGTGTTTGCTACTCCATAAAACGAGTCAATTAGCTAGCTAACGCTACTATGATTGCTGTCCTACAATGACGAACTTCTGCACTGTGTATTGATGCGCAAATAAAGCTGGGAAAAAGGGAAAATGTCCTTTTACATGATAATCTGAGTACGCACCATAGTAGCTAAGCCACCAGGCAGGGTGAACGAACTAAATTTTACGACCGAAAAAAGAGACTGGTGGTTGAAAGCACTGAGGAGGGAGCTGGATTTAGACAGCAACCAGGCTCGGATCATTAATGGTAAATTACGTTTTATGAACAAATTATAAAGTTAGCCAGTTACGCTAGGGAACTTCAGTTGTAGTCCCAGCAACAACAAAAAAGACATAGACAGTGGGGCAGACCCACAACACACAAACATACCAAACAAAGACATCCAACAGAATCATTACATCAATCAAGTGAATTAAGTGAATGAGAGTGCAATACAGCCATGATTAAAAATAGTCCCCACTGTCCCAAGATGTCCAGTGTCACCAAGCTGTCCAACACACAAACTCCGCCTCCACGACTCTCCTCAATACACGCAGCGCATTCCTATGATGGCAATAAAGGAAAATCAAGCAACCTCCTGATTAAATGTGATAACCTATACATTTGGTTTTCATAACGTCATGGAACACTGGCATTTGATCCTCCAAGATGGCGGTTGGCGTAAACAAGTGGGCGTGTCTGACCAAATTGTGACGTAGGTAACAGGGCTCTATTGTAACTGTTGATGCTCTGCCACTTGTATATGCAACACAAGCAGGCACTGAAGAGAGGCAGGACAGAAAGGAGTTTTATTGAGGTACACTGTACAGCCCACCGCTATCAAAAAACGAAACAAATCTGCATACACACCAGCCCCTCCAGAAATGGAGTTGCTCAAACCTAAATGAAGACCTTGATTAACGTTAGTGCTAGTGTTAGTTGAATCGGGTGTGTGCTCAACTATGTTAGATGGAACAAAAGCATGCACGCACACCAGGATTTTTTGGATGAAGATTAGACACCCCTGATAATTGAATGATTCATTTAGATTAAGTCAATGTATTGATAACAAGTAACGTTAGCTTCAGAAAGTGCTGGACCGACCACTTAGTGGACGGGGTAAGTCAGTTAAAAAAAACTCATCACCCTTAATGTAAAGTTAGCGCTAAACAGTTAACGTTGCCCAACATTAAACTAGGAACACGAATAATGTTAAGCGTCGTCTAACCAAGCACATTGACAGCCAAATATCTAACTTAGCAGTACGAGATGATTAAATGAACGTTGCCGTTCGCTGTAATACATGGCCAAACTACCGCTGGCATCCACAATTTACTAACGTCAGCCAATAAAGAGAAGGCTGCCCTGTGAGCTTACACGTTGGCTAGAAGCAATGTCAATAATAATGAACGTTAGCCAAGTCCGTAAATGAACATAACTGTTCGACTACCTAGCATTAAATGCAAATAGATTGAGTCTGAGCGAATTGAATGTGAATTTCAAGTACAAATAGTGTGATAACGCGTTGGCGCTGGTCATTAGCTAGCAAACGTTAACATTCGGTAGCAAAATGCTTACAACAACGTGCCAATTCTTGCCGATGCTAGTCAAACCGTGATTAGCGCTGGCTATTCTCTACCTTACCCATGTTTTTGGCAAATACTAACGTAAATTACTAGCTTGCAATCATAAATAAAGTTGAATATCGTTAACGTTACATACAACTTCAAGTTTTGTCCACGAAATCAAATAACCAACTTGGTATTAAGTTGCCTAAATAACATTTAACGTTAGCTACACGTAGCTAACAATGGCCTGATAGCTAACGTTGGCTCGATAGCTACTCGCTAGCAACATGGCTATGGACCGCACAGGTTCAACAACGTTAACGTTACAACAAAATGGCGGTGTTGTTAAAAAAAACTAGTCAATACTAACATAGCTAACAATAACAATAATTCAAACATACTATATCGACCACTACTAACAACAGCTCTACGTAAACACACACCATTTTTTTTTTTTAAGATAGCTAGTCAAGCTAAAATGTTATTACCTTTTCTTTTCAATGACAACTCCTGTATCCATAATTTATGGGACACAACCTATCGAGTTGCTGGTATTCCCAGGTCTTGTCTGTGAGTATTTTGCTTGCTGGTCCGCAGGTAACTTAATTCCACACAAAAAATCAGTTGTGTAAATTGTGTATTTGTTTTGGTGTCAAGAGATAAACCCTCCCGTATGCTGAAGGTCAAAACATTTGTCTTTCCCTGGACCGTCGCTGTTGCGCTAACGTTACAAAGAGTTTCAGCACTACCGCTATTTCTGAGTAACTAATCATCACACACGTTGAACTGACGCCGTCTGCTCGTTCTCGGTCAGTCGACCGAGAAGTCACACCTCCTAGACGACGGGGACGCGCACACACCCACTTCGATGAACCCAATAGTGATGGGAATTCCGGCTCTTTTTAGAGAGCCGGCTCTTTTGGCTCGGCTCACTAAAAAGAGCCGGCTCTTTCGGCTCCCAAGTGGCTCCTCAGATTTTTTGTTGTTTAAATTAATTAATTACCAAAAATTATATGTAAAATGAATTACTAATGTAAAAACCATACATTATATCAAATGTTTATTATTTATATGGCTTATTATACTCAATAAGGAGCAGAGTGCTACAAAAAATAAATTATAAAGTACAAAAACAAAGACCCAACTCAATTAGACAAAAGGTCCAATCTCTGATTGTATTACTTATTAACTTTTAACTATTTACAGTGAAACAACATAGAGAAGCTTGGAGAATCACACTTTACAAAATAATAACACAATAAGGTTTTTGAAATAAATAAACAATAATAATAATAATAATAATAATAATAATAACGACTCAGTGGGTAAAGGCAAGCACTTAAACACGTAGAACAGCCTGGCACATAAATAAATCAAGTGCTATCATTTTAGCTAATTCCTCGTCAACTGTGTTCTGTTTTACCCGGCTCAAAGCCTTTTGCACAAACTGGCTCATAGAGCTCTGGGTTGTAGGTCTAGGAGGTTGTGGTGGTGTACCGGATGACATTGACGCTGTAGACACTGCAGCAGCAGCAACAGTTGCAGTAGACGTACTGCCACCCTCACTTTCGCTAGCTTGTCTCTTTTCTTCCAACTGCACTATTGGATGTGCAGTTCTTATGTGCCTGTGTAAGTTGTTTGTGGAGCCTGCTCGATATTATATTTTTATCTTGCACAATCTACACTCTGCCTTTGTATTGTCTATTCTATTGAAATGCGTCCAAATTCTACTCCGTTTCCTGCTGTCACTCATTTTCCCGACTTTCCAGCGTGTTGTCTTGTCTCGTTCTCTCTCGTTTCTCCGTCTCTGTGTGCTCAGCTGTGTAAAGAATTTTTAAAAAAAAGAAAAAAACCCCGGATCCGGCTCCCAGACAGGCAGGAGCCGGCTCCCGTCGTTCACTTCAAAGAGCCGGCTCTAAGAGCCGTTTCGTTCGCGACCGACACATCACTAGAACCCAAAGACCTTTGCGTGATACTGGCACAGGTCCTACAAAAGTTTCTCAGTTGCTCCATTGTGTAATTGTTTACAATCGTTTACGCGGTGAGAGACCATTTGCCAAGTTTAATTTAACCATGCGATATTGTTGACTGAATGCTCTTTTACAAGCTCATTCTGCGGCGCACCCAATGCATTGTACAGTTTCATAAATAATTCCGCGAAAAAACGAATGAATAAACAAATACGCGAAAAGATTTTAGAAATTAGAGAACACACACTAAAATATGATAATTACACTGATGATGATTGTAGGCTACTATCAAATGATTTGTCTGTTTAGACAAATTTACTAAGATAATAAATTCCTTAATGACCAGAATTAGTTTATAGACATTTATTTGTACAAAATAAAGGAATGATGTTAAGAATGGTGCCGAGATGTAAGGCGGGCATGTCTGGAAGTGAGCTGTGGCTTCACTTGGAGTTTATCAGGAGCCAGGAGGTGAGTATGGTTATGCGATGACACTGCAGAGCCATCTTCTGGACACTTTGTGGGGCATAGGGGGCCTATACTGGCCATAGGTGAGGACACCCTGAATGCAGCTGGGGAGAAAGGTCACCAAAGGGACATGAAGACCTGCCGATAGAATGGACACGAGCAGGAGGTGGAGAGAGGGGAGTAGATAGGATACGCCAACAGCTGATAGAATAGGAATAAATTAGTGGGAAGTCTATATACAGTGAGCACCATAATTCATTGGACAGTGACACACTTTTTGTTATTTTGGTTCTGTGCTCACAGTTATTGGCCATTAAGGTAGTGCAAGGTGATGTCACTGTTGCTTTGATCCATGCTAAATGTGCATTTGTCTTTAATTGTCCCATGTGACATGCTTTTGTGTCGAGAGCAAGCGAAACACAAAGGCAACTGAATATTGCCGTTAGTGGATTTGTGCAAATACCAGTAATGTTTTGACTGTCGACTCAAAAAAGCTGGCCGCCGTATTAATTATGCATTTCCAGTGCACTTTTATCAAATAAAAAAAATTCTAATCTGCCATTAACACATAAAGAGTGGCATTATTTCCAGTGATCTTGTTTCTGTGGAATGAAAGCTTCCATTTCTTATTTCTGTTTTCTTAATGAAAGCTCACATTGTTCTGGGAAAGGCACTTTAAAAAGGTGTTTTAAATGTAATTCTCATATCATCAGCATCATCATCCAAAATGGTAAACCCAAAACTTAAATGTGTTTCTTCCACCTTCCCCCACTTAGAACAGGAAGATATACACATTGCAGTAGTATAAATGGGAAATATCAACATTTTAGATTTAAGCCAGTTCTGTGAATTTGGTCTTTTAAAATTATTTATTTGAACATTAGAAGAACAAAGAACATAGAAAGAATCAAAATATAACAAACAGTGCAGGGTGGGGCCAAAAACCCAGGAGGGCTTATGGTGGGGGTGGGTAATTTAAAAATAAAAATAGTAACAATACATTTTAAAAAAAAGAAATCATACAACAACATCATAAAATATAAGATTAAAGGATGTGTGCATATGTGAGTGTGTGCCTATGTGTGGGTGTGTGTGTGTAGATCAAAACATTGGTTAATCAGAAAAACCTTTTTTTTTTTTCAGAAAAAAATATTTTTAAAAATATTGAAAGAGGAGGATTCTATGGTGTATTGAGGTGATTGTTCCATGTTATTGTACCTTTGTATCAAAGAGAAAATGACTATGGGTGGTTCGATAGTAAGGAGGGTGTAGATCTGCTGAGTGTCTGGTATTGTATTTATGAAAATGGGAGTTAGCTTGAAAATAACCAGCAAAAGATTTGGCCATGGAGTCAATAATATATGTGTATTTGAAAATAAAGGTGTAAATAAATATTTGGTATGTATTGATCTGAAAGATTGGCAATCTCATTAACTTTTTTAAATTTATATCTTTTTATATTGTGTATGTGTTTGTATTTTATGTTTATCTTTCTCTTTTTCTTTTATTGCACCGTGGATGATGAGAGGAACAAAATTTCAATCCTCTGTATGTCTTGCATATATAGTAGAGTTGACAATAAAATTGAACCTTGAACCTTGAACCTCATACGTTTTTAGAAAAGGGGTGCAAATGGATCAAGTTGTTTTGAAAATGTACTTATTCTGACAAATTATTTCTGTAATAGATACATGTTGTGTACGTACGATGGATAGGTGCTTGCCCATACAATGTTACCGTAGATGAGTAAGTATAGTGTAGTATAGTAGACATGACTGATTGACCAGCCTCGATATTGTTTTGATGATACCAGTTATGTCCTTTTCACTAGATATTTTCATAGGTAATAGGTAAGTTTTTGCATTTTGGCTAAATAAAGTTGCATGGGTTTGGCCCTTAAATATATTCCTGGTATCCAGGGATCTAAACGTTTTCTTTAAAAAATAGGTCTATATTTTTATCTATACAAAACACAACACAGTTCATGGTAAAATTATGTATCACACATAACAGACTGCTGATAATGCACATAAAATGTAATAACTGCAATCGGTTGAAACCTTTTCCAAAGAGGCTGTGGTGTGAAGGAAGTGATACATTCCATTTCAAAACATTTCACCAGAGGAGTATTACTCACTGTTCTGGGTGAATTAGTTTTTGTAATTTGTAAAAATTTGTCATGCCTGGCCAAAAGGTCAGAGGTCATGAAGCACAGTGTCCTTGTTTTGTTTATCACTTGCGATGCCTCATTTGCATTGGCAGAAGTGGGGAGGCCCAAGACACTGCAGCAGGGTTCCAGGGAGTGCATCTTGGTTCCTTACCTTGGGGTGAAGTCAGTTACTCTGTACACTGGAGTTCAGCTGGCCGCTGGTTTGTCTCAAACCGGATCAGGGCGTCATACCAGTGCAGATTATTGCAGTGAAGTACTTTTACTGTTGACAGGCTGAGCGCTGTAGCCACAGACCACTTCCCCTGAGGTACCGTTTCACGTCATCCTTCTCTCTCAGAGGTTTACAGAGGTCACAAAAGGTCACCCAGATGAAACCGGAAGAAAACTATCAAAATAACTGTGTCTCTATTTGTAAGTCTCATTGCATTCTGGCATAATAATGTAACAACATAATACAATTACTAAATTATACCTCAGGGGACATTAATGTGGCATTATGTACAGGAACAGTAGCAAAGCAAACAGCTGTCTTGTCATGTCTTTCCCCTGTTTGTTCACCATGTGGTCAGAGTGGTCTCTGTGACCCCAGAGGGTTAGGAGTTCAGTCCCCAAATGAGTCGCATCAAATAATTTAAAACTGCTACCATCGGCTGCCTTCCTGCTTAGTACACAGGATCTAAATGATCCTGAGCACTAAGCAATTGATCAGTGCTGCTCTGCGGCTCCATCCTATTTAGACACTGGTCCAGTGTGTTGATGAGTTTCAGCAGTAAATGTAGCTGAAAGTACATAACTGTAGCATTGCCCAGAGAGGGAGGCATTCAGTTGGCAGGACTGTCCTCATTTTCTCATACACCAGCAGCCTCCTCTGGTCAATCAAGCACCTGCTGTCTGCCTGTCATAGCTGCTCATGAAGCATATTCCTCTGAGACATTACCTGTGCAGCTCAGCTGTTGGGCTGTGGAGTGAAGAGAAGCAACAGCTGGCTTGGCTGCGCACACTTCAGATGAGTGCTCTCCCTCTGTGATGTGGGTGGGGACTTATGAATACAACTGCATATACCAAATTGATAAAAAAAATAATAATAAATTGCGTAAAAATGAGACCCTATAGAGTGAACTCTGGATTCTCCTGTTTGTTGCCACAGAAACAGGATAAGATTGACAGTGTGCCGTGCAGAATTAGACACGCCCCCTTTGAAGATGACATAGAAGTGCAGCAAGATTGCTCTCTTGTCTCACATTGCCTTTCCCCTGCAGTTTAATTTGCGCTCATTACAAAACCCCGCCACCAGTTATCACTCTGCTCCCCACCGTCCCTCTTCGAAAAACATGCAGAAAATGTCTCCTTTATGTAATATGAAGTATTGTTACATTAACATCATAACCGTCTCAGTGACTAAAGGGCGGTTTACAATTCAGCAACGTATGACCATTGCCACTGGCGATTAACACATTTGATAGTCGGTCGCAATGACTTTGGTTTACAGGCTACTAGAGTGATGGACAATTTGTCATCATTGCAATTGTAGTTGTGCCCTTTGCTGAGACTTAAATTGTATTGAACTTTGACCCCGTCACTGGCTCAGTTATAGAACATTATAGAATGTTCTCATCTCCCGGAAATCAATTATCTTTAGCGTTAAGTGCAAATGACACCACTTTGGCGATGCCTTATATTATCGTTTATGTGTTTGTACATGTCATGAGCGACAGCATTCAATGTGACAATAACAATATCCATCGGGCAATCATACATAACTCAGAGTTAAATTAACTAAAAGATATACGTTTTTTCAACTGGCATTGTTAAAGCCAAGTTCGTGCAACTTATTATTATTATTTTAGCCAACATGTACAGCTTGTTTTGTTAACTCAAAATTGTTATTGTATTCAACATGTTGCCCAAAAGTTGAGTTTACTCAAAAAGGCTGTGGAAAACATTATCAATTTTGGGGAGCCAATTTTTTTTGTTACAGTGTAGGCTACTCTAGTTTACCCTCATTTTCAGGCCTTTCACTGAAATGCGTTTAGTTTTGCCAAGGTATTATTGAAGAGAGCACACAAGGTGAAAGTCTGTGCAGGAGATGAGGCTACACAGGCAAAAATTATGGCTGGAAATATGTGACTGTGCTGTTCTCTTTTATGAACCTTTTCGGTTACATTCTGTATTTGCTGGACCCTGGAGGTTTGAAGGTGGTGGGAAAGGGAATCGCTTTTATTTGTTACTGGATTTACCTCCGCCACAGACAGCAGTAGAGCTGGGACGGTACTGTGTTTTTAGCAGACAGGTGACGTCGCACCAGGTCACCTGATACCGCTTAAAAAGGGGGTCACTTAATCCCTTCAGTATTTCAATACCCTATCCAGAAAGACACTTTCTCTTTGGCTGGCACCAGAACACACACCACTGCGATCCATGGGAACTTTCTACACAAGCCCCATTCCTCTGGTTCTCCGGCTGTTGCAGAGGAAGCAACGCTTTTCAGCTCTTTGGCGACAATAAAGACAGTGAAAGACAGTCAAATTTTCCACTGACGTCAGAATAAAGCATTCAAAGGCCCCAACATTCCAGTGTTAAGCAACATCTGTGCGTATCAATGCCATATCTGAACAAGAGCACTGAAAGGAAGTTAGCATCTGCTTTTAATCAACTTCATTAGTGCTGATGCATAGAGAAATAAATCATTGCCCCTGAAAAATACATCTAACGGCCTGATAGAAAAAGGCACAAAAGCACAGACAAGCCAAAAAGTATTGAAAGAGATACTGCAGAGCCTTTTCTAAGGCCTTTTTTTACCACCGCTTCAATTTGAACTGGAACTCGTGAGTAGGTATGGTCATATGACGATGATGCCACGTAGTCATATTATGAATATTCATATGACCAAGTACAGGTCTCAGTCTCAAAGAGGAAAAAAAACCCATTGGTCTCTGCTTTTACACCACGTGCCCAGCTGAGACCACCCCTAGGACCACCTCAACTCCACCCATTTTTATGTTAAGGATCTCGTGACGTCACAAATCCCCGGAAACCAGCGTATTGGTGAGCCTACACAAAAAATCAGAAAAGAACATTTTGACTAAACATGAGATTTTCAGACATAAACAGGTGTGTATGATCATAATCTAACCCAAAACATCGGTTTTAAACGGAAAAAGTCGGTTTTTGACTGCAGTATTACTTTAACTGTGTTGGTTTTTTCCCCATCTCTGTTTTGGATGCGGTGAGTGCATCAGTACAAAGGGCAAGATGTTAAGAGTCTGCCCACATGAACAGGCTGAGACAGGAGGACAAGTTTGACACTGCATGGAAACCATATATATATAAATGCAGGGGTGCCAATAATTGTGGCACACGTGGTTTTGTTAAAAATAATTATAATTATTTCTTGATGAGGGATTTGTTTTCTCATAATAAATTTACTTCAATTAAAGGTTGGAGTTTTCCCATTTTTTCAGGGTGAGATTAAGCTAATTCACCAACGGTGAATTTTTTATAACCCTTTTTACTAATCTTTACCAGGGGTGCCAGTAATAGTGGAGGCCACTGTAAGTGATGGACTGGCTCGGCACTAGCTGGCTCTTTCCATAATTAACCTTGATGCCCAGGAACATTTGACAATGTTGTCAAAATTGGCATTAATAATTGGCACCGCAGCCTCCATAATTCTCAACCCGGAACGATGCAGAAAAAAGGTGTGGAAAAAACAGAAGCTATGCTCACGGGAGAATAAAATATCTCCCCAGATGCCGATTCAAGCGGAATTAATATTATCAGATAACCTCTGTGTTTTGCGAAATAGGTCATTTGTGGTGGAATTTTTACCTTACAAATTACAGACATGACAGATTCACATGGGATTAAGATCACAGACGACCTCCGCAATTATTACAAATCACATGAGGTCCCCAGGTAATATTCCAGTGCAAATAGGGCATAACGTGTTTATTTTGTCGTTATAACATTGCCTAATTACTGTTACCATCCATATAGAGCAATGCATGTTGCTAAAGATTTTATATTCACTTGACATTTTGCATGCTGCACTGCAAAAAGGGATATGTTTAAGCTGACATGCATTTTATTTGATGGAAAGACAGCAATATAGCGTGAAGTAGCCAGCCATTTAGCAAGGCCATGTCCACCCTATTGAAGAGAGGGCTTGCCAGTTTGCCAGAGTCAGTTTGCCAGTTGCCTCCTTCCACAACCTTAACAGAATGTAATGACACATCATTGATGAGAGAGGGTGTACTACCAATTTGGAGGACTCTTAAAATTATTAGTGCAAAAATGTTGGTGCCTACTCGTAGAAAACATCTCTGGCTGTGATGTATTTGAATCATAACATTACATATTGGTCCTCACCAATATTTATTATCACCAATCATGATTTTCATGACAATTATGATGAAGGTGAAGATAATGGTGAGGACCATTGTGGCTATTAATAATAACAACAATCATAATTATAGGAATAATAATAATAAGTCACCTTCATTTCAATTTAAAAACATCATAATTGAAAATAATATTGTCTATGCCATTAATGACCTTGCTGTTCCAGAACATGCCATGCTTGGACTTTTTATTTTGTGCCCAACATCCATTTATTTGTGTGCCTCTGTGGAACTTTCCACTATGAAGATTGACCGCTAAACGAATGACTGGCACATGATTAATATACCACATACTATGACAAACTGGAACATTACAGGCATTTAGCAGACGCTCTTATCCAGAGCTTACACAGCTTTTCCCATAGTATCCATTTGCACAGCTGGATATATACTGAACTGAAGCAATGTAGGTTAACTACCTTGCTCAAGAGTACAACGGCAGTGTCTTACCTGAGAAACGAACGCACAATCTTTACATTTACATTGTAAATGAAACCTTTAGTTTACAAGGCCAGCTCCTGAACCATTATACTACACTACTTCCCAAAGTTACAGCACCTGTTGTTCCCAGGTGGTCTCCCATTCAAATGACTAACCAGGCCCGGCCTTGCTTAGCTTCCGAGATCAGGCGTATTCAGGGTGGTACAGCCGCAAGCGATACGTATGGCCGTAAGCAATGCAACATCTCCAGGTCTGGCAACCCTTTGACAATATACACCTGCACCACTGCAGGGCACTGCTTCATACACCAAAACGGTGAGAAGTGACTGCCACGGAATGATTCCTGACTCAATAACGTGCAGCCTTGGACACCATCTCATCAGAGCGGGAGTCCTGTCCTAAATCAAATGCAACCATTTACTGTCACAACAAAAGCCCACAGAAAGGAGCTGCCCTGTCTAGCTGGGTTCTATACTTGTTATGGAGCCTATTTCTTTTTATGTTTCAATCATGAGCTGTTCAGTTTTGATATAGTGTATTCACAACAAAAAAACAGTCGGAACAATGACTGCCATGGTCATGACTCATTTGACTTCTCTTTTTTAATCCCTGATCTGACGCACTGTGCTGTGCTTTTACACTCCTGTGTCTTGAATGTTTTTTCTCAAACTTCTTTTAAAACTTTAGTTACCCTATTTTTGCTACTGCCTTTCAAGCTCTAACACTCCCTACCATTCTCTAACACTGTACATCAGGGGTCTACAACCCTGGTCCTGGAGAGCCACAGGGTCTGTCTGGTTTGTTTTTACCTTAAAACCAGCAACTAATTTAAGACCGAAGAAACCAGTCGAGCTGGGATACCTGTGTTTTCAACTGCTTTGATTGATCTATTAAGTGCTGAGTAACAACAGAAACCAGAACACCCTGCAGCATTACAGGACTAGGGCTGTAGATCCCTGCTATACATAGCACTTTAACAACCAACATCATACTTTTTAAAATCATATAACATGCTCTGACAAGCTCTAACATTCATAACACTATGGGCCCTATCTTACACCCGGCGCTAAGCGGCGCTCACCCAAACGCAAGCGTCTTTGCTATAAAATTGTGAAATAGAGATTAATATTTTTCCCAAAAATAAATATTTTCTCTCCTGCAACAGACGCAAGTTGTCTCTGTAATCCCGGTGAAATTGGCTTGTTTTAAAGCATTAACCAGTAAATACGCGTTGGTCATATTTCCATAAGCAGGACATTACAAAACAAGGGAAGTATGCGTAAACCTATGGGTTCCCAACCAGACAGCTTTAGTGTATTTAGCATCTTCATTAAGCCAAAATAATGCTATTTATGTTATTATGGGAATATGAATTTCATATCAAGCTTGAACTTCGCTAGCTGAAATGCATTGTCTGTGATCTGACTGCTGTGAGAACATGGAATTGATGTTTGACAATGCTTCATTGTATAATCAAACAAAATTTAGCAGGCTAATTTGGCGTTTTCTAAGGTGAGACAGAAGCCATATTCTGTTAGCTTATTCTCAGCGGTCAGGTGCTTTTTAACTAAATTAAACCGCATATATTTTCTAAAATAACAGCACTGTCAGGAATTACCGGAAACCCTTGCCGGTGTTAAACCCTAATGTTAAAAATTATTATTTTGTAGATCAAAACGCTCATAATAGTTAGTCCGAATAATATTGATCATACTATTGATCCATATAGCCTACTCCTTGCTTGCACGCTTTAACTAGGAGTACACAAGCATGAGCATCTCTGTTTCGCCATCATATAAGCAATCCACCAAGGTGGAAAAGCAGGCTTTTAAAGAGAATGGGATATGACATTTTGATTTGTTTATTGCATGTTACACCCAAGACACACCTACAATTAATGAAGAGACTAAGTTCAGCCCATTTGTACGTTGTGCCATACTTAGCGCTCAAAAAACATGCCGTCTAACTAGCAAAACTGGACTTGGACACGACCCAAATGCACTTTGAGCCATGTGTTTAGACCAAGCGCTAAGATCGTCAAGATAGAGCCCTATATCATTCTTCAGCACACTATACCTAGTTTTAACACTATATGCAGTACCATTCATTAACACCTCACACCATGCTTTAACACCTAATACCATGCTTTAACACCCTGTATCATTCATTAAAATCTATAACCATTCATTAACATGCTATAGCATATTTGACACTATAAATGACACGATACCCTATATTCATAAAAAGAAAGCAATATCTAAGGGTTACTAAAGAGACTCCTGATTACAAAATGCTGCTGATTAAGGGTTTGCAGACAGGTTATGGACAAAGGCAGAGATACGGGTGAACAATATCTCCTTTGCTCGCAGGTGACATCACTGGTGCACATAAGCTACTTTTGAGGTAAATGAAGAAGAGCAGACACACCCATTCCCCACAAAACCTCTACTGTATTGACCTCCACCTGAATGACCAAGCCCATCAAAGGCTAACGCAAGAAAAACTGCAGTTTGGACAAAGAGATTGGGTCTGAGTGGATCTGAGCTGAATTGAGATTATGGTAAACAAGAGGTGCTTTGTGAATCAGCAGGTATGTGATGGAGGCTTGAGTCTCCAACCAGCTGTGAGGTCACAGACAGGAAGTTACTGGGTGCTCTCCAAACCAAAGCTTGGTTCAATTCTAATGTTTCCCAATGCTAAGGAGCGCTTGTCAGTCTGCACCTAGGAGATATTCCTTACTGAAATAAATCACGGGGCTTTAAAAAAAATACACACTGTGCATATTTGTCTCATAAATGTGTGGTGTAGTTTTTATAAAATGTACACTGTGCATATATACTTACCATTTTGTGCAGTAAAAAATATTGAATATATAAAAAATAACTAGTTCATCGCATGTTCACACAATGAGTTAATTCTTCTACAAAATCAATCATGGAGGGCTTGTAGAAAATGTATTATGAGTAATATTTGCATATTCAGTACTGTCTAAAACCTTAATTTGACAGCTTCTTGCTGCCATCTACTGGTACATCTGAGGAACGTCCACCCTTCAGAATTTGTCTTGAGGAGGAGGCATTTGGGAAATGCAATTGCAGGTGCTGCAGATGTGAGAACTTGAGAAAACACCTAATGGTTTTTGCATGTATAACTGTGTGTGTGTGTGTGCGTGTGTGTGTGTGTGTGTGTGTGTGTGGGATTGTGTACATGGGCATGTTCCTGTATGAGCATGTGTGTGTGCCCAGTCCCAACCATGAGACAAACCTATCTTAATTATTATATATTGCTTCAATGCAATTACATCAATGTGTTAAAATAGCTTTAATGTCCTAAATAGAGTTGTAAAGCTCAGTTATTAATTCACATGGTTGTGAAATTTGATCAATGATTTGTATGTTCTATGGAAAATGGCATTATAGTACTGGCAGCAGTAGAGAAACAGCATGACAAAGCCACAAACTGCACTCTGGATTAAGCGGTCAATCTGAATGCTGAAAGGATATAAAGATCGCTTCTTAAACCATTTAGGAAGCTGTTTCAAAGGCTAGATATGTTTACATCACCCTTACACCTTCTGAGAAACATCACTTAGGTACAGCTATCAACATCATTTAATCACATCTCATCGGTTGGTATGGTTCTAGGTTACTCACTCCCGATCACTATATAATTTATTACGAAGCCCGTCAGTTGCAATGAGTCATTGCTTACACTTAGTATTAGTAAACATGTCATTGTGATAAGTTGGCCAAAACCGTCTGGGTGGTAAGGAATGACTGATTTGAAAGTGCTTAATGCTTCCTGGGGACCATATGTGTGATGGCCCCTAGCTGATCAACAATAGTTTCATACCGAAGAGGATTAGAACAATATTGCTACAACCTAGAATCTTGCAATCCACATTTGATGCTGATGCATTTTTACTCTTGGCCAAGTTTATTAATCAAAGTTTAGAAACCCTTGTATTCTCTCAGGCAGCTAATTTAATCCAAATTGATGTGTTCCCTCATATTCACTAGAACCATTATTTTACGTGCTTTGAGAGTTGGAAAGGGCTCTCTCTCTCTATTTATTTATTTCTATACTCTGTAAATATACAAAATGATACAATTAGGTTCAAAATGTACATTGAACTGTGCATATGTGAATCATATAAAACAGTCGTTAAATTATGCCTGTGGATGTGACAGATGCTATTGATGCTATTTAGGCTAGTTCAGTGGCATTAGTTTTAGAACACACAAGGATTTGCATATTGCTGCTAACTATAACATTAGCTAGTTAGGCAAATGTTAAATTGCATAATTCCCTTTTATGTATCTAACATTACCCTGTCATGTGAGCTCAGGACTGGACTTATTGAAATAATTAGATTTTGCGAGGAGCATGTACAGTAGCCTAACTTAGTTATCCTTCAGTTGCCACCAGAAATATATATGTGTGTGTGTGTGTGTGTGTGTGTGTGTGTGTGTGTGTGTGTGTGTGTGTGTGTGTGTGTGTGTGTTAAAATGGTCTCTGGTGATAGATGTGATCTTTTGCCTCCTATCTGTGCGTGCATATTCATTGTGCAAGAAAACTCATTAACTTTATTTTGGACAAAAAAAATATTGAACTGAATAGATTAGATTCAACTACTTTACGTGATGTCGTAATAAACCTACATGTAGTTCAACCTTATCATACTGATTTCTGTTGGCTATATGTCAGCTAGTCATCATCACGTGTTGAAGAAGACCAACCAGAGTCATCTCTGATGAGTAAAACAACAACTACCTTTGTATCGTGTCAAGTATAATCACGCATTGATTATTATTTGTATATGTATTGTGAATATAACTGGGTTTAATATATGACTGTTAACCCTTTAGTTTGGTAGAAAAAGTCAGGGGTTTCTAAATTATAGCCCAAGCGGAAATTGAGAGGTGCAGTGCACTGGAAGCCATATTGGTTGATAGTCCGTTCAATATCATAGAGTTCAGTGTATTGCCACTTTTTTGGGGGTGTCTATCTCTCTGAGTGCCATTCTCGTTTTTATTTGGAAATGATCTTCTTTTAACAGTAGGGTCGTGGGAGATATGGCAGGACATGGAGGAGGCGAAAATGGGTTTTTGGGATTTTGGGGTATCAGAGGAAACGGCCAGTTCTGAGACTGGTGAAGACTGCTCCCATATAATAAGTGATCAGTGGCGTTACCACTGCTGGATACACACATTTCACTGTTAACCACAGCAAGAGCTTTATTGATCCTAACAGTGGGGGGACATACACATGGTTAACAAATGCTTGCCTCCTGTCAATGTACATTAAGTAATCATTTACAAATTAGTATCATGCCATGGCTTTGCTTAGAGGGACACAAATCAGCCAAGTACTTAGGAAGTAATGGTGATCGCATGTGTGAAATAATGATGAAATTTAATGATAAATGATGAACTCCTTACAATTTACACTCAGTATCTACTGTATTAGGAATACCTACCTAGTATTATCTACTCTTCTGTTGCTGCAGCCCATCCCTTTCAGGGTTCAAGTGATGCCCCTCTGCTCACCACTGTTGTTCATTTTAGTTTTCTTGGCCTTTCTGTTAGCTTGAATGTGTCTGGCCATTCTCCTCTGACCTCTCATTAATAAGGTTGTTTCTGCTCTCAGAATTGCCACTTACTGGAAATATAGGCTATCGTTGAAAATAACTACTAATTATGCCCTTTCTAAGATAAATTCAAATAACTAAAACATTTGATATTACTGTCACCATCTGCACAAGGGAAGGCGCCTTCCCACAGGCAACATATAGGGGGGCTTAGAAGCTACACTGGCAGAATTTTACTTTAAGCAAACAGCTTTGTCAGCACACTGTCAGGAGGAGTTTTGGCACCCCCAAAATGGATAAATCCACCACTGATGGTCTGAGAAGCTTTTGTCTACCTTTTGTAGCTACTTTGATTACATGTTACTTCATGTATTACATAACTGTGAGTTAATGTTCATTAATTGATGATAATTAATAATGACAATCGTTTATTAATATTGAGCCGCACAGAGTTCATAATACATCATGCATTAAATCATGATGAGTCATGCATTAGTTAAGGCATGAGGTGTGTTCCCTTATTGTAAAGTGTTACCGAATAGTTACTAGTAACTAAAGAATAAGTAATAGTATCAAATGAATAGTTCCTAGTAAGTCTTGAGGAATAAATGTTAAAACGGCTTGCCATAGACAGCTGCATAGGCGCACTTGGCAAAATCACTAGGCTAAATTTGACCTCGGTCAAGCTATCCGCTCTTTAAAAATGTTCGGTCAAACTATCCGTTCGTCAAATTTGTGTGCGCAGCTACATTATGTATAGTGGTAGAACGGGAACCACGACGTCTTTAGGTAACGCCCTTGTGCGAAAAAAAAGGAAAGAGCGACTTCTCGCCAAGACGCCTGATAAAAATGTGTAATGCCGTCTTTTTAACTATCATTTCGAAAATGTAATACTATAGTAGGAAAGTAATTTAATATATGTTGGCTACTGTACTGCTGAAACGTACGTGTGATTGAAATATTGACCAATAATTGTAAATAATAATAATAATAATAATAAACTCCTAGGCTAAACCAAACTGTGCACACCCAACATGAAAATGTTCCACAGCAGCCATTTGGAGATCTGGAGAAATGACCAATAAATGTCGTTATAATTGTCTAAAGGAAAAAACATAGATCATGCGATTTACCAATAATACGTCTCTGCATTTGTGCTGACAAAGAACCAGACGATGCATACTAAATAAGAAAATATTGATTATAAAGGTGATTATAACGGTAGATAGGAATATATGACAGTACTATCTTTGGGAGCCCATTACCCTGTGGTTTTTCATAATTACTCCAAACATTCAACTGATTGTTGATAGATAAAGGCTAGACTATATGTGTGGCAAGTAAAAAGACATTTAACTGTGAACATTCTGAGATATGGCTATTAAGGTCATTATCACTGTGTGCAAGCAAATATGGAAACATTATTTGAAAGAGCATTACACAGGATTTTCCCGTAGTAAGTGAATAATTTCAACTTCGGAATGACTATTTATGTTCTTTATTGCTGTATATGGGTATATGGCAACACTATCATTGACAGACCATTACACAAAATTTTCCCATAATTACTCTTGAACATCAATTGGCTGGCAATGAACAAGGTCCATTCTATATGCCTGCTAATTATGAAAAAATTCTACTGTGGAAATTTTGAGATATGACCATTTATGTTCTTCATTGCTGTCTATGGGTATATATGACACCACTATCATTGACAAAACATTACACAAAATGTTCCCATAATGACTCTTGAACACGAACTGGCTGGCAATAAACAAGGTCCATTCTATATGCCTGGCAAGTATGAAAACATTCTACTGTGGAAATTTTGAGATATGCCCACTTATGTTCATTATTGTTGTATATGGGTGTATATGGCAACACTATCATTGACAAACCATTACACAAAATTTTCCAATAAGTACTTTTGAACATCAACTGGCTGGCAATGAACAAGGTCCATTCTATATGCCTGCTAAGTATGAAGATATTCTACTGTGGAAATTTTTAGATATGACCATTTATGTTCTTCATTGCTGTATATGGGTATATATGACACCACTATCATTGACAAACCATTACACAAAATTTTCCCATAAGTACTTTTGAACGTCAACTGCCTGGCAATGAACAAGGTCCATTCTATATGCCTGCTAAGTATGAAGATATTCTACTGTGGACATTTTGAGATATGACCATTTATGTTCTTCATTGCTGTATATGGGTATATATGACACCACTATCATTGACAAACCATTACACAAAATTTTCCCATAAGTACTTTTGAACGTCAACTGCCTGGCAATGAACAAGGTCCATTCTATATGCCTGCTAAGTATGAAGATATTCTACTGTGGAAATTTTGAGATATGACCATTTATGTTCTTCATTGCTGTATTTGGGTATATATGACACCACTATCATTGACAAACCATTACACAAAATTTTCCCATAAGTACTTTTGAACGTCAACTGCCTGGCAATGAACACGGTCCATTCTATATGCCTGCTAAGTATGAAGATAATCTACTGTGGAAATTTGGAGATATGACCATTTATGTTCTTCATTGCTGTATGAGGGTATATATGACACCACTATCATTGACAAACCATTACACAAAAATTTCCCATAAGTACTTTTGAACATCAACCAGCTGGCAATGAACAAGGTCCATTCTATATGCCTGCTAAGTATGAAGATATTCTACTGTGCAAATTTTGAGATATGACCATTTATGTTCTTCATTGCTGTATATGGGTGTATATGGCAACACGATCATTGACAGACCATTAAACAGGATTTTCCCATAATTAGTTCAAATTTCCATATGATTGGTGACGAACAAGACCAACCATATATGCCTGCCAAGTCTTCAGCAGTTTTACTGTAGAAATTTTGACATATGAAGATTTATTTTCATGATAGCTGCATATGGTGAATTTGGCAGCAGGATTTCCAATAAATAACTTGGCAATTTCAAGTAATTTAACGTCATTATGTGTACTGTGCATATATGTGTACATGACAGCACTTTCCATCGAATGCTTCCCTGTATCTTTTATTTATTTTTTAAATATTTGGTAGCACTTTATTTGACAGTGGTCGTCATGACATGAGAAAGACACTGTCATTACCATGACATAATACCTGTCATAAAGTGTCATGTTCATTCATAACTATGACATAGTGTTGTTATAACACAATTTGCAATTACATTACATATCTATCGAGATGAACTAATCCCAACTAAAATAATTTTAATTAATGTGATTTTGCATGAAGTATCACTATTTGGCAAACTGACACATCGTCACATTGCTTTCAACAAATAATGGACATAGTCATTTTCAAATGTCATGGTGAATCAGTGTTATGACAACCCTGTCAAAGTGAGCCTTCTATGCAGGTTGTTATGTCAGTTGTGTTATAACACAAATTGCAGATTGTGTCATAACAACACTATGTCATAGTTATGAATGATCATGACACTTCATGAAAGGTATTATGTCATGGTAATGACACTGTGAATGTCATGAAGTGTTACCAAAGATTTAAAAAAAAAAAAAAAAGATACGGGGAAGCAGTCAATGGAAAATGCTGTCATGTACACATATATGCAGACATAATGATGTTAAATGACTTCAAATTGTCAAGTTATTTTTTGAGAATCCTGTTTAATGGATTCTTAAAGTTAGTGTTGCTAAATTCACCATATGCAGCTATAATAAAAATACATCTTCAAATCTCAAAATTTCTACAGTAAAACTGCTTAAGACCTTTAGGCAGGCATATAGGGTTGTACTTGTTCATCACCATTCTGGCCTTGATAATCAGCATTCTGTTAACATTTGGAAATACTTTTGGGACAATCCTGTGTAAAGGTTTCTCAATGACAGTTTTGCCATATACACCCATATACAGGTATCATGGCCATAATTGGTCACATCTCAGTATTTACACAGTACAACTGCTTCATACTTGGCATACATATAGACTGTGCCTTACACATCACCAGTGAGTAGAAATTTGTAAATAATTATTGGAAAATCCTTTATAATGGTTTCTCAAAGTTAGTATTGCCACATACCCCTATATACACTTAACATTATCTTAAATGGTCATATCTCAGGATTTCCACAGTAAAACTACTTCGTACATGGTAGGTATTTTGGGTGGGCATTGGAAATCAAGAATGCGTTCACATTTTGAACTAATTATGCTGTGCAATGGTCTCTCGTTGCCATATACATCCATATTATAGCAGAAATAAACGAAAATTGACATATCTCAAACTTTCCACAGTAGAATGACTTCATACTTGGCAGGCATATAGAATTAGCGTTGATAATTGTCATTCAGTTGAGCTTTGTGAGTACTTATGGGGAAATCCTGTGTAATGGTCTGTCAATGATAGTGGTGCCATATACAGCAATAAAGAACATACATTGTCATATCTCATAATTTCCACAGTAGAATTTCTTCATACTTGGCAGGCATATAGAATGGAATTTGTTCATGCCCAGCCAGTTGATGTTATGGGAGTAATTATGGGAAAATTTTGTGTAATGGTCTGTCAATTGTAGTGTTGCCATATACACCCATATACAACAATAATGAACATAAGTGGGCATATCTCAAAATTTCCACAGTAGAATTCTTTCATAATTAGCAGGCATATAGAATGGACCTTGTTCATTGCCAGCCAATTGATGTTCAAGAGTAATTATGGGAAAATTTTGTGTAATGGTCTGTCAATGATAGTGTTGCCATATACCCATATACAGCAATAAAGAACATAAATAGTCATTCCGAAGTTGAAATTATTCACTTACTACGGGAAAATCCTGTGTAATGCTCTTTCAAATGTAATGTTTCCATATTTGCTTGCACACAGTGATAATGACCTTAATAGCCATATCTCAGAATGTTCACAGTTAAATGTCTTTTTACTTGCCACACATATAGTCTAGCCTTTATCTATCAACAATCAGTTGAATGTTTGGAGTAATTATGAAAAACCACAGGGTAATGGGCTCCCATAGATAGTACTGTCATATATTCCTATCTACCGTTATAATCACCTTTATAATCAATATTTTCTTATTTAGTATGCATCGTCTGGTTCTTTGTCAGCACAAATGCAGAGACGTATTATTGGTAAATCGCATGATCTACGTTTTTTCCTTTAGACAATTATAACGACATTTATTGGTCATTTCTCCAGATCTCCAAATGGCTGCTGTGGAACATTTTCATGTTGGGTGTGCACAGTTTGGTTTAGCCTAGGAGTTTATTATTATTATTATTATTATTATTATTATTTACAATTATTGGTCAATATTTAAATCACACGTACGTTTCAGCAGTACAGTAGCCAACATATATTAAATTACTTTCCTACTATAGTATTACATTTTCGAAATGGTAGTTAAAAAGACGGCATTACACATTTTTATCAGGCGTCTTGGCGAGAAGTCGCTCTTTCCTTTTTTTTTCGCACAAGGGCGTTACCTAAGGACGTCGTGGTTCCCGTTCTACCACTATACATAATGTAGCTGCGCACGAAAATTTGACGAACGGATAGTTTGACCGAACATTTTTTAAGAGCGGATAGCTTGACCGAGGTTAAATTTGGCGCGAGAAAACGCCACCACAACAACAAGGAGCTCTGGTGCACGACGTAGCTGGTGTGCTGCGTTTAAATTCCTCTTGGCCCTATAGCAGTGATAAAGAACGTCATGTTCTGGTTGTAAACAAGGGCCATGCAACGCACATGTCAACAAAAGTAATTTTGCTCACGAATTGTATTGACGCCTTAAATGCCTGTGATTTGTGATTGTTTACTTAATTTACACAATCGTGCTCATTTATGTGAAAACGGTAAGATAATGTATGGAACAGACTGAGAGTAGCTAACCTACATCAAATAGCCACCCTGTTGGCTAACTAAGACGCAATCCACAACAAGAAAACATGTATTGTGCCAAGAACTTGTTTTATTTTATATATCTAGGCTTTCTAAACCCGTTGACAAATGTTTTTTTGTGTGGTGCTCCAATCGTGTTTACATTTAATGCACCAATTACTAGGACAACATATAATCTGATTTTAAAAAACGCTTGCTGAAGATACGAAGCCTACCCACTGCGTGCACGTTCTCGGCCGGGGAAATTCCTCCTGCGTAGTTCCATGTCAATGTGCTGATGGTAACACACAGAGTTTATAGGCACCCAGGATCAGACCTGTTTTTTTGCACATTGTAGTAACAGCGTAGATTAGCTGTTAGTCAACTGTTCCTGGATAGTGTTTGAATACGTCATCATCCGTGCGCGTGCGCGGCTGTTCCGCTGCCCCAGAGGCTGTCAGTGACAGCAGTTGTTGAACCGAAGGATAACGGAAACGAATGCTCTATCGTTGACTTCGGTTTTTTACCACGACCTCCACTAATTGCTTCTGGACCAGAACGCGTGGTTTGACTTTATTTTTATACATTCGTGTGTTGATTTGTTTAATTTTCCCTCGCAAGCTCTTTAAATATTTGTATTAGTGAGCTAGTCATATGTTCTCCTGTAGCTTGCCAGCGAGCGCAGTTTTTTTGCACCGCCACCGACATTTTCACATTGTGATTAACCGGGAGTTCAAGAAGTAACAATGGCAAAAGACTTAAAGACGAAATTCATCCAGCTCTGCAAAAATTTACAAGATCCGCACCTTGTTGCAAAATTCCAGCAGTTTTGCGGGGTTAGAGGGACATTTCCTAGGAAATCGAGTGAAACATCAGACCGGGAGCTGGAAAGATTTCACAACGGTGCCTGCATAAATTACTGCCCGGGTGAAGGTGAAAACGGAAAGGGAGACGGTTGCAGGAGTGACGGTCCCCGGCAAAGACAAACCACCACAGAAGGAAATAGTCCGTCTCATGATGACTGCATAAACGGCCTACTGAACGGGACAGCGGCGCAGATCCCCGGTGCCTGCGAGACGGAGGGGCAGAACGTAAACAAGTACCTCGCTAGTACCAGAGACGCACAAGAGAGACCCACGAAAGACAGTACTGATTACGGACGCGGGACGTTATGCGGCCCATCTAGGGATGGCGATAGCTTGAGTGGAAGCTCTCCAAGCAGAGTAAAGCCCCTGCGCAAGAACTCTCTGACAGGCGACGGTGGGCAGGAGTTTATCATCGAGAACAAGTTTCTATTCTACCTGTTCACCTTCGGGACCGAACTGGGAAACGAGATGTTCTTCATTGTTTTCTTTCCTTTCCTAATCTGGAACGTTGACGCCTATGTGAGCCGGCGACTTATCGTTGTCTGGGTGTGGGTCTTGTTTCTGGGCCAGTCCACGAAAGACCTCATCCGCTGGACGAGGCCCGCCTCGCCGCCTGTGGTCAAAGTGGAGGTGTTCTATAACTCGGAGTACAGCATGCCTTCCACGCACGCCATGTCCGGGACCGCTCTCCCATTCTCTCTGTTCCTGTTGACTTATGGTCGGTGGGAGGTATGTTATCACATCATATACATAATTAGAACATTCTTATAATAATAATAATAAAAAACACGTAGTTCAACAGGCGATAGGCCTACACATAATGATTAAGTTAAGTGATAATTGTGCTCAGACAAGGACAGTGTTGGAAGTAATACTTGGCTGTATTAAAAATGTACCGGAAAGTGCAATTTGAATATGCAAGTAGACAACCTTTCCTTAATTTTCCACAGTATCGTATCACTACCGTTTCTATGGCAATAATAACTCGCTGCAGAGGAATCTCCACTTTCATGACTCCAAAAGGGGAATCAATTACGATATGTCGGTCCTTGAGGACTGAGTTATTGCGCACGCAGCGTTAAAACGGATTCCGTATGCGATATAGGCCTATTCCTTGAAGCTTAGAAGTATTGATTGAAGTGGAGCTGTACTGTTTGCATGGTTAGGTTTCATGCGTCGGTGACGTCACCCCTTTATGTAAAAAGGAGTTTGATTTGTCCCTGCTCCTGGTAGCATTTGTCCTGTGTTGATCACATGAATTGTGCATAGTCAAAATGCGAATGCAATCATATGCACGCTTAACAAGCCAGCTAAGGAATGCGGGACCAGGATTCGGGGCTTTGAAATTTATCCTGGCTGTAACTGGCTACCTGCAGAGGCAGGCAAGAATGAAAAAGGCGGTACTGTAGCAGGAAAGGGAGGGCATCTTTGGAGCAACAGCATCTGGTGTAATTTGGATGGGTCATACACTGCTTGCGTCTGCTGCCAGTGAGACTGACCTTAGGCAAATGCAGCAAAACGTGGGTGGCAGCACCAGGGACCGGACCCGATGCTGGGCGGAGTGTGGAGCTAACTAAGGGCAGTGCTACTCAGATGTTGGTCGGGTAGACTCATTAAGTTTGGTTCAGCATTCTCTGGGGTGTTCTCCAGGAGGTAATCAGAGTTCAATGTGTTAAAAAAGGGGTAGGTTCTTTTTCAACAAATGCATTTATAGATTTTTTTAATGACTTTAACATTAATATATATACCTTAAAAACAATCAAATCTATTAGTTGAAATAAAAGAACACTGCAATAGACAAGCATCGATGTTCCATCATGCTTGACGGAAACCCCAGACAAGCCGAGATAGATAAGGGCTGTTACAATAGAAATGTGACCCACTCTACGAAAATGAGTCTGATCTGGGGAAAAAATATTTCTCAGAAAAAAAATCACCCCACAACTGTTTTTTCTGAGAACATTATTATTTTTTTCACATCAGACTCATTTTTGTAGAGCGGGTCACAAATATCCCCATTAGATTACTACAGTCAGGGAGTTTACCATGGAGTGGGAACATATCTGGCAGTCAATTCTTGGTGGTCTGTGGGTGGGAGGGATTAAACAAGTCAGTGATACATCAAGGGGCCAAGTACTGAGTCGTGACGTATACCCTGTGAGAGGAAGTGGAGTGCGGAGAGGAAAACTATGCATTCAAGAAAGAATGGAGAACATAAAGAATAGAAGACATGACACCATGGCGTAAACATTTTTCAACATACATACATTTTCAAGTGTGCCTTGGGTGTTTCTGAGGATATCTGAAAGACATTAGGAGTTGGAATTCACAAATGAGGCATAGCTTATCCGATCTGTTTAGGCTAATCTATCAAGTGGCCATTAATAGACTGCTCTCCCTGCACAGTGATCTTTGTTTTGAGGTAACTTATTTTACGTGAATAAATGTAGTTTTTCTTGTCTGACATACACTGCGCATAGAGAAATTGAGGAACTTGTACTCAAGGGATTTTCAGGGTAGTCAGCATATTGTCCATTTGTGATTCATGCTATTGCAAAACCTCATTGCCTCACATTATCTCAGTATGTAAGAAGATGAAGGATCACTTCACATAGCAGCCTATTCAGTTTTACTTATGTTCTCAGTTTTCCCCTCTAGTCAACTAGTTTCTGTAGTCTTGGGTTCAAATGGCTGGCAAAACATATAGTGCCATATAAAAACTAAAGTCCCTTTTACATCGGCCTTTCATTTCGCAGCATGGAGCATATAATGTATTGTAAAAGGAGAAGATGAAACCAGTTTGGTTTAGGTTCTATTGGTAGAGAATCTCTGGGAACTAATCAGAAATGTGTGAAGTGATGACTGTATTTCTGAGGTGTAATGTAGAGGTGGGGAATGGGGATACCATTCAAACTTCTCTGTGCCAAAATGAGCCATTTCCTTGTGTAGCTCGGCTAGATCGCTAGGAAGCACAGTGACGTGCAGTAAAGCGAAGGCCTTGTTGCAAGTACCTGTGACAACACTCTCTGGCGACGCAACACTCAGGTTCAAAATAATGTTAGTTATCGGCAATTTCGCCTTTAGCTGACTGGTAACGCGTTCGTCTTTGGAATCTTTTGATGAGTGAAAGGAGCTGGGTTCAAATCTCACTTTTGGCAAATGCTTCTTTCTTACTCGTTACACTTGGTTGACTTTCCCATTGATATCGGGCCTAAGAGAAAGAAGTAGAGCTGATGGAACCAGCCCCAGTGTTATTCAACATACCACAGAAATTTATAACAAAATAATTGCAAGGCACGGTGCTTGATTTGCTATTCAAGAAGGTACATGAAGCCATCATAACTTAAAGGGATTGCCAAATCGATGATTCAGCTTTTCAATGGTTAATTGTTGTCATCCTGGGGTGGAATAAAAATAACCCAAATATCAGTACTAAGTGATATGCATAAATTGAGATATGCCGTTCTTTTTTTTTTCACCATTGCCTGTAATTGATCAGGCAAGGTTTTGATCGGGCGGGATTAAAACGCGACCAGTGCACGTCATCAAGTCCTCTCAGCCAATAGAGAATCGTGGTCATATGTCACTGAAGCGTTTATGTGAATGCCACGCCCCACTTTGGGGAAATAATTCAGACTGGCTCCCATAGAAAACAACGGTGCAGGAAGAAGACAACAAAGATTGAAAAAAACCCTATAAAATTCCCATAAACTGTTGCATTGTGAACTGCACAGCCAATTAAAAAAAGCCTGTGGCTACATGCTATTGTGAGAGAGCAGGTGGAAGGAAACTATATGGTTTCCTGCACCTCTACATTATGTCCACTTTTTAACAGGTAGGCTAAATAAACGTCACATAATATGGATAGTTAGAACTACAGGCTTCAACAATAACTGTCGCCCGAAACTTGAGCTCACTGTTCCGATCAGGTCAGTGCGCATAATGCCCTCATTAGGCTAAATGTAGCTCTAGCTGGAGATATAGCTAACGTTATACATAGCAAATACATATACAGTCAAGCCGGAAAGTCTGAACACCCCTTTCACCTTCTCCACGTTTTATTACATTCCAAACATATTCTACAATAGATTGAGTTCATTTTTTGTCTCAAAATTCTACGCAAAATAGCCCATAATGACAAAGTGAAAACATGTTTTTAGAAATTTTTGCAAATGTATTAAAAATCGAAAACTGAAATCTTTCATTTCCATAAGTATTCATACCTTTTGCTTTAACATATTTTTAAAGTATCATATTTAATATTTGGTCGCATATCCTTTGCATGCTGTTACTTCCTGAAGTCTGTGACCAATCAACATCAAAAGACTCGATATCTTATTTCCAGGTACTGTTACAAGCGATACTATAAGCTCTCTGCATTTGAACTGATCTCTATGGGAATTGGGGGGTGAGACTAGATTCAGCTGTAAATTACACTGGTACAGTATGGAACACATGGCTGGCTAAATGGCCGTAAGTCATCAAGGGTCTGAGCTATCGAACGAGCCCCAAACCATCACTCTGTTGCCAGATATGGAGTAGATGTGGATGGATCACTGCAAGAGTTATTTCTCCTGACTCATTTTCCTATAGAACTCTATGCTACGCTGTACTGGTAACGTTACTATTTGAAAGACGTGGGACTCTGAGATTAACGTTAGTATTATTATGTGAACGAATCTTCTTTAGTTCAGTGGCTCAAACATGTACGGTTGCACCACGCACTTTCTTTTTTATTTAGCTCTTGTTTGTTTTGCTAAATTGCATAATTGTTTGCATTTACCAATTTCCCCAGTCTGCGCGTAACTTGTCTAGTGGCTCTTAGGCGTGGCTTGAATAACTAGCTTTCACGCCCACCCAGGCCTGAGAACTGCATAGTTGACACTAGAAATTGACACTATTCAATCTTCCTTTTTTTCATCTGTAGACATTTTTAAAGACTGAATTCTTGGTGGATGATTATTTTAATAACGAGGAGTAGTGTCAAATAAAGAAAACCACACTTTAATCACAGTTGCCAATCCCTTTAATATAAAACATCAGCCCTTCTCAAAGTTCAGCCAGAAGTGAATTGTCCGTCATGAATGGTAATGAAATGCTAATTTCATCCAGTGAGTCGGTATGCTTTTGAGATTTCACAAGTTGTGCTGTAATTTGATCGTGAATATGTGACTAAAATACAGATGGATCTGTTTTTAATCTTAGAGAATGTAATATAATTTTATATAATTTGATAATTAATATAATCTCAATCTAAATTTAATTTGAGAGAATGTTTCAATGATAATCAGTTGTAGAAATTTTCTTTATTGATAGACTGTAGTACATTTTATATCTTGGAAGGTTGCTTAGTTCATTTATCTCATTGGTTCATTAAGAACAGGACCACTTTTCCGTTAAAACCCAGGGCGGACAGTCTGGGATTTTTGCATACTTATTTGGATTTGGTTTTCAGGTGTGATAAACAATTAACGAATCAACTCAGCCACTCTCAGTAGTGGCATTTGTTCTAGAGCAGGGGTGTCAAACTCTGGCCCGCGGTGTAATTATATTTGGCCCGCGAGATAATATCAAATTTCAATTTGAGTTGGCCCGCCGGTAACGCATGCACCGCTAATACTACAAATCCCAGAATGCTCTGCTAGTGCCTTGGCGTGTCAAGACCCGCAAGCATCCCCTCCTCTTAAGTATCTGACGCGTGTATCTACGTGGCTGGTTAACGGGTATTTACTTTTACGATATAACAGACAAACGCAGAAGCGGACGCATACCCGCGGTACATACGTTAAATAAAACGTAAAACGAAGTTTGTATAAAAATAAAAAATAAAAAATAAAGGCGATTGCACTTCCCCCCCCCGCCAACAATTACAATCGAGGTCCGCGAAAATCCCAAGTATGGTTATATTTATAGTCTTAGAGTTACAACCGGCCCTTTGAGGGCAACCATAATGCTAATTTGGCCCGGGGTGAAAATGAGTTTGACACCCCTGTTCTAGAGCTTGTTTTTGAATATTGAGAAATGATGCTCTGTTGTACTTTACATGTGCGCTATGTTGATGGTACTCATGCTCAATATTCAGCAAGACTGGTCTTTTCAGACATTTTTTACGTCTTGATTTTTAGCAGATGACAATTCCAAAACTTCCAGTTATTTTCACTAATTGTTAATTTAAGGACAACAGTGTTCCTCCCAAAAAATGAATTTTTGTGAGATCTAGGCCTAATCTTCATCAGTATGGAAATCAAAGTCTTAGCAGTGCACTCTAATGACCTTCCTGACTATCTGAAGGAGAACAAGTTTCCGATAACAACACGTGCCACAAGTTGTTGGACTCGTTTCTTTGTCATTGTGATAATTAAGGGTTCATTGACAAGCTTCCACGACTACAGGTGTTTTTGCTGAATTGACAGAAAATATGTGATTCAATTATATTCACTCAGAATTAAGGTGCATTTTCTGGAGCCTGTTTTTTTAAGGCAAGTAGATACATTCCTCATTAAGAAACCTGATAAGTAATCATTAAAACCCTCACCTTTCCGGTTACTGGAATCACCGCAATTAGCCACACAATTAATATCAATGAATAAAGTTAACAAGCTGCCTTCTGTATTTATGGGGCATAATTATGGAACACATTACCCAAGGATTTTAGAGAGCCCGACACAGTGGGTTTTAAGAAGCAGTAAAAAAACTCATCTTTTATTTTTAATTAAAATAGTTGAAAATGATTTATTTATTAACTTTTTTATTTATTTTATCTATTATTCCTTGTTATTTAGCATATTATCTTACTATGTATTTTATTTGTTATCTATATTATTATCTTGTCGCTGTTTTTTTTATATACACCCCTTTTTTTTTTTTTTTTTTTTTTTTGACCTTTATTTAACCAGATGAATCAGTTGAGAACCAGTTCTCATTTACAATGATGATCTGGCCAAGAGGCCCCGGCAGAGAAACAATCACATGCAGATACACAGCATCACTACAACATAGGCAATACATACAATACATACGAATGGCAAAGACAGTGAAACACTATACAAATAAATAAATCATCTAATGCTAAGGGGGGGGGGGCGTATGTGTATGTATGCGTATGTGTGCGCGAGTGGGGGGGGGGGGCGTATATGTGTGTATGCGTATGTGTGCACGAGTGAGGGGGGATCAGCAGGTGCAACAATCAATTAAGGTTTGTTGAAGTTTGTGTTTGAAGGCGGGGAGTGAAGTAAGTACTGTGAGCTTGAGTGTGCTCTGTATGGCATTCCAATCGTTTGCTGCAGCAAAGCGGAAGGAGTTACGGCCAAACGCAGTCCGGGATTTTGGAATGGTGAGCGTGATGAGATCATTGGATCTCAAGTGATAAGTGCTGTGAGAACGGTGGAGGAGGGAAGAGAGGTAGAGGGGTGTCTTTCCTAATATAGTCTTATAAATTAACTGAAACCAGTGGAGAAGCCCTTCCACCCATATTATTTTTTGTGTGTCTTAATTATGCGTATGTCATTCATAGATGCAGCTATTTGCATGTTGTAAAGCACTTTGAGCTGCTCTGTGTATGAAAGGTGCTATAAAAATAAAGCTTATTAGTATTATTATCAATGCCAATGATGCCGTTCACAGCAATAAAATGACTCGGTAGATCAACTGTTGCTCAAACAAAAGAAAAAATTATAATGCATGAGCCCATCATTAATTCACAACAATCACATGGCTTACTTAAACTAAACTGACCTATGTTTTTTGGCGGGAAAAATGTCAGCCATCGGATTGGTTAGTAGGGCAGTTTCTGCTTGCATACCTTGCAGGCAACTTTTTCCTTGGTCATTATTTTGTCTCCAATTACATAGAACCCGTAATTACATTACATTACATTCATTTAGCAGATGCTTTTATCCAAAGCGACATACAATAAGTGCATACAGAAACGTCATCGAAGTAACTACAGAACAGATAAGAAAGCACATCCTTCCCATAACGTAGCAGCTATCCCTAGTAATGAACATCGAATGCAGTTCACAGTAAACTGGGTAGATAAGCTCTACTACAATACTATTCTAAATACCGTTATAAACTTCAACACACAGTTAAACAAGAAACAAGAGAATGGGCGCCGCGATAGTACAACGGTAAGAGCGCTGACTTTCAGTCAGCGCAGTTGTACTCCGAGGATCGGGGTTCGCGCCCCGGTCCTGCCATATCCGAGCGTGGCCGGTGCCCTGTGGAAGCGGCAATTGGCAGTCGCTTCCGGGTGGGGGGAGGGGCTCGGAGAGAATCACTGCCCGCACGGGACCCAGGCGAGTCGCGGTCAGGAGCCCGAGGAGTCGCGCCCTGTAGAGGACGTGGCGACCTCCTTCCTACTACTAGTACCGATAGACGGGATTGTGTAACGGTGGTTCTCTAGCGGTTGCTACATGGGGGGGAATTGAATTAGAATAGGGGTTCAATTGGCTACTAAATTGGGAGAAAAAGGGAAAAATCAGAAACAAATTATTTTAAATAAAATAAAATAAAAACAAGAAACAAGAGAGGTCCTAGATTAGTGTATCAGTCCAGGTGGAGTCTGAAGAGGTGTGTCTTCAGGCCACGACGGAATACAGGCAGGGTTGGAGTAGAACGTAGGGGAATGGGGAGTTCGTTCCACCACTGAGGAGCTAGGGTGGAAAAGCTTGGGACGAGCGAGAGCCATTGACACGGAGGGGGGAAGTGCGAGTCACCCTGCTGTAGAAGAGCGAAGTGGTCAAGCAGGAACATAGTTCTGGATTAAGTCCTGTAGGTAGGCGGGGCCTGTTCTATTGGCTGCAGTGTAGGCCAGGGTCAGAACTTTTAACCTGATCCTGGCTGCAACTAGCAGCCAGTGGAGTGACCTCAGCAGGGGGGTGACGTGAAAATTTCGGGAGGTTGAACACAAGCCGGGCAGCTGCGTTCTGGATCAGTTGAAGAGGCAGAATGGCGCAGGCTGGTAGGCTTGCGAGCAGGGAGGTGCAGTACAGGTGTGAGGTGACCATGGTCTGGGCAAGAAGCTGGGTGGAGTAAGTGGTCAGGTATGATCGAATCCTCCTGATGTTGTACAGGAGGAACCTGCAGGACCGTGCCGTCGCCCTGATGTGGTTTTTGAATAGACTACAGGCTATGCGGATAGCAAGACCCGCACATGAACTTTATTTTGGCTACCTAATAGTATACCCTCCAGACAAAACAAATAAAACATGACTTGTTGTTTCTCACTCTTTTTGATATTGAGCGATACCATGAGCACAACACGGATGAGGGCAGAGCTGACTGGGCTTTGTATTTCAACTAGGCAATGGGATTACAAATTTGAACCGTTAATTACATATTCTAAATTCAAAATACATTTTCATAAGATTCAAGTTTTATTATTGAACTAAATAAATGATAGCCCTAGTGGATACTATAGGTTGGCCAATTAATTGTCCGGTCGATTAATCAGGCCGATTAATGACATTTTGAGATAGTCGGCATCAGCCGATTATCTCCACCCAAAATATATATATATATATATTTTTTTTTTCATTTAATTTTAATTTTAATCTTTTCTTTTACACAGCACTACACTAACATTTTTTTTTTTTTTTTTGGCAAGTGCAGAGTGTGGATCAATGTTCAAAAAAACTTCATTTTTTATTATATTTAAATCGTATTGTATCAGATGCAAAAAAGAAAACATTGGCATTATCGGCCATCGGTCGCCCACATCATATCGGCATTACATATCGGCCATCGGCCGCCCTGCTCTCTAAATGTGAAAATCAGAGCTAAATAGACAAATTGTCATTGGAAAACCTTGGTCCTGCATTAATAAGTCTTCCAGTCCAATAGGTGACATTAATGTTTACATTCAGGTGCTACATTACCACCTGTCAGTACAGTCAATGGTGTGTTCTCCAAGGGTTCCTCTGTGTACACACAGCCTTTTCCTCACCTCTGTGATCCCTCTGCTTATTGCAATGTCTGTCACGTTGCTCAGCAATTTCTACTTTGTGGCCTCAAAATGGTCCGTACCACGATTCTGGCATTGAAACGGTATGTGTGGATTGATGATCACAGCAAGGCCGTAAAACACAAGTTGTTTTGCGCGAACCTTGGCTTTGGGAGGCCTGTTGGCCTTGTTCTCCTCCCCCATTATCAGCTTGGAGATAAGGCCAGCTGATGACCACGTGGGGCCACCGATAAGCCAGCTATGCTTCTAGCAGCCTTCTCTCCTGCACTTTGTTGTGGCCAAAAACTGGCTGATGCCTCCGGAAAATTTCCCAGACTGGAGTTGTCATTACTTACTAGTGAAGAAATAAAGTGAATACTCTATGCTGTAATGGTATGCTTGACTAGACCTAGAGAAGGTGAGGGCTTCCTATGTTGCTCTTGCACTGGCAGCAGTGTTTATGGGCAACATCGGTCTTTAAGGCAGTAAGGCAGTGGTGCTGAATCTCAGGAGAGGTTGATGTGGCAGATGGAAAAAAGAACCCACAGTATATTATACTCTGTCTGTTGAATATGGTTGTAAGCTAGCTTCCAGGGCTGGCCTGTCCTCAGATAGGCACAAGGTTTTGTGACTGATAATCGCACGGCTTCTTTGTGGTGGAAACAAGAAGGTCAGGTAGAAATCGAAGCCCCGTAGTGAAAATGATAACGTCCTATCTTATCTCAGAGCGAATGGACTGTCCGCGTTACCTGGTGCACCTTGTTCAGCAGGATGGATCTGGGCTAAAAACTGGTTTAAAATACAGATTCCAGCACAGGATGAGGGAACAATAAGGCCTGGATGGGTCTTGATCCAGCCACCTGCAAATCCGGTCACCTGCAGTACTTACTGTTGGGAGGGCAGAGTGCTAACCCATTTTCATGGTCACGGTTCAGTGTGTAGGTGGTGTGAGTTGAGTGATGTCAATCCACACATCTAAACATGCACAAAGACCCCCCATCCCTCCCAACAGGGTGTGAAATTAGCACCCGCCACCAGCCAAATGCTGGTAAAATTTATATTGTGACTGGTATGATTTTCTATTCTACCAGCCACTTTAGGTAATCACCCAGGTTGTGTTATATTGTAAACGTGGCTGTAAAATGTTGAAATTGGCTGGTGATTTAAGCCACTCTGGCCAGTGGGTAAAAAAGTACATTTCATGCCCTGCCTCCCAACATTTTGGGGGATATTGTTCCCTCTCTACGGGGGCCTTCGTTGGGATTCAGTCGCCCTGAGCAGAGATCTATTCCTCCTCACTCTCTTTGAGAGTCATGCAGGAGCTCAGCTTTCCATCCTTTACTGTGCAGCCAGTCCTGGCCCAGGTGAAAAAGTAGTATACTTTAGTGTAATAAAAATATTATTTGAGTATACAAATAAGTATACAAGTATACTTGTTATTACAAATATACTTTTCCTTTTTGTACTAATTTGAAGTATGTTTAAAATTCACTTTTAAAAAGCGTACTTCAAGTATAGTCTCAAACACACCGTAATAAGTTTGTTTCAAACACTGGTGACATAATTAAATATTACTGCAAGTGTATTTAAGATACCAACAAATCATACTTATTGTTAGTGCACTTAAATATACTTAGGTACACTAAAATAGTCCCATTTTAACATTCACAGTACACTTGAAGTACACTTAAGTACGACTTACGTTCTACTTTTTAACAACTTTAGTGCACTTAGTATACTTAAAGCACTGCCAGTTTAGCACAAAGTACAAAATTAGTACAAAAACTACTAAATGTACACTTTGAAAAATTATATTTTAAGTATAATTTAAGTTTTTCACCTGGTGAGGTACATGTTTAGATGCTGTCGGAACTGCTGTAGTTAACTATGTCTCTCTCTCCCTTTCTCTCTCTCTCTTTCTCTCAGTATCCCATCACCCTTGGTCTGGGCCTGGCGCTCTCCTGGAGTATCCTGGTGTGCGTGAGTCGGGTCTACATGGGAATGCACTCTGTCCTGGTGAGTAGAAGGCCAATCGCCAATCAGAACCTTTGTCTGAAAAGGTTTCACCTCACAGCTGTTTTTCAACATGTCCGTTTAATCTGGACTTGAAATTGTATTTTCTTTTTAGGAAGAGTTTAATTAGTTTATCATTACCGCATTATGATGTGAAATTCCTTGGAAAGGTTTGTATTGATTGGTACGAGCCTCTCTTTGCATTGACTTAGCTGGGACAGCTGTTAGGGGTGTGTTGATGGACGATACATTGAGGGTCACGATATATGAGGGATCGGCCATCTCTAGCCCTAGAGCTGATTTTTTGGGGCTAGATTTATTTATTTTTTATTCTATATGGCATTTTTGATTTCTGGAGAGGCACGTTCCTGTTGATTAGTGCGCTCTGTTTTAGGCATAACCTCTCCACACGTATTAGGCCTATACATACCAAGTTTTTAGATCTGACAGCCAATCCATAATTTCACTCAAAAAAATAGTTTTTTCGCGCAAAAAAAGGAACAGGTAACTGCAGGTAAGTAACACGTTTAGTAACATTACTTGCCTTGCATGTTACAAATGAAAAGAAACTAGTTTGTTCCGCTGTATAATTTAGATAATAATGTGAGACTTAGAATTTAATAAGCGAATGATTGATTACTATGCTAGTGCCTGGCCTGTTGCTTTATAAACCCTGACTGTCATGTGAGATAATTGAGATTGTGTTGGGCTTGAAGGAATAAAGTCATGTTCTGAGTTCCTGTTCTGTCCATGACTCTTTATTCTCTGTATAGCAGGTGCTCCATACCTATAATCGACACGTTATAATTAAGACTATATAATTATAGACTATTTATAGCATATAATAAAAAGTACTAAATTGACTGACTAGGCTAGACTATTAATCAAAATTCATGAGAACTCTACAACCGCCTACCCCCCTGTGTCCCATACGTTTGTCGATTGTTCATCCCTGATGGTCATATTTGGGTTACCTAAACATACAGACGATTGCCCAACCCTAACAGCTGGGAGTGGTGAGACAGCGGTCGTCTGTAAACCAAGCGCCGGCTGATTCTATGCTGTTTGAATGCTTAAGCTTTCCTGGGAGTGAGTCAAATTTAAAAGCGAGGTGGAGATCCTAGTGATTCTACTCTGAGTGGCGAGGGGTCATCCTGCCACTCTGGCCTTTCTTTCCTGTCCCCCTCCTCAAGATGGAGGTCCTCGCCAAGGCACAGCAGAATGGGAGTAGCGCCATCGCTGTGGATGAGAGGACACTGTCGGTCACGGCAGCAGGAAACGTCGTGTTTCTCCTCTCTCTCCCACAGCCTCAGATATTCAGTCCTCTTTCTGGCGCAGACCGCGAGCATGAGCTCTCCCGCATCCCGTCATCACCCTTTCTACCAGACAAATAGAAAGCTGTCCTCGTTCTCGCTCACATTTCCCCCTCTCGCTTCTGCTGGGTTCCCGATTCGAGGCTCCCTGCATTTGGAAAATAAAAATCTTTGAATTTGTGTTCATTCGCAATGCTGTTCTGGGTTGCTGAAAACTAGCAGAAGATGGAGGATGTTGTTTTTACTGCAGCCTTCCTGCCATTGTCTCTCTGTTCCCTGGAACTGCCTTTTAATTTAATATTACATCACAGCACGTGACAGCGTGTTTTCTTTTCCCTTCGTGCAGAGCTGCTGTTAATCACTCTTGAGGTGACCTCATTTGAGAAATGACAGTGTGGACACAGGTGTCAGTCGCCTATGGGACGGTTTGCAGTGGCGATGCCCACGTTAGGTCTTGCGTCCACAGGGCTATGAACTAAACAATGCCTCGGTCCCGTCCGCCTTCCTGTCGGCCCTCCGTATCTGCAAAGTTGTTTCTGTCTGCTCTCTGCCCACGGCCCATTAGCAAGAGAGCAGGGCTGTCTCACGGCCAGCTAGTGAGTGTAGTGTGTCTCAGCACAGTGAAATGTTCAGCATTAATTCAACTCTAACAAAGTACATATGAGTCCAATAGGGTCCATATTTACTCTGTAAGAGTTGATTTAACACTGAATATTTTACTGTGTGGATGTCTTTAAGATCATGGAGCTGAGTTTGTAACCATGAGGCTTGGATTGGGCACTTTCGCTGTAAGTGATTCGACAGCAATGGTGAGAGCACTGTGCTTCAGCTCGACACTGTCTCACCTCCCTATGCTTGCTATTCCCCTTCCTCCACCCCCCCCCCCCCACTCCACTGAGCATCATGTGACTGTGCAAGATGAACACTTCCTTTTCAGGTCTTGCAACACTAAAGGCATCTGTCTGTGAAACTGTGTGTGCGTTCTCGCGTGTGAGAGTGAATCTCTATGTGTATGTACCTCAGTGACTCTGTTTGTACGTATGTGGCTGTGTTTGTCTTTGCACATAATTATGTGTGTGTGAGTTTGTTTTTATGTGAATTTTTTAATTAGCGAGTGTGTGTGTGTGACTGAGAAAGATAGTGTATTTGTTTGTTTTTATGTGAGCAAGCAAGCTGATGTGTCTGTGTGAGTTTGTGTGTTGCCTGAAACACTTCTTGTTTTTTTAGCATTTAACCTTTTTTTAGCTTACCCATTTCTGCATTGTTGGTGGAAAAAGACACACCTCCTCTGTGTCTATGTCCTCGTCATCATTTCTGTGTCCCTCTAATTGTCCGAAACTGATCGTCCGATGTGTCGGAAACTGATCTCCGAAAAAACAGACCCCTCCTGTTTGTCCTGACTGCTTCTCGGTGCACTTCATTAATACCACTGACAGCTATCTTCCACATCGGTAGAAGGAGAACTGCTCTTAGAGTTCTGCAATGCTGACGAGTTTCAAAGCCTGTGTAATCACTGAGACCTTGGCCCTGCGGTTATTTGGTAGGTGACAAGGCCAGGTAATGATAAGGGAGCCAATAAACAGATTAAAGCCTTGATTAAAAGTGTTTAAAGGAATGGAGGGATCGTCCAGGCTCTGTCCTCTGCCACACTGTAGAACCTTCCGGCAATTAGCTATTGCGTTTCAATGTACCTGGCCTTTTCTGACAGGTGAGAGAGTAGAGCTCGATGCAGCTGCACTACACTGAAATGTCTGAGTGTCATTCAGGGAATATGAGAAATGAAACTCTACACTAGTCAATGAGGGAATGTGGACATAGCCTGAAATGACATTAGCGAGGTCCGTCTGGGATTGGGTGCACGGTGTCACGCAGGTCGACTCTGAAATGAAAATAAAAGTGGGAGCGAAGGCTGCCTCAAAGCTAACTGGCGCAATTATGTTGTTTATTTCGTGGTCCAGGCTGACAGGAGCCTTGCTGGTCACGTTTATATCTTAATAATCAGGGCTGCTTGGGCTGCAGAGCTGCGCTCCTCTGGTGACAGGGCCCCTCAGCCGCTGAGAGTAAAGAGAAATAGAGAGAGCATGATTATTTATTTATTATGTTTGCCTGACAGGGACTGTGCACAATAATCAACATTTTCACAGATACACCAGTGTGTACCAGAAGTACCAGAATTGGCTTTGGATAAAGGCGCTATATAAGTGCAGTCCATTTACCATTTACCATTTATACATGGTTCTTGAGATTAATACCAGGGATGCACGTCCCCTATAGGGGACAACAATGTATTGCCTTGTATTAGAGGAACCATTAGGCCATTGCCCAAAATGGTCATATTTAACAAATTGGAGTGAGCTCTTCCTAATCTATGTATGGAGCCTGGACTGAAATGAAAACTCAGCTGTGGTCTTTTCTCTATCTGTTATCTACTGAGGTTTTCTCACAGGAAAATAAAAGTTATTCTATCTATTCTACCCTCTATGCTTTTCTATTAGTCTGAATAAAATAGAAAAGGAGGGCAGACTGTCCTGCTCTCCTGAAAAAACCCTGCAGTCACTTACTGAGTGGATATGTGAACACATTTCTACTGTCGAGAGTAGAAATGCTTCCAAAGCAATATAATATAGACACATTTTTCAGACGCTCTCTTATTTCTACTGTTGTATTGGCAACGCTGTGGCCTTTTCCGCATCACATTGTCGATAAAATACTCATTGCAAGTTGGTGTGAATCCCTTTGCATTGTTTGAAGTTGAAGGACTGATATCATATGGTTAAATATTTATGATACAATCCCTTACACTTGAAACCATCTTCAACAAAATGGGTTTCGAGCAGCTATTTGCTTACAGGAAAGCATTGGTGTGTAGAGTAGCCCTCAGGAGCTCAATCCCTCTCCCCGTCTGCTGAGTCCAGCCTGATTATTTCTGTAACATCAGCAGTAACTATGTGGGCTTCTTGGAAGTAAAGGGAATTCAATTACATTTCAACCTTGCATCTAGCCTATTACTTCCTTAAACTTTAGATTTTTTAAAATCATGTGAAGTATGGCCCATTACATGTGGAATATCACTGTCTCTTTGATTCGTGGTTCAGAAGTCTCTTCAGTTCATTTTTCCCTCTAATGCCACTGGTTGACCCTGAGATTGCGCTGCTTTATCAGGAGGATCAGTCCGTCGGAATTCGCCCTGTGCAAGTGTGCATGTGCGTGGTGTGTGGTGTGTGTGCATGTGTCCATTAGGGATGTGCGCGTTTAGTCGACTAGTCGATTAAACGTTGCTACCCTCGCTAGTCGGCACCAGAAATATTAGTCGGTTAAACTTATTATTTTATTAATGTACACATTTAAATTATATATTGACATAATTTGCACTGAAATGTCATGTTTTCCTGGTCAAATGTTGCTTTATAAAAAAACGAGCATCCGTTACTAATGTTAACAACGCCGGATTAAAAAAAAAAAATTAAAACGAAGGAAAAAAACAAAACGCATTAGCCTGTTCGCCCTGCAAGTTAAACCAGCGAGGTGGAAAGAGTAAGTAGGCCGATCGCGTTGTTGAATAGCCCAATAAAACGAATCTAATGTCACGTCGATCAGTAGGCCTAATTGTTATTTTTTGTGGACCTATTATTGGTAGTTTTTCTGATGACTGATTATAATTTTTTCTGTATTTGCTATGCGATCGCGTTCACCCAATGAAAACGCCGTTGTAATAATCAGGCACGTTTCCTAAAAATGTTTTGTTATGTTGAATATTGTTTTCAATAAATGTTATTTGTTAACTTTTATTTAGTGAATTGTTGTCATGTTTTGTAGGATAATGTGCAATGTTCATAATGCAAGGCGCAAAGTGCCACACTTTTCAGCGGCATTTAAAATACGATTTGGTTATTGAAGTATGTGATTAACGGTTTCAAATGGCTCTTATAATATACGCAATATTTTTTCGGACAATGTTTAACCTTATAGATTCAATTGTGCTCAATTGTGACTGTTTTCTGAGTGTTTTCTTACTTTTAAACTTCCGTTTAACCGTCAGGAACATCCCTATGTGTTTGTACTGTGCAAAATGTGGTGTGTATGTGCATCACTCTGCTGCCAGACATATAGTAGATATGGATGGATCACTTGAAGGATTTCTTTCTCCTGACTTATTTTTCCATAGAGTTCAATAGGAAAATGTGTCAAGAGAAACAACCCTTAAAGTGATCCATCCATCACGCAGACGCGGACGCACACCTGCGATACATACAAAATGAGTTTGACACCACTGCGTTATAGTATCGCTTGTAAGAGTACCAAAAAATAAGATATCAAGAGTCTTTTGATGTTCTTTGGTCACAGACAACAGGAAGTCATGGCATGCAAAGAATATGCAACCAAATATTTAAAATTATTACATTATTCTGTATATAAATGCAGGGGTGCCAAGAAAAATAATTATTTCTTGATGAGAGATTTCTTTTTTCTCACAATTACAAACGGTGAATCTTTTATAACCCTTTTTACTCATCTTTGGGATGGATTTAGTGGTGGAGAATCAAACGCAGAGGTGAGGAAGATATAACAAGAAAAGAAGAAAAGAAAAACAGGAACTAATTCCTGACAGCGAAACAGCTAAATTAAATCTACCCAGGAAAATAGGGCTAAATCGGATAGAACGAGTGAAACAAAAATCGGTAATCTCCCGAACTCAATACTAGAGCCCGAACAGGAGACTAGAAAAGTAAAGAATGCACCCTCGGAACGTAACACTAAAACGTCCGATAGAAGGTGAAACAAAACAAAACCATCAAAAGAAAACACTGTCTCGTAGAGAACTGCATGGGGAATAATAGCACAGAACACTAACAGGAGGGAAACAGTCCTATACCTGATAACAGCTAAAAGCAAGTCCCTCGTGAACATAAACAAGTTAATATCACAAGGTCGCTTAACCTGGCGATACCTGGCTCAATGTACAGTTGTGTTAAATAAATAGCAGTGCGTTAAAAAAGTTCCATATTTCAAATGTAGTGGAAACATTACACATTCAATTCCAAATCAAAGCATTAGCACATTTTATCAAGTCTGCGTTATTCTTTTACAGGAAGTAAAGAAAAGGAATATTTATCTGTTCAAAAAAATAGCAGTGTCCACATTTTTCTCTTCAAACTCAAACACTTACTGTACAAACTGAAGAAATTTTTCAAGATTTAACTTCACTTTAAATTACTGAACTAATATTTAGTTGCATAACCATTGTATTTGATAACTGCTGCGCATCTGCGTTGCATGGAGTCAACCAACTTCTGGCACCTAGAAACAGGTATTTCAGCCCAGGATGAACAAACTACATTCCACAGTTCCTGTGAATTTTTGGGTTTTTTGCTTCAGAAACTGCATTTTTAATGTCACCCCACAAGTTTCCAATTGGGTTGAGGTCGGGGGATTGAGCTGGCAACTCCATTACCTCAATCCTTTTTGTCTGGAACCAAGATGTTGCTCGCTTACTAGTGTGTTTGGGGTCGTTGTCTTGTTGAAACACCCATTTCAGGGGCATTTTCTCTTCGGCATACGGCAGCATAATCTCTTCAAGTATTTTGATGTATTCAAACTGATCCATGATCCCTGGTATGTAAATAGGCCCAACACCATCATATGAAAAACATCCCCATACCATGATTTTTGCGCCACCATGCTTCACTGTCTTCACAGTGTACTGTGGCTTGAATTCAGTACCCGGGGGTCGTCTGACGTACTGTCGACGACCACTAGACCCGAAAAGAACAATTTTACTCTCATCAGTCCACAGAATGTTACGCCATTTCTCTTTGGGCCAATCAATGTGTTCCATGGCAAATTTGAACCGATTCTGCACGTGCCGTTTTTTCAACAATGGTGCTTTACGGGGGCTTCTTGCTGATAGCTTAGCTTCGATCAAACGTCTTCTGACTGTAACAGCACTTACAGGTAATTTTAGATCATCTTTGATCTTTCTGGAGGTGATGATTGGCTGAATCTTTGCCATTCTGACTATTCTTCGATCCGTTTTAACAGTAGTTGCTCGTTTTCTTCCGTGTGTTTCAGGTTTTTGTTGCCATTTTAAAGCATTTGAGATCTTTTTAGCTGAGCATCCTATAATTTTCTGCACTTCTTTATACGTTTTCCCCTCTCCAATCAACTTTTTAATCAAATTACGTTGTTCCTCCGAACAATGTTTGGAACGGCCTATTTTTGGAACGGCCAATGTATTTTATAACAATGTGTGAAACATTTGCTTCCCTTCTTCTTTAATAAAGGACCATTAATGACACCTGTTTTTTCACAGAATGAAGGAATTCTCTAATTAAACTCCACACTGCTATTATTTTGAACACGCCCCTTTCAATGAATGAGTCAATTAGAAACTCATTGGCCAGAAATCGTCGCGAATCGTCTACCAATAAAGTTAAAACACAGTGCTTGTGTTTTCCACTAATAGTTTGGCTGCAGGAGCAACGAATGTCTCAGTTGAGCAAAAAGGTCTCGCCGGCGAGACCATCTGAACAAAGGGGTTAACCGTTATACTGCACTGGCATGTGCGTGTGTGTGTACATGCGTGTTTGTATGTATTTGGGCAGCAGCATTGGTAACATACTCTTCCCCTCTACTGCAGGAGGTCATTACTGGATTTTTCTACAGCATTCTCATCCTAGCCGTGATTCAGCCGGTGCTGGACCACATCGACAACTTCTACCTGACGTCATGCCACGCCCCGCTGGTCATAGTCCTCCTGCACGTTGCCCTGGGCCTCCTGGCCTTCACCCTGGACTCCTGGAGCACCTCCCGGGGGGACACAGCCCAGGCACTGGGCACGGGGGCGGGCGCCGCCCTGGCCTCCCACGTCAACCACCTACTGGGCCTGGCGCCTGACCCACCCCTGTCCGAGCTGCCCTTCGCCCTGCCGTCCCTCAGCACCGCCCTGGTGGGCCGGTCGCTGCTGCGCCTGGTGGTGGGTGTGGCGGTGCTGCTGGCCACGCGGGCCGCCATGAAGTCCCTGACCATCCCGCTGGTATGCCGTGTGGTGGGCGTGCCTGGCGACGACGTGAGGCAGGCGCGGCAGCACATGGAGGTGGAGCTGCCCTACCGCTACATCGTCTACGGCACCGTGGGCTTCAGCTGCGTCTGCCTAGTGCCCCTCCTTTTGACCTACCTGAACCTGTCCTGAGCGATGTTGTCGCCCCCTTTTGCCCAGCTATCTCCGTCCCCTACCGCTGAATAAGCTCGGGATCGGGAGCCCTGCGGATAGGTGGGGGCGGAGGGGTAAGGGATGAGAACCTTGCAGATTTCTTCTCTTTTGGTTTTGACTTTTGTTGTTCTCATTATTTAAATTTTTTTTGATAATCATAATTTGTCCTGTTTCCCTAATGGTTCCCACAGCAATTGGATGTGTTCTCCTTTTCAGGCATTTCCACTGCATAATGGGACCTGGCTCTCCTAGCTTCTCAGGCTGCGTGCGTGCGTGCGTGCGTGCGTGTTTGTGTGCGTGCGTGCGTGCGGTGCGTGCGTGCGGTGGGTGCGTGTTTGTGTGCGTGCGTGCGTGCGGTGGGTGCGTGTTTGTGCGCGTGCGTGCGTGCGTGCGTGCGGTGCGTGCGTGCGTGCGGTGCGTGCATGCGTGCGTGTTTGTGTGCGTGTTTGTGTGTGTGGGTGCGTGCGTGCGTGCGGTGGGTGCGTGCGTGCGTGTTTGTGTGCGTGCGTGCGTGCGTGCGTGCGTGCGGTGCGTGCGTGCGTGTGTGGGTGCGTGCGTGCGTGCGGTGGGTGCGTGCGTGCGTGTTTGTGTGCGTGTTTGTGTGTGTGCGTGCGGTGGGTGCGTGTGTGCGTGCGTGTTTGTGTGCGTGTATGTGTGTGAGACAGGCTAATTCTGCTTTTGTTTGGACTGCCTCCTCTCCGGTCCTGGGACTCTCCCACAAACACACACCCATCCTGGCCACAGTCACTCATTGTTCACATGCCGTACAATAGGGGCACCAAATGGCTCTACCCCATTTAAAAAGGTCTTTGTTGTGTTTCCCTCTCTTGAAATCTATACAAATATTCTCATGTGAGTCTTTGAACTAACAGGGTTCTTGGTTCAGTTTTTGTAAAGGTTCCTGTGTTTGTAAAGACTGATATCTCAGGGTTTACGGAAAAGGAGGGTGAGGACTTGGTCTTAAACCCCACCCTCCCGCCACAGGGTCCCAATCTGATTGAAGTAAGCACCTATAAACCTGCACAGGAACTTAAAGCATGTAAAGCATTACTAGAGGAGAGAGGGGCAGCAGGTTGGCTGCTAGGGAGTTCTGGGAAATGGAGTTCAGAGGCTGTGTTAGCTGGATGGCATTTTCTATATGAAACAGCAAGCTTATTTTAATCAATAAAACATAAAATATATTGTGAGAGAGAGAAATAAATGAAGCATTTTTTGGGTGGTGTCAGAGCTCTTATATCTCATTTAAGAACAAGACAGCAGCCATCAGTCAAAATTGTAAAGCATAAAAAGGTGTTGCGTTGCTGATGTACCCAGGGCATTACAGGATGCATACTGAGTAGCTTTACAGTGTACAATCCGGAGAGTTTTGCATAACACTTATGAGGGAAGAGTGGTAGCTGCAATTGGAATTTTACAATCATGACATCTATATACCGTGCAGGGCTGCTGTTATTAATTATTGATGCTGTTTCGATAGCTGCCATCTATGGCAAAAATAAATAAGCAGTCATAGCTCTCATTATTAAGGTCCATCTTATTTCTCTCTTTGGGGGGAACATTTTCTGTTGTCAGAACCAGCCATAAATGATGAAAAGATTGTGCACAAAGTAAGCATAGCACAACATGCTCATTCACCACTGGCCATGCCTTTCCCCCTCCGTTATCCTGCAATGCCACTCCCAGAAAACCCTGCAGGTGGGGCCAATTCAGCTGCCATATGTGTGGTGTCTGTGGCTGCGTTCAGATCCAATTTAACACATTGGGGTCCCAATATTCAAAAAATGCATCCTCCTTTCCTCCACTACCACCTCCTCTCCTCCATGCCCCGGAAACTGATCTGTGTGTCCTAATCTAATGTTGCTGAATGCATATTAATGGTTACATATTCATTAATGTCTCAACGTAAACTGTAAATGCAACTACTTGTACTTGAAATGTACAGGCAGTTCTGCATTCTTCCGGGGAGGAGACGAATGGAGGAGACGAGTGGAAAGGAGGTGAGGAATGAAAGATATTGGGATGCACCCATTCCCTTACCTTGCTCTCTTCCCTCCAGTGAGCTATCATGTGATGAAACAGGTGCTCTGCAAGGGAGGATTGACAAATTGAGAAACAAACCAAAATGGAACTGAACCACCCTCACACCCAGTATAGGAAGAGCAACCCCATTTAGTTCAAGTGTGAGCGCCCCCTTTTTCCATGTGGAGTATTGCATTGTGGGATTCCCTTGCATTTTATACCCTTGTTGGGAAGGGGATAAATGAGGGAGTGAGGGAATATAATTACTCCCTCCTCTTTCTTAAATTGGACCCGAATCCCAGTTGGTTTGGCTGCTATAATTTTCATCCTGGCATTTTGGGGGTTTCCCCTCTTGAAGCAAGGGAAGGGAACGACAGGAAGACAGCATCAGATTTGGATCTGAATGCAGCCCGTGTGTCTGTGTGTTCATGTTCCAAGCCAAACAGAAAGCGGCCACACCTTGTTACTGGTGCCTTTTTTGTCTGGATTCAAACAAAAGCAAGTCTGATTTTCAAAGAAAGGGTGGGACACTATTGATATAGGAGTTACAGGTGCGGGAGGATTTTTATTTATATATTTTAATAAAAAAGCAGAATGATGCAGGCTACAACAAAAAGGGCCCACCCTTATGGAAATGTAATATACTGCAGTATATTTTAAATATATTGTGACGATAATTTTGATATATTTACAATATACTGCAGTATATAATTTTTCTTGCCTTAATATGAGGTGATCAAAATATGCACCTCACCCCCAGTCTCCCCCTCCCCGGTCTAACCCCCCCCACCACCACCCATCCACCTTAAGAATGATCTTATTTCAAAGCTGTTTCATGGAAATTGTGCACCCCTGACACTCGTTGTCAGCAATTTTATAGTTCCTAGCTATTTATAGTTCCTCCGTGCCTGTGTCACAACGGTGTGTGAAGGAAGACCAGAATTGCTCCAGCTATACATCACCACCCTCCAACCTTGGAACCACACTGGTGGGCAAATGACAGGGAGATTCACCACCCCCACCCCTCCAATTTGCACCTCAAAACAGTGGCAGTTGTACTGTTGCAATCAATTTGTCTATGTTCCTTTGGAGTTCAAATATGAAATGTAAAATGTAAGGAATTCATTCTTAATGTATGTCAAAATATAGTAATTATCGGCAGTTTTGTCTCATACATATATTTCAAAATATATATTGTGTATGATATGTTGCATGATATGTGTCACCGCAAATTTCATAACATATTTTACAATGTCTACCAAAAATACTTTTCTTTCTCATGCCTGCAACATATTTTGACATGTTAATATGTTAACATATTCTTCATATTTTTGATGTTGTGTTTGCACACGTTTTTCTAAAGTGTATAATTTCCATGTAAATAGACTCATACCATGGTTAAGTTCTTGGATAGTGGGGCTTACTTATCTGTCAGATAATTTGTTTCTAGATAGATTCTTAGCCACCAGACTCCCTTCTCATAAGGTTAAGCAAAGGAAAGACTCAAGTTAACAGCAGGGAAATCGTCATAGTGTTATGATTTTCTGTTCACACATCATCAGTATTGCTCTATATGCACTTGAGTGTTAGAGCTTGTGTGAGCGTATACAGTATGTACATAATTTTAGTCATCATACAGATAAATTGCTTAGCGTTTTCTTATGTATATAGTACCTGTATTTGTTCAGTATTCATTCCTTAGGCTGTGGAGGAACATTCAGTAAGCTGTCCTTATGGATGCCGATTTAGCACTGGATATTAACAAGACATTGACCAGATATGAGGAGTGAGATGCCCTTAGTTTCTCTGGCTTTAGTTACCCAATACAGTTACCAATTATTTCAATAGTAAATGCCCTTTCTCCAGGTAACATGCACAGATTTTTTGAATACTATTCATTTATTCCAGGGGTCTCCAACCCTAGTCCTGGAGAGCCACAGGCCCTACTGGTTTCCGTGGTTACTCTGCACTTAATTAATAAATTAGAGCAATTGATTACGTAGTTAACTCAATTCACCTGGTTACTTTGGTCTGAACTGGATGCCGATTTTAAGGTGAAAACAAAAACTCGTAATCAGCCTTAGACCTACTGGTTACTAGCTCACTTCCCTAGCCACAGTGCTGCTCACTTCCCTAACCACAGTGCTGCTTACTTCCCTAGCCACAGTGCTGCTCACTTCCCTAGCCACAGTGCTGCTCACTTCCCTAACCACAGTGCTTTACCGTCAACCTGTCTGTTGCTCCCCCAGTGCCTTTATCGTATCAGTGTTTGCCCTGAAGTTATGACTCATTTTGGAAGTATTTCCCAGTAGCAAGGCTACTACTGTCCTGTGTTCAGAAATATTTGGTGTCGACAGTATTTTGTTTTTTGTGAACCTTTAATTCTGTAAAAAAAAAAAAGTTTTACTATTTTCTCTATAGCCATTGTACTTACCGCACTGATACTTAAAGATAATTTTACATTGTATAATTTTTTTAATCCCTGCTTTCTGTTTCATGTAAAGTGGCGGTTCTTTCACTTGACAACCTGCTCAATCAATTTATTTGTCAACCTGCTTAAAAACTCATTTGCACAAGAGAGGTTTGCGCCATAGAAGCTGATGTTAACAAAGAATATTTATTAAAGAGTATTTTTCTGTGGACTTGCTGTGGTCACTGAGCGCCAATCTAGATGCTCACCACTACTGCAAATGCTGACTGCCACTCCAGACTTTGACTGCTACATTAAAGACTGGCTGCTACTCTAGACACTGACCGCTAATGTAGACCGACTTCCTCTCTATACTCTTGCCACTACTGTGAAGACTGACTACCACTTTAGACACAGACCACTACTGTAAAGACAGACTACCACCTATGTACACTGACCACTACTGTTAAGACTGAGTGTCACTTTAGACTGACCGCTGCTGTAGAGAAAATAAACCCAGTTTGCTCAGGTACAAGCCGGCTGGGAGAAACTCTCCCACTAACTCTCCTTTTTCTGTCAGCTGTTTGTTAAGCAGCGCTTAAGCTGGCTGTGCCTCCATAGGACACGGAAGCATGGGGCATTTGACACGCTGTCTGTGTGCTTGCAGTGTCTGCTCTTCACTAACCTTCCTGTACCGCCCTAACTTTCACTCTCCTGCATGTCAGGTGTTTTTGTGCTAAAAAAAGGTGATATGGGAAAGGCTGTGTTGTAGAGTTTAGGAATATTTTTGCCTGATTGGCTCTCGGCTTGGTCCAGCTGATCCTTTGTCAGGCAAAGCCGCCACTTGAAGCTGTGAAAACTGGAAATGCAGAACAGCCTTTGCCTCAATATTACATTCATCATTGTAACTTACATTGTTTAATCTGTTTGTAGGGATGGTTCCCAGCCCTGTTGAGAATGGATTCCGATATCCTTACCCGATGGTCAGCTCCGACTATCTTGCCATCTTCTCTACTTTCTTGTATTATATTACAGGTTATGAGTATTCATGAAGATATGTTATATGAATATTAGAGGATACAATATAATGAGAAGTTTTAAGCTTCAATGGTAGATAGATAGAGCGCTCAGTGTTAAGAATATGGGGCAGAGTCTGGCGGCTCTGTAGCTGCGTTGTCTGTGACAGCTCAGTTTTCAGTGTAAATCCCAGAGGGCCTCTGGGTTGGCAACAGCCACAGGTGTCTGAGGTGGTCAAATGCAGTGTGCCTTTGGTTTTAACATTTATAACCCTGAGTTATTTTCCACCTGTATCGATAGCGCATTTCTGGGCGGTCCTTCATGGCAGCATTGAGCTAAGAAGACACCCAAACGGGGACATTTCTTTGTTTTGAATTTTTGGTTTTCTAACCCTGCATTCAGAACAATCGACTCCAGTCCTTTCTGTTGTGTCTTGGGAAATGAGGAATAAAGTGACGTGTTGATTTGATCACTTGCATGTCTGTGTTTTTTTGTCTCAGGCAGGCATGGCACTGGGAGTGTTGGGCAGTAGTGGGAGAAGGTGTAGTCTGTCAAATGTATTTAACCCCCCCCCTACAGACACATGTCCTCAAAGTGGTTCCCATTTTTGGTCTGTGAAATACGTTGCGATTCAAAGCCTTTTGAATGCACCCCTGGTGGTCACATAGCGACAATGTCCTTCACTTCACCGTTCAAGATTCAAGGTTTCAGGGTTATTGGACACACTGTTTCTCCACAGCTCAGTATAAACAATACACATAAATGCCGCATAAAACAGTGGCATTAAAACATAGGATAACATCAATACATCAAGGGAGAGTTGGGCAGCTTTGTTGGGAAACTATAATCTTACAATTAAATGCTAATTCCTTTCTCCCCACCTCCCTCAGAACGCCTGCATTCTACTGACCATCCCATGAAAGGGTAAGCTCTGTTTTTCCCACTGCACCAACGCACAGGAGTGTCTGCCTGGCCTGGCAGCTGAGATAGTGAAACACGTCAAAACGAAGCGGCCTGAGCCGTTTCCCGCTGCTTCTCTGGCCGTTTAGGGCCATCGCGCACCAGACAAAAGCCCCATTGTCATCGCTAAAGGGGGCCGAGAATGTGCATTCCGGACCGCTGATGAAATCCTCGGCCCTCCTCCACAGGTAGCACATGAGTGCCTCTGTTTTCTGTTCGGCTGGTAGATGTTATCAGGTTCAAGAAGGCATACGATTTTAAATAAACATGGAAGCTTTAAGCAGAATGTTTTTCACATTATCTAGAGTGATCTTTTATCAACACTTTCATACTTCACACCACAGAGTAAAAGTGTGAACCTTTAATGTATTATTCTAAAAACAATGAGTGCGTAACCCATGAATGCCCCACCAAAAAAAAGGAAAAAAACAGTAAAACCTTATTATGCATGCCATACATTGAGGTGTCATTTTTTTGTTAATTTGTTTTACAGTTACATGCAGCTTTAGCTTCCATTTCCTTTCCTGTTGATAATGGAAGTAGAATGTTATATAGGGTGAAAATATATAATGTGCCTAATGTTTGCATATTGTTTCACAGCCTTATTTACAGGCTTTGGTAATGATTCATTATAAGATACAATAAAATTTTGACAATAAATCAATTTTTATTTTCATAATAGTTTGTAACACAAGTAGTTTATATTGTGCCATTGCATATTAATGCTTGCATGCAGTTTGTTTTGGTGGCAGATCACGGCAGATAAATGACCCCACACTTCTATTAATAATGGAGATTCACGTGGTTTTGCATTGGATTCTACACTGTACTGCATGATTGTATGATATATCTGAACCATATACCATCACTGTGTGATCAACTATATTTGAGTTGTGAAAAAACCCCAAATTATTGGTTCTTGAAGGACGCTGTGAAATCACACAAACTAAACACTGTGATATAGCACCATCTGGTGGCCAGTGTAAAAAAACTGAAAAACACATAGATATGTATCTAGTTTAAATTTGATCATGTTTCATGAAAAACAAGTTTTTTATTTTTTATTTTAGTTGCTTACTGAAGAAATGGACAAATAGAAAAATGGAGGGGGCTGAGCCAGGGGGAGCTTTCACTGCATAGGCCAAAGGCTGTGATCGCATGAAAATATTACTGTGATGCCACCTAGTGGAAGAGATGGGTCATGGACTCACCTCTCCACTGTCACCATTCCAGAGAAGTTTGTGTCTGAATCAGAGCCCTATTTACTGCGCCCTGTCTCCTGCGTACAGTGCACTGGCAGAAGTGTACTGTTTAATGTGCACTGTTTAGCAGTCCACAAAAAATATCCACCATACTATTTTCCAACCGCACTGTGGAAGTGTCGTAAGCAGGTCATAAGACGTCCCACCAGTGTTGCCATGTCTGCAGTTTTGCAGCTAAATTGGGATACTTTCAAAGTGCAGTCACGGGTAAAAATGAAAAGAAAAGCAAAGCACGCACTTATTTTAAAAAGTAAAAACATGATAAAATAATTTTGGCTAGTTTTGAGTCGTCATTTGACTGGAAAGTCTTACAAGATCTGGCAACCCTGCACCCCAATTTTGCACTGCCATGTCACATGTTGTTTTTGTTGAATTTGAAGGAAAACGTCAGCGAAGCTGCTCCTCATTTTTTTTAAACGAAGCACACGTCATATTTATGTGACCAAAATGAAAAGTGTGCTCCCGAATGTACTCAGCAAAACCTCGGAAGTAAGTGTGTCATGAAGGTGTTTGAAGTATACTGCAATTTGATTAAAATGTGCGTACTCTACGACTTTCCTCGCCCTAATACTCACCAAGGCTACTCAACAGTGTGAAAGAGTGTCGATTCGGACACGGCCAAGTTCTGCACTGATCCAGTGAACTTCAGCCATTTGTCTTACACATTCCTTATGGTCACCTTTTTCCCCTCATGTCCATTTTCATTCTAATGATGCAATGCAAGCACGTTTCAAAAGGGGGTTTTCTACCTCTAGACTGCTGAATTGTGCCGTTTTCTTGGAGACAGCTGGCTAAAAATACATTTGGCTATTGGAAAATCTGAAAAAAAGTTCCACACTCTCTAGCCAGGTCCGTCTGAGTATTAGTAAGGTTTATCATACATAAAACAGGGTCTTGTCTTTTGTGTCCGATTTTGCCATGTCAGAGTGAGCTGGAAATATTCCTACATGGAATGTGAGGTGGACACTTATGTTTATCAACTACTGAAATTTTCAACATTGGTATTTCTACAGCTGGATGGGTTTCTCTTTCCTTCCCAGTATTATTTTTGCGAAACATACACAGATGAGAAGCCGTAATGCAATTGCCTGTGTCCGGAACAATTATCAGTGTGCCTTTTCCCTGCACCCAGTGACCCGACCCAGACATGTTAGCATGCTGTGCCTAATGTGCCATGAGAGTTGCCATGGAGATGACCACAGAATTCGGGTTCCTGGTCAGTGTGATTGAATCTGGATGGTAGGTGTTGTGATGTCCTGAGAGACTGTGTTGAGCGGGGTAGGGCGTGGCAAAAAACCCAAAAGATCTTCTGCCTAAAGGCAGGGTAGCACAGGACAAAAAGAAAAACTCCGAAGTACTGAAACAGTTTCCAAAAAACATAAAAGTCAAAATAGCTTCCACACACAAACTATGCAAACAAAGTTTTAGTTCAAAACAGGCTACTTTCCTCGTTTACTAACAGGGCAGCTTGGTGTCCTCTATCTCCCCCCATTCAGGCAATCAAGGCACTCAACCAGCCACAGCTGTGCACCCCCAGCTCCTGGTTGCAGGAGTTTTTTTGTGGCTGCCATTTTAGTGTGTAGTCTAAAAAACTGTCTCCAGACAGGGACATACCAGCCATTGATCACCAATCCCCTTGTAATGTCACAGTGTGCAGACCTGCAGGCATACTACTTACTAAGAGCAGGATATCAACATTTACTGAACATGTAAAAGGCACATTTGCCTAGAAGACATCACCGGAGTGGTCCTGTACACAGATATGACATCCCTCTGGCTAGTCTACACAAACTCAGTCAAGATTAGAGTTAGATTTAACCTGAGGGTTGGGGTTAGGATTACATTGAAGAACCTCACATCCATAAATAGATGTAGGATGACCCTGCTCAAAGCAGTAGGCACAGCCTTGGCTGACAGGTGGAGTGAGGGGGCACAGGGGCCTGCTGGAGATCCAGTGTTATTTCACTGTTATTTGGTATGACAAGACTATTACCTGTGATAGATGTTCAGTTCCCCTATACTTACCCACTTACCCAATATTAAATATTCAAAAAAATCTCATGCGGTTATCCGGTATGGTTTCATGCTTTCTCAATGAACAGTCTGAACCATCGTACATAGATGAGTTGGAGAAGTCCCGGCAGCTAACTGACCCAGGCTGCCAGTATTCTAGCCAGCCAGAGATATGAGAGCAGGTTTTCTCCGAGAGGCGAGTGAGGAGTTGCCTGTGGTGTCTACATACAGGACTGAGCATGTGCTGTGAATTTGTATTTGACCACATATTGACATATTCTTCCATTGTTGGACCTCAATGTTGACTCCTACAAGCTTCAGTGTCTCTCCTGTTCCTTCTGACTCACATTCAGTCCCCAGAACACCTTGAAGGTCTATTTAGTCTATTTGGTTCTAAAAACATAATCTGTGACTTTGATTTCAGAGTATTTACTGTGTGCAAAAATGGGTGTGTGTGCATGCGTGCGTGCGTACATGCGTGTGTGTGTGTGTGTGCGTGCGTGCGTACATGCGTGCGTGTGTGCGTACATGCGTGTGTGAGAGAGAGGGAGAGAAAGGGAGAATGGATTTCTTGTTCATTAGTTCCTAATGCTAGCACTTCTGTTTTCAGGGATAGTAAACTTGCAAATAACACACAGGTGTAGCAAAGCTCAAACATGTTTTCAGAATAATTAAATACAATTTAACAACCTTGCTGTCTCATCTGTAAACACACTTTTCTGCTCACTACTGCATGGACCAAGTAATTTTGTAAGAGAACTCTTTAAATTAGTGTATAGGTCACATTATGATGACTTTTGTGACAGAAAATATGAGATTAACCCAGATTTTAAATTTTAAGCTGGTTAGTTTCCCATACTTCCAGCACTCCAGCAGCACATGCGCCACCGTCTCCTCCTCCTGACAATACCCGCACCGCCCATCCCGATGCTCCTTTATTAAAAACAAAACCCCATTCAAACATGCATGCCCCACCCGAAGCTTTGTTAAAATTCTGACATGCACTGTCAACTGTGGGCCCTTATATAGGCAGGTGTTGGCAATCCCCAATCATGTCCAATCAATTGAATTTATCACAGGTGGACTCCAATGAAGTTGGAGAAACATCTCAAGCAGTATCAGTGGAAACAAAATGCACCTCAGCTCACTTTTGGGTGTCATATCAAAGGGTGTGCACACTTGTGTACATATGATATTTAACATTTAGATTTTTGATAAATTAGCACAAATGTCTAAAAACCTGTTTTCACTTTGTCATTATGGGCTATTTTGTGTAGAATTTTGAGACAAAAAATGAACTCAATCTATTGTAGTATAAGTCTGTAACGTAATAAAACGTGGAGAAGGTGAAAGGGGTGTGCAGACTTTCCGGCTTGGCTGTATTATTACAGGCTATGGCACCATGTGAAGGAAGAATTATTTATAGATTTTCTTTAAACATTTCAAAAAATATATATATAAAAAGTGGAAATTACACTGGCTGGCCTATAGATCACCTGAACCATTTGTATAGTTATTCTACAAGTACACAATTGTGTTGTGTTGAAATTGTCATGTATCTGTAGTAAATCTCAATGGCCTTTACTGACATAACACACAAAGCAAGTTATGTTTCCCAGTGCTGATCTATGCATTGTGTGTTTTGGGTTTTGTTCTAAATGCTTGTCATTAATGTGCTTTGTTTGAGCACTCTGACCTTACATCTCTTAATAGTTATCTTCCGGAATTTTCTGTGTAAACGAAATGTGTAGTTTGAGCTGTAAAGTTGTAATAAAGTTATAAAAGTAAATACATTCCCTGGCTTAAAAGCCTCATTATTTTTTGTGGCGGCTGACTAATTTGGCTGAATCAGTTGTTGAGTTCATTGTTGTAGGCAACTTAAAATTGATCCATTCAGCTACTGATTACTCTTGATTAAATTAAATCCTCCTTTTTTGTGAATAAAGTGGTAATATGGGAGCAATTTAGAATGTGCAAAATTGGCATCTACATGTGTGACTTTAGCATACAGAAATGGCACTATTAAGGTTAGCTATCTGACATTTTATCTTCCTGACGTTTTTGACACCAGAACCTTGACATGCTTTTTTTTTCTCATGAAGACTTCTCCCTACTGCCAATGGCGATATAAAGCAGTTGGCAATTATTGCGGAAAGATCTCTTTAGTAAGGACTATGATCAATGGCACAGGGCCCCAATAGACCATGTTAACTGTGGCTCTGTTCAAAACCCTGGAATTGCAAGGGTTTATGGTACAATAAAACAAATGATTGTGTCCTCCTGCTAGTATACATGGTAAGCTTGCAATACCACCTGATAGCGTGTAAGCCAATCAGAGGCCTCCTATACCTTAAAACTATGGTTTAAACAATTGAACATATGTTAAGAATGCAAAATTGTTCTGCACATGTTAATAAAACAAATATAAAAAGTTGTTGCACAATCCACCCTCTCCCCTACACACTTCTGTCAGTCTATTTTGCTTTTATTTATTTATTTTTGGTCATTTTATCAGCAAGAATGGGGCTCATAGGAGAAACTTGATTGTGCACTGCTTTTTATGATCTCTCTTGTCAGCAAACCTGCCCCTGTCAGCTCTCTGGGCTTGTTGCAACAGCTGTGCTGGGTGAAACCAGCATATCTTCTGCTGGTGTGAGATGCCTATCTGCATGGTTTTTAACATTATTGCTTGGCCAGATTTGGGCAATTCCTGTGCACTGCACACAATCCCTTGCTTTTATTGATACCCACACCTAAAGGTAAAAACTATTTGAAGAATCACAAATTTTAAAGATGATAAACACATTTGCCAAATAAATCAGTTACTTGCTACTTTCTAAGAAAATTTCCTTTTCTTATTTATTATTAACTTTAAATGTACTACTTTATTGCCTGCACACCATCAAAATGGTTAAATCATCTTTTGTGTGTATGCAAAACCTGTCATTTTCATCTTCTGGGATTTGTAATTGTCATTGCTGTAGCTGATTGTTTAATTTATGTTATGTAACATTGTCAGTCACAAAATGTCCTAACTTTCCTGCATTTTGGGCCAGTGGCCATATAACTTATTTGTACATTGGTGCACTGCAATTCGCGTTAGTTCTTTATAAATAAAGATAAATAAGCGCGGAAGTACTTCAGTACATGACAAGGCAAACTACAGTACACAGAAAGGGTATGAACTGTAGTTAGCTTCATTCCATACAAAGAACAATAAGTGATTCCATACGGAGCATTCTGTACCTTCCTCTCCTGTACAATCTCCTTCCTAGTGACGTACTTTTCAACCAATCTTACTTGTTCATCTATCTCCAGGACCGAACATCGAGGCTGTGAAATGATAGACGTCGTGTAAGACCCAACCCCATGCCCTATTTTCTTCAAAGTAGCCAATGGCATTTGGTCATTATGCCATGGACAAATAGCATGGTAGTATGCACTTATGTGTTATGTTATGTGTGCCATGGACTCAGCCCAGTAATATTGACAATAGGGGGAAAAGAGATTGCCCCAAAAATAGTGAGAAGAGGAAAAATAAATAAAAAATAGCTGGAAAAGAGGGGTGCACCGCTAGAAGGCGATTGCTTCAACAATCGGGGAATGTGGTTCACCTCGCTCCTTCTACATAAATCCGTACACCGTTATTAATGGGACTCAGAGGATTATATCCTTAGAAGGTGGCTAGCTACTGTAGCTAGCAAAAGGGTGCTGTGGGTTTGGCTGTCTGTAAAAGGCCAAGATAGCTGGCTGGCTTTTTCTGCTGTTGCGGCAGGGAGAGACTAGCTAATTGCTAAAGACTTAAAACAAGTGTAAACACTGTTAGCTAGATAAACAGTCACTCATACCCATCACCATCTCAACACCGTAACACGGAACAAGGTAACTGCAAGTTCTAAAGCTCTTATTTACTTCTACTTGTGTAACTTACGTACTCGGTGGGAAGTTAGCTGGCCAGCTAACGTTAGGTGCTAGCTAGCTAGCAAGCAAGTAGGCAACTGTTAACGTTAGCTAATTTAGAAAATGTGTGCAATTTTCGTCTGTTGGTATGCCACCATATTAACCCAGATTTTAAATTTTAAGTTGGTTAGTTTCCTTTAGCGTTACTTGTCTAAGGATGTGGCTGGCTACTGAGCTTGGCTAGATTGTTACGTTAGCCACAACGTTATTATAACGTTAGCTAACCATGGCTCCATTGAAAAGCATTTTGTGCTAGCTAGCAACCAAGCGAATTGATGGACTAAGGCCTAACGTTAACTAGCACGATTAATCTAACCGTTCACACTGTTTTGAGAAGCTAGCTGACTAACGTTACCGTGCTAGCCTGGCGACAGTGGAGGTCGCGTTAGCTACTTGGCTAACTGGCTTGCAAAGTTGGCTGGGTAACGTTACACTGTTAGCGTGCAGCCTATTTGATTAGCATGAGATGCATGCAATGTTCGACAGAAAGTAATCTGCAAAGACTATTTTTCCTCCATTGCGTAAATTGTTTTAGCTATCTGACTTCATCAAACAGTCTGCTCAAACACCTCTGTTGGGCTAGGAAGGTAGCTAAGTTTTCCAGCTAACGTGCATAGCAGGCTAGCTGCGTGGATTTCTATGTTGACAGGGATGAGAATGTGTACTACCAGGATTATTTTTCTTTGACAGCTAATTTAGCTATTCTATGGTTACCGTATTGGTTAACACAGTTGGTAACGTTAGAAAACTTTATACACAGCTATTTCGCTAGCATATGGCTATATTCGTGTAAATTGTGTGAGGTGATAAACGTCCTGCTTATCATAGCTAGCTAGCGCTGACTTGCTAACGTTAACGTTAGATATGTTGTTAAATATGTCACTCATATGACTGCCTCTCTGTGGAACAAAATGCAATAGAGTTGCTTTCAAAAGACGTCACTTCCATTTACTGATTCGTTTTATGATTTAGCGGACGTTGGCAATCGCTGTCTAACTAGCTATAACGTTATATATTTTTTGGTCATAACCATTGCTAGCTAATGTTAACGTTACTCATGTCCTGGCCTATTTGATGTTTGAATGAACTGAGGTATATTGGATCACATCGATGTTTTCATTTTTGTCAAAGCCGAATGTAGTGTATGTTTTACAGGGCACAGTGCATATACTTTGCTCGATTAATTAGCTACCTTACACATGCAACTGTTGATATTGTCTACGAATAGACATGTACATAACGCTAAGCAGCCAGCGAGGTAGCTCTAGCTGGCTAGGTAACATTGTCTTTCGATTAGAGCGGGATTGCAAGCGCACACCTGTTCTTGTCAGCCGCCACTTTCACGCAGGCTTATAGGACGATGAACGATGACTATTATGGGTAGTTCAGGGCAACTGTTCTATCTTGATGCTGGGAGCTCTCTCACCTCTTATTTTGTAGCTACCCGTCAAACGCATCAGTGAATTTGGGCAGTCTAGCCTCATGCATTCAAGAAAGCACGCTGTTAATATAAACCGTACATTTTGTGAGAGATGGGCTTGTCTTTGAACGTGTTAAATTCAGTGTGTATTTTCCCATTCTGATATGTTAATTGGCAATCACTGACATTTTTTTTTACAAATGGCATTAAGTACATTTGACTGTATTTGGATGTCATGTGATTGGATTTGCACTGCACTCCCAGTGCAGAATGTATGTTGCCCGGTTTAAGCTTTGTCCTGCTCTCATACCATAGTAAAGTGCCTTGGACCACTTTCGCACACTGGTTACGCTCAGTTAAAGGCATGGCCATACTCTCTGACAGCAGAATCACTTTCACAAATGCTGACTAACTTGGCATTTTCATGTGAGTCCAGTTCAAAACAGTGAGTATTGTGCACATGTGTTGGTGTTTTTAAGACCAATTGTCAGGGAAGATCGGCCAAATTGCCTGTGATTGGTTCTCAAACTATCCTGGGGTACCTCTGTGTATGCTGGTTTTCATTCCAGCCAATCTCTTGCTCAATTAAGGTTGTTGAACACTCATAATTAATTTTGTTCTTAAACTTGTTCACTCAATGTAGGTTTGTATTGTTATCATTTGCTTTGTCTTTGAATTCTTCAAAAAATACCAAATGGTTTACGGCCATGTGTCCACACTTTCACCAGGTAGGAGCCTATTTGATCAAACTTTTATTTATTTATTTTTTTACTTCTGTTTTTGTAATCATTTGGAATATAGTGCAATGTGAATATGCATAGCTATTTCTGACAAAGTGGATTAAGAGGATAAATAATCCCTCAAAACATGAAAAATTCTGGACTTGTAATTGTGGCTGGAACAAAAACTGGCATACACAGTTTTGAGACCAAGTTTGTGAACCCCTGGGTTATGTGAAGTGAAATGATTTGGATGTTAATAAATGGCAAGTAAAAAAAGTGAACATAACACACTGAAGAAACAAGCAAGATAATATTTTCTAGTTAAAGGGGGATTCTACCAAAAAATGGAAAAAAGATGTTTGATTTGTAGAAAAGTAGCTTTCATCCTGATTAAAACGAGCTCTCAGTCAACTCTATACCTGTAGTGAGAGCTGAGATATAGCCCCAAACTGCTGCACATATACCAGGTACCTGCTTTACTGTGAACTACAGTTTATAACTTACAGTTTATGGGCAGTGTCAGACAACACCAGTCACAGGTTGTTACTCCTACTGAATACAGCCGGAGAGGAGGCGCTGTGCCTTTTACTACTAGTCCTGCAACTGCAACTTAGCCACTAACGTTACACCACCATTAGCTGGAGTCTCCAGAAAAATGGGGGAAGTACAGACCTTCATTTATCTACTTTTGGTCTCGTGAAAACGTATTAGCTAGCCTAGCCAGAAGTCTGCAACACTTACTAATCTCCTCCCGGTCCTCTCACATTAACCTTTAACATTTAACCTGGGTAAATGAGTGATGTAGCCTACGTGTGGTAACTACTATGTGTGGTAACTAACTGAAATGGAAATGTTTGCTGCAATGAGTGGGATCGGGCACAGTTTCATGCCGAAGCAGTCTTGGGTTGGTCGTGCGTTCAGCTCCGGATCCGGTGTTGTGCCGTTTTTCGACTTCCCTGCAGATTTCAACCCCCCATGCTTTGCCGGGTCATGCTAGCTTGAGACAACAACTTTGACAGTCAATACTAATATCTACTGATAGTCCACAGATTGTAGTTTATATTAGAGGTTGTCCGATATGGATTTTTCAAGGCCGATACCGATTCCGATATTTTTCAGAACAGGAAGGCCGATATCAACCAATTTTTTTTTTCTCTCTCTCGCTCTCTCTCTCTCAAAGATTCTGATATCCATAATTAATGTAGCGAACTCTGTACTCTAAAAGGCATCTGATTCCACTGTCTGCGCATGTGCCTTTTATTCTAGGCGGGCATGTTTATTGTTTACCCTATTTTACATTTCAAGCACTGCAGACTCCTAGTGGTATGTGTCTACATTTAAAAAACATCACAAATACGTTGCTAGTTCCACGAGAATACGGATTTTATCACCATAAACTGCATATCATCATAATCAGTACTTAATATACTATCAGCGAGCAAACTATCACGTTTCTATGTGCCACCGTTGGCTTGTAATTCATGAAAGTAGCATGCTATGCTGCTACACTGTTATCTACAATGAACCCGACCACATGTAAGAGCAGACATTTAAACATATTTGAGAGTTAAAGTTTTTATTTTTTCACCAAAAAATCGTTTACTATCACAGCAGCAAGAAACACCTTCCAAGATTCTATATAAGTAAAACTGTCAACAAGCCTACTACACATCAGGCCTACTCACAAAACGAGTGCCCTAAATAAAACAAAATAATAAAATCTGCCGTATTGGCGTCCTTAGCCACCATATGGTACAAAATGCATATATCGGCCCGATATATCGGACTAGCTCTAGTTTATATACAATATTCGTGATATATGTTGTAATTTGTTCACAGCAAAACACATGACAGTAGCTGAAAAATAACCGTGACGAAAAAATAATTGCCTTCTTAAATTTGACGTTTGGTGAACTGAGCATGAAAATTACATGAAGCTGGTCCTTTGAAATTCATGTGTTTAGCTGTGAACAAATCATAACGTATAATTTTAAACTACAATCTATGGACTATCAGTATTGACTGCCAAAGTTGTTGTCTCAAGCTAGCATGACCCGGCAAAACACTCAAGTCTTGTTTGGTTTATTTTGCCAAAATATCTGTAGGAAACAATGTGTCAATGTAATTTTCTGACATTATAATAAAATAGCTGTGATAGCTAGCTTGATCTACAATGTGTCCCTGCTCAGTACAGTGACAGGCATGGTTTTCCTCCTCGTTGGCTACGCCCATGTGCTTATGTAACTTGCACACCACTGTAGTTTTTCAAAAACGAGGAAGGGTACTAGACGTGTACATCATTGATGTATACCTCTATCAAAATTTTATCTTTATCTGTGGATATCCCAGCCCAGAAAATATTTTGGCCAGTCACAAAGAGAGACTTAATTAGTTGCGCCTTGATCTGTTAAATAAGCTTAATTTAGTTTTTCGGTGGAATTGCCCTTTAAGATAGATAGCACAACAATGGGTGTAGATGCTGTTAGCATGAATGGAAATATTGAAAAAGAGGAATAACGCCTCACTGTGCAGCTGGTTTGTTTGGAAAATGCTGATTTGCTTATCCAACAGTCATTTCTGTCTTCTACATGGGGAGAAATGCTGCTAACTTGGTGTAAAATTCCTTTTTCCTGGTATGCACCCACATAAAAAAGCCAGGCCAGACAACTGGTCTAAGAAATGCTGCTAGTGGATGTAATGTAGTTTTTTGCTGTTAGCCCTCGGCCACAGTTGTAGCACACCATTCCTGAAGCAAAATAGTTAATCCAATGTTGTGGCAAGCCATTCTGAAAGCAAAGGGAACCATATTGACAGATCCAGAGCTCTGCCTGCATCACTTCAGACTATAATCTCATAAGGATAGCACACTGAATGTTACACTATTTTAATATACTTGAGATTACTTGCATTTAATACATTAATGGCGTTCACTGGTCTGCAAATGTTGCTGAACTTGGGTGGATGCACTCATGTTTGCTTAAATCACTGTCTCCATAACCGCTTCTGCAAAATTAATGTAATGCGATAACACTACATAAAAATGTATTCTCATCAATATTGAAGGACAGTCCAAGATTTTTAATTTTTTTATGTGAGACTGTGAAAGTATACAGGTCTCATTACTTACAGGGACAGAGTTCTGTTCATTGTTTGGAGCACAGTTTTTGAATTATTTGACTACTCAATCTTGGAAGCTGAATGTTTGAATATCAGATCATTCAAAATTGCCTTCCTGGCATCTTGGAGCTTCAAGCTGGTTAGCAAAATAATAATTTGATTCTGAAACAATGCATTAGCTGGTTACCCCATTTGGGTTCAGTAGGGTACAAGGCCTATCTATGTATTAATTACTTTTCAGTGCTTGGACCACAACGGCTCGCTGTCACTGGCATTTCAGATACCTGTGTGTAGGGTGTTTTAACTGGTACGTTTCAAAATTCAGCAGCCTGCAGTGTAGACAAGGCGAAGTGCCCAAATCCATGGCTTATCTATGTATTTATTTATTAGTTTGGCAGTTATGGGTGTTCTTTGTTTGGTAGTTAGCCTGCCAGCTGCATAATTATGATAAATTGCAACATATAGATATATGTCCTCATCTGTGAAATGTTATTTTGCTTTGGTGTTACAGCTCCACGTCTAGATCCAGTGGGGAATCTTGCATGTCTAGGTCCCATGGGAAAGCTCAAGATCCAGTGGGAAAAGCTCAAATTTTGTATTTAGATCCAGTGATCTAGTGATAGCTTCACATCTAGATGTAGAAACCTGCTTGTTCAGATCTTGTGGGAAAGTTTGTCTAAGTCCAGTGGGAAACAACATTTCTATATCCCAGTACACAGGTTCTGTTTCTAGATCCCTGCACTTACTCTCAAAATGAAAACTTCCCTAACCCTTCCCTTATTATTAAAAAGGTACACTTTTCATGGACAGTAGTTTTTTCTTGAGTTTTTATTTGCTAAATATGATCCTATTGACCTCGTGAGAAAGCTCCACCTCCATAAGATGTTGAATGCAGTCTGTTCTGAATGATTCAAACCGTTGGAATAAGCCATCCCACGATGGCATGTATAGGTATGTACATTTCTAGATGGTGTACTGAAAGGCATTAAAGCACAAAATATTCATGAAAGGCATAAATATTATCCACGACGTTGGATATTTTCAGAGCGGTACAGAGCGCAGAATTTGAGGAAGGCTGGCTGTTTTGATTGTTCCAAAGCAAAGGCAACATTGGTAAAGGCGCTACATGTAGCATGCATCATCCTTTCTGTTCAGCTTTCGTCATTCTCAGCCAGAGCAAAGAAGTCATGATGATGGTTGTGTGTGTTTGGATTGTTCACTTCTTCCTGAAGTGATCTGACTGTAGCTTTTGCCATAATCAAAAACGTTGTTCACTGGACCCGTTTGCATGTTTTTTGATGTGAAATTGTCATTCGGTGCACAGCAATGCACCAAGTCACCCTTGACATTGACATTCCCGTAGAGTGAATGCAAACCGTCTGTTTCCTGTTCGTCTCCGCCATTTTGATTCTATGCATCTTCTAGAGTGAGGGTGGTTCTCTTGCTTCTCACATGCTTTTCCACATGATAGATTCTGCAAGCCATACATAGGCTGCTTCAGTGTAGGAAGCGTTGCTGACGGTCACGTGTCAAAGTTGGGCCATGTGAATTTCAAGGTTGTGAAATCAAAATGTGAAATCAAAGGTTGAGAGCCGGGTATGAAATTAACTTTTTCACCCACTGGACAGAGTGGCTTGTGGATTCTAAAAATCATCAGCCATTTTCTACATTTTATTGGCAATATTACCTTTTGCAATATAACACATCCTGGTTGGTTACCGGACAAAGTGGCTGCTATATAGTGGTGTAACGGATCGTAGTTGATCCGTAATCCGTACGGATCGCCCCCCACGGTTCGGCACGCATGTGAACCGCGGATTAATTGCAAAATTTAACCATCATAGTGAATTACAGTTTTACTGCCGCTAGTACTTTTTAAAGTAATAATTCCCTAAATCTCGATGCAGAGTTGCAGTGAAAAGACAGATGCGTGCTGTGTTTTACTCTGAAGCGCATTGGACCTATCGCTAAGCCCCGCCCCTCTTCGCAGGGGGAGACAGTTTGAGAGCCAGCTCACCCACTGTAATGTAATTTTCACGGATTTAACACATTAAATACTCGTTCATTTTTGGAACCAGAGCTACGAAATCTCTTCCAAATCCGTCAACAAGGCCTGCCGTATGCACTGTAAAAATGTGTGCATGACTATTTTTAAAAAAACGGAGTTTTATGATTACAACTTAGCTCTGGTCCATAGCGTTAGAAGGATCGTCTCCTTAACGCTATGTTACTTTCCAGTCTGTGCTTCGCCTCGTCAAACAATATGTAATGGAGCCCGGGGTATTTAATTTTGTTATTCATATGGATAAGGCAAGGCTAGTGATGTTAACACCACTGTTCTAATTATTAATTATAACGTTATATATATGGCTAACTAGCCTTGTTGGTACAAGCCTGACCGTCTTCATCCAAGGCTATGGCTAATGTTAACCAAGCCAGACTCACCTAAAGTATAATATTAACGTCAACGTTTACACAGGCTATTTTTTCATTCACTACCATGTTTAAAGGAAGAAGGTATCATGCCTCATATTGCACTTTGATTTAACAATTGAGTATTGAATATTTTATATATTTTAAGATTTTACTTAAACATTGGACATCTTGAATGTTGTTTTCATTTAAGACCATGGGCAAAAGTTCCTTGCTTTAAGTGTTTTACAGAATAAATGGAAAGCAAAGATATACTTGTCTCCCTTTTTTTTTTTTTGCTGATCCGAAAAATGATCCGATCCGTGACTCAAAACCGTGATACGATCCGAACCGTGAGTTTTGTGATCCGTTGCACCCCTACTGCTATAGTACACAATCTAAATTTTACCAGCATCCGTGTTCATTTCATGCCCTGGTTTAGAGTAAGTCTGTAAATAGGATTCAGCAGTCTGCTCTTAGAAATATTCATATTGCATATTCTTGAAGAAGTTGGACTGTAAATGTAACTTTCTTTAGAGCCTTTTGGTTTGACACTACGGTTGACACTACATGCATCTGCAAAAGCTGTTACAATCTCTTGGTTCCATGCCGGAGGAGGATGTTTTTCCCTCTTTATATCTGTGATTAAACACTTTGTGAACCTTGCACTTCTGACTCACCGTCCATATTAAAAAGCACATTTATTTGCATTGCCAGCATGGTCAGCTTTCTGGGATGTGGGGTTTTGTACTTTCAACCTGTAGGTTCTTCCTGGGTGTGTAAATGCCTCGTGCCAGATAAGCCTAATTTCCTAGCTGAGATGGGTGCGCTTCCAAATTCCCTCAGCTTTATAACCGCAGTTATGTCAAATAAAAGATATGGTGTCAACACACCCCTCTTCTATGGTGTTTATGGATTTTGTGTAGTTCGCTTAGAGCGTCGGAATGCTCCGGTTTGACAGACAGGTCTCTATGAGACAGCACACAGCATAAGCGGCTCTCAGGTTGCATACCATAGAGCGTGTGCTAAATACGGTTTGTAGTTAAAGAGCTGTTTCTCAGTGCTGTCTTTTGCCCTGTGGTCTACAATTATGTCCTGTAGTCCCATGGGAGCACACATTCCTAGCCATAGTATCAGCCCCTGTGGGAGGGTTTCAGGAGGTCACTGCCCACCACTGCGCAGTAGCGCCCCCTCTGGTTGACGTGGCTGTGGATTTATTTTAAATGGTGGCTGCCGAAAGAGGTAATTTCTTAAAACGTCCGCAACCATCGCTTGCAGTGTTTTTTTGCCACAATTCCATTCCAGTTAGAGGCAGTCTCTAGGAGTGACCCGTTCAGTTACCGCAGGGACTTTATCATCGGATCACTTGCTTTTTCTGGCATTTCCATAAAGAGAAAGTTTGTTGGAGAAAATCCAGCGCAACATGACCAAACGTGAACACTGTCCTGGCTTAGCAGTGCGTCTTGCCCTGGTGTCAAAATCATGGGTCTTTATAGTCTGATAAACAGAAGCACAGTGAAGTTTTGTTGGGGTCTTCTTTATTTATTTGGTCACAGGTGTAGCGCCGACACGTGACAGAGCCCGACTTCTGGACCGATACAAAGTCTGCTAACATTTTTGTAATATTTCCCTGCTGCGGTATGCAACCCTGAAACCTTCCTAGAAGCAGGCTTAAACGAGGAAGAACGAAGGAGAACAGCAAAAAGCTGACCAGTCGAGCGGAATGCCACCAATGCGGTTTCACCCAAGTCCCCCAAATACTTCTTTGCTCTCTTAGAATACCAGCACAAGTTCTGCAGTGCTTCAGGGGGGGTGGCATGCACGCTGTTTGACATCGCCTAAAATGCTGGGCTGGTGTACAGTTGCAGTGTTTAGCGCTGTCTAGCCTCTGCATCTCCGCCCGCTTTCTCTTTCTGTGTCATCTGTTGAGTCATCCTCATCTCAAATAACCCCTCAAGGTTGCCGGAGACTCAATTATTCCTGCTCAAATGGCCAAATCAAGGTATCTTGCTATGGAGGACAAATTCATTGTATTGCATCATAAATGCCAGTTGGCGGTAGCTCCACCCACTTCGGTGGAAAATTAAATGATTGCTTACACCTTTAAGTCACTGCAGTTTTTCAGAACTGTGTCCAATTTTTGGGTGTTTGCATGTTGTGATAAGCAATCTGAAAAATGCAGCTATTGCCCGTCATAAATCGTAGCTCTCAAACTGAATTGAAGCCTCCCCCTCCCGTCACCGTTGACAGCAGTCAGTGGCATTGGCCGTGGGCTGGGCTGCACGGCATACTTCGTTTCTGGTCGAGACATCCACTTGATAACCCCGGCGCAAATCTAGAAGTACTGCGACTGCATTCTTCGATAAGTCAAAGCAACAGTGTCCTCCGTGGTGTGTTCCCCTGGCGAGTACCCCGTCCTCATCCACAGCCCTCCTCCCTCCTGGCCGCTGATGTGCACCCACCGTGGATGGGCTGCTTCCCACCTCAGTGCTGTCTGCATTAGGAGTGAGACTGCACCGCCACCCAGTCATCTGGTCAGCCTGGACGAGGAATATCTTTTGCCTTCTGAAAAAAGCAAACCCATTAGACCACAATTTTGCCCACCCCCCCTATAAGGAAATTTCTATTTCTTTGGCAACAGGGAGGTCTGAAAAACATGACTGAGCAGGGGAAGAAAAAGTGGATCGTAGACGAGCATAAATCTATGCAGTACCAATAATATACAATGTTATTCGCCCACCTGATTGAGTGAATGTATAGCTACCTTATGGTGAGGCACTGCTATGTACAGTGTGTAAGCTACCAGTTTTGATCTAGTACTGGCCTTCCGTAGCTCATGACTAAGCAATGCCGACATGCACAGTGAGTGCATAATGCATGATTTTTCACTGGAGTGACTGAGGTGACGACCTACACGCGCTTAGAATATTTCATTTGGAGTCTTTAAAAAAAATCAGCACCTATTTCACACTACAACTGTTGTCATAGTAATGGGTCCTGCAAAATGTGCTCTAATCAATAGTGGAATACATGGCGGGGTGGCAACTGCTGATCAGATTAGTTTCCAGCTTGCAAAGTGAAAGCAGATTGCGTGCTGAAAGCTGGAATTGTGTGGCAGGTTTGCTCAACGTCGTGGCCAATTCAGATTTTCACACTCATTCTTTCTGCATCTGCACCCTCTCTCCCCTTCTTTCTCCTCTCCTCTTCCACTATCTTCCTTTCTCTATTTCCACCCTGTTCTCTTTCTTGTTCACTCTTTCTCTCTTTTGTTGTCTTCCTTTCTCTTCTCTTCTCTCCCCATCTCTTTCTGTCCTGTCCACCCCCCCCCTCTTTGCTCTCTTTGTGAATTGAGTTTCATGTAGAACCTGGACTTTGTGGCAGTGTTGTTTTGTATATATTTGAATGCACACTAGCCCACAAGACGTGTTTACATTTCCTCACTTTTGTGCTCTCAGAATTGGCTCCATGTGTTTGCTGAAGACACTGGGTTTCAGAAGGGCTGGGCTGGATGATAAATAGGCCTGGGTATCGTTAGAACTTTTTCGATACCTGGTGTTCGATACCGATACTAAATCGATACTTTTTCCGATACCTTTCTTCACGGAGTGTAAACACATTTTTCAACAATATCCCAAAAAAATCTAATTTAACAAAATAAGCCTAAACCTCTCAAATGCTTCAGTGTTTAATGCTTTCAACTCAAACAGCTGTATAAAATACAGTATAAAATGAAGAAAATTATGATTTAAATCTGATCCAAGAATAATAATAAAAAAGAGAGTCCCCCTAGTGGGGCTAAAATTAGGTATTTAACAGATAATTTTAGAAAAAGTACAACAAATTGGCACGGAATACTTTTTCGATACTCTGACAGTTTTCGATACTCGGTGCTACGGACATGATTCGGTCGGTGCTCAAAAAGTATTGAGGTTCGATACCCAGCCCTATAAAGCATAACGATAATTATAAAATTAAAACATTTTGAGCGCAATAACAATCATTGCTGGATATCTTTTGTCATTTAACCACGCCTTTTGTTATTCACCATACTTATTAGGTGTGGTTGTATGGGAAGGCAGAGCTCCATTTCAACGGTGGACAGGGACCACGACACTGCATGTAGCCTATGGAGGAAAGTCGTGGAGGCGAAGTTTGTGTGTTGGACTGGTTGATGACATTGGACATCTCGGGACAGCGGGGGCCATTATTAATAATGATGTTTGGCTGTATTATTTGATATGTTTGTTTGTTTGTGTGGGTCTGCCCCCACTGTCTTTTGTGTTGTTGCTGGTGGCTACAACTGAAGTTCCCTATCGGGAAAATAAAAGTTATTCTATTTTATTGTTATTCATTATACTTATTATTATTCCGCCGATTTTTGAGAACCCATCTCTTCCTACACCATTCATACCTTATATTATACCTTTATACACCCTCCAGGTTGCTATTACTTTTTATCTCTATACCATATACACTTTTTCAGATAATTGACCTTTTATCACCAAAAAAATTCTCGTTTTTTAAACCGATGCAATTGAATGTGGATGCTGTAACATATTACACTGCTTATGACATCACAATGCCTTCTACAACACTGTTATGACCCAACAATACTATCCCAGATGATTTTACCTTTTTGTGCTTTCATCACAATTCATTAATTATTTGTATCGCATCCAGGTTCTTTAGATTACTTACCACAAAATACATCACCATATTTAACATTTTCACCTTCTTTAGATCTCTTTATACTGCATTACCACTTCATACCATTTCCGCCTTTTATTTACCACCTCACACTATACCATATATTTCCATCTTTCTAGACCATTTCCAGCAATTGATACCACTGCGAAGCAACCACACCTACAATTGCTTTAGGAGAATCTAGTTTTCTCTTTAATCGTACCTGATGCAGCAGCAGACTTCCAAACTTCAGAGGCCACTTTCTGGGGGGAAAAAAAATACATCGTATCTATTGGGTGTTCAACTTCCATGTGTTTTTTCTCAATCACATGGGAGATGCATGTATGACTTTCCTTCTGACTGACATGCTAACGCCCAGTAGATAGGAGCCGGTACACAGAGGAATCGGGAATGATTATAAGAAGATGGAAACGAAGACAGCCGATAAGCCACTACAGCAATGATTGTTATTGCACTCAAAAAATATTTGATAATTGCACTAGATCAGTGGTCCCCAACCCTGTTCCTGGAGATCTACTGTCCTGTAGGTTTTCACTCCAACCCTAATTTGATTCTACTAATTAGCAGTTCAATGAGATGCCCAGCTGTTGAATGAGGTGTGCTTTGTTAGGGCGCGCAAACCTACAGGATGGTAGTTTTTTTTTTTAAATCTGTAGAACAACAGATAAAAAAGTGGGGAAAGAGATTGGAAGCCTGCTAAAGTTGGTATAGGTATGAGGTGAGCGGGGAAAAAATACTTTATGCTATTCTCAAGGACAAACAAAACGAGTGATTGGCTCGGAGTCAAAGAGGATTTCTTAGCGGGACAGTTTTATTCACCTCAAACTATGGGCCAATGTATTTATTGGTTGTGGGTTTCAGTTGACTTGAACCGTTTTTGACTCCACCCTTTTTTTTCAGCATACAGAAATAAATGGATAAAGATTGAATGAGATTGCAATGGAATTGATTCCTTGTGCGTTTTGCGTGCTCGATATATACCTTAATAGCCATAAATAATGTGGTCATAAGCCTTTTACTGATTTTTCTTGTCCATCACTTTAAAATTGGTAAAATTGAACATTAGTACAATGTTTTACATTACTGACTCTGCCAGTCTATTTTAACTTGCATTCAGAACAAAATTCTTTAGTTTGACTTGTATATTTTGGCTGGTTAAATGAGTCATTGAAAATTCTCAGGGAGTTGCATGGGTGTTTTCAGATTTTACCACTGGTGAGTGAAAGTAGCCTATTTCAAAGATACTTTTGACCCAGCTCTGGTTGTTTATGTTCTGTGTGGATCAGCCCGTGCGTGGGTCATTACTATTTCAGAAAAATCAACATATTTAATCGGAATCTAATGTCAATATCAGGGCTGGTCCTGGAGAGCCGCAGGGCCTGCTGGTTTTTGTTTTCAGCTTAAATAGGACAACTTCTAAGACCAAAGAAACCAGGTGAGGTGACTTAACGGTGTAATCATCTGCTTTAATTGATCAATTAAGTGCTGAGTTATAACAGAAACCAGCAGACCCTGCGGCTCTCCAGGACCAGGGTTGGCCACCTCTGGTCAATATCAATGCAGCTAGAACAGATTTGGGACGTTTTTATGGAAACATTGAGTAAACACAGTGGATAAACTGCTAAGGTGTTTTATTGGCCAATTACCATAAAGTTCTAGCAGGGCTAGAACGGTAAACACAATGTGCAAAGTCCTGCTTCGGTCGTCTGTCCCCGTTTTCTCGGGCGTGGTTTCATTCTCAATGTTCCTCGGAAATTTGATATGCATTTCACTCTCGTACTACATTTAAGTGTGTTATGTAAACCTTGCAGTGCTTAGCATTCATAACTGCATATTGCAGCATCCTTTCTTTTGTTATTCGCCTCCTAGGTGGACCCAGAACAATCCCCAAATCTTGGTTCTGCTTTGCTGTGCCTCATGTCCTCATTGGACAGATTTTTATTGAAGGCTGGTCTGTTCCCGTGCTCGCCTCTCAGAGACTGCAGTCCCTGCACTGATACTACGGCCAGAACAATGCGTGACTCCGTTCATGAAGTTTACCCAAACAGAAATAGGGCACGCTCGCAGACCCTCGTTGTTTGATGCAGTCTGCATCACCAGAACGCCTCCCTCGTGCGATTGTTTTGACCTTCAGTTGCAGCCCTTGTCTATGCGCGTTGAACACACAGGTGGAGCAGGGTAGTTATCTCAGGTGGAGCAGGGCTGTTCTCTCAGGTGGAGCAGGTGTATAGAACACTCAGGTGGAGCAGGGCTGTTCTCAGGTGGAGCAGGGTAGTTATCTCAGGTGGAGCAGGTGTGTAGAACACTCAGGTGGAGCAAGGCTGTTCTCTCAGGTGGAGCAGGGCTGTTCTCTCAGGTGGAGCAGGTGTGTAGAACACACAGGTGGAGCAGGGCTGTTCTCTCAGGTGGAGCAGGGCTGTTCTCTCACATGGAGCAGGGCTGTTCTCAGGTGGAGCAGGTGTCTTGAACACACAGGTGAAGCAGGGCTGTTCTCAGGTGGAGCAGGGTAGTTATCTCAGGTGGAGCAGGTGTGTAGAACACTCAGGTGGAGCAAGGCTGTTCTCTCAGGTGGAGCAGGGCTGTTCTCTCAGGTGGAGCAGGTGTGTAGAACACACAGGTGGAGCAGGGCTGTTCTCTCAGGTGGAGCAGGGCTGTTCTTTCAGGTGGAGCAGGGCTGTTCTCTCACATGGAGCAGGGCTGTTCTCTCAGGTGGAGCAGGGCTGTTCTCTCAGGTGGAGCAGGGTAGTTATCTCAGGTGGAGCAGGTGTGTAGAACACTCAGGCGGAGCAAGGCTGTTCTCTCAGGTGGAGCAGGGCTGTTATCTCAGGTGGAGCAGGTGTGTAGAACACTCAGGTGGAGCAGGGCTGTTCTCTCAGGTGGAGCAGGGTAGTTATCTCAGGTGGAGCAGGTGTGTTGAACACACAGGTGGAGCAGGGTAGTTATCTCTGGTGGAGCAGGTGTGTTGAACACACAGGTGGAGCAGGGTAGTTATCTCAGGTGGAGCAGGGCTGTTATCTCAGGTGGAGCAGGGTAGTTATCTCAGGTGGAGCACGTGTGTTGAACACACAGGTGAAGCAGGGCTGTTCTCTCAGGTGGAGCAGGGTAGTTATCTCAGGTGGAGCAGGTGTGTAGAACACTCAGGTGGAGTAGGGCTGTTCTCAGATGGAGCAGGGTAGTTATCTCAGGTGGAGCAGGTGTGTAGAACACTCAGGTGGAGTAGGGCTGTTCTCAGATGGAGCAGGTGTGTAGAACACTCAGGTGGAGCAGCGCTGTTGGAAGGTTCAGGTGGAGCGGTCATGGTGAACCCATGTTAAAACAGGTGCGTCGCAGGTGTTTAATTTGAGCTACTCCAGTGAACAGGACTAAAGGCTGCTTTATATTGGCCTGGGTAAGGGTGTTCTGCCAAGCTGATTAATTATGTAATGTGATGTCAGGTAACATACATGTCGGAAGTATGGGGAGATACTCAGGAGTGACCCAGTGATTGCATTTTTTACACTGTGGCTGTTCACTGGCTTGCTGTCTGCACTGGTTGTGTGTGCGAATGCTGGATTCTCTCCAACTCTTTCTATCCTTCATTGCTTTCTTTCTCCCTCCCTTTCTCTCTCTTCTTCTCTCCCTCCCAGCAGGGCTATGTCCTCAACAGCCACCTCACCTCCTTCAGTGGACAAAGTGGATGGATTTTCCCGGAAGTCTGTCAGGAAGGCCAAACAGAAGCGGTCGCAAAGTTCCTCCCTGTTCCGATCTCAGGGCAAACCCATCGAGCTTACCCCTCTGCCACTGCTGAAAGGTAAGAGAACCCCCCTCACCACTTTCCATCGAAAAGATCCAGATGTTTTTTCTAATTCCTGAATATTATTCATGTCCCTTGGTGGGTCACGGTGCAACCTGTGAACTGTGACTGTCGTGCCATTCTGGAATGTTCTAAAGAAAGGCGCATCGCTGTCATGGCGACACTGCGTCATTCACCATGGCGCAAAGAGACTACCCGCTAACTGTCACAGCTCGTGTGCCTGTTCCATAGCATGATCAAACCAACCAAGATAAATGGTCTCATACCACTCATTGTGCATCTCTCATGGGATATTGTCAAGGTCCTTTTCCACACAGTTCAGTGGCGATAACACAGGGTCGTTGATGTAGCGACTTTTACGGGCGTCGAGCCTCCAGCAAGCGTGAATGGGGAGGAATCGGACTCGGTCTCTTCAGTAACGGGTCCGAAGCCTCGATAAAACGCAGAACAGAACGCTGCTGTTGGCATGCGAATGAGCGAAGAGACACCGAATGTCATGCTCGCTTCAAACCTCCCAGGGAACATTAACACAGCAAATCGCTCTGTTCAGGCTCAATCCGACTCGCGGCAGAGAACCAGTCAGGTCTGTACAAAAGGCAGCTGGCAAACCTGCAGTACTCCATGTGTTACTGGTGTGGTTTGGATTAGTGTTGGGACCAAAATATCTTTCCTGGACCGCTTGACTTTAGACAAGCCTGCCTTTCTGGCCAGATCTGTCAAAAAACCCTCCTTTGTGGTGAGTGTGGTCTCGACCCACCCTGCCGAAGCAGCTTCATGTGGGGTTGCTCTTAATTTTGCCCTGAACCTACTCGCCTTGCATTTTGTGTGCCAAGGATACGATTTTAATGCACGTTATGTAACTTGCTGCATTTAACGTTATTGCTTCCACATGAAGCCATTTGAATACTTGTGGAATTCACTAATGGGGTGTCATTTTCACCTGACCGGTAACTGTAAGGTCTATGGCCCTGCTTTTTACTCTCTACTCAAAGTCTAGCTTGCTGTCCTACAGGCCTTCATTCCATCTGTTCACTTTCATTGCCTGTATCTATGGCGACGATCACTCGTTGTGTTTTCAGGTTAGTTCGGGTTAACCGCCTTGCTTTCATGTTAAGCGCGATGCCAGGATTGATCCAGCATGGTTCACGTTAGAAGCCTGGATATGTGCGACCTCGACTCCACACTGTTGTCGTGGTACTCTGTTGTCGTGGTGAGAATATGCAGTTGTTCACTGTTAACTTGGCCAGAACAACCATGCGTAGCAACCATGCTTTGTCTTGTTACTCAATAATTCAAGTATGGGACACTTCATCCACCCTTCTATCTCTCCACTATTTATGGACCCTCACTCCATGTTCCTCTTTAATTGTGGTATAGATGAATAACCCACTGTACCCATCTCTCGTTCCCCCTTAATTCCGGTACGGGACGCTCACCCTGTGTACCCTTCTCGCTCTCCCGTGAATCAGGTATGGGAAACTCACCCCCATCTCTCCCCTACAGACGTCCCGGGCGCGGAACAGCCGGAGCTGTTTTTACAAAAGCTGCAGCAGTGCTGTACGCTCTTCGACTTCATGGACACGCTGTCCGACCTCAAGATGAAGGAGTACAAGCGCTCCACCCTCAACGAGCTGGTGGACTATGTCACCGTCAGCCGGGGATACCTGACGGAGCAGGCCTATCCCGAGGTCGTCAAAATGGTGAGGAACCCACACGCGCTGCTGGCCGCCAAAAACATTGCCGCCCTGCTAAATGCCTTGAACCGTCCACACTGTGAAATGTGCAGGTGTGGAGTTAGGCCTGGACGTTGACTGTTTTTTTTACGCAGTGTGTTAACTCTGCTTTCTGAATCGAATGTCCTCTGAACTCTGGCTTCGGCTCCGTGGCTATAGGCTGAGCCCGCTGACGGAGCGGGAGGAGTGCTTACTGATTCCAACAGCATGCCGATGCTCAGAGTTTAGCATGAGGACTGGTGTGTAGGTGGAAAGAACCGGATGCACCCTGCTGCAGGTCGGCTAACTCCTGGTGCGTGCGCGTGTGTGAGTGTGTCTGCATGCGTGCTTGTGTGTGTGTGTATGTGCATGCGTGCTTGTGTGTGTGTGTGTTGGTGCCCGTGTGCTTGTTTGCGTTTCAGTGAAACGGAGTGTGCACCGTGAATGTTACTAGGGGTGCAACATTTAACTTTTTTTTTCTCCATCTGGTGACTAGCTGATTTATTTAATTTATTTATTTTGGTCGCCTAAAGCCCGTTTTACAGCAGCAGACCCGCTTAGAGGCGTCACAGAGCATTTTCTCCAGCTTTATTTCACACCGAACACCAGGACAGGATTAAGTGAATAAGCACCCCACAGCTGTCTGTCTAATAATTATCAATAAATAATAAAATAAACAATAATCTGTCCAATAGTTATCAGGCTTTGCGAGACGAGGCTACAGACATTGTTTGATAGATTTTCTTTTAGCTATTCTAGGAAAATATAAAAAGCTAGGCTACATGTTAGAAACCATGCCTGTGTCTGAATCGGAGCCCAATCTACTGTGTCCTATGTCCTGTTTATTGTATACTGTTTAGTACGCGACATGCAGTATGCAACAACAAAAAAAAGATCCTCCATCTTATTTTTCAACCATACTGTGTAAGTGTTGTAAGACATGCCAGAAAAACGTCAGCAAAGCCGCGCCTGATTTTGAAGCTGCTCATCATATTTATGGGACCAAAATATTTTTTTACCTCCTGAATAGTATGCTCCAGAAAACACTTAGCAAAACCCTGGAAATAAGTATATCATCCGGGGATTTTAAGTACACTACATTCAGAGAAAAAAAACCTCAGTAGTAGGGAAGGGTGCTGATTCGGACACAGCCATGGCCTATAGTTTTCCATCTCTCGTGTGCACTGCGCTCAAGGGGAGGGCGACAAAAATCAAATATGAGGCATTGTGGAAAGTAAATGGACTACATGAACTTGCATGTCTTACACTTGATCGTGGTTCCGAACCAAAAAAAGTTATTCTGTTCAATATTGTTGTATTTGTTCCATGGAATGCAAAATGTAGCTTATTAAACTCAATGCAAATTGATTTCCGTGTCTACATGGTGAGCTTGTTGATTGATGGTTATAAATTTATCGTCATGATAAAGTGACAGCGTGTTTACCTTGGTATTGAACTACGCATTACTTAGTTTTCACTAGCTAAGACATTACTTGTACTTTGGTGGTGCAAACAAATTTAATAAAGCGATAGTTTGAAACTAACTAGTGGTAACTACGGACCTAATAAAGACTTTACACTCAAACTTAATCACAAACTTACGTATGACCGGCGCAACCCAGTCCTGGTTTAGTTCGTTACTAGGCCCCTTACGAACCTGTAAAAACCTGCCCAAACATTAAAACATTAATGTAGAGCTTTGCTATACTAGAGTTGCCAGGTTCTGTGTTATCCTTCCCGCCTCTCTTCCTGCTTCAGCCTGCACGTACCAGGACAAGCGGGCATAGCAGGATCTCCGAGTTCTGACGTCCATACATTTCTGCTCTCCTTGCCCAGGTGTCCTACAATATATTCCGGACCCTTCCTCCCAGTGACAGCAATGAATTTGACCCGGAAGAGGATGAACCCACGCTCGAGGCCTCCTGGCCACATTTACAGGTACGGAGATGGAGGACCGGTCTGGGCCACATGGTGACCAGCTATCTATAGATGGACATTTGCGTGCATATGTTTTGTATGCAGGTGCATTGTCACTCTGGCCCTCTTGTGCATTGTACTTCCTGTTTTCTGTCACCCATTGGAAGCGGATAGAAAAGCCCAATCTTTCTTTCCCTTCATTTTTGTGTAATTTGCTTGAAAAATTTCGATTTTTACATTTTTTTATAAGAAATGTATTATATAGTCATAAATCGAAAATGAATCATCCTGACATCAAATGTTTGATTATGTTGCCACGTGCAGCCATAGATCAAACAGAAACAGTGACTGTGTGTGGACATCAGGGTGGCTCTTTTTTGGGGATGACACCCAAAATTTAATTTTTAAACTTTAGCCACGTTTTTCTCCCAATTTGGAATGCCACACTTGTGTTTCTGATCATTTCCGTGACCCTTTCTGTTTATTCAGGGAATAGTGACAAGCACACACTCTTACAAATGTGATGTCAGGCCACTTGCACAAACATTAAGTTTACAGACTTAGTCATAGTGTGTATTTAATTTGGAGTATACCCACTTCCCATTTTTTTGTTATTATAACCCTCCGTAATTTATTTGTGTGTTCATTATATTATAAAAAGGTTTTTTATATATAATATCCAAAGCCAAGTAAATATGGTGTCCCCTTGTGGACATAAATATATCAAGGCTTCAGAAGCTAGAAAATCTGTGCGGAACACAAATTAACCCCTAACACTCATTGTGATCATTTTTATAACAGACACTATGTACGTCGCTCTGGATAAGAGCGTCTGCTAAATGACTATAATGTAATATAATGTAATGTAAACATGGATGTTACTGGCTGTCTTTTGTTTTGCCCTGAAAATAAATTTTCACTCCTCTCTTTCCAGCTGGTATATGAGTTCTTCATACGATTCTTGGAGAGTCAAGAATTCCAGCCAAGCATTGCCAAAAAATACATAGACCAGAAATTTGTATTACAGGTGAGTGGTTTCTGGAAATCCAATTAAATATGAGTGAATCCACTTATATTGTGGCCAAACGGTCTCGTTGTTATGTTCCTCAGAATGGGTGTGTGGTATAGGTGGGTGGGTACGTGGCATTGCATGGTGGGTATTGTAGTCCGACTCGGTGACGCAGTGTCTTTCCTCCTCAGCTCTTGGAGCTGTTTGACAGCGAGGACCCTCGAGAGAGGGACTACCTGAAGACAGTCTTACACAGAATTTACGGGAAGTTCCTGGGGCTGCGGGCTTTTATACGAAAACAGATTAACAATATTTTTCTACGGTAAGTGAAAGCGAGTACTGAAATTCTAACTGCGTGGCATTCCAGAACGGCTCTGTGTGGCTGAACGTCTTCCTAACCGCCTCACCCGCATCCCTCCTGACAGATTTGTTTATGAAACTGAGCACTTCAACGGGGTAGCCGAGCTGCTGGAGATCCTGGGAAGGCGAGTACACCTTCTCCCATTTACATTTCACTGTTCGGAACACCGATATTCACTGCGATGACCAGGCTGAATGGCATTTATTGAAGGAGCAGAGCACCAGCATCCTGGTCCAAATTCCGAAACGGGCAGCGTACGCCTCATTCTTATGACTGCCGATTTGCCACGCCGTGCCCAGCTTTTATTTCCCAGGTTGTCACTGTAAATGAGAGGTGCGTTCTCTTGTGACTTTCCGAGTTAAATAAAAGTTATTGATTAACCAGAGAAATATCCCGCTGTATTAATCTCTAGGACAGCAAGGTTTTAAGCGCTATAAATCAGCTTCTGTTATTGCTACTTTTACTGCTGTCTGTGGGAAAGTAACTGCATTTTTAATTCCATTGGCCGTATGTTTGATTAGTTCAGTGGTTCCCAAACTTTCCGAGCCCCGTCTGGCCTGACGAGCAAATGTGCTTGCTTGACATACAGTGCCCTCCACAATTATTGGCACCCCTGGTAAAGATTCGAAAAAAGGGTTATAAAAAAAATTCACCTTTTGGTGAATTAGCTTAATCTCACACTGAAAAAATGATGGGAAAGATAAGACGAATCAAATGAGGGAAAAGTGTGTTGAGCTTCATAAGTCAGGGAATGGCTATAAAAAAATTGCTACTCACCTGAAAATGCCCATATCTACCGTTAGGGTAATACTTAAAAAGTTCAAAGCAACTGGAACTGTTACAAACTTGCCTGGAAGAGGACCCAAGTTTATTTTGCCCCCACGCACAGTGAGGAGGATGGTAAGAGAGGCAAAAAAATTCCCAAGGATCACTGTTGGAGAATTACAGAGGAAAGTAGCATCTTGGGGTCATCAAGTCTCCAAAACTACCATTAGACCTCCATGCGAACAAATTATTTGGAAGGCATGCCAGAAAAAAGCCTTTCCTGTCATTTCACCACAAACGTAAGCACCTGGAGTTTGCTAAACGCTACTGGAACTTTGACTGGAACCGTGTTCTATGGTCAGATTAAATGAAAATTGAGCTTTTCGGCAACCAACACTCAAGGTGGGTTTGGCGTAAAAAGAAGGATAGCTATACCGAAAATAACCTGATCCCCACTGTTAAGTATGGTGGAGGTTCTTTGATGTTGTGGGGCTGTTTTTCCTCCAAAGGCCCTGGGAACCTTGTTAGGGTACATGGCATCATGAACTCCATGAAATACCAGGAAATTTTAAATCTGAATCTGGCTGCCTCTGCCAGGAAACTAAAACTGGGTCGTCGTTGGATCTTCCAGCAGGACAGTAATCCAAAACATACGTCCAGATCAACACAAAAATGATTAACTGAACACAAAATCAAGCTTCTTCCATGGTCATCTCAGTCTCCTGACCTAAACCCCATTGAAAACCTGTGGGCTGAGCTGAAGAGGAGAGTGCACAAGAGAGGACCTAGGACTATGGATGATTCTGTACAGAGGAATGGTCTCAGATTTCTTGCTCTGTATTCTCCAACCTTATTAGATGTTACGGGAGAAGACTCAGTGCTGTTTTATTGGCAAAGGGAGGTTATACAAAGTATTAAATGCAGGGGTGTCAATAATTGTGGCACGTGGTTTTGTTCAAAATAATTATTTCTAGATTTTTTTCTCTGAATAAATTTACTTCAATTAAAGGTTGGATTTTTCTATTTTTTTCAGTGTGAGATTAAGCTAATTCACCAATTAATATTTTTTTATAACCCTTTTTACTCATCTTTACTAGTGGTGCCAATAATTGTGGAGGGCACTGTATATTCAGATATGACACTTTTTAATCTGTGTTTAATCTGTTTTAATGTATGCTTTAACTAGCACCGGGCATTTAACAAGTGCGTGCTTAATTCAGAGTGAATGCTAATGGAAAGTGTATGATGTGCAGCAAGTTAATATTTTGAATGTAGGTCCCAGCACACAGTTTGGGAACCACTGTGTTATGTGTTTAATGAGGCTCCTCAGTGAGTGTGTGTCTGGACTCGGCTCTTTTGATTGGTCAAGCCCTGTGCCTCCGCCCTGTTTTCCACAGCATAATCAACGGCTTTGCCCTCCCACTGAAGGCGGAGCACAAGCAGTTCCTGGTCAAAGTGCTGATCCCCCTCCACACAGTCCGAAGTCTGTCTCTCTTCCACGCGCAGGTAACGGTGGGCGCGTGCGTGAGCGCGCAAACCTCTGTTTCGCGGTCGTGTGTTTTTTTTGGTGCGGATGCGTTCATTTATCCCTCTTTCACTCATTTTTTCTCTGTCCTTCCCTCCCTCTCTTCCACTCACTCCACTTCCATCACTTGCTCTGCCTCCCGTCCCCCTCTCTCTTACTTGCTCTCTCCCTCTCTTCTGCATGTGTCCGCATGTCTCAGTCTGTTCTTGGCTTCACTTGGGGCTGGACCATACCTATGGTTATCAAATATGAAATACAGTGGAACCTCGCCTCACGAACGCTTCTAACCACGAACAAATCGGCCCACGAACAGAGATTTCGAACAAAATCTGAATCGGCCCGCGAACTACTTTTCGGGGCGCGAACACACAAACACTCGTGTAACACACGCGGTCGGTTTGGCGGAGTAAAACGTTCGGCGCACAGCGGCTGGGGACAAAGTAGTTGTGTGTTAGTCAGTGTTGTTGCGTTGCGTTGTTTACATTGTGCGTCGGTGCGTTCGTCTCTTACATTCGTCTTAATGTATTTTTCTATAATTACGGTTATCTTTAATTCCTTACTGTATTTTTGCCACACATAAACCCATAAATTACTTGTAAAAAAGGCTGTTTTTGGGCTGGGAACGGATTAATGGGATTTACATTAATTTCAATGGGATTAATTGAATCGGTTCACGAACTTTTCGGTTCGCGAACGGGGTCAAGGAACGAATTAAATTCGTGGGCCGAGGTACCACTGTATATATTAAGAGCCTTTTCAGCTTTTGGACAGCACGATGTAGAGACACGGAAACAATTGGAGTGCGTGAGGGAGAGACATGTGACTAAGGTTGCGCGGTCGGGTTCAAACCGCCGATGTTGCGGCTCGCAATGAGCACGTGGATAGTGCTCTACAGGCTACACCACCTAGACACCCCTGTCTAATGTTTTTAAAGCATAATGACAATCATCGCTGCAGTGTGGTGTATCAGCCTTTTTCTTTTTTGCCTTTAATCATACCTGATATCCAGATTTCATCAGCTGTACGAAATGCTTCTGTTGTGGATACTGGATCCAATCCTGCCTGACTACACCAATTTGTTGTGGATCTATCCTGTCCGACTACGCCAATTTGTTGTGGATTCCGAGTGAAAATATCTCAGAGTTCTTTCCAAAATTCAGAGTTTTCAACTTTAGCTCTCAAATCTCAAAGTGTTTAAATAAAGAGGATGAGGCAGCAATTCTCAGAGAATGCTAGACTTTATTTCATTAAACGTACAACAAAAGTCTAGCGTAGTGCCCCCGCAGAGACAATAAAAAATGTCAGACTTTACATTCATTTAGCAGACGCTTTTATCCAAAGCGACGTACAGTAAGTGCATACAGAAAGGTCATCGAAGTAACTACAGAACAGATAAGAAAGCACATTCTTCCCATACAGTAGCAGCTATCCCTAGTAATGAACACAATGCAGTTCACAGTGAACTGGGTAAATCAGCTCTAATACAATTCTATTCAAACCATTATAAACTTGACTATCTTGAGTACACAGTTCAACAAGAACACAAACCATGAGGTCCTAGATAAGTATTAGTCCAGGTGGAGTCTGAAAAGGTGCGTTTTCAGGCCACGACGGAAAGTAGGCAGGGTTGGCATGGAACGTAGGGGAATGGGAAGTTCGTTCCACCACTGGGGAGCTAGGGTGGAAAAGCTCCGCAGTCGGGACGAGCGAGTACCATTTACACGGAGGGGGGGAAGTGCAAGTCGCCCTGCAGTAGATGAGCGAAGCGGTCGAGCAGGAACATAGTTCTGGATCAAGTCCTGCAGGTAGATAGGGCCTGTCCTATTGGCTGCAGTGTAGGCCAGGGTCAGAACTTTGAACCTGATCCTGGCTGCAACTGGCAGCCAGTGGAGTGACCTCAACAGGGGGGTGACATGTGAAAATTTCGGGAGGTTGAACACAAGCCGGGCAGCTGCGTTCTGAATCAGTTGAAGAGGCAGGATGGCGCAGGCCGGTAGGCTTGCGAGCAGGGAGTTACAGTAGTCTAGGCGTGAGGTGACCATGGTCTGGACCAAAAGCTGGGTGGAATAGGTGGTCAGGTACGGTCGACTCCTCCTGATGTTGTACAGGAGGAACCTGCAGGACCGTGCCGTCGCCCTGATATGGTCTTTGAAGTTCAGCTGGTCGTCCAGGACCACTTTATTCCATACACCGCACAATCAAAGTCATAACATCTCCGCAGAGACACTCAATTATTCTTGGTTTACAGTCCATCTTTATACAGTTTCTTATCAGATTGTCCATCCCATTCTCCGCCCATCCTTGCCCATCAGGTGACTCCTCCGACCCCATTGACCATACAGACACAGGCCATCTCCATCTCCACCTTTCTTCGAGAACTTTCCAAACTTTTCCTTCGTAGGGCCTCTCCTATTGGATTGTATCTAGGTCACACCTGGGTTCTCAACCACCCGGCTCCGCCCCGTGTGCCCCCTCCCATGGCATCGCCTGTTTTTGAGGCCTGAGAAACCACCTCGTATCAGACCCCAAGTGTTTGGACACTATCCAAGTTTTTCTCCAACTCTCTGGACGGCTAACTGTGTGTAAAAAATAACAGTGGCTTCAACTTTTATAGTCAGACTCAGCGTTCATATTCACAGAAATGTCTATATCTCACTGTGACCATTCTATTTATTAACTTTATGGGATTCTGTGAAAGTGCATTTTAATTAATATATCACTGTGTTTCTGTGCTCATTTTGTACTGAAACCAGGGTCTGATTCAATAGTGGTCAGATACCAGGTGCCCGGAGATTCAACTTTTTATCCAACAACTTTTGATAACTGTTGCCTAGGAACGCCTTGGAAGGCGCCCAACACAATCATTGTTTTAGGAACATCTTATCTTCTTATCAGACTCTCTACAACACTTCAGCCTTCAGCTCCTTCTAGTCAGAGAGACAGAGGACGTGTCTCTCTGCTCTTATAATATTTTACTGTGCTTATGAATGCGCTTCTCTGTTCTTAATACATTTATACATTCTGTATATTGCTCTTAATACATTCACAGATACATATTCAAATATTATCAATACATATTGTCACAGGTGACCAATGGATTTAATGGAATTCCCAACACTTCCAAGGAAAAAACATTGCCATTGATATTTATTGGGTGTTGATGAGACCCAACAGATATCAGTGGTGATGTTTTTTTCCCAGAAGCATCTCATGTGGCCTCTGCAGTTTAGATTACTATCGCATCAGGTTTCATTAAAGACGAAAAAGGCTAAAAGAAAGGCAATATGTTTGATATTGCGCTCAAAAACATTCGCTAAGTATGGTTGCGGTATATCTTTCAGCCCTAGCCTCACTGTACTCCACTTCATTATCCTGCCATCCCTCAGTCTCTCTCTCTCTCTCTTGTTTTTCCAGTTGGCATATTGTATTGTACAGTTCTTGGAGAAGGATCCAGTATTAACAGAACCAGTAAGTAACAACTTCTCTATATTAGGCTTTTTTCCTAAAAGCATTAGGGCTGCACTGGGTCTCAAGAAATGTCTCTTATCCAAATGGCTTCTGTAAAATACCAAGCTATATAAAGATGTTAAATTTAAATGAGTGTTATGAATTTCTCTGCATGAAATCCCTTTTGCTAAGTAAAAAAGTAATGTCATAATGTCCCGTCCTAACAGTGACTGTGCTGTGCTTGTTTTAAGGTCATCAGGGGATTGCTAAAGTTTTGGCCAAAAACCTGCAGTCAGAAAGAGGTGAGGTTCTCATGTTGACAGGCTCCTACATACAGCTTATTCTTACTTCATAATAGTTGTGCACAAGTATAGTACCTAGGGGTGGGAATCAAGAACCGGTTCCCTTTAGGAAACTTGTTTGCCTTCGAGCTTATCAATTCTCTTATTGATTCCAGCATGTATTCCCAACAGCTACGCATAGCAACAAAAAAAATAATAAAATGCGCGCTGTCGTTTTTCATTCAGTCAACGCATGCTGGCAGGCAGAGTCTAAAAAATATAAAATGTAAACGTCATTTTTATTTTTTTTAAACGAATTTAAGTTACTGTCATTTAAAAATCAATAGAAAATGTGTTCGCGTAAGCTCTCCATTTTGTCTTCGGAATTGATCAACTATTCAAAAGATTTGCGGAGTGTGGACTTTTCTTGGGAGCCTATAAGGCTATAACCAACTACAATTGTAAAACGACAGTGTTTTGATTGGTGGTAGACTAATCTGACAACGATTGCCTGCTTGGTCATGCAGAGATCCTAGAGTTGGAAAGCGAATAACAAATCTAAATTAGCTAAATGATTATCTTCAATCTTTGTCATCTTCAGCTAATAAGAGGAGCCAGCCTCCTAAAAAATGGTCAGGTAATGTTAAAGATCTCGTCTTTCTTCCATATAAATGTATAGGCTAAGATAGGGGAGAATGGTGACAGTTGAAACTGTTCTGATAATACAAAAACCCATGCAAACGTTACGGTGCAGCTTTATGAAACACTAGGAGCGTAACTAACTCATAAGTAAAGTTTGCGATCTTCGTTACAAAATGAAAGTCCTAAATATCCCAATCACAGAGCAGCGGTTAAACAACAATATTTTAGCCATCTTTTTTGACATAACGTTAAACTGATAATTTATCCTGTCCTCTCGCGCCCTTTTTCATTATTTTCCGGTGTTTTATTTTCTTTCATGTCTGATATTTTAAAGCACTCGTATTGATCAAGCCAATTACATTTATCATTGACAGAATTATACAATTCTGTCTGTTTTATTGGATGCTCTGCCACTTGTGCAGGCATAAATATAGCAGATAAATATTTTCCAAGATATGACTAAGAAATATAAATGAAAAACAAATGCTTTTTACTTTATAAATATTATGTCATTGAATCCATTTTAGATGACCACCCGTAGTAATAGTAATAGTAGGTCCTTTCAGAGCATAGGAGCAGATCATATTTAAGGAATCCATAAAGAATCGGATCGATAAGCAAGTTTTTTTGCATTTATGGCACTTTATTTTGACTTAAATAAATCGTATTGTAAATGATACAACTGTCTTGTTTAATTGAAGCCATTTACCAAGTTTATGTGATGCTCACACCTGGAGTTATAAAGCCTTAAACAGAGCACCCCCTAAGTAGATGAGAATTGACACAATGTGCCATCTGTGCAACGGGGTTAAATAAGAATAAAATTAGCTCATTTAATTTTTTATTTGTGAAGTGCTTTTCACATACAGAAAGCAAAGGACAGGTGTGCAAAGATTAAGTGTGTGTGTGTGTTAATGTACAAGGTTAATTGACCTTGTCTGATCTTGATTGTACAGTTTTCTCATCAATGGTGGCTTTGCCACTTTTTTTGATTTAAGGCTTATCTTTTTGCATGATTGAAATGGCTTGACACTAAACTAATACTGCAGAGCGTTGTATGTTACTTGTAGTCTCTTGCTGGTTTGCTTGATCAGTCATAGTGTAACTCTGAGGTTGTTCTGTAATTACTGAAGGTTCTCTGAAATAAATTAAATGAAGACAAATCCTTTAAAGCCTGTTTTAATTTTAATGGAGCCAATCTGTGTCAGGCATTAGAAAGTATGGAACACGTAGTCCATGGCCTGTGGATTCATCTCTTAGATGCCATGCTGTTCCCGTTCCAGTCAGGCTGGGGTAGCAGGGTCCAGTTTAGGCCTGTTTGTGACTCTTTGGTTGCGGTTGCATGTTCTGACCTGCTTGTGTTTTGCTGTTGCCATGACCTCAGGTGATGTTCCTGGGGGAGCTGGAGGAGATTCTGGACGTGATCGAGCCCACGCAGTTCGTCAAGATCCAGGAGCTCCTCTTCAAGCAGATATCCAGATGTGTATCCAGCCCACACTTTCAGGTCTGTCTATAATATAGATCAGCCCACACTTTCAGTCTCTAATACAGATCAGCCCACACTTTCAGTCTCTAATACTGATCAGCCCACACTTTCAGGTCAGTCTGTAATACAGATCAACCCACACTTTCAGCCTCTCATACAGATCAGCCCACACTTTCAGCCTCTCATACAGATCAGCCCACACTTTCAGCCTCTCATACAGATCAGCCCACACTTTCAGCCTCTCATACAGATCAGCCCACACTTTCAGCCTCTCATACAGATCAGCCCACACTTTCAGCCTCTCATACAGATCAGCCCACACTTTCAGTCTTTCATACAGATCAACCCACACTTTCAGTCTCTCATACAGATCAACCCACACTTTCAGTCTTTCATACAGATCAGCCCATACTTTCAGTCTCTAATACAGATCAGCCCACACTTTCAGGTCAGTCTGTAATACAGATCAGCCCACACTTTCAGCCTCTCATACAGATCAGCCCACACTTTTCAGTCTTTCATACAGATCAACCCACACTTTCAGTCTCTCATACAGATCAACCCACACTTTCAGTCTTTCATACAGATCAGCCCACACTTTCAGTCTTTCATACAGATCAGCCCACACTTTCAGCCTCTCATACAGATCAGCCCACACTTTCAGTCTTTCATACAGATCAACCCACACTTTCAGCCTCACATACAGATCAGCCCACACTTTCAGTCTTTCATACAAATCAACCCACACTTTCAGCCTCTCATACAGATCAGCCCACACTTTCAGCCTCTCATACAGATCAGCCCACACTTTCAGTCTGTCATACAGATCAGCCTACACTTTCAGCATCTCATACAAATCAGCCCACACTTTCAGTCTTTCATACAGATCAACCCACACTTTCAGTCTCATCCAGATAGCCCACACTTTCTGCCTCTCATACAGATCAGCCCACACTTTCAGTCTTTCATACAGATCAACCCACACTTTCAGTCTCATCCAGATCAGCCCACACTTTCTGCCTCTCATACAGATCAGCCCACACTTTCAGTCTTTCATACAGATCAGCCCACACTTTCTGCCTCTCATACAGATCAGCCCACACTTTCTGCCTCTCATACAGATCAGCCCACACTTTCAGTCTCTCATAGAGATCAGCCCACACTTTCAGCCTCTCATCCAGATCAGCCCACACTTTCAGCCTCTCATCCAGATCAGCCCACACTTTCAGCCTCTCATACAGATCAGCCCACACTTTCAGTCTCATACAGATCAGCCCACACTTTCAGTCTTTCATACAGATCAACGCACACTTTCAGTCTTTCATACAGATCAACACACACTTTCAGCCTCTCATACAGATCAGCCCACACTTTCAGCCTCTCATACAGATCAGCCCACACTTTCAGCCTCTCATACAGATCAGCCCACACTTTCAGCCTCTCATACAGATCAGCCCACACTTTCAGCCTCTCATACAGACCAGCCTACACTTTCAGCATCTCATACAGACCAGCCTACACTTTCAGCATCTCATACAGATCAACGCGCACTTTCAGTCTTTCATACAGATCAACCCACACGTTCAGTCTCATCCAGATCAGCCCACACTTTCAGTCTCATACAGAACAGCCTACACTTTCAGCATCTCATACAGATCAGCCCACACTTTCAGTCTTTCATACAGATCAACGCACACTTACAGCCTCTCATACAGATCAGCCCACACTTTCAGTCTTTCATACAGATCAACCCACACTTTCAGCCTCTCATACAGATCAGCCCACACTTTCAGCCTCTCATCCAGATCAGCCCACACTTTCAGCCTCTCATCCAGATCAGCCCACACTTTCAGCCTCTCATACAGATCAGCCCACACTTTCAGCCTCTCATACAGATCAGCCCACACTTTCAGCCTCTCATCCAGATCAGCCCACACTTTCAGCCTCTCATACAGATCAGCCCACACTTTCAGCCTCTCATACAGATCAGCCCACACTTTCAGTCTTTCATACAGATCAACCCACACTTTCAGTCTCTCATACAGATCAACCCACACTTTCAGTCTTTCATACAGATCAGCCCACACTTTCAGCCTCTCATACAGATCAGCCCACACTTTCAGTCTTTCATACAGATCAACCCACACTTTCAGCCTCACATACAGATCAGCCCACACCTTCAGTCTTTCATACAGATCAACCCACACTTTCAGCCTCTCATACAGATCAGCCCACACTTTCAGTCTTTCATACAGATCAACCCACACTTTCAGCCTCTCATACAGATCAGCCCACACTTTCAGCCTCTCATCCAGATCAGCCCACACTTTCAGCCTCTCATACAGATCAGCCCACACTTTCAGCCTCTCATACAGATCAGCCCACACTTTCAGTCTTTCATACAGATCAACCCACACTTTCAGTCTCTCATACAGATCAACCCACACTTTCAGTCTTTCATACTGATCAGCCCACACTTTCAGTCTTTCATACAGATCAACCCACACTTTCAGCCTCACATACAGATCAGCCCACACTTTCAGTCTTTCATACAGATCAACCCACACTTTCAGCCTCTCATACAGATCAGCCCACACTTTCAGCCTCTCATACAGATCAACGCGCACTTTCAGTCTTTCATACAGATCAACCCACACGTTCAGTCTCATCCAGATCAGCCCACACTTTCAGTCTCATACAGACCAGCCTACCCTTTCAGCATCTCATACAGATCAGCCCACACTTTCAGTCTGTCATACAGATCAACCCACACTTTCAGCCTCTCATACAGATCAGCCCACACTTTCAGCCTCTCATCCAGATCAGCCCACACTTTCAGCCTCTCATCCAGATCAGCCCACACTTTCAGCCTCTCATACAGATCAGCCCACACTTTCAGCTTCTCATACAGATCAACCCACACTTTCCGTCTCATCCAGAGCAGCCCACACTTCCAGCCTCTCATACAGATCAGCCCACACTTTCAGCCTCTCATCCAGATCAGCCCACACTTTCAGCCTCTCATCCAGATCAGCCCACACTTTCAGCCTCTCATACAGATCAGCCCACACTTTCAGCCTCTCATACAGATCAGCCCACACTTTCAGCCTCTCATACAGATCAGCCCACACTTTCAGCCTCTCATACAGATCAGCCCACACTTTCAGCCTCTCATACAGATCAGCCCACACTTTCAGTCTCTCATACAGATCAGCCCACACTTTCAGCCTCTCATCCAGATCAGCCCACACTTTCAGCCTCTCATCCAGATCAGCCCACACTTTCAGCCTCTCATACAGATCAGCCCACACTTTCAGCTTCTCATACAGATCAACCCACACTTTCCGTCTCATCCAGAGCAGCCCACACTTCCAGCCTCTCATACAGATCAGCCCACACTTTCAGCCTCTCATCCAGATCAGCCCACACTTTCAGCCTCTCATCCTGATCAGCCCACACTTTCAGCCTCTCATACAGATCAGCCCACACTTTCAGCCTCTCATACAGATCAACCCACCTTTTCAGCCTCTCGTACAGATCAGCCCACACTTTCAGCCTCTCATACAGATCAGCCCACACTTTCAGCCTCTCCTCCAGACCAGCCCACACTTTCAGTCTCATCCAGATCAGCCCACACTTTCAGTCTTTCATACAGATCACCCCACACTTTCAGTCTCTCATACAGATCAACCCACACTTTCAGTCTCATCCAGATCAGCACACACTTTCAGTCTTTAATACAGATCAGCCCACACTTTCAGTCTCATACAGAGCAGCCCATACTTTCAGCCTCTCATACAGATCAGCCCACACTTTCAGCCTCTCCTACAGATCAGCCCACACTTTCAGCCTCTCCTACAGATCAGCCCACACTTTCAGCTTCTCATCCAGATCAGCCCACACTTTCCGTCTCATCCAGATCAGCCCACACTTTCAGCCCCTCATACAGATCAGCCCACACTTTCAGCCTCTCATACAGATCAGCCCACACTTTCAGTCTTTCATACAGATCAACCCACCTTTTCAGCCTCTCATACAGATCAGCCCACATTTTCAGGCTCTCATACAGATCAGCCCACACTTTCAGCTTCTCATACAGATCAGCCCACACTTTCAGCCTCTCATACAGATCAGCCCACACTTTCAGCTTCTCATACAGATCAACCCACACTTTCAGCCTCTCGTACAGATCAGCCCACACTTCCAGCCTCTCTTACAGATCAGCCCACACTTTCAGTCTCATCCAGAGCAGCCCATACTTTCAGCCTCTCATACAGATCAGCCCACACTTTCAGTCTCTAATACAGATCAACCCACACTTTCAGGCTCATACAGATCAGCCCACACTTTCAGTCTTTCATACAGATCAGCCCACACTTTCAGTCTTTCATACAGATCAGCCCACACTTTCAGTCTTTCATACAGATCAACCCACACTTTCAGCCTCTCATACAGATCAGCCCACACTTTCAGTCTCATCCAGATCAGCCCACACTTTCAGCCTCTCATACAGATCAGCCCACACTTTCAGTCTCATACAGAGCGGCCCATACTTTCAGCTTCTCATACAGATCAGCCCACACTTTCAGTCTTTCATACAGATCAGCCCACACTTTCAGCCTCTCATACAGATCAGCCCACACTTTCAGTCTCATCCAGATCAGCCCACACTTTCAGTCTTTCATCCAGATCAGCCCACACTTTCAGTCTCATCCAGATCAGCCCACACTTTCAGTCTCATCCAGATCAGCCCACACTTTCAGTCTTTCATCCAGATCAGCCCACACTTTCAGTCTCATCCAGATCAGCCCACACTTTTCAGACTGGTAAGGCAGAGCTTGTACCCCCCAGGTAGCAGAGCGGACCCTGTACTACTGGAACAACGAGTACATCATGAGTCTGATTGAGGAGAACTCCAGCGTCATCCTGCCTATCATGTTCGCCAGCCTCTACAGGATCTCCAAAGAACACTGGAACCCGTGAGTGAGCCCTAATCCACACTTCACCATGGGTGCCACACTCTACACCACATCCCCTCTGTCTCTGGGGAAGTCTCCTCACAGTTTTTACCACTGCGCCGTGCGGCTCTCTCTTCAGAACAACACACACACCTGCTTTCAATCAGTGTCCTTAACTTTCTCCTCTTTAAATATAATTGTTCTCACAAACGTTTGACATCATCAATCACAATAGAACCAAGGCCACAGACATATGTTTATACAGATATATTTGTGCAGTGTAACATCCAATGATGATGCTGCTGATATATTTCCTGATATCCAGAACATACGGTTCATTGCTTCCTTCAGGCCCTTTTGGGTGTGACACTATTTTTTCCCCCCGATATTTTGAAACCAAAACAAACATGGAGCCTGTACAGCTTGCAACTTTATCTGTTTTGTTGTGGCAACTTGCAGAGTTGACATTGTACAGACACTCATGAGTCTGCCACAAATCCACAAGTCGCACCTACGTTTTAGCACTCCAGAAAACATGTTTACTTTGCTCTGCAATCCCGAATGTTTGTTTTTGGAATGGATTTTGTTTTTACTTCCGTATCCTTCTCCCTCTTCCTTCCTCTGTCACAAATTCAATTTTCATTGGCTATTGAAAATTCCCTTTGCGATTTGAGTCTATGACGAGCACAAACCACAGGAATAGGCAAAGACTAGCCCCGATAAAATCAAACGTTTGATAAAAACGTGGCGTTGCCGACTGGGATGGCATGAGGGATTTGAGTCTCACTTCCACACACATAATGATTACAGCACGACTGCCTGATTCGTTGCCAAATCAGGCAAAAAAAATAGCATAATGCATCCCCAGCTTTAGTGTGCGTTTCATTTAGATATTGAAAGTTATTTTCCCTGGGTGACATGGCTTAACTGATGTTTTTGGCATATTGATTCATTCAGCTGAATATTTGCTGAGGGAATTTGCAGGTAACTGCCCTGCTCAAGGGTGCACTACCTCAGTTCCCCACCTGGGAAGTAAACCCACAACATGTAGGTAAGCCCAGTCCACTAACAGTCACTCCACACCGGCAGCAAACGGAGTGACAGCGTTGATATTTACTGACTTGTTGTCAGATGCTTGGTCCGATCTCAGGGAACATCCGTCTGTCAGCGGTTATGGGAAAAACCAGTGTTTCCATAAACCCACATTTTTAGTCGGGTCTTTTGTGTACGCTTTTTGTCAGCGAAGAAAAAAAGGACGAAATACTATTTTTACAACGTTTTCCCCTTTGTCAGCCCGTGTGGGTATTTATTTACCTGTATTTAAAGTTTTATTTTTTTTCCATTCTAGGGCGATTGTGGCTTTAGTGTACAACGTACTGAAAGCCTTCATGGAAATGAACAGCATTTTGTTCGACGAGCTCACAGCGACCTACAAGTCAGACCGCCAGCGGTAAGACACACCCCCCCCCCCCCCCCAATTAATGGTTCTGCAGTTTCATAGTGCTCATTGCAGCTGGACTGTCTATCATACTATGATTATGGTTTTTAATGTTCACTTTACCTGGTAACTTGTTGAAGGTATCGGTTATGGATACCCCCCCCTCCCCCGGCTTTTGTTCCAAACAAGCAGTTTCACACCTGATTCTACTAACTGATTCTACTTTTGGTTGGAACAAAAGCCTGTACCCACACTGGCCCTTACTGGATAATGTCGAGGACCCCTAGATTAGATGGTCACACCATGTAAACAGCCCTTGCAGGGAAAAATAACTTTGTGTGCCCAGCCAAACACGTTCCCTGGGTTTACAACAGAGGTATAAAATCCAGGTTCAGAAAGGAAAAAGTCCTCTTTAATATTTTGCTCTAATCACCTGGATTTGCTAATTAGCACAATTCGTCAGCCAGGAGGTAGAACTAATTAGTGAAATCAGCTGACTGAGTTCATGGGTGTAAGAAACACATGGCTGGACTTTTACTTTCAGACCCCTGGACTTTCTACTTCTGGTTTACAGTCCTCTAGAATTCCCTAGTTTGCTTCAAAATGGGACTGCCCTCCTCACACAACCTCATGAGTTTCCTTTAAATCTTTAGATTGCTCGAAACAAAAAATTCCATAGAAGAGTTCCATATAGTCAGTGACTCCTTGAATTGAGCTAATCCCAGCAATTGGTTATGAAGAACAAATCATTTTAATTGGTTTGTCGTTGATTGATGGTGCACCATTGCTCTGCACATTATGGAATTTGTTTACAGTAACTCCTCCATCGCCATTTAAACCACTCTCCCGTCCCCACAGAACCTCTGTAGTTTCCTTTAAAGCTGGTTTCCTGCCACAGTCTGATGCCTCTCTGAACTCGCAGGGAAAAGAAGAAGGAAATGGAGAGGGAGGAGCTTTGGAAGATGCTTGAAGACCTGGAGCTGAAGAAGGGGCTGCGGAACGATGGGATAATCCCCACTTAACACTGGCCCCGCCCACCCCTCGCCCGGCCCCACCCACCCCTTGCTCGGCCCTGCCCGCCATCAGATGGAGCAGTCTTATTTTCTATTTTTCCTCTGCCCCTTTCCCTCCCACCCTCTCTACCCCGTATTGTGCAACTTACTTTATGGTAGATTGACGTTTGTCTCAATTTCAGCAGCACTGTAAATAACTTTTTTTTTTTTTTTCTTCCCTGTCCCACCAAAATGATACTTAACGCAGAAAGGAAAAAAATGTATACAAGAGGAATAGAAAACTGAAATGGTGATGTACAGGGGAACAGAGACTTTGGACAGTGGGACTTGAACTTCTGTTAAAAAAATAAATTTAAAAAAAGTAAAAAAAAAAAAAAAAAAAGTAAAAAAGGGGGGTGGGGGGGAAAGAAAAAACCTAATGCTAGAAATATTGTTTTAACAGCCTCAATCACCCCCCTCCACCAGTCCCCCACGATTACAAAAAATCCTCCTCCTCTCCCCTCTGTCATGCCCATGTCCTAGGTATCCCCAAAAGTGTGAACTCATTTGACCATATTCCAGGACACCACAGGCCCCTCCCCTCCAGAAAAGTATGTGCTTAAGAGCCCGGACAAGCGGACACGCCCTCAACTTCTTGAGGGTCAATTATCAGACCTCTCACTGAACCTCCCTCCTTCACCTCCCACCCCAGGAAATGGCATAAACTACTGCAGATCCTTCGGACTCAGGAAATATAGCATAAGACATAAAAAAAGATGGAAGAAAAATTATTTCCTCCCCTGGATCTCTCAAAAGTGGCCTACAAAGCTATGGTGCAGATCGTCATATGGAAAACGTAATGCACAATTGGAAAAAGTTTTCTCCCACGTTTTGCTTTTGGTTCACGTCAGGACGTCTTCTCTTCGGCAGAAAAATAAAAAGTAAAAAAGAGACTGTGGTTTTGAACGAGGTTCCTTTGGGTTCCAAGCTGCCCACTCGCTCTCTCACTCACTCCCTCTCTGGTGCCCCCTGCTGGTGTTGGTCCGGTACAGGTATCATCGACATGCGATCCAACAAGATGAATGGACGTCTGGATCGATTCCTCATGTAGTTGTGCAACTCCTGTATAGCGGAAAAGAAACAGTACCTGTCTCAGATCATCACAGTGTTAATAATCTGCATACCACTGTTATCAAATCCAGTAAACTGACATCTTATATCTTTTAGTAATTTAGCATATATTTTAATAGGAACCCCTTGAGTGTAATGGAACCAGGCTTCCTGGTATTTTCGACGCTTTTGTTCTTTTTTTAAAGTTTTTTTTTGATCATAGGAGATGTTTTTAGTGGTGTGGGGGGAGATCTGTGAGGATTCTCAACCACAGCGACGCCTGCATTTCTGATCCCATTCAGACTTACTGTGTGCTTTAGAATGGCCCAGGCATAATACAATTAAAAGAAGAAAAGTGTTGGATAAATGGAAAAAGTCTAATTATTTTAAAAAAATAAAGAAATATTAAATTAAATCTGTTTTGTGATAAAGCAAATTTGGCAGATTGTTTTATTTGGGGCCTGCCCTTCTGTCTGACTGCAGGTGATGAAGTGTGTGTGTGTGCGTGTGCATGCGCCCGTCCGTCCGTCCGTCCGTCCCTGCCTGTGTGCTTAATTTTGATTTTATTTACTTGGCAGACATTATGCAGCACTATCCATTAATACAAGTGGATATTCTACTGAAGCAGCTCTGGTGTCACATCTTCCTCAGTTAAGGGTGTACTAGCACCACTCTACTTTGAACCACTGAACACCCTCACTTTAGAAAGGTGAATACCAGGGTCCCCAGCACTGGTCCTAGAGCCACAGGTCAGTGTGTGCTGGGTTTTTCGTTACTCAGCACTTGCTTTGACTGTATGGCTAACCTGGTTTCTTAGGATCAGGTTTGGGGACCCTGCTTTAGAACATTTTATTTATTTTTATTTTTTATTTTTTACTTTCCACAATGCTTTGGGAAATTCCATTGTACAAACAAAAGAGGGGTTAGCATTAGCATTAGCATGTGCATGCAAGCTTTGGGTGATTGTGCAACCAGTAGAATGAGAACAGTAATGAGCCTCCATCCCTAGGATGTGGCTGAATGCAAACTGCACAATGCCAGATTTTAGGCTTCCTGATGATATAGCCTATTGTCAGGATAATTACCTCAATTCCTTTCTTGGTTCCCATTTGCAGTTGTCAAAACCTCTGGCCCATCTGTATTCCTTTAGTTATAAAAAAATCTGTTAAGATGTAATACTCAGACACTCCGAAGTAGACAGCGCACGATGTAAATAAGCATGGTCACAACATTCTATATAGATGCAAAATACACTAGAGCAGGTTCACACTGAGCACGTGACAAACGTGAAAGTGTCTGGAGACGCCGTGGCAAATGTTATGATGCCTGCAACATCATCCAGCATGACCGGTTTGGTTTAATTGACTAGGTGTTATACTGTGATGATTAAGTGTTCCCTTCATTTTTTTGAGCAGTGTACCTTCAAATTGTGACTTTTGCTAATTGCTGTTGAATTTTCAAATCCTGTTATGTGACGGTACATAAATATTGTTCCATCAACCACTAGAGGGCAGAGTAGGCCAAATAACCATGGAAGCAGCATGGAGATGAGCAAGATACTGAAGAAGCCTTTGAAACTCTCCCTTTATAAATATGGCACTACACTATTTGCCCATATAAATGTAAACGCATACCAGTGCACCTATACAATAGATATGTGGACTATGCTCAGGTTTTGCTGAATTTAAATGCAACTTAATGATTGTATCAAGTGAAGGGGGTACAGGTTACAATTTCACTTTTAATATTTGTAGCTAGGAAAAAAGCATCTCGGAGGAATGAACATTTACCAAAGTATGCAATTGACACAAACTTGAATACAGGTAGGCCTACCCATAATTAAGAGTGCATTAACGGTTGTATTGCTCCCTCGATCTTGAATAAAACGGGAGGCATACACTATCTGCTATTGTTCTCGTGCAGATACAGGTGGATAAATAAAATAATTAGGATGGTGATAATTGGCCAATTAGAACCCAAGGCTCTGTGGCAGACTAGTTGCAGTGTCAGTTGGGGAATGGGAGTCGGAGGCTGAGCGTTTTTCTGTCAGTTCATCTCTTCCCTTTTCACTAACGTTTGTAAAACAGTGTCACATCAGCCCTGGTACCATTAACGTGCCATCGAAGCATGAGGACATCTACATTGGTTGCGTTTTGCTATGGTACTGTGGAACCAGTAAAACGGTCAACTCGTAGATTTTACTAACCCCCACCCTGCCATCGGATGAAAAATCACCCTTTTCTGGGTTTAACAAGATTGAAAACCTCCTAAATTGTTGAATTGTTGTAGTTGAATAAAAATTAAGCACCACACATACATTATAGCAAATAGCAAAAGAATTTAAGTCAATTACAGTGAGCACCATAATTCATTGGACAGTGACACATTTTTTTAAATATTGGTACTGTACTCTAGCACTTTGACTTTGAAAGGGTTTCATCTCCTGAATTATTTTTCCATGGAGTTCAATAGGAAAATTTGTCAGGAGAAACGACCCTTAAAGTGATCTATCCATATCTACTGTATATCTGGCAGCAGAGTGATGGTTTGAGGCTCGTTTGATAACTCAGACCCTTAATGACTTACAGCCATTTTGCCAACCATGGTTCCATTCTGTTCCAGCATAATTTACAGCTAAATCTAGTCCCACCCCCCAATTTCCTTAGAGATCCATTCAAATGCATAGAGGTTATAGTATCGCTTATAGGAGCAATATATCAAGAATCTTTTGATATTGTTGCGTCACAGACATCAGAAAGTAATTTCATGCAAAGGATATGCGACCAAATTTAAAAAATGATTACTTTATTCTACATTATGTTAAACTGTCCAATATTTTTTGATGCCTGAAAATGGGGAAGACTATGTACAAAAGGTTTTATCATTTCTAAACGGTTCATCCAATATGGATGAAAATATTCTTAAACTAAAGCTGACCGTCTGCACTTCAACCTCATTGTCATCATTGTATCCTTTCAAACTCAAAGTGCTAGAGTACAGAACCAAAATAACAAAAAATGTGTCATTGTCCAATTAATTATGGTGCAAACTGTTGTGGTGTTGGTGTTGTTCACCATTATTCAGAACAAGATGAGTTTTTGCGATTGTAAGTTTAAATTTTTTTAACAAAAATTGAATTGAACATTCTCAGTGGTCTGTAGGTGTATTTTAACATTTCACTTGTATCTAAAGAGAGAAAATACTTAAAATATTTATTAGACCAAGCCTGGTTCCCTGACCAGCTTACTCTTTGTCTCTGAATTTATTGAAATATCTGTGGTAAACTCCCTGGAGTGCACACTGACCTTTTCCTGCAGATTCTGTTCTACCATTATTTAGCATGGTAATTATGTGGTTTCTTATCTTTTCTAAATTGGTTTCACAGCATTACACACAGCTTGCCTTCAAGAAAAGAGTTTGTCATTACATTTGCGATCTTGCCCTGGACCCCAAGGGCCACCACTGGTTGCAGTTTGCCTTCCCAATGCTCACCTCGATTCGTCACTTGCCAGTCCCCTCAGCGATAGAAAACAAACTCATCCCTGTTAATGAGATGCACACCATTTGAGTTCTGCAGCTCTAATGATTGCATGTTGTATTCCGGAGAGGTTAGAGAAATGGGCCTGTAATGAAAATGTACAAAGTGAGTTTTAATCATTTTATGCAGCATCTGAAGTGAGCACATTGACACACTCCTTCCTCTTTCAATGGCAACAATCCACCAGCAGGGGGCATATAGCCTGGAGACGGGGAGAAGCGTGAGAAGTTCTCATCCGTGCTACCATGTTCACACCTAACAAACATGCTGCAAACAGAGTGCTGGCTAGCTGAAGGTGATGTCTTCACCTGAAGCGAAACAACAAAGCTGATCTAGTGTAATGCATTTTTCCAGCAGGCACATCAGCACACGCTAGGAAAAAAAATAGTCTGAGACCGGCCAGACAAAAAATACGCACTTGCTGGTCTCCATGGCACACATACCCTATAACTACCTCCTTCCAGTCACCCAAACTGGACTGAAAGCAAACCGGGACATGCAACCTCACAGCTGGCACCCTGGATTCAATCCTGCATCGCAGTTTCACACCTGCTTTTAAGTGTGCTGAAAACTGGCAGCACCAGAGTCTTTGCTGTCACGCAGGAGGGGGTTGTGGGAATAAGGAGGAGGCCATTTGCACTTTAAACTTCAATTATTCCTGTAATCTCTTTCGATGGTCGGCTGTCTGTAGATTACGTTCTGCTGCCAACACCTGGGGAATGAGGATGTAGGAGATGTGTGTGCGACTCCCATCCACTCCCCCAGTGGATGAGTCATTACAAAGCGCATTGATGTGTGAGTTCAAAATCGTCCCGTTGTGGATGCGAGTGAGGATGTGTGTGTGTGTGCGTGTGTGCTTGTGTATATGTGTGTGTGTGTGTGTGTATTTAGAGACGGAAACATGCAGTGCAGAGCCTGGAGTCGCAGCATGCTAATGACTCTGATGGGATCAGAGATCCCCTTCCTGTGTGCTCCCCTACACTCACTCACCATCATCTTTTAATCCCTGCAGATCCACTGTTCCCTGAGATACTATCATTTAATTTAAAGAGTATCCCTAATCGTGAATCAAAACGTAATTCAGAAACATTTCTGAGGAATGCGTGCAAAACCGTTGTGAAAATATTTCCATTGGATATATCAAGCGCACACCGAGTCAACGGCCCTTACTAGTCTAATTGGTTATTTCCAAACAATCGCTTATCGTTTCGCAACCTTTGAGTTACAAGCCCAGTTTCCTAACCATAGCTAGGGATATAGCTAAAGTATACAAATTATGGTCTTATTCAATATTTAAATAAATGTGTGCCACAGAAAGTCTAATTTGGAAGACAGAACGATAATGATGCCGCAGAGCCCCAGGCAGTATAAGGTAAGCTCTTATTCCAAGTATGTAGGAAGAAGAGCTTGTACACATCACTCAGTCCATCGGCCCTGTACAGAACAGTGCTACCCTGTGACAGGATTTGCACGCGCAACACAAATCCCAATGTAATCTCATAAAACGCATATTTGTTCCTCCTCTAATCTTTGAAGCATGTCCCATGCGTGTCATGTCACACACTGTTGTGTTACTAAGGGACAAAAATGTAAAAGAAAATTATAATAATTCAGGGAACTAAAATTGCCTGTTGTCTCTTTGCAGTTAATTGGGCACTGTTTGATTTTCAAGCCAAAGTGTTCCACCCAAAAATGCACCTGGCTCCAACATTAAAACTCACTGCTGTTACTGGGCAAGAAGTGAGCTCAGTTTTATTTGATAATTATTCTGAATCAGTTGAGTGTTTTGCATAATTAAAAGCCATCTTCATTAAACTAGGATCACCCATTAGTTGCTGATTGAAAGGGTGCAATAATTAAATGACTCCAGTGAATTTTAAAACAATATCCTATTTTCAGAAACTATCTTGCTGAACTGCTTAGGGAAAGTAGGTCTTCTGGGAAATGCATTCAGCTGAAGCCCTTGTCCTTGGTGTGGTGATGTTGATCAGACATGTAAAATCCTCACCGTGCACGTGGATATATCCATACTCGTAGTTGGAGTTCCTTGTATCAATGCAGAATTATTTACATCAGCACGAGAGAATGCACACCGTAAGTAATGAAGACCACTGAATGGAACAGACAGCAAACTTAAATTGAGGTCATACACCCTTGTTGGTGCTGTGATTTTGAGTTGTGAATCTCCTGTTTTACTTCTTACAGTTCTATCACTCCTCGAAGCACAAAAGTGATTTTCTAGATGAATTTGCTAAGCCGATGTCTAACATCTACACTGATTTTGATTGCTTTACTATAGCTGGTGATTTTAGCATCCATATTGATTCTTCCACTAACTCCAAAGCGAAACAGTTAATTAATTTGCTAGAGCCTTTTCGTTTCACACACGCGTGTCACACACACATGTCTCTGAGCCTGCCCACAACCAGGGCCATACTCTGGACTTGGTAAGGCCCTGACATTACAGTCGTTTTTTTTATTTTTTTAAACCTTTATTTCAGCAGGTTGTTCTTTTTCAAGAGATCCAATAAATAGCAGTGTCAGTGTTCTGGCTAGTATTGATTCAGAAAAACTCGTCAAGTCACATGATGTGGACTCCCTCTTTGGTAGGATAAGTACAAATTTTAGGGTGCTGGAAATTGTATAGATACAAATGGGTTGTGAGAACAGGTTCCAATAAGCTATATGAAACTGATGATGTATGTGACTCTGCAGATATATGCAGGGAGTTACTGGGCAAATCACCTGTAAAACACTGCTGTGTACTGGATGTGCACCATGGTCTGGTAACATTGTAATAGACAGCAGTGGTACTGTTGGGTGGTACATAATTACACCAAGGAAGGTTTTTTTTCTCACCAGGTGTACCAACTGGCCAACAACCTCAGATCAATCAGGCATCTGCAGGTGTCGGCTGTACATGAGGTGTGTACCTCCAATACAATGTCCGTGCAGCTCAGCTCCTTTCTGTAAGAAAATGTGTCTCTTCCCATTGAATTGTAGCTTCACGAGTCAGTGCAAGCCTGCCTAGTCGGATCTGTTGTTTTCTACTGCCTGGATCTGCCTCTCCGCTCTTTTCCTGAGAGACTTCTCTATAAAGCGGAATCTGTATCAGCAGCCAGGCCACAGCCAGGGGTCGTTCTGCGGGACAGCAGGAGTGGCTGACGAGGCCGGTCTCCAGGGCGATGAAAACAGACCAGGGCAAGGGCCATCGGGTAAAGGCTCTGGACCCGAGGGAATATATGGGCTTGCAAGTTGCAGTTGTATTTTTGGCAGATGGTAGAGATAATTATAGCTCATTGCTAGGAGTGTGTGAGGCTGAAACGGAGGTAATTTATCCCTTTGCTTCAGCTCTCACCACGTATAATTGTTAAATCTTTGGGCTTCTGTGGGAACCTAGATTCACAATGGTAAAGATTAGACACCTGAGAGAGATTATCTGGGCCATAAAATATTTTTGGATAGTTAATTCCCCTGGAACCAAAGCAAAACAATAAAGATTTAAACCAAAATTAACTTTTGGACAGAGAGCAATAACTAGAAAAATATATAGCTGCAAGCAATAATGAGAAAAATGTACTAATTCCACTAACGAAGACGCATGGACATAATAGTCAGATGTCCAGTCTCTCTTTCTGCTTAACCACAAAGTGCTTTATCTTTAACCCTGGTGGGGCAGAAAATAAAGGCATCAAGGTCTGGTACAGAGCTGACCACTCCAGAGTAGGTTCAAATCTCACTGGCTCATTTGTCTGTTAGTGCCGCGGTGCTCTGGGGCCATGTAACTGACCAAGTCCCCACAGGAGGGATAGCGGACTTGTTCTCTCACTTTCATCGCTCTCCAGGGACTCTTCTTGGCAGTGTGGCACTTGTGTAAGCTTTGCCTGCAATAAGCAAAAATAGTACCTAGTAACTGGGCAGAAGAAACCAGGTAAAAAAGCAGTGGCTGGCTTTATAGCACAAGAGGCTAGCGCTAGTCTTCACCCACTGGGATTCCAGTGGATGTCATAGATGAAAGGGAGTCCTCATTGGACTGGTTATTGGGGATGACTGAAGTTGTGGAGGGATGGTGTCGAGTGCCAAGCTACCTTTTCCAGGCTATCCTTTGCATTGCACTGAAGGTGCAAAAGCTTGGCATGTCCCAGGGGACTTCAGAGCTCAAATGGACTCAAGGGACCCTTCAAATAAGACAGCTGTATGGTCTGGGGTCCCCTGGGAGAAGGGGGGTCGGGGGCAGGGGACGGATATACGCGCAGCACTGAAGTGGCACTGTCTAAGACGAGAGGTTGTGAAATTACTTGTTCATTAAACACACACATGCCCTCACTCTCTCACAAACACACACATGCCCTCACTCTCTCACAAACACACACATTCCCTCACTCTCTCACACACACACACACATGCCCTCACTCTCACAAACACACACATTCCCTCACTCTCACACAAACACACACATGCCCTCACTCTCTCAAAAAACACACACATTCCCTCACTCTCACACAAACACACACATTCCCTCACTCTCTCACAAACACACACATTCCCTCACTCTCTCACATAAACACACACACATGCCCTCACTCTCACACAAACACACACATGCCCTCACTCTCTCACAAACACACACATTCCCTCACTCTCTCTCACACACACACACACACACACACACGCCCTCACTCTCACATAAACACACACATGCCCTCACTCTCACAAACACACATTCCCTCACTCTCACAAACACACACATGCCCTCACTCTCTCACAAACACACACATTCCCTCACTCTCTCACACACACATTCCCTCACTCTCACACAAACACACACATTCCCTCACTCTCACACACACACACATGCCCTCACTCTCACATAAACACACACATGTCTTCACTCTCACAAACACACACATGCCCTCACTCTCTCACAAACACACACATGCCCTCACTCTCTCACAAACACACACATGCCCTCACTCTCACACAAACACACACATTCCCTCACTCTCACACAAACACACACATTCCCTCACTCTCACACAAACACACACATGCCCTCACTCTCTCACAAACACACACATTCCCTCACTCTCTCACACAAACACACATGCCCTCACTCTCACATAAACACACACATGCCCTCACTCTCACATAAACACACACATTCCCTCACTCTCACAAACACACACATGCCCTCACTCTCACATAAACACACACATTCCCTCACTCTCACAAACACACACATGCCCTCACTCTCACAAAAACACACACATTCCTTCTCTCTCACAAACACACACATGCCCTCACTCTCACATAAACACACACATTCCCTCACTCTCACAAACACACACATGCCCTCACTCTCACATAAACACACACATTCCCTCACTCTCACAAACACACACATGCCCTCACTCTCTCACAAACACACACATTCCCTCACTCTCACAAACACACACATGCCCTCACTCTCTCACAAACACACACATGCCCTCACTCTCACATAAACACACAGCGTTAGACTGATAGTACTTGTAAAACTGTCATTGATCACAATACATGAAGAATGAACGGGCCTTCTAATTGAGCAACTGTTAACTATGTTTGAAATTAGCAAATGTTCTATATTTTTGCCTCTCATTAATGTCCTTGATCACTGCATAGCAGTCACTCTCACCACTTTACGTTTGTGTGCTAAACCTACAGCGCTCACCATCACAAAGTGTAATTCATCATCATTCATTAGTTAATTGCATTTTTCATTTGCTTGGCAGATTCTCTTACACTTAAATTTACAGATGGCTATTTACGTGTTATTTGTTTATCGATGACAAGTAAATATGTTAGCCTTTTTAAGACAGGCTACATGAAACAGTTTATCTTGGACTGTCACATTCAGGGCCGTATTAAACCAATGGGCTACAGGGCTGCAGCCCCGGGCCCCGGCCACTAGGGGCCCCCACCCAAGCATGACTGTCAATAGGAATAGCGTTCATGTGATTGAAAAATACAGTATGATCGCTTGGTCTTTTGTTCTTTCAGTTTGTCCGTAGCTGGTTTCCGTTCCTATAATTCCTTCATTCATGTTGCAGTCTAGTGTCACGTAGCACATTTTTCTAGAACAGTTAGCCTATGAAAATGTCCAGTGGTCAAAGGAAATACGAAAGTGGGGCCCAAAAAAGACAAAAACAAGAGAGAGCTTTGAAGTTGTTAAAGAAGACATCCAAATTAACCAAATCAGAAAGTCAGCCTGCCGCTGCTAGTTGTACAACTGATGTTGATCACGAAGAAGAGCCAGGTACTTCAACATTAGCGTTAGCAAATATTAGCGGGGAAGAATCAGACAGCGATGGCGCCGCCGTGGTGGAGGAGAAAAAAATATTGTTAAATGCTGCATGTTGGGGAGTAATTACAGAACAGTTGCGTTCCTACTGGGTCAGGAAAGCAGTTACGGCCCCCACACTGTGTCAGAATACCGAAAAATTAGTTTAACGATTGTTAAACGTGAACAAGTAAAACGTTGTTCACCCGCGCACTCCGAAATGATCGAGGTTAGACCAAACCAGACCTGTTCACTGCAGATCTTACATGTTGCGGAACAATCGTGCTTATTACATGATTATGTAGGCTATCTCTGAGTTATTTGTTTAGGTACTGTTGTGTTAATCTAGGCTACGTAATGTAAAAGCTAGTGATGGCGAAATGAGGCTTCCTGAAGCACTGAGGCGTTGCAGCCAATTGTATCACAAATAGATTAATTACTCGAAGCCTCATTCAACACAGTGTACGCTAGTGACACCTGCTGATACAAATAATTTAGAGGAACTAAACCATTACAAATTCCACCCCAGGTTCAAAATAATGAAGTTACCGCGGGCTAGCAACAAGTGACCACTTAGCTCACTGATAACGTGTCGGACTTCAGAGCCATTGGTGCAAGACAAAGTAAAAGTTCAAAACCCGTTCGGGTGATACACATACTAACATACTCGTAATTTATATTTGTAACTGTCATTAGGCTAGATTTGTCTAACATATATATTATATATATAAACATCGAACAAAAAGTTCAGAAATTTGTGTTTGGTAGATTATTTCTCTGTTGTAACAATGCTTCTTGGCAATACATTTTATACCGTTGGAAAGCCTGTTTATTTCCCTTTTAAATGGTGCCCCATTTGTAAGGAACATGCATTTGTGGGATGAGCAGCACAGCTGAGTATGGGTTGCGCCCATGTAAAATTTGCCAAATCTTCTCTGCCAATGCCATACATCTTACACCTGCACTGGAACCTGAACATGTGGAGGAACGTTATGTTCAGCGATGAGTCCAGATTCTGCCTACGGAATTTGGATCGTAGGGTCAAAGTGTGGAGAAGATGGGGAGAACGCTATGCTGATTGCTGCACCGATAGAGTAACACCTTTTGGTGGAGGCAGTGTGATGGTGTGGGGCGGTATCTCCATCACTGGAAAAACGAGGCTTGTCATCATTGGAGGCAATCTCAATGCAGAGAGATATCGAGATGAGATTCTGCAACCAGTGGCAATCCCATATCTCCACAGTCTGGGACCGAACTCCATCCTCCAAGATGACAACGCTCGCCCCCACAGAGCGGGGTTTATCAGAGACTACCTCCAGAATTTGGGAGTAGAGAGAATGGAATGGCCTGCCAACAGTCCTGACCTCAACCCAATTGAACACTTGTGGGATCAGCTTGGGCGTGCTGTTCGTGCTAGAGTGACCAACACAACCACGTTGGCTGACTTGCGACAAATCCTGGTTGAGGAGTGGAATGCCATCCCACAGCAGTGTGTGACCACACTGGTGACCAGCATGAGGAGGAGGTGCCAGGCTGTTGTGGCTGTGTATGGTTCTTCCACACGCTACTGAGGCTCCTGACTGTTAAATTAATAAATTGTAAAATTGCCAATATGTCTTGTTTCTTCCTTGTTACTGATAGACTTCAATCATCCAATCCACCAAACAACACCAAACAAGAGTCACTAGCAACAGCAGAATAAGCTGTTTGGCATTGGCAGAGAAGATTTGGCAAATTTTACATGGGCGCAACCCACATACTCAGCTGTGCTGCTCATCCCACAAATGCATGTTCCTTACAAATGGGGCACCATTTAAAAGGGAAATAAACAGGCTTTCCAACGGTATAAAATGTATTGCCAACAAGCATTGTTACAACAGAGAAATAATCTACCAAACACAAATTTTTGTTCGATGTTTATATATATATTTATATATTTCTACTAAGATATATTATAAAATAATTTTGAAAATGAAAAAAAACAAGGGGACAACATTTGTGTGGGGTTCAAATATGCCATTTGAGAAGGAATGCAGATGATAATGATAATAAAAAAGAATAAAAATTAACAATCAAATCATAATAATATTTTTTATGTTATTAAGCTATATTTCAATAATCAAGATGATTTTTTCATCGTGGCTGTGAAGCTGGCAGCCTATAAGCTAGTCTAATAGTGAACTGTTCTGTCTTAGTGTGTGATTATAATAATAGAGTGGTTCTGTTGCCAGGACCTAGATGCACTGCTGTGTTAATCCACGTGTGGGTGGGTGGGTGTGAGCGCGGGAGGGCCCCGAGACAGATAGCCCAGGGCCACGGAATGGCTTAATACGGCCCTGGTCACATTGCATAGATCTTTTTACCAACATTGCAAACATGATTACTGATGTGTCCTGAAAACCCCTGCCCAAAATGCGGTAATTAAGCAAAGAGCTGCGAGGAGCTGAAGGAAGCGCGGAGACAACGAAAGTCTATTTTCGGCATCCTGCGGGCTTGCGTTCCCCCGTCTCGACCTCTCAAGCGCTGCTCCTCCAGTAGAACTCTGCTAACGAGGCAGCGAGCATGAGATTGCTCTTGACAGCTCAACGGTCGAAGAAGAGGAGGAACAAATATACAGGTCAGAGAAGAACAAATACCCCCTCACTCTCTCGGGGTACTGCCACCGCAGGGGTATTGATTTTCTGCACACAACAGTGAACCGACTAGAGGACATTATCCATGAGTTGTAATTATCCGGACATCACTTAGATCACTCATTTTTAAGTTTGACGTACTGATTTGTTTGCGATGGACGTCCCGCTAAATTGGATTCACTCCCTGTGTATTCTTTGAGATGATGACTGGTAACTGACACTATAAACACCACAAATATAGCCTATTAGTATCTCAGTACAAATAGAACTCATTATCTGTATTCTTCAAAACGACCAAAATGACTTACCTTGAACAATAGCGCTGAAAAACATTAAAAAGAGAAAGGATGATGCACATTGCCAGTAATTGGCTACTGAATATGTAACCCAAAGACTGTAGATTCACAAGTGTCACTGCTGTTATGCCCTAGAGTTCAAAACATTGAATTATTTGCGTATTGTTTTGGTTCAGTTATTGCACAGCTGTGTCACAGAAACTACTGGTGGGACTGAGGCCTAATTAAAGTACTTACGTGGCTGCATTTCACAACACGTCACGACAATGAGTGCACATACAATATTTACGATCTAGGAAATTCAACGAGGCTTAGTTGCTCTGTCAACCACATTACAGTCGCACAGTATAAGAAGGTTTAAATTCAAAACTTCAGTTTGGTCATCCCCTAGCTCCTGATTCCATGAAGAAGACATGTTTGCGTATGTTTTCAGAAATTACATATTTTATACATTCAGATAAAATACACATAGGTTGGTTTGCACATCCTTTGCAATATAGTTACCACTGTGATTATGAAAAATATATGCTATACTTAATAACCTGCATTTCAGACTTAAAGCATAACTGAACTTTGGTATAACTGAACCGCTGGCCATGATATGAGTCCAAATGGTGGCTAAATATGTTCATTAGTTGCTATGTGCTCCCCTGGTGATAATCCAGAATATAGTCCATGAGCCAGGACCCCAAAAATGAATATACGTTGAATATGTGGACCCCTAAATTGTCACACGCAAACAGATGAAGATCAAATATATTAACAACTTTTGAACCTTATATCGTACAGAGACCAATAAACCCACTTTTCTGCATAAGTGAAGTATGGGGAATTGATTGGAATGGTTATTTTAATGATTTAAAACTTCCATATATGCTTAAATGGCATTTGATTGCAAGATTTTGCAAAAAAAATGGCAAAAAAAGGACAACAAAAAAGTCTCCTAAATTATCCCCAATTTGTAAGTATGTGCAGAAAAACACCATGCTTCTAATGGCTATAGAAAACTTCCCAATACTCTAAGCTTTAATTTGAGTGGTAACATGTGGTTGTAGCTCTAACGATAAAGTCAGTAACATAATTAAGGCTATGCCTATGACAGAATGAGGTGTGACTTGGTGGATACTAGTACCAGTCAGACAGACTGAGGTGGTGGTGTGTATTGATGGAGACCACACCAGGAACTTAAAGGGATAACAAAGATATATTTAATGAAATTATGAACAAATACAGCTTAAGCAAACAAAATGCATGTGCTTAGGGAGAGGGATCTTCCAGAACAATGAAGATTGGAGTCTTTATTAGCGAGGGTCACAGAACTGAGGGGTCCCTTCTTAAGATCAGTCCTCTGTTTCAGAGTCAGTCAGTTCTGCCTCCATGGTCAGGTCCTCCTCTTCGGGTTGATTGTCACGTTTGCAACTTGCACAGGTTTGTACATTTCAAGCCGTTGCTCATGCACTGGCATTCTGGGAGCTTGCATCTACGGCTGCATTTGCAGGACAGCAGCTGCAGCACTGCCTCAGTGCTGGAGATCCCTGCATCCATTCCACAGTGAGCTGGCCACTATCATTTCTGGCCCATCCATGCTCGACTGGGCTTGGGACTTGCGGATGCTGCTGAAGACTGGCTCTCCAGATGCCAGCCTGGTAGTTGGCACGCATAGCATGCATGTAGAGGCAGTCCTCGCATGGTGGCAGCTGGCTAGACTCGAGCTCCCCACGCTGTGTGCAGAAAAGCTGGTGGCGGGCTGTGTTGATATCCTCTGTTGTTGTAGATGCTGTGTACAGTTTGCATGTGAATGCTTGCAGCTTCTTGAATAGGTCCATGGACAGTTCCCAGGACTGTCCCAGCTTGCGAAACACTTCTTGGAAATGCTCTGATCTCATGATGAGCTTCAAGGCTCTGAGCTTCCCATGACCTGCGAAGGCACTCAACGTGTCACATCCAGTGTATGCATGCATGCCAATCAGAGCATTACAAATAAATAATTGTCTTAATGTAAGTAATCAACTGGGGAAGTTTCATTGTGATAGCTATTAGTTAATTTTTTTACCCCATACCCCCTATAGTGGCTTGCGCCCATGAGGTGAAAATAACAAAATGTTTAAAAAAATATGAAAAGCTGCTCATGTGGAAAGGTTATCATATATTAATTTACTTATATTGACCCTATAAACAATTTAGCATAGGTAAAGTTCTGCCGACAACTTGTCTGGCTCATGGACTAATAGGGTATTTGTTGCTTTTCATTCACTTCTATACGGCAGCTAAAACGGTCTCAAAATGACACTTCTAGCACATATACGAATGTGAACGTAGTGGATTCTGTTAATACAAACATTAACCAGTCCTCTTACGTATTATTATTTTTTATTAAATGGCCCTTTCCTGGTTTTTTCGTATTTTATTTGGAACGTAGATCCGGTAGGCACTTCTTGCACCAGAAACAGTGTTAATGCGCCGATGTGTCAGAAACCACTCATTGGTCCAAATTTCCAAGGAAGCAAGCGTTCCTATATCTATGGTAAACAAACCGACCTGCCAACATTTTTCTAGTCTTTTCTGGTAGCTTGCGAACAACATTGAAGAAAATAGTACTTTTATACATTGTTTTAATTACATTAAAAAATAGGACAGGTTATTTTTTGTATTGACAGAATCTGCTTCGTTCTAGTTTGTAAACGTGCTAGAAGTGTCATTTTGAGACCATTTAACCTGCCCTATAAAAGTGAATGGAGAGCGAAAAATAGCCCACCCTATTCTGGATTATCACCCCAGGGGTGCACAGAGCAACTAACAAACATATTTCGCCACCATTTGGACTCATATCATGGCCAGGTAACTACACAACCCAAAGTTCTCCCAAAGTTTAGTTGTGCTTTAAGCAGCTGTTGGTTCAAGAGTTGGAAAGCCAACCCTTTTACTGAGGTGAGGGGGCATTCCTCAGCCACAGACAGAGCAGTATTATTTAGGGGACCGCTGGCAATAGTGTGTTCTTAGCACAGCTCCTGGTCTATCGGGGTTCCTTGCCCTGAAAGTCTGATCTTTGGTCTGGAGAGTACTGACAAGAGCAGTACTCGTCATCAGCCACGCCCACCCCATGCGTCCTGCAATGAGATTGTTCTCTGCTGTCACGTTTTATCCCAAAATAACATGAGGTGAAGGAGGGCGAGTGGGGTGGTTGCTCTGCCCCTCTCTGTGTTTGGGTCTCAGGAATAAAAATAATAACACTTGATTTCAATTGTGAATCAAAGTTGGGAACAAATGTTGTTTGAATCCAGACATTTTGCTGTTTTTGATTTGTGTTTGTTCGCGGCCAACTGAACATGGGATTCAGGTTCCAATATGTAATTCTTTTTTGCCTCGTAAATTGTAAAGGTCAACCCCCTGATTGTGATAAGTTCATAATAGAGGACAATTGTGCTTAATGTTACATATGATTCTATTACGAGAACAGTGCTGAGCTGAAGATTGAAGAGGCAGAAAACCAAAAAAAAGATTATTGGTCTCAACCTGTTTTCAATCATTTTGTGAGAGTGAGCTCTTAAGCCCAGCAGAAATGTGGGCGTGGGTCCCCTCTTGGAGGACTCCTGGGTAATCACCTTGCCTTCTGTGTCTCAGCTACATTTGATTGACTATGATGCAAAGAATTTACTGTGGATTGTTAAAAATAATTTATTTTCCATTTTACTTTTGTTCAGAAAAGTGGGAATCACCAGATTCGAAAAAGCAGATGGCCAATGACTACTGAACTAAGCACATGAGCAGGTGAGAAAACGTAATACGTATATATATATATTTTTAAAGAGTTCAGGCACTTGGTAAGTTCTATTTCAAAACTATTTACATTAACCTCAATGTGAATTTGGTTGAGTTTTTTGAAAGATGCTGGCTCAGTAGCAATAGTCTAGTTTAAAAAATAAAAAAAATTAAATAGTTAACCTTTTTTGTGTGCCCCATGCTTTTTCCATTAGTGATCTCACAACATTTGGACTTAACAACACTTGACAACATTTGAATTAACTTTCTGAAGTTGAAATCACAATAATGCCCTTATGCCAGTATGGGCACTGCAAAAACCAAATCTTAACAAGCATTTTAATCTTATATGTAGACTTTACAATCTTAATTATTTCTGTTACTTTTTTTTGCTAAATAAGACAAAAAGATTTCCAGTGGGGCAGGGCCGTTTCTAGATTGCTTTTATTGGGGGGGCATGAAGAGATGTGGGTGGGGCATATAGGGTGAACTTTTTTTTAAAAATTTTAAACAAATTTTCAGCATTTTTAGACAACCTCACACACGGAATTTTCTAAAATAAAATAATTTATGAACATTTTGAAGATTTTTTTTTTTCAAAGCCCATGATGAGATTTGAGATGCTTTCATATAAAGCTAAAGTATAGGCTAATCAGTATATTAGTGGATAAGATAATTTTATTACATTTTAAACCCACCTCCACCCCCCTCATCTCATAGGAGGACAACTTTATTTATGTCCAATAATACCAAGTCATTATCCAATCTTATATGGAATCAAATATAATAAAGATGAGCTATATTCCTTCATCATTTCAGTCTCCTGCAGAATCACAGCTATAACAACTGGGCTAGATGCAACATGTAATCAATCTATTTAAAATAGAATCTCCCAGACAGAGATTCTCGCCACTATCCTCAACTCACTGAGCCAGGCTAGCGAATATTATATCCTAAGCAATGCGTAACAGTTACAGTATAGATTGATCAATGAAACGGACCTCTTTCTCTCGCTGCGTCTTCATGTTTCATATGGCCAAACCAACCAATCAGATATTAGAGAAATATATTATTTAGATGTGTCATTTTTATGATTGGCCGAATCGTCTGTAGCTCTAATAGGCGCCGACTTCATATTGTCTGATTAAATTTTTTCTGGATTTGGCTTGGGGGGGCAGGCGGAGAATTTGGGGGGGCATTGCCCCCCCCCCCTGTGCCCCACTCTAGACACGGCCCTGCAGTGGGGTGAGATAGTTTTACTCATTTCAAGATTTGTCAGTGGGGTAAGATAATTTTACTTGTCAATCAAAAAGTATGTGGCGCACTCTCTGGGGTATGGAGTGTCCACGAGACTGAAAATAACAATTGCACTGTCCACACTGAAGGAATTTCAAAAGCTTTAATATAGTTATCTTTTGAAAATAGGTCACTGTCTCTTTAAATCCTGTCCACTCCGCAATCCAATAGCGTCGTCGATATCCGGAAGCAGGGGTCGGTACACAGAGACGGATTCTCAGACGGTCCGGGATTGGGCGAGGCGGGGGAAAGTCAGGCAGGCGAAGGTCATACACAAGGCGGGTTTTCAGACGGTCCAGGGCGATGGCACACAGCACGTTCCTCCTACGAATATTAGTCACACAGTTAGTTAATAATTCTCCAGCTACTCTCTCTCTCGCTACGACTTACTTCCTCCAGTGATTTCCCTTGCGGTACTCTCCCGAATGAAGTATTCCTCCCCTTTTTAAAGGGCGCCTAATTGTTTGATTTCGCGCAGCTGAGACATGACGCGTTCTCAGTGCTAACTTGTGCGAGGGCAGAGCCGGAGATCCTAATATGGGCTTCCGCGGTACAACAGGGAAAAGCACATATCGGTCATTTATTACTATTCCTCTCGGGTTCTTCTGTCGGGTGCCACACACCTCCTCCCTCAGCTCCGACCGGGAGGGAGGGGCGGTCCAGCCTCCCAATGCGTCTCTCCTGGATATGGCATCCGCATTCCCATGTGCGGCCCCGGACCTGTGGACAACGGAGAAAGCAAAGGGTTGAAGGGAAAGGAACCAGCGGGTGACCCTGGCATTGGTTTCTTTGTTACGGGACATCCAGACGAGTGGGGCGTGGTCCGTAACAAGGGTGAAGTGCCGTCCTAACAAAATAATATTTCAGTTCCTCCAGGGCCCATTTTATCGCCAGGCATTCCTTCTCAATAGTAGAATATTTTTTCTCTCGGGGTAGTAGTTTTCTACTGATGTAGGTGATGGGATGTTCCTCGCTTTGTTGCAGCTGAGACAGGACGGCACCTACCCCTGTTTCCGAAGCGTCAGTTTGGACCACTAGTGTTTTTGTGAAGTCGGGGGTCACCAACACTGGTCCTGAACACAGGGCGTCCTTCAGTCCCCGGAATGCCTTCTCCGTTTCTTCCGTCCACATGATCCGGTCGGGCAGCCGGCTCTTGGTCAGGTCCGTTAACGGCGCTGCAAGGGTGGAGAAATGGGGGACAAAGCGACGGTAGTAGCTGGCAAGCCCTATGAATGTGCGTACCTGTTTCTTGGTTTGGGGCCGGGGCCATTCTCGGATCGCCTCGACCTTCCCTACCTGGGGCTTGACGCATCCTCGGCCAATGGTGTACCCCAGGTAGTCTGCGTCCAGGAGGCCTAGGCGACACTTCTTGGGGTTAGCGGTCAGCCCTGCCCCCTGTAAGGCTCTCAGCACAGCTGTGACCTGTTGGAGATGGGTCCCCCATTCCTCCCCATGAATCACTATGTCGTCTAAATATGCGGCGGCATACTCCCGGTGGGGCCTGAGGACCTGGTCCATCAGCCTCTGGAATGTGGGCGGGGCTCCATGTAGGCCGAACGGGAGCATTTTGTAGTGGAACAGCCCGTCAGGGGTAGCAAAGGCCGTTTTCTCTCTTGCTTGAGGTGCTAGGGGTACTTGCCAGTACCCTTTAGTCAGGTCCAGGGTGGAGATGTAGCGGGCTCTTCCCAGTCGTTCGATGAGTTCGTCTACTCGGGGCATGGGGTATGCGTCAAACTTAGAAATGGCGTTCAATTGTCGGAAGTCGTTACAAAAACGTATTGACCCATCGGGTTTGGGAACCAAAACAATAGGGCTACACCATTCACTACGCGATTCCTCAATTACTCCACTCTTCAACATGGTTCTCACCTCTTGTCGGACTGCTTCTCTTCGGGCCTCCGGTATCCGGTATGGTCGCAGCTTTACCTTTTTTCCGGGCTCTGTGATAATGTGGTGTTGGATGAGGTCCGTGCGGCCAGCCTCGGTAGAGAACACATCCCTATGGCGTTCCACAAGTTCCATCATGTCCTGGCGTTGGCTCTTCGAAAGCTGTTCGCCGATTGGCACCTCCACTGGCTCCGTCTTAGCAGGGCCCTGGGGTGGGGGAAAAGAACACAACACATCCCGGGCAACCCATTTCTTTAGGAGGTTCACATGGTAGACCTTCTCCGGCGGTCTTCGTCCCGGCTGTCGGATGCGGTAGTTGACCTCCCCCACCTTTTCCATGACCTCGTAGGGCCCATGCCATTTGGCCAGAAACTTGCACTCTGAGGTGGGCACCAGCACTAACACACGGTCTCCCGGGGCGAATTCCCGGGGTTGTGCCATCCTATTGTAGACGCGGGCTTGGGCGGCCACCATGTGTTCTCTTACCAGGGGCCAAAGGGTGGCCATGCGCTCCTGTACTTCTTCCACATGTTCTACCAGGGTCCGATGTGGAGAGGGCTGTTGCTCCCAGGCCTCCCAGGCCTCCTTGGCGAGGTCCAATAGTCCCCTGGGTTGTCTTCCATATAGTAGCTCAAACGGGGAGAATCCAGTGGAGGCCTGGGGCACTTCACGGATGGAAAACATCAGGTATGGCAACAGCTGGTCCCAGTTCCTCCCATCGGCCTCCATTACCTTTTTCAGCATCTGCTTCAGCGTTTGGTTGAAGCGTTCGACTAGGCCATCCGTCTGTGGGTGATATACTGATGTTCGCAATTGGGTTATATTCATTAATTTACACAAATCTTTCATTATGCGTGGCATGAATGGTGTACCCTGATCCGTGAGGATCTCCTCAGGGATCCCTACCCGGGAAAACAGCATCACTAACTCTTGAGCGATCCCTTTTGATGCCATGGTGCGTAAGGGGATAGCCTCTGGATATCTAGTAGCGTAATCAAGGATCACTAGAATGTATTGGTATCCCCGGGCGCTTTTCGGGAGGGGACCGACCAGATCCATGCCAATCCTGCTAAAAGGGATCGAGATAATTGGTAATGGTATTAGTGGGCTGCGGAGATGGGGCCTTGGGGCCACCTGCTGGCACTCTGGGCAACTGCGACAGAAGTCCTCCACCGTCTTTTTGACTCCAGGCCAGTAAAACCTTGCCTTAATTCACTCTAGTGTTTTCTCTACCCCTAGATGAGCGCCGAGCTGGTGAGAGTGAGCCAACTGGAGCACAGAGGGGATAAATGGACGCGGCACCAACAGTAACTCTTGTATTACCCCCGCTTTTTGTATAACTTGATAAAGCAGGGATCTCTTTATGGCAAAATGGGGATAAATTATTTGTCTTACCCCGTCGATGAGCCGGCCATCCACCACAGACACCTGCTGGAGTGCACTGGTTAGGTTAGCATCTTCCAACTGGGCGGTTCCGAATCTCCCTGCCAACGGTTCCGTCATGGGGGTCACATCGGCTTCAAAGTCCATGGGGAACATGCCTCCAAGGTCCAGGTCCTCCTCGCCTGGTGGGGCTTCTCCTTATTCACCTTGGAGGGTCTCTGCCGCTTCCTCTGCCGTTACCCACCCAGCTTCCTCTTCTGCCACCCGTACCGCTTCGCTAGACTCCCCTTCTGACAGCGGGTCGGTGGAGGCCTGTGGGTCAACCTCTTGGAAACCACAAAGGCGGGGTGGTGGGGGCCGCGGCCGGGGGTGTGGAGGCGAGGTAGGTTCTCGGGGAGATCGTCGGCCCCCTGCGGCCAGACGAAACCACAGAGCGCGAAAGAGGGGGAGGTCGCGTCCTATGAGGAACGGCACTGGGAGGTCTGGCACTACCCCTGCTGGTCCAGTGTACCTCCCCGTGGTCGTCCTCAGGTCCAGCAGAGTGGTGGGGTACTGGCGGGTCTCGCCATGGATGCAGGTAACGCCAACGGTGCCCTCTAGGTGGGGTTGTTGAGCGAATTCCGGTCTCACTAATGTTACCATGCTGCCTGTGTCCAAGAGGGCCGTGGTGTCTTTGCCGTTGGCGGTGACAGGGGTGGTAGGAGAGGTGTCACCTCTGGTTCCTCTGTCTTCTGCCCAGCATGCCGTCAGCAGCCCGCAGGGTCGTCCGGTGGGTGTTTCACTGGATGCGGTGGGCATGGGCACGTCCCCTAGCTGAGGGCAGCTCCAGGAGATGACCCGTCTCACCACATTCGTAACACCTCCGGCGGTCTGGGTTAATGATGGGGCGGCGACCCGGCGGGTCAGTGGAGGGCCTCATTTTCTCTGTGTGCTGGTGATGAGTGGGTTCCTTGGGGCGGGAGGTGACCTCTGTTTTCACTGGCCGTCCACTGCGTAGCATTCCCTGGGTGGCCTGGTATCCCTCCATGACTTCCACAAGTTGATCAGCGCTTTGGGGGTTTTTCTGGCAGGCCAGTTTCTTCGCTTCGTAGGGGAGGGCGCGCAGGTATCGATCCATTACCACTCTCTCGATGGGACCCAGGGACCGTGGGTCAGAGACCAGCCAGGCATTAGTCAACCTGATGAGGTCGTGCATTTGGGCTCGGGGTGAGGTGTTCGGATCAAAGGCCCATTCGTGATAACGCTGCGCCCTATTTATCAGCGTGTATCCATGTCGTTTGAGTATTTCGTCCTTTAAGCTGGTATAGCTGACCGTTTTGTTAGTAGCCATGTCTTGGTAGGTTGTTTGGGCTATACCAGACAAGAACGGAGCGATCAGGCTCACCCACTGGTCTTCGGGCCACTCTTCTCTCTCGGCGGTCCTCTCAAATGCCAGGAGGTACGTTTCTATATCGTCAGTGGGAGTCTGTTTCACCAGAAATCTTGCGGGGTTGGCCCGGCGCACACGTTGTGCGAGAGCATGCTCCTACTTTTCATCAAGCAGCTCTTTAAATTCCACCCGCATGAGTTCCGTGGTTTTGAGCTGTATTTGCATAGCTTGCTCATGCTGCAGTCGTTGGGTTTCCGCGTTTTGGAGCTGAATTTGCATCGCTTGGTCATGACGGGCTTGCTGCTGTTGACTACTGGTAATGAGTTGCGCAATCAGGCTCTTGAAATCTGTTGACTCCATTATTATGCTTGGTCCCCTGTAGTAGCTGGTTGTGCAAAATGTATTATTTTCAGTCAGATCAGGCTGCCCGCATTCTCCACCATATGTGGCGCACTCTCTGGGGTATGGAGTGTCCACGAGACTGAAAATAACAATTGCAATGTCCACACTGAAGGAATTGAATTTCAAAAGCTTTAATATAGTTAGCTTTTGAAAATAGGTCACTGTCTCTTTAAATCCTGTCCACTCCGCAATCCAATAGCGTCGTCGATATCCGGAAGCAGGGGTCGGTACACAGAGACGGATTCTCAGACGGTCCGGGATTGGGCGAGGCGGGGGAAAGTCAGGCAGGCGAAGGTCATACACAAGGCGGGTTTTCAGACGGTCCAGGGCGATGGCACACAGCACGTTCCTCCTACGAATATTAGTCACACACAGTTAGTTAATAATTCTCCAGCTACTCTCTCTCTCGCTACGACTTACTTCCTCCAGTGATTTCCCTTGCGGTACTCTCCCGAATGAAGTATTCCTCCCCTTTTTAAAGGGCGCCTAATTGTTTGATTTCGCGCAGCTGAGACATGACGCGTTCTCAGTGCTAACTTGTGCGAGGGCAGAGCCGGAGATCCTAATATGGGCTTCCGCGGTACAACAGGGAAAAGCACATATCGGTCATTTATTACTATTCCTCTCCGGTTCTTCTGTCGGGTGCCACAAGTAACTTAAAACAAGCTAATATTTTCCACTTTAGAGAAAAAAATAAATTTTAAGTCTCATTACAAGACTAAAGCACTTGTTAAGACAGACATTGTTTGCTGTGCATGGGGCACTACTATGGATGCACGCTGTCTGTCTCAAGAATATATATATTTTTTATCCTGCCTCCTCTATGTCCTCTCACATTTTGATTGGGTGAAGAAGGGACAAGTATACGAGAAGAATCAAAAAAAAATTTGTGTGTAATGGAAAAATTGTGAGCCCTGAGTACATTCAGCAACTGGAAGAGCAAGAATATAATAAATAACAGACAAATACGTCCAATTTGCTGCGGGTGTCACTTTTTCCCCACGGTGTCCACATCCTGTGCACAAAATAGGTGTGAATGCGAGAGGCTTCTAAAGCTCTGGTGCTTGTTAAAAAGGTGTGGAGCCTGCACTTTCCATGCCACCGCTGCTTGGACTGTCATTAGCTACAGGGCCCTCCGCCAGCTATCAGCCAAGCCGTGGCAGTGGCGTTTCCGGAGAGTGTGACGTGCCTCTCTGTTCTGTCTGCAGGAATTCTGGCTTCACACAGCCTACTCCCCCTCACCAGTGAAAGCGGAAGGTTTGCAGAGCTCTGCACCCCTGGTCCTGGAGAGTGACACATTATGCTGGTTTTTGTTAACTTCAGACCTGAGAAGCCAGATGGGGTGACTTAACTGTGTAATCAACTGCTTTAATTAATTAATAAAGTGCTTGGAAACAATGACTTTCAAAAACCCTGCCCTCAGAGGATGAAAAGAGCTGGGGATCCATTTATCCTTGTGGGTTGGGGGCAGGGTGACAATTTTCAACTCAAGATAAGACCTGTCACTGTGATCAGCAGAGCCCAGATGAGAAGGAGACTCAACAGGCCCATTTATTGAATCTCAAACACACAAGAATCAGGCGGTTCCCCCATCACCTAGCTGATTAATCAAATAAACCCGCTAATGCTGAAATCTGCTGATGCACCTGAGCCACACAGAGCCAGTTATCCCCTGTAGCCTTCATCTATTTTTCATGCCATATTCTCTTTTTCAGAAAAGCATGTAAAAGTGCAGGTGAAGGCGGTTTCCTTCTCCTTTACACAAATCTCGAACATCTCGTACACCCTCTCGAACTGAGCCACATTATTATGCGTATGGGATTCTAATAAAACATTTTTTAGGCTTAAATATTCTCCATTTTCCACTCATCTTTAGAGAACATGGGCTACCCTGTTCAGAGCATGAAGATATCAAACATGAAGGTAGGGGGATCAGAAACAAGTCACTCACTCAGCGAGGACCAATAAAGGGAATGACTAAATAAATGCAAAGAAAGAAAAGACAGGAAACAAATTCCTTGTGGCTAAACAGCCAAATGAAAATCAATCCACTAAAATAGGGCAAACTCAAATAACGAGTGAAACACAAACTAAATCTCCCGAGATTAATACTGGAGCTAAAACGGGAAACTTAGCAAAGAAAAGAACACCCTCGGCACATAAATTCGGACGGCCGTAAGCGTGTAAAACAAACGAAACAAACAGAAAACTGTCTCAGAGAGAACAACAAAGAATAAAATAAATAGCACAGAATGCTAACAGGAGGAATAATACCTATACCTGAACTAAAAGCTAATAGCAAGTCCCCATGAACATAAACAGCATTTAATATCACACCAAAGTCGCTAGTACCTGGCTATACCTGGCTCAATGCAATGTTGAATTACAAAGAAGCACCGGGGAAGCGGAAGTGAGGAACTTAAATACCCCACAGGTAGAGGCACAGGTGAAAACAATGATGAGGGAAAGCAAACCCCGGAACGGAACGGGAAATAAATCCGATAGATTCTCAATCGGGAAATAAGAACGAGAACCGCAACGGAAAAGAAAATAAAAGCCCACGAACCATGACACATAATTGCGGAAGATGCAGCCTTCCAAGTTAGCTATGCTCAAGGGCCATGCTCCTCTCTTCTTGTATATTGAAATATGTACACAGACATGGCCAGGGTTGGCACGTTGGAACTGGTTTTCATTATTACTGCACACTTAATTGATAAATCAAAGCAGTCTAAAGGATTCTGATTTTGAGGTGAAAATAAAAAAAACAACATTCTCTTTGGCTGTGGTGGACCTGGGTTGGGGACCCCTGACCTTCTTTATCAACGGTGGGTTTAATGGGGAGATTTGGATCTCCCCCTCCTCTTTTGTGAATAGATGCACAATTGTTTTTTAGCGAATGCCTGTAGCTTGTGTGGTGTCTGCCCCCATCCGCACGCGGACCAATAACGCACACGCTGCTTGGACGCATGGATACTTCTTTGCGTTTGCATAGTCTGTGGTACTGATGCGAGTGCAGCCCAGAGCAAGAGCCAGGCTCTCTGTCTCCATCCTACTCACGCCCACAGGAATGCAGATCATTTCCATCTGGGCCGGGACAGGGGGGGGAAAAAGACTGGGAAGTTCAAAAAACACCTGTTTGGGACATTCCAAGGTAAACAGGTGATTCTATAATTACTGGGTATAAAAGGATATCAAAAGGACTCTTGATATCATATTTTCAGGTACTCTTACAAGCAATACTATAACCTCTCTGATCTCTATGGGAATTGGGGGGTGGGACTAGATTAAGCTGTAAATCGTATGGAACCCATGTGGCTAAATGAGTCAGGTATCAAAAGAGCCTCAAACCATCACTCTGCTGCCAGATATTCAGTAGATATGAATGGATCACTTTAAGGGTTGTTTTTCCTATGGAAAAATAAATCAGGAGAAACAACCCTACGCAGGATTGCCAGATAAATTCAGCCACATTAGCTAGCCAGCTATCGTCGAAGTGACGTGTTACTCCAGTCCAGCCCCTAAGCAGCCAGATTTGGAAAGTTTTAATCATACCTCTGTATTTAATTATACATAATAATAAAAAACAGACAGTATCCCCCCAACAAAAATAGGTGTTTTCTCCAACTGAGGCTTTGGTCGCTGATCCGCGGAGTGAGCCATCGTGGAACCGGAGAAATTAACCATGAATAATTAGTAAAACTGGTTTGTTCTCAACACATCAGAGATCGGTACACTCACAGATTAGTGTTTTTCAATAATGTCTTTTGCTTTTTTGTACAACCTAAAAAAAATTTATCCAGGAAAAATATAAAATTTAATTGTCTGCTTCTATTGATTACCATAGTGTGAGGGGCCTAAATTGTGCTGGGACGACTTTGTTAAATTCCGCAACGGTCCATAGAAAATACATATACATAGCAGAGCTCATCGGTAATACCATTTCCGGGCTGTGGCAGCCATTTTGCAGTGGTGCCACTTGCGGAAGTATCAAATTGATTAGGGTTGAATGGATGCACAGAACTATATAATAACTAGAAAGGCAATGTGGTTCCATTCAACGTGGTTCCATTCAACACGAGTATCAATACTTTTTGAGCACCGACCGAATCATGTTCATAGCACCGAGTATTGAAAACTGAGTGTCGAAAAAGTATTCGGTGCCAATTTTCTGTACTTTTTCAAAAATTATCTGTTAAATACATAATTTTTAATCTCACTAGGGGGACTCTTTTGTTTTTATTCTTGGATCAGATTTAAAAAAATGTAAAATCATAATTTGATTTTGTTGCCAACATGGACATCCACATTTACAAATCATTTTCTTAAATTATCCTTTTTTTCAGAGCAACTGAGGCAAAGTTATTTGCAAGGGGGTATAACAGTACCCCGTGTAGGATTCCAGCTTGCGACTCTCTCTGGCCCAAGCAAACCCTGCACTTTACCATACTATTGCCCAGTGTCTGTTCCACAGTGGATTGCATCAGCAGAGCAAGCTAACAGGGGCGCACCATGACACGTGGTATGTTGGAAGACCGCAGCCTCTTTTCATGGTCCAGCCAGGAGAAGCCGCATTCTGGATGACCTGCATTCTCTCTCTGCATCGCTGGCAATTACTGTCGCTTTTCCTCCTGTGCTATAATGCACACAAATGCTTACCACTGCCTGTTAGAAAATTGCTGGTACTCCCAAGCCTTTTTGCAGTCTTATCAATAGAGAAAATACAGTTATGAAATATACGTCAGCCTCAGTGGACGGTTAGTTCTGATGAAACGAAATTACAGTGAAACTAAGAGTATTACCAAGAGCGAGAATCCATCTGGCCATGTCAAAAGTGTCAGCTTTATGGCTTTCACTCCAGCAGTGGTGGTGAGCGAGTAGGCCGGATGTTGTAGTCGTTTTAGTTGTTTTTTTAAATACGTGTTTGTTGTTTATTTGTTGGGCATAATTTCAAATTACCAATTTTATAAATTATTTTAAAATGTGACAACCCCTCTTGGGTGTTTTGAACGTCTAGCTGTCTGAATATAGAAAAAAACATTTTTTCAGTTCATTGACTCCCATTATATTTTTTCCGAAAAGTGGCACCAGATGTTCGTCACCAAAGTGGGAGGGACTACGGAGCTCTATTGCAGTTCAACTGTGACACTTGACATGCCGTCAGAGGACGTGGATAAGTCGAAACTCAACCAGTAGGGGCCGCTGTTTGTTCATTCTATTTCAGTGCATTACATTTTAATTTAATTCATTTTTGTCACCGTGAATTCCATCTATGCCGTAAGGAAAGGCTACTCCCAGAATTAACATTTGACCTCCTGTCATTATACGGGGATTGATATCTTGATTGTGTGAAAATAGAATGATGACAGACTTTTACCATTTTAATCAAGACATTAATTTATTGTGCTGATACTCATGTCCTGCATAACGGCAAGACCAGTACATCAACTTTTAGTGACAACAGTTCTTGAAACATTTCTCAAAAAAGTATAAAAACGGCAACATTCCAGTACAAAAAAAGAAAAAATAACCCAGAAAGGGATTGGCCACTTGCTGCATTAGGCTGCATGAAGACACTCTCTGAAAGATGACAGCTCTCCTTGGCTTTGCACTGCCCTCTTGTACAGCACCATGCCAGAGGTGAGGGGGGAGGGGCGGTATAGCAAACACAATCCGTACATCTGCATGCTTTAGGAAAACAAGTGCTTTCACTGTGACTCATGCACTAGAATGTACATTCAACAGACTAGGAGGGAAATCAGTGCTTTCCCCATCAATTAAGGCGGGAGGATCAATTATTCTGTCTGTCATACAGATAGGGAGGAAGAAATAATTATTCATGTAATAATATGATTCATATTTCTTTATTACAATGGCTAACTAATAGATTTTGGAAAGAGGAGAGAGAGAGAGAGAGAAGGAGGAGGAGGAAGAGCTAAATAATTTGTATTTATGCACGCGGTTTTAAAGAACACCCCTAGTGTGCCATCATGTTTATGTGAAAATCATTATTTAACGTGAATATATAATTAAAGCTCAAAATTAATTTGAAGCTTCCTGAAATATTTATTATAGGCATTTGGAAATGAACCCCATGGAAACGGTTCAGTTGGACATACTGTACACAATCATAAATCAGGCTCTTAACTTACAAAAGCTGAGTTACGAATGCCTGGTTTGTCCAAAGAAATATTTCCCGCCAGGATTTCTTTTCTCAGAGGAACTCTCAAGGTACTTTTCCACACTGCTTGTGTTGTGGAGGCCAGAATAAAGGCTACAAATCCTTGAAAAACATAGTTAATATCTTAACACAACTTATCCAGTGGGAGCATGATCAGGTATCGCTGTGAGGCACCATCCTAATGCACAGACGATACAAAGCGGGGGATATGACGCTCTCTATGTCCATGATATCTGACTGATCCAATCTGATTGGACTGCTTGTGAACTCAATTCAACTCAATTCAACAAGACAAGTGGAAGAATTTGCGCAATAATGCACCACTTCATCAACAGCAACAGCTTACTGGAACATCTGAAGGGATTGCATAGTCTGTATGATTCCCATAATCAAGAACAAGAAACGACAGCTAATGAGGTACTTCCCAATTTCTGCTGAACAGGTAAGACTGCATTCCAGACCTTTCCCGTTTCAGTTTGTTCCCCCCCCCCCCACACCCATACATCCTGACTGGCTTCCACTGAGAGTATGGGATCTTGGGGTGGGGTGGAAACTATTTGGAGGAGTCGGTGCTTATCACCATAAAGATGCAAAATCATTACACGCTAATCACATCAAGTCTAGATACAAATATAAGACAGCTTATGATTTCTTTCACTCTAGCACGGTCGGGGTGACTTCCATTTTCATTCAGTCAATTCAGTAAATGTATTGAAATGCAATTAATTAAATGAAAAATGATTGCAGAACATTATTTGGAACTTTTCAGTTCAAGTCAATTACAATTGTATTAGAGTTACTTGAAATGGAATTGACCCCCACACCAGCTAGCTATTGTCCTACTGGAGAAATGATTGATACATAGTAATTAACCTCTTCATTGCTGGAACCCCATTCCATTCGGACCCTTTCTCCGTCACCAGGCACATGCCCATCGCTGGTCAGGTGTCTGGCCTCCGTGCCAACGTATTACCCAAAGACCATGGAAATCAAATTTACAATGATCTCATATGAAGGAATCTAAATGAAAAAAACACAGCAAATTCATGAAGTAAATTCATGAGCACAGTAACATATATATTATAATAACCACTATTCTTTTGACCCCAGTAAAAATCTCACATACATTGAAAGGTGCTGAACAAATGCAGTGGTCAGGGGGCGCTGGTGTCACGCTCTGAAACTCTCCCGCTTTACGTGAGCAGCAACATTACAGCGAAACCGCTGCATTGCCAGGTGTAATTGTCATTTTGTATTTAGCTTCACATGTATGCAACACTTCATAGCATGCACTGAGCGTGATACTGAGTTAAGCTAGGGATCCCCTGAAAATCAGTACCCTGAAACTGCCCCAGCAGGGCTGTGCGTCTTGGGTGAAGCTCTCCTCAAACCTTGACTTTCCAAGCTGCTTCTCAGCAACAAAAAAACCCCACAAATAGAGATAAATGTATAAATATGAGCCGTCCACCACTGACATGTACAAACCCCTATTCCAACAAAGTTGAAATGCACATAAAAGCAGAAAGCAGTGATTCATAAATTCAGTTTTACATATATTTAATTGAAAACAGTACAAAAAAAAGATATTTAATGTTTTACCTTATCAACTTTATAGATTTTTGTAAATATACACTAATTCCAAATTTCATGCCTGCAAAACGTTCCAAAAAAGTTGGGACAGGGTCAAAAAAAAAACTGGGATGTAAAAAAAACACCTGTTTGGAACATTCCACAGGTAATCAAATTCAGAATTAGCGTATATTTACAAAAAGTAAAACATTAAATATTTTTTCTTTGTTCTGTTTTAAATTAAATATATGTAAAACAGAATTTACAAATCACTGCTTTCTACTTTTATGTGCATTTGTCCCAACTTATTTTGGAATTGAGATTTGTAATAAAAGTGCTCTGGAAGTCTAATCTGGCAATTTACAGAAAAACTAATATGGCAACCCATCCCCCATAAAGGCTGCTGTTTGTATTGTATATCTCGTTAGAGGGGGTGGCACTTAGCTACAGGCCCTGGAAAAGTGAACATCTGTAAACATGCTCCATCTTCAGTACCTCCGGACTGCTGTAAATCACCAGTGCCAGGGAACATAGTGGGATCTGCCTCCACACAGCCATGCTATGGTAGGATCGTGTGATCTTTGAAAAACTTCAGCAGTGGAGCAGGCTTCAGAGAAACATCTGCACTCCCCTAACTTAACTCATCTGTGTAGTGCATGGAAGGGCACTTGCTCAGTTGAAGATACACAAGACTGGGACTGTGAATCCATCCCTGCTCAAAACCTGAATTTCATAATTAGAATAATACAAATCCCTAGAGATAATATTGTGCAGGTTTATAAATTATCTTTTGAAAATTATAATTTTTCTGCATGCAGTCAACTGCATAATGTACAAGCAAACACTATGTTCAGAAGATTTCTTTGGCAGGCCAGAATCCAGCTGGACATGCAGGTAGATATCTTACAAGGAAAAAAAAATCTATTTTCTTTTTGCAAACTTTTTTTCCGCTTCCTTGTCTTGTCCAGCGGAAGACTAAAGGAAACATCAAATAAATAAAGGAAAGAATGAAAAGGCATGGATACCCAAAAGGAACAGTCCTTGCTTCAGAACTGTTCTACGTTATGTCTCTCGGACTCGGGCGTGGTAGGCCGGGAGACGGTGAAAATGTCCTGCCGCGAGGTTTTGGTTTTGGGCGTGGAGGTCTGGGGCGGGTCCTCGCTCTTCTCAGAGAGCAGCCGGAGGATCTTGGCCACCTGCACCTCCAGGGCGGCCATGCGCCCGCCCAGTGTCTGTATGTCACCCCTGAGCTCTAGCTTGGCATCTTGCAGGGTGACGTGGAGCGCCTGCTCGAGGGCGGGGTGGAAGGCAGGCGGGCGAAGCGGGGCTGGGGGGCTGGGGTCCCCCAGGGGGCTCCGCGCCTCACCGACCGCGTCTATCCGCAGGTCACTTTTCGTTATGCCGCTGTCGCAGGAGTCCGTCTTGTGCAGGAGGCTCTCCCCGTCGCCGCCCTCGACCCCGCCCCCCATCCCCTCCTCCGGGCTCTTGCCGTCCTCCGAAAGCAGCTCCATGGACTGCACGCGCGTCACGTCGGCCCAGTCAGCCTTGCTCTCTTCCGCTGTGGCGGCCGCGCTGTCGCCCTTGAGCCGGGCCCAGCTGCGGCCGGCGTAGGGCCTGAGCCGGGTTGGGCTGTGGACCCGCAGGCAGTTTTTATCGCCAGGGCCCAGACTGGGCTTCAGTTCCATCACGTCCTGGGTGGGCCGTTCGGTGCTTTCGTCTGTGCACGCGTAGGCCAGCGAGTTGTGGATGGGGGTGATCTGGGAGACGGTGACCACGCTGCTGCCGCCATTGCCGGGGGTGCCATTCTGCAGGGGCTGGAGCGAGCACGGGTGGAGATGGAGGTGGTGGCGCTCCAACCGCAGCTGGCATTGCTCAGAAGGGGCAGGCCCGGGGGCGGGGCCTTGGGATCGTATCTCCTTCTGCTGCTTGAACTTCTGGAAGAGCTTCCGGACAGGATGGTCCACTGGGATGGAAAGCGTCACCGCGTCCACATGTTGACGGCGCTCCTCCTCCTCTTTCTTCAAGTCCACAATCTTCCGGAAGACGATCTGCGGGAGAAGGAGGGGACAAAAGGGATACGTGTTTGAGTGTTCTGGTAAGTAGCTCGTTCCAGACGTGGAAGCAGCAGCAGAGACTGTGCTTTTTTTGTGCTGAAAGGTAACGAGAGAAGAGGCCGCTCGACATCCTCCGAAAGTCCTCATTATTGGCGAAACTATCAAGGAGCCTAGAAAGGAAGCTGTTTTGTCTCCATTTCTGAATGACCTCTGCAGACAAGTGTAAGACGTTTCAATTAAAAAATGAGGGTCACTGTCAAAGCACACTTTCCGTGGCTGTGTCTCCGATAATTATCCATATACTGTATCTGTTATGGAAGCAACATCTCATAGCACCACACATCACATTTTAATTTGTTTACTAGACACTGCTTTCTTGGGAGATTTAAATTGGCTTCATTTTTTTTCCATTTATGCAGCTGGGTGTCACTGCACTCGAGGCAAGAACAGCACTAGCTCCAGTCCAGGATTTGAACCTATGACATCCCAGATGCCGGGAACCTCCAAGCATCACTGTGTTGCCGTTTCCCACATGATGATCAGGTTATGCAGATAAACCATCATCATCCAAAACATTTTTATCTCAGCCTCTTCAAAGTGACCTCCCTACCTCGTTAGCCACATATCCCTATATGGATCCATGAGACTATATGTAAGTGATCACTATGAGTAATTTACAAACTGTGTTTTATCTGAAATTTATGAAATATGGAAATATAAACAGAATATTCATGAAATGGAAAATATGACCCTTCTTCACAGACTCACAATGTGGGAGCCTAGTTAAAAATATACTAGATAACGATATACTGTATTTATGTTTCATGTGATGATTGCTCTACCTGATGTAGATAAAATGACGTTGACACCATTCAAGCTGGTTTGGAGCATTTAATAAGTGTGCAGGAGTCAGTACTAATGAACAGTATACTGTACATTTCCATAGACCATATTTCCCTAATGCTGGCATTAATTATGGCTGGGGAATCATCACTCCACTAAGGGTTCATATGTACAGTATAATTAGTAGGCTTGCTTTTATGTTCAGGCTAAGGGTCAGTAAAAAAAAAAACAGTAAAGGCCCAACATTTTCCACTTTTCGATATATTAAATACTGTACATATAATCAGGTAGTATGCACATGTGTGTATGGATAGCTATTATTTATGACACTGGTGGGGGGTGGGAATGCTGACGAGACATATATGCAATTCTATAAGTAAAATTATTTATACATAAATAGTATAAAATAGTATAGTATATTTTTTGGGTCTCATGATCAAAAGCAAGTTTCCATTTGGCCCATGAGGTCAGTTTAACCACAAACTCCACGCCACAGCCCCACAGCAATGTGGTTCAGTCCCCAGATTCACGTCAGGGGGTTTTGGGTTTGGTGGTCCTCTAAGGGGGGGGCCCTGCTGGATGGCGACGCAGCCTATGACCACCCCTCCCCCCATGCCCACGCCCACGCCCACGCCCCCACACACATTCTTGCAGTATCAGCAGCTGCAGCAGGGCGAATGGTGGCACACAGCAGGCCTGCCCAGGAGAGATTTTGTCGGCAGGGCGGTGGGGCTCCTTGGCACCGTATTGATGGTGTGCAGTGTTAATTAGACCCCGCAAAGTCTGCCAAAGCCCAGTATGGCTTGCAAAGGACCTCTCCACTCATTAGCTTTAATGAGGTCAACGTCATGCTTTCTTCTTAATCCTTTATTCTGTAATCCCCACATGACGCCTCATTCCACATTCTCAAACACAAAGGCCAATTATCCCAGAGTTTGATATTTCTTAATAACTATTGATTTTGTTAAAAAAATTAATAAAAATAGTCACTAATATGAGAAACACACATCTTATTTCCCACAAGCATGACAGCTTGGCATAATGGCTAAAGTGTGTCACAACAGTTTCTTTGTGGAGATAGATATAGACCAGTGCCCCTCGTGCAGCCTGTATTTAGGCCCAGCCCTCCTTCCTGCCTCTACCCCCAGGCACCACGCTGTTCCAGGAGGTCTCTGCTAAATTTGAAACCCCAATCCCCGCCTGCTGCTTCATTCCACCTTAGCTTAGTTTTGTTGCCGGGAAGGGGTAGGGAGAGAGCCGGGCACCAATTATGCAGCAGATGGCAGCATGCCATGGCGGTGCGGTTCTGATCCAGCGGTTACCCCACAAAATGCTGGGCCCTGAGCCGCTACGTTAGCCTCTCATCTGCATCGCTCACCGCTAGGCCACAGACCCTCCCTCACCCGCGCAGTCATTATGTTTCCTCGCCAAGCTGTGATGGCGCTAAAATGCTGTCAGGGCCTAATTGGGGACTGCCAGTAGGTGATGAACGTGACTGAACGGCCAGCCCATCAGTCAAACAATGTGCAGTGACACCTGGTTTTTGCTCCGTTGATGGAAAAAAAACCTTGGCAGTTCTTTACCTCGCTTATTCTGTCGACTACTTTTTCAGAGTTGTAAGCGATCGGTAAAGACTGCTGATTGGATAGTTTTAAGACAGCTGTACTCAAAAATTTCAAAGGATGCATTTCAGCACACGAAGTATGATGACGATCAGTGGTGTTGCCAGACCTATTTCAGGGGGCTTTAGCCCCCCTAAAATTTACTGTAGCCCACCTACATATTTTTTAAGCCACTAGCTTTAATCATTACATCATTTTTTTTCAGATTGATTTGACAAAATGTGCCCAGAATCATAACGCCCACGGGAAAGTCTGGCACTAGAACCTGGGTGGAGGCCATTGGTTAGAGTGCAGTGTGGTGCACGCTCTGAGCCGCGTGTCCGCTCAATTCAAATGACCGCTGGAGAGTGTGTTGTAAAAGTAAACATTCTAATGCTGCTGTAACAATCACTACTTGTACTTGAGCTCAGGAAGTTCGGTAACAACAAAGGTTTTTTTCTAATGATAGAGAAGCTTATGGGAAAGTAACCCCCTTCATGAACAGTGATCACAAGTGAAATGCCTAGGCTTAGATTAATATTTATATGTATGCTATAGAATCTGGATTTTAATTGCAACAAAAGACAAAACACTGGTTAAATTTAATCTACAGACCAGGCATAAATTAATTCTGCTGACATTGAGGCAACTTGCTATACGCCGTCAAACTAGAATGCACATTGTCTTTGACGTCACGATGTGTCAACCATTGCCAATGCCTATAGATTTTAGTTTATAGAGGATGGTATCGTACATCAGCCCGACCCTATTGCTGTATATCCAAGCAATTTAAAGAACTATTGTTTGCAACAACAATGCCAAATCATTTATTTATTTAGGCCCATTGCTCTAAAAACACAAGGGGAACGATTATTTTGTGGCTGGTTTTTAAAAAGTTTTCTCCTGGGGCTGCATGCTCGTAGGTCCCCCTAGTAGAGGCTTAGCCACCCTAAACATATATCTCTTGTGACGACCCTCATGACGATTATTACACTGGTGGTATTGTTTTTGCTCCTGACTGTGTGTTTGACTGTGTGTTTGTCTGTCTGTGTGTCCCTATCATCCATAACTCGAACAATTCTACTCAGATTGAGATGAAACTTTGTGGAAATGTTGACGGTTGGGTAATGACCTGAATTCTGAATCTTTCCCAATCGGTCAACGCCCGACTTTACAGTGCAAGATCAAAGTTTTAGCCCCATGCATATTACGTTCAGTAATATGCATTCTAGTTATTATTAGGGTTACTTGTCCTTTCTATTATTTTCTATTTTGCCTTCTTCCCTTTTCCAGCAAAATGGCCAAGTCTTTCACACATTTGTCACTTTTTTTATGAGATTTGGCAGGTAGAGGACCCAAAGCCACAACTTCCTAGCAATTGTGACACAAAAAGTCCTGAAGGGGGCACTATAACAAGCAGCCAAAATCAAAACTTTGAGAGGCCGTAACTTTTGAACCGTTTGTCATAGATTAACTAAATCCACCATTCCAGATCTGTCTCCTCAAGACAAACAAAATCAAGTAAAAAATCTGAACAAAGTGTCAGATTAGATTGATATGATATGTTTGTCACTATATCTCATAGCCCATGACTATCTCTTTCCTGTCCTACTGCTCTAGAGTAGATCCCTTTTTACATTACATTATAGGCATTTAGCAGACGCTCTTATCCAGAGCGACTTACATACTTCTTATTACATTTATCCATTCATACAGCTGGATATATACTGAAGCAATGCAGGTTAAGTACCTTGCTCAAGGGTACAACGGCAGTGTCCTACCTGGGAATCGAACCAGCAACCTTTCAGTTACAAGTCCAGTTCCTTAACCATTATACTACACTGCCGCCCATAGCCCATAGACCTTTTCTGTAGGTCTGACAGTGGAAATGTTGGTATTTAAAATCTCCCTAAAATTTCATCTCGCATCTGAACCCACCCCTCAAAAAAGTGAAATGTTAATTTTCTCATTCATTATATATTTGTATTATACGGTTATATAGGCTACATATGAAAATGTATGCTACCTAGCAGCTGTTAGCATACTGACCTTTCCTTTGAAAAACCAAAACAGAAATACACCTTTAAATGAACTGCCTGTCTGATATAGAAATGAGTTAAAAGCACATTGTTTCCCAGAATATAGACTACTTCAATAGCTCCAAAACAGAACCACACTGTCCTATTTTTAGCACACTAAAATGGCTGGAGCAATTTAAACTTTACAAGAGCTGCAATAACCTGCTCTTCAAAGAAGAGGAAAAAGAGAAATGAAAAATAGATCAAATCTGTGTCTTTATGAACCATTTTCCCCCACAGACAGCATTCTGCCAGGGCTTACGAGATGATTCTGAATAAAATTTAAATATAAACATTTAGAATGCACAAATGTGTGAGTAGAACAAATTCCCACAAATAAATATACAGGGTTATATTCTGTGATAAAAGCTATCTCCAAGCAAGCACTGTCTCCTGTTTTGTTGCCACGGAGATCGTGGGATGAGATCTCTGTGGCCACCCTTAGAGTCACTGGTCCTCTGCTGAAAACAGGGTACACATTTCATTGGCTGATCATTAATGTCACCAGCATGGTTTGCTGTCCATGGAAATGGACTGACTGTAGCAATGCGTTTGTGCACACTTCCAGAGTCACGGTGACCTAACTTTAGAAGCAAGAGAAATATCACACTGTCTACAAATAATTTTCCCACAAAAAATGCCATCTCATTCATATTTGTAGTGTTGAACTATTAAAATAGAAACAGAAGAAATATTATTTGTAAACTAATGTCTTTGGTGTACATACTTCTGCATACATGACATGAGTATAATTATATTAACTTTAATTACACCAAGTATTCTGAAGTATATTATAGAATGTATTCCATTTTTTTCACATGCGCTACCATCATCAAATGCTAAGAAAGGCACTGGCCTTTTCATGGGGGCCTTTGTGTTTCAAGTGATACTTATTCACAACCAACACAAATGGATGAATTTAATTGAAGTTGTATTATGACGTATATAGATCACAAGATATAGCTGACGCACTAATTCCTGTAGGTAACCCCTGGCTGCTGTCAGAGAAAGGGGATAGGTTATGAGTCCAGTCAATCGCAAAAGCCCATTTGACTGTCATTCATCTGCCATTTTACTAACCTACAATCCATTTAAATTGACCCCTATTGCAGCACAGTTTGTAGCCCAGACCATGATACACCACATACGAGAGTATACACAGATGTGTACACACTCACATCTACACTATCACATTATGTTGTGTGTATGGTATGTTTTGTAAAAAGACACATCTGGATCTAATTTAACTGAAAGTAAGAGGCAGAGAAATAGACAGGGAGAGAGGGAGTTTTCAATTGAATTGCATTTTAAGAGACTTCTTGTTTTGTGCTCGTTTCAAGTCGAGTGTCGGTTAAGCTTTGGCAATTTGTGCTTATTGTTTTCTTTGCTAATAAAATGCCTGATTTAAATGAAAATGTGTGTGTGTGTGTGTGTGTGTGTGTGTGTGTGTGTGTCCAACAAAGAAAGGAATGAATAACAGCAGAAATACTGTAATGTGGACTCTTGAAGCACTACAGATTAAGTGCAGACTAAAGCACATTTCAGAGCTGTTGATCAAAGCAGGCCACTTTATCATCTGCTCCAGTGTGAATGAATGCCATTTGTCCACACAGAGCAAGAGCCATTGTGTCCACATCCCATCACACAGCCACTGCTCATTAAACCTCAGTAAAACATTAACTGGACTCTTACAAAATAACTGGCAATAGACCAATAAAAATGTCAGTCTATGAGATTGATCTTCATTTAATTTATTCATTTGAAAAAATTATTTTCGGCTGAAACCTTGAATCAATGCTGTTAAGAGTAGCATAAGCACTCCATAAGGTCTTTGCAAGCAAGTCTTAGTTCCCAGCACCAGTCCTATCATACATATACTGTAACAGTTCTAAAAAAAATGTTTAGGGCATGTGTCTCAGGGCATATTTTAATATTCCTTCTTATTCTTACATGTTGTCACACATTTCTGTGCTTGCCAACACCTCACACCACATCTGTGCACTGCACTCTCCTACCAGATCCAAAATCTCCTGCTATGTCCACTAATTATATTTTAGAGAAATACTAAATTATTCAGCACAGGAATGGTCAGGCAGTCAATTTATTTATGTGAATGAACAGGTGCTTAGACTTCAAAAGATCAAATAAAAGAAAAAATAAGTTGTTCTTCATCTCTTTGCCAGTTTGCTTGAGCAGATGGTGGGCTGGATGGTTCTGGCCTGCAAAGTACTGGCAAGGATCAGCATTTCTTTACTCTCTTTCAGGTTCTCCACAGCTCTGATCTTGTATGTGTTTAATTTACCAGTCTGGACCAAATTGAGTCCGACTGCTACCCCTTGTCAGAGCTACAACACATCTCTCATTGCTGAATGTGTAACGTTCCGCTCCCTTCCTGTCCGTTCTCCATGTTTTTCCCTTCCTCCCGTGTCAGGGTGGATTCCCTGTGTCCGTGTTTTCCCTGTCGCTACAGGCTGGGCGTGCCCCTTCTGTCTGATTCTCTCTGTTCCCTCACTTTAGGTTCAACCTATCTCCTTTCCCCCTTCCTGCATGCATTCCGCACCAGTCAATTAGTCAATCACTCTCGGTTACATTCCTCATGCTTTTGGTGATTGGTTTCAATTTCACTCCCCTACTTATACCTCTCGCTGGCTGCTATTCGGCACCAGTTCGTTAACGTTGTTCGTGCGTTTCATGGTCTCCTGTATTTTGGTGCTGTTTAACTGAAAGCTCTGCTGTGGTGTTCCCCGATCTACCTCCTTGGTTCCTAGACCAGTGTTCCTCATGGATCCAGCCTGTAGCAGTCAAGTCTCCCTGTATGTGTTGCGGTACCCCCGCCAAGACTAACGTTGCCTGTGCAGTTGGATGCTCTGCCTCCAGCCCAGTTCCTGTTGGACCCTCCGGTCCAGAGTTCGTTCCTGTGATCCAGTTCCTGTTGGACCTCCCGGTCCAGATCAAGTCCAGTTCCGGTTCGGAACAAAACCTTGTTCCCGTGATCCAGTTCCTGTTGGACCTCCCGGTCCAGATCAAGTCCAGTTCCGGTTCGGAACAAAACCTTGTTCCCGTGATCCAGTTCCTGTTGGACCTCCCGGTCCAGATCAAGTCCAGTTCCGGTTCGGAACAAAACCTTGTTCCCGTGATCCAGTTCCTGTTGGACCTCCCGGTCCAGATCAAGTCCAGTTCCGGTTCGGAACAAAACCTTCGTTCCCGTGATCCAGTTCCTGTTGGACCTCCCGGTCCAGATCAAGCCCAGTTCCGGTTCGGAACAAAACCTTCGTTCCCGTGATCCAGTTCCTGTTGGATCTTCCGGTCCAGATCAAGTCCAGTTCCGGTTCGGAACAAACCTTCGTTCCCGTGATCCGGTTCCAGTGTGGGCCTCCTGGCCCAGTACAAGCCCAGCTCCGGTTTGGAGCAGTTCGCTCCTTCCTGGAAACTCTTTGACATTTGTTAAATTTGTGTTGAGCTTGGGACTACCCCAAAGCTCCTAATAAACACTCCTTTCTGTTTCCCTGTCTCTTGGTCGTGCATTTGGGTTCAGCCCGTGTTTGGTTCGTGACAGAATGAGCATTAATAAAGGCTGAGATCCATAAAGAGCTACAACACATCTCTCATTGCTGAATGAGCATTAATAAAGGCTGAGATCCATAAAGAGCTACAACACATCTCTCATTGCTGAATGAGCATTAATAAAGGCTGAGATCCATAAAGAGCTACAACACATCTCTCATTGCTGAATGAGCATTAATAAAGGCTGAGATCCATAAAGAGCTACAACACATCTCTCATTGCTGAATGAGCATTAATAAAGGCTGAGATCCATAAAGAGCTACAACACATCTCTCATTGCGGAATGAGCATTAATAAAGGCTGAGATCCATAAAGAGCTACAACACATCTCTCATTGCTGAATGAGCATTAATAAAGGCTGAGATCCATAAAGAGCTACAACACATCTCTCATTGCTGAATGAGCATTAATAAAGGCTGAGATCCATTAATTAATAAAGGCTGAGATCCATAAAGAGCTACATCAGGAAAAAAAATTTCAACTTAATATCAGTCTTGATCAATAAATCTCTGAATGCAGTGCTGTTATGCTAAATGTAGGCTTGCAGACCATTGCAAAAGACAAAAAGGCCATGGATATTGCAGGCACTAACCTCTCCTACTTTTTGCTTTATATGGTACTGGAGTTGCTAAAAAAAATGGTTGAAAAAGTTATTCTCCGCAAAAGCACGATGGAAATGACTCCAATTGCCTATATTACATCCAGAGAGTCACACAAACATCAGCATATTGCAATATTTCAACCTGTCAGATGGCACACATAGCAGAAATTTATCTTAGGCACATACCCTGGCATTAAAAAATATCAAATAAATCAGGGAGAAAGAGAGTGGAAAAGGGAGGAAAAGAGAGAGAGAGAGAGAGAGAGAGAGAGAGAGAGGGAGAATGAGAGGAAGAGAGAAGTCAATGGAAATTATTTTATTCCAAATTTCTTTTTCTGGCCACCTGAGGATTTTCTTGGAATGCTTGTAATGCATAGAATAATTAATAATTCCAATATAATCAAAATCTTTTGTTGAGTGCTCTGCAACAATTCAGCAAAGGCAAAACTGAGCAAAAATATTTTATTCAAGTGATTGAGATTGCTTCTCATTTCCTTCCCGCTTAGTTTGTTGGGCCTCTTCAAGAAATTTTGGATTCTGAAACAAGGCATTTTAATAATGAGATTCAATTGTGGGTAACTGTTTCTGTTGGTATTGCATTATACAGAGCCCCTCAAGACACCCTCTGTGAAAAGAAATCTCATGTACCGTAACAACATCCCCTAGCCTCGCCAATATTCATGATACCTTAGGTTCTTGTGTAATATTGCTTTCATATTTATCCCGTTTCATCGAGTGTGAATTGTAGCCATGATACTTTCGTATCTGACTTTCCTGCAATGAACCATTTATGGCCTAAATGGATTTAAACGGCAAACCCGATTTATTTCACTCAAAAAACATACGTAGGCTATGGATTGCAAAACTGTACGCACGGATTGGAAAACTGTATGAACGGATTGCAAAACTGTACACACGGATTGCAAAACTGTAGGAACGGATTGCAAAACTGTATGCATGGATTGCAAACCCGAGAGTATGGATTTCCACGTTGAGATTTATTTTTTTCACCAAGGGTGCCTTGAGCCCTGTAGCATTACATTAGTAAAATATTTGTTGTTGTCTGCTTTTATTATGGGCTAGCAGAATAATAAACTTGCACCTCAACATCATTGGAGATTGAGCAGACAACAGAGACTGCCACTGGAACATGAGAGTAATGCTCATCCCCAAAGGAAGGGAAGAAGATCGATTTTCCAGTGGTATTGGCTCAGTGGAGAAACTGTCTGAACATCTAAGCTCCCTCAATCTTTCTCCCAAAACCATGGGAAAATGGCCTTCTAGTGGGTGTTGGCCACGAGGCAGCCTTCCTTTTCAGGTTTAAATCCTCCACTTTAGCCACTGTCAGAGCAGCTTGCTGTCTTATAAAACCTGGGCAGCATTTAGGGCCACTGGGCAGCACTGGTATCTTCTCTGACTATATCAAAGTGCTTAGTTTGACAGTTAGAAACATGTTTTGTCATCTGACAATCTGACGCTAAAGCCAAACCAAACCAAAAAAAAAAAAACGGGCACAAAACTGAAAACAGGTGTTTTCAGTGTTCTTTTCGGTTTTAAGACGTGTTTAGTGGTTGTATTACATGTTGCATTCGCCATATGATGGGCCCACACTCAAATGCAAACTCCATGAATTACTGTGCTCAAGGGCTGTTGGAACGGAAATGGTGGGAGGTAAAAACAAGCGAGAGAAAGCGTGAACACAAGTCAGCGAAACAGCAGAGCTCTCCGATTGACGGGAGCTGGCACATAAATAATCCTCGGCCCGTCCACTTAACCACTTAAGACTGAGTGGAGCTCTCTAGGCTGGCAGGCTTCCAGAGGCAGGAGCTCCACTACAGCCCCGCCTCCCATGCCAGTGCTTCCTCCCGAATTAAGCCATTCGGCAGATCACTGCCTGCCACACAGCCACTTCTCACCCACCTCACTGCTGTGGGGAGGGGGAAATCCAGCATTCCACATCCTCATGCACCCCCCTACCCCCATGCTATAGTTTTCTCCTTTTTCAGAAACACTAAGCTAGCTGCCTGTCTCATACAGTAACCGTGCAGGGGCTTACACCAGCCTTCTTTTAAATAAAGGCAAGGCACAGATTCACCGCCTGTTTACCTCAAACGTCTCAAAATGCACCCTTTCAAATTACACCGCAATGTTTCTATATGACTCTGTGTCAATATAAAAAGCGAACCCTTCTCTTCCTTTATCCCAGAGGTCTTGAGGCGCACACCTTGATGGATGTCAAGGTGTTTGCTTACCACTTGAAATGTCGCTTTGGCTTTCTGCTAAATGGCACAGTTGTAAACTGTAAATTGGAAACTGCAAGAGACTTTTCATACAGAGCTAGATAATGAAAAGTGAACGGGGCAGTGCTCAATGATTCCGATCTGGGCAGGCTTGGTCATTTGACACCAGCGCATTGTCAAAAAAGCTTTGCTGAGTTCACTAGGGAGTTAAAAAGGAGGAGCTCCTCAGAGTAATAAAGTCTTGAAATTAGCGCCGCTTCAGCCAATTTCATCTTTCCTGTGCCCCCGAATTAGCACAAAATATAATGACAATGATTTATTTCAGAAGCAGAAAGCTTTGTGATGAAATGTAAATCATCTCCAAAATCCCCAATACAGCTGCAGATAACTAGCAAATATTAACAAAGCCTCACAGACAGTCCCCCCCAACAATCAAAACACTGGGTGCGTTTACATGCACTCAATATTCCGATCATATTCGGAATATGGCTGTTATCGGATTATTCAAATTGTCATGTAAACGCAATATTCCGAAAAGCTTTTTCGGAAAAAAGCAGTTATCGGAATATGAGAAATCCGATAACTACACCTGGATTTCTGCCGTGTTTTTCGTTTTATTGGTTGCATGTAAACGCTTATTCCGATCTCGGTCGTTTTTTAAAATCTGCGCATGTGCGTGTTTGACAGCAACAGCCACTCCGGATATTGTTAGTAACGTAACGCTAACGTCAAAACAGTTGAGAGAGGTCTGAGAGAGATGTCAACCAACCGGAGAAGTCATTTCTGGAGCGAGGAGGAGGAAACCCTCCTAATGTTATCCGAAATAATAAAGAGGAATATACTTCATCTCATAGATGGGAAAAAAGTTAGAAACGCAGAAATAATGAGCACGTTTACATGCACTCAATAATGCTCTTATGGGTTTCGTCGTCATATGGTAAATTAATTCACCGATTCAGAATGGAGAGGCAACTTCAGGATGGCTCGGAGATCATTTATGAAACTTTGTGGTTTGGTACAGAACATAATGAGCCCTGACGAAGTGACAGTGCGTCCAGCTGTACCTCTTCAAATGCGAGTCGCAATAGCGCTGTACAAACTCGGTAGCTGCGGGGAGTACAGGCTGATAGCGAACTAGTTTGGTGTCCACAAGTCTACGGTCTGAATCGGTGAATTAATTTAGCACCACTCTCTCCCACCAGTCCTTGCTCCTAACGCGCATCCAGCACGACTGGGTCCTTAACCGGAGGAAGACCTATTCTGGGTCCAATAATCAGCGCTTGTTGTAACGTTAAAGCTCTTCATCGTCTTCTGCTCATAACACAGAACGCTTGAAGGACAGTGTTAGTTGCCACCCGCAACCATAACATCTGCCATATGACGACGAAACACATAAGAGCATTCCTGTCTAACGTTACCATGTTTAACGTTACTTTCTTATACGTTATAGGCTACTGTTCTTTCTTATGTAACTAACGTTAGGCTATAGTTAATGTGTTTACTAATTTACGGTTACGCATACCAACCCGCGTGCTGTTTCTAGCAACCCAGCAGGAAGTATAATCACGTTATGTAAAAACGTTAAAATATGTAAGTTATAATATATAACGTTAGGCTAATATGTGTTTCTAATTTACGTTTGAGTTGCACATCGCGTTCAGGGAAAGAAATCGGAATATTGACAGAATCATGTAAACCTGGATTTTTCCCATTATCGTGCATGTAAACGCATTTATCGTATTATTGCCATGTTCGGAATACTCCCAGTTATCGGAATATTGAGTGCATGTAAACGCACCCACTGTCTCTATCACTCCCATATCATGCCAATAGTGCATGAGACATTTTTGTCTTTGCAAGTACATTTTTTTAAAAAGGATTTTTATAAAGTTCGACACAGAAAAAAAACACGTACAAATTTTCCAGAGGGAACATGAGATTGAAAGTTACAAGCTACAATGCAACAATGTTTGGAAGAAAAAACATATTTCAAATAGCAGAAAGCTTTTTATGTCTTATATTAAGTCTTATATTAGTCAGCTAAGTAATACAACATTATGTTTGTCGTGAACAATATGTTCTGTTGTGTGCATAGCTGTTGATTGTATATTTACATCCTTTAATTAAATGTGTTGTATGTACTGTGTAATGATATATTTTATGGTGACGGAATTACTGAGATACTGAAAATAGAGATACAAACTCACAGATACAAAATTGTCATATGTCCCAGTGCCTTCATGTATGCGTTGATTGTTTCTAACAATGCCTATTGTTTGTGGTCCACTCTCTATCACATCAAGAGAACGTTCCACAAACACACCCTTAACATGACAGAAAGGAAGCGTGGTACACTCTAATGATGGGTTGCAGCTTAAGTCACTAATGAACGAATGTACACGGCTCGGAAACATGACGGAGCTCCAGTCCTCCTGACGTTTTATGTATGTTCACTATGTCGCTCCATTTGTTGAAGTCTGGGAGCAAATCTTGAGAATCCATAGTTGTGGCCGGTGCTTATTTTCTTGGCAGAATCCTTTATACAGAGTGACCTAATCTTTACAAATTATACAACAGGTGTGTACTTACTGATTCTATGTCCCTCTACTTACGGGGGTTCGCTGATTGCCACAAGGGTAATGAGGTAATGAGGTATATGTCTTTATTTTAGAATAATACTAAGGACTAATTCGTTTCAGCATCACTATGTTTATGGTGGCTGTGGTGCAGCGGTAACAACTAATGAAAGATGGTTACATTTCCTCCCTCTTCTCAGTTGGCTACTAAACCCATTGAGCTGCCGATTAAAGCCTTGGGAACAAGGTGTGCGGATTACTTAGCCAATAAATTACTTGAATAAACCACTGGTGCCGAGAGAAGGGGGAGGGGGACTTAGCTCTCTCTCGCTAAGGATACTTAGCTCCTCTCCAGTCAGAGCTGGACAGCAGAGTCAGAGGGGCAGCCGTGCGTGGCCCGCCTACACGTGTGCCGGGCTGAACACGCTAGGGAAGGACGACCCTCAGGGATCTCAGGGACCAACAGCGGGCACGCTCATCTGTGAGCCAGCGAGCGGGCTCCATGCTGGACGTAGGCGGGTGATCTAATGAAGCTTCGAGAATCTCAAATTAGCAGGAAGAGAGGAGAGCAAGGGGCCAGCTCACCCTGCTGTCCTTTAGGATGGAGACTGTGCAAATCACACAGGAGCCACGGCCGCCCCCGGGGCATTTAAGCCTCAGTGAGCTTGGCACCATCTTTAGGCTGTACGGCCAACCCACCCCAGGGGGTGCAGTGGGTGGCTTGCCACCCTGTCCCTTCATCCAAACTCTTGCTATGGTGTACCAGCTAAATATAATTCCCTAGTTATTTCACAGCAGGAATTCCACATGAGTAATTGCTGTCTGGAAGGCAACTTGGAACTGCACACTAATCTCAAATAATGAATGAGAGAACTTGTATTTACAGCTTCTTTACAAATCCCAATCTTGACAGAAAAATCAGGAAGAGATATTTTAGAATGTTCTGAAGGGTGTATTTTACTGTCGAAATGTATAGAAAAATAAAGCAGGTTAATTTGCTGTAACATAAATCATGAGTCATAGTAAATGTTTTTGTTCATACTACACAGCAAACTGTTAAACTTGGCCACAGAGCCCTAGCTTTGCTGCTCATGCCCACCTGCTGCTCATTACATATAAGAAGACTTCTTCTATTTACTCAGTTATATTTTGAGCTGAAGGCCCTGCACAGGTTAAGTGATAAATGTGACAACAAAGTACCATCTCTGATGTTGATCTCTGATGTTGATTCTCCTTAGCCTAATACATTCAGGTCTGTAAGCAAATAAATAGTTTTAAATAGTTTGTATGTACAAGCAATTGACATTATGGGTATTTTGCAGAAAGTCTTATCCAGAGTGACTTACACAGCTTTTGCAGTTTTTTCTCTCTTTTGTTTTTTTACAGAATATCCATTTATTCAGCTTGATACTGAAGCAAAGCAGGTTAAGTACTTTGCTGAGGGGTACCACAACAGTGTTTTACGTGAGAATTGAACCTGCAACCTTTAAGGCCTGTTCCTTAATCATTATACTGCACTATTGCCTAATTTAAAACAGTTAGAATGTTGGATCTGCTTAGAAATTTTTGTGTCTCAATTGGTGAGTATATATCATCCTCAATTCCACTGAGATACAGGCTGTTACTGAGTTGTCCAGTCCTGTCTCCCGCAAACACATTTAACAATTTTTGGGCTTCGCTAATTTTTACAGGCGGTTCATCCGCGGCTACAGCCAAATTGCCACCCCTCTCACTAACCTCACTTCTACCTCTGTTCCATTCGTCTGGTCTGCTGAAGCTAACCAAGCCTTTACACTCCTCAAAGCCAGTTTTTCCACCGGCCCCATCCTCTGACACTCTGACCTCAACCGCCAGTCTACGGTGGAGGTGGAAGCCTCCGACACCGGAGTAGGTGCCATCCTCTCCTAACGCTCCACCCTGGATCAGAAGATCTGACTGACCACCGCAACCTCGAATGTATTCAGTCTGCCAAACATCTGAATTCACGCCAAGCCCGTTGATCCCTGTTTTTTGCCCGATTTAATTTTGTCATCGGATTCCCGAAACACCAAACCCGACGCCCTCTCCCGTGTCTACTCCTCCAACGTCAGGCCTGTTGTTCCCAATCCCGTCACCCCCCCCCCCCCCCCTCCTGTATGGTAGATGCGGTTTCTTGGAGGATCGAGAGAACTGTGAAGGCCGCTGAGGTAACACACCTGGACCCCCGCAATAAGTCCTGCCTTTGCATCCAAACCAGTTGGAAAGATCATAAGAATAGGTAGTGTTTCTTGATTCCACCTGGAGTAAATGGCAGTGATCTCTACATTCAGATTATACAGATACACCAACACCAACAGCGGTATTTAGACTGCAATTCACACAATCTAAGATGAAAGGGTCAACTAAGAGAAGAGAGAGAGGGGAAGAGTCACAGGTAAATTTTATTGTGTAAATACATGTATGTGTAAATAGATTTTATGTGTTTTTTTATTATTTGGCTCATTGTTATAATTTGTATTGCTATGTATTTTTTAATAAACCTCTTTTAAGCAGAATGATATGAGCCCATTTGTATACATCCATTTGTGTCTGTGTGTGGGTCACCGTGTGCGTGCATTCAATACATAACTCAGTATGGCACATTTTTATCTGAAATCTACTTTTGAACTAAATTTAATGTACACTGTCCTTTGCAGAACTCATCCTGAAATATCTTCTGTAATCTGTGTTATAATTGTTACAATTACCCCCAATTCCCCCAATTATAGAAAGACTGGTTCCATTTGTCATGGTCTATTGAACTGACCACAGTGTCACATTATTGACTTACTTTAATCTGGGCTTTGCATTAATAAGAGTAAATGTATTTTTGCTTTTAAAAACAAAAAAGAGAAGAAAAAAAAAAACAGTCCACAAAGTATAGCGAGTTCTAACTGCAATTAACTTTGAACAATGGTATCAGTCTGTAAAAAAAAAGTTAACTTAAATTGAGACTTTCACTTAAATTTTAAATCCATATTTCAAGTATCGTTCTTCTGAACTTTAAGGTTTCTGGCTGAATATGCTGCTTTTCGAATAAGTGCAGTGCCTCAATATTATGAGAACTTCTTTCTTTCTTCTGCTTGCTGGTCCTTCCACACACTGTTGATGAATAAATGCACTTTTGTGCCACGATAGTGGCTACGCTGGCAGTAGTCCCTGGTTTAGCGAGTCTCTCCTACTTTGACTAATTGGCCAGCAGGTCTGTCAGCACTCATGACAGAAACAAAGACTACACAGAAGCAGGCAGTAAGCTCACCTTTATTTGGTAACTTTTGCTTTCAACTACTGCCTTGCACAAATAATAAGGCCAATTCTAATAAGGGTCGCCCATTAGCAACCAATTGATTTTTACTTGATTGCAGCTAATGCAGAGTCCCTGCCTTTACAGGTATAAAACAAAATAATTAAATGTTCACCTTTTAGAAAACTTGTCTATTATAATCATAATCAGACGTAATATTATAATTACAATCAGTATAATTTTCTAAAACAATATTTATTGCTGTAATGAAAATTATTTGATGCTAATTTGTGAAAAAATGCTGGATAAAATAAGATTCCTTCTTCAAGAGAAGGGGGGTGGGCTTTTGCTACCATCATTGCACGACTCAGGATACTCCTTTAAGGTTCTTACAGAGTGTTGAAAACGGAGCAGACACGTATGTGGACGGATATTCCGGTGGACTGTCCGCAGACTTTTGCCTTTTATAGTCCAGTGTACTTGAAGCAAACTCAAAGCGTACCAATCCCCATTGGTAGAAAACAATTCCCATCATTTTTGCGCAAAAATTGCAAGGAACAATGGTGTTGTTCATGGAAAAAGATTATGATACGAAGAACATATGCTTGTAGGCGAAACGACAGGTCAGTGCGGAAAGGTTCAGGTGTCGTGGAAACAAAAAACGACTGCGCAGACTGCCTAGGTGGACTCAAGGTCTGCTTTCGGTTCGCTATGATGTGATTTAGGGCCACACGGTCCATCCACATACTTTTTTTGGCGACTAATGAAATTTATACCACAGGTTCTCATACTCGGTCATGAGAACCCTGCATATACTGGGTATTGCTCCATCTTTTGCTCAATTAAGGTTGTTGAACAAAAGTGTTTAATTCTTTCATAATTTTACTTAATAAAACCATGCAAGTTTGGCTTGTTATCATTTGCTTAGTCTTTGAATCCTAGTTTTAGTGGCTATGTTCACACTTTCACCAATTAGGTACCTCAGTAGTCTTTAATTTGCTCAGTTAAAAAAAATGGTACCTCTTTAGTCATTTGTAATATAGCACAATACGCACAATATGAATATGGAACCTTCATTCATCAAGGCATGCATAGCTATTTCTGACATAATGTGGCTTAATGAACAGCTTGTTAAAATGATGGGATTGCAGTTGTGGCTGGAACAAAAACTAGCCTACACGTACGTACGTGTCTGCTCCATGTTTTCAACACTCTGTAAGAACCTTAAAGGAGTATCCTGAGTCGTGCAATGATGGTAGCAAAAGCCCACCCCCCTTCTCTGGAAGAAGGAATCTCATTTTATCCAGCATTTTTTCATGAATTAGCATCAAATTATTTTCATTACAGCAATTAATATTGTTTTAGGCAATTATACTGATTGTAATTATAATATTACGTCTGATTATAATTATAATAGACAAGTTTTCTAAAAGGTGAAAATTAAATGATTTTGTTTTATACCTGCAGGGTAGAGAACCACTGCTTTATACCAAGCAACTTGTGCTACTCATCTTTCTACATATCATCCAATCATACATCAGGATATTTACTGAAGAAAATGTGTTTAACTCCTTAGCACAGATGCCTAATGACCATGGTGCCAGCGCCAAGATTTTGCTCAACTGAGACAATCGTTGCTCCTGCAGCCAAATTATGATTGGAAACCACCAACTCTGTGTTTTATCTATATTGGTAGACGATTCATGACCACTCTGCCAAATTTCTAAATGTCACTACTTTCCTGTAGCAAGCCCATTTAACAAGCACCCTTGCCTAGCTTACTAACCCATTTAACAAGCAACCCTTGCCTGCAACTATACCTACCCATGTGTGACATAGTGGACAATAGCGTCTATGTGTGAGTTCATAAATATATTTATTCATCATATAAAATTAGAATTCCGTCAACAAGCAACAGGATAAACCCAACAATAGCCTGATCGTATGCCAAAGAAGACGTGAAAAGCCCTGCTCACTCAAATGCAAAATAAACGTGAAATTATTGTTTCATGTTTCATATATCACGTCATTCTACTATCAATATCTGCAACTAAATATGAAATAAATATGCAATCCTACCATTGTTTTTACACATAGAAGTGTTCCTTTCAAAAATCAGTCATTTATTGTCTCGGACAATCTGAAATACACACCAGTTTAGCACGTTATTACACGTTATTATTTGGAATGTCTGTGGGCAGTACCCCATGTACCCTACCTGCAGCTCCGAAGTATTTCACGTGATTCTAGTTTTATTCACAATGGTTTTATCCGATAGATGACAGTATATCCTTCTCAATGGTGTTCACAATTTTTTCTTGGATGCTTTGAACGATAATTTATAGCCAAGAGCATTTTTAATCTAGTCAATGTACTATGATGCAAACAGCTACAGAAAATGCATTCGCTGACGGGAGTTTTTCGTTCTCAATATAAAAAAATACTGCTTGTAATATGCGGTTTTTCTCACTGGCTACATGTGTACGGTAGTTTTTCCACTCAATCACTGTCTGTAGTATAAGCATTCATTCTTCAGTTATGTTTAATGTTTGATGTACCGACTTTCATTGAAGCTAGAACATTTGGCAGCAGTGGAATATTATTTTATTGTAATATTATCGTACATAATATAGGCTTTAGGCGCTTTGTATCTTCCTGGGTTATACTTGTCATTTAAGGCAGGGAAAATACTAATTCCAATTTACTGTGCACTGATATGTGCTAATTGAATGTTAAAATTTTCATTATGAAGTGGAAAAATAAATAATAAAACTACAGAAAACTATAAAATGCAATCCCAGGGCAAAAGCATACATACTGTACAGGAAAAAGTGATGTTTTATTTAGGTACAAGAATTAAAGATTAGGCTACATATTTAAGTGTGTGTAACAGTGTGATATCAATATTTTCATTTTAAACCATCAGAAGGGGCAAATGTATGCTTTATAATAGACAAAACTAATTTTACTCATTTTATGACATTGGATAGGGTTGGACCCATATATCTACCCCCCTATACTGATGAAAAGATACTATTGTTTTATTATTTAGAGCAGTGCACTATTTAGCCATTTGGAGACACTAATGGAAAAGGTACACTGCCTATATTTTGCATCATAGATATTTAGTAGTTCTGCATATCATCCTCAGATTTTGCACACATGTGGATACAGAAATTATGATCCAGGAAATGTATAGATTTACCTGTTTAATTTATGTAGCTTTCAGTATTTCATTGCAAACTCAAGAAAAACTTTAAAAAACGTACATTTTGAAAATAAACAAATCTAAGTTCCTTGATCATATGTTAGGAAGCGCGTTGACATCATTATGAATTACCATACTCACACGCCCATTTTATTATCTATATTTTGGCAATGCGTTAGTAGTGGTGTGCAGCCTAGTTCAATTTATAAAGAAAATAAACATTCACGAAAAGAGTTCTGCCGGATGACACAGGACGGTGGCACCCTGGACAACTTGTCTGCAGAAGAGAGGGTGGGGGGATATCATTGGGAAAGTGGCCGTGTAAGAAGTGATAGAAGACATGACTTGATTTGCCAAGATATCAAAATTGTATCATGCCAGTTGCGACGTTAGTTAGGTCTTCTAGGCTAATAAAACTAGATTGGATTTATAGAAAAAATATGAAAACTGTTTTGCATTTTGCATACAACATGACCGGTGATGCGTAATTATTGTCATAATTTATGGCTGTCTCCAATAAATACTTATACAGAGGCTATTTCCTGATCTAATCATTTTAACCTGCTTCTACTTCATTCCATTTAGGCTGCACAATAGCGATTAACTAATAGTGATTAAAAATCTATTTATTCAGATACAATTGTTGCTACACAACGTACGTCTACAGCCACAACGCATAGGTAAAGTGTATTTTAAAATATTGCCCAGATGCATTAATTGCTTTTAATATTTTCATAAACGGAATGACTTGGGCGTGTCATTTTTATGATCAGCTGCTCATTTAAGGCAAACTCTGGTTTTAAAGCTCACATAACCTATGTTTTTCAAAGAGCACCTTTTTGTTTATCACCTGTTGACTCCGCAGTCCTCTGAACAATTTGTTTTCATTATAGGCTCGCAACTGTTCCCTCGCTGTTCATTGCATGCAATGTTGCTGCCTCACCACTGGGAAAAGCGTACACAAGGTGAGGAGCTGTCGTGCGATTTCAACGTACCATACACCCATGTTAATTGAAATCTGGATTTTTTTTTTTAAATGGCTGTACGCTCACTTTACCATCAGATTTGAACGTACGCCTGAATGATAAATGAGGCCCAATGTCTTTCTGGAGGTATGTAGAGACAGGGACACCATAGTGAAATGAAAAGAGACAGGGGCACAGTGACAGGGATTTAAACGATGGGCCCATGTCACAATGAATTATTTATGCACTTAGCTAGACATAGCTCAATCCCACGGTCCTCATTGGCTGCAGGTCAGGCACATCTCTGCAGATCAGACCACCTACATCTCCACATGCCAGTGAGTGCGTAATTATGTCACAAGTGTGTGTATGTGTTTATTTGCTTGAATGGGCACAAATCACTCACACATAAACTCATTTACGGATAAAACCAAATCACGTAGTGCAATGTGACTGTTCTAAATTGTAATTCAGTCTGCAGTAAAAGCAGTTTGCAGTGTTGCAGTTTGTATAACAGCACAAAACCATTCTGGTTCAGCTTATAGACCCGCATTATCTATTATATATACAGTTCCCTTCACTATTATTGGCACCCCTGGTAAAGATGAGTAAAAAGGGTTATAAAAAATTCACCATTTGGTGAATTAGCTTAATCTCACACTGACAAATTTGACCATTAATTGAAGTAAATGTATTATGTCCACTATGTCACACATGGGTAGGTATAGTTGCAGGCAAGGGTTGCTTGTTAAATGGGTTAGTAAGCTAGGCAAGGGTGGGGGGTTGATTGTTAAATGGGCTTGCTACGGGAAAATAGTGACACTTAGAAACTTGGCAGAGTGGTCATGAATCATCTACCAATAAAGATAAAAACAAATCAAGAAATTATTATTTTGAACAAAACCACATGTGCCACAATTATTGGCACCCCTTCATTTATATGTAGCATAAAGTCACAATTTTTTATATTTGGTCGCATATCCTTTGCATGCCATGACTTACTGATGTAAGTCCGTGACCCAACAACATCAAAAGACTCTTACATCTTATTTTCTGGTACTCTTACAAGCAATACTGTAACGTCTCTGCATTTGGGAATGATATGGTACACATGAAGATCTTTAATAGTACGTAGCTCGCTACGACTACCGACATGCACAGAAATCCCTGCTGCGTTTCAGCGACACGGAAATCCCTTATTTGAGACCTGACTGGACAACTAGACAACGTTTAGTCTTTTATCCACACTGACTGGTGAAAATAGTCACTAATACAACTAAAACAATGTGAACAGCTAGCTTGCTATACAGTTCAGTGGATGCCATGTATCATTAATTAAAGTATTTTATTGACTCATACATTACAGAATGGGTATATTTTTGAGAACTGGACGAACTTTGCAAAGCCGTGTTTTGATATTTTCAAAGATATTTTATTTCTCAAGTCACCCACAAAGAAAAAATTCTAATTGTATATAAAAAGAAGCTCAGTGTAATAATCAAATTGAATTGAAGTAAATAATTTTCCCGAAAAAAACACGTTGACACGTTTTCGTAAGCCCGTGCGTACGCAAAATTAGTTTTCGTAAAATTAGTTTACAAAATGTTGGGAAAAATATTAGTCAAATTTGGCAGCCTCGAGCTGACCTCGACCCGAGTCATCGAGTCCAGAAGGGTCGAGTCTGAGTCCTTGCTGTCTTTGCCTCAAGACCTCCATCACGCTAGAGGCACAATTACTCCATTTGACAACAAAACGAAATAGACAATTACCTAATTCAGCAAGAGCGTGATAAGGCCTGGAGCATAATAATCTAGACTGCAATGTCCATGAGGGCCAAAGCGAAATGATTTGATGCAGGCTCAGTGGTGAAGCTCATATTCCAATGTACATTGATTTGAATTGAAACTAGATAATTCATTGTGTACCCCCCGCCACAATCCACTGCTATGGTAAACTCGATGGGAGTGGCCTACCCGTTTGCGCAGGTTGCAGGTGAGGATGAGATTGCGGGAGAAGGAGTTGGCGAAGGCTGTGTAGAACTCCAGCACCTTCAGCAGTGCCTCCCTCTTTATAATGTGCAGGTCACAATAGGTGAGCGCGCGCACATTGGCACATGAGTGCGCCAGGGTTGTCTCCTTCCAAAAGACGTCTCCAAAGACATCCCCCTTTCCTGGGTAAGGAGACAAAGAGTGAAAGAGAGTGATAGAAAAAAATATTATAATAATAATTGTAATGATTTTCCTGCTGATCACACAAAGCGTTTTCCAAACAATTACAGATACATAGTAAAAGAAGCAATAAAACAGTCATAAAATAACATAAAAATACAAGTGATAATATGAGAAATAAAAAAATTGCCTTGTCTCCTCCAGTTTTTAGTCTGGCAGAGGGAACAATGACAAGAGTTCATCTTAAGAGGTATCAGTAAAATGTTTAGATCAATTCAAAAAGCAATAGGAAACCAGTGTAAAGTGGCCAGGACTGAGGATTATTGAGAGGTCCTATTGGCTTTGGGGAGAAGTCTAGCAGCTGAGTTGAATGGCTGAAGCTAAGCAGGTGTGGGCTTGGTTAGTATTTGGATGGGAGGCCTCTGGAAAAAACTAAGTTGCTGCTAAAATAGGCCCTAAAATAGATCCCTGCAGGACTCCACAAGTAATGGGAGCTGGACAGGACACAGCCACACCAACAGAAACTGAAAACTGTCTCCAAGTGAGATTAACACCCAAATCAGTCTGTAAATTTTCACCACTCCATTACCATTTGCAGAGGTGAGAAAAAATACAGCCAGTTGCTGGAAACATATTTTATATAACATGTAAGCTACATGATACCAGTGCAATAAAACAATGTTATATCAGGAGATATAAAGCTCTTTCTGTAGTTCTGCTACAGTCCTTCTGGAGCTCATTTTAAGCTTGCCCTCTTCTCTCCTTTGGTTCTTTCTCAGCAGTCAGCGGATCAACTCATTTTCAGCATCAACAGCAAAGGCAGGGGGCAGACCTGTTCTATCTCTGCTCAAGGGCTGTCTCAGTCTGCAATGGAGAGGATATGAATTTCTGCTACAAGGTGGTGGTTCTACAGACAAATATGCAGCTTTCAGTGGCTGAGTGGGGGCAAGAGGATCATCCAGGGTGGGCAAAAAAAGGCAGGGCCAATGTAATGGCCCATTTTGATTTTCCTGTTTGCTATTTAGCCTGAACAGTGCAATGTTTTCATTATGAACATTATCTCATTTGGCCTGAGATCCTCCTGCCCTCCTAGGTAAAGATAATGGAAACCCTCTTTTCCAGATTTGGGATAGTGAAATCCTTTGCACGCCACAGCCTAATTGGGTCAGAGCCTCTCTCATTTTTGTAGAACTGCTGTTTCCTTTCCTGGTGAGAGTATTTTTAAACAAATTGATCCTGCTGGTATGGAAAAAAAATACCATGCATGAAATTAAATGCAACTGAAGGCAAAATTTTCTTCAGAGTGACATCTAATCAAATCTCATAGAGTCATATTCTACACCTTCGGGCGTCATCTGGCTGCTCCCTCTAAAGAGCTCAAAAAAGTAAGACTGCAAATGAGTAGGTTTTAGGTTTTGGCTAAATTCTCAATGGGCATTCTTCACATCACTCCAAGGTTTTAGAACTGAGGTTATTTATTTATTTTTGAAAATTTGTTTCTGATTTTTTCCCATTTTTCTCCCAATTTAGTAGCCAATTGAACCCCTATTCTAATTCAATTCCCCCCGTGTAGCAACCGCTAGAGAATCACTGCTGCACAACCTCCGTCAGCCGGCAGTAGAGCGAAGGTAGCCTTTTTCAGAGCGCGACTCCTTCCGAGCCTGACCGTGATTCCAACCCGTCCATGGCTGCTATATGCGCAGCGATTCTCTCCGAGCCCCTCCCCCCACCCGGAAGCAGCCGCCAATTGCTGCTCCCACAGGGCGCCGGCCATGCTCGGAAAATGGCAGGTCCGGGGCGCGAACCGGGGCGCGAACCGCGAACCCTGATCCTCGGAGTACTACCGCAGCGGCCCTAACTGAGGTTATTTAATTGATAACCGAAATCGCAGTGAACTCCAGGACCCCCAAATATAGCTAGCAGCTGTGTTATAAAATACATAAATAAAATAGTGTACAAATACGCAAATGCAAAACACACACAAACACACACTAGAAAATATACGTTTGTATAGAAGTAGGATTTTTCCAACTCTACCCTATACCCTCAAGCACTTAAGAAGGAAATTTCCCCCTGGATTGCTCTACTCTTAAATAAAGCCTTATAACTTTTCGGCAACACACAGCAGAGACATAGATGATGGCAGTACTTAAAGGGCACAAGTGTACCATAAAGGTAAGGTATATAAGTACTTATTCATGGTACGCACCTAGGCTGCGTCCCAATCCAGTTTTTGCACCACCCTCATAAACTTCACTTGCAAACTTCGCACATACCAATAAAACAGGAGTATACACTTGCGTTTAGTGAGTGGGAGAGAGCAAAGGTGAAACGGGTTATTTGAATTGAGGCACACTTCACCCTATACTCGGAAGTTAACCATGCTGCTGTGCAGTGGGCTATTGTGAGATCTGGGATTTAAAACGTCTGTCACTGTCGACCTTTAAACTGATTAAACTCTCAGCCGGTTTCTATTGATTATCAGTCAAGCAAATGATTTACTGAATAACAAATATCAATAAATACAAATCAAAATTTGTGTGCTAGCATATTTCTTTGTGTCATATAATTTTGTAGCATTTAAATATGTAAGCCAGATGACGGCCTGTGCGCTGGAAAAAAAGTAGGTAAGCATTTAAACCGAACATATTCTCAACCTATTTCCGTATATTTTGCTTGCTTATGTCAATCAAACAAGGAATCCCCTGAATAATTAAGAACAATTGTGTAATGATAACAAATGACAATGACAAAGAGATAACTAATGTGAGATTGTTTAATAAGGCTGGCAATAATTCAGAATAGTTGTGAAGTGAAGTGTTTGTGAAAACAAATACAAAGTTCGAGTTTGGTACAAAGAAAATCGTAGCTGCTTTATTTAACTTTTCTCTCTCTCACCATCTGCTTTACGGGAGTCGCAGCTCCCCATTCCTCATAACCGGCTGCAGCCTTTAAAGAAACATGCTGCAGACTAACTAAGAGCAGACAATAACGGTTGCGTGAATTATGCTGTATGTCTCTGTGTGCTTGCGCACCACACACGTCCCCCCAGACGGATAGGGACCTGGATCATTCTTTCATAGGAAAGGTTATATCTACTGTATCTACCACATGATGATCTGAACATATGTGACACATATTCTCTTGTTGTAACTTGTAGAAAACGAATGTGAAGTATGAAATCATGTGATGTTCATTTTCAAATCCCAAATGAACAAAAACGTTGTGTAAAATGCTGAATATAATTAAAAATTATATACTTTATAAGATATTTACTACCCTAGTCATATAAGATTTAAATTGGCCACGGAGGATGCATCTTAAGGCACTCAGAAACACTGTGAAACATGTCACGTTCTTGCTGCTGGGGTGCAAGTCAAAAGAATACGAGGGGTTAAATAGTGTCATCCTGTGAATCAGCATGAAATGTAAACAAATCACTTAATGCATTCTTCTTCAGTGGCAAAAATGTGATCTGTGCAGTACTGCCAGAGAAAGCCTGATTACATCACTTCCTTTCCATCTCATCTAGGAGAAGGCAATGACATTGAGCGGGGTGGGAGGGTGGTGGGTGGACTCCATCCAACATTCATTCTTATGGCTTGACTCAGGACTTCTATAGATTATTTCTTTTTGGTGGAACAATTTATTTCTCTCTCCCTTTTTCTATCTAATCTATCACTATGTTACCCAGGCGTACCAGAAGCCCTGCATCTCATCCAATACAATCGGCTGTGAGTCAATTAATAGGTAACCTATGGCACCCTTGCCAATGTAAATCCACCCTGACCAATAAGGAACCAGGCTAATTGTGTCCCAGTCACAGGCCCCCAGTCACAGTTAGCCAATGATACAGTCGAGGTTCAAACCTGTGTCCAGTCTACAATTGTGCGAGTGCCTTTACAGACTGAACCATTCAGGACACTGATGTCCTCCTGCAACGTACACTGTATGGAACACAGTCAATCTCCAAACAAACACACTGATTTTCTCTTATTTCATTACACACAGCATGTAAACGTATCAAAGTCCCAGTTGATGCGGGCTTGCTTTGGATTCAACCCATCAGAAAGTGAATCATACCACAGAGCACCAGAGTACCACAGAGCACCAGAGTACCACAGAGCACAAGAGTACCACAGAGCACCAGAGTACCACAGAGCAGAACATAATTAGACTTAGCATCAACCAGGGAGAGAGGGTTTTTAGTCACCAGGACTACCTCGCTCTCATCTCACAAGAGCAAATCCTTTTGTCTATCAGGTATCTGCATTCATCTGCGTCATCCGTGTGACGTGTACTCTGAACCAATGACCGCACGGCTCGGCTGGTGAAATGCAGAGTGATAAGAAGCAGCAGATAGCAGTCTACCTTTAGGAGGAGAACGTGGGCTTGCTTTGGCTAACTTGTCAGGACACTGCAGCGATGAGACGGCCTTAGGAATGTGATCATGCATTCCAAGTTGGAGGAGGCAGAAATTGAAGTTGACAGAGTTAAAAAAAAAAGTTTAAAAAAAGAAGAAAGCTCTTTAGTCAGCAGACAAATTTAAGCCTGCGTCATCGCTAAGGATCGTAATTGTTCATGTTGTTCTACTGCAGTCAAATATACAATGCTGTGCAACTCCATAAATGCGTCAGTGAACCTTAAAGGCAAACCTCATTTGGGTTGGCCTGAAAGGCTCCGTTTATCATGTATTCCAATCAGGCTGGGCTGGCAACTCAAATTACAGTTATACCATTCACAAAAATGTATGTTATTCCCCATGCCTTTTTATTGCTTACACTGCGTCGAAATATCACTACTGTGTTTGTGTCCAAGAAGGGGTCAGAACTAATCTCAATGGGACAATAACTACAGCATTGCAAATGCATCCAAATATACTCACATTGCAGAAGGGCAGGGTTATGGGAAACCACTGCATAAGCACTCCCAGGGAAATTTTTAAAAAATACACTGAAGTTTATATATCACCTTGATTGGCTCTTATGGTGGGGGTAGGGGATTTACTTGAACCATTACCAACATATAAACTGAGGTGGCGAGGGAGGGATTTACTTAAGAGATTAAATTAGCGGATGATCTGATCCAGTTGAACAAACTATTATCAGTATTTAGTTTGCCTTTCAAAGCATTTCCAAACACTTGGAGATAAATTATTAACATACAGCTGAGGCTCTGCCAAAATTGTCCACCGGTGGACTTATTCCCTGGTGGTTGCTTATGAACTTCCAAATTTTTTTTTTCACATCTGTTCTGATTTCATGGACAAGTCAATGGATTTGCACAATGAAACCAATCACTGGTAATGCAAAAAGCTTAAAGCTGGTTGGGCGAGATTTTAAGAGAAACAGCGCACTACTTGAGAATTGTCAAATTACCCAGGCTATAGGGGCAACAACCAATCTGCCTGCTCTGTATGAGACTTTCAACTATTGTTAACAGATGGAATTTAACAACATTCTAGCCTGGAGTTGCTCGTAACTTAATTTTATGTGCACGTAATAGTCCAATAAAATAAAACCAGGCTGTGCAGTTTAAAAAAAAAAAAATGGCAACACAAAGCATCCGTTTCTCAATGATTTATTAAAGGACCCTATAAATCCCCTTGCCTTTGTGCTGGCTGGGCAATTTGGAGAGTGGAACCACCTGAATGGTCTGATAACCTAATCAACTGTTATCAGGGAATTTTACAAGCGGTGCAATAGGTTTCCCAGTAAAAAAAAACTCAATTCCTTTTGGCCTCACAGAAACCACTGCATACTCGATACTGGGAGAGAATATATGTGCGCTAGATTAGTATTGTTACTTTATGGAGAGTTGGAGACCCTTAGTCTGCCAATATTGACCATAGACCATTTGACCTTTTAAGGCTGTGGGCAGAGTCTCTGTTCTGACCTTATTGGGTCATCAGATACCCTTACTGAGGTCAAATGCAGTATTTACTGTATAATTCATGCTGATTATTCTATGTGATTAATACATTGTAAATACATTTATAAACAGACAATTTTTAAATGATTATACAAAGATCCAAAGCAGCTTACCCAGAATGGCAGTGACTTCATCATCCTGAATGACCTCCAGTGACCCCGACACCACAAAGCATAGGGTGTCCACGCTCTCGCCAGCGTGGAAGATGAGGTCGCCGGGGGCGCAGTGGATGGTCTGGAACTCCACCGCCAGCGAGCGCAGGCAGCTATCGCTGGCCAGCCGGAAGGCGGGGTGCTCGTTAAACACCTGCCGGTTCAGGTGGACGCAGATGTCCGCCCGCATGTCTTTGGGACAGAAGGACAGGACCTGCAGAGAGACAGGATGCATCAACAACACATCGTTCCAGACGAGTGTTTAGGCCAGGGTTGTTGGGACAGTAAGCGCTGGGGAATATATTGTTTCAGGACTCTGGTGTATCCAGCTCTGCTGGCTCTCAATGATTAACTGCAAATTCCTGAATCATATTCATACCAAGTCTGTACTGACTATGACTGGAGGTCTTATGGGCAAGGTGTAATTAGCCACAGCGTCACCCAGAGAGTGAGCGTTTGTATCGGCAGGGTGTAGCCTGCTTCTAGTGGTGTAACGGATCGTAGTTGATCCGTGATCCGTACGGATCGCCCCCCACGGTTCGGCACGCATGTGAACCGCGGATTAATGGAGGCCTGTCACATAGAACTAGAACTGTCGTTACCAATGGTTACAGGGACGCGCCGCCATGTTGGAGGTCCATCCCTAACAGAGACGCTTAACGTTAACACTGAACTCGTAGTGTTCGCTACTCCATGAAACGAGTTTCATGCTAACGCTACTATGATTGCTGTCCTACAATGACGAACTTCTGCACTGCGTACTGATGTGCGAATAAAACTGGGAAAAGGCGAAAATGTCCTTTTACATGATAATCTGAGTACTCACCATAGTAGCTAAACCACCAGGCAGGGTGAACGAACTCAATTTTACGACCGAAAGAAGAGACTGGTGGTTGAAAGCAGTGAGCAGGGTTTAGACAGCATAGGCTCGGATCATTAATGGTAAATTACGCTTTATGAACAAATTATACAGTTAGCCAGTTAATATATACATAACTAGCTGGCCTAATGTACATCTATGTGCATTGTCTTAATGTTAGAAAGTAAAAAGTGAATTAATCGCTTGGTTTAGCTAACGTTAGTAGCTATATCATTTGTGTGAACGACTGCTACGCCTGCGAAACATTAATGTTAACCTAATGCGATACGTCAAGCATATTGTGAACATTAAAACAGTGTTCATTTGAACTATTATTACATTGCTAGGGGTGCTACGTTGTACGATGTCTCACAAATAGACTGGATAAACTGTAAACATTAGCTACCTGTGCTGGCCAGGCAGGGTTCGAGCAATATGAGAATCCAGAAGAGGGCGAAAATAAAATGTAACGTTACGATATTAAGCAATAATGAATAATGAATGATATTGAAAGTAATAATGAAAGTAACGGTAAATGTACTTTATGTGTTGAACTGATTTGCCTTTTATGGTGTCGACAACTGAAGTTCCCTATCGGGAAAAAAAGTTATTATATTCTATCCATCGAGCTAAAATGTTTTATTGCTGAAGTAGGCTACTGTAGCCTACCTAACATGTAACGTATCGCTTTGCTCCCATATTAACTGCACAAGCACTTTACTTACCAAGGTGGTATACTACGAGGCAGGATTACTGAGTTAGTACTAGCTGGATAACTCAATAAAACCCAGAACAGCTCTTTCTACTTATGTATACTTGTCTCCCTTTTTTTTTTTTGCTGATCCGAAAAATGATCCGATCCGTGACTCAAAACCGTGATACGATCCGAACCGTGAGTTTTGTGATCCGTTGCACCCCTACCTGCTTCAGTGCACAGTAGCGTCTCCTCTGGAAGATCAGGCACTTGCAGTCTTCCTTGTCTGGCTGCACAAGATATGCTGTCCTTTGGCAAAATGACTGTATGAACAATCTGCTGCTGACTGTACTTGTTTTGGATGGTGTTCATATTAGTCTGCCCTTTCAAAATGGATCAAGCATGTAGCCGTGGTGAAATGAGCTTACAATTGTGATGGTTGGGGAGTTAAAAATAGGTTTACAGGCATACAAAACAGTTTTCTTTCCACATATCTTTATTTTCTTTTTTCATCTGCCCAAATATGAAAGTAAAAATGTGTTTTAATCCATATGAATGTTTAATCTGTCAAGTGCCTGACTGAAGTTAATTAAACGTTTATTAAAAATTATTAAATCAAGTAGACCTAAAAACTATGAGTTCAGACATAGCTCCTATGTGAGGACTGTTACACTAAAGAGTAACACTAAATAGAATAGAATAGAATAGAATAGAAAAACTTTTATTTTCCCGCAAGGGAACTTCAGTTGTAGCCCCAGCAACAACAAAAAAAGACAGACAGTGGGGCAGACCCACAACACACAAACAAACATATCAAACAAATACATTCCACAGAATCATTACATAAATCAAGTGAATTAAGTTAATTAAAATGCAATACAGCCATGATTAAAAAATAGCACCCGCTGTTCCAAGATGTCCAGTGTCACCAAGCAGTCCAACATACAAACTCCGCCTCCACGACTCTCCTCCATACACGCAGCGCCGCGATCTCTGCCCACCGCCGAAACGGAGCACCGAACTGCGTCAATCTTCCCAGTCGTCTCCTCACTCCTCCCCCGCATTATGTTCTCCTTCCCTGGTTGCCTTTTGAAGATTGCCTGCACTCCCAGATCATTCCCGAAATCTTCAACTCCGGTGAAGAGCGATGGTAAACTTTGTTGTTGCAGTCTGCAGATCCAACGGACATTCCCGAGCATATGTTGCGAATGCATCTCCATGGTGACGACCACAAACAAAATTATATCGACTAGACAATTTGTCAATATTCTGAAAACGAGCAGCAGGAGTGCCCTGAAAATGATCCAGCCCGCTTCCCCGTCCCACAACAGGCACACAGCGCATGAAAAAAACAAAGAAAAAAGCCTGACACAACAAAACACATTCAAATTAACAAACACGAACAAGAGTGAGCAGAGGGGTGTACCACGAAGCGAGATTAAGGGCATAGCGAGCTAAATTAAGCTTCAACCCTGGTTTTTCTGTATCACAAAGCCGACTCACTTTTAATCGGGGTATATTGCCACGGCAATTTACTCTGCATGGCTAAGCTGCTCCGGGGCAGGTTATGTTCAGGATAACAGATTGAAACATATAAAACCACCGCCCTTTAGCCAATCAACTTTTTGGCTTTGGAAAAAGGCAGGCATCTCCATTCCAAAGGATTCCGTAGAGATATGCGCGGATACTGAGGGAATCTCTTCGCAGGGCGAGCTTAGTGAGTTCCGCAAAAGATTTTCTGAGTTCCGGAAAATGCTTGAGATACTTTTTCATGAATGTGATGTGATTGCTTCAGCAATATTTTAAACTTGCTGTATCAAGTTTAAAGTTTAGGAGCTCTAGAATGTAGTAGTACAGTTGTCACATTAGAAATAAACTGTATGACAATGTACTGAGAGTACAGATTTGTTTGTTAAGAGTGGTAAGGTGAATAAGGTATTAACTAACGAATTTAACCTACACGGTGAGCATTTATTTTTTATTTTTTTTGCAAAAGCTCCTTCCTGGCTTTGTTGGAGGCAACGGTGTTGCTTATTGCTCTTATGATTCATGTTCTTATCCGTCCATTATATCCGTCCGTATCAGTATTATATCCGTCCGTATCAGTCTTTTTTCCACAGGAGAGAAATACGTTGCTCTAGTACAGCCCATGCTGCACTGCTATAGGCTCGTTGTTGCAGACACCGCCCCTTTTATGGGAACGCACAGAGAGCCTGACTAATAGAGCCCGTGTTCACTTAGCAAGTTGATAACTACGTTCGTAGTACTGGTTAAATCAGATTGCGGTGTTTAGACTTTCTGCAGCCAGCTAACACAAATAAACCCTGGCTATGTTAAGCTTCCTTCGTAGTATACCCCCCTGGACTACATGTCGCCATTACAGCTCCACGTGACGTCAACAAAGACAGGGAACAAATCCCTTTTCCAGAGCTCCTTTTCTGACATGAAAATGAAGAGCCACAGGAACTACTGAAGCACCCATGACCGAATATCAAGCCTCAAACCCTCTCTCATAAATTATGCTGAGAAACAAGTGACAGAGCTGCTGTCACTTATGCCAGCACCATCACAAATCTAGAACATTCTTTCAGTTATGCTTCCATGCTCCTCTCCAGTAAAGCAGTACTTTCTGCTCAGTCACTGTAGGGGAGCACAGAACATTGAGTGATTTAACACTTACTAACCTGCGCATCAGCGTCTAAAGTAATTACCACCGAGTAGCTCACCTTACTAAATCGGACAATTAACCACTATAGCAGGTGATACAGTTTATTGTGATGGGAGGCTCCTGCCTCTTAAGATTATAGCCATGGTAATGCGATAAAAAGTAAGGGAAGACAACTACGCCCCTATCAAGCTGTGCCAATTGCTATGTGCACAGACGGAATGACAAGCTTTCACACAGCACAGGCAGTGTGACACAGCTGACTACCTTCAACAACAGCTGGGTTTCCCAGAGCACTTTACTGATACTGAACTTTCTGAGGCTAAAACCCAAACCTCATCCAAATTCCAAGTCCTATTACATGAGCGCATATCACACCCTTGCTGTTTTGCACAAAGCTTTCTTGCCAATCAGCTAGCCTGCATTTGTGACTATGAAGCTGCGTGAGAGCTGAGAAACCAAGTTGTGAGGTCATTTGGAATATGGGGGGGGGGGTTCAATTATTATTGCCGTAGTAAACGTGCTGCTGCCAGGTTGTGTTTGCGGGTGTTTGTGTGGGCAGCACACGTGGTGAAACTCTCTGGGACACACACATTGGTTTTCTGCGTTCTATACCCATCAGAATGATACTGCTTAGCTGGTCTTTTTTTGGAAACCAATTTTTAAAACACATTTATTTTCTATTAAACACATTTTCTACTCATATAAGACTGTCTTAACACTATACTGTTATGAAAAACCTGTGTTCTTTATTCAAGCATGTGCTGCCAACAGCTGACTCCACAGACTCCCAGCTGAGCTACGACGTCATTCTCTGGGTGAAGCTATGACCAACTGTGGCCTGCTCAGCAGGGATGTCAGCCAGTCTGCACTGAAATGGCCAGAACATCATACCAGACCATGGGGTTCACACACATACTGGAATCCAGTGGCTACATAGGATGAGCCAACCAGCAGCAACCACCCTATATACAACTATGTCTCAACTTAAATCACAAAAGTTTGTTTCAGGGCTGTGGTATTAGCCTACCAGAAACCTATGGGTATGACTCATCCCTTCTTACAGTGCATCCACAGAACCCTGCACCATTTCATGGCAGGTCCACTTTTCCTCGTTTTCTCATTTTCCCCCTAGTGGTGGGATGAGCTTCCTGCAACTGTCTGAAATACAGAATCACTCGTCTTTCAAAGCTGACTGACATTTTTAGATTAATTTAACAGCGTGACTGTCCATGTATCAGAAACATAATTGCATTCACCTGATTGATCTGAGCATGAAAACAGTCCCAGACCAGCAAGTTTAGATGCAACATCACTCCAACACTAATGCTAATCGAGAACCAAAAATATCAATTCTGAATACTTACAGATCCACTTACATCTGTAACAAGTATTAAGCAGAGAAACATAAAACCATGAACAAATAACCTAAAACCATAAAATGATACTTAATTAGCACAAAATGTGGGAGTGCTAGGGGTGAGAATGGGATGGGAACCAAAATACAAAACCTGGAGCTGAATCTGATTTGCTATATTCTTAGAGATCATTATTAAGCATTGTGGGTAGACACCAATGTTTAAATAGAGCCGCCTATCAAAGGGGTTGTGAGGGAAATATTACCATTAGTAATATTGTGTTAGTATTATGTTCAAATGGTGTCAAATAATATTCCAGGAGATAACATTGTTCTTATAGACCTTTATTATGGCCTTTTTATTTAATCTTGAATGGCATTGTTTCCTTACGGCAGAATGTTATTTATGTTTGGTGGAAAAACATTAAGCCCAAGCTGAGACCAATACAATCCCCTGTGTGAAATATCAAGGTGAGTAGATGGTGATCTGGAGTTGACTCACAGCTTCTAGTTCTTATCAAAAAACCTGAATCCCCTGCTAAGGGGGTTATATAAAAAAAATACATTCCAGGAATGATAATGATCCACAGCAAGCATGAATGTCTGCAAATAATTATTAAGGGAAGAAAAAAATCAATGTTCTGGATTTACAGCTGCAATCGTCACACCTCGATCCTGTTGAACACATGATTTTTATGATAAATGTAGGCATTTCATGAGCAAAACCCAAGTAATTGGAGACAATTCACCAGCACTGATAAACAAAATTGCTAATTAGAACAGCCCAAAGCACAGATTTTATAAATTAACAAGATGGTCAAACCTGGATTCCTAACACTGGAAGTTCTGTCTCTATGCTTTCTGTCAGGAAAACCACAATCCTTTTCTGATAAACTGCCATCCTAGAACCTCAGACCTCTCCAGCCAAACCACTGCCAAACACCTAATGAATCTGCAGCCGATCCCTCTCCAAACACCTCATGAATCTACAGCCTATCCCTCTCCAAACACCTCATGAATCTACAGCCTATCCCTCTCCAAACCCCTCATGAATCTACAGCCTATCCCTCTCCAAACCCCTCATGAATCTACAGCCTATCCCTCTCCAAACCCCTCATGAATCTACAGCCTATCCCTCTCCAAATCCCTCATGAATCTACAGCCGATCCCTCTCCAAACCCCTCATGAATCTACAGCCTATCCCTCTCCAAACCCCTCATGAATCTACAGCCTATCCCTCTCCAAACCCCTCATGAATCTGCAGCCTATCCCTCTCCAAACCCCTCATGAATCTACAGCCTATCCCTCTCCAAATCCATCATGAATCTACAGCCGATCCCTCTCCAAACCCCTCATGAATCTACAGCCTATCCCTCTCCAAACCCCTCATGAATCTGCAGCCTATCCCTCTCCAAACACCTCATGAATCTGCAGCCGATCCCTCTCCAAACACCTCATGAATCTGCAGCCTATCCCTCTCCAAACACCTCATGAATCTACAGCCTATCCCTCTCCAAACACCTCATGAATCTACAGCCTATCCCTCTCCAAATCCCTCATGAATCTACAGCCGATCCCTCTCCAAACCCCTCATGAATCTGCAGCCTATCCCTCTCCAAACACCTCATGAATCTACAGCCTATCCCTCTCCAAACACCTCATGAATCTACAGCCTATCCCTCTCCAAATCCCTCATGAATCTACAGCCGATCCCTCTCCAAACCCCTCATGAATCTACAGCCTATCCCTCTCCAAACACCTCATGAATCTACAGCCTATCCCTCTCCAAACACCTCATGAATCTGCAGCCTATCCCTCTCCAAACACCTCATGAATCTGCAGCCTATCCCTCTCCAAACACCTCATGAATCTACAGCCTATCCCTCTCCAAATCCCTCATGAATCTACAGCCGATCCCTCTCCAAACCCCTCATGAATCTACAGCCTATCCCTCTCCAAACACCTGATGAATCTACAGCCTATCCCTCTCCAAACACCTCATGAATCTGCAGCCTATCCCTCTCCAAACACCTCATGAATCTGCAGCCTATCCCTCTCCAAACACCTCATGAATCTGCAGCCTATCCCTCTCCAAACACCTCATGAATCTGCAGCCTATCCCTCTCCAAACCCCTCATGAATCTGCAGCTGATCCCTTTCTAAACCACCCAAAGGTCTGCAGCCAATCTACTTCCAGATCAGTTATACTATTTTCAATATTTTTGAAGAAGAAAATAAAAAATGAGCACACTGTGTTTTTACATGGCGTCAAACATGTGGTACCCTTGATAGTTCAAAGGGCCTGTGGCCCCACCCACCCTCTCGGTGTCGATGCCTTTGGACATGGCCCAGGTGGACACGATATAATCCATCACCCTCTCGCTCAAGCCCTTGGGAACCTGGTAGAGCTTGAGGAAGTCCCGCACATTGTTGAGCATCTCATGGTAGCGGTTGGTGTTGGTGTACATCTGCTGGAAGATGGTGGTGACATTCCCGAAGATGGTTGCATACAGGAGCGCTGTGGGGTTAAAACAGAGAAGAACAATGGTAAGTATGCAAGATATAAAAATGTTCTTATTTCTGGCTTGGGTATCTCTGGTCCAAGGTTTGAGTTTCGTGAGGCTTACACTGAGAAGTAATCAATGCAAAAATAAAATACCTATAGAATAAATAAGTAAATGAGTTACTTATTAAGAAGTTTAATAAATACTGTTTTCAGACGGACAATTGGAACCCTTGTATTCAGGTTGCAGCAACCTACAATTCCATCGTGTATCAACCTGCTGTTGGCTTTATTTTCTTGGTTTTAACTGCAAAAACATGTGTGGCAAAAAATGTGACAGCAAAGAATGAAATAAAGACATGCACTGTGCCCCACAACAAGAAGGCGATCTTGTGATCTCCATGTGGAGGGCATGGCTCGTTAGCACCGTGCCGCCGGGTAGGATGCCAAAGCGCCAATTCCTCCAAGCTGTTTACCGTCAGGCTACACTCCTCACATCGCCCCCTCTGCGTTACCATGGAAACCCAACCCAAAATAGTTTCTTAAAAATAATCTGGTCATTTTGTTTCCGATGAGGAAGAAAGCACAGGGACAGCTAAAAAGACCATCGCAGGAGGGGTGGGGGGTGGTAGGCTAGGGACGTTCATGGAAGACTGAACAAGCACTGCGGTTATGAGGGCACAATGACCCAGTGGTCAGGTAAACAGGATGATAACAGCATTTCACCAAAAATACAGGTGCACTTCAATATGCTACTGGGCTATTATGAGTAAAGTCACCTTAAGAAATTAAAAATAATGAGGTTTTTATTTGGAGAACCAGGGGAGATTATTATCATACAATACATACATCAACAGATAATCAAGCACTGTGAGATGCAAAAACTTTCACAGCCATGAATTTTCCACCCAAGCTTGGGGTGTCAAACTAAATTAGTGGTTCTCAAACTCGATCCTCCCTTGTGTATTCTGGTTTTCGCTCCAACCACAATTGCAATCCCAGAATTTTAACAAGCTGTTCATTTTTAACAAGCTTATTTAGGTACTTTTCATGTTTAGAGGGATTATTTACCCTCTTAAGCCACATTGTCAGAAATAGCTATGCATTTCATGAATAATAATAATAGCTTATTCTGCTTATTGTGCTATATTGCAAACAATAATAAAGAAGAGTTCACAATTATTTTTAACTGATCAAATTAGAGACTGCGATTAATTAATTGGCTCTTAATTAGGTTGTTCAACACATGTAGTTCCGTCATAATGTTTTCCTTAAACTTATTAACACAATGCAGGTTTGGCTCATTATCATTTGCTTTGTCTTTGAATTCTTTAGTATTTAACAAAGAGTTCGTTTGAGTGGCCATGTGTACACAATTTCACCAATTATGATCCTATTGATTCACCTCCCATCTTCACTTAATCAGTTAAAACATGTATCTCTCTTTTTGTAATTGTTTGCAATATAGCATGTCAATATTGGACTTTTATTATTCATGGTATGTATAGCTATTGCTAACATAATGTGGCTTAAGATGGTAAATAATGGTAAACATTTGCCATTCATATTGGCAAATAAAAATTAATCAGGAGTGGAAATCTCCCAACAGAGTTATAATGTGAAAAACTATCCTCCACTGAAGCAATCATGATTCATCAGATCAATATAATAGCATTGATGCCATTTCATGGGTGATAGTTGAACAAAGATGCTTTTCTTCCTCATTCCAAATTATAAATAAGCTTAATTTAGTTGAAGCACAATTCCAACAAAATTATACACTTATAAAAAAAGATTTAAACACACTGAATACTGCTCATTATCCTAAATCAGACCAATTTGGTTTTGTTCATCATTAAAAACACCCATTCTATCCCACTAATAAAAGTGAAGAATGCCAGCTATCAGAAGGAATTATTGAAAAATACTTCACATGGTGTGTGTTAAAAATTGCATAGATAGAAATGAGTGGTTCAGAAATGAGACAGGCTCATTCAATAATACAATTATTATAATTCAGCAAACCACAATCACAAAACTGCAAGAACCTATAGTTCTACCCTATCTAACTGCATAGCTAAATATACCACCTGTTGACCAATCATAACCATTGATAGCTAAGAACTGGCTTAAGAACTCATACTTAAATGATGCATCCAGCTCAACTGGAGCCAGTTAATGTGAGAGGCTGGCTTGACTAAAGAAAACTGCAGACAAAAATTAAACAAATTTTCTTTCTGTCTCATTTTATAGAATATGTTCCTGAAAATAACAGTCCTACAATGAGACGATGTAATTTCATTGAGAAAAACTGATATGAATTAAAAGGTTATTATGCATTGTCTGGACATTGAGAGTGCTTGTAAAATAACGATTATTGTTATAATTGGGCATGTATGCATTTATACAATGTTACAGTAGGTGGCAGTTGGTCTGTACCTCGCCAGGTCAGGTGTGGCGTTTTGTTTTCTCTGATAAAATATAGCCGGTAGGCCTTTGCCCCTGGAGAAAAAAAAACCAGGAGGAGCTAAGGTTGTGCTCTCAGTGCATGTTTACTCAGATCAATATGCATCAGGAAATGATAAGGAATGAAGAACAAACAGGATTTCCCCAGAGCAGGATTTAAAGGAGATTTATACCACAGCAAGCACTAGAATGTTGGGACGCACAGGATGAAAGGAGAACACAGCACAGGATGAAAGGAGAACACAGCACAGGATGAAGGGAGAACACAGCACAGGATGAAGGGAGAACACAGCACAGGATGAAAGGAGAACACAGCACAGGATGAAAGGAGAACACAGCACAGGATGAAAGGAGAACACAGCACAGGATGAAAGGAGAACACAGCACAGGATGAAAGGAGAACACAGCACAGGATGAAGGGAGAACACAGCACAGGATGAAGGGAGAACACAGCACAGGATGAAGGGAGAACACAGCACAGGATGAAAGGAGAACACAGCACAGGATGAAAGGAGAACACAGCACAGGATGAAAGGAGAACACAGCACAGGATGAAAGGAGAACACAGCACATGATGAAAGGAGAAAACAGCACAGGATGAAAGGAGAACACAGCACAGGATGAAAGGAGAACACAGCACAGGATGAAAGGAGAACACAGCACAGGATGAAAGGAGAACACAGCACAGGATGAAAGGAGAACACAGCACATGATGAAGGGACAACACAGCACAGGATGAAGGGAGAACACAGCACAGGATGAAAGGAGAACACAGCACAGGATGAAGGGAGAACACAGCACAGGATGAAAGGAGAACACAGCACAGGATGAAAGGAGAACACAGCACAGGATGAAAGGAGAACACAGCACAGGATGAAAGGAGAACACAGCACAGGATTAAGGGACAACACAGCACAGGATGAAAGGAGAACACAGCACAGGATGAAAGGAGAACACAGCACAGGATGAAAGGAGAACACAGCACAGGATGAAAGGAGAACACAGCACAGGATGAAAGGAGAACACAGCACAGGATGAAAGGAGAACACCGCACAGGATGAAAGGAGAACACAGCACAGGATGAAAGAACACAGCACAGGATGAAGGGACAACACAGCACAGGATGAAGGGAGAACACAGCACAGGATGAAAGGAGAACACAGCACAGGATGAAGGGAGAACACAGCACAGGATGAAAGGAGAACACAGCACAGGATGAAAGGAGAACACAGCACAGGATGAAAGGAGAACACAGCACAGGATGAAGGGAGAACACAGCACAGGATGAAAGGAGAACACAGCACAGGATGAAGGGACAACACAGCACAGGATGAAAGGAGAACACAGCACAGGATGAAGGGACAACATCCCAGAACAGCGTTCTAACTTCTTAACACTTATTCTGGGCCAGTGGAACTGTTCTGAGACAAGGCTTCTCCCTTTTTGCCGCTCATGCTGGGGTAGTGTAACTGATCTGAAAATAGCCTACTCCCTTTTTCACGTTTACTCTGCGTTCCATCACCTGTGGTGGGGCTGATTTCAGAATGCCCTCCCTCCTTATCGCAGACCTCTGAGACAGTCCCAGCATGCAGCACTAATTGCTGCCACGGGACCCCGGTAGTCAATAAAAGCAATTCTGTTAAGAAGCTAAAGAAGCCATCTGTCAGTCTTTCCCACAGTTTAATCACTTAGATTGACTTTTATTTAGAAATTCAGAAACAGCAGCCTCAAAGTGTACACACACTGTATATTTTATTTTTGAAAAGACAGGTTCCAATTCACGGTCTATTCACATGTATTTGTTAATATAGATTAATTAACAAATAATAACTAGCAGGGGTGATAATAGCAATAATTACTATAAATTGTAATGATTTACAACATATGTAGGCATTCGCTTTGTAATTGTTTTACAGTCAATACACAAGTTCTGCTCATTAAGAGCCATGGTCGATTCTATGAAAGAGCCAGGCAACCTGATTGAATGGGATCAAATGAGAACCCTTGTTCAAACTGAAACTAACCTTTTTCCTATAATTAAAAAACATTGATTCTAAAACGGCATCTGGCTATTCCCTATTTCATTTAGAATGCCATTTTGGCATGTGATCCCTTTGCAAAATTCCCAGTCAATTCAGGCCAGCAAAGAGTGTGCAATTCCCATAGACCATAAAATAGGTAATTTTGCAAATAACTAATTTTTTTTTTAAAGTAAGTAGAGCTGGGATATCTTTGAGCTACAGGCTACCAACGACTTCCTGTTTTGCAGAGGGCCAGCCCAAAGCTGACTTTCTCCCTCAGTGCAATTCAAGCTGAGTGAGGGCCAAGAGCTTGTCATGCACCCCCGGTGGTAAACACACCAAACTATTATATATAGTTTAGGCCTTGCTTCACTGTGGTAAAGAAATTGTAAGTACTGACAAAGTGGGTTTTCTTGTAGATTTTTCTCCTTCATGAAGCATTCAGTGGGAGTGCGGCAATGTTATGTAAGACCTGCCTGGGTAGCGAACTAGGCAGGATTTGACTTTACCTCAGGACAGCAATTAGCCCAAAGAGAATAATGGTGCTGATCCATCATGCTGGCAGGGCGTATATGAGTGTGTGTGTGTGTGTGTGTGTGTGTGTGTGTGTGTGTGTGTGTGTGTGTGTGTGTGTGTGTGTGTGTGTGTGTGTGTGTGTGTGTGTGTGTGTGTGTGTGTGTGTGTGTGCGTGTGTGTGTATGTTTGTGGTCTGTGTGTGTATGTGTGAGTGCATGTGTGTCTCTCATATGGATATGTGTGCATGTGTGTGTGTGTTTCCATCCTGGGCAAGCAGGCAGTCTTATTATTGAACTGTACAGCATGGTGCTGTGCAATGTGTGTGCATTTGTGATTACTGAATAGTGTGTGTGCACAAGGGAAATGTGTGTGAGTGGGTGTGTGCAATATGTATTTGTGCATGCAAATAAACACACAGCAAAGTTTATGTTGTTGTGTGTGTATATGTGCAATGTGTATTTGTGTGTGCAAGCACACACACACACACACACACACACACACACACACACACACACACACACACACACACAGCAATGTTTAGGTTGCTCTGTGTGTGTATGCATGTGAAAGGGGAATGGTAAGTCTTTACATGTGCTGTCCTGAATGCGTGTCCATATGCCACACATACAGTATCCCAATAAAAGTGAATGGTACAAATATAGTCTTACCAACACTATCACTGAGCCCCCACTGAGTTTTGTAGTCTCAAAGGACAGTGCAAGTTTGGTTGTATTGATACTTAAATAAGTCGGTGGGTTAATCGTCAAGTTTGCAGTCTGCCTGCACCAGCTGTGCATAAAATGTATGGCTACTATAGAAAGACTGCTCAGCTCAGATTTTGGACTGCAGAGAAAACAGAAGTACGGTGGCCTAGACATACAAAGCAACGCAACATTATCACAACATGGCTGCAAATTGAAAAACACATTCATAAATACGAAAACATAACGACATTAACAGAAACGCACACCATTTGATGAAAACAATGACATTAACAGGGACACGCTGCAAGATGAAAACACAGCGAAGTTAGGAGAAATGCGCAACATTAGGAGAAATGCACAAAAAAAAAAAAAAAAAAAAATATGAAGCGAAAAAAGAGAAACCAGAGAAAATCGCGTGAGAGCGAGAGATCTGCTGCATGCATCGTCTCATCTCTTCTCTGTATTTTAGATTCTAAAAAAAAAATCATTATGTTGTGTGTGTGTGCGACACAAGAGAATGAAAATTTGCATACAGTGTTGTGTGTTAAATGTGTTTTTTTTTTTTTTTTCCTCTTCGCTTAAATTTTGAAGTTTGTGTAATGTGCCCCAGCTTTAGAGAGCTAAGAGCAGAGTCAGAGAGTTGAGATAAGCGCCGCAAATGGGACTTACTCCCGAAATTCCGTGTAGCTTAAGCTATTTGTGATTCAGACATTTTACTTATTTGCTGTTTTAAGCATCTCTCCATTATATACACGGCATTATGCTCACGGGGTGGAGATTTGATTAAAATGAGGCGTGTCTGCAAGATACGCATATTCAGAGTTCTCATTTAATAATTTTTCGCGCAACTTCGTTCGGAAGTCTAGCGTCCAATATGATCCAGACACTGTCTATCAATGAATCCACCTAATATTGGTCTGGTATGATATACCAGATGGTCAATCATAGCCTACTTTTATATGTTTTTATTTTTATGACAGCTCTTTGATAATTGCAAGTTAGCTATGCAAAGAAAAATATGACCAATATTATGTTCAAATAACATGCACTCATTCTAATATCCATTTATGCGAAAGATGCTGTATTTTTCATAATAATCTATTGCCGGCGCTAGATGTAAACCACCTTTATTTCTGAAAAAAGTTGCGCGGAAAAAATGATGTATGAATACAGTATGCTGCAGAGGTGGAAAGTCCAGGTTCAGAAAGTAAAAGTCCTTCCCAGTGTTTTGTTCCAATAACCTGTATTTGCTAATTAGCACAATTATTCAACCAGGAGGCAGAACCAATGAGTGAAATCAGCTGGCTGAGTTGATGGGTGGAAGAAAAACATGGCACAACGTTTACTTTCTGACGCCTGGACTTTCCACCTCAGTATGCTGTGCTCTTTCATTCTCAGATGTGTAAAATCCAGATGCAGAAAGCAAAGGTCCTCCCCAGTATTTTGTTCCAATCACCTGGATTTACTAATTAGCACAAGTCTTCAGCCAGGAGGTAGAAGTAATTAGTAAAATCACCTGGCTGAGTTCACGGGTGGAAGAAACTACCAGGAGCATTGGAAGGACAAATACTGGGTTGCTTGTTTTGTCACTATTCTGGGTGAGTAAATTAAATAATCACTCAAAATAGGATCAGGAAGTGTTTCAGACTGATCACTATGTTTATTACAAGATTAATGACTTGTGACTTACAGGTGAAATAGATTGTTGCTCCATTCACAGGCACAGTGCAATTAACAGCTATAGAAATTGGAAGAGGTAAGCATGCTTGATTAGCACTTTAGGGCTGGTAAAAAAATTGTGAAATGAGGAAGGATGATGTAGTTGGTGCAATCGGTCGACCTGCACAGTGGTTGAATGATGGCGGCGAGTAGTAGTGGAGAGATTTCAGAGGACATTGAGGATGACATAGATGTTGAGGAACGGAGTAGAGTAGCTAGCAGGAGAGGATGGGGTAGGGAGAAAGTGAGGATAGAAGAGCAGGTGAGGAAACCAGGTGATAAAAGTAAAAAACGGAGTTTGGAGGAAAGTAGCTCTGATAGTGAAGGATCAAGATCAGTTTGTAAGAAATTGGTGGGAGAAGAATTTAAAATAATACTGAAATTTAGGCGGGAAGATGAAAATGAAAATACCAACTTAAGTCTAATGGCTTTGACCAGGGAGTTGAAAAAGAAAGTAGGAGATATTGAAATGGCAAAAATACTTCGAGATGGAAGTTTGTTTTTAAAATGCAAAAACGAAGAACAGAAAAATAGGGCATTGCAGATTGAAAATATCGGCAGGAAAACGGTGATTGAAAAAAAAAAGTATTGGGTGAGGATAGATTTAAATGGGGAGTGATAACAGGCATACCGATAGAAGAAGATATGGATAAGATTGGAAAGGTTATCGAATGAGAAGTGAGTAGAATTAAAAGACTGTTTAGAACAGTGAATGGAAGGAAGGAAAAGAGCTTATCAGTACTAGTGGAGTTTCAGGGTTCAATTTTACCTGAAAGGGTAAAAATTGGATATATGAGCTTTAGGGTAAGGGCTTATGTACCACCACTGCTACGTTGCTACAAATGCCAGAGATACGGGCATATTGCCGCAGTTTGTAGGGGGAAACAACGATGTCCTAAATGTGGAGGAGATCATAAGTATGGAGCGTGTGGGGATAATGCGCAAGCTAAATGCTGCAACTGTGGAGGTGGTCATAGCGTGGCATATGGCAGATGTGAAGTTAAAAAAAGAGCAATGAAAATTCAGCAAATCAAAACACAAAATAACATAACATATGCAGAGGCAGTAAAGAAAGTACAAGAAGAAAGAAGAGTAGAGGATTCTGAGAGAACAATTGTTAACCAAACTTCTAGAGTTGGGATCGAACAGTGTAGTCAAACTAAATAGTTAAGTACAGAAAAATTGGTTTTATTCATTGCCTATGTCCTCAATTGTTCAGACCAAGCTAAAAGCAAAACCGAGAAAATAAGAATAATAGTTAAGGAAGCGGAAAAGTTCTTGGAGGTGAAGGGTCTTTGTTGGGAACAAATTCAAAAAGAATTGAGTCCGAATCAAAGTCAGGAAACATGTTCTAAAGGACCTATGTAGGAATTCAAATCGAGATGAAGAGAAGAGATTCAAATATGATTTAAGAGACGTATAATAGAGATTGTTTGGTATAATTTTAGGTTTTATTTAGTATTTATTTATTTATTTTTTATAGATACAGACCTAAGATAAATTAAATTTAATGAATCCTGATCTACACTCCAATCCGGTTGGTGGCGGTCATGTACAATTTAATTGTTTGCAAACCGCCATAAAACAACAAAAGAAGAAGAAGAAGAAGTTGGTGCAATCAAAGCTGGGTATAAAATGGCCTCATTAAGGTACCATGGATATTGTTGTATTTTGTGAACACAGACATTGAGTTATCATGGCAGGAGAAAGGTTGTGTTTGGGGTTTGTGATACTTAGTTTGTTTGGCTGTTTATGTGCTGCTCATCAGTTCTATATGCCTTCATATCACTCAGGCTCCGCTCACAGCCCAACCGACTATCAGGAGACCCGGGATCACTCGGGCTCCGCTCACAGCCCGACCGACCGTCAGGAGACCCACGATCACTCGGGCTCCGCTCACAGCTGGACCAACTATTGGGAGACCAGAAATCAGTCAGGCTTCACTCACACCCCGCCAAATTATTGGGGAACCCAAGGGAACCACTGCAGTGGAAACGCCACGACCCAAGCCGGATTCTGTGAAGGTCCAATGCCGGGAAGACTCCATTTATTTGGACGTGAATGTGGACCTGCTTGGCATTGGCAATCTGATCCAGCCATCTGATATCACCCTGGGAAGCTGTGGGCCTGTTGGACAGAATCATTCTAATCTCCTGTTTGAGACCGAGCTGCATGGTTGTGGTAGCACACTGATGGTATGTAGCATTTGCAGAGCTGTAAGTAGGCTGTGTCAGGGAATTTGTAATGCTGACATTCTCTCTCCAGGTGACTGAGGACACCCTAGTGTACACATTTGCCCTCCTCTATCAACCCAACGCACTTGGGGCTACTCCCATCATCCGAACCAATGGCGCAGTAGTTAGTGTCCAGTGCCACTACCTGAGGTTAGAAAGTATCCAATTTTATGTAACTGGACAAAAGGCCAGTGTTGGTGGTTCTATGTCACCCTTACCCTGGAAGGTTAGTTTGTGTGGCCTCAAGGCATGAAGTACTTTAATGTCCTGGAGAATTGAATTAGGTCTATGGCTCTGCCTTTCAACTTGCTGTAACTACTACCAGGTACTTGTCTGGATTATTCAACCAGAGAACGTAGTTGTGATTTAACTGAGTAGCACTAACTCAATGTTACTTCCATAGGCTGCACAATGTCAGTAGTGATGCCCTGAAACCAACCTGGATCCCCTACCACTCTACGCTGTCTGCTGAGAATCTCCTTGTCTTTTCCCTGAGGCTTATGGCAGGTATGCTAGGCTATCTAAAGCTTTGTTGCAGTGTTTGCTCTTGTACTGCAACTGTGTAGTTACAATCCCCCCCCCCACAAACACTAGATGACTGGCAGCTGGAAAGGACATCCAATGTCTTCTTCCTGGGTGACCTTATTAACATTGAAGCCTCTGTGACCCAGGCTAATCATGTGCCCCTCCGTGTGTTTATGGACACCTGTGTGGCCACTTTGGAACCCAACATGGATTCAGTCCCCAGATATGAATTAATCTATGACTAAGGGTGAGTAGGCTGTACTGTACCCCCCTCCCCCCCCCCACCATGAGAAGAACAACCTGTCCAACAGAAGTGGTGCCTCAAAATAATTTTCCCTCCAGGTGTCTCATGGATTCAAAGCTGACGAGCTCCCGTTCCACATTTCAGTCCAGTCTAAAGAATGATCAACTCCAAATTCAGCTAGATGCCTTACGGTTTGCCCAGGAGTCCAAGAGTGAGGTGTGTAATTGTAGTAATTTGGCACTTTCCTTTCATTGCTTGTAGTGGCACCAATCAATGTTTATCCTGATTCTTGGCAGCTCTACATCTTCTGCCGCCTGAGAGCCACTGCAGCTTTACCTGAGGGCAAGGCCTGTCACTTCTCTCCAAAGAAAGGGTTTGTTAACTACTATGGCCATGATTATGTAATTCCATTTGTGGGATGCACACGTATGAATGTCTGCACATATTTCATGAATCTTCTGAACAAAAGTAAGAATTTAAGCAAAGTATTGTGAATGAGGCAATTCAAATAACTAAATATGCTTAATTTGAAGAAATGTCTTAAACACACTCCATGTGACTCAATTGCAGACTTGTTTTTCAAATCAGATTTTTCCCAAAAGTTTTCAAAACTAAGAGCACTACTTCCTGCTGTTGCTGACTTAGATTCTTAGATCTGACTCAAGTGCATGAGAGCCTTGGTAAATTTGCATTTTAAAAGGAGTACTGCAAACCATTTTTATCCACGGTGTTAAGCAGTCTGTTTTAACACAGCCACTTTACACTCAGTATCATGGAATACACACATGGCCCATACGCTAAATGTACATGCACACACAGCCAGCTGCTGCTTTACATATACAGAATATACATTACACACAGTGAAGTCTGAGGAATACCTTTCCTATGCGGATCTGACTGCAATCTACGGGCACCCAATTGACTCGCAGGGGTTGCTGGATAGTGATGAACACAGAAACCTATTGGACTGAGGGTCATGTTAATTTCCCTTTCATTTAAGGGATATGGTGCTATGCTACTGCAATTGTCCATTTACTAAACAATAAAACGGTTTTTGTAATTAATCCCTGTAAGAGACCTCCAGAGAATTATCCATGCCACCACCTTGATGTATAGAGCAAAAACTAACATGTCTTAATTATGTTTGAAATACTGATTCAGGCTCGAGGGATCATCAGCTAAACCACTTCCCTGCTGGAAGAAGGAATGACCTGGATAAGTTAGTAAAGGCTTCCGAAACGGCCGATTCCGTAATGTGGTTATCAGAGGGTACTGGTATTCCACTGTGGGATCAGCCCCTATGATGGATAATAGATTTGGACTCTCTAGGAATGACAGTAGCATTGCTCAGGACTCGGTTGCAAATAGTAGCATCCCACCCTTCCTCCTCTCTCTCTCTATCTCTCTCTCCTAATTATATTTAAATTCTTTATTGGAATGATAACATAAACGCATATTGTCAAAGTACATTGCTTGAATAGCAGTTAAAATAACAGCAACAACAGCATTAATCATACAAAATATTTGCTATTAAAATACAGTATGTAGTAGTAAGATATTACATAACAATGGACAAGCCTTAGGGACCACTGTTTTATTCCCAGCGGTGGCAGGTAGCCGCATATTATGCAGCCAAATCTATGCGGCATCATTCCAATTTCAAATTACTTTGTTTTAGGTGGAAGCAGAAAGTTTGAGTCGTATTTAGAATTTGGGAAACACATTTTTACAGATTTCTCACATTTAGTGAATTGCATCCGTCTCGGTTTCCTGTTCGCTGCAGTGTGAGCAAAGCCTCTCTTCTCTGGCCAGGCAAGTCGACCAGTGTCAGCTGAGCTCTACAGCCTGGCTACGCATGTTGAGCCTGCGGGTTTGTCATTTTTCACTGTGGTCAGTGTATTTTTACTCTTTTTAGGTTGAGATAACATGCCAATTTGCTTTGAATTTCTTTTAAAAATTATTTCCCCCTTTTTTCTCCACTGACCAATGCCCAATTGTATTCAGCTGCCACACTCATTGGTGCTATCAGACAAGCACACACTCTCCTCCTTGACATTGAGCCATTGCTTATTTTAACACTGCAGTCCACGCTGGTTGAGCTTGCATGGAGTTGGAAAAAGACGCTTCACTAAAACCTTGGCAGTTTCTGAAAAATCATTATCTTTGTCTTTTTTTAAGATTAAAATTGCGATTAACTTTTCTACTGAGACCAGGAGTTGCCAGTTAATCCAATATTTTCTAAAATCTATGAATGTAAATGTGTTGGAATCAAGCCCTGTCTCTCTTCACCTCTTTGAAAAATCTGTCTTAATTGTGTACATTGATTTTATTACATCATAAGTTTGGCTCCCTACTATAAGTGTATACAAGGAACCATCTTGCCTTTTTTTAAATCAATAAAGCAAGCAAATATTTTGTTATTGTTTTGGTTTGGTTATTGTACACAAAGGGTGTAAATACGGTATCGCTGGATTATCTTATTAAATTAAACAATCAATGCACTCCTAGTGTTACACCCCCAAGCAAACCATACCATTTTGTTAGGGGGTGAAGCTTTGTTTCAAATGGAACTCTGGAATTTGGAGCATGAAAATGAACTGTTGTGACAACCAGTCTCCACATGTATGTCGCCAAATCCACCAAAACAGAAAAATTAAGGATAGACACTCTAAGAAAGTGCAAAGGTCTTGTGGCTATACTGCTCGCTCTCTCATTCTCCATATCCCCCACTCTCTCTGCCTTTTCTTCCCTCTGACTCTATCCATCTTTCTTTACCCGGTCCTCAGGGAGGGGGGCTGGGAGCTACATTTATATTAGCAGTGTGTTTCAGGCATTCTTTCTCTCTCTGTGAACTGATGGGTGGCCATTGGGTGGGTAGAGAGGCTTCACACAGTCAAAATGGATTTAATCAACAATCATTTGATCGCTTTATCAAGAGTTATTCACTCCCTATCTCCTGATTTGTGGTCTCATTGAGGCCCACAGAGATGAACATGCAGCCTTTTTTAAATGCAACCCGTGGCTGTCATGGATCTTGCCTTCCTTCCCTTATCTCCACGTTCTCGTTATTCTTTTTTGTCGTTTACCGGTAATCTACCGGATTTTCCTGTGTTCCACTACGGGTTTTGCTTTCGCCTCATCATTAGTGAGTTCACCTGTCATTTATTTCCGCTCACTATTTATACCCCGCTTCCTGCCTCTCTCGTTGCTTCCATGTTATTCCACTTAACATTCGAGCCGGTAAAAAGGTATAGGAAATTAGTTAGAAAGCTAGTTTAAAAAGAAAGGGTTTAGAAAGAAAGCAAGTTTCTTTTCGCTCTCATTTCAGAGCAGAGGCTTTTTTACTCTGACTTACGAGCTCTTACCCAAAAAAAGGTTAGGGTCTTTTGAGTTCTCTGTTTCCTTTCGTTTCGCTCCACAAACGGGAGTAAGATAAGCGTGTCTGCTTATTTCCTTTGTTTTACCTCTCTTACCTACGAGCGCTCTAACTGCTCTGACTCCAGTTAAAGGGGTCTTATAGTTTTTATTTTCTTTGTTCGTTCGCTCCACAAACGGAGTTAGATAAGCGTGTCTGCTTATTTCCTTTGTTTTTCCACGAGCGCTCTAACTGCTCTGGTCCCAGTTAAAGGGATCTTATAGTTTTTATTTTCTTTGTTATTTCGCTCCACATACGGAGTTCGATAAGCGTGTCTGCTTATTTCGGTTGTTTTGCTCGCATATCGAGTTCCTCACCTTTTTCGTGAGGTTATTGGTGTTCTCATTTTTCTCCCTTTCCACTACGGATTATTGTCAGTTTCTGTGGTGTTCATTAGAACACTTTAAGACGCCTTATCTGTCGCATCTGGACCTCCAAACATTCTCCTCCGTGTTTCTGGCACAGAGAACCACTACAGTGGCAATATTTCAGGTCATTTTCGCCAATTAGAAGTAACTTTCCTCAAGCCTCCCAACTGAGAGCCTCTCTAGCTCAGGGGGGGGGGTGGGGGGGGCCGGGGGGGGGGGGGGGGGGGGGGGGGGCCAGGGGGGGGCCAAAAAAAAAAAAAAAAAAAAAAAAAAAAAAAAAAAATTTTTTTTTTAAAATTTTAAAAATTATTTTTCAATCAATTCAATTCAATTACTTAAAAAAATAAAATAATATATAATATAAATCATCATATATTATAATTCTTTTCTTTCTGCCATGCCCTTCTTTCGTCTGTCTGTCCTGTCTCAGCGTTGCGCTTGCTTGAGCTGCTATTCGATTATGAATCAATCAAAATACAAAGTATTGTTGTGTGTGTTATGAAGAAGCTTGTTGTATTTTTTTTTTTTTTATATTTGTGTATTTTAATTTTTTTTTTTTTTTTTAAAGCCATTTCGCAATAGGGGGGCCCCAGCCAGAGGCTACGGCTATTTGGGGGTCCTTGGCATGGAAAAGTTTGGGAACCCCTGCTCTAGCTGTCACATGGTTTTGCACCCAGTATAGTGAATTGGTTAGATCTGGTTTATCCTGCTTTCACATGAGTTCTGAACTCCCTTCCAACAGTGGGAGCCCTGGATTACTTGTCTTTCCTATTCCATTCGACAACAACACATACCCACATCAATGTGAGACTGGCCACAGCAGGTCAATCTGGCTGTAGTGTGGACCTGGAATTCTATAATCACAGGCTCTTCAAGCTGTTGTCATCCTGTTTGGACCAGATCGAGATCATGCTGGGCTCCACAGTGGCTCAAGTCGGCAAAGACACCTATTACTACTGAGGTCTGCATCCCATAGCCTAGCCACTACAGGCTCAAGGCTCAGCTAACCTTTAATCTGTCTTTACCTGGGAGTTGACAACAGTGAGACACAGGCAGCCTTGCCCTCTCAGGGGTAGGGCAGGTTTAAGTCAACTAGGGTTTCTCAGGTTAGCTTCATTAGCCCCTCCCAGATGCTCGAGGCTACCAAGAGGCTAGTGAGAGATACTTCTCCCCTCAGACTGACGCTATCTTTGTCCTGTAGCACAGAGCACCCTGTGGTGCGGGATGGTCACTGACTCACTGAACCGGACGGCCCTCCTGGCACACCTCGGAGCACTTAACAGATGATTCACACTCATAAAATAGATTATTTAATGTATTTTACTGCACACTCAAGAAGGCTGAGTGCCAAAATGTCTGCTTCAACGACTGCTTCCCTGTGCTTTTAATTATGGGAATAAAGTACTTCAACATTAAACAAATATACATTTTTTTTGAGTGTTAACCATCTAATAACTACGCTAATGATTGATTTGTTGCTTTTTACGCACCATTGAAGACACTTTTTGTAACCCACAAGCCAGCCGGTCACGATGGTCACCTTCAGGTTCTCATGTAATCTCCGCGCTCAACATGGGAGCCTGACAGGGAGACAGCAGTTCTTCTGTAAACAGATGAGTCTCCAGACTCCGCAGTAATAAGGTCCACCACCTCTCTTATTATCTATTACCCCCTTCCAAACCGCACTTATAGTTCTCTGCCTCAGGTTACCCCCCTCCAAACCGCACTTGTAGTTCTCTGCCTCAGGTTACCCCCCTCCAAACCGCACTTGTAGTTCTCTGCCTCAGGGCCTGAAACTCAGCCAAAGCTCTGCTCCTCTCATTCTCCCACTTCTCAGCCATTTATATAAAAATATAATATAAAGTGATATCTTTTTTCCACGGATACACAAGCTCCCAGACCTTCCAAAGGCAAATAAAAGCAATTTACCCTTAAGGCTGTTGCAGTGGTCTTTCAGTCTGCAATGGTGTTTTCCCATGCTTCACCTAGAACCAATCCCTTCCCATGCACTTTCAAGGCTAATTATGTGCTCTTTGGATCTTTATTGAGAGGAATGGATTGTACCTTATAGTGACCTACCTAGCATTTGCCTAATGGTCACATACAAGCAAAACAAATCCCTGATGAAGTTCTCATCTGTCTCTCTGTGAGAAACCAGTTCACTTTCTTCACCATTTTCTGACTGCTTTAGCCCCTTTACCCCCCCCCCCCCCCAAACTACAATGCAAACTCTACCATACAGTGAGACATGCATGGTCATGAAGGATTTCCATAAATTATTCTTATAAATTATGTTATTATTAAATCTAATTAAATTATTACATTCTGTACAATTTAAATTCACACCAGTGAATGCTGGACAATATTTTTCTTTTACAAATCTAAACAAATAAACACATTCAGTAAAATCCACCATTGCAAAATCATAAACATTGTCCCGTTATATTAATTCTTAGCTTGGTAGACACCCCATGTCCGGATTACCTAACTCAGAAATAGTTCAAACCTGTCTGCAGCCTGATACTTAAGATATTAAGGTCAAGTGCACAGAGGAACTGTAAAATCGCAATATCCCATACAAGATTCAAACATGCAGCCCTGTAGAAACATGTCCACATCTCTGACCTCTGCAGGTCTCATAACCAAAAAGATCATTACACATGGCTGACTCCTTTAATGCATGGGGTTCCCAAATGTGGGCCTGAGTCCTTAGCAACCCTTATGGAAATGTAATATACTGCAGTATATTTAAAATATATTGTGAAGATAATTGTGATATATTTACGATAAACTGCAGTATATTACATTTCCATAAGAGAACTTTTAAAAATTGGTTTATTAAAATAATCAGGCTGACCTTGGTAATACTATGACTGTCATAATGTATTATACATTTGCATTGTACTCAATATACAGTATGTCATATAGTGTACAATATCCCATTTTAGACTTGTTTTCATATGCTATTGTATTACTGTACATAGCCATTCCATTGCAGAGTGTGCATTACAGAACTGTAATATACAGCAGTATATTGTAAATGTGCTCTTTTAAAAAAAAACTGATAAATATATAACAATATTTGAAATATTATTGTAAAGTGTTGCAATATCTTGATAATGTTTTTTATTTAATATAGTTCTGCATAATCCATTTCTTTAAAGGGTATTTGGAAGTGGTATAAGACATTTCACTACTCAATACTGTTGTATTGAGGTAGGGGTCCTTGTGCAGAGGGTAGGTATTTTAGGGAGCACTGAAATTAAATATTTTTGGGAACCCCTGGTGTAACTTCACCGCTTGGTTAAATTGTGGATAACCCAAATGGCTGGGTATGGGTCCCATGCCAGTCTTCGCAGCTAATTTGTGATCCTGCTGGTCTGACACACAGGGATTTATGGGTGTTAAAGGAGACGTTGATTATTTTTACGGTCTTTATCCTTCTTTCACAGAAGCTGGGGCAGAATTATGATATCACGCTCTGAGCTTTGGAGACACCGCTCAGCTGAATAATATCCGTTTTCAACAGCAAGGGGGCTTTAAGCCACCACACCCCCTCCGACCTTTTAAGCCGACTTCATTCTGCATCCAATCTCAATGAATCGTGCGGCCCGTGCGTCACTAGGGAAAAACAAACCTAAAGTCGTAAATACATGCCCGATATGAAAAATGGCAAGCTATGCTAACCAACGTTAAGGGGCGCAGGAATGTTTGCAGTAATTAGTCAGCGAGGCCCTTAGTGCTGGTGACCACAGGGAGGACGGCTTGGAATCGATAGCCAGAAAGCAGGGAGGCGCATCGCCACGCTAAATTAACGAGCGCATGTGGCGTTTAAAAATATGGCAGGCTATCGATTTGACAACAGCACAGAGCTCTCGTTTACTCGTTGCCTCAATCCCCATTTAACTGCTTGTTGGCTTCAAGAGAAAAGACCAATCAGATCTCCCCCCCCCCCCCCCCCACAACACCACCAGCCCTGACTGTCTTTGGCACCTCCTGTGTCCAGCTGGGAGCTCTGAATTTAACCATTAACCTGGTCACCACATTGCATCGCTGACAGCCCATCCTAAACATCTTAACTGCATCCAGTTATTACAGCTAGACAAGAATCCTTTGCTACCGCTCTCACCTGCAGGAACACAATGCACCAACTCCCATTAGGATGAGAGGTGATAAGTGGCTCTTCAGCTGACGGGAACTGGAAGCACATTTGAAGTGCAGAAGAGTGTACTCAACAGCACATTCAAGGCAAACAATCCTAACTGTGGCAAGACTAAGTGAGAAAGTGTGCGCGGGGCAGGTGGGAAGTGTGTAGGATGAAGGCGGAAAGGTGTAACGGCCGGCTGGCATACATGTGTGAAAGTGAGAAAAGGGCACTGGTGGAATACGCAAGTCAATCACATGTATTCCCCCTGAGGTTGCCCTGTTTCCATGCCAGGCAGGTTTCTGAAGCACCATGACCAAGGCTTGGTTGGGGAGGACGAGCATCACAGTCCAGCTCCTCTGTTTCCCGCCAAAACCGAGCCCTTGAATTCATATAACAGCTGTACAGGAAGTTCATACATCGGGTACGAAGCGCTGTTCCCAAAGGCAGAAACAGGGGTGGGGGGCTGTGCTCTAGAGATAATAAGCGTAGGAAAAAAAAATTAAAAGCTGAGACACTGAGAAACATGCTGATTCTCAAGAGACATCCTGGGAGGCAGGAGGCCGAGCTGCTCGACACCACACTGCAGGTAAGATTCTATCTGAAACTGAGAGAATCTAGACCGCAGAACCGGAGCATCAGAAGGAAATCAGAACTTTGGTGCTCTGGTCGGCTGCAAGTTCTCAGCTGAACTAATTTCTTGTCAGTTTATATTTCAATAACACATTCCCAAGGAGTGTTAGCGGGTTTGAGGGGAAAAAACAGGCGACTCGAGACTCTCCAGAATGCTGAGTCAAGTCACCCAGCCCTTACAGCCTCTCCCCTCTCCTCTCCATGTCCACACCAGGCCTGGTTCTACGAGGGTGACAAAGCATGCATTGTACCCATAGTTTAAAATTGTGCGCCCTCAGTTGAGTTGAGGAATAATAATAATAACAATAATAATAAACTGCACGTAGTCATTATATCAGCCAGTTCTGCATATACATAGTATGCGGCAATCCTTTGATCTTTCCCTAAACTTGGTGTGAGCGCAGTGGAAGGGCCTTGTTTTTGTTGTCGGGCTGTGCAACATGTGTAGGCTACTAGTACACCCCCATCTATTTCTAATGCACCCTCTGATTGTTCTAGAAACGGGGCTGGTCCACACGCACACACACACGCACATGCACACACACACACGCATAGATAGCATTATGCTATCTGGTGAGCACTGGTGCTGGACAGAACATGACCAAAGGGGACTGCTTTGGGGGTGCGGTGTGGGTTGGACTTGCGGGGGGGGGAGACAGTTTGGGACAGTACCCTTGATTACCTCCCACCCCTGCCCAACATCTCTCCTCTGGTGACTCACTGGCTCACCCCCTCATGCCCAGAGAGACTTTTGCATCACAAACACAAAGTTCTATAATGTGCGTTTCTGACTGCTTCCAAGTGCGCTAGCCCCTTTCCAGAGAAACTGGTCATTCTTACATTATGCCTCATTACACAAATTACAGTAAAATAAAAGTTTATTCTGCTAAATATACAACTGTGGGCCACCACCAATTAGCCTCATAAAAAGAAAATAAAGAAAATAGCAGACAACACTTCGGTATAAAGGTTAAGGAAACTTTGATGGTGCAACCAGGAGGACATTTCGATGCACAATGCGTGCTGCACAAAGAACACACAGGAGTTCCTACGCATAGTCTCCAACAGTCTCTATCAAGTCAGCAGAAATGGCAGATTACAAAACTAATTTCAAACTCGAACATCACCTTTCAGGTCGCATAGCTCACGCTCAAGTAGGACAGTGAGGTATTAACTTGTGCGTTAGTGGTATTGCTTCACCGCACATATTTTTACATCGCTGCTATCGTGTTTTCCATCTCGTGAGTCAACGCTCACCGTTTTGCCAAATGAAGCTCAGCGCAGGATGAAACCGTTACAGAAATGCTGCATTTTGTTTTATGCATGTGTGAGTGTGTGTGCATGCATTTGTGTGTGCATGTGTGAGTGTGTGCATGCATTTGTGTGTGCATGTATCATGTTCTGCAATTGCTGAGGGCTTATCTCTACAACAGAGTCAATTTCATCCTTTCTGTGATAACATATCCATACATATTAATCCCTTTGTGCAGACCCCCTAGTGGCCATGATGCTGGCACCATGAGATTGCTCAACTGAGATATGAATTTCTCCTGCAGCCAAACTATGAGTGGAAACAACAAACTCCATGTTCTATCTTTATTAGCACACAATCCGTGACAAATCTGCCAAATACAGAGTTTGTAAGTGCCACTATTGTCGCGTTGCTGGTCCATTTAGCAGGTAACCCCCCACCCAGTCTCACCTGCAACTACAGTCAAGCCGGAAAGTCTGCACACCCCTTTCACCTTCTCCATGTTTTATTACATTACAGACATATTCTACAATAGATTGAGTTTATTTTTTGTCTCAAAATTGTACACAAAATAGCCCATAATGACAAAGGGAAAACAGGTTTTTAGACATTTGTGCTAATTTATTAAAAATCTAAATGTAAAATATCATATGTACACAAGTGTGCACACCATTTGATATGACACCCAAAAGTGAGCTGAGGTGCATTTTGTTTCCACTGATACTGCTTGAGATGTTTCTCCAACTTAATTGGAGTCCACCTGTGATAAATTAAATTGATTGGACATGATTGGGGATTGCCAACATCTGCCTATATAAGGTCCCACAGTTGACAGTGCATGTCAGAGCAAACTCCAAGCCATGGGGTCAAAGGAATTATCTGCAGACCTCAGAAACAGGATTGTGTCAAGGCATAGATCTGGAGAAGGGTACGGAAAAATCTCTGCAGCTTTACAGGTCCCAAAAAGCACAGTGGCTACCATAAATGGAAGAAGTTTGGAACCACCAAGAATCTTCCTAGACCTGGCCGCCCGGCCAAACTGAGCAATCGGGGAAGACGGGCCTTAGCCAGGGAGGTGAGCAGGAACCCGAGGGTCACTCTGACAGAGCTCCAGCGTATCCTTGTGGAGATGAGAACCTTTCAGAAGATCAACCATCCAGGCAACACTCCACCAATCAGGCCTTTATGGTAAGGTGGCAAGACGGAAGCCCCTCCTTAGTAAAAGGTACATCACAGCCCGCTTGGAGTTTGCAAAAAGGCACCTAGAGGACTCTCAAACCATGAGAATCAAGATTCTCTGGTCTGATGAAACCAAAATGTAACTTTTTGGCCTGAATACCAAGCATCACGTCTGGAGGAAACCAGGCATCGCTCATCACCTGGCTAATACCATCCCTACAGTGAAGCATGGCGGTGGCAGCATCATGATGTGGGGATGTTTTTCAGCAGCGGGAACAGGGCGACTAGTCCTGATAGAGGGAAAGATGAATGCAGCTAAGTACACTGAGATCCTTGAAGAAAACCTGCTCCAGAGCGCTCTGGACCTCAGACTGGGGCGAAGGTTTACCTTCCAACATGACAACGACCTGAAGCACACAGCCAAGAGAACAAAAAAGTGGCTTCGGAGAAAGAGCTGAAAATGGCTGTGTACCGACGCTCCCCATCCAACCTGATGGAGCGTGCAAGGATATGCCAAGAGGAATGGGCAAAAATGTCCAGAAACAAGTGTGCCAAGCTCGTAGCTTCTTTCCCAAGACGTCTTAAAGCTGTAATCGCTGCCAAATGTGCAGCAACCAAGTATTAGGCTAAGGGTGTGTACAGATATGTAACCCCTAAATAAACTATTTTTGTCAGTAAAATAAAATTGCATATTTTCTAAAAACCTGTTTTCACTTTGTCATTATTGGCTATTGTGTGTCGATGTTTGAGGCAAAAAATGAACTCAATCAATTGTAGTATAAGTCTGTAACGTAATCAAACGTGGAGAAAGTGAAAGGGGCGTGCAGACTTTCCGGCTTGACTGTATACCTAACTATGCATGACACAGTGGACAATAGGTAATCATTTCCCAGGTTTCTGTGATCCTCACACCATTAGTTATAAAGCCTTAAATAGAACACCCACTAAATAGGTGGCACCCCCAAAAAAATTGGCATGTGCGCGAAGGGGTTAAGCTGCATATTGCTTTACACTTTCTTAATGTAAATGCAACCATTATATCCACTGGAGACAAAAAGCCTTAATTACAAACCCTATTTCGAATGTTTGAGCACATTCATGCACACTCGTAAAAGTGGAAAAGATTAAGATTCACTTAACCAACACTTTAAAACAATTTATTTGAGTCATTGCTTCTGGGACATATTTATATTATATATATATATATATATATATATATATATATATACTGCTTAACCAAGCTTCCCTTGCCTAAAATATAATTTTAATATTCACATACATAATTTATGAGTATTATTGGAAAATGACTCTCCAAGTTTTCCGTTCATTTCGGAATTTCATAGATAAATAAACTGATGAAACCTTTTATAGTGTATGGATGAAACATGTTAGGTCTAATAATTAGTCTTCTGACATCTTACTTATTACAAATGGCATCCAGCAAACGTTTAGGATAAAGTATGGCGTGACGATTACCGGCTCTATCATTTTGACCCAGAAACACGTTTTGAGTTTTATATATATCTGTGAATAGATATGCTCATTTAAAGCAGAAATGCCACCAAATTGTGGTTTTGAAAAAAAAGGCTCAACATTTCAACTGTGTCTGATTTGACATCTCTGTACAAACAAGCTGTTGCGACGTCTGACTCAAAACGATAGAACCCGTTTCCTAATGATGAGGATTACAATATTATACATACTTGCATCATTCATTAATGAACACATTACTGGATTTTGCCTGCCTTTGCTTTCTCCCGGCACATACAGTTTCTTCGCAGCTCTGATTAGCAAGCCAAGCATCCCCGCACGTGATATTCCCTCTCTCTCTCTCTCTCTCTCTCTCTCTCTCTCGCTGTGCTTTTCACTGATGATCAGAGGGCTGCATTGTGCATATTCTACGTGTAGTTTTAATAATTTGTTTTCCCTTCAAATTTTGATTTGCCGCACACATAATATTTCTCAGGATACACTGTTTTAGCCTTCGTTCCAGCCTCTCTCTGAATGCTGATGCTAATCTTGACTTGTACATCTATTGACAGTTGCCTAAATTAGAAAATGTCATCACATGTTGCCCTTACATTTGACTGACACTTTAAATATGTATATGTATATGAGAACTGGTGACTTTGTGCTGAAAATTAATGGTGGTTAAATTATCCTCCAACACTCAGTCCAGCAAACAAGGTCTGATACTGAGATGTATGTTCCAGTTTACAATGACTCTTCAAAATCAACCGTCTCTTTACCAGAGTGTTGTCATATCATCACCAAGTTTTAAGAGAATGGTTGGTGATATATTCTCTACCTCCGTGCCCAATCTAAATCGAACCTCGGGAGAAACCACAGGAAAACTATTCTCTATTGGTCAGAAACCAGTGCCACAGATCAGCAAAAGGTTGTTGTCAACATTTGGGTCCTCACTGTAAAATAATAGCAAAATAGGCAAATGAAAGGCAAAGTGCAAAGAGCCCTGAATGTGTGAACATCCCAAGAATGCTAGATATTCAACCACACATATGTTAGAAGAGGCCAGACCCACACAAAGCACACAGACAGGGAGGAGAACCGGGTACTTACAGCCGACCATCATCATCGCCACCGAGAAGATCTTCTCGCTGTCAGTGGTGGGCGCAATGTTGCCGAAGCCAATGGTTGTAAGGCTGGTCATGGTGAAGTAGAGAGAGGAGATGTAGAGCGTGTTCTTGCTGGGGCCCTCCCAATGGCCCTTGCCAGACACATTGGCGTAGTGGTAGGGCGTGCCGATGCTGGCGGCCAGCTGGTGAAGCCAGCTCTCATTCTTGATGGTATTGGTGGCCACGTCGATGAACTCGTAGTCGCCGATGCTGTACCAGATGCAGGCCAGCCAGTGTGCCACGAGGCCGAACACACACACCAGCAGCACCAGGACCGCTGCGCCGTACTCCAGGTAGTGGTCCAGTTTACGGGCGACCCGACCCAGACGCAACAACCGCACTACTTTCAGAGAGCTGAAGAGACTGCTGAGGCCCTGAGAAACAAACACATAAAAAGCCTTGAGAAGCATGAACGCGCACAGACACAATACACACACACACACACACACACACACACACACATACACACATACAAAGACCCTGAGAAGCATGAACGCGCACAGACACAATACACACACACACACACACACATACACACACACACACACTCACAGAATATATATGCTTCACCATGTTTTACAATATATTAATATTGCCTTTGGCTTGCTCTTGTGGGGGTTTAGGCCAGTGTTTTCTGTAAAGCACAATATGACCATTTTTGTGAAATGCACTACATAAATACTTTTAGATTTGATTTGACACTTTCATGAGGAAATTAAGTGAAAGTCCTCATTCAGTGGATATTTCGCAGTGTCCTCTGAACAGGACAGAACCAACAGGAAAGAAGCAGTTAAAAAAAACAGATATGAAGCATCAAAACATACAGGTAGTTCAGCCTGCATATCCAGTGACTTCAATCGACCTGTCCTGTATTTTAAATGCGAGGGCAGAGACAGCAGTCAGGCCTGTGAGGCGGAAAGATGGTGAAGTTAGGAGAAGAGGAAATATCTTACGGATCCGTCCTACATGAATAATTCCAGTTTGATCGATGGCCCATGGCTCTAGGGGGCTGTTCCTCCACCTTTAATCTGAGGCCTTTCATGTTTTGTTGTGTTGAGGTGAGCTTGGCCCATTCTGAGAAGCACAGACAATGTCCCATGCGCTCACTTCTTCTCTCTGGTTTCTGAGCCCTGGGATGGCTTGAGACGAGCAGCTCGGAACTGCTGTCCTGACAGACTGAACTCCAGATTGCTCCAAAGTGCGTTTAGTTCTGAAGGTTTGGTTCGGGTTGGATGCCAGCTACCGGCGTCTACAAACCACACTAATGGTGTGAACAGCTCCACTAATTAAACTTTACACACATTCTGTCATTACAGTTACAGCTATCACTATTATTCTCATTGGAATACCTCTTCATTAACATTCACACACCCTCACGATGCTTTTAAAAAAGTATAGAGCAGTTTAACGTGTGGAGCACGTGCTAATTTAGCATCCTCGCCACTTTGATTTCATTCATCCTTTATTTTTTCAGACTTTGTGCAATTGAGGAGCTATTTTTGTCAAGGGTTTTTTTAATGTTCTTGAAAGGAGCTATTTTCCCAAACACAATTCCCTTGTAGAAACAAAAGACACACACATAAAAGATTGGGTAATGGGCAATTAATACAAAAAAAGGACAATGAAAGAACCTGGGGGCACGTTTAAGACAACACAGGGCTCCCATTACTTCTGTGGTAGAAGCTTCCAGAAACGTCTGTTTCAAGGACAACATAATGTCTCTCAGCAATTTTCAACAATGGTGCTCAGTGGCAAAACCTCTTTATTAATGCAGTTTATTCATCTTTCGGCATTGAAGTTATTCTGTGATGCACTATTTCACAATGGTCTTCATTTGGGGCTGCCGGGTGGCTCTTGATGTTGAGGCACTGTTTTAGCGTGTGGATGATCTGGTACCAAACCAGCACCAGCACCCCCTGCTGGTCAATCAGGCACCTGCATTTTCACCTGCACAGGTGCCTGTAAAGCATTATAAAAATATATGTTAAATATATATGTATGCTGTGTGTGTGTATATTATATTATAATACTATGTATTGTGTGTGTGTGTGTGTGTGTGTGTGTGTGTGTATGTGTAAGTTGCCAACACTGGGCGAACAGTACTATAACCACACTAATAGATATATAGCTTGACTTAGATTGAAATTAGCTAATATTTTATATATTTAAATAAAAGAGATTTTTGAAGACTTCACTTGATTGCATCAAAGCCAGTGACTGAAATTTGAGGTGCCTTGTTGAAGAATCGACTCGGATGTCTTCGTGAGGTTTGGCGTGATGTTCTCGCAGACTATCCGCATTTGAAGCTGTCTGTTATCTTGATCGCTTCATGTCTTGTTGGCGTGCATCATCTTTTGTTTGCTCACATTATTGCGTGAAGCTGATCTCTTGGAAAACTTCTTTTTTTTACTCTCAATTTCTGTGGAAATCTTCTTTTCATCAAACTCTTTTTTTACTTTGATTCATTCTTGCCGGGATAAATGTTTTCCACTGGGCCTCGCAACACTCTTAATTGCATTTACACATCTCCTCTTCTTAATATCTAATCTTGCATATTTTTTTCTTTAAAATCTTTAAAATTCCTTTCCCCACCTCTGGCTTAGCTAGCAGCCTGCTAGTATTAGTTTAGCTGGTAGATGCTGCGGTGGTAGCATTCTGCTTGATTTGCACAAATCACTTGATTGGCTTGCGCCATTTGCTTGCCTTCTCTGCTTTTTCTCTGGGTTTCTCTTCTTGGTTGCTCCAGTAAAAACCGGGGGCAGGGGGGGGGGGCCGGGGGGGGGCCGCCAGGGGGGGCCAATTGAAAAAAAAAAAAAAAAAAAAAAAAAAAAAAAAAAAAAAAAAAAAAAAAAAAAATTTTAACATTTAATTATTTAATAATAATTAAGATTATAATTAATAATATAAAATAAAAATATAAAAAAATAAATATAAAAATATTATCGAAATCATTTCCTTGAAATTAGGTCTTGCCTTGCAATCAAAAAATCAAAGCAAAAAGCTAACAGTCAAAGCGTGTTTGTTGTAGCGTACAACCCGATTAAATGGATTCAATTAAATCAAAAATGTATGTATGTGTAGTTGTGTTTATTAATTTGAAGCTTTTTTTTTTATTTTAAGTGTTTTAAAAAAAAAAAAAAAAAAAAAAAAAAAAAAGCCATTTCGCGCCCCAAGGGCTACAGCAGAGGGGGGGGTTTTTGGGGGTCTGGCTTTGAAAAGTTTGGGAACCCCAACATAAAAAAGCACGTCATGTTTTGTTTTCATAATGTCTAAATTTTTTTCATTCCATTACTGATCGAAACTAATTAATTACACACGACACACACCTCTGTACTCTGTAAAAAGTATTCATCATGCATTTTTGATTTCGTGGCTTTTCTTCAATCCTTTTCTTTCTTTTCTTTTCTTTCTTTGCATTCGATAATAAATATAATAGTATGGCTACAAGGGCAGCTTGGCTAGCTATTATAATTATTTTTTTTTTTTTTGGGGGGGGGGGGAAACTTGCTTTTTTTTTTTTTTTTAGGTTTCTTTTACTGCTGCCTCCTAGTGTTAAAAAAAAAAACGCATTTTTTTTTTCATTTTTTTTGCGCGGGCCCAGATTTAATAAATTATCTGAAATGTTTCGAGGCCCGCTTTAAAAAAAGGAGGCAATTGGCCAATTGGCGCGGCCGTAGTTTGGACACCCCTGCTGTAAAGTGTCTCCCTATGACTCATGTCTGTGAGAGTCCGATTGTGAACTGCGATGAGATAAAAAGCAGCAGCCAATTTCACATGCTTCAGTAGATAGCACATGCCAGAATTGACACCGCAGGTTGCAATGAGCATAAAAAAATAAACAATAATAATTTATCGTTGCTCACAGCTCCCGGATTTTCTCATGCGACCCAAAAAAGACAGCTCTGATTGGGCGCTGCACGTCTCTATGTGTCAGAGGTATCCCAGAGATGCAAATTGCATCGCATTGACATGGCTAAGCCCCGGACGTCCAACTGCAAACTGCCAGGAAGGGGCGTAATTTTGCACCCTGAAGGCTCAAATTACGGAAAGATGCTTTCTCCAGTTCAATGTTTTTTGTCATTCCCACAGTGGTCAGGACAGCAAAATCACTGGCCAATCTCTTCAGACTGCATCTTAGCTTCCCTCCCTTTCCCATCCTCTAGTGCTTCTATCTTCTGTATTAATTCAGGATACTATGGTGTTTTTACGGTTTTATTTTTTTATTATTTGCCTTGTTATGGACATTGCCTTAAAATGCATTCTGTTTTCAGGATGTGTATATTGGTTCTTGTTTTTGGCACAATAAACTTGCATTAGTACTTTAGCGATGTTGCATTTATACTCGCTGGTCTGAGAATGTTTTTAGCCAGGTCTGGCAAGGCTGCTCATAGAACTCACTCAGTGAAAGCACTTATAAGTCAAGACAGATTCATGTACTGTAAGTCGAGCTGTTGTGTGTGTATGTACATGTGGAAGCATGTGTGCACAAACATGTGTGTGACTATACATGTGTATAAATGTGTGTATATGTGACTTATTGAGGGTGAATCGCCATACCGGGAGCACTGAGTCCTCTAAATTGGTGGCGTTTCCTGGCGAGTTGGCTGTCTCATTCCCGGCAGACAAACTCTCCGAGCTGGAATCCTTGAAAGGGAAAAAAGAACACCAGCGGTTAAACCAAATATACACTTTTTTTCAGTGCATTAATAATTACAGCGTCGACAGTTTTTAACAACCTTACAGCAGGGATCTCAACTCTTGGAGGGCTGCAGGGTCTGTTGGTTTTCAGTGTTTCAGCACTTAAAGCACAACTGAACTTTGGTAGAACTTTGGGTTGTGTAGTTACCTGGCCATGACATCCATTACGAAAAAATACTTTAGAATTCCTGTCGGATCCTATAAGATTCATATCATACTCTATAGTGAATCCTATAGTCACGTATAGTATGTTATATACCCTATAGTATGCCTAATGTATTTTTTAAAGTATCCCTATAATATCCTATAATAGTCTGAAGTAGCCTTGTTTGTCCTATAGGGATTGCTATGGGAAATCTTATAGGAATTTGTAGGAATTGTCCCAAAATATCATAAGATTCCTATAGGAATCCTATAGTACTTTTTCCTAAAGGATGATTCCAAACGGTGGCAAAATCTGTTCATTAGTTGATCTGTGCTCCCGTGTGGTGAAAATCCAGAATAGGGTATTTGTCGCTCTCCATTCACTTCTATGGCGCAGCTAAAACGGTCTCAAAATGGCACTTCTAGCACGTATACGAACTTGAGACTGTGCTGGGAGACACAGCAAACCTTCTTGCGACGGCACGTGTGGATGTGCCATCCTTGAGGAGCTAGACTACCTGTGAACCCTGAATGGGCTGCAGGTACCGCCTCATGCTACCAGTAGTGACAAGGGCACTAGCAAAATGCAAAACTAGAGAAGAATCAGTCAGGAAAGATAAGGAGAGAGAAATGGTCTGTGGCCACCACCTGCAAAACCATTTACTTTTTGGGGGTTGTCTTGCTGTTGTCTCTCCTGTCCATCTGTTGTCACTTTCATTTGCACCAAAGCAGGTGAAATTGATTTACAATCATTTACGCTTCCTAACTGGACAGATCGATATCCCAGAAGTTGAATTGACTTGGTGTTATACTGTGTTGATTAAGTGTTCCCTTAATTTTTTTGAGCAGTGTATATAGGGTCCCACCACACCGATAAAGTGTGCTGCTTTGTGTTGTGTGAGTGTAGTACTTCAGGAACTGAGCTCTGAAACATTTCTTGAATACCTTTTTCTAGGCAATGATGAAAATGTTGCGTCCGCCTCTGCCTTCCAGTCCACTTTCCTATTGTTCTCCCTGTATTCCCCATTCCTCTCGTTTCATGTCATGCTTTTACTTTTACCCTGTCTGTTTTTCGTGTTGTGCAGGCTGGGCATGGTTTCTCTCCTTGTTTCCTCATCCCCCTCTTTTAATCTCCAATCACTCGCCTTCCCTGTTCGCCTTCCACACTCACTCTCGTTAGCTCATTCATTCTCGCATACATTCCGCACGCTTCACTCATTATATCTCCCTATTTATGTTCCCTTCTCTGTTCATATCTTTGCCAGTTCATTACGTCAAGTCACATTTCTTGCTCTTGTTACTCGGCCATTGTCTGTTGTGTTTTGCTAATGTATCAAGTCTGCCTTTTTTCAGTTTACCCGCCAGCCTGCATTCCCTGCTCTGCCATTGCCCTCGCCCACCCTGCTTCCAGTTGATCACCGGTTGTCTGCCATTCGCCCAGCTCTTCTTCTGTTTTCCCTGATCATTATCTGCCCCTGGTTATCGCCAACGCTGTATCCAGACCCTCACCTTGCTCTCCCTCTTCATTGTTGTTTGCTCGCCTTAATAAAGTGCTCCGCTGGAGCTTATTGTGAGTCTGTCTCCGTTTGGGTCCTGTGTTTGGGTTCATTTTAAACCACTGATTTTTTTAAAAACCTTTGCTATTTTTGAAAAGGGCCAGTTAACACTGTGGTAGAGTCAGCGTCTGATGGCAAAATCATGGGGCACGCCCTTACACTGTAACATAACTTTATTAGGATGAGCTGCCCAGCAAACTATGTAAAAACCTTTGCGTTTAACAGTGAAATAATCAATGATGAATAGCTGTGATTGTGTTCACTAATGGCACATTAGCTTGATTTATTTACTCAGTGTCCCTAAGCCACTCCTCTCAACGTAAGCCCACTGAAGTGCTTAAGCATCCTTGAGGGGTCGTCTATTCAAAATGTAATCAACTGCCTGAAATATAAAAGCTCTGCCAGTATGGTGCTACATGTCTTGCATAGTGCTCCACAGTGGATCTAAAGTCTTCCTATATACCATGATGCACTGCACTATGCTATAAATGTCCAAGCTATATTGTTACATCCTCTCATGGAAAGGGTTGAGGTGAACATAAGGCATAGTTTGGACTATGGAGTGATTAGTTACAACCCTGGCACATTAAAAGAATGTGTTGATATAATATATTTATGTGGTTTCCCTATAGTAATAGCAAAGTAAACACCCTTATGCATATCTGTTCATCATAAGTACGACTTGTCTTCTCAGCAAACAAAAGTTTTAGCCTTAGCCCTAGATAAGCCTGACAAGTGAGGCTGGGAAAATAATGTTTTTCTTATCTATATCTGGTTGTAGCTACAAAGAGCTGATTGTAGACATATTAATAGTAGTTTTTGTTCATAATTAAAATAGTGACCTCTGACCTTGATATGTATTATTTTTCATTCAAAACCTCAAGAAGACAATCCATATTAAAGAAGGAGCCAATCTAGTTCAGAAAAATTCAGGGCAAATAAATTTCACCGGGTGAGTGTACGGCCAAAGTTGTTTCATCTGAGTAATTTTCTGTCTGGATTTGAGGTCTGGTGATCAGTTAAGAATTCTGTGAGGTAACAGGACCCTAACTTGCACAACAAATTTAGATTAATACCATGCACTGACATGGAGCAAACTAATCCAGCAGAAAGTAAATGAATCCATGACCACCACAAGTTAAGTGTGTGCGTGTGTGCCTGTGTATGTGCGTATGAACATTGAAAATGCTCTAATATACTGTTTATCCATATATATCTAAACACATAATATATAAATATAAAACAAATACATGTCAAATGAATGCTATGTATTTTGACATATATTATAAATATATTGTGTTAGGAGAACTGATCGTAACCAGTCGCAGACACCAAAAGTAATAGTAATAGGAATAGGCTTTAGGCTCATAGTCAGTTCTAGGCTGGGGTCAATGTCCTGTGAACAGGGAAATGCAGAATGAGCAAAAGCGAAGTCCAGGAACAGGCAGGGATCAGAACCGGGGAATCCGTCAGAGCAGGGAATCAGGAGGGCGAAGGGTAGAAGCAGGGCTAGGATGGAGAAGGGCAGGGCTGGCTGGAGCAGGACAGGAACGAGGAACAGGAACGAGGAACTGGAAGGAGGAACAGGAAGGAGGAACAGGAACGAGGAACAGGAACGAAGAACAGGAACGAAGAACAGGAACGAAGAACATGAACGAAGAACAGGAAACGAGGAACAGGAACAAGGAACAGGAACGAGGAACAGGAATGAGGAACAGGAACTAGGAACAGGAACGAGGAACAGGCAGGAATATACCGCTGGAAAGTAATGAGATACAAGCACAAGGCGATCTGGCACAGAGCACAGAAACAGAGGAGACTAAATACCAAACTAAAGAAGAAACAACGAGGAACAGGTGAGACGAAACAAATGAGAAAACACAATTCAGGTAAATGGAAGTGGAGACACAAAATGGAGGGAGAAAGGGAACACACGGAACGGACTAACAGATAGAAAATACAAATAAACTGAAAAAACCAGAACAAGACTAGGACGTGGAGGCACGAGACATGGCAATATTGTTGGAGTTAAGCAGTGTCCAACTAAATGACTAAGACACATTTACTCACATTATAGTATTTCAGGACATATTCATATTGCCACTGCTGATGCTGACGTAAACACGGTTCTTTTCATGTATAATTCAGCACCACATTTGCCACCACAAAGAAAGGTTATGCAACTGCAGTTTCAATAATGTATGAGCTGAACGCTACAATGTACTGACTGTCCTGGAGGGCCTGAAATGGATAGACTAGCCTTGACGGCGGCATCATAAAGAGTCCCTGTGTGTTTCTCAATGGGGTAACGACACCTGCCACGCCCTGAGGGCCACCTAGGAGGGGGTGGGGGCTCTTCCTTTAAAACTCAAAAATCATCAATCATAAAGCTGACAGACAATGAGAAACATCTCTGGCATCTAAAATGTCTTTCAACTGCCAGGACCAATTGAAAACATACACTAATTATCTTGAATTGTGTTGCTCCTGTTCTATCTCACATTTCACGTTCAAGTTCATTCTCACTCTCCCTCTCCATCCAACCTTTTCTTTCTATTTCTCTTTCCTTGTTCTCTCTCTCAAGGCTTCAAAAATACAAACTTTAATCACTCTATTAGCATGAGAGGAACTATCAAGTTGTGCCAAGTACATGAACACACAATACACGATCATTTCTTGAATTAATTTTCTGAAGTTCCCCCTGAGAAAAATTGGGTTATTCTATTCTATATCAATTGAAATGGCTTTATTAGCATGACAAGTACAAACTTCTGTTGCATATCCAGAAATAAGAAATAACAAAAAAAGCCTATCCCTTTCTCTCAGCATGTCTCTCTTTCTCTTCCCCTCTTTTTTACCTGCCCGTTTCTGTTTTCCTGTTTCTCGCTCCCTCCTTGTTCTCCCCTTTCTCCCACTCTTCCCCTCGCTCTCTCAATCTGCCCCACTCTCTCTCTCTCACTTTCCTCTTCCTGCTCTTTCTCTCTCCCCTGTGCTCTCCCTCCACTGCAGGTGAATAGATAAGGCAGCCCAAAGGGTTTTCTTCATCCTGGGGCCGACAAGGGCCCTTGGGAAATGAAGTGTTCAGCCGAGCCTTACGCAACCGCACGCATCTGGCTCCCGGATCAGTGGTGTGTATGCAAACCAAGACCTCCAGGGGGAGCCTTAGTACAGGGGGACATGGTGACATCACCTCTGGAGTATGAAGGACTGTCTCCACACATGCCACTTCAGTGGCAATTAGCCCACTGAGAGATGATGCAAAAGACAGGAAGGGGTTTAGGAGAAAACAGCCGAAACTATATATATAAAAATTACAAAAACAGTTTGTGGCAATTTTCTTGGTGCTGCAGGAAATTGCATTGAAAAGTTTAACACAGCTGTGTAACAAGGAATCTAGTTAGCTTCAACTCAGATCTGAGGAAACAAAGCCTCAAGGCAAAGAAAGCTATAACTATCAGGGTGTGATCCCAATGCTCCTTCTTTCTTCCACGATCACCACCATATCCTCCTGTTCTCTTCCGAAGCCTGAGAGGCGTTCAGAACCATGGACACTGGAGGCCTTGCATGCACAGCTGAGGACAATCTGTAATCAGCCCAGGTGTAGTGGAACACATTTACTGTATGTTTCGATTGGTCCAGATAGCTTTTGTGTGCAGTGAAAGTTATCTCAACACGTTTCTGATGATTCGCTGGATTTACAGTGGCTGGTATAGGGCATTCGGGATGCTGGATTTACAGCGGCTGGTATGGGGCATTCGGGATGTTGGATTTACAGCGGCTGGTATGGGGCATTTGGGATGCTGTATTTATAGTGGCTGGTATGGGGCATTCGGGATGCTGGATTTACAGCGGCTGGTATGGGGCATTCGGGATGCTGGATTTACAACGGCTGGTACAGGGCATTCGGGATGCTGGATTTACAGCGGCTGGTATGGGGAATTCAGGATTCATGGTTTAAAGACAGGGTTTTTCAATAGGGTTTCCAGGGAGAGTTTAATACCACGCCATCCCCCCACCCTCCTTATTGGAATCTCTGTACCCGCCTCCCCTGTCTGTGAACTTTATAAAAAAACTTTTTTAAAGTATAAACCCTTCCTATATTGAGGTTCCCCTCGACGCCTTTAGCCGAGGTGGGGGTCCCTGGATCAGAAAAAGTTGAAAACTAAACCAAAAGAATACACTTTAATTGTAAGATTGGTCCAGACAGTTGCATATAAGTCAAAAACATAGCACAAGCCATATGCACATGACAAGGTAAGCAATGGCGCAATGTCCCTCCCCCTCTCTCTACCTCCCTCCATATCCTTTTTGAAGTGCAGCTCACACTTGGAAGGTATTTTCTCCATGATCCTCAAATTAAATTATGCATTTGATTGTTTCAACAGCACCAGAGTCTCGGCTATAGATTTTTATAGATGTTTCATCTCAAAAGATTCAGATTTTTAAAATGGCCTTTTCTCAAACCATGTGGCATACTGTACATGTATATGAGTACATACGCAAATGACACATTTTATTGTTCCAGAGCTTTTTCAACAAAAGCCTGAACTTCAGTGGAAGAAATGCTTTTTTTCCAAGCTGCTGCATTTTCTCTACCTATGCTCTGCATTTGTGCTATAAGTGATGTCTCACCATTGAAATGCTGCAAAGTGGTTTGGTAAGAAGTCTATAAATCAATCGTCATTTAAATTAGATCAATTGTGCATAGGAGGCGAAAGGCTCCCTGTGAGGAGTAGAAATAAATCAGACCCCTTTTAAAAAGTGCTGTAAAACTACACTGTGGCCTCTTCTTCTCCTTCTTCGACATCAGGCAGAATGTTTTTATACATTGTGACACGTCAATGTATATTTAGCAGAGGTGGAAAGTCAAAGGTCAGAAAGGAAAAGTTCTGCCATGTGTTTCTTCCACCCATGAACTCAGCCAGCTGATTTCACTAATTAGTTCTACCTCCTAGCTGAACAATAGTGCTAATTAGCAAATCCAGGTGACTGGAACAAAATACTGGGGAGGACTTTTACTTTCTGAACCTGGATTTTCCATCTCTGATATTTAGGGTGAGGGTCTGCCTAATAGTCTAGAGAAAAACTAGTGGGGGAAAAGGAACAGGGAACAGATGCCAGGAATCTGGACACTTGATCTGCCCTCCTAAATGAAATATATTAGGAGCAGGCCCAGTCTTTGGTAACATTAGCGTCACAGCTCAGGCAGGTCCACAGGTGAAGGTCCGCTGGTGCTGCCTTGGTAGCAGGGATCCCCTAGTCATCTACAAATAGAAACCATCACTGCTCCAGCCAAATAGCATCCATTAGTTATCCAACTGAATACCACCTAAGCTGTCTGTAGGTCACCTTAAGTTGTCTTTAAATGGTCTTTACACAGTCTCTCCTTTACATTTTTTAATGTTGTATTTAAGCTGCCTTGTCAAGTTGTCTAATATTGCCTTCAAGTTGTCAATGGATAGTTTTAAAATGGTCAGGAAAGGGTCTTCCACTGAAAAATGGCAGTTTTGCTGCTATAGTCAGCCATCCAGTCTTGCTCACAGCCTTCATTAGAAATGACTAGGATATTGATTTTACTTTAGTTACACTTGTACACAGTAAAATGTCCAGTGTTAATTCAACTCTACCAGAGTTAATTCAAGTCCAATAGGGACTCTGTAAGAGTTGATTTAACACTCAACATTTTACAGTGTAGACCAAATATAAACAGGTGAGGTGGATAGTTGGCATGGCAGAAGACTGGTTATGGTTAACTGGCTTTGAGAAATCCTGAGTGGGAGGCTGATTCTTAAGAGTTAGCATTAAGAGTTTTCTCAGCTGTCCGAACGGAAGTGTGAAGGAAATGTGCCCTGATGATCTTCTATCCATTATAAAGTTTGTACCATGGCGATATGGAGAAAACACGATGCTGTGGACAGTTTAAGTGAGACCTGTAGTACATGCCATGTTACAGTGCTTACGCTTTAGCATCTAAAGTGCTTCATGCATGCTTAGGTAATTGCATGAGGGTTACCCGGCTATTACTTACCTCTCTTACATGCACCCAGCAGTAAAATTTCAATAGCCTCAACAAATCCAAGCACTACCTGCAGATTGATGTATGCCACAAGGCTCCAGTATATGGCATTTTAAGTGCAGCAGGATTGATTTAGTAATAGGGCTGGTTCTGCGCTGCTGAGAAGCACCACTTTATTGAGCCCTTTGCTCTGTGTAATTTTAGCAGCTTTGTGGATTCCATTGTTGCCAAGGCTTGCACCCCAGTAACTCAGCCTGATTCAAGTAACCTAGGAAACGATGGAACTGATGCATGAAAAACAGGTCTCACACTTCAGAGCTCACTGCTATGCTAATATGTACATTGCACATACCTATGCTTGCACCGAAAATCAATTACCATGACTTAGTGTGATATAAGTAGCATATGTGGCTCGTGTTTATCATCACTTAATGCCTGATGCACTGCTGCTCATAGCGATGCTCAAAGGTGATTGGCTTGGAAAGATTGAGCTGTTGTTTATTCATAAGCATAAGTCTGAAACAGAATGCAGGGTAATTATTTTGGCACACTTCAATGCAGCAATGATCCTGTTTGTAGACGCAAGATTAGAATCTCAGCATCTGCATGTCAGCAGAAGAGAAAAAGCCAGATTAAAATGGCTTTGCATTGACCTAGACATTCATCTGTTGCTGCCTATCGGCAAAAAATGAGGCATAAAATGAGAATATACTCAATGCTGCAGTTCACCTACTCGATTGCACACTGGGAAATGCACACTTTGGTCTCATTACACAGCTTGCATCTTGTCTTCAGTCAAATATAACATTGATAATAATGGCTTTCATTTATAGAGAATCTCAGTCAATTTGTGCTGCCTGCTGGGGTGAGGCGTACACCAGAACACTCACGCCCCACCCTCCATACACACGCACACGCACACGCACACGCACACAGACCACAAACATACACACACACTCAGACACACACAATTGCATGGGTTAAATCAGGAGTGGGGAACCTTATCCTAAAAGGGCCGGTGTGGGTGCAGGTTTTTGTTTAATCCCAGCACTGAGACACCTGATTCTACTAATTAACTAATCATGGTTTTCAATCAAGACCTTGATACGTATAATCAGGTGTCTTAGTGCTGGACTAAACAAAAACCCGCACCCATACCGGCCCTTTTCGGATGAGGTTCCACACCCCTGCGCTAAATGAATCAGGTCCCACTGTCAGAGGAACCTGTATAGAACCAGACAAACGACACACTAGATACCCAGAAAGAAGAGAGTGTGGAGTAACGATCATTTTTCATCGTTGTATGCGTGTAGATTCCAAACAAACGGTGAGACAAAGAAAAAGCAATCAGCTTTCAATGGGTAGGCTACTCTTCTCATGCAGGTTGTAACTGTTCAAGTAGGCTAAGCTAGCGAAATAGAAGTAACGTTGTCATAAAATTTCTTCTTACCGTGAAAATGGACGACTTGTTTACATTCTCGGACAGATGTTAGTAAATCTATCACCACGGCGGCACTTCTGCCACAAGTCAGCAATTATATCGGGAAATGTCCTCTCTCCGAGGAAACTCTCTCCAGAGGTAATGCTATAGTCAATTATGCACCACCCGGCAGGGGGGACGGCACGGGCACAGTCCCGTTTTAATTAATTTCATATTCCTGTTTTGATTCCTGATTTGTGATTAGAATGACTGATCCCTGTTCCATGACTAGAATGATTAGTTCCTGTGTCAGGACTTGAAAGACTAATCCCAATGTCAGACTGACCAGGTCCAGTGGAATTCCGATCTGATATGTTATATTAGGGAAAATAAGCTCATACTGAGAATCCATCCCAAAAATCTATCTTTGATTTCATTGATGTCATGCATCACTGACCACCACAGAGCCTCACTGACCAATCAATGGCTCTGGCACTAACAGAGCACATAATGAAAAAACATAAATCGTGACCCCTACAAGCCTGTGACTCTCCCTCCCTCCATCCTCGGGCTTGAGAAATACAATCAATAAAAACCCACGCATTGAGGAAAATGTACTCTGAGGGCCATTCCAGAACACCTCAAGGTGATTTGAAACTCCAATTAACACCATGTGCCAACAGGTTAAGGAGAAAAAAAACAAAGTCTGTCAATGTGCTGATTACTCAACTCTGGTCACAGAAGGCCTGTTGCTCTCCTCTGTCAGAGAAGGTCTAATGAAAGGTAAGCAAACAGGTACCTTATGACTGCAAGCCAATGTTCAACAGAAAACACAAACCCAGAAACATCTTGAGTACCACAGATCCATCCCTTATTCCCTTCCACATGCTTCCCACATGTATGTCTTTAAAATAAAAAAGCGCTTCCGGCCTACCTCGAAAGCATTGATGATGTCATAGGGCAGGCAGGACAGCAGGTCGATGACGAACCAGGTCTTCAGGTAGTTCATCCGGATCAGCTTGGGGTCGGAGATGACCTCGCCTCCCGGCCCCACGAAGGTGGTGTGGAAGTTGAGCACAATGTCCACCAGGAATATGACGTCCACCACGCTGTCCAGCACCAGCCAGGTGATGCTGTTCTGCCTGGCCTTGAAAGACACGTTGTAGGGCACCATGATGGCCGTGTAGAAGGTGAGGATGAGGATGATCCAGTCCCAGGTGGTCTTGAAGGCGCAGTAGTGCAGGATGATGTGAGGGGGCGTCTTGGGTGCCTCCTGCTTGTACTGGGGCAGGATGTCTGAGCCCAGCTGAAGAGCCTGGAGGTTTTGGGAAAGAAGGATGGAGAAAAAGAGAGAGAGAAAGTCAGTAATGAAGATACATAAAAAAGCGACTTGATGATTTTCAGGGCCTTCTGTTTGTTCTGCCTTCTGTTTTTTAACCTTCCCTGTACTATACACTATAACCAGTTGTGCGCCCCTCTATGGACTATAGCCCCTGTGCTTCCACTACAGTGAAGAACCCGGATGCCTGATCTGATCAGATACTTTGTGGAGAAAGCGGTAGAGCAAGATGGGAGGTGGAGGAGAAGAAAGGTACGAAATCTAGTACGAAATCCCCTGTGTGCATTATTAAAGACTTTCCTGCGTGGTTACAAGCAGCAGGAGAATCTTAGTCCCAGGAATATATGGGTCATCATGATTCCTCCAGACACAGGGCACTGTTTTTCAGTATGTGACACTGCAAGGATAATCTAATCTAATTGGACACATTTGAAGCTCTGCAAAATGCTCTGAACAGCAATACTGTGACAGAGACAGAGCAGTGAAGCAGTGGGTGTGTCTGTGCGTATGTGTGTGTGGTGTGCAGGTTTATGTTTATGTATGTTTACGAGTGTGTGTGTGTGTGTGCGTGTGTGTGCAGGTTTATGTCTACTTATGTGGGTGTGTGAGCGAGTGAAAGGTCAGGAGAAACACTATTAGGAATTGATGGCTCTCATTGTCTTTGGAATTAAAAGTACTGCTCCTCTCATATTCATAGTCTTTCTGCTGCAGCCTCAGTTTAATTCTCCCTCCAGTGGCAGAATCACAGCACTACAGGCTACCCCTGCCCCCACCCCCTTTTTTGTAAAATATATAAACTGTAATTGAAAAATTCTAATCAAACTAAAGGGAATTTTTACAATTCATGACTTGAGTCTCAATTAAATTCCTGAATTGACTGGATCGAAATGGAATTTATTCCAGACCTGATGGACTAACAGCAGTCTGTGATTGAGCTGAGGTGTGACTGGGTTCTGATTAATGTGTCGTAGCTACTGCAGCTCCGCTGTCTAAGAAAACAGTACCATATGCAGTGAAATGGGTGTAGAGAACACTATGGCCTTAGAGAACTCACTGTGAGGTATTTTTAGTTACCCTGAGGCAGGTAAAGTGGTTATATGTGCATTTTGCTGCAGCAATTATATTCATTCAGCCGAGGTTCTTATTGTGTGTGTGTGTGTGTGTGTGTGTGTGTGTGTGAGTGAGAGAGAGTCCATGAGGCTCAGAGCATGTGAGTGGGAGATACTCACCTCGGCCAGGCGTGAGGGCTTGTGGCAGACCTCTGCCTTGTTCATGGGCGTGAGCTGCTGTAGGGTGCCGCGACTGTTGGTCAGTGCCCGCGTCAGCCGTGCGAACTTGGTCCATCCTGCCAAAGCAAGAGAGTGCGGTTACTACATTACACCCATGGCCCACCAAGTCACCACTCCTGTGGGAAAGTACCCCAGCGGATGACAGCAAGAACAGGCAAGAGAGGCTAGTGAACCCCAGAATTGGCAGAGCTACCATGTGCCCTCAGTCAATGACTGGTTTTCTCCCTAGAGAAAAACACTATGATTGGTACAATATAATTTTGTCACTGGCGGCACTACCCATTTTGGGGATTGGAAAGTCCCACTTTCCTATTACGGACTGTCCACAACCTTCAACTCCTCCACAGCTCTCAATCCAACCAAAGCTTGTTTATGTTCACCCACAGTTCTCCTCACGCCACTCTTTGTTCTCCTCATGTGTCTGTCAAACTACAAAGCTGACAACAGCAGTCAGAACAAGAAAAAAATCTCCACTCAGCCACCCCTCATCCCACTAGAAAAAAAAACTAGCAATGCCCCAGGGAACTAATAAGGGTATAACTACATTTTATAATTTTGAAATGAAAAAGGTTATCATCTTGGGAAAAAAAGAGACACGAAAATCCAGCTGGGAGCTTCCTTTGATGAGAAGCCCCCTCATTATATTTTAGAAGAAGAGAAGTTCATTTTAATCTGTGATTCTTGTTTGAAACGTGAATACAGTTGCCCGGGGGTTGAGTAGAAGACCTGAGAGGCCATGACAGCATCTCCTCAGCGAGAGACCAACTCCAGGCCTTCTCTGGTAACGTGACCGCCCGGTTCCAACTCAAACAACGCAAAAAAAAGGAAAAAAGTCACTCCGCTATACGCTGTCCCCCTCGTGCCTGTTTGTTTTCCATGCTCACATTATGATTCCACAGCACCCCAGAAGTATGAACAAATTTAATTATGCAAGAACGAAAGAGGGCAGATCTCCCATGCGAGATTCATAATAGCTGGCAGACCTGCTGCGCTCCCTCCAGCTACGCACGCGATAAAGCAGCATATGGGTGACAGAACACAACGATGTGCACAATCGCAGCTCCAAGGGTGTGTAGGCTCCCAACTAAAACAGGGTCCAGGCCTGTTTTTCTTCTTTCACTGGCAACTTTCCAAGTATCCTTAGGTGGTGATGTATTTATTCAAACTCGGGCTCATCCAAAAGCTTCGCAGCTCCCGTTTACATTTAAGAAGCGCTTCCTAAAATGTATTCTCTCAACCAGAGCCCTGGCGCAGATGGCCAGCTTTGCTGGTTGACTGAGCTGTGCATTGATCTTTGAGCCGTTGGGGTAAGTGCACCCGGCCACATTCGGCTCTCAGGCTCTCTTACTGCAACTGCGTACATGCCGCACGCCAGCCTGCATGGCAGCCAACGGCAAGGGCCGATCGCCTAATGATGCGCTGTTCTGCAGTTCTAAGGAGGTCTAAAGAGAACACGGTTCAGTCTAGACATATCCTGTCCTAACCTCAAGCAGTCCAGGCGGCAAGGCCTTTAAATATGGGCTCCATTACAGCACTTGTAAAGAACAAAGCGGGAAAGAAATGCGGCCAGGATCCGAGCTCTGAGGAGGAAGCCCACCACCCCTCGCGCCGTTAACCCAAAAACCACCGCGGCTCTCTAAGCAGATCAGCCTGAGGGCAAAGTGGGCCGTCACCACCGCCACACCTTTAAAAATGAGGCCCCATGCAGTGCAGCGTGGCCAAGAGGAAAACCAGTCGAGACACAGGAGGTGACATGTGACCTCTAAGTCCCCCCAGTCCCCAAAAAATGAGGCCATGTTTTGCATAGTTCCACCTTCGTCCCAACCTCAGGGGACGGCACCAGCCTCCCCCCACCCCCACCCCAAGAGACACCCCTTTGCCATTCCGCCATCAGGGGCCACACAGCCAGCAGGGCAAAGCCCAGGTAATGGAGATGTTTATTTGTGTTCAAGGCTTTTGGCCTTTCTGCTGGAGTGTGCTGCCCCTCTGCACAGAGTCACAACAGAATTAGCAGGGTGTGATATTGGAATGCACATAAGTTTCACAGCCTGCGTCTACGATGTGAGCCACGCATCTCTAGACATTAATAAAATCAGAATTTCTGCACTAGACTTTTTTCCGCTATAGGGGAAACACAACTGGGAACTTCCCGGCTTTAGAATCCGATAGCCGACCTACAGCGCCACCAGTTCCAGCAAGGAACCAGCCCAGCTCTTCCTAGGCTCAAGAGAGGAATGAACAGGCACCTGAGCAGGCTGTTGTAGGAGCTACAGGTGCGGCTAATAGCCCCTGATATTGATTTCAAGGTTTAGCAATTAAGGCATGCCATGCTGTCTCCTCAGTCTGAATCACCTTTACTTCATCGCACAAAAGCATCAAAAAAGAACTGAATCGCAATAAAAAGATTAGTTGCAGGTGCCAGCTGTACTTTTCTACTTTAATAGAAATGGCTGTGAACACATACGGTGCCCCCGTAGGATTCAGGAAAACACTACGTCATGAATGGCTTTTATGTGACTGCTTTTAAGTGAACGTTTCCGTTCCTGCATACATTCTGAACAAATCCCAGCCTTGCTGGTGTAATATCTCTCTTCTTAAAGGGGCTATATGTAAGATTTTAAAATGCATGAATCGCTTTCAATTGCCAATGTATGAACAGATTGAAAGTAACTTAAATAATGAGACCTTCCCCGTTGCATATAAGAGCCTATGGGCTAATTTTGAAGAAAATGAAGGACGTAACGTGAAAGCGTGCTCCCGAGTGCATTTGACCCATCCTAACTACAGTGGGCAGCCACAGTGCCCAGAGACCTCCCTTAGTCAAAGGCAATGGCAGGAGTTTACCTCTTTGGTGTGGGAGGAAATCGGAGTGGATAATGCTAGCTAGCTAAGTTTCAAACCCGACTCACAGGGCTGATCTGGCTCTATTATTAGTTAGCTAGTTTGCCGACAGCACATCTGTCTCAACAGGCTAGGCCATCTCTTGCCTTGCAGTGCCTTATGGACTCAAGCAAAACATACAGTATGCTAGTGACAATGAGTGAAGAACACTGCTGTTTCCCCCAGCCCCCAGCCAACCAACTTGAGTGAGTGTGAGTGAGTCAGTGTATGAGTGAGTGAATGAGCAAATTAGTTAGAGTGAGTAAGTGATCGAGTGTGATAAAGTGAGGGAATGAGTGTGTGAGTAAATGACTGAGTAAGAAACCAAGCGAACGAGCGAGTGGCTGAATAATTGAGGTCAAGGACTGTTTTATGCAGTGACAGCAAGCCAAAAAAAGCCCCCAACCAACGGATTCCTGCGTACCCTCAGGAGAATTGGGCCCCCTCAGAAAAGGCTGTGCCTTACCCTTGGTGGTGTCGTCCTCGATGGGCTGCTTGAAGACTGTAATGTCTTTGAAGGTGCAGAGGAACAGGACGACCTTGTCGTTCTCATTCCGGATGGGTGCTATCTGCATGTACAGCCAGACGGGGGTCCCTGCTCAGGAGAAAGAGGGGTGACCTGAGTGTGGAGGCATTCAGGGTGGTGAAAACGTTTCTGGAGCGACAGATTATACACCAAAGACCTCAAACTCCAGTCCTGGCAGGTCACGGCATCTGCTGGTTTTTGTGGTTTCCTTTCAATCAGTAGCCAATTTAGGTTTGTGGACTCTATAACAAATCAATGATTTAAACTTAAGTACTAGTATAAAACCAGCAGACACTGTGGCACTGAGTTTGAGCTCCCTATTTTAGATCCTGCCAGAGGCTAACAGACTCAGTTAGTCACATGATTGGGTAAAACCCAGAGAAAGCATTCAGAGCATGCATTAAAGGACCTTTCACATAGCCATGAACAATGCACACTGTACCACGTGCACACCAGCCAACTACTACTCCTGGTTTACAATTTCAAATATTTATCAAATCTATTTTATACGTAGAACTAGTTTCCAGCTACTATTATTAAAGCAATTGATAAAAAAAGATCAGAGAACAGTCCCAGGTGGTATTTAAAGAGAGACACTGCATCAAAATAGTTTCACGCTTCTGTAAAATGTTTCCCGTGAACGACTCTAACTAGGTTTAACTGTCTGAATGAAATGGTGAAAACTATAAAAGAAAAGAGCTCGTCATCCTTGGGGAAGGGGTGTTTTCACATACTGAACTGAAATAATGAGTCCATATATTTTACTATTTTACACAGAGTGAAATCTCTGGGACTGGGTTGGGGAGGGGAGGGGGGGTTTGGGGGGGGGTTTTACTAAGTCCATCCCCTATTTGTCCTTACTTTTGACTGACATTTTGCAAAAATATTACTTCTGTTCAATCCTTACATCATGCTTTCTATTTATTTTAGAAAGTGCCAAGTGGATGAAACAATGACTTGGAAATAGGCAATAGAAGAAAAAAATATATATCCAAAGACTGCTAGCTAAAATCTGGTAGTTAGTCAATCTTAAGAAAAAAGCAGTTGCCATTGGAATGAATACACCCTACTCAGCCCCCCCCCATTACACAAAAAGACCACACAAGTTTTCATTGCAATGTCCTACAGGGTGGGCGGTGGAGTGGGGGGTGGGAAATACGTGCATGCTAAAGTATGTGCATGCTACCCTGCTGATTGGAAGAGACATCCTATGAAATACTTACTGTTCTTCTTGTACAGCAGCACTTCAAAGCAATTGGACTCATAGTTATCAAAGGTCTGTCTGACTTTCTCTATTGTCTTCTTGTCAGTCAGCTCTCCGTACATAAAACTGCAAGAAGAAAAGAGAGGGAAGAGGAGCAGAAAATGAGGTGTGGAGAGAGAAAGAGAGAAAGTGAGAGCCAGAGAGAAAGAGGGAAAATGAGTGAGTGAATGAATGAGTGAGAAAATATGGGGGGGGGGGGGGTAGGGAGAGAGACAAGAGCGAATTAGGGCATCGCTGTAACAGAAAAATAACCTAACTGTCTGGTCCACTAGCAGACCTTCACACTGTGGGAGAGACGAGAGTGGTCAGTCCTGTTCCCCACGCGAAACGTCCACACTCAGTGAACAGTGGCCCTTCTCCGCCCATCTCCACCCCGTCTCATTCAGGGAGCGCTGAGGCTCCTTGGCCCATCTCCACCCCCTCTCATTCAGGGAGCGCTGAGGCTCCTTGGCCCATCTCCACCCCGTCTCATTCAGGGAGCACTAAGGCTCCTTAGCCCATCTCCACCCTGTCTCATTCAGGGAGCGCAAAGGCTCCTTGGCCCATCTCCACCCCGTCTCATTCAGGGAGCACTGAGGCTCCTTGGCCCATCTCCACCCCATCTCATTCAGGGAGCGCTGAGGCTCCTTGGCCCATCTCCGCCCCCTCTCATTCAGAGAGCGCTAAGGCTCCTTGGCCCATCTCCACCCCGTCTCATTCAGGGAGCGCTGAGGCTCCTTGGCCCATCTCCACCCCGTCTCATTCAGGGAGCGCTGAGGCTCCTTGGCCCATCTCCACCCTATCTCATTCAGGCAGCGCTAAGGCTCCTTGGCCCATCTCCACCCCGTCTCATTCAGGGAGCGCTGAGGCTCCTTGGCCCATCTCCACCCCGTCTCATTCAGGGAGCGCTGAGGCTCCTTGGCCCATCTCCACCCCGTCTCATTCAGGGAGCGCTAAGGCTCCTTGGCCCATCTCCGCCCGCCCCGTCAGATCAATCAGACTGAATGATCGTGTGCCTGCGAGTCCACTCGACACTGAAAGGTAATTCTGAAGAACAGCAACAACATCAGTGCAATTCACTCAACTCCGACACCGGCCCCAAATCGGCCGGTTAGTTCTGTGGCAGCTAACAGCACCGCTCCTCCTTGCAACTTCTCCATTGCTACAACAGGCAGCAAACTGAAAATTCCTCAAAAAAAGTGTATTCACGTCTGGCTGTACTGCACTGGAAATGGTGAAGCCAGGCCCGGCACATCTGTATTCTGACATTGCGCAGTCCCACCTGTTCTGTTGAATGACTAATCCTATTTTTGGAAAGTGCAATTGGGAAGTACAATTTGTCTCGTCATGTGAGAGGGCACGGTGCCAGTTTCACTTCCTTAAGAACCAAAGTTATGGCTTCAACCCCTTCACCATCAGCGCTGAGATCTAGTTAATGTACAATTATCCAGAATGCCATGCAAATCAACCTCTGTTTTATCTGGTTATTTGCTCAATCATGACTGACAGTGACGTATAAAACAAATGCGATCTTCACATGAAGAACAGTAAGAAAAGTAGGTTTTTAAGTGGGTTTTCCTGTGTTTAAAAATGACAGAGCACATCCATGGCAAGAATTCATAGCTTTTGTGGTTCACCTGACAACAGGTAAAGATTTAATGAGGGAGTGAGAAAACAAAAAGCAGTCGAAAGGAGATTAATGTGATGCGCTGGAGAGTGCTTGTGTTTAACGGATGTTTCCTGAAAAGAGAACATTTTGGCTCTCCGAAATAGAACGCTCTCTCTCCACCCACTTCTTTTCAATTGTTCTGTCACTTTTTCTGGTCTCCTGTTCCAGGACTGACAAAAAAAGAAACTTGCGTACAGTTTAATAATTTCACCGAGGAAGCCGAACGATGGTTCCCTGGAGTCGCCATGGCAACGACAACGACAATGGCAACTGCGATGCCTGTCGGCCTCAGCGAGCGTTCGGCTTTCGCATTGAGCGGACGCCAGACGGTGTGTATTTTTGGTGGCATCATTGAGTCAGTTAAGACAGGTGCACTACAGTTCTGGCCACCTGCAGAGTCTCTACCGCCATTGCCACCGCTGTGTCAGACATGTTGGGTTTGGGCTGGGCCTTGGGGGGGGGGTTAGTTCAGCTCATGTCTCAGCCAAGACATTTTTTAGAGGGGACGAAACATTTGTGAATAGAGCTCTAATTTTATGGAATTACCTGGCATATTTTATCTGGGCCTTTGTGTCATCTTTTATATCTCACTTAAACACACATTTTAAAAACATGCTTTCAAACTTATGCATACCTGTTTTACTTATTTATTAAATGTTTAGTGGTTTTATTTAATTATTTATTTATTTAGTCTATATGTTTATTGTGTAAAGCTTTTATTGTGTGTCATCTGAGAAATGTGCTCCTCAAATAAAGTTATTAAATTAAGTTATTATTATTTCTTTCCAGGGAGGAGTTCTCTCCTCTCATGCTTTATGCTCCTCCATTGTGAAAACTCTAGCATCACCAGCAATGGAGGTGGACAGTTATGGCTTACTGCTGTTCTGTTGGTTCTTAGAAAGATTCTCTCTGCTAACTGGTGCCGACAGTGGTTTGACCTTTTGAGACAGTGGAAAGGAGGTTGTTCACTTACCTGCATGTACTGCTCTTCTGCATCACTTCAGCCCTGTGGTACCCTGACAGCTTGCAGAATCCGTCATTACTGTACACTACAGGCCACTCCACAATCTGTGCATTCCCCAGGAGAAAGCTGGTTTCTGGACCATAAAAAAGAAGGGAAAAGTGACTTCACAATAATGTACATTTGTACCATTATACAATACAGCGAAGCTCCATTTATCCCATGGGAGCAACTGTAGAACTTTTGAAAAAATACATAACATATTTTCTATACGGAAAGTCAGTAAGGTCAGAAATATTGTGCAAGAAGAGATTCCAACAAAAGGCCTTTCTGTATATCATAATATATTAAAGTGTATGTTTTGGGCCAAGATTTACCACTTTCATAATAGAATACAATAGAATAGAAGAACTTTTCCCTGTGGGAACTTCAAGTGAAGTAGCTGGCATACAAAAAATTTAATAAACAATTTACATAAATTACAATAAAGAAATTAATTACAGAAATTATATGTATATTATATTAATTATTATATGTTAAAATATGATTATTATTATTATTATCATTATTAATAATAATAATAATTGTAATCGTTAATTACTATTAAGGAAATTCTAGTACAAACTTCCATGCATACATTACATAGAACTAAGACACTAAACACTAAAATACATTTAAATTCGGACTACACTAAATCAGAAAATGAAACAGTACAATTGATGCTGTGTCATCGATGAGGCGAACAGATGTTGGAACAAAGCACGCCTTGTTTTAACTGATAGAAACTTCAGTCATCTTCCTAATGCCAAGATCTCAAATAGATGATGCAGGGGAAGTGAGGGAAGTACCATTATGCTTGCTCCATTTTGACTGTCCGCTCCTCATAAAGTTGTTTCATGGTTCTTTGTTGTCTCCCTATGATCTTACTACTCAGTAATGTCACCCTCTCCAGCTTAGTTGGTCTGACGTTATTTAGAGAGCAAAAGCAAGCTGTTAGGCTGAAGTTCAGTGTCGATTCAGTGAAGCTGGTGTAAAATGCCTGCGTTACTGACTGATTGACATTCAATTTCCTGAGTTTGCGCAGGAAGAACAGTCTTGATTGACATTTGGCACTCAGTGGCTACAAAGGTCAGTTTGTTGTCTATAATGGTGCGCAGATATTTATACTCCTCAATGTTTTGGTTTGCTCCGAATGCAAGGTGTCTCAGGGGGGACAATGTTCTTCTAAAAGTCATGACTATTTCCAATCCCACACTGCATCATATTAAGTGCGGCTTCAGTCAAACCCAGTACACAGGTTGTTAGAATAAGCAAACAAAGGAAAAAACAGACCATCCACTGAAGCTTTTTTTTCAATGATAATGTCAGTACTGCTCACATTGCTTTCTGTTCAACATGAATCCCCCTGGTGTGATAAGAAGCTTCCTCTTCTCACATCCATTCCCAATGCAGGAAGGCAGGTCCCAGGTATGGGAAACAGCAGAGTTGATGATGCAGCAACTACCGGACTAAGATAAACCAGACTGGGCTCTGAGACCAGTACTGTTCCTTTCCAGTCACAGAGATTTCAGTTTGTGTACCATATTCTATAGGTCTATGTAGTATTACATAGTTCCTCCTGGCACTAATGGAAGGGCAGATAGCACATGCTCTGTGCACTGAAGTGAATGATCATCATGTGTTCTGAAAGGGCAGTGAGGGCCATTCTGAATTACCAAGCTTTTTGTGTGGTAGCATTGTGCTGAGCACTCACTCAGCACATCTCCTCGCGGCAAGATGAGCCCAAACACAAGCTAATTGTGAGAGGGGACGTGAATAGGCACATATTGCTTCGGGTGAAAGACACAAACCGAAATCAATCATCCGCCGACAGGCGCTCATTCCCGCGCGGGCACGGCGCTCCACAGCTGTTTGTCACGCATCTGAAAGGAGATTGCGGCGTCGGCGAGCGGAGGACGCATTGTTTTGTTTGCATTTTGTTTGTTTACATCTTGCCACCCCGGGAGCACTGGAAAAAGCGTAGCCCAGGTGGGCCCTCTGTTTGCAATATACAGCATATACTAATATATTCTTTGTAATATACTAGTATATTAGTATATACTAATATAATATATTAGTATTGCATTAGTACAGTATTAGCATGTCAGTATGCTGGGAGAGCGGGAATCAGTTGGCACTACTGCCAAGCAGCTGGAAACCTGTGTGATCTACTGAAGCAGGACAAGAATGCAGTGAGCTATACCAAAACTAGTCCAGCTCTCAAATTTGAATCTCTCTTACTATCTGCAGCTCCAACAGGATGTGGACTTGCTTGAGTCTGTCACGTCCCATGCCTCTACGTCTCAAGTCTGTTCCTGGTTTTTTCGTTTACATGTATTTTCAGTATTTTCAGTCCGTTCCGTGTTTTCCCTTTCTCCCAATTCCGTGTCTCTGCTTCCCGCACCTGATATGTGTTTCCTCATTATGTTTCATCTCACCTGTTCCTCGTTGTCTCTTCGTTAGTCTGGCATATAATATCCCCTGTTTCTTTGTTCTGTGCCAGATCGTCTTGTGCCCTGCGTTTGTGCTTGTCGCAATCTTTTCTGCATTTGATTCCTGCATGCTCCTTTCTTGTTGTACCCTGTTGTACCCTGTTGTACCCTGTTGTACCCTGTTGTACCCTGTTGTACCCTGTTGTACCCTGTTGTACCCTGTTGTACCCTGTTGTACCCTGTTGTACCCTGTTGTACCCTGTTGTACCCTGTTGTACCCTGTTGTACCCTGTTGTACCCTGTTGTACCCATCCTTCCTGTTCTCCAGCTCTGACGGATTCCCCGGTTCTGACCCTGCCTTTCCTGGACTTTGCTTTTGCTCATTCTGCATTGCCCTGTTTGCTGGACTCTGACCTCTGCCTGGAACTGACTACGAATCTGCCTTGACTGTATTGCACAGTTTACTGAACTTTGATCCTGTTTGTTTGACCTTGAATAAAGCCTTATTCACATTACTTTTGGTGTCTGCGAGTGGTTCCGATCGGTTCTCATAACAGAGTCAGCATTGATATCCATGAAAAGAGGTGATTCCTAACAGACGAGTGCATCACACAATCACACACATCACACACCTTTTTACTCTCTTAAATAAACCGCTTGTTTTCAAAAGCCCACTCTTCCACACTGTTGAGTAGCCTTGGTGAGTAAATATGGCGAGAAAGTCATAGAGTACTCGAAGATTTTTCAAATTGCAGTACACTTCAAACACCCGGATGACACGCTTACTTCCGGGGTTTCGCTGAGTACATTCGGGAGCACACTTCAAGACGTACACAAACATTTTGGTCACGTAAATATGATGTGAGCTTTGAAAAAGAAATGAGGCGCAGCTTCGCTGACATTTTCCTTCAAATACAACAAAAACATGTGACATGGCAGCGCAAGAGTGGGGCTCAGGGTTGCCAGATCTGGTAAGACTTTCCAGCCAAATGGCGACTCAAAACTAACCCAAATTATAGGCTATTTTTAACCGAAACCAATATATTTTATCAAGTTTTTACTTTTTAAAATAAGTGCATGCTTTGCTGCTTTTCATTTTTACCTGTGACTGCACTTTGAAAGCATCCCAATTTAGCTGTAAAACCGTGGATGCGGCAACACTGGTGACTCTTATGACCTGCTTACGACACTTCCACAGTGCAGTTGGAAAATAGTATGGCGGATATTTTTCGCGGACTGCTAAACAGTGCACATTAAACGGCACACGTCCGCCAGTGCACTGTACGCAGGAGACAGGGTGCAGTAGACAGGGCTCTGATTCGGACACCGCCAAGGTCGTAAGGCCGACCACTGCTCGTCCTTCAGCTGTGGTGTCCAATGGGAAAGATCAAACAGTCAGCAAAGTTTATTTCTTTGATCAATATTTGGAAGAGCTCTGGAAAGCATTGCAGCAGAATGCTTCAGGGGCTGGGCTTGCAACTCTGAGGTTGTAGGCTTGCTTTCTAGGCGGGGCGCTGCTGTTGTACCCTTGAGCAAGGTACTAAACCTGAATTGCTTCAGTAAATATCCAGCTGTATAAATGGATTGGATGTACGGGTGCATCCAAACCTGAATAGCCTATTTGTAAATGCACAGATAATGTGCTGTCTACAGTCTTCTTTTTGAAGTGCAGCAATGATATTCAGAAGATGAGAATAGTGGGAAAAGTGAGCTTTGAATAGAAAATGTGTTGCCCATAATAAAACCTGCATTTTACTGGCTTTCTTTACTCAGGGGACTTATCCAAAGAATGAGACTAGCTGACTAAAATACTGGAGTACTCAACCAGCAGCAGCACATACTGTATATGACTTTTTTTTTTTTTAAGTCTGGATAATGCGTTCCTGTTCGATTCTGTTAAATTAAGTTCAGTCAAGCCGGAAAGTCTGAATGTACCACTACGTGCTGACTGATCCAGTCTTTTACTCAGCTACTCTTTGAAGAAGTTGCCTGCATTGGTAAGGAAATTCTTTGCTGATTATGGTCCTGGCTGTTTTCAGCACCTTTTTTTGGGTAGCTGGGCAGAGGCATGATACCCATGATAAACAGATACCCCTCCCCAAACTGGCAACACCCCCCCCCCTCCCCCAGTTTTTAAAATACTAATTCAGATACATATAATTTTGTTGGTTGAACAGAACAGAACAGACACTGATGCAGATTGTACATCTCTGCACACAAAAAAGTAAGAAGTTTTGTAAATCGCTTCGGATAGGAGAACCTGAAATACAATGTGACGTTTGGTCAGGCATCCACTTATAAGCCAGCCTTATGAGGGGTACTAACTTGCTCTGAACGTACAACACTGTCAGTGCTTGATGTTTCTCTAACTTTGTTTCACCATCAAACTTGGCAGGAAAGCAGGTTGCTCAACTTCAAGACAAAAACAGTACCAACCTATAAGGTGGAGTGTACGATTTGGAGAATCAAACGCGACAGCTAATGGTTCTAAAAGCACACACCATAGTGTGCACCAAAAAGATGGACGGGTCCGTACTATGAGAGGGGGATATATCTATATAAATAAACAAGGAATGGAGAATAGAAAACACTCCAGGCCTTAAGCCAAGACAAAACAACCCCAAATAACAGGACGTACTCGAGAACCGAGTGAAAAGAAAATACCTCTCGCTTACAATATGAGCAAGCGAATAACTGAGGTAAGAAAACAAACGATAAGTAAAACAGAAAAAAAAAATTTCTCTCACTCTCAATGTGGGAGAGTGCAGAAGAGAAAAGCAACGAAACAAACAAGCAATCTGCCTCAATGAGAACAGAGTGCAAACCAAAGCGAGGGACAGACGGCAACTAAGAGAAAAACAATTCCACAAAGGAACAACTCAAGATGCTAAAGCAAGTCCCTTGTATCTCTTAAGCAAAGCTTAAAAGAGAACAGGTTGCTTGTAATCCTGTACCATACCGACTTTGTTTGTCAAATAGCAAAGACAATCTCGAAGTGCCGGAAAGCAGAAGTCCTGGGCTATTTATAACCGGCAGGAAACCCAAAACGGGTGTGAGGAATAATAGCCGGGTGAGATCCAAACACCAGAACGGAGACAGAAAAATCCGATAGAGCGCCTCGACTAGACCAAAAAGAATAATGACCGCAGAACAACCGAGGCTGCCAATAACCATGACACAACCAGGCTAAATATTGTATATAAAAAAACTATAGAGACTAGTATTACTTACTGCTGAAATAATTTAGGCATGGCTTGATCACAGATATTCTGCAAGGATGAAGATGCAACAGACCATCCATAGGTAGCACATGAACACCAGACACTCACATTACCAATCACAACCTCAACAGAAGTATGGAGATCAGAAGAGTTGCCAAGCTGACAAGTTAACTCTTACCTTCCAGTTACTGGTTTGATAACTAAATATTTATTTAAATACAGAAAAGAGCAGATATCAGCATGACTCAAAATATGGCACGATTGCTTGTTGTTTAAATTGACTGCACATACACATTCAAAGTCCCACTATTCCAAGCCTGGTACACAAAAATAGAATAATGAGGAGTTGGCTGACTGATGATTTTGTAATTGCTTACAAGATTATAACATTATGCTTTTAATGTCGGTGTGAATTGTGGGCATATGTTAATTACCCACTATGATAATTTTTGAGCGTGCACATTAGCGATGCCAGGAAATGTTGAAGTCGGATTTATACAAAAATATGACTTGATAAATGAAAACAAGCTCTCCATTATTCAGTGTCTTATTAAATATTCAGGGGGGCAATGTGGCAGTGTGCATGCTTTTTGATGTAGCTTTGCACCATGGGTAAACAGATTTAAGTAGTCACCTCATCAGAGACGAACAAAGGTGCAAGATAAAGATGTTCATCCGATATTTTCTCCCTGACCAATTTACTCTCCCTCTGTCTCTTTTTCTTTCTTTTTATTTAGGCTGTATTCAAAATTTGTGTTATTTGACCTCCTGTGTCAAATAATCCATTATATATTCATCAGGTATAAAAATAGGAAAGGCATTAAAAATGACTAGAAAATAAGTATATGCTAGACACTGGTAAAAAAAAGAATCAGTAATGATCATGGAAATACCTCTTACTCTGACTCTTTTGAGAGTTTCGCTCTCTCACACTTTCACATATTGGTCTGTCACTGTGAACACTGCTGTCAGCTAAATAGTTCATTGTGTGCATTTATGAATCATCCATGGTCATCATGTTGCATGAGTTCTGAAATGACAAGCCGTCATGGAGAACAACTGGCTCAAGCAAAAATAGATTCCCATCAATTCATCAAGATCACTTCCAAATTACAAAGTTAGTTAATTTCCTCATTATTGTAGGTGATTTCCTTTCAGGTTTTCACTGTTTTTTGTTTTTCTTAAAAAGCTTGGTGCCCGGCAGCAGGGTTGTAAACAAAAATAATTACAGGTGGAATATTGCCATTAAACCATTGGACTAATTTACTTAGGAAAAAAGAGACTGAATATTTACTGGGTCAAGAAAAACTGAGAAATAGTGGTCCCCAGATCGTCTCCTCTGAAATGAAACCTCTGTGTACTCAAGATAGTCAAGTTTATAATAGTTAGAATAGAATTGTATTAGAGCTGATTTACCCAGTTCACTGTGAACTGCATTGTGTTCATTACTAGGGATAGCTGCTACTGTAAGGGAAGAATGTGCTTTCTTATCTGTTCTGTAGTTACTTCGATGACCTTTCTGTATGCACTTACTGTACGTCGCTTTGGATAAAAGCGTCTGCTAAATGAATGTAATGTAATGTAAACCCAAAAAACAATACTGGAGCTTTACAGTATTACAGTAGGCCATTTAAAAGCACCATGCTATTGAATTATTGTAGATAGCGAAATAAACACATAATCATAAAATAACCCCTCTTCCACCTCGTTTTGTAAACAAAGAGCAAGCCGTAAGAATGGTACAGGAGAGACCAGCTTGGAGAGGCCTTGGTATGAGGGGGGAGATGGAGGTGAAATGGGATATAGCAACAGGGGCCCCAGCGTCTTTCCCCAAAGTGGGGTCAGAGGTCCGTGGGCCTCCTGTGGGCGGCTGGAGAGCACCTGTCGAGGGGTATCAGAAATGTCACCACATGCCTGGCTGGGGTCCCATGGGCTGCTGTGCAAGACCAGGTGTGTGACCGGAAGGGGGGGGGGGGGGAGGCAGTGGTATGGGAGCAGTAATTGGATCCGACCAATGCCGCTAACCGTGAGAACCAGCACTTCAGGGCACATGAATCTCCCACAAAGCCCCGCTCTCTGGCTTCCAATGGTGTACCCCCACTGAGCTCCAATCAAATCACCTGTGTGAAGTGAGGATGTAGTCACTTCCGTCACATGGAATCAACTGTGCAGCACTGTATTCATGTAACAGATACTGTTCCATAACACACTACATTGTAATTGCAGTGGAGCTGAGGCAAACTATAAACTAACTCCAAAGATGGAACTATACAAACAACAATCATGACAGATGTGGAAATGCCATCAGTACACCACTAATATGATGCTTTTGGTGGTATTCAATTATATTTAAAAAGAACAAAAATATCCATGTTTTCCCAACCTTATGCTCTCCTGCATAAAAATAAATAGAGTTTGCAGTATACCTTTTTTATCCAAAAATTACGATTGAAAAATCTTTGAAATGAGTCATTATTTACAAAAATTTGATGTTTAATACAGTCCTTGGATAAAAAAAACATCCATAATTTGAATATTAAGTCTTGGGGGCAACAGTATATTTGAAAATCAAATGAATGAAGACACATTTATTCTATTATTCATGACAAATGTGCACTAGCTGAGAATAGTATTTTCCATAATCTGTAACTGTAACATAGACATTACTATATATATATATATATATATATATATATATACTATATATATTTAGTGAAAGATAGTACCAACGTACATCGAGGCACAGAATGTTTTTTTCAGGATTAAAAAAGTGAACCATCTAAGATTCCGGGTCTTCAGCTACTTGTAGTTATTGTTTACAGAACCATGGACAGCACACCATATGCTATATGTTTTCATAAATGACACATGTTGCCATATATAAATCATTGCCACTTTGTATTGCTGTATATAGACTATGTACACGACCATAATAGATATATAAATATAAGAAAGTGATGATTTACATGGAAGATATAAGCCTATCCCAGTCTTGTATTATTTATTTGTTTCCACGCTAGAGTTTAAGTATCCTGCGTTGCGTAACGTCGGGTGTTGGCAGATCCAATCGATTTTTTTCTTTTTATCGCAGTCAAACCGCGGGAAATTCACTCTGCTTTCCTTCATCTGCATCTGCACTCTAATTACAAATGTTAATACAGATAGGACTAGAACAACGGAACCCCATCTTGTAATTTCTGTGACGGTAGTAGTGCACACTATTAGCCTGCTTTAGCACTAGATTGTACACCGGTAGACAACGACTCCACCACGCGCTATTAATGTGAGTGCCATGCTCGCGCAGGGTTTCACTGCACTGAAGCCACTGGCTCCAGTTTACACTCAGCATCGTTCAAATGACTTTGTGCACCTGACTCGTAGGGATTTGATGCAAATTAATCTGCTCTCATCGTAGGCTACGCTACTGTGACAATTTTGATCAGGGAAACAAGCTTGTGTAGTATTCCCATTAATAAAAATGTATCTTAATTTGCTCGCATGTTTTAATCGGGATGGATTAACAGAAAGCCAGTGTGAACGCTAGGTATGCTATAGGTCGAAGCATCGATTGGTAATTGTCCAATGTACAAATCTGACCTCTACTGGTGAATCTAGTCCTTACAGGAAGCCACAATGGTTAGTTACATTTGTTTTATAAAAATAAACAAATCGACCGTTCTGAGAACATAACCTACATTTCGTAATTCGAAAATAGTTTGGCAACCACAAGACTCTGTTACTCTAATTAATTACCATTAGCTTTGTTTTTCAGCGCCAAGTTTGTTTTGTCACCTTGTGTTGCCTAGAGGCTTTTCTCTTCCAGGATATGGCAACATACACATACACACACAAACACACACACAAAAGACCATGTCAGTTTTGTTAAAACAATCAATGGAAATTTTCCATATGGTCATTAATCATGCGCTTCTTTTTCGACGCAAATAAATAAAACATTGCCTTATCTTATTGCAGATTTTGTATTGTTTATTGTTTCTGCAGTCACCCTAGGGCTATTTCAAGTGTATGTGGCAGATGTTTTGTAGCTGAGCACAAGTATTCGTATAGACTATATCTACAGGATGAAAATGTACATTTTTCGGCAAAGCTAACGTCTCGTTCTTCTAAAAAGGCCTAAGGTATTAGGTATGCTATATCCTACCAGCCGAGAATAAAGTAGACATATAGCCTACTTTATTTCTTTGAATCGTGTCTCGGTTATGCACAACAACAAACTCCACGAAGTAAGCAAACGAAGATGAATACTTAATATTGCAAAACAAGAGTAGCTAGACCTAATCCTGATGACCTTGCAAAACTGTTTAAAAAGTAGCCCATTACCTGTGCAATTGTCACATGGGCAAAATATTATCTTTCCTTCTCATATGACTGTTTCCTAAGAACAATAGCCTACTTTGCAATGATTGTTGAGTTTAAGTTGAACGTTCTCTCTATGATGTTCCGAAATTCAGCACCAAAGCCGTCCAAGAGAAATGCTAAATTATTAACTGGGAAGTTTATCTCATCAAAATATACAAAAACAGTTTTATTCTTTCAATCTAATGTTAACCTCTGCCCCATGTACAGAGGAATCTTGCAATTAGGCTATATGTATAGTTGTGTTGTGCTTCGATGTTCTGTTTCATTCCGTAATCAGTTAGGCTATACAGCATAAAATATAACTGCGATGGGGCTCACCAATTTCAAAAAATTTCAGGTTTTGTAATCCTGTACCGTCTGGAAAGAATGTATCTATTATTATTATTATTATTATTATTATTATTATTATTATTATTGTTGTTGTTGTTGTTCATTTGATGTTATTTTTATGAATATTCGAATGCTGTTTTAGTTTAGGCACCCAGGTATTTAAAGTTAAATTTTACCTTTTTAATATTAACTTTGTATCAAACTCCGACTATAGCTACACTTTGTGTATACACACTTTAGTCGTCAAAATTGTCATGTTAGCACATAATAATAATGGTCATTGTAAGACAAATTTGAAATATTTAATATAAAAATATTGAAAATCACTGGTACAGTAATTAGGCCTAAAACCTATTAAGGTAATTCCAGGAAAGCGTACATTCAGTTTAAGTACTTTTAAAAGATTTAAAAATATAAATAGCTGTAGGCTATGTAAACTTCCGAAATTGCTCAATTCATTATATGTAACTAATTATAAAAAATAAGGGTAAAAAAGACAACATATGAAATGGTAGTGTCGATGCTAGGCAGAGTATGACTTCCAGCGCCCTCCGGTTTTGCTTGTCTATCAACGCCGAGCTCATCAGCAAACCAACGGAATATTGCACATTTGTAGACATCGCATTCATGAAGCCATGGGCGATATACATCCACAAACGGTGAGCATTAAAAACGCTCACGATTAATTTATCCACCACACTCCGAAAGAGGGAACGCAGACTCTTGGTCCGTTGAAATGGACCAAGAGTTCCAAAAGCAGGCATCGCTCTGAATACGGTCAGTGCTTGCTTCTATACTTTTCTTTACTAGCTGTACTTGAGCGATGGCATATCTAATTTAATTATACAAAGCGGACAACACTTTTAAACTTTGTAAACAAAACAGAAACTCAAATGCAAGAACATCGATGGCATGAGACGACACAGGTGAGTTCCATCGCTAATCCGTTCAGACGCAATTAAACAAAACATGGATAGGAACACTATCATTCAAAATAAATATCTTCCAGCATCAATTAATTTTGTTTAAAAGCGAGGAGACTGAGTTCTTACCACTAGAACGCCTGACAATATTTTCCAAAAAAGTGTTCTGCGGTGCCACCAGCCCTCTCTTTCCCCCGTGCATTCTGCGGTCAGGCAATGTTGATCCGGGTCGCAGGTTCTAGAACTGGTCGTGACAGTGAAATAGTTGGGATGGGTATCTGTCGGCGGGATGGAGCCGTTCATGGTAACGTTGCGCTGTGGCTAGTCGAGGTCCTCTGTGCCACTGGCTCGAACAGCGCTGTATTCTGCCGGCTCCAGACAGAACGCGCCTGCGCACTGACGCACAAGCGGGGCATCTGAGTGGCATCGGAATTTCTCACCCGACTTGAGGTGCCACAAAAAAACAGGCGCGCGCGATTGAAAAAAAACCGAATAAAAGTAGCCAATGTGGAAATAACCGTTGAATAAACGGTCGGTTGCAGGCGTTTCAAAATTTTAAGTTAAAATTGAGGGTTGTTTTCTTAATTTTCAGGCACACTTTTAGCATTTCATTTAACCCGTTGCATTTTGATAGGCTTATTAAGGCGCTGATTTGGCAACACATCCGGGCATTTAAACGTGATGTTGTGGTGGACGTGATAGGCTATATAATGCACATCATTGTATTTTGGATGGATTTCTAGATTATCAGTTCAAAATCTTTGGAGAGAGATGTCCGCGGTAGCTCATATCACGAGGCTTAGCAGTTCAGTTTAGGTGAACGACCAAATTAAGAACCATTCACTAAGCCCTTCAGCACCAATTCCGTTTATTTTTTACAATGAATAAAAATATAGGTAGCATATGTTGTGTATGCATGCATGCATGCATGTGGCCTATACGTTCATTTAACTCGTTCCGATTGTTTTCCAGGTTCAAATTGTGTTATTGGTATCTTATGCCAATAGCATGTAATTATATTTATTATTAGCAGTTTATACTGACAATAATAATAATAATAATAACAAGCTAATAACAACGCGCTGTGTTCCAAATGGTGGATTGTAAAAGGAAATATCCCATAAATATTAAAACTGAGTTACAAAAACTATCATAGATAGACAAAATAATTAAAAGTTATGTCCAGCAGCAGCCTACTTGTACTAATGTGCCATGACAGCAGAGGCATGATGCATGCAAGATTCTGGTGCGTATTTTTATCAACTGGATATGTCATTTGGGGAAAAAAGTGATATCATTGGATCAGACTGCCGTACTAGCGACTATTGATGATTAAAATATTAGACATCATCAACAAGTGGGTGTGATAACGTAATACAGCACGATATAGAGAAGGGGAAGGGGACATCATGTTAACATCTGAAAAATTGATTTGAAACACATTACATGAAAATAAAAACGCTACAACGCGGCTTGATTGTTGTATTATATTGATTGTCCGTGTCTCTAATCGTGAAATCAGATTCCGCTATCTCTGCCTTCAGTGCTCCGACTCTCGTGACCCCTTCAAATTCTGTATCGTCACTCATATTCTACGGGCGGAGGAAGTAGTGTCGGTGTCCGGGGATAATCCCCCCAACACGGATGCAGTTCCTGGGCTGGGTACACTTACAGAGCTTCCATTGTTCCCTGCCCACTCTGCCTAATATGGAATTTGCAAGGAAACCCATGATTTCCTGACACTGACACAGGAAACTAACGGAGAGGGGTCGGATCACTAGTCTCAGGGATCAGGCAAGGAGAGTCGGAGTCCAGCTGCTTTTCGTCTCACCGCACCTCTATCAGTAAAACAGGGAACCGGAATTTAAACGGGATGAGATTTGACTCGGACCATAGTTTTCACGGAGTTATAGTCCTCAGAGCAGAGTTGTTATTGAAGCAAGTGCGTCGGGCGCTTAAATTGTGCACAGACAACTTCGGGATTTCTATCGTTTCAGCCCGAAGGCGAGCAGCAGAGTTTGGGAAGTATAACACGCTAGATAAATGCACCCTGAACGAATCTAAAAACAGTTTTTTTCAGAACCTCCGGAGGGAATACGTAGGGAACGAATAGAATCAAAATCCCACTGGGTACACCACGCAATCTACACAAAAAAATACGAATTATCAGCGATTGGAAGTAACTACTTTACTATGCCTGCGCGTAAAAGAATACGACAGAATGCCATTGCAATGACGGAAGATGGCAAGAGTAGCAGCGACAGCTTGCGGAACACTATGAAAAAGATGTTGAAATGCGTGGTGGTCGGAGACGGTGCCGTGGGGAAGACCTGTTTGCTTATGAGCTATGCTAATGATGCCTTCCCAGAGGAGTACGTTCCAACTGTATTCGACCACTATGCAGGTAAGGCGCGATAACTCCGGCTATGAGTGTGCGATTCTGGGAAAGCGGCTGGTGGACTGGGGGTATTTTCAGCTTTCTTATTGCAGCCACAAATATCACAGTTAAGGGGGTAGGACTAGTCCCGAGAATAGAAGTCTGAATGAGGGGATTGATAACCACTAGACCGCGGCTCCCAGGCCTGGCGGGGGGAGGTCAAGTAACTAACTAAAGTGGGTCGTGGACGTAGTAGTTTGTGTATAACGTTGCTATCAAGTCTATGATTATATATTTATAGCCTCTGATAAATATATCCTTTTTATTGTGCTCAAATTCTGCACCTGCTCTTAACTATCACATTTTATCTTCAAGTTCAGTGGATACTTTTTGGCATGGACCATGTTATCGACCACTGCTCTAACATTAGTTACAAACTAGACTAGACGTGGGACTAGGTTCGGTGCTTTTCTGTTTTACAATGGCAGTATTTCGTGCCAAGAAAAGGGTATTTTTAACACAATGTTTATAAAGAATCCACTAATTGTGAAAAAACCTCGGGACAAAAACATAATCCGGATACTCAGAACAATGATTGTGCTGTTTTAAGGTCGCATGGCAGTAGCCTATAGCCTACTTCGAATCAGAATATTTGAATTAGGTCTCGATTTGTTCATGGTTAATGCGCAATAGATTTATTTTCTGACGAAATGAGCACTGAAACCCACAATGCAATCTTGTGTTATGTATTATGACCCCTATGCCAAACTGATGTTGTGAAAAATAAAAACAACAATAAAATTAGCTGGGAGTAAATTAGATTGCCAGTTACGAATAACGCACTTTGAGATAAGTTTGACTGAGGGGCTGGGCAATACGTAGACGCAATTAGGTGAACTGAGAAAATGAGATGAATGAGAAACGATCTTAACTAAAGTTAGATGCAACAAGTTAGTAGCAGTGCCTATTTGGCCAAAAAAATACAATTGCATCACGATAATGTGTTTTAACATTGAGCAGTTAGAGCTGCGTACATTTGATGTAAACTTGAAAAGGAAGAAAGCACTCCCCAGCCATTCGTCACAAATTACACATTGGGTCGTTCTGAGAGGAAGTAAACAATGCAAGCATTTCAAATTATGCATGATAAAATAATTATACTGTGGCATGTGCGCTTGGCATATACAGCTACACACCACCGAGGCTCATTGTCCTGTAGACTTCTTTATTTTTTCAAATGTAATTTAAAATCAACTCATAAAGACAACTAGTTTAAATTAGGTGAAATATACAGTACCTTGTGGACTGCATCCCTCCCTCCAAATAAGCCTGTGGCCGACTATGTGTCGCCTCGCGGGGCTGCCAGTTGCTGTAGCCACTGGCATGGTCATGATTCGATTTTAAAGGGTCTGGCACATTCTGCCCCAAGGAGTAGTGCTATAGTTGGACATGCCACCCAGGAGGCCAGCATTTAGGGGGTTTGAACTGAACTAGTATGCAGTGGGTTGCAGCTTGTGCATTTTAAAACCCAGTACTGTGTGTTTTTTTGTTTTCGTTTTCTTAGCGTGAATTTCAGTCTATTTCAGTCTCAGTTGAAGAGCACAATCACAATATGACCTGTTGATCCTCTTGTGCAGGAAGAGTGTATTTCTTATATTATTCTTTGTAGATAACATAAGCTGTTGTTACAGTAGTTCATCTAGTCTTATTGTGTGCTGTGATTTATTCTAGAATCCAAGCAGACCCAAGAATAGACTGCATTTAGAATAGACTATAGTATCATACGCATGTTTGTGTGATAAGCAGGACCTGGGTCAGTCACTCTTAAATACACTGCCCTTTTCCCCATACCCCCCCCCCCCCCCATCAGTACTATTTTAATGTGCTGCTCGTTTTCTGTGTATTCCACAATTTTCTTCAGATCAATCACTTGGACAGGGCCTAGATGGTCAATTTGTTTTACAGCTTTCGCAGTTTAGTTTAAATGGGTTTTTAAAGGTTATTTATTCTCAGGGAAACTGTCCATAGTGAAGTCCTGTGTGACCCTGATTGTTATTAATGCTATACAGAATGAAGATGCATTCATTTATAAGTCTCTCTACTCCGTGTCCACTAAGTGTATATAAATGTGCGTGTAAGAGTATTGTAGGTGGTGGCTTTACTTAGCCATTGCTATGTGCCATGTGTGTGTTGATTGATATAGAAGCCCATGAACACCTATGATTAATGATTATGATTAATATGCCACATACATTAGCCAACCTTTATAACCACACCTCCTCATGTCTTCCCTGTTACCGGGAAACAGTGGGAATGTCCACCGTTGAAAAAACCTAAACTCCATCCAGACATGATTTCTCTCCAGTGAAACTCAGAATTGGCTGTGCTTTATTAATGAAGGACAGTTATTGTTTTGAGCATACAAGGACTTTAACCAGAAATTGTTCTTTAGCCTTCATTAAATATAATCTTACATAATCTTCTGAGAAAATGAATAGTGCACAGGGGGAAATAATAGATCTTTATCAGTCCTGAAACATTGTGTTTTACATCTGCATTAAATGTTCATTTTTTTCTGAAGCAATTGGATTTGCATGTAGACTCTTCCTTCCTTCAAACCCAACATCACGGTTTTACTAAAAATGGTGGAAGAGATAGCATTTGTTCATTAGGAAAGAAATGACATTGTCAGATGTACAAGTTTCAGGTTGCATCTTCCTCTCTTCAAACAGGCAAAGTTGCTGTCTCTGAGATGACAAGTTCATGCAGCTCATGTCCACAAAAACTCAGTGGACTCCAGATCAAGGATTTTTTAAAGGGGGCTCACTCCAAATAGATACAGAATTTAAGTGTATATGACTTTGGCTGTGATGTTATGACGTCAGAAATATTTCACTGAACTGGTCTGTTGGTGTGGTCCCTATTGGACTCATATAATTAACTCCTATTGGAGTTAAATTAACACTGAACGTTTTACTGTGTAGGATGACTGAGCCGGCCTTAGATGTGCAGGGTACGATGTGTCTCTGACAGGAAAGAGTAACATCATTCTTGAAGCTGACTAAGTACAGTCCTGCATGTCTGTCAGATGAAATATGATTCAACAGCTTTCTACAGACTGTTATGCTATGATGTCCACACTGATTACTATCATTCTGAACTTTATTCAAGCAGTCCTCCTCGTGGACAAATTTAAATGGAAGTTGTGACGACTGTGACTTGGCCTAGGTCAGGGAGCTTTTAAACTGTCAGTTTTGACTGCCTTTGTCCATGGAATGGGCAGTGGCTCTAAAAGGTTTGAACTATGATTAGCTACCTCACGATATAACGTTATGGTCATCTCAATTCAAACAATTGTGTAAAGAGTTGGGAAGGGGGGGGTGGGGTGTGGTCAGGTTCTTTTTAGGTGGGGGGGAGGGGAGGGCGGGTGCATTAAAGACTGATCTTTTAGCCAGTAACCCCAAATCGTGATGCTGCTTTAAGGAAAAGGTTTGAATGAATCACAACAAATTGCAGTTTTGTAACAGTGTTTAAACGGATAGAAGATACACGACACAGTATGCTTGAAATTACACACAATGTACTTATGTGACTTTAGTGTAATTACACAGGTAAAATGCCTACTTATATAATATGTGATTTAAACACTTTGAAAATTCAAAGATGTTGCACAACATACTGCATGTACAAACCCAAGAAGAATGCTTTCTTACAGGCCCGACACACACGTTTGGTAACGGGACTTACAGTATAATGTTTAATTGGTAATAACACAGCCGGAAATGATTGTAGCATGCTTTGTGTGATATAATATAAATGATTTTTTATTTTAAAAGAACATGCACTCTTTTTGTTCTTCTTTAATAAGATGGTGGTAGTGGTAGCTTGGCCATAGAAGTACAGCCCAGGGACTATGCCATAAAGTAATGGGTTTGTAATGACAAGGAGTGAAGCCCACACTGCAGTGTTTATGAGAAGTCCTCCACCGACATGCTCCAGCAAGAGCATGTTTACTGCCCCGCCCCCTTACAGAACAGACTTGAGCATATGTGGTAGAGCAGGATTCTGCAGCTGCTTTTCCCAGTATAATGAGGTTAGATCCTGAGCGTGTGTAGACAGATGGAGAGTTGATCTCACAACCGACGCCAACTACTCTGAAACTGTCACACTGTGCTTGTGATACTCCTGACACTCAGCTCAGCATTGAAATGAGGATTGCTCAGCTTAAGCATGAGAATCTGAGTTTCTACCATATTTTTCTTATCTCTCCAATTTGAAATGCCTGGTTAGAGCCCCGACCCATTGATGGGCCCTGCTATCCTTCATCATTTCGGGAGGGCATAAACGTACTCTAGGCATCCGAAACCTGCATATTCCACCAGCTGAGCGGAGCAGCTTGCAGACCCCCCCTCCTGCTCCCACCACACCCAGAACCAATGGACACAGCAGCCCTCCAGGAATTGTGTTCGAGATACCTGCTATAACAGTGTCGGTTTTATATATGCGGCTTGCTTATGGACAGCCACACCAGTTTAAAAATTCCCCAATACTAGTTGGTGTTTGTCGTGGTGGTCAGTGTAGCAGAGGTTGCAATGGGGTGTGTCTGCTGAGGCCTCTTCGTGTCCGAGCCCTTGTCACATGCGAAAGAGAGTTTCTGCGCGAGACATTTTCGACAGTGTGGCCAGTGGCAGCTTTCGCCGCGGGCTGCAGATAACGCCCAACTGAACCCCTCCCCCCCAGACACTATGCCAGGCACTGTTAACGAAAAACGCCGGCGGTCAATCATTTCCATTCACATAGCCCGTCCCCGCTCGCCGCTCCTCATGAAGAGGACTTTGGCGCAGCGTCATAACATAATGACAGAGCTGTGACACGGGGCCACGGCATCTCCTCGACCTGAGCACAAAGCCTCCATTCTCACCGGCTCAAAAGGCCGCAGTCAGCCTCGCTCGCGCTATTTGTATTGAATCACAAAAGTGTTATTTATTCCACTGGCAGCACGGCACAAATGGAGGGAGTGCTTTAATACGGCCCCCCCTGAACGCAGGGGAATGCGTGGGACCAAGTGCGTGGACAACGCGCCATCGTAATTCACCCCCTGTGGCGTCGGGCACAGTTACTTCTGAGTGACTGCAGTTGAGGTGTGGGGATCATCCAAGCCTTGTTTTATTGAAACCTCCACAATTTCCTTTCAATTGCTAAAACATATTAATTATTATAAAGATTATTGAAGGGAATGGGGACATAGTATTTTCAAGCATCATAAGTATAAACATAAATATGAATTATTAACCCAAGAAGCAATATGTACAGTATTGGAACCATTATAAAATTTTAAAGCCTGTATGTTTTTACTGTGAGTAATACATGCGGTAGCCTATATTCATAACATTATATATGAATGAGATTATGAAAGCTGCTACCTCTCCAACTGCCTGTATGCTTTAGTTTAGAAGCGATTTGTGATGTGCTCACACAGTGCTTGTGAAGGCAATGTATTCTATTTGGACTTAAGTGCCTACATGGTGGCGTAAACTGTGCATTACTGCTGCGTATCCACCCACCACCGGTATTTCATCATAACATCAGTTCTTGGTCTAAAATCTGCAAACCAAATAATTGGAAAAGCTGTGTGTGTGTGTGTGTGTGTGTGTGTGTGTGTGTCCATATCCTGGAAGAGAAAAGCCTCTAGGCAACACAAGGCAACAAAACACACTTAGCATTGAAAAATCAAGTAATCCATGGTAATCATTTTAGGAGTACACATTACTCCTGACAACCAACTTTTATCACTAATATAGTACGTATGGTTCAAAATGGAATTATGTCACTGAATCTAGACTTCATCAGGGCCTATCAGCAACAACTTTGGCTGTCATTGAAGCCCATCTCTCTCTCTCTCTCTCTCTCTCTCTTTCAATCTCTCTCCCCCCTCTCTCTCACTCTTTCTGTCTCTGTCTATGCCTGTTTGACTGTTTCCTGTTCATTGTAACTTATAGAGTGCTGACTGTATGTCTGCTACAGTGGAACTCATTGGCATAGCTCTACAGTGGTACTCACAGCACAGTAGCTCAGCAGTGGAGCTCAGATAATCAGATCATCTCTGCAGTGGAACTCTCACTAACAGCACTCTACCCTGTAGTGAAGCTCTAGCTCACAGATAATCTCTGCAGTGGAACTCTCACTAACAGCACTCTACCCTGTAGTGAAGCTCTAGCTCACAGATCATCTCTGCAGTGGAACTCTCACTAACAGCACTCTACCCTGTAGTGAAGCTCTAGCTCACAGATCATCTCTGCAGTGGAACTCTCACTAACAGCACTCTACCCTGTAGTGAAGCTCTAGCTCACAGATAATCTCTGCAGTGGAACTCTCACTAACAGCACTCTACCCTGTAGTGAAGCTCTAGCTCACAGATAATCTCTGCAGTGGAGATCTAGCTGAAATCAGTGAGTTTTTTATTTGTTACAGTGTTACTCACAGCACAGTAGCTCAGCAGTGGAGCTCAGATAATCAGATCATCTCTGCAGTGGAACTCTCACTAACAGCACTCTACCCTGTAGTGAAGCTCTAGCTCACAGATCATCTCTGCAGTGGAACTCTCACTAACAGCACTCTACCCTGTAGTGAAGCTCTAGCTCACAGATCATCTCTGCAGTGGAACTCTCACTAACAGCACTCTACCCTGTAGTGAAGCTCTAGCTCACAGATCATCTCTGCAGTGGAACTCTCACTAACAGCACTCTACCCTGTAGTGAAGCTCTAGCTCACAGATCATCTCTGCAGTGGAACTCTCACTAACAGCACTCTACCCTGTAGTGAAGCTCTAGCTCACAGATCATCTCTGCAGTGGAACTCTCACTAACAGCACTCTACCCTGTAGTGAAGCTCTAGCTCACAGATCATCTCTGCAGTGGAACTCTCACTAACAGCACTCTAACCTGTAGTGAAGCTCTAGCTCACAGATAATCTCTGCAGTGGAACTCTCACTAACAGCACTCTACCCTGTAGTGAAGCTCTAGCTCACAGATAATCTCTGCTAACAGCACTATCTCTGCAGTGGAGATCTAGCTGAAATCAGTGAGTTTTTTATTTGTTACAGTGTTGGCAAGCAGTAAGCTAAAGCAAGGCAATTCTCTGTAGTCTGATTGTTGCTGCTGGGCTACGCAGGATTTATGACTGAGATTTTTGTTTTAGATCTTGCTGTAGTCTTGTAAAACCTGAAGATGTAGAGCTTTTTGTCTTGAAGTAGAATTAATCATATAGCCAATTTTGTCCCTTTATTTATGAAAATTCTTTGCTGAAGGCACTTGCACATTATTGAGTAAACTAATCCTGATATGCTTTCACAAGTAGTGATTCTTAATTTTGTCCTAATTAACTTCTTTCTTGAGGGAGTTTGTTATAATGTGCATTTCAATCATTTGCATCATTTGACAGGGTTAATGGTGGTGGGAAGTCCATGCCAGGCTTAAAACTATCTACAGAGATTCATATTGGGAGAAAAAACTTTGACGACTGATTAACTAACACACACACACACACACACACACACACAAGCACACATACTTATAAGCACACGTGCACAGGGGCGTAGCACAAAATTTTGGGCCCTGTGCGAAGCAGGCTTTGTGCGCCCCCTTCCCAATGCAAACTATTTAGTCCAGGCCTTCTGAGGGCCCCTCCCCGTCTTGGGGCCCTGGGTGGTCAGTTCCACTATTCCCCCCACTACAGCGCCCCTGCACGTGCACACACACACCACGCACGCGCACACACAATATACTGCAGCGTGTGGATTGGGCTTTATTTAAACGGAGGTGTCAAAAGGTAATAACACAGTTTTCCATCCGAATCAAAGGAAAATTGCTCTGCTTTCGACGACTTAGTGGAGAATGTGGTTTAGACTTCCTTGACACGGAAAATTGCATGATTAATCACCGTAATACCTTTTTTGTTACATTCAGCAACAATGGGCAGAATATTTTTAGCTTCCTCACAAAAAGAACAATGCATCTACAAAAGCTGAAAGCCCTTTGCTCTAAGGCAACTGTTCATCTTGTGTGAAATCATATATCGTGTTAGTGTGCTGTCTCTCTAAACCTTCAATTATCAAACAAAAAAAAGCCTATGATCTGTGACACCTATGATCTGTCGTGGACCATTGCATCAAGGAGAGGTGATGTCTCAGACAAATCTTTTTTTGTTGGGATAACACCAAATGTGAATTAAATTGTAATGTGTGAGGTTGGCCCTAATGTGCAGTACTACGCTAGACACAGTGCTGTCCCCACTTACTGATAGTGGCTTTACACCAAATATGATATACGGCTCGCTGCCAGCCCCACCACCAACCTTTCTATCGGCAACAAATAATTAACATATCATCCAACCTGCAGTACTCTCATTCGGCTACAAGGAAACCTTTCATTGAGAAGGCAGAACATTCTTAGGAAATCTTTCTAAAATAATTTGCTCATTTGGGGAGGCTGCTGGGTGACGCATTCAGTTAAGGCACCGTTGTATTGCACGGACGGGCCCCATGGTCCGGGTTTGAATCCCAACCGTCCCAGTGCTGGCATAGGTCGATAGCCCCTCAGGGCGACGTATAATTGACAGTAGCATCACCCGGGGTCGGGAAGGGTTCAGTCGGGCAGGATCCGCGTGTCTAGCGACCCCTGCTGGTCGATCGGCAAGTGCAAGTCCACCTGTTGAGCTGCACATGAAGTGCCTTCTTCCGGCTCATTTCTGTGTGAGCCTGACTTGCGAGCAGTGGTGTGATAAAAAGCGGCGTATGACATTGCATGCCTGTCTGTGCTCTCCCCGATTGATAGTAAAGGTTCCAAAAATGAGCGCTGATAAAAATACGCTTGGGCATTACAAATTGGAGAGGGGAAAGCATTAAAAAATAGGCCTAAATTTGGGCATATTTCAGAGAGCATGGAGGCGTAGTCAGACACTGGGTGTTCAGGAAGAACGAGCCGGAAAGCATTGCGTTGCAGGATACATCCACTTACGTCTTTGTACTGGGAGTGCTGTGTTGCGGTTACGGGATCAGGCCAGTGAATTGCCAGTTCAAATCCCGGGTGGGGCACTGCTCTTGTACAATGCACTGTTGTGCAAATCCTCAGCCTGAATTGCCTCACAAAATATCGGGACACACACACGCAGACGCATGTATCTTTTCATAAACACACAGGTGCTGATACCTTTGGCAAAATGAAAAGCACACCTGTGGAAAGGGAGGCTATCTCAGAGTGTTGTTTGCATCCATTTATCGCTTGAGATATCTCTATATCTCATTACCCTGTGTCTGTGTCATTAGCCTTCATTCTCTGTCCATAGAGTGCAGTCATGGAAAGAGAGGCTATCTCAGAGTAGCGTTTGCATCCATTCATATTGTTCCATATCTCATGACCTTGTGCCTGTGTCATTGGCCCTCGTTCTCATTCATAGAGTAATTTTTGTTTATAGAGTAATTAAGGTCGTAGTTACCTTATAGCCTATTCCTTTCATTTGCAGATGGCTCTTTTAAAAGCCAGATATATTTTCCAAATGAATCAATTTGTACCTCTGGATATTTATCATCCTTATAATCTATTTATCCATTTGAAAGTGTAAGATACATTTGAAGCCATTAAAGCTGAGTTCCTCTCTCAGGTACAACAGCAATGCCTTCCTTCTAGGTCTGGCACCTGCAACCATCTGTTTATGAGCTAATTTTGCTGTTGGCTGCTGAGCGTTGGAGCATTAGTATCACTAGGCAGTGTGTAAATATAGATATTTAGGCACTAACACAGCAAGGGGTTAAGGCCCTGGTCCGTATAACAGCTGCAGGGATAGGCACACTCTTTGGGCCGAACGTCTGCATGACCGACCACCCTTGCGGTGTTGCTCCCCCGCTTTCAAACCTGTGGTCATGACCTCTGGGTCACTCACCTTTGACCCCTGCGGCAGCCGACGTGTTCGTGTTACGCAGTGGCTCCAGGGAGGACGGCGCCCGAGAAGCACGAGGTGTCAAATGAGGCATGTCCCCCCCCCCCCGCCCCTTCCCCAACCCTGTCTCGTTCTCTCCCTCTCCTTCCAGCTCTCTCTCCCCCCCTTTCTTCTCCAGCTCTCTCTCTTTCCTTCTCTCTCTCTATCTGTTTCTTCTTCCCCAGCCGCTTTTCTCTTCTGACAGCTGGCTTCTTCTCCGAAAGGATACAACTTAAGATCAGCAATCTGTTATACAGAAAAAACCAACAGGACTCGGCTGATCATAAAATGGCATCACGATTTTAGTTTGAGACACCGTAAACTCCAGAGAAAGTGAGTTGTTATAACAAGGATCATTAAAAGAGATTGGTAAACATTTTATCTTGGTTTATTTCTACAATACTTTCATTACAGGCCTTTAGCAGATGCACTTATCCAGAGTGACTTACACAGCTTTTGCTCTTTATAATACCGTATCCATTTTGTACAGCTGGACAGCTGTATTACATATTGCGCTTGTTAATGCAATGGCCTGCTCTGCCAAACAGCGAATCATATGGCTGCAACTCAATATATAAAGAATGCAGACATGGTGACGAGGTTTAGTTGTTGTTTGACCAACCATTTTAAATTGGCAAGATGTGTGATCTAAGTGACTTTGACCGTGATATGATTGGTGCCTGATGTGGTGGTTCCAGCATCTCAGAAACGGCTTCTTCTTTGCGTTTCTTCGAAGCATGATGGTTATGTGACGGTTTCCCATTTCTTTACACAGTTCTTTGCGTTCTTATTGAACTCTGCGACGTCTTTTCAGCTGCAAGGGTTGGGTAGTAGAGGACAGACAAGGCAGTGCTCCATAGTATAGTCTGCTTCTCCACATTCACAGGTGGTTGGGCCAGTCTTGTAGCCCCATCTGACCAAAGCAGCTTTTGATCGTCCCAGAAACAGCTGCCCTGTTGGGATTTTCTACAGTCTCTAGTGTTTACAGAGAATAGTGTGAAAAGCAAAAAAAAACATCCAGTGAGTAGCAGTTCTGTGGGCAAAAACACCTTGTTAATGAGAGAGGTCAGAAAAGAGTTGGCAGACTCGTTCAAGCTAAGAGAACAGTGGTGTGCAGAAGGGCATCTTTGAATGCCCAGTACGTTGAACCTTGAAGTGGACGGGCGACAGCAGCAGAAGACCATGCCAAGTTACACTCCTGTCAGCTTAAGAACAGGAAGATGAGACCACAGTGGACATGTGATCACTGGACGATTGAAGATGGGAAAAACCATTGATCCATCCTGCCTTAATGTGTCAACGGTGCAGGCTGGATGTGGTGGTGTAATGCTGTGGAGAATGTTTTCTTGTTCCATGAACATGGCAGTGATATGACATGACAGTTTACTCCAATGGCATGTACAGTCCCCAGAGCACCTTTGGGACGAGGTGGAATGGGATGTTTGCAGAATGAACGTCTGGTCGGAAAATCTGCAGGAACTGTGTGATGCAATCGAATCAGCATGGACCAAAATCCAGCACATTGTTGAATCCCTGCTGTGAGGAATTCAGGCTGTTCTGGAGGAAAAAGGTGGTCCTACCTGGTACTAGATAGGCGTACCTAATAAGTGGCTGCTGAGAGTATCCAGAAGCAAGTCAGGTTAAGTGTCTTGCTCATGCATACAACAGCAGTTTTCTACCTGGGACTTGAACCTGCAACTCTTAGGTTACCAGCCCAGTTCCCTAACCATCTTGTTACACTGGTGCACAGGATACGTTTTTGTTCTTCCAGGATAATCTCAAAATAGTTCTGAGATCCTTTTGATATGTGTTCAGTAATAGGGAACACTAGCATCACTATAATAATAGGTTAGCCACAATTGTTTGTGGATGGTGCACTTCGAAGGAAGTATGATGTTTGTGTCATTAGAGACCCGTACCCAAAGTGGCTGATGCAACATCGGGGCAATTTTGGGATACCTCTTGGCTGGCTAAGGCCCCCTTCGAGGCACGATCCATCGGTGTCCCATTTTTTAACTGCTACACCTGCTTTCCCAGGAAAAATACGGCATGCAAACCCAAATTATGTCTAACCCAGATCTCTTTGGAGAAGTTCCCTCTGCAGCATGGAATGTTCTGGAAGTGTGCACAGGTGCTGTTTGTTTTTTTTGTTTTTTTGCATGTGGGTGGGAGGTGTTCTGTCGTTTCCGTGGCGCTGCCTCGTCCTGTCATCAGCCCCGGCCTTGTGTTCGCTACCTTAATTAGGCTCTGTTGGAGACGGAAGAGGAACAACCACGTCTGTGCTTTTTCCTCCGGTCTGTCAACAAAGCCCATACAGGAAGCCGTGTGTGTGAGTCTTTCTGCAATGCTGCCTCCCCTCCTTCCCACGCCCGCTGTCCACACCGCTCCGCCTAAGAATATCCCAGCACTATCATCCTGCATATAAACAATGAAGGGAGGCCCAGGCATGGGGGGGAAGACCTGCTGGTAGTTCAGAAAAGTGCTCTGATGTCTTGGCGTGACCGTGTGCAGAAATGGAAACGTTAATCTCCTGTCCATAGTCTGTGGCTCACCTGCGCCGTCCCTTTCTCTTGCAGTAAACGTGACGGTGTCTGGGACACAGCACCTGCTGGGCCTTTACGACACGGCTGGACAGGTACGTTCAACGTGGCTGCCCCGTGTTTGCGTTTGTATGTGTGCGTATGTTTCTACTTTTGAACGTTTGCGCTGACTCAAGGATTGTGTGCTAGTCAACCCTGCTCTACAATGACAATCATTTATCTATACTCTTTATACAGTTGTCTTTACCCCAGCAGGATGGGGTTAGGTTGGCCATAATTCCTCCGGTTACTGCTGTTAGTTTGACCTTTTGACATGCCAGGCAGCCATAGGCTACCAGTTGTCACCAATGAGGCTCGTCTCTGATCAGTACCATGACTCCTGGGCCATGTCCAAATATGACCACTACACCCTTTTGAGGGCGCAAATTTGTGTACACTTCGTCAAAAAGTTTTTGAGTGGGCGACTTTTTCTCACAGATGGTGACACTTAAAATACCAGGATGAACCCTTTATTTCCAGGTTTTGTTAAGGGAATTCAGGAGCAAACTCATCTGCAGAGCGGTGCACTTTCAACAATTTAAGTAAGTAACCCGTAAAAGACGTAGAGCGTATATGCATAACTATATGTTAACTGATTGATATTCTCAATTAAAAAAATAAAATAAAATAAAAATATTACAAACTACTTCCTCACTAGTTTGGAAAGAGTTTTGCAGGATTTCTTTTGCACACCGCTTGCAAAGTGAGGGGACAGGGCACATAGTAGACAGGGGTCTGAGCGGACAGGGGACAGTGGACAGGGAATAGCAGTCATATCCGGACACAGCCCTGGTGGTAGTGTGTTGTCTGTGTCTGGATTTGTCCAGCATTGGTCCCGGCTCCGTGGTGACTGGACTCACTGTTTTCCAAGGCATCAGCTGCAGCTTTTGAATAGTTTCTCAGCAGCTGCTCTGAGGGACTCCACTCAGTGTGGATTTTCTGAATTCCCATCATGCCTTGCAAGCGTAACCCAGATTGGGTTAACAGCACTGAACCTGCATGTAGCTCCCAAGCCAGCCTATAATTGGCACTGTGATCCAGCCAATCACAAGCCAGGTCTTTTCCCTCACAACCAACATCCCACAAGGCAGTCCAACGTCACAAAAATCACAAGACCGGCTTGTAGCCCTCGTGAAGTCGCTGGAAGAGCTACAAATGAACAGATGCATATCAATCGATACCAGCTGTGATTTTACTACCCAACCTCCTATCAGTGGCTTGGAGCTTGTTATTATTTTGTACTGTGGGAGTTATCTTGGAAAAGAGTCTTTATGAAATTCATATTCAACAAATGAATCCCTGTGAAAGTGTTGTACATAGCCTTTACACACAAAATCAGTGTCCCTTACAAGGCTAATTTCCACTGGATTTGGGTTCCTGTAGAAGAAGTGATGGGCTTCCCGATTGGTGAATTGTTGAGGGGTGAGGAGAGAGAGACTCACATATGCAGCTTTGCACACACCACTGTCTGCTAGTCTCAGTGCATCTCCAGGTCTCTCATTCATCTGTGAATGTGTGTGTGCGTGGCTGTGGACACACAGTTTTGTGCTTGTGTGCAGGTCAGTGTATGTGTGTGTGCATATGTATGAGTGATCACAGGTACACTAAGTTTTTATATAAATGTTTTATGTTTCTGAATCAATGCCCTTCCATACTATTGAGTATGCTTGTTGAGTAGACTCGATGAGATGTTGTTATGTAGGCAAAATATTCTCTAAATGTAGTGTACTTAAAATCTGTGGGTGATATACTTATTTCCAGGTTTTCGCTGAAAAAAAGTACAAAAAGTACACTTCAACGTCATTTTCAATGACGTAGCCCATTTTTCATTTTCAACCCAGGAAGGAGAAGAATAGGCGATGTAACGGCTAAAACAGTGGTTCCCAACCCTGGTCCTGGAGTACCCCTGTGTATGCAGGTTTTCGTTCCAACCACAATTGCAATATCAGAATTTTAACAAGCTGTTAATTTTTCTTAATTAGATGTTTTTAATGTTTAGATAGATTATTTACCCTCTTAAGCCACATTTTTTTAACTGATCAAATTAAAGACAGAGGTGAATCAATAGGCTCCTAATTGATGATATTGTGGACACATGGCCACTAAAACTAACCGTTTGGTAAATAATGAAGAATTCAAAGACAAAGCAAATGATAACGAGCCAAACCTGAATTGTGTTAAATTTAAGGAAACATTATGAAGGAACACTTGTTCAATGACCTAATTAAGAGCCCATTCACCTGTCTTGACCTCTTTTTTGTAATTGTTTGCAATATAACACAATAAGCATAATGTGAACCTGGAAAATTTATTATTCATGGCATGTATAGCCATGTCTTTTATAATGTGATTTTTAGAGGGTAAATAATCCCTCTAAACATGATAAATTAACAGCTTAAAATATTGGGATTGCAATTGTGGTTGGAACAAAAACCAGCATGCACAGGGGCAGGGCCGGCTCTGACCAATTGGCTGCCCGAGGCAGGATTTTATCTGGCGCCCCCTTGCATCACAGTTTATTCACTACCAATAACATGCACTCACACTTTTGTTTTCACATTTTTCTTTTACTGAAAATAACCCACAAAATCAAACAGTTAACATCAAAACAGTGAACAAGTGACATTATTATTATAGATATTTACAATATATTATCTTTAATATATATATTAAAGAAACCAGTAGCCTACTTCCATAAATAAAGTAAGGTAAAATATAGAAGAAGAGTGTATGACCATTGGGTGTTAGTCTATTAGTAATTTTTTTTTTTACAAGAATAAAGATGAAAAACTTAAAAAGATGCATGTCTGCTATACTGTACATAAGATGGGCATGCATACTAATGGAAATTTAATTAAACATTATTGTCATTACAATGAAATGTAGATTTACATTTACAGTCCAAAAAAAGCAGTAAACTGCAGTGTAATACTAATATAGCATAATGGGAAAGCTTATTTGGCATTAAGATTAATGATATGCACTTTAAAACACTGATGTAACTAACTATATAAACTAACTTTAGAGATTATGAACTGTAACACAGCAAACCAAAGGCTTACTACAACAATTAATTATAAAGGAGATGAAAAGGAATAGCATTTTGATTACAGGGTAACCAGATGTCAATAAAAATGTAGCCTACAGTATGACACAGGACTAACACCTGCTGAATAGACCTAATTTCCCTGATGATGACTGGTACTACAGTTCTCTTATTTTTATTAGTTTTTATGTAGCCTACTTTTATTTTATGTAGGCTACTGTTATGCAGGCATAGTCTATGTATTTTTCAAGATGAGGCGACCATTCTCTTGCCGCTGTCCAGCTAGCTAGCAAGAAGGTGCAGAGTGACTGAGAGAGCTGATGTGTGTGTGTGACTAGTGACTAGCGAATGTAACGCTCGGCTCGGCTACAGTAATATTAGCTAGCTAACTTAAGTTATCTGGCACTATCCTCTTCAACCCAAGCGCCCCCGGTACCGGGGCAGGATGCGCCTAAAGTCAGAGAGCACTAGACAATTCATTTCATCACATTAACCCTGTGTTCACACAGCGAGCAACTGGTCGCTGAGTCGGTCAATTCTACGAGGCTGGGGGCGGGGCAAGAGCTTCCCGTTGTGTCATCCAAGTCAGTTCGTGCAGCTACAATTATTTGATAAAGAGAAACAACGGCAATAGCCTACGTATAACAAAGACATATTTGCGATGCATCCTATTCTTTATAGTTATGTCATGACACTGATAATGATGTGTTCTCGCTATCTAGCGATAGGCTAGCCTATATCTATCTTCGTCGCGAGCTACCGATCTTTATCTACTATCTACGCTAGATACATAGATAGATGTATGTATAAAACTCAACATGTATTTTTTTGGCTCAATGTGATATTGGTAGAACAGCTACACATATCCTTTAAGGTTATGTTATGACACTGATAATTATACAATGATAATATATAAATTATTTACTGTTGTTACCGCTGCTAACCCTATTTCGCCTAGCTTAGTTTGATAGGCAATATTACGTAGATTACGTTCATGAAATTATATTAAACTTCCAATTAGATTCTTTCCCTCCTTTATTTGAATGTTTTGGAGGGATATTTTTTACTATAAATTGAGTCTTCAGCTTCATGATTACCACTTTGGAAAATGAATTGAAAAAAAAAACTGCTAGCTGTCGCCCTAATTTATTTACGCCGGAGGAAGCGCCGGAGGCTCTGGGTGCATAGCACCGTACAACGCCGCCGGCAGCTCGGAGAATTTCACCGGCTGGTGCAGGAACTCCGCCTGGACGGGGACCGCTTCCAGCGTTATTTTCGGCCGGATTGTGAGCAGTTCGACCGGCTGGCAACAGTGGGACCCCTTTTCACGAAATGGTTTCGTATCGGTTGGAGAAATATGAAGCGCGGAACTCTGATTGTCGCTCAAAAGTTAAGTTTCGGGCAACATTTATCGGCCGATTTTGGTCGCTCAGTTTTCTAGTCGCTCAGGTCGCTGACCGTCGCTCAACTTCATAGAGAATGAATGGACTTCCGGCGACTGGGCGACCGAAGTTGCTGGATGTGTGAACGCAGCGTAATTGCCTGGCTGGAGGGGGGCGGGGTGACATGAACTAATAAATTATTATTATTTAATAGGCTATGCTATAGAGCTACGCTGGTTGTTGTGGGGTTATTTAATATTTCGAAATAACAGTGTTAACTAGTAGTATTAGTCAAAAATTTGTAAAATTATTAATTTTTTTAAAAGCGAAACTTTTTTCTTTTTTTTTCTCCCATTTGTTGCGCCCCCTCTGGGTGGTGGCGCCCTTAGCATTTGCCTATACTGCCTATGCCAAAAACCGGCTCTGCACAGGGGTACTCCAAGACCAGGGTTGGGAACCACTGGGCTAAAATACTGAAATTAAACATTTTGCCCAAAATTATAGATGCAATGCATACTATTGTTCTCTTCCATCTGAGGCAATGCCTAGATATTAGTTAACATCTCAAAAAATTTGTTTTAGTGTTTCCTACCCCCTTTAAAGGGTTAATGCTGGAAAACTTTTTTTTGCTGTTTGGTACCCCACACAGGAGGACTACAACCAGCTACGACCGCTCTCCTACCCCAACACTGACGTCTTCCTCATCTGCTTCTCCGTGGTCAACCCTGCCTCCTACCATAATGTCCAGGAGGAGTGGGTCCCAGAGCTGAAGTCCTGCATGCCCCATGTGCCCTACGTTCTCATTGGCACCCAGGTGAGCCCGAGAAATCTCCCACAATGCACTGTCGGAGCATCTGCGGTTTTCAGTGGCAGGCAGGTCAATTGAGATCGGAATCTTATTTACAATGATGGCCTTATTTACAATGACTGTAGACCTACTTTGAGTTAGCTGCATAACTGCACTGAGTAAAACCCGGATGTGGAACATGGACTGCAGAGCTGTAATCCTGCTTTGTTGTAAACCCTCTGGGATTAAGGAGTTAGCCGGCTAACTTTTCTAAATATTTTGAAGTAACCCAGGCTCTCATCCAATCAGGATATCATCAAGTTCAAATGATTTACAAAAGTTAGCCGGCTAACTTCTTAATCCTGCTTTGTGAAATCTCGAACCTGGACTACAGTAAGAAGTGCTATTCTGGGTTTTACTCAGTTCATCTATCTAGCTAACAAAGTAATCCTGCTTCGTAGTATGCCTCCCAAGGGCCTGTATCACAAAGCAGGGTTACTGAGTTAGCTGGATAACTACACTGAGTAAAACCCGGAACAGCTCTTTTTACTTCAGTCCATGTTCCAAATTTATTGTGATACAAAATGAAAGTCACACTGACAAGGTTTTTGTCCATCAAGGCATACATGTCTGTGTATGATGCTTATCTCCAACCTGTCTTGAACTTGTTTAACAATGCTGCTGGATTTGTGTTGTTACCCAGGATTTATAAGTGGCACATGCACCACATAAACAAAGACATTTTAAAGCCATCCATAAAAATAGATGCACCTGTAAGCATTGACCACTGGCCTGCTGCAGGCCTTGTCTGTGTAATTATAGCTGATATCAGACTCCACTTCGTTCAGCATTCATTATTTTTGAGTTAGCTGATCCTGGATCCCACCATTTAAAGGCAGAAGGTTCATGCTGCATGTTTTCTCACGCGCAATGGTCTAATATTTCTCCTGGTTGTGACATAATTATGCCAAGTTTCATCTCATAGAGAGCTGTGTGCTGTGTCCTAGATCGACTTGCGTGATGACCCAAAGACACTGTCTCGCCTGCTCCATATGAAGGAGAAGCCTTTGACTTACGAACAAGGACTCAAGCTGGCCAGAGAGGTGAGCTAGGAATTGGGGGAATACTCTGGAGGTGGGGTTTATCCAACACAAACTAATGTCTGAAGCACAATGACACAAGAAAGTGAGCAAGTACGGTGGAAACATCTCATAAGGAGATATTTTCTACGATCTTGGGAGGGGGTGATAGCTTTCAAGCTATCATTTTTTTTGGGCCTGACATTTAAACTTTTCCAATAATGGAAAAATGATCAGTACAGTTGTGCAAACATTCTCCCTGGCTCTGTCTCTAACTCAGTAGTCCCACCTTTTTTCCCTCTGTCCACACCCCCTGTCACCCTGGGCCCCACCCCCTCTGGATGCCTGCAGATTGGAGCCCAGTGCTACCTGGAATGTTCCGCCTTGACTCAGAAGGGGCTGAAGACGGTGTTTGACGAGGCCATCCTCACCATATTCAGTCCCAAAAAACAGAAGAAAGGATGTGTGCCCTGTCAGAGCTGCTGCACAATTGTATGAGGCCAAAGGGGGCCATGACGCAATCCTAGTTCCCCTCTCTTCACCAATCCTCCCAGGACCCTACCCCAGGAGTCTGGCCTTCTCTGGCACAGACATGGATCTCGCTGTACCAGAGTTCAAGATGTCAATATTTTCTATTTTCTTCACCAAGACCTCTGTCTAAGTGCCAACAGCTGGAGCAATGCCCCCCTCCCCACACGCACACACACACACACACACACACACACACACACACACACACAAAAGACACCAACTCCTTCTCAACTCCTCTCCCCACCCTGGCAACTTTCCACCTCACAGTCAAAGACAACGCCAAAGACTCGACTCAAAAACTGTGGCCTTATTTATACTGTTTGATCACAATTTTTAATTAACCCTTACCTAAATGCTCCTGATTGAATATTTACATTTAGTCCTGTTTTCTACACGTTTACAGACCTGTGGAATATTACAAACTGTATTTTATAAAAAATTTGTTTATATTCAATAGTGTGCTCTTTTCAGAATCAATATCTTCATGTTCCGTGCTAGTTTTTGGAGGAGGTTCTCTCTAGTCCCTGGAGAACCCTGTGCAACAGAGACTAGAATAAGGTTGAAGTACAGATTCTACTTAGTGCCACACTGAACCACACTGAGCCAGTGCCATGGACTGTGTTGATTGGCACAGTACGTACAGTGTGTGGTACAGTGCTACTGTATGTGTTAAATATGTAACACTTTTTAAGTTGACTGCCTTTAAATTGACTGTTCTATGTATTTTGATTCTCAACTGAAGCATGTGTAAAAGGTGCTGTGAAAATGGGGACAGATAATGAAGGCTGTTTGATAAGAACCAAAAGAAAATACCACCCCTGTGCATTCTGGGTATGTTTTACCCATGACACCCTTGACAAGAGGTCTAATATCATTTTTCCCACCTGTAATTCTAACCCCACCAATTTAGTGCACAATTATTGATTCTAGTCCAGAATGCTAAAATGCCAAAATTACCATTGTATGCTATGAAATGTAAACAAAACAGATACATACTATATCTAGAATCATATTGTAACCAATTTCTATTGAGTATTTTTTCAGAATCAAAAGTATCTACGTAGAGCAAGCATGTGCTCTCCTCTGAAGCATTTGATGTCAGCTGCGGCTTGTTATCAAGCTGTTTACTAGTCAGGCCAGCCAGCACAGACAGGAATTAGAGGAAGACACGTCATATGCAATCAAGTTTGCGGGCGCCTGGTCACCAGCGGGGGGTCACTGGTATGCAATGAGTCTGGCCAACTGAAACCCTCACACCCTCGGGCGGGCGATGCTAGAGCCAGTGGGGCCCAACCATACACTACAACAGCTGGATTCTACACCAGCCAGTGGGGCCCAACCATACACTACAACAGCTGGATTCTACACCAGCCAGTGGGGCCCAACCATACACTACAACTGCTGGATTCTACACCAGCCAGTGGGGCCCAACCATACACTACAACAGCTGGATTCTACACCAGCCAGTGGGGCCCAACCATAAACTACAACAGCTGGATTCTACACCAGCCAGTGGGGCCCAACCATACACTCCGGGTGCTTACATATGTGGTATGATGACAGAAGGGGCTTTCTTCTGGCAAGCCTTCTAAATAGCTTGTTGGCTTAGAGGTTGCATCTAATTGTACTTTTGGATACTTGCTGACCCCAGCCAACCAACTTCTGCTATTCTCAAACTGTGATCCTTGGAGAAATGTTAGCCTCTCAAACCATCCTCCTCACTGTGCATGGGGGCGGACTACAGTTGGGTCCTCTTCCAGGCAGGTTCTTCACAGGTACAGTTCTATGAGCTTCTTAATTATCGCCCCAATAGTGGAAATAGGTAGTTCCATCAGGAACTACTATTTTCCTTTAGCCGTTGCCTGATTTATGAAGGTTAACAATCTTTTGTTTCATTTTATTTGTGTGTTCTCTGATCTTGCCCATTTTGATGGATGCCTAAGGGGTTTTGGCCTCTGTGTAACCTCATATTTATACCCCAGTGAAACAAGAAGTTGAGAATGACCACATTATAGTCCCTGACCACCTATAGTTCCCACTTAAGGTGTGCTTAAGTAAAATATGAATGGGAATATACTTAAATTAGGTTTTGTTTGCAACTATTTCTAGCATTTCCAATAATTGTGACATGTTATTTTGATAATTCCTTTTTCATGAAGAATTTTATTTCTTTGAATAATTTTTACCTAAATTAAATATGTTTCTCATATCTTTGAGTGTAAGGTCATGCTGATAAACAACAAAGATATTTTTTATGGCCTTTTGTGCTCATGTTTCCCAGTGCTAATAATTCTACCCGTGGCACCGGTTTTAATATGCCTTTGACAAAGTCAGACCAGCATATCTAGTACGCTTTCTCGAGAGACTAAGGTACTCATAGAGGGTAGTCCCCTTGCTGCTGTCTCTGTCCCTTTGGCTGATGAAGGAATGCCAAGAATTTGCCAGTGCCTTCCTTTACTCCCAACGCTATGTTTCACGCAACACAGACATGGTTACTATGGTTGCAAAGGGTTTAAACCAGACAGTGATGAAAGCTTTGAACACCTGACACCATGGTTAAAACAGATTCTTGTTCACTCTATTACATTTTTTTCCACTAGTTTTCATGTTACAGTCCTATTATATAAATTCCCAATACAAGGTATGTACTGTTACAGTTGAAGGGTGGCTGTTTTTATGTTATTTGTTCCTTTTATGATTGTTTTCTTAGATTTTTACTTTGTTTTGCTGAATAATTTATACAAATTGTTGACATCCAAACAGTATTATGTGTGTCCCATGCAAAACTGTTCATAGTCATTCATAGTTTTATATCCCACGAAAGGCCAACGGTCACACAGGAGAAAACCATTGTTGAGCTTGCAGTGTATGGTGCTACACTTTAATCAGTCTGTCCTTTATAATGAGCTGCACCAGTAAGTACCTTAATTAGCAGTGATGTATATTTGTGTATGACTATGAAGCCATTTCCATGAATGTCATCATGTTGTCTTGTGTAGCACTTACTTAGGTGCTACATATGTCTACATAAGATCTCCCTAAAGAAAATTGCTAATTTTATTTTTAAAAATCTGTTATTGGAGAATCTAGTTTTTGAGCTCACTGTCACAACTGAAGATGAACAGTGAAGACGAGAAGAACTATTTCCTTTCACGGTCCCCTCCCCTAGAATTCCCCCACACAATCACACTGTTCTTCTACAATCCCCTCCCGGTCAACCTCTGCCCCTTTTCTCAACCCCACCCTTCCTGAGAACTGAAACAAAAAAACCTTTGTTTCTGAGTTTTAAAAACTGCTTCAGAAGATTTTTCCCAACTATCTTTTTTTTCACCACAGTAACTACTATGTGTGTGTGGACAGATTAAGGGGATGGCTGTCCTGCATTACTAAACCCCATCATTCTCCATGAAAAAACAAGTATGAATTGTGCAAATTCACTGTTAAAATGTAGTTTATGTCAATGTATGGTAAAATATATGGACTTTATTTTTTAACCTGTTGAGAATGAAGTATAATGTGCTACTTATACAAACTCCAATTCCAAAAAGTATGTACAATGCACATAAAAGCAGAAAGAAGTGATTTGTAAATTCTCTTTTACATATATGTAATTGAAAACAGTACAAAGAAAATATATTTAATGTTTTACCTGATCAAATTTATAGATTTTTGTAAATATACGGTAATTCCGAATTTGATGCCTGCAGCACGTTCCAAAAAAGTTGGGACGGGCAAAATAAAAGACTGAGAGGTTCAAAAAACATTCCGCAGGTAAACAGGTGATGCTATCCTGACTGGGTATAAAAGCATCAAAAGACTCTTGATATCTTATTTTCAGGTACTCTTACAAACGATACTTTAACCTCTTTCCATTTGAATGGATTTATATGGGAATTGGGGTGGGTGGGACTAGATTAAGCTATTAAACACACAGGAATAGTATGGAACCCATAGTTGGATAAATGGCTGTAAATCATCGAGGGTCAGAGGTATCAAACTAGCCTCAAACCATCACTCTGCTGCCAGATATGCCGTAGATATGGATGGATCACTTTAAGGGTTGTTTTAAGTAGTTATAGTATCGCTTGTAAGAGTACCTGAAGATAGGATATCAAGAGTTTTTTATATGCTTTTATACCCAGTCATGATAGCATCACATGTTTACCTGTGGAATGTTTTTAACTTCCCAGTCTTTATCACATTATGATTTTTTTATTTTTTTCATATACTAGCATATGATCCTTTTGTAGATAATATCAATTCATTTAGTGGACAGTTTATGTATAATAAATACAAGTGGCCATATCCAATATATTCCCAGTATGTATTCATCTTATTTTGACATGTATTACTTTTTCGTAAAGGCCATCTTCATGGTTGGACACAAAAATGTGAACAGACATCATGGTTGTTGTGAGATGAGCTCATCAGCATGGACCCCAATGAGGGATCCATGGTAACCACATCCTGCTGATGTAAATAAGCAGCCAGTCAAATGCCTCATATGTAGCAGTGTCCACAAGTGGCTGTAGACTAACCAAATGGTTGACTCCATATTATTTTCATTGAAGGTTTTGACAGTAAACAACTGAAGCATGACATCTTTTGAATATTCATGAAGAGAGTTGCTAAGGACAATATCACTGGCAAAATATGTTCTGCACTTGGGCACACCTCTTTATGAATATCCCTCAGCTGTAGTGTAGCACCAGAAACTATTACTAACCAGAAACCAAAGGAAGTAGGGAGGGCGGAAAGAAGGCAGGAGCTGACTATCTGGTTACGGTAGAGAATCTGTGGCAGTGTCTCTCCCACATGCTCTGTGGTTGCTCAGCACTGTGCCTTTCTATGCAACTGCTCTGTGCTGTATGCTCATAGAGGGCATGAGATATAGTACTGGTAACAGCAGCAATAACTTGAACCTGATCAAGTGTAAATTGTATTTAATTGTTTTATATGGAATTGTAGTTTTGTGTGCCCTTTATATTGTTGTTTATCTGATGTGTGTACCCTGATTAATAACTCCTGCAACTGCCTAAATCCCATGTTCTGTTAAATAGTTTTGTGGGATCATTAAAAATATGCAACACTTTGAGCCATCGTGTCTCTGTATATGGATTTGTGTGTGTGTGTGTGTGTGTCTCTGTATAAAAAAACAGAATAGAAAAAGGCAAATTGAGAAATATATTTCTGATTTATGCCCGATCAGACAGTATATTGTAAAAGTAAAGGTGTAGTGGAATCATTTTTAAAATACAACTGAAGTATTATTTTAAATGATAATGTTTTTTTACAAATACAATATGTACATGAAACTAATGGAATACATGTGAAGCTGAGTAGAACCATAGATATAGAACTATGAGTGGAACTAATACATTATGATACTTTAAAAAGAAGCTTGTTAAAAGACTAGGATAGGATAGCTGTGGCATCCAAAGGGATCGTGAGCAGCCATCACGCAAGCACTGAGATAAGCAAGAACTACATTACCGGTGACTAGGTTCAGGGTTGAGAACAGTGTTGTAGGAACAGCATGCATTTAATTACCTCATCTAACTGGAGGTTTCAACAGCAGGTCGTTCAAACAGGACCTTTCTATGGCTGCCACTTCTGTTATCATCTGAAAAAGTTACAAAGAGTTGTTCAATTAAATTTGATTTGTATAGCGCTTTTTACAGAGAACTTTCACAAAGACGATGTACAGGGAAACAGAAGGAAAATATAACAAAAAACCAGGCCTTAGCCCCCAACCAGCAAAACGAGGTAAAAAAACTCCCTGGTCAGGGAGAAAAAACACTCAACGGTGACGAGAAAAAACTCCCCAGTGGGAAGAAATCTCGGAAGGAACCTGGCTAGAGAGGGGGTGCCCATCCTTCGCTGGCTGGCTTGGTTTAAACGAAAGGTGATGAAGTGGATAGTAGTAGAGAGTAATAAGGGATCTAATAAAACTAGTAAGTAAGAATTCCAAAGAAAAGGAAGTAAAATGTTCAATTCAAAAGAGCGGGTGGTGCATCTGGGACTCCGGTTACATGAAGTCGGGAGGATAAACCAAAGGAGGGACATGACTGGAGCAGTCTGTAAACTCAGGGCGAGGAGGGCACGGAAAGAGCCTTCTGTAAGTGAAGGCTCTACCACCCATTGTAATTTTAGATATAATAGAAATTTTCAAATAGCCAGCACTTTGAGAGTGAGGTAATTTCAAGGGACAGTAAGGAATGAGTAGGTCACTAAGATATTCTGGCACCAAACCATTTAAAGCTTTAAACGCCAGAAGTTAATCTTATAGTCAATTCTGAATTTGACAGGCAGCCAATGAAGAGTTTTGAGCACCGGGCTGATATGCTCCCATTTTTTGGTTCTAGTAAGAACCCTAGCAGCTGCATTCTGTACAAGTTGGAGACGATTCAGGGCTGAGCCAGTGCAACCAGACAATAAGGCATTACAGTAATCTAGTCGAGAGGTTACAAAGGCATGAACCATTCAGCATCCTCCAGGGACAACATCTTCCTTAATTTAGATATATTCCACAAGTGTAAGAAGGCCATTCTTGTGATATTGTTAATATAGGGCTGAAAAGAGAGGTCTGAATCAATTGTTACACTAAGGGTTTTAACAACCTTGTTGGTGGTGACAGAGAAGCAATCTAAATTTAAGGAAAACTGTAAACTGTAGTTGTGGAACTATAATAATAATAACAGATTTATACCACACATAATGCTCAATTTACTAAGACGTTTAGCGTGTGCAAAACCTTTTAACACACGCAAAACCAATAACATGACCAATGATTGTATTTGTTTTTCGCCAATGTGTTATTAGTTTTGTGTTTGCTAAAACGTTTTTCACACGCTAAAGGTCTTAGTAAATTGAGCCCATAGTGTAATGCTGCCAAGTGCAAACTGCCTGTATCACACAGACAACATTTTGACCAGGTCACATTTTATCTGACCATTAAAACCTATATTTTGTCCAGAACCAATACTGACTTTTGGCTGTCCACTTTACCATTTCTACGAAAATACACATATTGTAAAAATGTAAATATTGAAAATGAAATTCAGTCAAAATATATTTTAAACATACATAAAAATATACCACATATGAGACAAGATATATCTATTATTGAAAATGATAATAGGGATAAATTGTTTTTCTACTCCTTCATATTGTTTTATGGCAGTACTGGCAGTACGTCTAAGCTATTACTCCTGAGAATGGCGTGCGTTATCGGGCAGAAAGAAGCCGAGTTACCAATTAAGGATGAGTAGCAGCCTCCCGAAAAGTAAACTAATTGCAGACTTCAGTTGCAAGGCATATGTCCACTGGTCAAAATGAACACCTGTACTAACCTGACGAGAGCGCAGGAGGCGCGGCGGAGACATCGCTGCATTTGACGCGGACGTCTGTCTTTCCATGAAACAAACGTGCATTGTGTTTCACACATAACTCTACCACAGGTCTGTATGAGGACTTTGCTTTCTTAATATAGTTTAATAGATACATGACATTTAACTGGCCGTCAGCTGTGCCGAAGGAACCCATTGTAATTTAAAATATTTTCAATAGACTATAGTGACCTCCTGTGTTCGTTATTGGAAATGCACGTAGGACTATATCGAGGGAAAAAATCACATGGTGAAATACTTTAGCGAACAAGCACTGTGAATTTCAAAAGTAGCTATAGCATTTAGATATATATTAATTAAGAACAAAGAGACAAACTACGACTATTTTGAATTAGCTAGGGACCCAAGGGAATTGTGTTGTCATGGGTACAGAAATGTGTGCTTGTTTTTATGACTGATCCGCTGAGAATGCGGGAACAGTTGGCCTGCGCAGACTGACCTGTTGTGACATTGAGATCATAACAATGGGTCGGCCCAGAAACATATCCCCACTGCGTCGAGAGAATGTCTATCCGTGTAGCTCACACTGCACATCAACAATGCTGGTGTACATTTAACACACTGGGGTTCTTAATAAAGTCATAGGACCATACAATGACGTCCTGTGGGTGTCCTCTAAATTGACCACAACGTTATTACGACGTTAAAAATGAACATTCTCCAGGTGCTATTTTGTAGGGTTACTTTGATGTCCTGTGGACGTCCTCTAAATTGACCACCAGGGCCGTTTCTAGACTGCTTTCATTGGGGGGCATGAAGAGATGTTGGTGGAGCACAAGGGGGGACGAAGTAGTGGGGGGTCACGGGGTCCTTCCCCAGAAAAATTAGAGCTTTTAAAAAATAATTCCCTGCATTTCTACACAACCTCACACAGGGCATTTTCTAAAATAAAATGTTTAATTTATGAACACTTTGAAGATTTTTTTTCTAGATGAGATTTGAGATGCTTTCATATAAAGCTAAAGTATAGGCTAATCAGTATATTAGTGGATAAGATAATTTTATTACATTTTAAACCCACCTCCACCCTCCTCATCTTACATGAGGACAACTTTATTTATGCCCAATAATACCAAATCATTATCTAATCTTATATGGAAATAAATAGAATAAAAATGAGCTATATTCCTTCATCATTTCAGTCTCTTTGTGCTATTTTCTATTCGCATAACTACGTTACTGTAGCTGGCTCATCATTTTCATTTATATTTTAGCCATACTCCCCCTCTTTTTTATGCCTGAGACGCCGGGGGGGCTTGCCTCTATTGACGGCTGCAGTACCCTCCAGACACGGCCCTGGCATTATGATGTTGTATGACTGTATTAACAATGTCCTGAAAACGTTGTTTTGATGTTAAGAGAAACGTCCCTGGGACATCAAAGAACCCCTACAAAAAAACGCATGGAGAACGTCAATTTTCAACGTCGTAATAACGTTGTGGTCAATTTAGAAGATGTCCACAGGACGTAATTTTATGGTCTTATGACTGTATTAAGAACGTCCTGAAAACGTTGTTTTGACTTTAAGAGAAACGTCCCCGGGACATCAAAGGACCCCTACAAAATAATGCCTGGAGAACGTTACTTTTCTACGTCGTAATAACGTTGTGGTCCTCTGAACGCCTCGAAATGTCATCAGGACGTCGCCTTGACGTCTTTTTGTAGGGTTTTATAAATGTTACGTGGACGTTCTAGTAACGTCCCCCAGATATTAATTACATGACGTTAAATTGTAACCAGTAACAAACGTTGCAGGAATGTCCCCAAATGTCCTATGAATGTTATGAGCACAACGTCATATCATAGCCTTATAGAGACGTTGCTTGAACGTCCCCAAAAAATTCAAATTCAAATCAAATTATATTGTAACCAAACAGTGACCTTCCTAGGACTTTAATAACGTCCTAGTAATGTTTTTAGGACATCCCTCGGGAACGTCACCATAACTTTGAGAGGACTAATTGGTACGTCCATAGGACGTGCACTAGGTACCTATATTTAGCCTGGTTGGATGCGCTCAGTAGTTTTAGCATATGACACTTTCTCTCGAAGGTGTGTCCCTTCCCAAATCAGAGCTCAGTGGGTGGAGTTTACCACACCACATAATCTTGATTTCTCAGCAGGCTCAAACTTTTGTATGTTGATGTAGCTGAACCTGCGATCAACTACAATACACCTAGCGATTGAAAGGCGTTCTAATACACGGCAAGTCATCTAAGTAGCCAAGCTGGGCTTCTACGATTTACGATTTACCTTGAATAACCTCTTGTTGCAGAACTAAACGGGTAAGTCACTTTCACTTTCACGCTTATTTATTTACTTTGCATGCCAATGTACAGTCGGTAAGATTTGTGTAGGCTATCTATATGTTTTAGTTTACTTCTTTTGTGGAGTTTTAAAAAATGTGTATTTTCACATTCCTTCCCCATCAGCAATTCTTACATAGGCTGTGGCTAGGAATCTGTCGGGTGTTCTGGTTTAGAATACAAAGCCCCCAACAGTCAAACTGCATGTAAAAGAGACTAGGGAAAGTAGGCTAGTGGGGGGTGCGAGCTATGACAGATTCACAACAGAAGCACATGTCTAGAGCTCCACAGAGGATTAATTGGCATCCAGGGGTCCCCGCAGAGAGTGACGCAGTCTGTGTAAACCTGAGAAACCAGGCCCGGTTATAGAAAAAAATCACTGAGAGTGCATTAGAAATAGATGGGGGTGCACTATTAGCATACACATGTTGCACAGCACGACAACAAAAAGTACTGCGTATAAATACAGCACTGGCTGACTATGTAGTCTACAGATAGTTATTATTGTTACTAGGCTATTATTATTATTGTTATTATTATTATTATTATTATTATTATTATTATTATTATTATACCTAAACTCAACAGAGGGCGCACAATTTTAAACTGAGGGTAGGCTACAATGTATGCTTTGTAGAGCCGGGCCTGTGAGGAACATTTCAGAACCTGCTAATAAATAGCTTTTCGGAACAGAATCCCGAATGTGCTTCCTAATTTATTTGTGTATTATGTATGTAGGTAGCAGATTTTTTTAAAGTAGAATTTTCTCTTTTTTTTTGCCAAACTGTTAAATTGTGCAGCGAAAACCAAGCGGCTCCATGCCTGCAGAAATACAGCAAGGGACGATGAAGTTGGCCGGTGGGAAGAATTCGTGTTTAAGTGAAAACGTGGGAGCTGTTTAATTGGTGTTGTAAGTTACGTATTAGAGCTGAGTGGCCAAGGGAGGCAGGCAACGTCTGACTGCGGTCTGTGTGTGGGTGTGTGTAGCCTACTAGGCTATGCGTGGATACAGTAGCCTACCTGGGAGAATAATGAGCTAGTGTTTGGAGTTCTGCCCCTCCCAGTCTTACCCCAGGGCGTGGCGGTCGCGCTAGGTAAGACGACGCGAAATATAACACTCGAACGCAGTCCTGTACAAAATGCACAACCATGTCAGTCGGTAATTCCTGGAAATAAACGGGACTATACTTTTTATTATTATTAATAAATATAAATCAACCAACGAACTATTAAATCAGTCAATAATCATCAACTACCCTATTCAACCGGTCAACCAATTAATCATTTATCGTTATTATTCATTTTATTCTTATTGCCTATTAAAGCGGAATCAATGACAGCAGGAAGAAAACGAGTTCAGTGTATGGTATTGCATGTTGAAGAGCTTTGTTTGTAAAAAAGGAAAAAAGAAGACTGAACAGATAAATAGATTATTTTTTCCCATTACTTTGTTTGCCTGACCACCTCCTTGTGTTTAATTTGATTCTTAACCTGCATGCTATAACAATGGCATTACAATCATTGAGCAGAAGTGCCTTTAATGTGTATAATATACAAAGGACGGTTGTGGTGCTAGACAATTCTACATTTTCTTTTAAAATGTTAATTCATTGATTGATTTGGATGATTGAAATTTCACATGGTTCCAGGTCAAGGAGTAAAAAGGTGAAAATTGCCAATTACTTAAACAGAAAGGTAATCATTTTCAATATTTTCTTCTGCAAAATACCCAAGTTTCATTTTTATTTGACACTGTTGGTTCTTTTGCTTTTTAATTGTCTCCATGTCATGGCATGCCTCTTGTAAACACTAGCTAACCCTGCAACCTCAGAGATTGCCAAAATTCTTCAAGGGTTCGTTTAATGAATCATTTTATTCCTTGCCAGGTGTGACTTCACCCAACGCCCAAAAAGGCTGTACTGCGCTCCCTGATAACGACATGTCTCTTTGTGTCTGTGAAGGGTGTGGTCTCTGTTGGCATGTTGCAGAATAACCTGATTTTTACTGCATGCGATGAGGGGCACTTGATGCAAGCAGCTCTGTCATCTCGGTTAAGGAAGGAAGGGAGGGAGGGAGGGAGGGGATCACTGCTACCCAGATTTACTGATATTTAGCTTGTGTTGTTCACAACATCAGCTGAACCACATACTGAAGCCACCAGTGAATGTTCACAGCATCCACAAAACATCAATCCCCAAAAAAACATTCAATCCCAGTATGAGATTACAAAAGCAATTGGAAGGCTGGCCGAGGAGGAAATTTGGAAATCCCGCATTTGCTAATAGTCTCAGTCTTCCTTCATTGAACTTAAATTCTGGACATACCTGCTTCAGGCGGGTGAATATAGCGCAATGTTTAATTGCCTAGCTGCCTGTGAAATTTATGCCAAACTGTGGAGATACACACAGTGTAATTAGACACTTTTGAAGTGGGTGAATTTATTTGTGCTGCCTGCTGTGATCGCTATCGATTTGCCCCCAGCTGAGCTGCTATCCGACAACTTTTCCTCAACGTGAATCCACACACTGGCGGGGATAACAGATTCCTCCCTTGCCAGTCAAAACAACTTCTGTAAATTAATTGATTTCTTATTTGTTTCTCGGATACCCATAAGGGACGTGGGTGGGGTGCTCCCTTTAGCTCAGGGATTCCCAAACTGTAGTCTCAAGGGTAAACCATATGTAATATCTTATCTATAATATGACGATAAAAGCTACATAACTCATATATATCCATGACAAAATGACATAATGAATTAGACATGCTTCTATGTTCTAATGTGTTGAATACCCCCCAGCATTGCAGGCTGTAGTGGATGCTGGGTAAAGGAGTCCAAATTTCTTATTTTATTAATGTAGGGATCCTCATTGTAGGGGGTACTCTGATTCAAATATTTGGAAACCCCTGCCGTCACTCACGTTTGATATTTTCTCCATATCGTACAGTTAATGCTGCACTGTCACTGAAGCAATTTAAGTTGAATATCTTGCTCCAGACTACAATCACAGAGGCTGATGGGACTGGGATTCAAGCCTACGACATTCCGGTTACAAGCAGGCTTACTTAATCAGTGGGGCACAGTAAACTTCTGCCCACTGCCTATGAATAAAACAAAGGGAGCAGGCTCTGACCCAGGAGGTACGTTGTGTAACAGGGAGACAAGAATGCAGGTGCAAAGGGAGGGTAGTTTCCTGCATTTATAAAGGCAGTTTAATTAAATAGAAGTTATCTATAGTTACTGAGGCATGCGCTTCGTCGATTTTTAGATGTCGGCTGAGGATCAAACGAACGGATGCTATTTGTGGGTGGTGTGAATTTCCTGGCACGACGTGCGGCACATGTGGTGGCAGAATTAGTTAGGAGTTATGCCATTTGCCGGGGCAGTAGACCATGCGTTTGTTAAGTTTTCCCCTGTGGATCCGGTGGTTTATTGGCTCGGCTCGTCCAGCTGCTGTCATGGTTCCTGGGTTATTGTTTTCTTTTCCATTGCGGTTCTCGTCCTGGTTTCCCGATTGAGAATCTATCGGATTTTTTCCACGTTCCATTCCGGGGTTTTGCTTCCCCTTACTCGTTATTCTTTTCACCTGTGCTTCTACCTGCAGGTTATTTAAGTTCCTCACTTCTGCTTCCCCGGTGCGTCTTTGTCATTCAATAGTACATTGAGCCAGGTATAGCCAGGTACTAGCGACCTCGTGATATTAAACTTTGTTTATGTTCATGAGGGACTTGCTATTACCGTTATTCTCAGGTATAGGTTTTGTTCCTCCTGTTAGCATTTTCTGTGATATTTTTTATTTTTTTTGCTGTTCTCACAGAGACAGTTTCTTTTTTTTCATGGTTTTGTTTTTGTTTGACCTTCTCTGGCCGTCTTAGCTTACGTGGCGAAGGTGTTCCTTTCTTTTATTAAGTTTGGCTCCAGTGTTTATCACTCGTATATTCGAGTTCGCCCTATTTTCGTGGGTTGATTTTCATTTGGCTGTTTAGATACAAGGAATTGTTTTCCTGTCTTTTCTTTCTTGGGATTTATAGTTCATACTCCCTTATTGGACTTGTTCTGATCCCCCTACCTTCACGTTTGATTGTCCGCCATTGGAAACCATCACAGCTGCCCCAACCGGGCCCAGTTAACCATGATAGAATTCTCAATCAGAAACATAAGTTGCGAGTCAGTTGGTAATGAGTGACACTGGAATGTGTAGAAGGAGCAGTTTGGTTTTTCCTGGTGCTGTTCCGATGTTTGCACCCTTTAGCTGGGGTGACCTTGGGGCACTCTTAAGATGTGCTGCCTGCTCACTGTGTTCCTCTTGGGGCATCGAGCCTGGGTCAGAGGCAGCTCCCAGGGAACTGCAATAATCTGGATAGCACAGATTCTACACCACAGTGGTACAGCCAGGCAGACAGCCACAGTGCGTTCCACAGGGGAATGTGTATGCGTGCGTGTGTATGTGTGTGTGTTTTGGTGTGTTTGTATTGTGTTTGTCTTCACCTGCTTCCTTGCGGTGTCTTATCTGGGTGAAATAATTATTTGAGACACTTTAACCCTGTAATTTTACTAGTAACAGTCCTGTTGATGACTGAAGCATTTAAAATAATTATGTTTATTGATATTCATAACAAAATGATTTCATATGAAATAATGCAGTTTAGTGAGTAACATGTTTCATTGAAAATGGTCGAGTCCACAGGAGTTTTTTCAGATTTGACCAGCATCTGAGTTAAAGTATTTCAGATACGTATTTGACCCAGGTCTGGTGTTTGTATGTGAGCATGTTTTTGTGTGTTTTTGCATGCATGCCAGTGTGTATATACATATGTGCATAGCATATCTGCATGTGTGTGTGTATGTGCATGAATGCCATCTTAAAAGATAGGAATGGGGCTATGGATTGTGTGACGTTCTCTCCTCTCTTTCTTCAGCGTAAAACTGTGATCACTGGAATCTGAGGGTGAGTCCCTCTCCCCAGGAATCATGGCATCAGGAAGTGGCAAAGAAGACCCTCCCATGGAGGAGGGGACCATCCCATTGGACATCGACAACATCCAGATGCTCCTTCAAGGTCAGTCTGCGCCCCGCCCATGTGAGTTTGAGTGGCGGTGGGTTACTGCTGTTGTACTGAAAGGCGTTAACCCTCTCCCCGTTTAGAATGGGCCGATGTGTCTGAAGCATGCTAATACTGTGCTAATACTAATACCTTCACAAGTTAAGGGGCGCCGTGGTCGTGCAGCGCTAGAAGCATGGACTTTGAGTCTGTGCACACAGAGGGTTCGTGCCCGGGTCCTGCCAGATCCGAGTATGGCGGGTACCTTAGGGGAGCGGAAAATTGGACGGCCGTTCCCAGGGTGGGGGGAGGGACTCGGTGGGGAGAATCATCGTGCACATAGTGGCTCTCTGCAGTGCTGGAATCATGGTTAGGGGAACGAGGAGAAAGACGTGGGGACCTCCTTCCTACTGCCGGCCTATGGGGCTGTGTAGCAGCTAATTCTCAGCAGTACATAGAGAACTGAATCGTACTAGGGTACAATTGGCTACCAAATTGTGAGAAAACAGGGAAAAATCTGAAACTAAATAAAGAAAATAGATTTTATTATGCTTTTATTTATTTAGTGCTTTGGGTTTATCCCATTTTAGTAATTGGTCATTTGAGCAGTCAAATCTATTGTTTGTGACTGCATGATATTGGTATCAGGTGATACAACTAATTAACAATTCATATCAGCCCATTGCTAAGATTATGGCAAATATGATGGCAAAATAAACACGTGCCAGACATGCGTAAATTCAGTGAAAATGCCATGCTAACCTAATGTAGTCATCTGAATCTCTATTTATTTTTCATGTAGCCTACAATTTTTACTAGGCAAACTAACAAGTTGAGTAGAGTTATACAGAGACAGTAGCTGTCTAAACTCCTGCTGATTGTTTAATAATTACATAAGCAAGGTGACCTATTTTATTTTGAATGTATGACATAAGTTGAATTTTGGGCTGATTTACTTTTACCAAGACTGTAAAGTTGGTTGCTGTTTTTTGCTATAATGTAAAACAGGGAAGTATCGGCATTGGCTAATATGACCAGTCAAATATCAGCTTTTGATATGGGCCTGGGTAAAAGCCGGAATGGAAGCTCGGAATGGCCAATAGTGCTCTGTGCCAAAAAGGACCTCAGTTCAAATGCCTGCAGCACTTGCTGTGGAATGCACATCAATATAATTGTAACAGTTTCTGAATGGGCATCATATGTACTTTCATTTGAGCATAGAATTTTTATGAAATATAAATTTGAAATATCTGAAAATGTGATCAAAACTAATAGCATTATCAAACATATTTCAGAGCCCCTCATCACGCTTCACCTTTTTAGAGTTTTTTGTTTAAAATGAGTATATTCAATCCTTGATGACTCAATTATAAGTGGATCAAAATTATATTTTGATGGAAAAGGCTTGTTGGAGAGGATAAGGATATATTTCAATATCAAGCCCCAAAAATCTCACTCTGCATGAACACATCAAGGCATGTTGTACCAAACGAAAGCTCTGGATCTGCCCTTCCAGGAAGTGTATATGAGGATATGGGCTCATGCAGACATTGTACATTATTTGGACTGCAATCAAGTGTGACCATTGCATCTACAATAAGTCAGTTGTCATTCAGAGCCCCTTATAATGCTAGCAGACTAAGACATCAAGATGAGATTTTCACCATTAGAAAGGACTGAGCTCTCAGTTTAAGATGAGTATCTCCAGTCCTTGATGTCTCAATGATAAGCCCATCAAAACCATGTTTTAATGATAGTCTGTTGGAATAAAATGGTGGTCATTTCCTCTCCAAGCCCCCAAAATCACATTCCACTTTCACACATTAGGGCATGATGTATACTTCAAATATGGTAATTGGGGGTGGGACTAGATTTAAATTATGTCAATTATGCTGGAACAAGATGGAATACATGGTTGGTAAAAAATAACCCTTTTTACTCATCTTTACCATGGGTGCCAATAATAGTGGAGGGCATTGTATATGATGTTATGGGTTCATACAGAGATCATGCATTATTTGGACTGCAATAAAGTCTGACCATAACATCTACCATAGGTCAGTTATCATTCAGAGCCTCTTATAACCCTAACAGAATAAGACATCAAGATGAGATTTTCACCTTTAGAAAGTGCAGAGATCTGCATTTAAGATGGGTATCTGCAGTTCTTGATGACTCAATTATACGTTGATCAAAATCACGTTTCAATGACATCAGTTGGTTAAAATTAAATAGTGTTCATTTCCTCTCCAAGCCCTAAAAATCATATTCCATATTCACGCATCAAGGCAAAACTCTGGATCTGCCCTTTGAGTACGTGTGTATGATGATATGGGTTTGTACAGAATTTATGCATTATTTGTACTGAAATCCAATCTGATTATTACATCTACCATAAGTCAATTAACATTCAGAGCCTCTTATAACCCAAACGGAATAAGACATCAAGGTGAGATTTTCACCTTCAGAAAGTGTAGAGCTCTCCGTTTAAGATGGGTATCTTTACAGAATATATATAGAATAGATATATTTACAGAAAATATCTATTATTTAATGACTGAAGACTTATATGTCCACTTGGTGATGTGTGTGTCCTCATTCCACTCCAAACACCAAAAGACTGTTCTTATTTACTCCCCACAAAGTGTTACACATAAAGTTAAACGGCACACATTTCTCTTTAAAAAGAGTCTAATCAAACTCTGGGGTCTAACTGGCTCTAATAGTGATTCCAGTTTCAATCTACAGATATTTAGAGAAATTAATGGTCCAGTATGATTTGTGAAAACCGTAACATCATAGGCATGTACTCGAAGGGCAGATTCCGACCTTTCATTTGGTATACACCATGTCTTTATGTCTGAATGCAGAATGTGTTTTTTGGGGCTTGGAGAGAAAATGGACATCATTTCATTCCAATAAACTGATGTCATTAAAACAGGATTAAGATTGACTTATCATTGAGTCATCAAAGACTGGAGATACTGGAGATCTCTGCACTTTCTAAAGGTGAAAATCATTATTTAATTATAGCATGAAACATTATTATTCTGGAAAAGCTCTCCTCCCAGGTGAGGCAAAAAAGCAGAGAACATCCGGTTCTGTCATGGTTTTTGGCAGCCTTCGTTTATTTCTGTGGTTCGTTCTTTCTTTTAGCGGCATCAGGGCACTCTAGCGGTTTTTCCATTTTCCATTCCGGTATTTTTTTCTCGCTTGCCATTATCCCTCGCACCTGTTTTGAGTTTCTTGCCTTCTATATTTAGCCCAGGGTTTCCGCTTTCCGGTGCTTCGATATTGTCTTTGCCACTTGACATAGAAGCCAGTAAGGTATAGATTTCAAGTGACCACTTCACTTTTAAGCTTGTTAAAGAGTTACGTGGGACTTGCTTATTAGCTGCATTAGAGTTTATCTTAGTTGGATTTTGTTTTCTCTTCTGTGCTTTCTGTTTCTCGTTTTGGTCTTCGTTTCTGTTCTCGTTTGGCAGATTACCTTTATTTTCTTCCTTTGTTTATTTCTTTAGTGCTCTCCCATATGGAGAGTGAGATATTTCTTTCTTTTGCCTTTCTGCTTTTTGTTTGTTATTCATACCTCTGTTTCTATCGCATTCTCGTATTGTGAGTGAGAGGTATTCTCTATTCACTCGGATCTCGAGTTCGCCCTGTTTTGTGGGTTGTTTTGATTTGCCTTAGGCCTGGAGAATTTTCTATTCTCTATTTTTGTTTGTATATTTTCCTATCCTGGTGTATATTTTTCTATCCTCCGCATTATTGGTGTACACTACTGTGTACACTTTTAGATTTCTTAGCTGTCTCCGAACCTCACACTCCACCTTACTAGTTCGTTGGGGGAAAACTAAAATGTGGACGTGAAGAAAGCCAGTGTTCAGTACGGTGGTGTTCAGAATGGCATGGTTTGGACCGTGTGGTCAGAACATTGCGGTCCCCCACCGAGGGCTCATCTCTGCAGTGGATTTTCTTTTGGTTCAGGCATCAGAGCAGTCTAGCATCAGATCGGTTTATTTCCTTTCCCAGCAAGGGCGTATTTAACCGTATTAACTGTTTACATTTAAATATTTCATAAATTACACGGTGTAGACTTATAGTAAACTTTTAAATGAATATTATTATGTAGTAATTTGTAATGATTAAATGATATCATAATTTGGACATGCAGTATATTAAATAGCCAAATTCTGTGTAGCCTGTCATGGAAATCAGCTAAAGCTATCAAACATTTGCCATTGTATTGAGCTGATCAGTTAGAGAGCTTTGAGATTAAAATGTTTGAGAACCCCCCTGATGTTGCACATCTTTCTGTTCCTAGGTTTAGGAATTTGTGTAATATGGATCTGTTTTTTTAAAGATTATTCTATGCCACAGCCATATGTCATACAGTATCAAGCAGATTCACTTGCTTACAAACTGTTTGAGTTAACTTCTGCTTTGGATATTTATGTCTGGGAGATTGATAATTGTAATACATTTGAATAATTAATTCATGTCATTTACTCTCTGCTGCATCAGGCAGGTTTTTCTCAGAGGAAAAGTGAGCTCCTGCATGCATGCGTGCATTTGAAAATTGAACTTTTCTTCATAATTACAAGAGTTGCACTTTTGATTTATATTAATCATGGCAGTATTACAATTTGTATTTTCCATGTTATTGTTTGCATTTTGATATTAACTGAAACAATTCAGGTTGTGTACCCTGCAACAGAATGCAACAGCAGGGGACTGCTCCCATACTTCAGTCTGCCGAGTTTCTTAATCTTTGTGCTCCAGACACCTGTGACACAGGCTACCCTGGTGGAAGTTGTATGTCAGGGAAATAACACACTTTGTTTAAGAATACTCCCAGCTAAAAATTTTTGGTTGCCAGAACATTCTAAAAATGTTAGGGCGAACTTTCCCAAAACATATATTTTACTGGGATTTCCTGATTTTTCTGGAAGGTACTTTTTGAAGAACGTTGCAGGAACAGATGCAGTTTTTCAATGCCACGGACCCCCTGGTCATAGCTGGTTATTAGCCCAGGCTAAAATATACCATGGCTTGGCTACAGGGCCTTGTCTGCACTTGGTTTCAGTTCAGTGAGTCATTCTTAGCGTCTGTGTGCTACGGCCATTGGATCAGTTCTCCTGTTAGGAGCTCCTGTTAGTATTTTCCAGTGGACTGTCGTCCCTTTTGATTGGTCCCTTGGAATTTATTTTTGCATGACTTAATTCCCTGGCTTTCTGAGAGCTGCCCAGGCACTACTCATTAGTAAACTCGCAGGCTGTGAGCTGTTTGCTATGGCGACGAGATCACAGGCCTGGAGAGCTGCCATTTTTGAAGTCAGAGAAGCGGCTCTGTGTGTGATGTCATGAGAAGGACTTCAACCAGCAATTATGCTTCCATCTCTAAATGGCAGTTTTAAGAAATACCAAAACAGGTGACAGGAGAGACTGTTGATTTCCATGATTGAGTTAATGTGCATGTAGAGCCAGTATAAATAACATTAATGCTGCTCAAGAACTCATATTCCCAGCTGTATGTGTTGAAGTAACTTCATATTCCCAGCTGTATGTGTTGAAGAAAAAATCTAACCTATTCCTTCGGTAGGAATATTACGTTAGACAGAACACTAGTTATTTTAGTTTTTAACAGCGCCTGCACTGTTTCCCTTTAGGTTTATATAATTTTATCACACTCTAAAATTTAAATTGTTTTACAATTAAAACAGAATTGCTTCAGGAAAGATAAAGCGTTGGGCTTTGTAGTGTAGGGATAGAGTAGTGGTCTTGGAACTCTGAGATCTTTTGTTTGATTCAAGCAATGCACTGCCATTGTACCCTTGAATTTCCTGAATTTTCTTGAATTGATTCTAAATGGGCATCTGTGCCTTCTTGTTTATATCACATTTTTGTATTCCTGAGAGTAACACTGATGTTCTGCACAACTGTACGTTGTTCTGGATAAGAGCGTCTGCCAAATGATTGTATGTAATGTAAAAATAAATATTGAAATGAAATGCAGATCCAGCTGTAATGTACAGTAACTGCACCTATTAAGTGTGCTCTCTTAATTATTTGTCATATTTGATATATGTGGATGACTGGATTAGGTTTAACACAAAAAGATAGACTGTCTTTCCCAGCTATTTAGCCTATACTTCATCTGAAAATAAGAGGAATGGGCTGTTCTTTAATGACCTCATCTGCTTAATGAAGGAAAGAGAGTTTATGTATGCCTTACACAGAGAGTTCCTTTGTCCAATAATGACCCACATTTCTCATTCAAGACTCTCAATTTTTTTAATGTTGTTTTTTGGAAGCGAAGGAGAGGAATTATTGAGGGATGGAAGGGCACCAACTTGTGCTGCCGTTTCTGGATTAGTACAAATTACAGGTGTTTAACGCAGTGTCGCTGCGTGCTGTATGATCCTCCAGCAGTCTGCAGGTCCCAGGAAGAGGTGCCCACTATGGCTCAAAACAGGTTGTACAATCGGACAGGTCTTGGGTTTCATGAAAGAACTGTGATTCTTGTGGACATGGTCACATGAGAGATGACTGGCAGAGCTGAAGGCCCCAGGAGTGTGTGTGTGTGTGTGTGTGTGTGCGTGTGTGTGTGTGTGTGTGTGTGTGTGTGTGTGTGTGTGTGTGTGTGTGTGTGTGTGTGTTTGTTGGGGCACTTTTGCTGGTTGGCATTCTGCACACAGGAAGTGGCCTGCTTTAGGCTTAAGTAAAACAGCAGTGAAGATAAAAGATGAAATATTGCAGTATAGGTGAGTCATTGTTTTGCCCTGTAATCAATTAATTTACATCTCACAGACCCATTAATTTCCCTGTCTGTAGTTCTCATTGGCCAGAAGCTCACAGGAAATGTTAGAACAAGATCATGACTCCGGTTTCTAATGTTTCCTAGTACCTTAAATTTCTCAATTTAGCTCCCAGTTTAATGGGTCTCCCAGTCTGGCTAATCCTTCCTTCCTCAGCCCAAATGATGCGTGGTTTATGTTTTGGTTCATGATGACATGTTCAGGCTGTCTTGACTTCCAGGTCAGGTTGATTGTTTATTTTGCCATTATTCCAATATTTCTGAGTTGGTTTTTCAACTACAAGTTTAAATTCAAAGTTTATTGGCCATTTCTATTTAATTCGATCCCTTTCTTTCTAGCTGGAGCACGAGCAGCGCTTTTAAAAGTTCGTTCACCTCTGCATCTGCGATGGCGGACATGCCAGCGTGAGACTGGGAACCGAGGAGTGGCGCTCCTGTTCGGGCCCGCTCAACACGCAGGCATTCCGCGCTTGGGTGGAGACTGCTCAGTTATTCAACATATACTGTATATGTTTTCAGCTCACGCAGGGAACTATTTGCCATCGTACCTGCTAGCATTTTGGCTTGGTGTGGCTTCCTCGTTTTTGGTACACCACAAAAAACATTTGTACGCATTTCCCCACGACAGGTAAACAGGTTCAGTTTAATGCTGCACATTCTTAGCTGGTTTATTAAACCACAAAATATGCCGAGTGCAACAGCATAACTCAAATGGCTTACATTTTATGTTTTGCCTTTGTATTCATCAAGATGTTTACTGTGGGTACATACCTGTTCAAGGGTAGAAGAACAAAGGGTGTTCTGCATTTGAGAATCAGACCGCCGCAAGTCAGGTCACATGTCCTTGAACACCACACCATAGTACACCATATTCATGACCCCTGTATACACAGATTAGGGCCAAATCCAGAGTTGCGATACTGAATGTTAATGTCAAGAAAATTAAGAATAATAATAATAATAATAATAATGACATCATCATCATCATCATCATCATCATCACATTTTCAATCATCTGATGTCATTTGATGGCATATTTGGATGTGTGTTCTTGTTTTAAATAGATGTAGTCCAGGTAACTTGTAAAAATGTGTTTCCCCTTTTAATGGTTCATGGAGTGGAATAGGATATTGTAGAACTGACATGCCCTGAGTTGAACTGCTTGGGGAAAAGGAGGCATGGGGAGGGGGGGGTTATCTCTGTGACTTCTGTCTGACTCACACACTTGGAGCCTGTTCTACAGTAGCATTTGACCACGGGCCATGGCGGGAGTTAACGACTTAAGTCAAAACCCATCAGATCTGGACCCCCAAGACCATGTCTGCTTACCGAGTGGTGTGTAAGTGGGGTTCCGAGGAAAGGTGGGGGTTATGAAAGGGGGTCATCTCTCACGGGGGGCTCAGAGGTCAGGCTTATCCACAATATGGGAGTACTGAAAGCTCAAAGACAGACGGACATGACAAAATTTGGGGAGAATGAAACGAGTGAACGGTGCAATGGCAGAGCGGCTTTGCACGGTCGACCTCATTAGCTCTGACCGCGGTCGACCATTCTCATCAACCTGATCTCCAGTGGAAAGAGGGGACGTGTCTGTTTTACTTTGGCAGCTGTTTTTCAGATTCACTTGCCAAAGGTACTTAGAGAAAAGACAGGCTTTAGGTTATATTGCAAGCAACCCTGGTCTTGTTTTGTTTTATGAGATTCAGAAAGAAACTGTGTCCGTCCAATTAAACACATCGTAATCCTGGAGTGCTCTTTTTGGTTCACAGAATCTGCAACTTCACAAATCAGATGGTGCATGGGAAAGGTCGGCGTCCAAGAAAACGAGCCAAGTTGCACCCTTAAAAAGATACTCCTTAAAAAGATACTCCTTAAAAAGATACTCCTTAAAAAGATACTCCATGTAGGTTTCAAAGAAAGCTGCAGCACTCACTTGTAAAAATCTAATTGGCACCAATTGGATGGTGCTTATTCACTGAGCCAAAGTAAAAAGCTTCCCGGTTTTGACTGCTTTCATTTTTCAGGGGCCACCCTGGAAATCTCCACGATGTGACACAGGGTGCTGTGAGCGGCTTAGTTTGTAGCAGGACACGTGCACATGGACCAGTCCTTGTCATATCTCTGAGTCTTTTTTTGCCCCCTCACAGTGGAGCAGGAGCAGATTCAGAAGAGGACGTTTACAAACTGGATCAATGCCCAGCTTTCTAAGGTAAGTGTAAAAATGAAAGCGCACCCGGCAGAGCCTCTGTCATTACCTCTGCTGAAGCTAGCTACCACAGAGGGTTGTTATTGTTGATAATCACCTCTCAACAGCAGGTAATCCCCCAAAGTGCCTTCTCTGCGGATCACTACTGAATGTTTTCACATTAAGGCTCGATTTAGAGATTCAACTTTAGTTAAAATGATTCCCTGCTGCCCATACCCCTTGCGTGTTTACAGAGATGACCCAAGGCACCGTAAAAGATACATTTGGCAGTCTGACTGGGTAAAAAGGGAGTGGAGTAATAAGTGCTGTTCTTGTGCTCCTTTAATCCTCCCAAATAAATGGAGTGTTAGTTTTTTGTGGAAGCCTCCACTGCGGCTTCTGTACGTGTGTGTTTGTGTTTGTGTGGCTGTATAAATGCTGACTCATGCCTTTAGTTGAGGTGCTCCTGCCCCCTGCTGGCACAGAGCCTCAGTGCATGTGATCAAGGGGGGGTATTTATAGGGCAGAGGGCTTAGACAGGGTGTGCAATATGACCCGATCCCCCACCCTCCCCCCCTACCCGAATCCCTCCATGGCCTGTTACCAGCCAAGATATGGTACATGCTGCATACTGTCACCTGACAATAATGAATGGCTTAGAGGGGATCATTGGATGCTTTACCATCTGTTTAACTAACAGGAAGTGAGGAACATAATATATTTCCTGTTAATGTTGACGTGTGTAGTTTGATTTGACATTAATCCTGTTCTTCCTTTAAACATATTTGTTCTTTTGACCTAATTGTAAGAGATCAAACTAGGGCAACCCATGCCTTGAGCTGTTTCTATTATTTGGAGTTTACAGCTTCTCACTCACAAGCCTATGCTTTGAAGTTTAATTAAAGCAGAACACCCAGCTGGAATGTGTGAATAGGGAGGCACACCCACATATCTTCTTTAATAGCAATTATTAATCACAGTTAAAAAAAAAAAAAAGCATCAGTTACCTTGAGGTATAATTGTTTATGACACAACACTTTGCTGGTATATGTAAACATCTACAATAAGCCTATCACCAGGGGGTATTTCACAAAGCACGATTAGTGAGTTAGCTTGACAATATGCACCAAGTAAAACCCGGAACAGCTCTTTTTACTTAATTAATTATTGGCATTTATATAGCGCCTTTCTCGACACTCAAAGCGCTTACAATGATGAGGGGGAAACTCGCCTCAACCACCACTAATGTGCAGCACCCACCTGGGTGATGCAGCGGCAGCCATTTTGCGCCAGAATGCTCACCACACATCAGCTGAGGTGGAGAGGGAGAGAATAATTTTTTTGCCAATTAAACTGGGGGATGATTCAGTGGCAGATTGAAAGAGCCTGGGTTGGGAGTTTAGCCAGGACACCGGGGAAACCCCTACTCTTTGCGATAAGTGTCATGGGATCTTTAATGACCACAGTGAGTCAGGACCTCGGTTTAACGTCTCATCCGAAAGACGGCATCTCCTACAGCACAGTGTCCCCATCACTGCACTGGGGCATTGGGGTTTTTATTTTGACCAGAGGGAAGACTGCCCCCTACTGGCCCACCGACACTACTTCCAGCAGCAACTTGGTTTTTTCCAGGAGGTCTCCCATCCAAGTACTAACCAAGCCCACACCTGCTTAGCTTCAGCCATTCAGCAGGAGCAGAGTGCATGGTGGTATGGCTGCTGGCCCGTGGTATTACTTCAGTCCATGTTCCAGATTTGAGAGGGTTCCGGGTTTTACTCAGTGCAGTTATCCAGCTAACTCACTAATCCTGCATTGTGAAATACCCCCCTGTTTGTTAACTAATAAAGATTGGGACTGCTTTTCATTGTGAAGTGCAAGTTTGAGTGGGGCTGAGAGGCAAAATCAAGTGTTACTGAAGGTGGAAAGCCTGATTTTTTATCCATAAACTTTGCTGACATTTTTATGCCAGAAAGTCAACTCTGACTGGCCAAAATTTCCCCAAAGTACTGAAAGCCCCAAATTACATCAGAATTTCTAAGTATTGTATCAAATATCAGGGCCTCATACATTGACTATATCAGGTTTGTGGTTGCCGGATGGTTGTGTGATCGCTACCCACCTTTGTTGTGATTCAGAGGTCTCCGCCCTCTGTGGTCTCGGATCTGTTTTCTGACCTGAGGGATGGGGTGCTGCTACTGGACCTGTTGGAGGTTTTATGTGGCCAGTCTATGGTGAGTGACTCTGGCAACCCCTGTGACTGTCTGTGTCATTCTCTTATAGTGTAAGATGGGTCAAGATCTAACCTCCCTTCCTCCCTCCCTCTTGCAGAAACGAGAGAAAGGTCGGGGTGTGTTCCAGGGCAGGAGCAACGTTGAGACCGCTCTGAGCTTCCTGAAGAACAAATCGGTGAGAATGGCAGGCTGGGGAGTGGGAGTGGCATGTATGAGAGAGGGGTTGCGGTTAAGATAAAGGGCATGACTTTACCTGAGCTGGGATGAGTGAGACCAAGCTGATAGGTCATGGGGTGGAGGTTTATGAAAGCCAGAAAAGGCCGGGGTATAGCTTGTGCTTGGAACTGAAGCTCATGTCAAGACTGGACAAATTCCCAAGAGAAATGCTCACATTATGCTGTACAGAAGGGCTAAATGGTGAATGACAACAGCATTATCTTGTCGATACAAGATGTCAGCTGATAGTTCAATTGGTCCTGATTTCAGTATGTGAAATCTACTCTCTAACTCTAACAGATTAAACTGGTAAACATCAACATTTCTGACATCATCGATGGCCGACCATCCATCATCCTTGGCTTGATATGGTCTATTATCCTGCACTGCCATGTGAGTATCCATACATAGATATAGAGTCACTAGACCACCCAAAAGGCAGATGTGTGTAGAACTTCTGCCTTTTTGCATCATCCGATTGTTTTAGTCTGCCAGCAGCTATTTATTGAAGATAAACATTTGAGACAAATTCAGGCCTACTTTATTTGTCAACTGTTTGGTTGATCCATGCATTAGACATCAAATAACTTTAAATAGCACTAAAGCCAGACTGTTCTAGTCAGTTTGTTTCTACGCTTTTTAAAAAAAAGTAGGATTATTACAAAATGATTCAAACAGACTGTGACATGTCCAGTTAATGGTGCCAAACTGGAAGTAAACATGTCTTCTGATCAAATGGTTGCTTAGTGCCTGTTGGAAGCAAATAATTGATGCCTACTTCAGTCTTATTAACCCTACTTTATTAGCCCTGTCTGTATAGACAATATATTTTTTTGTTGGCCTTGTTTGGTATGTAGGTGTGGCACATCACATGCCCTTCCATGTGACAGGTGGCAGCCAGGGCATGGCTAAAACAATTGGGGTGTTTTCGACCACAGAATGATAGCATGTGATAATGCCATTGTGTTGTTCTGTACCATAAAATGCATTCATACACACCTTTATTAACAGACAGCTTAAGGCTTAGATTGGCTATTGGCAGGTGCTCTGGCTTCCGGGCATAACGACATGAAGCCCCGGCAACTGCAATAATCTTTATAGTCAGCATCAAATAGACTGAACAGAGGGGTACTTTTTCATAAATGTTTTTCCACAGAGGAATGAATTGTGAAAATGAAGAGGGGCTATTGTCATGGTTTTTAACTAGATTATTTTCTGGTGGTTGTGGCGACTTCTGCCCGCTTGTGGGCACTCGCGTCATATCTGTTCAGATACCTAATTTGCTTGATGGGCGTCAGCTGCATGCCGCTATTTAAGCAGGGCATTTATTTTGTTGTGTACACATACTTTGCACTGGCAAGCCTAGTAAATGGTATAGCCAGAGGACTGTTTTTTTTTTTTGCTTCTGAAAGAAATGCAGGAACCTCTTTAGTTAAGAGTTAGGATTAGATCCTTAGGATCCCTCTTTTCTTTCATTTCGCTCTTTTCTTTTTTTTTCTTTTTCTTTTGCCTATCTGTCCTTTTTGAGGCAGTAACTTCTGTTTACCTTTCTCATATTCTCTCTTCGCGGAGCTCGTTTGTTTATTATCGAGCTAGAGATTTTTAATTTATTTTTCTGCTCAAGTCTCAAGCCTGTTTCGCCCTCTTTCCTGGGTTGTTTTTTGTTGGCTTTACGCCAGGAGTTTTTTGCCATTAGTTTATTTTTTCTGTTTCGTTCGCTGGCTCCTCTTCCTCCCTTTTTTCTAGTGGTTATTCCACGTCTTGTGGGTAACTTGTTGATCCCCCTCAGGTTGCGTCTGGTCCTCCGACCCGTCCCTGTCACAACTATGATATGAACTACAGAAAGATGAGTCCTGAGAGGGAACAACATATGAAGTGTCACAATTTTGCAATATACGGGGTGTCTAGGGTAGCGTAGACATCCACATTGTCCACATGCTCATTGCGAGCTGCGATGTCGGTGGTTCGAATCTGGCCGCGTGACCTCATGTCTCACCCTCTCTTTTTGGATACTTTTGCATATATAAATGTTCAAGTAGTTCACTGTGTGCTTTTTGAAATACAGTGTTCATTTTTCCTGTAAACTGTAATGAGAAGTTACCAGTATTACAATTGTACAGCATTATTTTGGGTTCAGTATCTCCATAGTAGTCCAGCTACCATTGAATAAACAAAGCCAGGTCAGTGTTTCAGAGTAGACATACTCCAGACAAAGTATCGCTTGAGATTAGCGGACCTCCTGTGTCTGAGCACCTCCTCATGGTTCCAGATAGAGGAGCTGGCCAGCAGCCTGTCCTTCAGCTCGCGCCAGTCATCCCTGGAGTCACTGGGCGGTCTGGACTCCCCCGGGGACAGCCCCTTCCAGCAGAGGCCCCCGCCCCTCCATGCCCGCTTTCGCATCTCTGCCAAAAAGGCCCTGCTGCTGTGGGTCAGAGAGCAGTGCAACAGGTCGGTCTGCAACGCTACACGCAGCTGTGCATGCATGTACACGATACACACACAAACACTCACAAAACACACGAAAACACACGCGTACACACACACACAAATAACACACAAACACTCACAAAACACACGTAAACATACACACGCGTACACACACACACACAAATAACACACAGACACTCACAAAACACACGCAAACACACACATGGGTCAACACGCACACACACACGTTAAGTACACACAGTGGCGTGCATTCACACAGCCATTGCTTACACACACACATTAATTGAAACCTGTACACGTGTTTTCTACAAGTACATACACATTGGCATATACCAAGTAGAAAGATTGATCCATTGAGACCTTAATATCCCCCTTAACCCTCAATCCATGGTGCTTCCCTACCCATGTTTAACCTTCTGCCTCCCCACAAACTCCCACGCCTCCCAATCTCCTGTCCAGGGCTGGCTGTTCCCTCAATATCAAAGACTTCAAGTCCAGCTGGCGCAGTGGAGAGGTCTTTTTGGCAGTGCTCTGCTCCCTGAGGCCCGATTTGGTGGACCTGTCCCTGGTCAGCGGCAGAACCAACCAGCAGAACCTGCAGGAGGCCTTCCGGATCGCCGAGAGGGAGCTGCATATACCCATGCTGCTGGAACCAGAGGGTGAGCTGAAACACTGCCGGCGTGTCATTGTTTCCAAACACATTGCTCTGGTGTGTGTGTGTGTTTTTGTTTGTTTGCACGTATGTATGTGTGTATTTGTTGGTGTATGTGTCTGTGTGTATTTGTGTGTGTGTGTGTGTGTGTGTGTGAGTGTGTGTGTGTGGGGGTGGGGGGCAGGGGGTTGTGGACACTAACAACTGTAAGAAATATGCCTCTATATTCTTACATGTGGAGTATTACTCATGCAAGGTGTTTACATTATACATTTAGCAGTAGTGGTGATAAACAAATAAAACATGTCCGTCTTACCAGTCTTCACCCGGGCACCAATTATGTAGGGAATATCCTCGGACAGGGTGCCAATAAATGTAAGTAATTATAAATCCTCACACCAGGGCACCATAAATGTAAGGAATATGCAAATTCTTCAGTCTTATCTGTTTGAGTTTTATGACACTTAGTCTCGTATTTCTACGCGACATGATTGGATCACTAACAACGAACGTCACGCTGTGCCCGTGTTGTACATGTTTTTTGGGTTTCCTGTGGAATTAAAGGAAATGTATGGAGGTAGATTTCTATCAAAAATAAACAAGCACAAAAGTATAATCCACAATTGTATTTACCATCCACACACACACACCTCTTAATTTGTGTTCGTAGATATAATCCACAATTGTATTTACCATCCACACACACACCTCTCAATTTGTGTTTCGTAAAAATAATCCACAAGTATGTGTTTTCCATCCACACACAAACACCTCTCAACTTGTGTTTCGTAAATCATCATTTGGATGAATGCAAAAATTATATTCACAAATGCAAATAACATTTACAGATATGTTTCCAATGTTCACATGTACAAATCAAAAGCTTGGCTTGCGAACTGGCAAATCTACATTTGCCGATCGAAGGACACGCTTGATCTGCTTGGATTTACGGACAGAATTTTGAGACAAATATTCCGCTGTTTTTCACCATGTCGATTCACGCTCGCTTAACTTGCAATTCGTAAGCTAAACTACTTCTTCTTTGGTGCTACATAACACGGCGGGTTGTGTGTTCGGCTCATCAGTGCCACTTTTAGAACAAGTGGCCAAAATTGCACATTATCTTTAAGAAGTGGATTCATGGTACATTTAATTAAAACAACCGAGTTTTTAGTTTATTTAGGTTGTAAAGTTAACCCCACACTAATCTTGCGATGGCAAGTTTTTTAAACAGTCATTGCACAAAACTCCTATCAGATTGCATGTAGCTAGCTAGCTAGATTACATTACACAGGGGTAGGTCCGTACATTGATAGGAACTAGGAAGTACAACACTATGAGCTAAAATAAGGAGAGCACTCCATGCAATTTGAATTATCATTTTCATTTAGGTGTCTTATCTACTAGCTAGCTAGCTGAACAAATAAAAGATTTCATAGGAGACATCGGTATCAGTGAGAATAGCTGTCAAATTAATTTAATTGGCTACAATACTTCACATGGTTGAGTTTGTTTTAAATAATCTTTTCCATGAGGGGCGAAAGAGTTATGTAGCTACTGTGTACGGACCTACCCCTGTGTAATGTAATCTAGCTAGATAATGTGCAATTTTGGCCACTTGTTCTAAAAGGGGCGCTGATGAGCCGAACACACAAACCGCCGTGTTATGTAGCACCAAAGAAGAAGTAGTTTAGTTTACGAATTGCAAGTTAAGCGAGCGTGAATCGACACGGTGAAAAACAGCGGAATATTTGTCTCAAAATTCTGTCTGTAAATCCAAGCAGATCAAGCGTGTCCTTCGATCGGCAAATGTAGATTCGCCAGTTCGCAAGCCAAGCTTTTGATTTGTACATGTGAACATTGGAAACATATATGTTATTTGCATTTGTGAATATAATTTTTGCATTCATCCAAATGATGATTTACGAAACACGAGTTGAGATGTGTTTGTGTGTGGATGGAAAACACATACTTGTGGATTATTTTTACGAAACACAAATTGAGAGGTGTGTGTGTGGATGGTAAATACAATTGTGGATTATATCTACGAACACAAATTAAGAGGTGTGTGTGTGTGGATGGTAAATACAATTGTGGATTATACTTTTGTGCTTGTTTATTTTTGATAGAAATCTACCTCCATAGAAATGTAGTCTGTTGTCCCTACACAACGCCACAAGGGGGTGGCAGTTTGCCAACTCGACAGTGGACCACACACAATCCTTACCAATCATGGTTCTGTGCAGATGTTGATATCCGGGACCCAGATGAGAAGTCCATTATGACCTATGTGGCCCAGTTCCTGCAGTACTCCAAAGACCAGCCTGCCTCTGAGAAAGATGACACCCAAGTGAGTTAACCTGCTTTTCACAGTTCATCTGTGATTCCATTCCATCTGGCTGTCTTGTCTCCGGCCCCTCTTTGACTCTCCTGGTGGAGCCCTAGGTTTAACCCTTTCCTCTCTCTCCCCCTGCTGGTCACTTGGTGCAGATGCACCAGCCGACTCCGCCCACCCGCCTCTCTCCTGTCCATCTGCCCACTCATTTCACACCTGCCGTGGCCGCCTCCCCTGTGCACCAGGTATCCCGTTGCATGTCTTCATGGGCATGCCAGCATGGGCGTGTCTCCTAGGTGGGCGTGTCTCCTAATGGTTCACCCCTCTGTCCAACACACTCCACTGGCTATCTGGCACAATTTAAAATGCTTTACAGAAAAACAAGGTAATAAGAAAAATTGGGAAAGGCCTGACGTTTAAAAAATTAAATTTAAGTTTGGTATAAAAAACACTACTCAGTGGGAAGAAAAACACTCAAACAGAGGTGAAGAAATCT